>JAPFRF010000007.1:89266806-90741806 GCA_029282475.1 Phrynocephalus forsythii
GGCTGCTCCGACGGGAGACAGAGTGAGCCTGCATTCTTTTCTCCCTTTTTTTCTCCCTCCCCTCACTACAGACAAGAAGCAATGGAGTGCGGAAGGGTGGGAACACAGGAACCAGAACAAACCCCCAAGATCTCTGGTCCAAATTTAAGTTGCCAGCGGATTTTAGAGGTTGTGTAAAAGCACCCTATATGATCGTTGATGTCCTTTCATGGTTTTCCTCATCTATGTATCTTGCATTTGGGTGCTCTTTGCTGTGATTGGCCACTGGGAAGGAAAACACAAGCTTAATTTGCTAGTCAAATGACTGAAGCACTTGTCATCTTCTACGCGCAGATTCCATACCATCATCATGACCCAGGTTTTCCAGCTTTAGGTTTGTTTGCATACCTCAGAGATGATCAGTAGAGGGCATGGAAATGTGGTTTGACCCAACCATCTCATTTTTATATCCTTCTGTTTTCCTGCAGCTTCCTTCTTTCTTCCTTTGAATCACTCAAAATACCCATTTCAGAGGGGGGTAGGAAGGATGGTCAGAGGACTGGAATACAAACCCTTGTAGCGCATACTCTTGTAGCGTTAATGTTGTCTTTTAATGCTGTAAAGATGTCCCTCAGTTCCCCGTTCCCAAATTTGAATACGTCTTAATCACACTGGACTGTAAGCCGCCTTGGGTCCTTTCTCCAAGGAGAAAGGTGGGGTAAAAAAATACTCTAAATAAATAAAGGAAACCAATGACCTCAGGAACTGGTAAGTGGGGTGAAAAGGATAAAACAAAGATAAATATTCATGAGTGTGTTTTGAATAGCCAATTACCAAGCTGGTGGCAGTGGTTAAGAATGTTATCTATTGGAACCAAATGGGTAATGGAGAGTTTGAGGTTTTTGTTAGAGCTGAGAGGAGGAAGCACACGGCCAGAGGGCATAGAGCTTACTTCCTGTCCTTGCAGGAAGTAAGGGGCGGAGTTTTATCTTTAAATAGCTGCTCCCAGCAGCACGCGCCTGACGGGGCGCGCAAACTAAAAAAAAAAAATTATTTTTTCTGGGTATCTTTGAGTTCCCAAGCCAAGCTACTCCTGAGGAGATTCTACGCACATTAGCAAGTGCTTTAGCGGCCCCTACACTGTTAGATCTTGAATAAACAACAAAAGAAGTAAATAGTCTTGTTGTTGTTCAGTTGTTCAGTCGTGTCCGACTCTTCGCGACCCCATGGACCAGAGCTCGCCAGGCCTTCCTATCCTCCACTGCCTCCCGGAGTTTTGTCAAATTCAGTTTGGTTGCATCGATGACACCGTCCAACCATCTCATTCTCTGTCGTCCTCTTTTCCTTTTGCCTTCGATTTTTCCCAGCATCAGGGACTTTTCCAGGGAGTCCTCTCTTCTCATGAGGTGGCCAAAGTACTGGAGCCTCAGCTTCAAAATCTGTCCTTCCAGTGAACATTCGGGGTTGATTTCTTTCAGAATGGATAGGTTTGATCTCCTTGCAGTCCAGGGGACTCTCAAGACTCTCCTCCAGCACCACAGCTCAAAAGCATCGATTCTGCGGCGATCAACCTTCTTTATAGTCCAGCTCTCACTTCCATACATCACTACTGGAAAAACCATAGCTTTAACCATCCTGACCTTAGTTGGCAAAGTGATGTCTCTGCTCTTTAGGATGCTATCTAGGTTTGCCATTGCTTTCCTCCCAAGAAGCAGGCGTCTTTTTATTTCATTGCTGCAGTCGCCATCTGCAGTGATCAAGGAGCCCAAGAAAATAAACTCTGTCATTGCCTCCATTTCTTCCCCTTCTATTTGCCAGGAGGTGATGGGGCCAGTGGCCATGATCTTAGTTTTTTTGATGTTGAGCTTCAGCCCATTTTTTTCACTCTCCTCTTTCACCCTCATTAACAGCTTCTTTAATTCTTCCTCACTCTCTGCTATTAGAGTAGTATCATCTGCGTATCTGAGGTTGTTGATATTTCTTCCGGCAATCTTAATTTTTGATTCATCCAGACCGGCCTTTCTCATGATGTACTCTGCATATAAATTAAATAGGCAAGGTGACAGTATACAGCCTTGTCGTACTCCTTTCCCAATTCTAAACCAGTCAGTTGTTCCATATCCAGTTCTGACGGTTGCTGCTTGTCCCACATATAGATTTCTTAGGAGACAGATAAGGTGGTCAGGCACTCCCATTCCTTTAAGGACTTGCCATAGTTTGTTGTGGTCTACACAGTCGAAGGCTTTGGCATAGTCAATGAAGCAGAAGTAGATGTTTTTCTGGAAGTCTCTGGCTTTCTCCATAATCCAGCGCATGTTGGCGATTTGATCTCTAGTTCCTCTGCCCCTTCGAAATCCAGCTTGTAGTTCTGGAAGTTCTCTTTCCACATACTGCTGAAGCCTGCCTTGTACAATTTTGAGCATAATCTTGCTAGAATGTGAAATGAGTGCAATTGTGCGATAGTTGGAGCATTCTTTGGCGTTTCCTTTCTTTGGGATTGGGATGTAGACCGATCTTTTCCAGTCCTCTGGCCACTGCTGGGTTTTCCAAATTTGCTGGCATATCTTATGCAGCACCTTTACAGCATCCTCTTCTAAGATTTTAAAGAGTTCAATTGGAATGCCATCACCTCCACTGGCCTTGTTGTTTGCAATGCTTTCTAAGGCCCACTTCACTTCACTTTCCAGGATGTCTGGCTCCAGGTCAGCAATTACGCTATCTAGTCTTACTAGATAAAAAAAATTAGTGTACGTTTACATTTTTGAGACCTTGAATACATTTTATTGCACTCGTTAAAATGTAGTTGGACGGAGCAGCTGTAGTTACCTGCAGTACTTGTGCCATGTTTGTCATCTTGACAGAGTGTGTGCAGAACTACATTTGCTGCAAGTGCAAGCTGGTGGCGCTATTGGAAGAGAAGGTCCAGCAGCTAGAGGCTCGCATATCGGACCAGCAACATATTAAGGACCTTGAGCGGTTCTTGGACAGAGCGGAACAGACTATCCAGGTCCAAGAAGAGACAGGGCACACTTCTGAGGATGTAATCACTTCCCCAACCCAGGCGGTAGATGGGTGGAGGAATGTGACTCAAAGGAGTAGAAGGCCAAGGGATCGCTCAGAGAGTCTCATATTGCACAATCAATTTGAGGCTCTTTCCCTTATCACACCTCATGAGGCACACATAGAGGAAGAATTGGTTCCACCGGAGGATCTCTCCCTCATCACTATTGATGAGATACAAGATCAGGTACATGTAGATGAGCAGGCTGCAGGAGAGAAGCTCCTTCTACTAGGAGATTCTATAATTAGAACTACAGAGGGATGGATTTGTGAGGAGCATGATAACCGTATGGTCACTTGCCTGCCAGGTACAAAGGTTGCAGACATCACGAGAAATCTAGATAGCTTGTTAGAGAGAACTGGGAAGAAGCCAGTGGTCATGGTACACGTTGGTACCAATGATGTCGGGAAGGCCAAGTGGTCAGTCTTGGAAGCCAAATTCAGGTTGTTAGGTAGAAGATTGAAGTCCCGGGCTTCCAAGGTAGCATTTTCAGAAGTGCTACCTGTTCCTCTTACAGGACCCGCCAGGCAGGCAGAACTCAGAAGCCTCAATGCGTGGATGAGGCGATGGTGTCGAGAGGAGGGCTTTAGATTTGTCAGGAACTGGAGAACATTTTGGGACAAGCCAAACCTGTTCAGGACGGATGGGATGCACTTGAATCATGATGGGACCAGATTGCTGGCACTCAACCTCAAAAAGGCAGCAGAGCAGCTTTTAAACTGATAACTGGGGGAAACCCGACAGGAGCTGAGTGGCATCCGGTTCGGAACACCTCATCCTCGGGGAACGAGGTTGGAGAGGGTAGAGAATCACAAAGAGATGACATAGCAGGTATTAGCACTGGGAGAATAATGGACTGTGACAGTTTGTCTACTGAAAATAAAAGCTGTGAGGGGAAAGAACAAGGCAGCAGCTGTTGTTGCGGGACCCACTGTACAGGTGCTTCTACGCCAATGCTCGAAGCCTCCGAGCAAAGATGGGAGAACTTGAACATTTGGCAGCTAGGGATAACATAGATATAATAGCCATAACAGAAACCTGGTGGAATGTGGAGAACCAGTGGGATACAGCAATCCCAGGCTATAAACTCTATAGAAGGGATAGAGAGGGGCGGGTTGGAGGAGGAGTGGCCATCTATGTCAAAGAAGGGGTAAAATCCAGCAGAATGGAGATGGACAGAAGGTCTGACTCCACCATAGAATCACTGTGGGTTAAACTACCAGGTCCCAGGAGTGATGTGATAGTTGGAGTATTCTATCGTCCACCAGATCAAAAACTTGAGGGGGGCCTTGAAATGAGGAGAGAAATCATGGAGGTGGCTAAGAGGGACAGGATAGTAATCATGGGGGACTTCAATTATCCTGACATTGACTGGGCCAATGCGAGCTCCGGGCAAGAAAGAGAAACTGGGTTTCTCGACTTGCTGAATGACTGTGCCTTAGAGCAACTTGTCATGAAGCCCACCCGAGAACAGGCAACTCTGGATCTAATTCTGTGTGATACTCAGGACCTGGTCATGGATGTGAATGTCACTGAGCCTCTGGGGAACAGTGACCATGCTGCAATTTCCTTTGCCATGCATGTCAGAGGAAGAGTGTCAACCAAATCAGACATAAAAACCCTTGATTTTCAAAGGGCAAACTTCCCTCAGATGAGGAAACTAGTTAGAGAGAAATTGAAGGAGAAAGTTAGAAGAATCCAATCTCTTCAGAGTGCATGGAGCCTGTTTAAAACAACAATGATAGAGGCCCAGCACAAGAGCATACCACAAAGAAAGAAGAGCTCATTTAAGTCCAAGAGGACACCGGCATGGTTAACAAGTGGAGTTAGAGAGGCTCTAAAGTGCAAGGAGAGGTCTTTCTGTAAATGGAAATCCTCCCCAAATGAGGAAAATAAAAAGGAACACAAACTCTGGCAAAAGAAATGTAAGAAGATGATAAGGGAGGCAAAGAAAGATTTTGAGGAACGCATGGCTAGCAATATAAAGGGTAATAATAAAAGCTTATTTAAATATGTTAGAAGTAGAAAACCTGCCAGAGAACCAGTTGGCCCTCTGGATGGTGAGGGAGGAAAAGGGGAGGTTAAGGAGGACTTGGACATTGCAGAGAAATTGAATGGCTTCTTTGCGTCTGTCTTCACGACAGAGGACCTTGAGCAGATTCCGCTGCCTGAGCCGCCCCTCTTGACTAAAGAATTAAATCAAATACAGGTTAAAAGAGAGGAGGTTTTAGGACTAATCGATAAATTGAGGATTAACAAGTCACCGGGCCCAGATGGCATCCACCCAAGGGTTATTAGGGAACTGAGAAATGAAATTGCAGATCTCTTAACGGTTATATGCAACTTGTCTCTTAAAACAGCCACAGTGCCGGAGGACTGGAGGATGGCAGATGTCACACCAATTTTTTTAAAAAGGAAGGAGGGGGGACCCAGGAAACTACAGGCCAGTTAGCCTTACATCTGTCCCAGGGAAGATGGTGGAAAGCCTCATCCAAGAGAAAATCTTAAAACACATAAAAGAACAAACCTTGCTGAGAGAAAATCAGCATGGGTTCTGTAAAGGTAAATCTTGTCTGACAAACCTTTTAGAATTTTTTGAAAAGGTCAACAGGCACGTGGATTTGGGTGAACCGGTGGATATAGTCTATCTGGATTTTCAAAAGGCTTTTGACACAGTCCCTCACCAAAGGCTGCTGAGAAAATTGCACAGTCAGGGGATAAGAGGACAGGTCCTCTTATGGATTGAGAACTGGTTGAGATCCAGGAAACAAAGAGTAGGTGTCAATGGGAATTTTTCACAATGGAGAGAAGTGAAAAGCGGTGTGCCCCAGGGCTCTATCGTGGGACCGGTGCTTTTCAATCTGTTCATAAATGACCTGGAGACAGGGATAAACAGTGAGGTGGCCAAGGTTGCAGATGACACAAAACTTTTCCGTGTGGTGAAAACCAGAGAAGATTGTGAAGAGCTCCAGAAGGATCTCTCCAAACTGGAGGAATGGGCTGAGAAATGGCAAATGCATTTTAATGTAACCAAATGTATAGTAATGCATATTGGGGCAAAAAATCCAAACTTCATCTATCAACTCATGGGCTCTGAGTTATCCGTGATGGATCAGGAAAGAGATCTTGGTGTGTTGGTGGACAGCTCCATGAAGGTGTCTTCCCAGTGTGTGGCAGCGGTGAAGAAGGCCAATTCCATGCTAGGGATTATCAAAAAGGGGATTGAAAATAAAACAGCCAACATTATAATGCCATTATACAAAACAATAGTAAGGCCCCACCTGGAGTATTGTGTACAATTCTGGTCACCGCATCTCAAGATAGACATAATGGAACTGGAAAAGGTGCAGAAGAGAGCGACTAAAATGATTACTGAGCTGGGGCACCTCCCTTATGAAGAAAGGCTAAAACATTTGGGACTCTTCAGTCTGGAAAAAAGGCGCTTGAGGGGGGATATGATTGAGACATACAAAATAATGCAGGGTATGAGTAAAGTGGATAGAGGGAAGCTCTTCTCTCTCTCCCAAAATACCAGAACTAGGGGACATACACTCAAATTGAAGGCTGGGAAAGTAAGAACTGACAAAAGAAAATATTTTTTCACCCAGCGCATTATAAGTCTTTGGAACTCCCTGCCACAGGATGTGGTGATCGCATCTGGTCTGGATGCCTTCAAAAGGGGATTGGACAGATTCCTGGAGGAAAAGTCCATCACAGGTTACCAACCATGATGGAGAAACCAGGGTACTTCAAGGGCCAGATGCAGGGAAGTGGTATCAGGAGACAGATATCTAGTCTCATGCGCTCCCAAACGCATCTGGTGGGGCCGCTGTGAGATACAGGAAGCTGGACTAGATGGGCCTTTGGCCTGATCCAGCATGGCTCTTCTTATGTTCTTATGTTCTTATGTTCTTAGGAGGTCAGTTCAGTTCAGTTAAGACAGCTGAAAGTCTGTTTAGATCAGTGGTTCTCAACCTGTGGGTCCCCAGATGTTCCTGAACTGCAGCTTCCAGAATCCCATTCTAGCACAGCGAGTGGTGGAGGCTTCTGGGAGTTGCAGTCCAGGAACATCTGGGAACTCACAGGTTGAGAACCACTGGTTTAGATTGTCAGTTGGTCAGGTGGGAGATCCTGCCACTGAATAGGGTCTGGTTTATAAAGGAAATACATTATTATAAGAATTCATGTTTGCAATACAATAACATCGGCTAAAGCTATCATAATACTGATCATCTACCTGTAAACCAATAAACGTTTCATGTTTTGTTTTAAAACTATATAACCTGGTGTGACTCTCTCTCTCAAATACATACAAGTGTGCAGATTAATCTGGTGGTGGTAGTGAGTGCAAACCCAGTGTGTGTAAGGGGCACGTCACAGTGAGCATTCCAAGGCCGGAGGCATTCAAGAGCAAACTGGGCAACCCTCTGTAAGATCCGCTTTGCTTTGGATTGATTTGAGAATGTGGTTTTGCCCAAGCATCTCATTCTTATATCCTTCTCTGTTCCTGCCAGGTTCCTTCTTTCCTTCTGTGAAGCCGGAGGGGATGCTGTTTAAGATCATCTTCTGGTTGGGGTACTTCAACAGCTGCGTGAACCCCATCATCTACCCGTGCTCGAGTAAAGAGTTCAAGAGGGCCTTCATTCGCCTCCTCAAATGCCAGTGCCGGCGAAGGAGGAGGCCCCTCTGGAGGGTGTACGACCACCAGTGGCGAGGGGCCTCCATCAACGGCTCCACCCTCGATTCCGAGAGGGAGTCACGGTCCAGGGTTTCAACCCTCAACGGGTCGTTCATATTGAACTCCAGCAGCCTAGATATGTCCAGCAGCAGCAGCAAGGGGAGGACACTGGGTGGCCTGAAGCGGTGGAGAATCTTCTCTCCATTCCAAAAACCCACCACGCAATTAAAAGAAAAAATGAACAGCCTGTCCAATAAGATCCGGGTCGGGTCGGTCAAAGGGGGCGCGGCGGCCTCGTACAAGACAGAGGTGGAATCTGTCTCCATAGGAATACCCAATGAATTCATGGAGTGCATTGACTATCAAATGTACGACGACGACCTAACAGACTCTGAGTCCTGTGGGCTTAAAGAAACAGACATTTAATGCCAACGCGGAGAATAGCAGCCCTTGGGTTGGGGAGTTCTGTTTTGTTTTTGTCTCCGTCTTAAACGTGTGCTTGGCTGTCAAGGGTGGATGCAGTCCATGTGTGAGGAAGGGTAGACGGCCCAAGGTCAACCGAGGGACCATAGTTCAGCTGGTAGAGCCCACGGTTGTCACTCAGAAGACCTCATGTGCAATCCCCCAACATCTCTAGCCAATGAAAGGTATCTGATACCAAGACTGGGCTGGTACCTCCCATTGCTTGAGATCTTTGAAGCAACGTAAGAGTTACAGTAGACAGTACTGAGCCAGGAGGACCGACTGTCCGAATATGGTACTGATGAGCTTTTTGCATTCTGTGTGGTTGCAACCTCCTGAGTTCCACCAACGTTCCATGAATACTAGGAGAGAAGGTGGGCCAGAGTATAGAGTGAAGGAAAGAGGCGTACTTACAGTATTCCTCTAGTCTAGTAGATGGGGTGAGGGCTTCACACCAGCGGTAAATGCCCACTGTCTAAACCAGTGCCTGAAGCATCTGGAACTACGAAAGTGCCCGCGGTGTTTATCAAAATGTTCAGAAATAAATTGTGCAGATTCAGAGAAAGGTTTGGCTTAAACTCATCCAGTTCAGTGATCAAGCGTAATTTTGAACCCCATTCTTGATCGTATGCAAGCTTCGAGACCATGAGGGTAGCAGTGAGCATCCACAGAGGGACAATTAAGAGAGTTCAGATGGAGGCTGGTCAGCCCCTCTCTTCCCTTGATAAAGCTACTATGCTTGTATAGTGAGAGAAATTAGAATTTGATGTGGCATAATCTGTTTGATCGCTTGTTTGTTTGTCATTGTTCTTTCAATGGAGCAACCTGGACTGGTATTGGATAGTTCCACCTTCTGACAGCAGCGAGGCCTAGATGTTTGCTTTTTGGGTGGGAGGCCTCAAAAGTCTAAATGTTACCATCGTGGACAGTTTCCTTTGGTTTTAAACTTGGAAAAGAAAAGAAAATCTATTAAAAGGAGGACTAAAAGATTCTTACACTCCGATGCCATCAAGCGAGTGGCCTCTTCTTCCTTTGGACAAGGGGAATTGCACAAGGTATCTATACGAAGCAATGCTCAGTAGAGATGGGCATGACTCAAAAAAATGGTGTTTCGTTTGTCGTTTGGTCGTTTAGGGGTCCGTTTCGGTTCGTTTTCATTTTTGTGACGTTTTTGCAAAAAAATTCATTTTTGTTTCGTTAGGTAACGAAATGAAAAAATGAAAACAAAAACAAAAAATTGCTGTTTCGTTAGCATTCTTTTTAGCGTTCATTGCATCTGCTGCAACGAAAACGAAAAACATGGCGAATTTGGTCGTTTCAGTTTCATTTTCGTTTTATTTTTTAAAAAAAATTTTCATTTTGTTTTTGTTGCGTAACAAAACAAAAAAACAAAAACAAAAACAAAAAAAATTGCTCAGTTTCGTGCCCATCTCTAATGCTCAGCTGTAACACAGCACTCTCTCACTCACATCACAAAGAGAACACAACGACGCCCCCATGGTCTCACAACTGGACATAATTTTTAAGCTACCCAATATTTCCAATTGATTGCGGAGGTGTGATAAAATTCCCTTTCCCACTAAGAGAAAGGCTACAGGCAACTACTGGGCTGGGGTACCTCCCATTTAGGTCTCTTTAGTCTGGAAAAAAGGCACCTGAGGGGGAATATGATTGAGACATTACAAAATAATGCAGGGCATGAATAAGTAGATAGAGGGACGCTCTTCTCCCTCTCACAAAATACCAGAACTAGGGGACATACAATCAAATTGAGGGTTGGGAGAGTGAAAACAGACAAAAGAAAATATTTTTTTTACCCAGTGTGCTGTTAGCCTGTGGAACTCTCAGCCACAGGATGTGGTGATGGCATCTGGCGTGGATACCTTCAAAGGGGGATTGGACAGAGTCCTGGAGGAAAAGTCCATCACAGGTTACAAGCCATGATGGAGATGTGTCATCTCAAGGGTTAAAACCAGGGTACTTCAAGGGCCAGATGCAGGGGAGTGGTATCAGGAGACAGATATCTAGTCTCATGCACTCCCAGACGCATCTGGTGGGGCCACTGTGAGATACAGGAAGCTGGACTAGATGGGCCTTTGGCCTGATCCAGCATGGCTCTTCTTATGTTCTTATGTTCTCTCTATATGGCAGCTGATGTTCCCAGCCTGGGGTCCCCAAAAATGTTAAGCATAAGAATAAGAACATAAGAACAGCCTTGCTGGAACAGGCCACAGCCCATCAAGTCCAGCATTCTGTCTCACACAGCGGCTCACCATTTACTTCAGGGTATTCCCAAGCAGATGTCTTCAACTGCTTACAATTCCCTGCAAATGGCATTGAGAGATATCCTGCCTGTCTCTTGGACAAAACTCCCAGAAGCCTCCTCCACTAGCTACACTGGCCAGGATTTCTGGGAATTATAATCCAAGAACATCAGGAACCCAAGACTGGGATCCATTGGTATGGATTCTGTGAGCTCAGCCTATCCTATTTTTCTTGAAAACCTTCCTCCTTGTTCCCCAGCACTGACAAGGCTCTGGAACAAGGCTGGCGCTGTGATTAGGTAAAGTGAGGCTGCCTCCTTTGGTGGTAGAGCCTGGGAGATAGCCACTGGAGAATTTGGAATCTAACCCAAATCTGTAAAGGACCTATTCAACTTGAACAGCTCCTTTTTACTGAGGGCAGCTCCAGGAAAGTTTGGACTAAAACCCAGAGCACCCTTCCAGCTGTTGTCTGGATTTTAATCTGAACATTAAAAGGAGCGATCTTGTTCCTGTAAAGTTTGGACTAAAACCAAGAGTGCAGTCTCTGTTCCTGTAACGTTAGAGCCACCCTGCACCCTTCACTGGGTCCACCTTTCCTGATTTCTTGCACTACAAATCCCATCATTCATTAAGCATCTGCTTAAAAACCTCCCAAGAAGGAGACTCCACCACCTTCCTTTGTGGCAGTACATTCCACTGCCGAACAGCTCTAACCGTCATGAAGTTCTTCCTAATGTTTAAATTGAATCTCGTTTCCTGTAGCTTGAGACCATTGCCCCGAGTCCTAATCTCTGGAGCTATGGAAAACAAACCAGTCCCTTCTTCAATGTGACATCCTTTCAAATATTTAAATATAGCTATCCTATCCCCTCTCAGCCTTCTTTTTTGTAAGGCTAAGTATTCCCAGCTCCCTAAGCTGCTCCTCATAAGACAGGCATGTCCAAACTTCGGCCCTCCTGATGTTTTGAACCACAACTCCCAGAATTCCAAGCCTGTATTTCCAATGGCAAAAGACTGTGGGGGTTGTGGTCCAAAACATCTGGAGGGCCGAAGTTTGGACATGCCTGTCATAAGACGTTTCTTCCAGATCTTTAATCATCTTGGTCACCCTCCTCTGGACCCATTCAAGATTGTCAACATCCTTTTTAAATTGAGGTGCACAGAACTGGACACAGTACTACAGATTTATTTATTTTTATTTTATTTTAAATATTTTTACCCTGCTAGTTGTTGTGAGTTTTTCAGACTGCTTGGCCATGTTCTGGAAGTTTTTCTTCCTGACGTTTTGCCAGACTCTGTGGCTGGCATCTTCAGAGGGCAAGATGCTCAGGGAACTAGGAGTTCTCTCTGCGCTCTGGTCTCCTTGCCCTCTGAAGAAAAACTTCCAGAACACAGCCAAACGGCCTAAAAAACTCACACCCACTATCAGATCCCAGCTGTGAAAGATGTTGAGAATACATGTTTACCCTGCCTTTCTCCTTGGAAAGGACCCAAGGCGGCTTACAACACTGAAGGGCAATATACAAAGTTGGAGACCATGTGTATACTGTACAACCATCACCAATAAAGATCAAAGGCAGTCTTCAAAACAAAGAACAAAATCCCATCTTTAGACTCTATCTTGCCATTTGAATTCAATGCATCATGTTTGGGAGCTACAGAAAGTGAGCTTTCTCCATTTATCATGTACGAGAAAGAAAGAAGGGAATGGAAATGAAGCTAAGAGCCTTTTCACATGACCCCTAAACTCCGCGGCAAATGGCTCCCAGCTCCGGAGCTTAAAATCGTTTCCCCACCAGCTCCGGAGTTTATAGCAAATTAAGTGCGACCACGCCCACCTAAGCGTGTCCCAGCGCACTTTTCAGGTACCTGCTCTCCGGGGGTGAAAAATCCCTGATGCGGATCTAACCTAGAGAGTGCCGGGCTCTCCTGGCTTCTGTTTGTTGTTTTTTTGCCCCCCGCCCCTTTAAGAGATCTGAATGCTGCCGGGAACAGAGCGAGACCAGCAGAAGGGAGGTAAGCCAGCATTCTTTTCTTTCTTTTTTTCTCCCTCCCCTCACGCAGCCAGCAGCCAGGAGTGCGGAGGGGGTGGGAACACAGAAACAGCGACAAGCCCCCAAGATCTCTGGTCCGAATTTAAGTGGCCAGCGAATCTTAGGGGTCATGTGAAAAGTCTCTTAAATGAAACAAAGGAAAGGAAGACTTTGAGGCACCTAAAATGATTGTTCCATCATTTTTTGGAAAAGGCAACCCTGTGCTTAGAACATTCTTTTTTCTAAAGGAACTCAGTATATTACCCATCCCTTTACAGTAGCTAGGCTATCCTTAATTATCAATGTTTTGTGATTAGAATTTGTGTGTTAGTAATCTGCTGCATTTGTGTGTTAGTAATCTGCTGCATTTTCCTGACCAGCAGGCAAGAAAAATACAAGAGAATCCTTTCCAGTTCTTATTAGTATCCAATTTTGATGTTTCACTTTGAATAGTGGGGGAGATGGGGATGCACAGTGGTTCCCTTATTGCTGGATTGAAAAAGGATTGGCATGAAATTGAGAAAGTCCTGCCAAGAACCCCCTACAAATGCATTAGAATGGTCTTTTAAAGTAACTTTTGAAAATAAGAAAAATATTCATTGCACATGAAAGTAACTTTTACCTGGTTAAATTACTTTTGGAAAGTTAGTGCATTGAACTTGACTCTATTATATGTAAATTGTAATTAGTCACTTCAACAATCTGTGACAAGACGAAGGAAGGAAGGAAGGAAGGAAGGAAGGAAGGAAGGAAGGAAGGAAGGAAGGAAGGAAGGAAGGAAGGAAGGAAGGAAGGGTTTCAAACTACAGGGGAAAAAAATTCCATTTGAACATTAGGAAGAACTTCATGACAGTTAGAGCTGTTCGGCAGTGGAATATGCTGCCACGGAGGGTGGTTGAGTCTCCTTCTTTGGAGGTTTTTAAGCAGAGGCTGGATGGCCATCTGTCGGAAGACTCGGAAATACTATGATGGGGGTTCCTGCATGGCAGGGGGTTGGACTAGATGGCCCTTGAGGTCTCTTCCAACTCTATGATTCTAAGAACCACAATGTGAAAGTATATTATGTTATGTTGCTACAGTATTTCCCTTTACAGTCAAAGCATAAGCTGACTGGATGAATTACAGGAGGCTGTTGAGCTGTTTAGCAGAAAATTTTATCCTGCAGGCAGCCAATAACATCAAGCAAGACTGGTCATGACTGAACTGGCACCACCCCACCCGCTCCACTCTTCCTACGTGCGTTTTAGAGATAATAGGCAGGTTGACTAAATAACATTCTGAAACAAACAACAAACAACCTGGAGGTCAGTTAAACCCTCAGAACCCCAAATTCTCAGCGTCAACAGCAGAATTCTCAATGGCACATCTTGGCGGAAAGCGCGTGGGTTTTTTCCTCCTTGTCTTGTTTATTTGGACTTGGGTGGAGGCCAATGAAACAAGTCCTGCGCCAACTCCAAATCAAACCCAGGAGCTGAAAATAGCATCAGAGCCATTGAACGTCGCCTTTAGATGTTTTTCACAGGCAATGTTTTTGACTGGCTGTCAAAATCCCACTGGTCTGCGTTCAAAGGTCCTCTTGAACTCGGTGGTAACAAGGCTTGAGTGAGGAGAATATTCTGTTTCATGGTTAAATTTTGTGGATTTCTTCCAAATGAGGGTCAACATGGAGAGGACCCAGGCAACATGCTGGCTGGCGCTTGTGATCCTTCATGGACACTGAAGCGATTGTTGAGGCAAATAAACAATCAATATTCTTTATTATCTTTTTTTAAAAGCCATTTTGTTGGCCTGTAAATACTTGCTTTGAAACACCAAAGGTTTCAAACACTCAGCCTAATGCACCAATGCCAAAGGGCTGTGTGTTATAAACATAAAGATGCCATCATGTGAGGTAGCCAATTGTGTCATTGTGTTACTGGGGGAAAGTGAGAGGGATTACTTTACTCAAATGCTACCTTCTGAAACCAATTTAGGGAAATGGCTGGATATCTCTCAATGAGGGAATCATAAGCAGGTGAAGACATCTGCTTGGGAATACCCTGAAGCAAATGGTGAGCCTCTGCATGAGACAGAATGCTGGACTGGATGGGCTGTGGCCTGTTTCTGCAAGGCTGCTCTTAGGTTCTTAAGTGTCACAAATGACAGGCAAGTGAACCTGCTCCATTACATAAAAGTGGCATCCAACCCTAAAATGGTGTCTTTTTGGAGCACCTAGAGCCATCATAGATCGCTGGGGCACTGTCTTTATTATCAGGAAGAGTGATGTAGTTGTCTCTGGCAACAAAAACGTAGTTGAAATGTGCCCCACAGCCTTCCCTTTGCCCCCAGGTTAATCTTCTGTGAAGAACTTGATCTCATTCCCATCATCTTAGAAAGACTCCACTGCTGGTCCTGCTGGCTTGCATTCAACCAGATGACTCCATTTTGTTCCTTGCCTCAGGCAGCGAAATGTCTTGGGGACAACCCTGGCAGCAACCTGACTTCGACGGGCATGGGAATTTAAATAAGAAAGTCGTGCACGTTGGGGTGCCATGAGGGAAGTCAAGCTGACACCTAAAAAACAAAACACACCCGAAGGCCTGCAACACTTTGTGTATTCTAATGGGAGTGTATAAAAACCGGGAGTCTGTCAGCTGTTTTTGTCATCATGAAGGTTTATTTCAAATGTTGTCCAGACACCAAGAAATATATTTAACTCCTGGCACCAGATTTTTATTTAATTACATTGTGTTAGCATGAAGATTTTCTTGGAGCCCAGTGGAATTCTGGTCTATTGAGGGGTAACAATAGTGAACATAAGAACACAAGAAGAGCCATGCTGGATCAGGCCAAAGGCCCATCTAGTCCAGCTTCCTGTATCTCACAGTGGCCCCACCAGATGTGTCTGGGAGCGCACAAGACTAGATCTCTGTCTCCTGATACCACTCCCCTGCATCTGGTCCTTGAAGGCCCCCAGTTTTAAGGCTGGAGATTACACATCTCCATCATGGTTTGTATGCTGTGATGGACTTTTCCTCCAAGAATTTGTCCAATCCCCCTTTGAAGGCATCTAGGCCAGATGCCATCACCACATCCTATGGCAGGGAGTTCCACAGACTAACAACATGCTGAGTAAAATCAAAAATTCTTTTTTTATTTTCTTACTCTCCCAGCCCTCAGTTTGAGTGGATGTCCCCTAGTTCAGGTATTTTGTGAGAGGGAGAAGAGTGTCCCCCTGTCCACTTTATTCATGCCCTGCATTATTTTGTGCATCTCAATCATATCCACCCTCAGGCAGCTTTTTTCCAGACTAAAGAGCCCCAAATGTTTTAGCCTTTCCTCATAAGGGAGGTCCCCCTTTACCAGTTCCACTATGTCTTTTTTGAGATGCAGTGACCAGAATTGTACACAATACTCCAGGTGCGGCCTTATTTTCATTTTGTACAAGGGCATAATAATGTTGGCTGTTTTATTTTCAATCCCCTTTTTGTTGATCCCTAGCATGGAATTGGCCTTCTTCACTGCTGCCACACATTGGGTAGACACCTTCATGGAGCTGTCCACCAACACACCAAGATCTATTTCCTGATCCGTCACAGATAACTCAGAACCCATGAGTTGATAGACAAAGTTTGATTTCTTGCTCCAATATGCATTACTTTACATTGTCCTACATTGAAACACATTTGTCATTTGCTACAAGACAGTTTGAGGTTAGGATCGCAGTAATAGGGTTTGGGTATATTTCTGGTGTTTTCTGAACTCACTGATAATGTTGTCCACCAATCCAAGGGGGCAACCAAAGCCTGAACGCATGGACAGGTCTTACCATTAGAGATGGTCACAAAATGAACTTTTAGTTCCTTTCATTATTTGTTAATGAAACGAATAAAGAAACCCAAAATGAATTTAGAACGAAATGAAAAAATTGGTTCATTTCGGTTCATTTCGTTAATGTCTTCTACCTGGTGCTGGTCTTCGGTCTTCCAGGCTGCAGGGAAAAGCCCACTGGCCTGCGTTACAGCTGTACTGCGGGACACATAGTCAGAAGTAAAAATAATAATAATTAAAATAAAATAAAATAAAATAAAATAAAGGAGCACCGACCTGGTCCCAGGGGTGGCCGTGTTAGCACTCTGAAAATAAAACCAGCACCGACCGGGCCCCAGAGCCTACGTGGCTGGCACTTAAAGAAAAAAAAAAGGGGGAAAAAAAGTGCTACAGCTGTGTTCCCCTTTTCATTCTTCTGCAGGAGTGAAAATATATGCAATAGATTGCAGATTTTTTCCCCCTGGGGTGTCCTGAACCATCAATACGCTGTTATACATTGAAGGCAAGAATGATTGTGAGGCTCCAGAATATATCCTTACAGCAGACTCTGTTTGTCAGATATGTGTCAGACACACACACCCCATAACCAACTGGATAGGTTGCAAGGCCCCCAACCCCCGTGGATGCTGAAAAATGCAGATTATTGCAAACTATTTTAACTACAAACATGCATGTTCTCTGTCTTCCTTTAGTGGCCAATTCTGTTAATGATATTATGGAAAATTATTTCTCTAGCAATCTCTATACATAGCATGGTCTCTTGCTCCCTCTCATGGCCAGTTCTGGAAACTTCATCTTTAGAAATATATATTTCTAGGATTTTTACAAATACTTTTAATGTTTGTTTGTTTGTTTGTTTGTTTTTATGTTTTTTGTTTGTTTGTTTTGTTAGATTTATATGCCGCTCCATCTACCTGCACAGCTACCCAGGCTGAATGAATCAGTGGATACTGACCATAGATAAGTGAATCAGCGGATAAGTGGGTCCTGCTATATACGGATGCACGCATACACAATCACATACCTTTATTAACACAGTAATGTGTACAGCTTCACTTGCTTCAAAATGTAGTAAACCATTCAGGCTGCATTGAGGGAGGTCTCATTCTGCAGAGGAGACCATTTGAATTCTAGCCCAAAGTCCAGCTATGACGGTGGCACCACCGTACAGTCACCCCCCACCATTTCGCGGTTCAGGTACTGCAGTCCCACTACATCGCAGAATCGCAGTACCTGCACCTTGGAGCATGTGGGGTGGGGGTGGGGGGCGATCGGATCGCTCCGCACTGCCCCCACGCGCTCCCCTGAGAAGCCTCAGGGCTGAGTGGGGGCGGTGGGAGGCAATCGGGTCACTCCGCACCACCCTCCAGGCTCCCCCGAGAAGCTCGGGGGGCGGCGGGGGGTGGCGGGGGTCGATCAAGTCACTCCACGCCACCCCCAGGCTCCCCTGAGAAGCCTCGGGGCCACGTGGGGGGCGGCAGGGGGCGATCATGTCGCTCCGTGCTGCCCTCCACGCGCCCGGGAAGCCTTGGGGCCACTTTGGGGGCGGTGGGGCGATGGGGTCGCTCCGCGCCACCCTCAGGCTCCGTGTTGCCCCCAGCCCCCCACTTCCGCATATCGCGAATTTTCATGCATAGCAGGTGGAGTGCATCCCAGGACCCCGCGATCGGCGGGGGGTTACTGTATCTGCTTTGGGTTACTCTGGGGAGAAAAGTGGGAGGGAAATAAATAAATAAATAAATAAATAAATAAATAAATAAATCCTTAGGAGCTCTGATGTTTTCCCAGCATTATAATTATTGCTATAAGCAAACCTGAGTAAAGATGTCCAAGTGCAAGACTCACTGCTGACAAGTGGAAACTACTGGTATATAGCCTCATTAAAACAAGAGTCCCAGGTAGCCAGCTCAAAGCAAACTCAGCCTTCCATCCTTCCAAGGTCAGTAAACTGAGTGCCCATCTATTTGAGGGGGGGTGGAGGAGGCCATGCATACAGGGCCAGTGCCAGGTTTTTTTGTGCCCTAGGTGAGGGGCAGGGGTTGAGGTGGGTGGCGGGATGGCAGGGTGGGGCACGGGGTGGTGGGTGGGCAGGGTGGGAAAGTGGGAGGGAAATAAATAAATAAATAAATAAATAAATAAATAAATAAATAAATAAATAAATAAATAAATAAATAAATCCTTAGGAGCTCTGATGTTTTCCCAGCATTATAATTATTGCTATAAGCAAACCTGAGTAAAGATGTCCAAGTGCAAGACTCACTGCTGACAAGTGGAAACTACTGGTATATAGCCTCATTAAAACAAGAGTCCCAGGTAGCCAGCTCAAAGCAAACTCAGCCTTCCATCCTTCCAAGGTCAGTAAACTGAGTGCCCATCTAGTTGAGGGGGGGGGGGTGGAGGAGGCCATGCATACAGGGCCGGTGCTAGGTTTTTTTGTGCCCTAGGTGAGGGGCAGGGGGTGAGGTGGGTGGCGGGATGGCAGGGTGGGGCACGGGGGTGGTGGGTGGGCAGGGTGGGGGCAGGCAGGGGCGGGGGCCGGGGCCAGGGCCGGGGCAGCGGCGGGTGGGGTGGGGCAGGGTGGGGCATGGGGGTGGGGTGCGGAGGCGGTGGGTGGGCAGGGGGGCAGCAGGGGGTGGGGCAGGGGTGGGGCAGTGGGGGTGGCGGATGGCAGGGCATGGTGATGGGTGTGGGGGGGATGGGCGCGGGGGCGCCAGGCGGGCGGCGATGGGCAGCTGGCGGGTGGGGGGGACAGATGGCGGTGGCCAGCGGCCGGGGGCGGCGGGGTTGGCGGCAGGCTGTCCAGCACCCTCTGTCCATTTTGGCGCACTAGGCAACTGCTTAGTTCGCCTTAATGGAAGTGCCGGCCCTGCATGCATAGCCTGCATAATTAAAATGTGAACCCCCCAGAGAGTGCGTTAAGCATGGTTGGGCTGTATATAAGCGGCACATTTGGCTTGCCTGGCTGTGGCATGGGAAACACTGCCCATGTTTGCCTCCTTTACACCGCTTCGCTGGCAAGCTTAGCTGGGCGTGGATCTGCTGCTGCCGTAATCAATATTAATGACAAATGAAAGCTCGTTAGCATGAAATGAGTTGAAGCTAATGAAATCTTTTGGACAGTGTTTAATTAAGTGAGAGGATGCCTCTAGCTGATTGCTAAAAAGTCAAATCAGTAACACAACAAGCACAAGGATGGTCTCCTTGTTTTCCCTTCCTTGCTGATGTTCCACCAGCGTCGCAGTCCCTTAGGTGCCCAATAAGTTCGGTCTGTTGTTTTAAGCACAGGGTTATGCAAGCCTCTTTCTGCCACAGATGATTGCTGGCACCAGCCGTTCTCCCTCACTCCATGCACCCCTTCCCTTCCCACCCTATCCTGGAGGCTTAGGGTAGGTCGTAATGATCGGGAAACCGAAAAGGCACACGGATCAATTCCAAACACATTGACCTTCATAACAAAATCCCAGACCTCCAACGTCAGAGGATATGGTGATGTGGGATCATCGCGTTTAGAGGTCACTGGTGGAAATAACAGAATGGCGGGGTTGCAAGAGGTATATAGGGCCATTGCATTAAGCCTCCTTCTCAAGGCAGGGATACACAGATTATTTGTCACCGATGACATTAAAATAGAGACTTTTCCCAGCAGTGTCTTTGTGGCATTTCTGCCCTCCACCTCTGTTATCATCCTCTACATACCTGGCTAAAAATCCATATAGCTGAAGACAAACACAGGCCACCAATCTCAACTGGTAAGAACATAAGAACATAAGAAGAGCCATGCTGGATCAGGCCAAGAAGGGCCCATCTAGTCCAGCTTCCTGTATCTCACAGTGGCCCCACCAGATGCCTCTGGGAGTGCATGAGACTAGATATCTGTCTCCTGATACCACTCCCCTGCATCTGGCCCTTGAAGTACCCCGGTTTTAAGCCTGGAGATGACACACATTTCCCTCATGGTTTTTAACCTGGGATGGATTTTTCCTCTAGGAATCTGTCCAATCCCCTTTTGAAGGTATCCAGGCCAGATGCCATCATCACCACATCCTGTGGCAGGGAGTTCCACAGACTAACAATGCACTGGGTGAAAAAAATATTTTCTTTTGTCTGTTCTTATTCTCCCAGCCCACAATTTGAGTGTATGTCCCCTAGTTCTAGTATTTTGTGAGAGGGAGAAGAGTGCCCTTCTATCCACTTTACTCATGCCCTGCATTATTTTGTACGTCTCAATCATATCCCCACTCAGCCTTTCCTCATAAGGGAGGTGCCCCAGCCCAGTAATCATTTTAATCACTCTCTTTTGCACCTTTTCCAGTTCCGCTATGTCTTTCTTGAGATGCGGTGACCAGAATTGTACACAATACTCCAGGTGCGGCCACTCCAGGTATGACATGGTACATACGGGCATTCCCAGCCCTTAAGATCTCCAAGGGAGGTCGTCCTCTGGGTCCCATTGCTATCACAGGACCATTTGATGAGGACATGTGAAAGGTCTTTCTCGGTGGTTGCTCCCAGGTTGTGCAACGCTTTTCTTCAAGAGCTTAGGTTGGCCCCGTCTCTCTCTTCCCCCAACAGCTGAAGACCCACTTCTTTAGACAGGTTGGGTCATGGCAACTGAACCTGAAACATTTTGCTACTCATCCAAGCATCACTACTCATCTGAAGAAAGTGAGTGGTGAGGCCTCCATTTTATCGTTCACCTTGATTTCACACACCCCTGATCTGAATAGGCTCCTTAGATGGACAGTGGCCTCAATAGGCTCGTTAGGTGGGCAATGCCCTGAATAGGCTTGGATTTACAGTGTCCTGGGGTGCGTGAGAGTCCCATCGATGCAACCCTACCCAACACCCATTAAGTATGGGTGTGTGGCCTTCTTGATGGAGGTGTGAAGTGCTTCTGATTTGCCTAGAGCAGGGGTGTCCAAACTTTGGCCCTTCTGATGTTTTGGATGACAACTCCCATAATCCTCTGGCATTAGCAATAGAGGCTTGGAATTCAGGGAGCTGTGGTCCGAAAACATCTGGAGGGCCAAAATTTGGACACCCCTGGCCTAGAGATTGATGAAAGGGCAGCCTGATAAGTAGCAGACAGATTGTGCCTGAGTCCCGCAACGCTGTTGAAAGAGGGATTTTTCAGTACACGCATGATAAGCTTCTCTGACCCCTCTCAAACCATCTAGCTTCTTAGTCTAATATTTCAGGCAAAAATCAAAGAAAACCAAAACAAAACAAAACAAAAGACAAAAAAATTATATTTTATTGTAATGTTTCGTGGACTACACATTCATTTTGTCAGACACATTGCAGCAGAATGAGGTGTGCAATATAATATGGGATGGGATATACCTTTCATACCAGATATTCTTTGGCTGTAGTATATAGAGTTGTGGGTGGATAGCGGAGGGGAAGAGAAGGAGGGGGAAGAAGAGGAGGGAGAGTTGGTTGGTAGAAATGGTGAGAACATTAGGCCAGGGTCTATAAAGCTGTAAGCAGCTTTCTAGATGCCCTAAGGCACATCTGATCTCACTTGATTTCAGAAGCTAAGCAGGGACAGCCCTGGTTAGTACTTGGATGGGAGACCAACAGGGAATAAATACCAGGTGCTCTAGGCACCTGGAGTAGGAACTAGCAAACCAGTCCAGTATTCCTGCCAAGAAAACTCCATGGACATGGAGTCACAAAGAGTCAGTCACAACTGTAATGACACAACACACACACACATAAAGCTGTAAAGGATAGTTTTATGGCTCTGAGGCCAGGATCTGTTTATATTAAGTGTGGTATTATGGCTCTAATATGTGTACATCCTCATCTTTGAGTTAGGCCCTCTTCACACAACCCCTAAGATCCGCTGGCCACTTAAATTTGGACCAGAGATCTTAGGGGTTTGTCACTGTTCCTGCATTCCCACCCCCTCCGCACTCCTGGCTGCTGGCTGCCGTGAGGGGGGAGGGAAAAAAAGGAAGAAAAGAATGCCGCTCACCTCCGTTCTGCCGGTCTCGCTCTGTTGGCACTGCATTCAGATCTCTTAAAGGGGCGGGGGGCAAAAAAAAAACAAACAGAAGCAAGGAGAGCCGGGCAGTCACTACGTTATATCCGCATCAGGAATTTTCACCTCCAGAGAGCAGGTACCCGAAAAGTGCACTGGGACGCGCTTAGGTGGGCGTGGTCACACTTAATTATCTGTAAACTCCGGAGCTGGTGGGGAAACAATTTTAAGTTCCTGAGCTGGGAGCCATTTGCGGCGGAGTTTAGGGGTCGTGTACAAAGGGCCTTAGTTTCTCTTATCTTTCAAATGACAGTAGACCACTGATTCTGGTCCTGAACTGTTGTCTCTCCTGTGCTGGGCCATTCTCCTGTTTAGCAGCTGTTTGGTTTCTCCAGCATTGAGCTTTCTGCACACTCCTCACTGCATTGAGGAGCAATATATAGTACTGTACAGTATATGCAGTCTTCGCAGACGTATTCTTTAGGCAGCCTATAACCATGGCCAAGTCCCTGGATGCTGGTGGCTTTTTGCTTGCTGGCTTGCTTTCCAGAGCTGCTTTTAAAGATTTAAAATCATCATTATAATTGACTTGGGGCCTTTTCACACGACCCCTAAGATCCGCTGGCCACTTAAATTTGGACCAGAGATCTTAGGGGTTTGTCGCTGTTCCTGCATTCCCACCCCCTCCGCACTTCCTGGCTGCTGGCTGCGTGAGGGGAGGGAGGAAAAAAAGGAAGAAAAGAATGCCGCTCACCTCCGTTCTGCCATCCCGGCACTGCATTCAGATCTCTTAAAGGGGCGGGGGCAAAAAAGAACAAACAGAAGCAAGGAGAGGCCCGGCAGTCACTACTGTTATATCCGCATCAGGAATTTTCACCTCCAGAGAGCAGGTACCTGAAAAGTGCACTGGGACGCGCTTAGGTGGGCGTGGTCGCACTTAATTATCTGTAAACTCCGGAGCTGGTGGGGAAACAATTTTAAGCTCCGGAGCTGGGAGCCATTTGCGGCAGAGTTTAGGGGTCGTGTACAAAGGGCGTTGCTTTTTTTAAAATCTGCAACTCTATTGTATTTTAGGGTTAACTTCTTTTAACATTGTGAACTTCCTTGCCCCTTACCGAGAGAAAGGCAGCCTTCAAACAATACAGAATATTTTTTTAAATAAAATTATAAACTGCTAATCTAGAGGACAAGAAGGACTAATACTCCCCAGGATTGTGTTTGTTTGCATGATTCTGGAAGGGGAAATGCCCAAGGGCTCCCCTCACCCAACGCAAGCCCTGTTTGCACAAGTAGGCATGCTCTAGTTGTGAAATTGGATGTGCAAAGAACAAGTCAGCTTCCAAAAGCCAAGAAAAAGCAGCCACTGTGCCAGGGTTTGGAAACTACTTAGTATGCCTGCCCAGTACACCCACTTTTGTCCAGTTCTCCGTTGTTTTCAGAATGGGAAGTACATTTCCCCTTGTGTGATATAATGATACTCTTTGGTGCTGTTTCTCCAGCCCCCACGGAATATTGCTAGGTGGATCAGGACCCACATGGAGATTGGCAGGGAAGGACAATCTCCAAAACTTTACCATGTGTGCGTGAGAGAGAGTGTGCATGGGGAAGAGAGAGGTCTAAGGAAAGAAAGAGACCACCATGTGAAGTAGATAAAAAGTGGGGAGATAAATACAGAGGCCAAAGCGTATGGCCTCACATACACTTGCACGAGAGAGAGAGAGAGAGAGAGAGAGAGAGAGAGAGAGAGAGAGAGAATAGTAGGTAAAGATAAAATAGAAATTTAAAAGTTTTTTTTAAAAAAGACAAAAAGTGGAGCCTTAAAGACTAACTCTTCTATTTTTTAAAATTTGAGCAGACTGATGAAGTGGGCTTGTCCACAAAAGTCACATTAAAAGTGTGTGTGTGTGTGTGTGTGTGTGTGTGTGTGTGTGTGTGTGTGTGTGTGTGTGTGTGTGTGTGTGTGTGTGTGTGTGTGTGTGTGAGATAAACTGTAGAGCAGGTGAGCAGGTTCCTTGTTTTTCAATAGGTTTGCAATGTTTCTGTCCCTCTTCTTGAGCCCAGTGACCTCAGCTTGGCACAGGCAGAGCTGGGACAAAACTGGATCTCCTCATGGGCACAGGCAGGAAGGCTGCAGAGTGGCAACAGAGCGGTGCCTTTAATAAGGCGGCGGAAGAGGGAATGGCCACAGGCATTGTTTTGGAAGGACACCTTCTGCCCTGCGCCCTACAATTATTCAAGACGCAGGAGCCCTGCTCTAATTTTCAGTTGGCCACCCTGGAAGGGCAAGGTGTCCATCCAGGTGCTTCCAAACATTTGCCCCACGAGAGGGTGGGGGGTTGTTGGTCTCAAGATGCAGCCTAAATTATACCGAAGTCACATTTAGGATAATAGTGAATAATGATTGCATTTATTATTTATTTATTTATTATTTATTTTTAGAGCTTATATACTGCCCGTCTTCCCGAAGGAACTCCGGGTGGTTCACAACAACGTAAAACAATAACAAATAATCAGCTACCAACTTAACAACTAACAAATAAACAACAATATAAAGATCCAAATAACAGATGGCAGGAAGAAGAAGGAAAAAAATTAAATTAAATGCCATCAAGTCTTATGACGATGACCTTTTCTAAGGATTTCCAGGTAGAAAATAATCAGAAGCGGTTTACCCTTCCCTTCTTCTGGGACTGGGCAGTTTTCCCCAGGCCTCACAGGCTGGCTCTTCCCCCTAGAAGGCCCAGCGGGGAATCAAACTCCCAACCTTTGGTTCCACAACAAGAGTGTGGCAGAGAAGTGCAGGATATGGCCCATGGTGGCATCCAGGGAGCTAAGAAGAGGCCACTGTCTGACTAAAGTTATCTCAGAGTTAAAACCAGTAGAGAGTGACTGGCATTTGCTCAGGATTAGAGATGGGCACGAATAGAAAAAATGGAGTTTCGTTTGTCGTTTGTCGTTTAGAGGTCCGTTTCGGTTCGTTTCTGTTGTTCGCTAATTTTTTGCAAAATATTTGTTTTCGTTTCATTACCGTTTCGTTACCATTTATTCCAATTTTACGTGATTTTTTTAGCATTTAAAGCAGCTCACTTCATTGCTGTAACAGAAACGAAACACACGACAAAAATCCCCACGTTTCTGTTCATTTCGTTTCATTTTAGAGACAAATTTCGTTTGTCATTTTGTTACGTAATGAAACGAAAAATGAAAATGAAAAATTGTTCGTTCTGTGCCCATCTCTACTCAGGATAAGTGCCACCTGGATTTTAATAATAATAATAATAAGAAGAAGAAGAAGAAGATGGCGGATGGCAGCAGCGATCGTTCACGGTGACTGCTCCCTGGCGCACCCGGAATTTTCATTCATCAGCTGCTGCCCTGTGCTTTTTTCTTTTAGTCACGCTGGGTCCGCCAGAGCTTTTAGGGGGGGTTAAAAGGGGGCTTGAGTCTGAGACTGAGTTTCGGGATTTGAGGCGATGCCAGAAAAAGTTCTGCTGGGACGCTGGTCCCGCGGCAAGCCGTTCCCTTGATGGAGTTCGAGCGCTCCTTCCCCCTCGCCTCGGCTGCCAGCGCCTGTTGCCGAGTGTCATCTTCGCTGATGGTGGCTATAGGAGCTCCAAAGATGTTGGAAACTGGAATGCCGCCGCTATTGAGGCTCGGTTTTATGATCTCCTCTCGCCGGCCACGCTCCGTCTGCTAGGGGTCTCGCCTGCCATAAGCTGCCCCCCAACACCCAATTTCCATCTCGGGTCGTTGGAAAGGGCGTTCGCCTGGGTGGCAAAAGCTTCGGAGGCTCGGCTCTTCCGGCTCCCCGACCATCGGGAGCCTTCGGCAGAACTGTGGGCTGTGATGGCAGCTTTGTTTCATCTTGGCTGGCTGCCGTGCTGGCTTCCACCCGCCGCTCACCTCCTGTCCGGTGCTTCCGAACTGGCCTCCTACCCCTTTGCCCTTTCCAGCTGTGTTGCCTGCTACATTGAGCTCCCCGAGTCTGGCGCGAACCTCTGGGACACAATCGGGATCCCCCCTCCTTCTGCCGTGGTTGGGTATGGCCCGGCGTGCATACAATGGTGGGGGAGGATGCGGGGAGTATGTGGCTGATTTCAAGCACTTGGCCCCCCCGGGTCCCGTCAGCTTCTGAGGGCAACGGATCGGCTCCCGCGGTGGTTGTTGCCTGTTTTCACCTATTACCATCATGGCCTCGCCGCTTTCCTTTCCTCCCTCCCCGGTCGTGTGTGGACCATCTATCGCTGAGCTCTGCTGGTGGATCTGTGGCTTGGGAGTTTACTTCGATTGTCCGCCCGGTGGGGCGATGGGTTGGCTGCTCTTGGGGAGCCTGGGCAGGGTCTGGCGTTACGGAGGAGGACCTACCATCATGATGAACATCTTGCTGGGAGTTTGTGTACCCTGTGGTTCATCTTTTTGCTTGGTTGGGGGACTCTGACCCAGTTTTCACGCTTTGAGACCTGCGGAGTTGTGACCTGTCATTGAGAACTAGTACTGATGGCTGTTCCTTGCGCCCTCCTTGGCTCTCCGAGCTAATTCGAACTTAGTTTGGGCGCTTTTCCAACTGGGTCTGGACTCTATAACTCCTAATAGTTTGTATCTGGGATTTGAGGCTGGAGGAGGGTGAATTGCAATTCGGACTCTGGGGTTGATTATTCCCGCAAACCGCCCATCAAAGAAGTCAGTGGAGGCAGTTATCATCGTCAAGGTCACATTTCGGTTCCACCTGGCTGACCTTCTGGTTAATACTATCTGCCCAAGCCTCCACAAGTGGCATTTAATCAGGTCTCAATGCCTTTTTATCTACAGACTCAAACTCTTTATCCATCTGCTCTGGTGTGTGCCTGTTCGATGCTTGACGTTATTTTTCTTTTTATTGCTATTTATTATTATTGGTTTTTTTCTCTATTTTTATTGGTTTATTGTATTTCATTTATTGTCGTATTCTTTGATTGCTTGTTACTTTGTTGTATTGTTGTTGTCATTTATTTTATTCATAGCATTTCTTTTTTTTCCTCTCTCCCCCCCAGGTCACCATGTCTGAAGGGACCACTATTCCCATTGTGTCAGGTCGTGGGTGTTACGCTAGGAGTTGGGGGGTTAGTCGGGTGAGAAGAACCTGGGTCAGGCAGCTCACGCCTGTCCCACGTTCTGATCCCCCAACTCACCGCCACGTGTCTTGGAGCCATCCTGCCAGCGCCTCCGACCTGTCCTGCCTTTTGATGAATGCCAAGTCAGTCCACAATAAGATCCCCATCCTGTATGATGCCATCTTGGGTGGGAGGGCCGACCCCCTTGCAACCGAGACCCCTCTGGGAGCTTATCGCTCACCCGGCTGTGCCTGCCTGGGTTTCAGGTTCAAGGCATGGGCAGATCGGAGGGTCAAAAGGGGGAGGGGTCACCATCATCTACAGGGATTATATTTCTGTCAGCAAGGCCTCGACATTGGTCAGTCCGGGGTTGGAGTGCCTTCACCTGTTGGTGGGACAGCGGGATAGATTTGGCATTGTGCTGGGTTACCGAGCTGCCCGCAACCCAGCACAATCCCTACCAGAGCTCTCAGAGTTCATCGCTGCAGCACTGTTGAAGTCCCCCCACCTGTTGGTGGTTGGGGACTTCAATGTGCATCCCGGTGATGGACTTTCCGGTGTGGCTCTGGAATTTATGGAGTCCATGACCTCCATGGGTCTATCCCGACATGTTTTTTGTCCCACCCACAGATCAGGGCACACCCTAGACTTGGTAATTACCTCCATGTCGGGGGGTTCCAATCTGGAGGTAGGGGACATTGTCTCCCTGCCGGTGTCATGGTCAGATCATCACCTGCTGTCCTTTTACCTGTCGGCCGCGACCCGTCCCCGTGGGGACCCCAGGCCACTTGTCTGGGCCCGCCCCCGGAGGCTTCTGGATCCAGTTCGGTTCCGGAAAGCCTTCAGGGAGCTTCCTGGCGGCTTGGCTGACGATCCGGTCGAGGCAGCGACTGATCAGTGGTTTGAATCAGCTTCCTTGCGCCGTCCAACCGGAGGCCCCAAGTGCCCCTCTCCCCCATGCTGATCTTCAACCGTGGTTCATGCGGAGTTGAGAGCGATGAAGCAGGAGCGGAGGAGGCTGGAGTGCAGCTGGAGGAGGAACCGGACGGCATTTAATCAGGTTGCTGTTGTTATCCAGACTAAACGCTACATTCGTGCCATCAGGGAGGCCAAAACATCCTACTACTCCCTGAGAATTGGTGAGGCCTCGAACTGCCAGGCAGAACTTTTCCGGGTGGTTCGAGACCTCACCAATCCTAGTCTGACCAAGGCTCCTACTGAGTTCAGTAGTGAGACTCACAGCCTTTTTAGATCAAAGATAGAGGCCATCCGGACCGGTCTCGACTCCGGTTGCTCTAGTCCACCCTCGGCACCACCAGATGCTGCACCCCCGTTCTCCCCAGCATGGAAGGTGTTTGGGCCTGTTTCCTCTTTGGAGGCCTCCAGGGCAATTGCCCACTGTCGGCCCACGTCCACCCCCTTCAACCCTTGCCCCTCTTGGCTTATAAAAGCAGCCGGGGGGGAGTATGCCAGAATGGGTGTCTACCATCGCCACGGCCTCCTTCGGCGAGGGGTTTTTTCCCTCTTGCCTGAAGGAGACCGTGGTAAAGCCCATTCTCAAAAAACCAGGCATGGCGTTGAGTGTATTGGCCAACTATTGCCCAATCGCCAATGTCCCCTTCATGGGCAAGGTTCTCGAGAGGGTGGCCGCGATCCGAATCCAGACTTTTTTGGGGGAACATCAGCTTCTTGACCCTTGTCAGTCTGGGTTCAGGCCTGGCCGGGAACCCATCCCAGGGGCCGACAGGGGTTGCTCTACCTTGCTGGTTCTCCTGGATTTGTCAGCGGCCTTCGATACAGTCGACCACGGTATCCTACTGGACCGGCTCTCCGAGGTAGGGGGCACTGTTCGCAGTTGGCTCCGGTCCTTCTTGGAGTGCCGTCCCCAGTATGTGCAGCATGGGAGAGAGTTGTCGGCCCCATGGACACTCCCTTGTGGGGTTCCGCAGGGCTCGTCTCTCTCCCCCATGCTGTTCAACATCTATGTGAGGCCACTGGCAGGGGTCATCAGGAGATTTGGAGTCTGCTGTCACCAGTACGCTGAAGACACGCAGCTCTATCTCTCCTTTTCCACCTCTGCAGATGAGGCTGTCCAGATCCTCGAGCAGTGCCTGGATGCAGTCATGGCTTGGACCAAGGCTAACAGGCTCAAACTCAACCCCGAGAAGACCAAGGTGTTGTTCTTCAGGTGTTCCCCCTCCAGTTATGGAGGCCCTCTCCCCAGCATGGAAGGTGTTTCCCTCCAGCTGGTGGACAGGATTCGGAATCTGGGCGTGGTCCTGGACCCGGCCCTCACCATGGAGGCCCAGGTGGCGGCCGTGTCCAGAACTGCTTTTTTCCACCTCCGCCAAATCGCCCAGATTCGCCCATACCTGGATGGGGACTCCCTGAGAACTGTCGTGCAAGCGCTGGTGATCTCGAGGCTGGATTATTGCAACGCGCTCTACATGGGGTTGCCTTTGAATCTTCTCCAGCGTCTGCAGCGGGTGCAAAATGCGGCGGCCAGGCTGGTGGCGGGTGTGCGTCGTTTCGACCACATCACCCCGGTTCTGGCTTGCCTGCATTGGCTACACGTTGCATTCTGGATTAGATTCAAGGTCATGGTTTTAGTTTATAAAACCCTCCATGGCTTGGGACCTGACTACCTGGCGGAGCGAATCACCCAGCGGTCAACTTTGACCCATCCTATGAGGATGTCGTGGGCGCACTCGCTTCGGGTGCCTATGCCCAGAGAGGCCCGGAAAACCTCAACTCGGAACTGGGCCTTTTCTGTGGTGGCTCGCTCTCTTTGGAACAACCTCCCCTGCGAAGTGTGCCTTGCACAGTCACTGCCGGCCTTCCGAAGGGCACTAAAGACCTGGCTCTTCCGGGAGGCCTTTGGTGACCTAGTGTAGTGTTTGTTTGTTTTCCCACCATCCGTTAGGACAATCAGCCATATGCACTTGCCAGGGTCAGATTTTTTAATTTCATATTTTAATACTGTACGTCTATTGTTGTTTTAGTTATGTGTTGTCGGCTGGCTGAACTTGTTCAGTCTATGTAAACCGCCCAGAGTTCCCTTTGGGAAGATGGGCGGTATAGAAGCCTAATAAATGAATAAAATAAATAAATAAAAGATACCTAAGCCACTGGGCTATCCCGTCAGCTACAGAGAGAACAGGCCCATTTTGAATCAATGAAACTTATTGGGGAGGTGACTCACCAGATCTCCACTGATTCAATCTGAAATAAAACTTGTCCTTGGAATGCAACGTCGTTAAGGTCACGGTTTTTGTCTGCTATTCAACCAACAGTACCGGGACCATTACAAGCCCAGCCAGCTTGGGATAAAGAAGTGCTGTAATGACCGAAGGTATTCCTCTCCAAACACCAATCCAGCGTACAATTGCTTCACTCACGCGCCCCCTCCGTGCGCCTAACTCACAAGATGGCAGTGTTTCACCATTTTTGTGTTCAAAATCCCCACCTTCAGAGAGAGGCTGAGCTACACAAGGGCCTTCTGGCCAAACTTTTCTGAAAAACAAAGATGAGAGAGCACCTACGCACCTTGTTTACATGTAACAAAGATTAGGCAATGTGGATTCCTTTCTGGGGTCCAGCTAGGCGTTGTCAGGAGATGGGACCTGGGCATTCTTTAGAAGACCCAGAACAGCACACACCACAAAAAGAAGTCATATACAGGACACACAGCTATAAAATATGCGACAAAAATGACCCAATACAAGTAATGCCAGGAAACAGCCTAGAGAGCTTTTTTTTTTTTTTTTTTGCTATACTGTATACATTATTTTATACATTAAAGTCACAATAAACAATAAAAACCAAACTCTCTCTTTTCCAGCGCAGGTTGCTCTCAAACCTGCTTCCCACTTGAGACCCAATGAAGTGTTGCACACTGTCTGTAGCTTTTGAGAACAGGAGGGATTTTCCAGGGCATGTGTTCCTCTATCCAGCACCAATTGCTTCCTTCCATCCTATGAATTCAAAGAGAGCCCTCTGTATCAAAGGAGTGCTCTTTCCCTCTCTTTTATTGGGTTGGCGGTGGTTCTCTGCTCGCTGTTGATCTGTTCCATTGGTTGCTAGTTATGTGTGCAAGTAAAGAAAGCAGCAAAGAAAAGCGTTTTTATTCATTTTCCTACAAATGCTATATTTCAAAATGAGTTGCTGAGACTCTAAGTGCGAAGTTAACTCTGAAAAACTTATCCATATTCTCCTTGGTGGACCTCTGTGCTTCAGCATACCAAGAAGGAATTTTGCCAGAAATTCAACACTCTGTAACAGGAAGCATAGGAATTCCCTGATAAATGTCAGAAGGTAGATCTCGTTACACTGCTTGTCCATTCCTGGTTAGCCGTAAGTCATTGTGCTATTCAATCACATCTAATCCATCAATAAAATCTAATCAACTCTAGGTGCCTGTAGCTGTACGTGTATAGACTGGAACTCTCCAGAATTCTCCTTGAGGGATTATTGGGGAATTCTGGGATCGCTGAACCTCAAAATAAATGGAAAAGCGCAGTCCTAGGATCCATCGTTTGCATCGTGCAGGGTTCCAACAGCTGATATCATAGCTGGCCTTCTTATGATCCAGCCATAAATAACAGCTTCTGCAACAGCCTCATCAGAATCACCTTCCGTGATTATTGGTGCAGGCACCACGTTTCTACCAATTATCGTGAGAAGCACTGGTGGAGGGGGGGGGAGTCTGGCAGGTGGCCCATGGCAGGAGATCCTGCATTCGGAGCCTACGGAGCTCCAAAAACTCATGTGACGCCCTTGGTCCAACTGTAGTCTCTCATCCTCTCTTATTCCCCACGGATGTCGTCATGCAGATAAAAATAAGAGCCAGCTATTCATTGGAAGGAAAGTGGCATATAAATGCCACCTAACATCATCTCTCTGATACGTGGGACAAGAATCCATATGGCTGTGAAGTCCTCGCTTGAGGTTGTGTAATTATTTTAAACGCAGACAGCCCTGCTCCTCACATTGAAAATGTGTCTGTTTTTACACACCAGGCAGTAAACAATTGCTAAATTTAGGGCAGTGGGAGAAATCCAAACCCCAGCCTTAAGGGCAGGGGTGGCTTTTTCTTTTTTTGAACTCCACTGTGCAAGTGACCGAATGGAAGGCAGAGACACTGTAAACAAGCCGGCCTGATGGAGGCGAGCAACATGGACCTGTGTGAGAGACAGTGTGGTCTAGTGATTAGATGACTGAACCAGCATTTGAGGGTCTCCTCGCCACCATCCATACGATCACCACATTCTTCTTACTAGGGCCATGGGCATGTCCACCACAACCCGCCACCGCATCTGATCTGGAGTCCAACTCAAAGCTTTGGAGTAGACATGGGCACGACCAGAAAAAATGACGTTTCAAGTTTTCGTTTGTTGGAACGGGTCCATTTCGGGTCGTTTCAGTTTGTCGCGAAATTTTTCAAAAATGTGTCGTTTTGCTTGTCGTTTGTCGTTTGTCGTTTCCACCGTGATTTAGTGCGATTTGACATACGATCCATACGATCACCACATTCTTCTTACTAGGGCCATGGGCATGTCCACCACAACCCGCCATCGCATCTGATCTGGAGTCCAACTCAAAGCTTTGGAGTAGACATGGGCACGACCAGAAAAAATGACGTTTCAAGTTTTCGTTTGTTGGAACGGGTCCATTTCGGGTCGTTTCCGTTTGTCGCGAAATTTTTCAAAAATGTGTCGTTTTGCTTGTCGTTTGTCGTTTGTCGTTTCCACCGTGATTTAGTGCGATTTGACATACGATCCATACGATCACCACATTCTTCTTACTAGGGCCATGAGCATGTCCACCACAACCCGCCATCACATCTGATCTGGAGTCCAACTCAAAGCTTTGGAGTAGACATGGGCACGACCAGAAAAAATGACGTTTTAAGTTTTTGTTTGTTGGAACGGGTCCATTTTGGGTCGTTTCCGTTTGTCGCGAAATTTTTCAAAAATTTGTCGTTTTGCTTGTCGTTTGTCATTTGTCATTTCCACCGTGATTTAGTGCGATTTGACTTCCCAGAGCATAGGGGCGTCCCGCAATCAGGGCCGGCGCTAGGTGTTTTTGCACCCTCGGTGGCGGGGGGCAGGTGGCGGGTGGCGGGGGAGGTCCAGGCGGGCGGTGGTGGCGGGGGCCATGGCCAGGCGGCGGCCGTGGGCGGGCAAGTGGACAGGCGGCGGCGCGGGCCGCAGGCGGGTGGCGGCGCAGGCGGACGGGCGAGTGGGCAGTTAGGATATCACTTGGAAGGATAGAGGTTCTGTTCTTGGCTTGCACCCCAAATGTGTGTGTGTGCAAGAAAATTGAAGTTGGGAAAATAGAAAATAAATGGTAGTATATAATATATTTTTAAAATAAATCCACACCTCCCACTCCCAGTCGAACCTCCCCCTTTATCCAATATCAGAAAAAAATCCTCACAAACTGCCAGAGAAGAAATAAAGAATAAACTGCTATTCCTTTCAGCAGACAAAGCTGCAGGGAATCAAAGAAATTATTTTCTAAATTCAATTCTCTCCCTGCCTGCCTAACTTAAATCTTAAAGCCTCCAGCCTCCCTCCTCAATCTCGATCGGCTCACACCAGCACCAGCAGCCAGCCCTCCTCCCTCAACCACATCCATACACCTGACTGCGATTTCTGGAAGGTGCCTTGGCTTTTTATGCCCCCCGAGACATCCAGAAGTGTCAGTCAAAAACCTGGTGATGCCATTGGTGGAATGGTTCAAAAAAATTGCATGGTCCCATCCCATGCCCAGCCCAAATGGGCAGGTCTAAAAAAATAAAAAATAAAATAAAATAAAATAAAATCAATACGACGTTTTATTGCTATAAAAAAACCACTGCTGCTACTATTAAAATTCAGGCATTTAAAATAAATAAATTTCACATGTTTCTGTGGTGATTTAGTGTGTTTTTTGACCATGATTTCAAAAGAAAAATTGTGGTTGCCATTTTGGATCCCCCCCCACCGCATGGCATGGTGAGACGACGAGGATGATTCCCCCAGCCTGGTGCAAGCAGCCCAGGACAGGAGAAGGGGGGGAAATGCTGGGGACCCCCCAGAAACCACCCCTCTGGTAGGTGGCAAAGCCTCAGGCAGGCATATTTTCGCCTGCTTTTTTGGCTGGGAGTCGGGTTTTTTAAAAAAAACTTTAAAAACTTTTTCTGTGCTTCGCATTGCGCGATCGCCGCGATGCCACAAACGGAAACGAAAAACCCGACCAAATTTTTCTTTTTTCGGTTCGAGTTCGAGTTCTGACGGCTTAATTATCGTTACCGTTTCCGTTATGTAACGGAAACGATAACCAAAAATGGAAACGACAATTTCGCCAAGTCATGCCCATGTCTACTTTGGAGTGCATCTCAATTCAGTCTGGAGAAGCTGGTGCCTGTTGGATTCAGCTTGTTCCCCAGATCAGAGCTGGCTTTAAAGCCTCCTAGCCCCTCCCTTGGCTTGTGATGGAAAACTAAAATGGCAAAAGCTTTTCTTCTTTCTGTGTTGATTGCAGTGTGCTGCTTATACACTGTTCTCTAGTGTTTGAAGGTCTCTCTGGACAGTTTATGGTTTAATTATGCAGGCTACACATTGCCCTCCACCCACCCACCATGAACTGGGTTCTCAATTAACCAACCATTAGAAGATGGAAGGCTGAGTGAACCTTAAGCCAGCTTCCAGAATCCGCTGGGATTGAACATTGACCAGGAGCAGAGTTTCAGCTATAATGCTAGAAGTCCAGTTGCCATGACTCAGCTTCTAGAAGAACATAAGAACATGAGAGCCATGCTGGATCAGGCCAAAGACCCATCTAGTCCAGCTTCCTGTATCTCACAATGGCCCTACCAAATGTGTCTGGGTGTGCACAAGACTAGATATCTATTTCTTGATACCACTCCCCTGCATCTGGCCCTTGAAGTACCCCGATTTTAAACCTGGAGATTACACATCTCCATCATGGTTTGTATCCTGTGATGGACTTTTCCTCCAGGAAACTGTCCAATCCCCTTTTGAAGGCATCCAGTCCACATGCCAACACCACATCCTGTGGCAGGGAGTTCTACAGACAAACAACACGCTGGGTAAAAAAATATTTTGTCTGTTCTCACTCTCACAAAATACCAGAACTAGGGACATCCCTCAGTTCTGAGTATTTTTGAGAGTAAAAACAAAAGAAAATACTTATTTATCCACCTGTTGTTAGTCTGTGGAACTCCCTGCCACAGGATCTCAAACAATGACATCTGGCCTGAAAAGGTTCAGAAAGAGGATTGGAAAGTGATTACTGGGAGGAAAAGTCCATCACAGGATACAAACCATGAAAAGATTTGGCCTCTCTAGTCTAAAAAAAAGGGCCAGATGAGGGGTGTGGTAGGAGTTTTGTGCGCTCCCAAAATTATCTGGGGTGGGAATAAAGTGGATACAGGAAGCTCTAAATTTTGGCCTGATCCAGCAAAATATGTTCTTATGTTCTTAGGGGACATCCACTTTCCAAATTGAGGGTTGGGAAGTAACTAACCCAAAGAAAGGGCATTAGAAGCCAGATTTTGTTGAATCTCAAGAACTCCCTTAACTGGATGCGGTGATGACAGTGGACCTGAATGTCTTCAAAGGGATTGACAAGTCCTACCTGGAGGCAAAAGTCCAAAATTGAACAACCAAACCAGATCTGCTTTGATTTGGATTCCTGCCTTGGACTAGATGGCTTTAGAGGCCCCTTCCAACTCCATGATTTTGGGATGGTGTGAACCATTTCCAGAGTGATTTCTGGCCTGTGGGACTGAAAAGCCAGAGATCTGGCGGCATGCATGGGGCGGTTATGCCTGCCAATGGACAGGGACTCTTCTGTATGTGGGGAAATGTTCTTATTTGGATGGTCCTGCAAGTCCAGAAGTGGCAGATAAACTGAGGGCAGCCACTGATTAATCACGGCCTCATCTAATCAAGACATTTGGGCCACTCTGCAAGAAAAGATTCTTAACTGTTAGGCGGTATGAAAGTGGACCTAGATAACCTGAAGGACAAGTCCTCCTTCCTGGAGGCATTCCCGGGAAAATTGAGCCAACCATCTTCCAGCCATCCCTCAAGGATTTGAGAGGGATGGCCTTGTAGACAAAGATGGCCTTTAGAGGCAGCTGCAACTCCATGATTCTGGGATGCCCTGAACCATTTGAGATGATTTCTGGCGCCTGTGGGACTGATTACAGCCAGAGATCTGCCAGGTAAATGCATCCTGTTCCAGAAGGTTTTAATTGATACAATGGACAGGGTCCACTGATGACAATTTTAGGATGATGATTTTAAAGTGGTTTTTATTACTGTTTGATGATATATTGATATTTTATTTATAACTATTTTAAATTGTTTTAATTCTTTGATTAATCACGGCCTCATCTAAGAGACATTTGGGCCATTCTGCATCTCCAGTTGAATAAATAAATAAATAAATAAATAAATAAATAAATAAATAAATGTATTATTGACTTAAGGGAGCTCAGATTTCCATGTTGACATTTGTTTTTCAAGTGCTGAACAGGAACAAGCATCTCAGCAAACATTTGCACAGAAATGGAAAAGGGGAGGACCGGATCAAGGTGAAAAGCAAGGAACGCAGCAAGGAAGCACCAGGGAACCACCTCTGTCTTTTATTTTTCAGCAAATGGGACAGGTTATTTCCCTTGTCTTTTAGGCCGGGAAAGCTGACCAGGTAGAAGCAGTCAGTGCAACCCACAACCGGTATCTTATGCATTTAGTATTTATTGGACGTCTATGCTGCCCAACTAGATACAAAGCGATTCTGGGCAGTTTACAACAGTAAAAATAGAGTATACCAAGGTATTACTGCATTAGCAGAAACTTTTAAAGAAGAATCCATTCAAAAAGCAAGTAAAACCTGGGGACTGTTTTATCAATGGATCTGGGACAAAAACATGAAGAAAAATTCAAGAAACTTTAAAATGAAAATGTTAAATATCTTTACGTCTGTATTGAAGAGCAAGAATGTATCTGTAACAGGGTTGATTTGCAAAGCTGTGCAATGGCTAATAATGTGGGTGTTTATTGCACCATTTCAGGAAGTAACAAATTGATCTGGAGGACAAACCATCACCCAGAACAAAAACAGTACCTTTTTATAAAGGATGTTGGAGTCAGATTGTGCATGTTTTCTGAGTTATTTCTCAGTGGAGACATTTGTTTATCCTTACCTTCATATGTCCATGGGCCGTGTGTCTCAAGAATCAGGTGTTTTTGTTCATCCCATCTATGGTACATCTGTGGGATTCTGCTAATATCCATTAACCCAATAATTGCACTCAAAGCACCAAGAGTTTTTTCCAGGGGGATGGACCGGATGACCTTATAAGACCCCTTCCAACTCTATTATTCTGTGATTCTATGAAAAGTGAGGCCACAGGTCACCCAAAAAGGATGAAAGATAGCACAGGTTTGCATAACATCGCAGACGTCAATTTATATACAAAATGGCAAAATTGGGTATTGTTTCTGTAATTCAAATGATTAAACTATCATTGTAGGCAAAATGGTTGAAGCTGAGGCTCTCCTACTTTGGGCGCATCCTGAGAAGGGAGGATTCTCTGGAAAAGACGGTAATGCTGGGAACGGTGGAAGGCAGCAGGAAAGGAGGAAGACCTAATATGAGTTGGATTGACTCCCTAAAGGAACCACAGCCTTGAGTTTAGAAGGGCTGAGCAGGACAACTTGGAGGTCACTCATAGAATCACAGCATCCTAGAGTTGTAAGAGACCTCAAGGGCCATCTAGTCCAACCCCTTGCCATGCAGGAACCCCCATCACAGGACTCCCGACAGATGGCCATCCAGCCTCTGCTTAAAAACCTCCAAAGAATGAGATTCCACCACCCTCCGTGGCAGCATATTCCAGTGCCAAAGAGATCTAACTGTCATGAAGTTCTTCCTAATGTTCTGATGGAATCTCTTTTCCTGTCGTTTGAAACCACTGCCCCGAGTCCGAGTCTCTGAAGCCATGGAAAACAAACCAGTCCATTCTTCAGTGTGACATCCTTTCAGATATTTAAACATAGCTATCATATCTCCTCTCAGCCTTCTTTTTGTAAGGCTAAACATTCCCAGTTCCCTAAGCCGCTCCTAAGACATTTAAGACAGACCTTCAACCATCCTGGTAGCCCTCCTCTGGACCCGTTCAAGGTTGTCAACATCCTTTTTAGATTGAGGCGCACTGAACGGGACACAGTACTCCAGATGAGGTCTGACCAGAGCAGAATAGAGTGGTACTATCACTTCCCTTGACCTAGACACTATGCTTCTGTTGATGCAACCAAGAATCGCATTGGCTTTCTTGGCTGCCGCATCACACTCCTGACTCATGTTCAATTTGTGGTCAAATAAGACTCCCAGATCCCTTTCACAAGTACTATTTTCCAGCCAGGTGTCTCCCATTCTCATTCCCAGGTCCACCATATTTTGGGGAGGATTTGACAGCACATTAAAAACAGTAGGTAGAAGAGTTGGGTGAACAGCTCAGTGTTAAGATACCTAACTCCAGAAACAGAGGCTGAGAGTTTGAATCCCAATTCGCCCTCTGGGAGAACAGCCAGGTGTTGTTGTAGTTGAAGAGCAACCCAAGAGACTGTGTCCTCCATGTCGTAAAAATCAACCACTCACTTGGGTGTTCCAACAGTGCTTCGTCAAAGAAAGCCAGCCTCCCTTCCCAGACCACCTCGGCCTCCTTTGAATACGACCGCCATGTTCTATTGGTTTCCAAGGAGTGACCCAAAAGGCAGAGCATTCAGTCTCAGTGAGGGTCTTCTTGGACCCAGGCCAAGTCTCTTCGCAGCCAAGAGAATCACAAGAGAATCACGGCACCACTTTCTCAGACAACAGAATCGAAAGGGGTGTTGCGTTTCCCAGACTGTGTTTTGGCTACAGGATGCAAGCTAGTCAAAACAGGACCTGGTTTATCCAGCCACCCAGACTAGCGTCAAGGATTGCAACCAGAAAAATGTTTTCCAGGTAATCTTTTCTATCTAGCTCGAAGCCCTGCATCTTGCTTTCAAGGGACATTTTTTTTTTCTTTTCTTTTTTTTTTTTGTATCCAGGCAGAGGAAGAAAGCAAATGAATCGAAGATCATGAACAGGAGGGTGTTGGATGGAGGGGGGAAGGGGGGTCATATATTTATTTATTTATTTATTTATTTATTTATTTATTTATTTAAATACTTGTATAGCACCCGTCCTCCAGAGGAACTCTGGGCGGTTTACAACAAAATGAAAACAGTAACAGAGGTGACAAATTAAATAAAACATCACAATAAAACTACAAAACGAATCAATGGCAAGATGGCGGGACAGGGAAAAGGTGGTGGTGGGGAAGTTCCCAAGTACTAACCCGGGCCGACCCTACTTAGCTTCCGAAATCAGGCAAGATCGGATGTGCTTAGGGCATCGCTTCCTATAAATCAGACTCCTTAAGTTTATTTACTGATTTGATTCACACAGCCCTTAAGGCTTTTACATTGGAATACTTTCTTTCATCCTTCCGTGGCACAGACCTTGGCAGCCTTGGCCTCCGCATTCCTAATGCTGCTTACAGCCAGGTGTCTACTTTCTGCCTGTTAACACAACACTCCTTATGTTTAGGATGTTGCTGAGCACACCCGTTGCAGCCTTCCAACCACACAAGGCCTTGGGGGGGGGGGTTGGCTTCCATTCTGAGGATGCTGATTCCAGGGGCAACACACATGGCGCTAGCCTTTGAGATGTATGCTCTAAAAACCAGGGAAAGAAGGTGATTATTCAGCTCAGATTGTAGGCCAATCTTGGCGAATCTATGGCACAGGTGCCAAAGGAGACACATGGAGCCCTTTCTGTGGGCACACGATATTGCCCCATCACAGCCACGGAAATTGCATGGAGATCCGGGCAAAGGGGAGGCAGCAGCTTGTGGGCTCATTCGTAGCCCCAGTTTACTCTCCTGCCATGGAGCACCCCTGCTGTTTGATCTTCACTTTCCTGAATTTTAGCACATCATGCTACCCTTTTGGAAAGCGAGAATCGAAGAGCATTTTTAAAAAAATTTCCCGCAGCCACTCTGAGGGTTCTGTGGCCGTGGGAAATTCTAAAGTCTGCTCTTTGATCCTCGCATTCCCCAAGGGTAGCATCTGAAGCATTTGTAACCCTGAGTACCAGTGTATTTGGGTTAAATGGACGAACTGACTCTTTGCAAAAAAAAATTAGTGGGTTTTGAAATGCAGTTTGGGTGCCCGGTCTCTAAAAGGTTCGCCATCACTGTTACATGCCATGAGGGAGAATCATTTGGAGTGGAAACACCTCCTAATTCAAGTTTTGATAACTGGACAGATTGGTCTTCTGAATTAGTTGACCACAATTCATAACAACTACAGTGGAACCTTGACTTACGTCATTGATCCGTTCCGGAGGTCTAGACTTAAGTCAAACATGACTTAAGTCAAATGAACGTTTCCCATAGAAAGTAATGGGAAAGCAGATTAATCTGTTCCAGATGATGAAAAAGACCCCCGAAAACAGCAATTTAACACAAATTTGACTGGGATAGGAGATTCCTACCAGGGATGGAAATGAAATGTCTCTTCAAAGAGAGGAGGAGGCAGTGGAATTATAGTCCACAAGTTATATGCCTCCACTTTTTAATGTTCACAACAACAATGTCTAACATTTAAGTTTTACTGATTTTTAACCTGATGTTCCAAGTTCTGAACAACTCTATGCTTACCATTAGAGTCCCATAACTGTACAGCTCCCCAACTAAAATGCTTCCATTGTGGACCAGACTTCTGCAGCCAGATTTTTTACAAGACTGAGCTGACTGTCTAACCAGCGAGGCCAGCCCCGAGCTCCCGGCCCTTCTTCTCCTCCGGCAGCAGCGGCGGCTTCGGTGAGGCCGAGGACCAGCTCCAGGTGCTCGGAGCTGGCCTCGCCGAAGCTGCCGCTGCCAGAGGACAGGAAGAAGGCAGGAGCAGTTTGGAGGCAGCAGCCGCGATGCTGGGTCATGGCTGCCGCCCGATTCCGGGGCCTTGCGCTGGGGCTCCGAGATGTAAGTCAAAGCCTGCGACTCAAGTCAAACAGGCCCCTTTTTGCTGCAAGTCAAATATGATGCAAGTCAAGCAGTATGTAAGTCAAGGTTCCACTGTACAATGAATAAAAATAGTCAATTGACTCCAGCTGACAAAAGGCAGGGAAAGTTTCCAGAGGTGCATCTTCTTCCTGTTTTTAACCGCTGATGATTAACAGAGGACATATTTGGTGGGTTAAACAAGATCTCCACAGACAAACCAATTTTTGTGAAATTCTTGATGCAGTCAAACTGACCTAAAGAAGTAGGTGCTTCACCTTTGTTGCAAATCCAGCCACCGAGTCTGCCATGCAAGTCCCAACGCAAGGACTGACAAATGTACAAGAGGCGTAGTGGTTATTACAACATTTATTGAGATAGAAAAGGCACTTACAAATACCAGGGCGAGGAGAGCAATGACCTCCAAAGAAAGCACCAGAAGTGCCACCGAAAACCAAATTACACAAAAGAGAAACAGTCTTCACCCGGGGAGGAAGTACACCCTTTCCTGTTAACGATACAGTACATGAAAATAAGCTACCATCATCCAGCTACAGGTTAAAATAGTTAAGAGGTCTTTTTTTTTTATAAAAAGATAAAAATGTTTTAATTGTTGTTGTTTTTTTAAAAAAAAGAAAGGAAAGGAAAGGAAAGGAAAGGAAAGGAAAGGAAAGGAAAGGAAAGGAAAAAGGATCGTCGAACCCACAACTGGAAAAAGAAATCACGAGTTAGTGGTTCTTCGGAAAGTTCAACCCACTCAGTTTTTGCTCTGCAAGAGGTCCTGGTACATTTCGACGAGATGAGCTGCTTCTCTTTGGCCGGAAAGCAAAGCACCATGGGTGGTGGAGTAATACTTCCGGTGAGTGGCCTCGCCCGAAAACATCACCTGCATAGGCTGCGAGATGGCAAGGAGAGAGACACAGAAGGCAACACATTTAGATAAGAAGGACATTGTATACATAATATACATATATATACAATATATATAGGGGGGGGATGGCTCAGTGGGCTAGGGCACTGAAACTGTTGGCTGCAAAGTCGGCAGCTCGGCGGTTCGAATCCTGGGTGCCACGCAGCCGAGTGAGCTCCCGCTGATAACCCCAGCTCCTGCCAAGCTAGCAGTTCGAAAGCATGCAAATGCAAGTAGATAAATAGGTACTGTCATAAAAAGCAGGAAGGCAAGACAGTGTTCTGTGCGCAGAAATGCATTCAGCCACGCTGGCCTCATGGCCATGCAGTTGCACAACACTGGCTCTTTGGCTTGGAAACGGAGATGAGCGCCACCCCTAGAGTCGGACATGACTATCACGCATGTGTGTGGGGAACCTTTACCTTTACTATTGAGAGAGAGAGAGATGGGCACAAATAATGGTTCCCCTTCCCCTACTCACCGGTCAGAACACACTCCTCCTCCTCCTCCTCCTCCTCCTCCTCCTCTTCAGCTGTTCAACCATCCCTTGGCAGGAGCATGGAATCGCCTGTACTCCCTCCTTGTCCGAGCAGCCTATCAGCCAAGGAGGCAGGGCAGGGAAGGTTGTGCTTGTTCAACGGCCAAAGAAGAGAAGGGGAGTGCGCACTGGCGGTTGAGTGGGAGATTAAGCCGGGAAGGCAAGGCAAGGGAACACGCAGGTGAACCACCACAAACCTCCAGACCAAGGTTTGTGCCCACATCTATATAGAACCACTAAGTGGCTTTTAAAAAGGAGTGTGTGTGGAAAGGACACATTTAAACATACAGAGGAAACAGCCAGAGTCACTAATGTGGTTGTATTACAGTTTGCAATACCATAAAGAGAAGAAAATTACAATATTTCAGTCGTATAATATGCAATAACAAATACCATCTGCTGCAGGTTATCCTTCAAGGAAACATAGACGGGAAGCATGGCCTGGGGAGTAGAAGAGCATTCTGGCTTAAGAACTTAAGCCAAATGGTCTGCAGTGAGCACAGCTGCTCTGTTTAGAATAGTTTTAGATAAAGAACAGATTATGCTGCTGAATGCCAATGTTCCACAAGGACATGGCACTAGAAGAAGAAGAAGAAGAAGAAGAAGAAGAAGAAGAAGAAGAAGAAGAAGAAGAAGAAGAAGAAGAAGAAGAAGAAGAACAACAACAACAACAACAACAACAACAACAACAACTTGATAAAAGGCACTCTAGGCCAAAGCTGATACTTGAGCCTCTACAGAGAGTGCAAGGTACAGAAATGCCCCCATCTGTGCTCACAACCTGGGGTTCAATCCCAGGTGGCCGGCTCAAGGTTCACTCAGTCTTCCATCCTTCTGAGGTCGGTAAAATGAGTAGCCGGCTTGCAATGTGTGGCCTGCATAACTGAACTGTAAACCGCCCAGAGAGTGCTTGAAGTGCTATGGAGGGACATACAGTATAAGCAGAACACTTTTTGCTTTTACTAAGGAAGCCTTGAATGAAAACAGCACAAATCGGAGGGTGCGTGACTCTGAGGTGACTCCCCAGAACAAAAACTGGCAATTTATGGCACACAGATTGCACATAACATAGACACACACACAAACACACACACACACACACACACACACACACACACACACACACAGACACACACACACACACACACACACACACACACACACACACACACACACACACACACACACACACACACACACACACACACACACACACACACACAGAGAGAGAGAGAGAGAGAGAGAGAGACCCGGTATCCCTGGGGCCTCTAAGCCCTTATATCCTCAATTTGTTTACAAAAACAACAGCTCATATTTGTGACAGCTAGGAAGCATGGAGAAGCAACTCTGCCATGATTTGAGCATCTCATTCATTAGCAGCCCCGCGTAGAATATTTTTTGTAAATAGCCACTGCAAAGTAAATAGGTTTTTCTTGGCGAACTGTTTAAAGGAGGTGCGAAAGCAGTGGGGGGACAAGTGCAGCCGTGCAAGACCCATGGATTGGGCAGGAGAAGCCCCAGACACCTGGAGGTTGCTGTCTCTCAGGCACTGGGTGTCATTGGACTACAGCTCCCATGGCTATTCCCCCATCAGCTGCGCTGAATGAGACTCATGGGACATGCAGCTGAGGGATGCTTGAATGCTCACGGGCCTCTCCATCTGCATCCTACAGGAGCAAGCCTGCATTTTATCGTGAAATTCTGTAAACCGCCCCCGAGTGGCTTTTATGCCAGATGGTACGGTATATAAGTCAAACGAAAAAATAAATTCACTGATGAGGGACCGTGACAGAGGATTTTCTCGATAAGAGATTTCCGGATCCTTGGTTCTAGGAGGTCTACTTACCTGACAGGCACTTTGCCAACACCTGAATGCGAGACACCCAGAAGAAAGGCCTGGGTCAAAAGGTTCAGTTCCGTCAAGGGCTGCCTAGCTTCCTGTCTCTGCTCTGGTGCTACCTGGGAGTTTTCTTTCAGAGCAGGATACTTGGGTAGAACTTGGTCTAAACCTAAATTGGAAGGTTTAGAGTCTAAACCAGGGGTCCTCAAAGTTTTCAAACAGCGGGCCGGTTCACCACGCCCCAGGCACCACTGGGGGCCGGACCACAGTGGGTGGGGGGAGGGGGGGACCTTGCCGTAACCCTCCCACTCTGAATGCCCCCCTATCCAGCATGCTGATCATCTGGGCAGTAGTTGGGGGGAGTGGAAGAAGCGACATAGCCCACTGCTTTGAACTGCCTCAGCAATAGAAGCAGCTGTGGAGGCTGGCTTGCTCACAAAGCAGGGGGTAGGTGGGGGTTGCAATTGGTCCCGGGGGCCGGATTCAGGACCTTGGGGGGCCGCATCCAGCCCTGGGGCCTTAGGTTGAGGACCCCTGGTCTAAACCTTCCAATTTAGGCCTTTTTTCCTGCAAGGTGCATCACACAGAGGTGCTTTGCAATGTGTCTGAAAAACTGGAAGAAGTCCTAGGAATGAATGAATGAATGAATGAATGAATGAATGAATCAATCAATCAATCAATCAATCAATCAATCAATCAATCAATCAATCAATCAATCAAATCAATCAATCTGGTATTTGTAGCCTGGAAAATCCAAAACATCCTTTCCATCATCTTCTCCACAGCTCATACACACCCACCCACAGAGAGAGAGAGAGAGACATGGTGCCTGTACATTGAACACTAATGCCTTTGATGGCAATCATTTTTAAGCAACTCCTAGAATTCTAAGCTTAGATTGCCAATGGCAAAGGACTGTGGGAGTTGCGGTCCAAAACATCTGGAAAGCCAAAGTTTGGAGATGCCTGGTCTAAACCTTCCAATTTAGGCCTTTTTTCCTGCAAGATGCATCACAAAGAGGTGTTTTGCAAGGCATCTGAAAGACTGGAAGACGTCCCAGAATGAATGAATGAATGAATGAATGAATGAATGAATGAATGAATATGGTATTTGTAGGCTGGGAAATCCAAAACATCCTTTCCATCATCTTCTCCACAGCTCACTCACTCACACACACACACACACACACACACACACACACACAGAGAGAGAGAGAGAGAGAGAGAGAGACATGGTGTCTGTACATTGAACACTAATGCCTTTGATGGCAATCATTTAAAAGAGTTGAGAAGATTGGACTACCTTAAAATCCTTTTCGGAATGCTGCCCCTGACCTTCTGTGCCCTTTTTTTTGGTAGAAGCACTTCTTTCTGGCTGTTGGGCTCATTTTCCAGGCTATACTTACAACCGTCTTGGAGCTGTCGGCATAAGGCAGTGGTTTTGCAAGCTTCTCTACGTCCGCTCCACTAGACCCAACTTGTGTGTACGAATAGGAGCCGCGGAAATAGGGGTCCCTGCCCCATGAGGAGCGTAGGATCCGCCGAGGTTTCGGAATGTCCGGATTCCCTAAAAGGGAGACAAGCAACGCTGTTAGGGGAGGAACCCACCACGGCGAAAGACCGGGGGGGGAGACCCATGCAGTTCAAGACACTAAAAGCATGGGGTGTTAGGTGCACACCCAACAACACACAACCTGCCACCCTTGCTTTGTTCACCCTGATTTAACGGGAAAGAACAAAGGTCTCCTCAGTGATGGAAAAACCCATGCTACCTTGACTACTCAATTCAGTGTCCTAAGGCTTAAGCTGATGCGTTGATTCTGCAGACTTATATTCAATCTTGGCTTATTGTTATGCACATCATTCAGTAAGTCAAGGACTAGCAAATGAATTCAAGCTGAAATCAATCAATCAATCAATCAATCAATCAATCAATCAATCAATCATCCACTGCCAATTCAATTCCAATTTACAGTGCTTCTCACTGGGTTTTCTAGGGTGACAAGTACCATATTTTTCTGGATATGTGATCCCACCCCCACACACACACACTTTTCTAACCCAAAATTAATTTTGCAACTGCATGGTTCTCTCCTTGGGTTAGGTTCGTGTATAAGATGACCCTCGATTTTCAGTCTGACAATTTTAGACAAAAATATAGTCTTATAGATGGAAAAATATTGGTACTCAGAAGTGGTTAACGAACCCTCTCGTCAGGTGGTGTTCCAAGATTATGCAAGTTTCCCTAATGTTGCAGAGGTAGTCTGGCAAGTAACCCCACAAGCCACGTGGGCACTTGGGTCTGGGTGATCTTGGCTGGTTCCTCTCCTCAGCGGCACAGCGGGGACTCAAACTCTCAGACCCTGTCTCCACAGCCAGGTACTGTGACCTCTACCTGTTGTAGTTAGGCCCAATATCCTGTGATTAATGTAGACTAGAAGTGTTAATTCTAGGCCACTGGTTCTCAACCTGGGGCTCCCCAGATGATCCTGGGCTGCAAAATGTAAGCTGAAGGAAGGCCAGAGCAGGCAAATGCCGAGAGTATGAAAATTACGATGTAAGAGGTGGGCTCTGAAACCCTCTGGGATGGATTCTCAGAGCGAACTGTGGATTAGATGTCTCGGGGAGAAGAGATGTGGGGTGCATGCTTTGACAAATATTTATCTCCTGATGCTTTTTTGATTCTTTTTTTGGGGGGGACTCATTTTCTTTCAGCCCTTATCCGGTGTGAGAGAGATGGCGGGGGGGAGGGGGGGAGAAATGAGGACTCAGTCAAAAGTAAATGAAAAACCTGGAAATGAAAAACTCGGAGGAACAAGAGAAGGTGGCCAATTGCTCTCTCTCTCGCTCTCTCTCAACAGCAGAATTTCTGCACAACTCCCAGGTGAAGCTATGCATGCTGAGAGGCTGGAAGAGGGACTCTGTCACCTGCAACCGCATGTCACACCAACAACAACACATAGCTTCCATGACATCTTTATTTGGGGGAGGAACACACTCTCCCACTGCAGAAGAGGAAACCAATCCTTGTGCACCCAAAATGCTTTATTGGCTGGGGAACTCCTACTGCATTTATTGTCAAACCCCAATTTCCATATAACTGTGAAGGATTCCCCTACTGGATGGCAGGAGTCGGAACTCTCTGGCCCTCCAGATGTTTATGCTGGTATTTCCAGGCACCTGGTAAGATCAGATTTCGAACCGTTTCAAAGAGGTTCAAAAATCAAGAGGAACCTCTCAAATCTTAGGGCTAGGAGACAAGTGCCCTCTTACCTGGATCCTGCCCTGAACTTTTCAGGCCTTCAGAAGTGGTAAGATTTTCTCCCTGTCTTTCTGCATCTCCAGAATCCAACGCAAGGGCCGAGATGAGAGCCAGGTGTGGTGCTGGGTCTGACTCAACCAGTCATAGTTCCTGGGGCCTCAACTCTCAAGGGGAGGATGACAGTCCCCTAACACCATGGTCCCAGTGGCTCAGGGAAGAAGAACCACAGCATCATCGCAACGGCAACACAGCGCTTGCACGCTTGTGCAGTGCTGCAGCGATGTCATGCGTGCGTATCTGTACGAGGAGACTGTGGTGCGGTGTTTGTGCAAAGCGAGAAGTGCAAAGGCTTGTTCAAGAAGGTATCGGGTATCTCCTGGAGCAAGCTCAAAAGACATAGTACTGTATTGCTTGTGCAAACAAAGCGGACCAAATGGATCAAAGACCTGATGGCCACAGCCAAGGGCTTTGGGTAAAGACATAAGAACATAAGAAGATAAGAAGAGCCCTGCTGGATCAGGCCAAAGGCCCATCTAGTCCAGCTTCCTGTATCTCATAGTGGCCCCACCAGAGGCGTCTGGGAGTGCATGAGACTAGATCTCTGTCTCCTGATACCACTTCCCTGCATCTGGCCCTTGAAGTACCATGGTTTAAAGACTGGAGATTACACATCTCCATCATGGTTTGTCACCTGTGATGGACTTTTCCTCCAGGAATCTGTCCAATCCCCTTTTGAAGGCATCCAGGCCAGATGCCATCACCACATCCTGTGGCAGGGAGTTCCACAGACTAACAACGCGCTGGGTAAAAAAAAATATTTTCTTTTGTCTGTTCTCACTCTCCCAACCCACAGTTTGAGTGGATGTCCCCTAATTTTGGTATTTTCTGAGAGGGAGAAGAGTGTCCCTCTATTCACTTTACTCATGCCCTGCATTATTTTGTACGTCTCAATCATATCCCCCCTCAGGTGCCTTTTTTCCAGACTAAAGAGCCCCAAATGTTTTAGCCTTTCCTCATAAGGGAGGTCCCCCAGGCCAGTAATCATTTTGGTCACTCTCTTCTGCACCTCTTGCAGCATCTCCCTTAACATAAGAACATAAGAAGAGCCCTGCTGGATCAGGCCAAAGGCCCATCTAGTCCACCTTCCTGTATCTCACAGTGGCCTCACCAGATGCGTCTGGGAGAATACGAGACTAGATCTGTCTCCTGATACCACTCCCCTGCATCTGGCCCTTGAAGTACCCTGGTTTTAAGCCTGGAGATGAAACATCTCCATCATGGTTTGGAACCTGGGATGGACTTTTCCTTGATCAAAGCGCCATCCAGACTCCCTTTCCGAGGCTCAAGTCACCATGAACGATACTGGAAAGCACCAGCAAGATGGAGAGATCAAAAGGAGGGCTGTGGCTTTGAGAGCCAACTACAATAATCTCCCAGAAAGCTTTTGGCTCCCCTGAAATCCAGGCGCCTAACAGTGAGGGTTTAGCAGACAAAGGCCTGTGTACAAGGCAGAGGGCTGTTTGAACAGGGCACCACTTTAATCAGATTTACAAAGAGCCGCTGTTGTCAAAGGTTCAGAGGCGGCTCTAGCCTGGGACATTTTGACAGCAAATCCAAATAATCCACTCTGCTCACTTGTGTGGGAAACCAGTGTCGCAGAGATTAACCATTTCTCCAGACAAAAGGGCACCCAAAGCAAGTGATCATGTATGTGGTGAGCTTCACAGCATTGAGAAGTCAACCTGTAGCACCAACCAAGCACCGATTGCTGAACCTCGTGGCGCAGTGGTTAGAATGCCTGTACTGCAGCCAAAACTGTGCTCATAACCTGGGGTTCAATCCCAGGTAGCAGGATCATGGTTCATTCAGCCTTCCATCCTTCCTGGGTTAGAAATACTACCCAGCTTGCGGGGAGGGGGAAATGTGTAGCCTGCATACTGTAATTCAGGCATGTCCAACTTTCAGCCCTCCAGATGTTTGGGAGCACAACTCCCAGAATCCCAAGCCTGTATTTCCAACGGCAAAGGACTGTGGGAGTTGTGGTCCAAAACATCTGGAGGGCCGAAGTTTGGACAAGCCTGCTGTAATTAAAACTGTAAACCGCCCACAGACTACTTGAAGTTGTATGGGGTGGTATATCAGCAGAAAACGTTGAGGTCAACTCTTCCACAAGTGTGATGACAAAGACATTACTAGTTGGAAGGCAGCTCTCCCCAGCCCATGAAACTTGCTCTTTTCTTGGACTACAAATCCCAGAATTCCATCTACCATGCCAACAGGCCAGGTGGACTGGACCAAGTTCTAGGCCAAACAAACACTCTGGGCATTCCTGAGAGCATACACAACGTCCATAAGAAGGAATTAAGCAACGCTGGCCAACCGCCTCTGGGCGAATCACACCTTTAATCTTTGCCAAGAGACCCTGTACCATAGTTTCCTAAGCTTGAAATTTGAACAAGACTGCTGTACAGTCAGTCTGGGAAAGACAGGGGAACACGCAAGTGCCCTTCCTTATAATCGGGGCAACGAACGTTCTTAGAGTGTGCCACATTTGCCTAGAAACTGTCACTATATGAATATATGAGAGGAAGATCTTCAACGGCTGCAGGAGGATCAGAAAATCTGGCGGGTATGTGGAAATGTATGGTGGGTATGTGGAATATTTCTGTGATAGCAGAAAGTGAGGAGGAATTAAAGAGCCTCTTAATGAGGGTGAAAGAGGAGAGTGGAAAAAACGGGCTGAAGCTCAACATCAAAAACACTAAGATCATGGCCACCGGTCCCATCACCTCCTGGCAAATAGAAGGGGAAGAAATGGAGGAAATGACAGAGTTGATTTTCTTGGGCTCCTTGATCACTGCAGATGGCGACTGCAGCAATGAAATTAAAAGACGCCTGCTTCTTGGGAGGAAAGCAATGGCAAACCTAGATAGCATCCTAAAGAGCAGAGACATCACTTTGCCAACTAAGGTCAGGATAGTCAAAGCTATGGTTTTTTCAGTAGTGATGTATGGAAGTGAGAGCTGGACTATAAAGAAGGCTGATCACCACAGAATTGATGCTTTTGAGCTGTGGTGCTGGAGAAGAGTCTTGAGAGTCCCCTGGACTGCAAGGAGATCAAACCTATCTATCCTGAAAGAAATCAACCCTGAATGTTCACTGGAAGGACAGATTTTGAAGCGGAGGCTCCAGTACTTTGGCCACCTCGTGAGGACAGAGGAGTCCTTGGAAAAGTCCCTGATGTTGCGAAAGATGGAAGACAAAAGGAAAAGAGGACGGCATAGAGTGAGATGGTTGAACGGCGTCATTGATGCAACCAATATGGATTTGACCAAACTCCGGGAGGCAGTGGAGGACAGGAAGGCCTGGTGAGCTCTGGTCCATGAGGTCACGAAGAGCTGGACATGACTGAACAACAACAACAAAAAATGTGGAACTGGGCTGTGATCAACTCTACTGCAGTTATCCAACAAGAATCATACCTTTCCTGAATACACAGGACTCAAGACACACACACACACACACACACACACACACACACACATCTGCAGGGGAGAGGACAGAATGCCCCGCAAAAACCCTACACCACGTAAAGAGACAGAGCTTAAGTGAGCGCAGCAAAAAGCTAATGCACCACTTCAGGTGAGCAGCCCATGCACCCCACTCCAGAGAACGTACAAGCAACCTCCCACTCCATCCCAGCCAGTAGTCACGCCACTTCAGCTGATAGGAACCGGGGTTCAAAAATGCCTAGTTTGGCGCAAGCCACGCCACCTCTGCTTTGGGCAATGCCAACGAAGAAATGTGGAATTGACACAATGAGGTGGTCTATATATTTTTTTTAATCTAGAGGGCTGAAAACTCTTGTGGGTTATCAGCCAGGGACTGCCCACCCATGTTGGTTGATGTCAGAGTAGGCTGGAGCACCCTTCGAGAAGCAAGGTGTGTTATGCCCTAGTGAAGAAGCCACAGGAGCGCTGGCGAGTGTGTAATTTTGCATACACGAGATCTGGAGCTCTGTTCTTGGCATAAGAACATAAGAAGAGCCATGCTGAATCAGGCCAAAGGCCCATCTAGTCTAGCTTCCTGTATCTCACAGTGGCCCCACCAGATGCCTCTGGGATCGCACGAGACTAGATCTCTGACTCCTAATACCACTCCCCTTCATCTGGCCCCTGAAGTACCCTGGTTTTAAACCTGGAGTTGACACATCCCCATCATGGCTTGTAACCTGTGATGGACTTTTCCTCAAGGAATCTGTCCAACCATCTTTTGAAGGCATCCAGGCCAGATGCCATAACTGCATCCTGTGGCAGGGAGTTCCACAGATTAACAGCATCTCCAGTTAGATTGCATCTAGGAGCAAGACAGGGAACGATCTACATTTGGGACCCTGGAAAAGGGATACCAGTTCATCATTAACACCATACTGATGACGGGCGACTGAGACAGACACCTCCCTTGACCTACCTGCCGAGAGGCAATAGCGTGCTATTCCATTGGTGTCCAAACTTCAGCCCTCCAGATGTTTTGGACCACAACTCCCAGAATTCCAAGCCTAGATTGCCAATGACAAAGGATTGTGGGAGTTGTGGTCCAAAACATCTGGAGGGCCAAAGTTTGGACACCACTGTGCTATTCCATCTTATCTTTTTCCTCCTCCACCACCACCTGCCATTCCTCCTCCTCTTAAGATGCCCTCATTTGTTTGTTTTTTGCTGTCCACGTCCCAAAGGAAGCGCGGAAAGTGGGAGGACGCACCTGTGAATTTCCTCAGCATCTCCGTGCAGGTCTCTGCCACCGTTTCGTCATCGTACTTCTCCATGATCAAGGCCTCCTCCCCACATATCCAGCCACTCAGCACGTGGCCGTAGCGCTCGGGCGGGAAGAGGACGTCGAAGCTGCAGATCTTCTTGTACCACAGCTCCTCCGGGTAGGTGAGGCTCTCGGCCTCGGCCTCGTCTTCCCAGACAAACTGGATGCTGTTGCACTCGGGGCTCCAGAAGGGCTCCTCAAACTCCAGGAAGATCTTGTCCGTGGTGCTGATGCCCAGCTTCTGGATGGCCACGACCTTCTCCTCGGGCAGGCGGGGGCTGAACATGTGCTCGTGGTGCTTCTTGAGGACGCCCAGGGACACCGTCACGATGACGTGGTCGGCCAGGATGAACTCGCAGTCCTCGCACTCCACCAGGACGTGGTAGCCGGTGTCCTCTTCTTTGTCCATGCGGTCACTGTTGTGGTCAGCCATGCGCTCTATCTCTTTGCTAATGGACTGGTTCCAGTGGATGCACTTGACTGGCTTGTTCAGCTGGACGACCGACTCTGGGATAGAACAGGCCAAGATCTCCACAATCTTCATGAAGCCGTACGGGATGATGTGATGGGCCCCGGGGATCTCCGTCCACTCTCCAAATTCGCTGAGTGAGACTTCGTCCATGCTGTGAGAGCTGCTCTCACAACTTTCCACCTACGGCAAAGCAGGCAGAGAATGACATTCGGGGGGGAACACTCCAAGCCTTCAGGCCCTGCTTGTTGGCTTTCCAGAGGCATCGTGTTAACTACAGATGGACCACTGGTTCTCAACCTCCGGCTCTCCAGGTATCTTGGATTTCAAAAAAGCAAAGTGTTCTGCATATATACCACCCCGTACCACTCCAAGTAGTCTCTGGGCAGTTTACAGTTTTTAATTACAGTATGCAGGCTACACATTGTCCCCCAGCAAGCCGGGTACTCATTTTACCAACCTCGGAAGGCTGGACGGCTGAGTGAACCTTGAGCCTGCTACCTGGGATTGAACCCCAGGTCATGAGCACAGTTATAGCTGCAGTACAGGCATTTAACCACTGCGCCATGAGGCTTAAGCTCCAGAATTCTTCCCTATCGGCCATGGTGAGTGGGTCTTCTGGGAGACACAGTACAAAACATCTGGAGAGTCAAGAAGTTGAAACCCAGGGGTCTACAAAGACCATGGTATGGATCCAGCTGAATAAATTCTTACACAAGCTCTAGGAAGGATGAAAGAGGGACCCTTTCCTTCTTGAAGAACCTAGAACAGTGTTGGCAAACCTATGGCACGGATGCCAAAAGTGGCACTTGGAGCCCTCTCTGTGGGCACCCAACATTGCCCCTTCACAGCCCCCTGGATTCAGGTTAAATTGCTGTATTGGCACTCCGCAAAAAAAAAAAATGGGTTTTGAATTGCAGTTTGGGCACTCGGTCTCTAAAAGGTTCACCATCACTGACCTAGAACGTTCGGGCGTAAGGCAAGATGGACCAAAGATCTCTGGCCATGTAAAACAGCTCCCAATGTTTTCAGGTATCAGTGGGGCGATGAGTGAAATATTTAAGAAGCAGATCCTTAAAGGAAAACGTCCTGTTGTGCCACCAGAACCCTTATTAAGTTGTTATTTCCAAACCGCCCATCCCTGGGATCTCTCTACAGCTTTCCAAGCAAAATCCCAACATTACCTTAAGGTACTGCTGGATCATGGCAAGCTTGAGCCTCCTGATCGCCTCTGAGTCATCCTGATCCGCTTTGATGCGCTTGCGCACGACATCTCGCGTGAAGACCCCCACGCTGTTCTTGCTCTCGGCATTGACTGGTTTACCACTCTGGAAGAACTCCTGAGTCAGGTTATAGACCTGCCCCGGGACAAGGAGGGGGGGGACACACATGAAGGCGGGTCGTGACCTACAGCTTAGGCTCTTGCCTAAAAAGTATAATTCCCACACCACCCTCATTCTCCAGCATCCATGCACAATTGCTTCACAGAATCATAGAATCATAGAGTTGGAAGAGACCTCAAGGGCCATCTAGTCCAACCCCCTGCCATGCAGGAACCCCATCACAATATTTCCGACAGATGGCCATCCAGCCTCTGCTTAAAAACCTCCAAAGAAGACTCCACCACCCTCCTTTGTGGCAGCATATTCCACTGCCGAACAGCTCTAACTGTCATGAAATTCTTCCAAATGTTCAAATGGAATCTCTTTTCCTGTAATTTGAAACCATTGCCCTGAGTCCTAGTCTCTGAAGCATCAAACCTTGCCTCTGCATAAAGGTCCTTAGCATTCCTAAGTATTGCCACCCAGAGGCCACTTGGTAATGGGGTGGCTAATTTTTTTTTGTAAAAAAACCTAAAATAAATAAATAAGCTGCTTCCCTCCCATAAGCAGATCCCACAGTCACAAGCAAAACTGCATTACAATCGAGTGAGCCACTGTCCCAAAGGTGGAGTTTTTTCTGCTTTTTTGCTTCATAGAGTACAAAAAGGCTTAATTTGTACAACCTCAAACACCGGCCTATACTCACTGCAGAAGAATCCCAAGTAGAAATGGGCCTGCCTTTAAAAAATGAATGGCAAAATTCCTTCAAATACTGTATCTGTAATTTGACAATTCGAAGTCATACGAATTGATCACAGCTCTCCCCATTCTCAATGACAGACTCACTTGGTCTTGCATCTTCCTCTGCTTTGGTTGCCCCATTGCCACTTCTCTCTCCAACTCATCCAGGGCTGAGAGTCAGCAGAGAAGGAAGAGCCAACAACCCTGAAAACGTTGCCATCCCCCAAAAAGGAGCAGCTATTTTCTTCAAGAGTGATTCTACCAGTATAACTGACTTCCAACAGGGAACCCTCCAGAGATAATGGCATTTGGATCCCCTCCCGCAAAGGCCAACAGTCAAGGATCTTGGGAGATACAGTGCAAAACAGACAGAGGAGACCCAGTCTGGAAGGGCAACATTTTCCTATCCAGTCCCTAGGCCAATGATGCATCTTTTGACACACACCCCTCCCCAGTGGACCTTTGGAGCCCTTCAATACACACCTCGTTGTATAAATCACTGAATTCTTCAACCACATCTTTCGGGATCCTTTGACCATTGTTGGTAAGGTGATAAGCCACCCCATTTTTGGAGTAGAGGCTGATACGGCCCACACTCCTCTCGTCGTCTGTCGTCTCTTCAAGTAAGCCATTATCTTCTGCTAGATGATAGACTGGATTTCCATTGGAACCATGGATCCACGTAGCTCCCAGTTCAAAAGTCGCGTTTCCTGCAAGCCAGGGAACAGAAGGAGGCCAAAGTTGGAAGGTTAGAAGACCACGAACATCATTAAGCCTGAAACAACCAAAAGCCAATGCAGGAACAGGAGTTGGAGAGGATGCTTTGCAGAACACTTGCACTCAAGAATCCCAACTCTCCAAAGTTTGAGGACATGGGAGCTGGTGAGACAGGATTCATCCATTCTTCTTCCTTTGCTTCTCAAAACAACTCTCGTACATTATCCAACACTGCAAATAAACCTGGGTGAGGAGGACAATTATTCAGGAACTGTCTAGAACCCAACAACGGACTTGCTGAATTTTTACCGCACTTTTCTCCCTACAGAACGACTGAAGGTGGGTTACAAAAGATGTAAAACTACAAGTGTAAAAAAAGGCCATCAAGTCCAACCCTTCAGTCAATGCAGGAATGTTTTCCCAGACTATTGTAAGTTTTGGGGGGCTGTTTGCCCATGTTCTGGAAGTTTTTATTCCTGACGTCTCTGTAGCTAGCATCTTCCTTGAGCTCCTTGAGCTCCAAAATGCCGGCCACAGAGTCTGGTGAAACGTCAGGAAGAAAAAGTTCCAGAACACGGCCAATCAGCCCGAAATACTCACACTACTGTAACTATCAGATCTTGTCCATGGAAGCCTTTGAGAATTTATTTTCCTGTACTCTCTCTTTCACATCATGCCAGGTTTCATTATTAGAAGAGGATTTGGAGCAGGGGAAGTGGGCTATAACTCTTAGGCAGTTACTTCACCTTCTTTTTTGTTCTGCAACTAGTGTTGTACCGTGACAGTGTTGGTCGCGACCACGTGGTTTTGTCCCTGTTTCAGTGTTCCCATAGTTGTGATAACTTGTCTCATGACAAGTGTTACCTCACGGTCTTGTACTGTGACAAACACTGAATTTGTCCAGCTTCCTTATTCCTTTTGGCGAGGGGGAGGCTAAAAAATTCTTTTTCGATATTTCGCTTCTGAAAAATCAAAATAAAAATAAAAACTGAACACAGTTTTCTGAGAGAAACAAATGTTTTGCTGCGTGACAGTCATTACTACGCGGTGTCTTGTCTCAGAACAAAAAGCGGGAACAAAGAGTGACAAGGGAAAACCCTACCCCAGCACCAGGTACAGGACTGTCGCACTTAGCACCCGTTTGGGGGTGTGGTCGAGACAAATTTAAGCAGTTGTGCGATGGACATGAAGTAACATTTTTTTGTACCGCTCCTAAGCACAACCAACACTAACAGAGACAAAACGGACGTGAAGTAACCACCTTAGAATCCCACGACCATGGTCTCAAGAGTCAAAGTAACCCAGGAAAACCACTAGATGGGCCCGACAAAAAAATCCAGCATGGCTCTTCTTTATGTTCTATGAGGGTTTCAAAAATAACTGGCACAAAAAAAGAGTACTAGGCACAGAGAAGTGGTGTCCTTCCCTGTTCTTCTGGACGCACCCCGGGACTGTGTGGTTTTGTCCAGGGCCACCCAGGCTGGCTCTGCTTCCAGGAGGCCCAGTGGGGGAATCAAACTCCCAACTTTTGGCTCTGTAGCCAGAGACCTCCACCACTGAGCTCTCCAGCGAGCCATTTGAAATCCATGGATTCAACATTATGTGACCAACCTTCCAATCAATCCAGTAACAACGTACACTGCCTCCACCCATTAGGGGGAAAAGGTGCCTTTTTGTAGAAGCTAAGGTTCCTTGAGCAGCCGCTTTGTATTTTGCATCGCCTTATCTCCTCCCGCGGTCACGTGGTGGCTACAGCGGTTCAGCAGTCCGCACTTCAGCAGTTGCTTAGCAATCGGCTTCCCCGTTCGCGCTTGGTTGAACCGCTTTAAACTACAACAGGGAAACGGCAGAAACAGGGGGGAAACCGAAAAAAAGGGTGGCGTAGTATGTCTGCAAATACAACCAAATCACTGTAAAAGGGGGTCCAGGAACCAATTGAAAAAAAAACACCACCCCCAGTGGTCGCCACAAGAAAAACCGACACAGCGGTCAAAAATGGGCGTGGCCAAGGGGGCTTTTCAGAAAAAGCGATTTGAAAGGCGGACAGCGATTTTTAAGGCAATTTGTCTTTAAGGAAAAGGCGTTTCAAATCTAAAGTGCAGTAGCAGTCAGTCTTCTTGGAAAGGTCTGGGCCCCCGTTAAACATGGGGACAGAGACATCCCGGGATAGCGTGCTTTTCAAGCACCACAGAGGAAAAACAGGACCAGTTTTACAAAAGATGTACAAAAGAAGCCGATTGCTTGGTGTGTTGGTGGACAGCTCCATGAAGGTGTCTCCCCAATGTTTGGCAGCAATGAAGAAGGCCAATTCCATGCTAGGGATTATCAGAAAGGGGATTGAAAATAAAACAGCCAACATTATAATGCCATTATACAAAATAATAGTAAGGCCGCACCTGGAGTATTGTGTACAATTCTGGTCACCGCATCTCAAGAAAGACATAGTGGAACTGGAAAAGGTGCAGAAGAGAGCGACTGAAATGATTACTGGGCTAAGGCACCTCCCTTATGAGGAAAGGCTAAAACATTTGGGGCTCTTTAGTCTGGAAAAAAGGCGCCTGAGGGGGGATATGATTGAGACGTACAAACTAATGCAGGGCATGAGTAAAGTGGATAGAGGGAAGCTCTTCTCCCTCTCACAAAATAGCAGAACTAGGGGACATACACTCAAATTGAGGGCTGGGAGAGTAAGAACAGACAAAAGAAAATATTTTTTCACCCAGCGCGTTGTTAGTCTATGGAACTCCCTGCCACAGGATGTGGTGATGGCATCTAGCCTGGATGCCTTCAAAAGGGGATTGGACAGATTCCTGGTGGAAAACTCCATCACAGGTTACAAACCATGTGTAATCTCCAGGCTTAAAACCAGGGTACTTCAAGAGCCAGATGCAGGGGAATAGTATCAGGAGACAGATATCTAGTCTCATGCGCTCCCAAACGCATCTGGTGGGGCCACTGTGAGATACAGGAAGCTGGACTAGATGGGCCTTTGGCCTGATCCAGCATGGCTCTTCTTATGTTCTTATGTTCACTTCTGATTATTTTCTACCTGGAAAACCCTAGAAAATGTCATCATAAGACTTGATGGCATGCAATCATTGTTCACTATTACCTAAATGTGAGTACAGTATAATTTAGGCTGCATCCTGAGACCAACAAACACCCACCCTCTCATGGGGCAAAGGTTTGGAAGCACCTGGATGGACACCTTGCCCTTCCAGGGTAGCCAACTGGAAATTAGAGCAGGGCTCCTGCGTCTTGAATAATTGTAGGGCACAGGCATTTCAGGAGGTGTCCTTCCAAAGCAATGCCTGTGGCCATTCCCTCTTCCGCCGCCTTATTAAAGGCACCCTTGTGTTGCCACTCTGCAGCCTTCCTGCCTGTGCCCATGAGGAGATCCAGTTTTGTCCCGGCTCTGCCTGTGCCAAGCTGAGGTCACTGGGCTCAAGAAGAGGGACAGAAACATTGCAAACCTATTGAAAAACAAGGAACCTGCTCTACAGGTTAACTCTCTCTCTCTCTCTCTCTCTCTCTCTCTCTCTCTCTCTCTCTCTCTCTCTCTCTCTCTCTCTCTCTCTCTCTCTCTCTCTCTCAATGACAAGTCCACTTCATTACTCTGATCAAATTAAAAATATATAGAAGAGTTAGTCTTTAAGGCACTACGTTTTGTCTTTTTAAAAAACTGTTTAATTTCTATTTTACCTTTACCTACTCTCTCTCTCTCTCTCTCTCTCTCTCTCTCTCTCTCTCTCTCTCTCTCTCTCTCTCTCTCTCTCTGACAAGATCTATTCTCTGATCAAATTAAAAATATATAGAAGAGTTAGTCTTTCTACGTTTTGTCTTTTTAAAAAACTGTTTAATTTCTATTTTATCTATCTCTCTCTCTCTCTCTGTCCCCCTCTATCATCCTATCTAGAACAACTGATGTCAAGTAGTACCACTGATCAAGTAGTACCATGCTGGGAGAGAGAGTGACTAGCCCGAGATTAATCACCCTGTGAGCTTCACTGCTGAAGGGGAAATGTGAACCAGGTACCCATCCAACACTCCAACCACTACCCCACACTTCCCAGTGCTGCATGACGGCCAACATTAATTCACACAAAGGGGGAGAGAGGAAGCAATGTGGATTTTTCCACTTCAGGCATTCAAGAATGCGATGCAACAAAACCCAAGCTAGCATTTCACCCCAACTGCAAGGATACACAGAGCGACAGTTCTACAGAACTGCAATTGTGTAAAAGTAAGGGAGTATACTATGTCCACACAAGAAAGCTTGTGTGGGTGTGCCGTATTTCACAAGCGCAATCTCCCTGTGCATGGAAAAAAGACCTGGGCTTTCTATATATAAAGACAAAAAAAGGGCAGGAAACGTTGCACAGGTGTGCGTACTGTGGCAGTGCCTCCCCCCAACCTCAAGGGCCTGGAATATTAAGTACTTCCTTCCTTCCAGTCTGGCAGCACTCACTGCCAGGGGGGCTATTTTTGACACAGCTCTGTTGCCAGTCTATGATCCATTTCCCTTTCCAAGGTCAGTGCCAAGACTCAGCAGCATTTACAATGCTTCACCCCACCCCACCCCCACCCCAAAAAAAAACAACAACAACGGATGCTGGACTTGTTGGGCCTCGTCAGATTTTGTGTTTTAATTTACTGCTGTGCATTGATCAGCTACGTGGCAGCATCTGATGCCTGAGCAAGGCAAAACAAGGCAGGAGAAGAGAACAGCTAGCACCCTTGGTCCCCCAGCCGCTCGTGGCTGAGAGAAGAACACCAGTATAGAGCCTTGTGGCGCGGTGGTTAAATGCCTGTCCTGCAGGTAAAACTGTGCTCATCACCTGGGGTTCAATCCCAGGGAGCAGGCTCATGGCTGACTCAGCCTTCCATCTTTCCGAGGTCAGTAAAATGAGTACCCAGCTTGCTGTTGGGAGGGCAATGTGTAGCCTGCATACTGTAATAATTAAAACTGTAAACCACCCAGACACTACTTGAAGTGCTATGGGGTGGTATATAAGCAGAACACTTTTTTACCTGCTAGAAGCAGGTTATGCCTCAAAGTTCACCCACTGCAACTTCAACTCATAGGAAAAAGCAGAAAATGTACGAGGGTCTGGGAAAGGTAGTGTAGAATCAGGAACAGGGACTTGAGTTCTGTGAGTTTCTGCTGGGTCCGATTCGAGGCACACCAGCAACTCGGTCCAGACTCAACTTGGGTCACCTTGATTCAGAACTGTTTTTTCTGATTTAAGTCGTTGAGTTCCCCAGCTGCCATCCGCCCGCCCCCCTCCCCTGCCACTGCTGCATGCTCCTCCTCACCATGCCACCGTCAAGGCTGGCACAGACCACAGGCCCAGAAGGAAAGCCTGCTGCTGTTTCACGACGATAGCTTGCTTTACGGCTGCTGTTTGTGACAGTAGCTTGCTTTATGGCTGCTATTTTACAAAAGTAGCTTGCTTTACAGGAGCTGCCTAGGTGCCCTAAGCACATCCAATCTCTCTTGATTTTGGAAGCTAAGCAGGGTCGGTCCTGGTTAGTACTTGGATGGGAGACCACCAGGGAAGGGAATACCAGGTGCTGTAGGCACCTGGAGTAGGAACTGGCAAGCCACTCCAGTACTCTTGCCAAGAAAACGCCATGGACCTGGAGTCTCGAAGAGTCGGTCACGACTGTAATGACACAACACACACAACAGCTTGCTTTACAGCTGCTGTTTGCAACAGCAGCTTGCTTTGTGATTGCTGAATTGTTTATTTATTTATTTCCTCTGCCAAACATGGATAACTGAATCAGTAGTTAATGAACCAGTGGATACGGGGGTCCTACTGTATATGCAAAGTGCTATTCTGTGTCCCCCAGTCTTCTCTTCTCAAATCTAAACATGCCCAGTTCTTTCAGCTTTTACTTCCAGAAGGCCAGTCCCCTGAAAATCCTTGTTTGAAATGGGAGGGACAGGATAGTAATCACGGGGCACTTTGATTATCCCCACATTGACTGGGCCAGTGCGAGTTTGGGGCAAGAAAGAGAAACCCAGTTTCTCAACATGCTAAGTGACAATGCCTTAGAGCAACTTGTCATGGAGCCCACGCGAGAACAGGCAACTCTGGAGCTAATACAGTGGTACCTTGTATAAAGGAATTAATTCATTCCAAATGAAATTATATCAAGCAAATTTTCCTTTATACAAATTCCCATAGGAATGCATTGAAAACAGAGTAATCCCATTTTTATGTTGTACAGATTTTCCCCATAGGCAATTATGTTAAGCAAATTTCCCCTATCTCCGGAATTGTTTATGTTGTACAGATTTTATGTTATACAAGCTGTTTGTTACACAAGGGTCCACTGTACTGTGTGATACTCAGGACCTGGTCATGGAAGTGAATGTCACCGAGCCTCTGGGGAACAGTGACCATGCTGCAATCTCCTTTGCCATCCATGTTGGAGGAAGAGTGTCACGCAAATCAGACATAAAAACCCTTGATTTCCAAAGGGCAAACTTCCCTCAGATGAGGAAACTACTTAGAAAGAAATTGAAAGGGAAGGTAAAAAGAATCCAATCTCTCCAGAGTGCATGGAGCCTGTTTAAAACAAACTTAATACAGGCCCAACATAAGTGCATACCACAAAAAAAGAAGAGCTCCTCTAAGTCCAAGAAGGTGCCGGCATGGTTAACGAGTGGAGTCAGAGAGGCTCTAAAGCGCGAGAGGTCCTTCTGTAAATGGAAATCCTCCCCAAATGAGGAAAATAAAAAGGAACACAAAGTCTGGCAAAAGAAATGGAAGAAGATAAGAGAGGCAAAGAAAGATTTTGAGGAACATATGGCTAGTAATATAAAGGGAAATAATAAAAGCTTCTTTAAATATGTTAGAACTAAAAACCTGACAGAGAACCAGTTGGCCCTCTGGATGGTGAAGGAGGAAAAGGGGAGGTAAAGGAGGACTTGGAAATTGCAGAGAAATTAAATAAGTTATTTGCATCTGTCTTCACAACAGAAGACCTTGGGCAGATTCCGCTACCTGAATGACCCCTCTTGACTAAAGAATTAAATCAAATACAGGTTAAAAGAGAAGATATTTTAGGACTAATTGATAAATTGAAGATTCACAAGTCAATGGGCCCAGATGGCATCCACCCAAGGGTTATTAAAGAAATGAGAAATGAAATTGCAGATCTCTTAACGGTAATATGCAATTTGTCTCTTAAAAGGGCCACAGTGCCAGAGGACTGGAGGATAATGGATGTCACACCAATTTTTTTAAAAGGAAGGAGGGGGGACCTAGGAAACTACAGGCCATTAGCCTTACATCTGTCCTAGGGAAGATGGTAGACAGCCTCATTCAAGAGAAAATGTTAAAACACATAGAAGAACAAACCTTGCTGATGGAAAATCAGCATGGCTTTTGTAAGGGTAAGTTTTGCATGACAAACCTTTTAGAATTCTTTGAAAAAGTAAACAGGCATGTGGATTTGGGTGAACCAGTGGATACTGTCTATCTTGATTTTCAGGCCTTTGACATAGTCCCTCACCAAAGGCTGCTGAGAAAATTGCATAGTCAGGGGATAAGAGGGTAGGTCCTCCTATGGATTGAGAACTAGTTGAGATCCAGGAAATAAAGAGTAAGTGTCAATGGGCAAGTTTCACAATGGAGAGAGGTGAATAGCAGTGTGCCCCAGGGATCTGTCCTGGGACCAGTGCTTTTCAATCTGTTCATAAATGACCTGGAGAAAGGGATAAACAGTGAGGTGGACACGTTTGCAGATGACACAAAACTTTTCCATGTGGTAAAAACCAGAGAAGATTATGAATAGCTCCAGAAAGATCTCTCCAAACAGGGAGAATGGGCTGCAAAATGACAAGTGTGTTTCAATTTAGGAAAATGTAAAGTCATGCATATTGGAGCAAAAACTCAAAACTTTATACTTCAACACATGGACTCTGAGTTATCTGTGATGGATTAGGAAAGAGATCTTGGTGTGCTGGTGGACAGTTCAATAAAGGTGTCTACACAATGTGTGGCAGTGATGAAGAAGCCCAATTCCATGCTAGGGATCAACAAAAAGAGGATTAGAAATAAATCAGACAACATTATAATGCCTTTGTACAAAACAATAGTAAGGCCGCACCTGCAGTATTGTGTAGAATTCTGGTCACCGCATCTCAAAAAGACATAGTAGAACTGCAAAAAGTGCAGAATAGAGTGACTAAAATGATTACTGGGCTGGGAGACCTCCCTTATGTGGAAAGGCTAAACATTTGGGGCTCTTTAGTCTGGAAAAAAGGTGCCTGAGGGGGAATAGGATTGAGACCTACAAAATAATGATTTATTTTTTTATTTAAAATTTATTTATTTATTATTATTTATTTATTTATTTATTATTTAAAAATTATTTATGACCCCCTTTTTTGTATGTGTTTGCTGCATCTTGCTAAGGAATTTCCCCCTCTTTTGCTCATATTGTTATTTTTTAACTTGATGGTTTTTTATCCTGTAAACCGCCCAGAGTTCCTGATGGAAGATGGTGTGGTATAAAAATGAAACAAATAAATAAATAAATAAAATAATGCAGGGCATGAGTAAAGTGGATAGAGGGACACTCTTCTCCCTCTCACAAAATAGCAGAACTAGGGGACATCCACTCAAATTGAGGTTTGGGAGAGTGAGAACAGACCAAAGAAAATATTTTGTCACTAAGTGTGCTGTTAGTCTATATCGGTGGTCCCCAACCCCCGGGCCGCGGACCGGTGCCGGTCCGTGGACCTCGGCCACCGGCCGCCTGGGAGGCCGGGAGGCTCCTCCCCTTTTCCTCCGCCGCCCTCCCCCTCCTCCTCTTCTCTCCCGCGGGCGGCCGGTGGAGGAGGAAGGCTGGAGGAGCACAGAAGGAGCCGCCGCCGCCGCCTTTGCCTTTGCCTCCCTCCTCTGCCCGCCTCTGATGACTCTCCCACGGGCAGCCAATGGAAGAAGAAGGCTGGAGGAGCGCAGGAGGAGCCGCCCACCGCCCGAGGGACAGAGAGCTCGGTCATGCGGCTGCTGCTCCGGGGCGCCCCCCGCCGCCGCTGCGCGCCGCCTGGCCCTGACGGTGCTGCTCAGCGCCGCCGCCACCGCCTCCTCCTTTGAGGGATGCCCGGCGGCGGCGACTCCTCCTCCGGCTTGCCCTCGGCGCCCAGAGACGACGACGCTCCAGCGCTCCCGGCGGCGGCAGCAGGAGCACCGACCTCGAGGGGACGAGGCGGCGGCGGCGGAGGTGCTGAGCAGCACCGTCAGGGCCAGGGCAGGAGCAGCAGCGGCGGCGGCGGGGCGAAGGCGAAGGCGGCGGAGGCGTAACGTGCCGCCGCCGCCGTGGCTGCTGCTGCTGCTGCTGCTGGTGGAGGGCAAGGAGGAGGAGGGCGGAGGACGAGGAGGATGCGCCGGGGGGCCACGGGGCTGTTGCCTCCCCCACACAGAGAAACCGGAGTGTGATCCGTCCGGCCAGCGCAAAGACGCCACCCCCCACCGGCCTCCCTCCTCCCCCTCCCGCCGCCTGCCCAAAGGCCGCAGCCGGAGGAGCAGATGCGGCGGCGGCTCCGGCCCGAGGCGCCACCAGGACCGCCGAGCGCCGCTGGCGGCAGCATCACCGGGCGGCTGCCGTGGCCACCGCCGCCGACAGGAGGAGGAGGCGGGGGCCCGCCCGCCCAGGAGCCCTGGACTCTCCCCACCCCGCCCGTCTGGGAGCGGCATGCCCGCCGCCCCCAGCCGGCGGCGCCGCCGCCGCCCCATGGCCCCCCCGCAAGGCACACACGCCAAGCCCCCTGCTCCCCCTCCTCCCTCCCCCCCCCCCCCCGCCCCCCACCCTCCCCTGCCCCCGCCCACCCCCCGCACCCCCATCTCCGCCCCCTGAAAATCATCAAACATTTACCGGTCCGTGGGGACAAAAAGGTTGGGGAGCACTGGTCTATATAACTCTTGCCACAGGAGGTGGTGATGGCATCTGGCCTGGATGACTTCAAAAGAGGATTGGGCAGATTCCCAGAGGAAAAGTCCATCACAGGTTACAAACCATAATGGGGTGTCTAATCTCCAGGTTTAAAACCAGGATACTTTAGGGGCAGATGCAGGGGAGTGGCATGAGACAGATATCTAGTCTTGTGGGCAACCAGATGCATTTGGTGGGGCCAGTGGGAGATACAGGAAGCTGGACTAGATGGGCCCTTGGCGTGATCCAGCAGGGCTCTTCTTATGTCCTTAATGTTCTTATGTTATGTCCTTGTTGCCCTCCTATGAACTTGTTCACCCATGTTGGCATTGACTGCAGTGTCCAGAATGGGACACAGACCTCTAGAGGAAGCCTAACCAGGGATGAACAGAGGCAGACGAGTACCCCACAGGATTTGGAGCCAATGGAATGGAATGGAATGCAATTTATTGTCATTGTATAAATACGAGATTAAAAGTGCCATCCAGTCAGTCATTCACACAACCCAGCATAAAAATCCAAGACGTAAAATCTACAATTTAAGAACAAACCATCTATACACATACTTCAACATTCACATGCCGAACATCACTTACACTCATTTAAAACGGACATAAAAACCAAACATACACACACAGCCCTACACTCTTTCACCTGGCAACATTCATACCCAATCCATAAAAACTACAATTTAAAAAAACAACAACAACCAATACACAATCCCCCATACAATATATGTGCAACACATTCAACACTAATATTACCTGTCAACTTAATTTTTAACAGAATTTAGCAATGCTTGTGAATGCATCCTAAAATATTGTTTGCCTTTTTTGTAGCCACATCACACCATTGGCTCATGTTCAACTTGTGATCTACAACAATTCCAACAATGAATGAATGAATGAATGAATGAATGAATGAATGAATGAATGAATGAATGAATGAATGGTATCAGTTAAATTTATTGAAGACAGATCTACAGCTCTTACTCCAACCACGTTGGAGAGAGCAAAACACAGCTGCTGTTGTGGCGCTAAGAAGGCTAAAACAGTGAGGGTGAATTAAGTATAAAATATTGCCCTCGGGTGGCAGTTGAAATGCATACAGACAGAAAGAGATAAAGCGTGAACAAAGGGCCAAGAAATAAAAGAGGTACAGATCTAATGGTACTCACCACTTCAGGGTCACCCCACCCCCACCCCTTTCCTTACCATGTGCACAGATGGATCTGTCAACTGAGATTAACATTTCATGCAAGTGATGGCGTGGGCTCTAGTCCATGAAAGCTTACCGCTTCCATAAATCTGTTTGTCTAGTTTAAGAGGTCATAGGACTCCTTTGTTTTTGCTGTTAACATTTCAGAAGCTCTCTTCTGGAATCTGTGCTATTTATAGGGTGGAAGGGAGGCATTTATAATGTGAATGAGCATTGTGGCCAACTTGGGCTTCAGGTTTGCATTGCCAAATGCCAAAAGTTCAAGACTGTAAACAAAGGCCTCCTTCTACTCTCGTCTCTGCAACAGGCTTGCTGGAAATAAGCAACCCAGTGATCTCTGCGGGCTGACAACTGCCTAGGAGCCTGGTGATACAGTAAAAGAGGGAAAGGAAAAACCCGATGTGAGACCAGAACCTGGAATAAGGATACTTTTTGGACTACAGCTCCCAGAATGCCCCAACCCACAAGGTTCACTAGAACATTTTCGGGAACTGTAATCTAAAATGCAAGTCTTCAAAACACAGCACAAGGCCACAGTAAACTCACTGGTACTTGGTAAGGTGGGAGAACCAGCTTGAAGGACATGATGCTTTAATCAAACAGTACTTTCCCTCTGAAATTTAAGTTTTTCTAAGCCTGCAATAAAACAAAAATTAACAAAACTGAATGACAGGAATCAGCCGTAACAGTGGAGATATCAGACAGGCTGTCGCAAAGCAGAAGAATTTTCTCACGGTCCTGGCCGTAGTCTTCTGCACTGTACTCTCCATTCCTTTCCTCCACCCAGCATCCTGCGGGCACTACACAGGCTCCACTCACACGGTGCTGGGAAGGGTTGGCTGTTTGTACACCTTGCTTCCCCAAATGGGTTTTGGTTTGCCTGTGTGTGTTTCTGGGTTGTTGTTGTTGACTGTTTGTTTCAGAGGTTGGGTGGGAAGGGAAGATGTTTCTGCAAACCTTATCATTCCCTTAAACCAGATGTCATCTTGTTCGCAATGGCATGCGCCTCTACAGTTGGAAAAAGAAGTAAGGGAACGTCCCGATCCGGATGAAATAATCGTACAAATAAAAGTTGAGTGCTGCCTGTACTGTATGTCACCCTACAGAGCTTGAAGCACTCTCTGGGTGATTGACAATGTAATTATGCAGCTACACATCTCTCCCGCCCACCCTGACTCCCACAAACTCAATTTTACAACCTCAGAAGGAAGGAAAGCTGAGTCAACCTTGAGCTGGCTACCTGAGCCAACTGGAAGCAAACTCAGGTCACGAGTAGAGTTTTCACTGCAGTACTGCAGTATAGCCACCGCACCAGGAGGCCACAGCTGAAAAACCAAGTGCCAGCAATGAAAAATGAGGAAAGCTGTCACCTAAAGCTCAAGCTTCCCACGGGCAACTGGCTGACCACTATAAGAAACAAAATGCTGGGTCCGATATTTATTTATTTATTTATTATGTTTATGCCCGAGCCATCTGGCCATATAGCCACTGTGGGCAGCTGAGAGAGGCCTTGGGGTTAATACAAGAGCATAAGAACATAAGAACAGCCTTGCTCGGACAGGCCCCCACCCATCCAGTCCAGCATTCTGTCTCACACAGTGGCTCACCATTTGCTTCAGGGTATTCCCAAGCAGATGTCTTCACCTGCTTACGATTAATTCCCTGCAAATGGCATTGAGAGATATCCTGCCTCTCTCTCCAACCCAGAGGTTGTCCTTAGGCATCCATCATGATAGCCATGGATACCTTTGTTCTCCGCGAACTTGTCCCATCCTTTCTTAAAGCTGTCAAGGCTGACAGCTGTCACCACTTCTTCTGGAAGGGAGTTCCACAGGCCAGTGATCCTCTGGGTGAAAAAGTACTTTCTCTTATTTGTTTGAGATCTAGCACCCAAAAGTTTCATGGAGGGCCCCCTAGCTCTAGTGTTGTGCGATAGGGAAAACAGTTTTTCCTTATCTACTTTGTCCACACTGTATAGGATGTTATAAACTTGTATATGTTGTATATGTATATGTATTACTGTATTTATTTATTACACCAAAAGCAAAGGAGTCAACCCTATGAATTTCCCAATTCAGTGGGGGTTAAATCCTGGATTTCCCATGACCTTGGCCCAAACCTCCCACTGCTACCCTATGTTGCCTTTACCAAAGGGCAATTCTGGGAAGCACGCCACAACGGGAACAACACACCGGCCTGCCCGCCTTACCTAGTTTCACGCTTTGCACCCGCCCTCCGATTCGACCAGTCGCTTCAAGGAGAGTGACATCCGTGAAACCGCTTTCCAGAAGGGTCTTTGTCGCAGAGAGGCCCGCAAGCCCGGCGCCGATCACAACTATTCGCGGCTGTCGTTTCCTCCGTAGGCCACAACTAAGGGGATCATCCGTGCTCTCTGCAGATATTTCACTACTTTGCATGCCGTCCAAGCTCTCTTTCTAAGGAACCTGGCAAGGAAGGAGAAAGAGGTTCACAGGATGAAAAGGGCAGTTCCTTGCCTTCTGTTAGATCTCTTATTTTTTTTACCCCCACCCCCGCCACCATCCGTCTCCGTGGCTCCAGCGCAGCAACGAATCAAGGAGATTCTCTGGAAACCCTTAGAACCAGCCGGTCTAGAAGCAAGAAGGAACCGATCTAAGCAGGAGATACTGATTGGGGTCAGTATATAAACGCTTCCCAACCTGGAGGACGGAAGAGCGCGGAGACTACAAAGGCATCCACCCAGTCATCAGAGATGGCATTTTAAGAAAACGCACAGCAAGTTTGACTTTACGCTTCTTTTTATAGGCACACAGAACCACACGAGGTGGCAATTTTGTGGTGAAGATGACCTGGAGGTGGAGGGTGGGGAAGGAACACCAGCAACTCTTGAGACGTCATGAAAAAACCTGCCGAAGAAAGGAATGATCCGGCCTTTGGAAATCTTTGTCCATCACAAAACACACATTTCAGGGCTTGAAGATAAGGGGTCAGGCCACCTCACCTGGCTTTAGAAAAAAGAGGAGGAGATTAACAGAAGCCTTTTTGCCCCTTCTACATGTCAGGGGTACCTCTTTTAGGACCAGGCCACTGGCACCAGTCATAAAAGAAGCCACGGGAACCACTGGAGCGGCTCTCCTTCCTTGCTTCCTTCCTTGCTTGCTTCGGGAAGGAGGGACACGCCAAGGCAAACCGGGCCCCTCCTCACCTTCTGGGTGGCTGCTCAGAATGAGGAGCAGCCACCACGGCAGGGGCGGCGAGGCTGGTGCCACCACGTGCGGATCCAGCTCTGCACCCTGGCCATCGGACCCTCACTGCACCCTGGAGGGAAAGCCATCTCCTCTCCTGGCCCGGGCTGGCCCGGCTTGGTGCGCTGCAAGCGAGGGAGGGGGGGAGGGGGGCTGGGAAGGAGGGAGGGCAGGCAAGAAGGCCTTCTCAAAGCCACCCGTTGGTCACTGGCCAGGCCAGTGACCAACTGGGGACCAAAACAGCAAGTGGGAGGCCAGAGACAAGGGGGCATTGTGGTCCTCGGCCAGCCTGGAGGCCTCCCTGCCTCCCTCCTTTGCCACTCGTGGGCTCGCCTCCTCCTGCCCCTCCACCGAAGGACGCCAGAGCAGGAGGTGCAACGAGAAGCCCTCCCTGCGGAGAAGGACGCTGGGCTTGGAGCAGTTCCTTTAGGGCAGGCATGTCCAAAGTCAGGCCCGGGGGCCAAATGCGGCCCATTTACAAATTTTGAGTGGCCTGTGGCCTCTTCTCCCCACCAGGTCAGTCTATCATACATCCCCAGTAGCTGGCCCTTCCCCATACTGAATAGAGGCATCAGCTTGCAGTTTTATGTTTTGCCTGCCCTCCCTACCCACCCACCCCAGCCACCTGCCCAGCCTACCCACCCCTGGCTCCGTTGCTGCAGCGTCCTCCCTTCCTCCTTGCATGTTATAGAGACTTATCCAAAGTCCGGCCCGGGGGCCCAACACGGCTGAATGGTCGGCCCCCACACATTTTCACCTCGCCAAATCTGGTCCTCCTTGCAAAAAGTTTGGACACCCCTGCTTTAGGGGGATTACATTGTTCAGAATCCATGAGCCCTCCCTCGTACCTCTGCCCACCTCCAGACCCCGCCAGCCAGCCACCCACCCACCCACCTAACTGTCCACCCTCCATTGGCTGAAGTCACGCTGGAGGAGATGGAAGGAAAGTGCAAACCAATGAGACCCAACACATCCTCCGGGGGAGGGAGTTTCCTGCAATGGCTGGTGGGCTGGATTCAGGACCCCGATGGCCCGACACCAGCCCACGGGCTGTAGTTTGAGGACCCCTGGTTTAGGAGGTCTCTAGCTGGGCACCCAGAGTTTGGGAGTTGAACTCCACCACTCAGCCTCCTTGACCGGGGCCAGACTCCATGATCCAGCCTTCCAAATCTGCAGTTTTAAGATGATGAGAATGATGATTAGGTTTTCCACGTTATCCCCAGCTGGGTTTTTTTGGGGGACACGACAGTAAGCCGTTTCGTTGGAGATAGCTGATCATGCATGAAATAATCAGGAATGATAGGAGGCGTTATTTGCAGGGACTTCCACTAAAAGGCTTACTATTTCTAAAAGAGGATTTCAGGGTTTTCCGTGGGTGTTTCCACAAAAGCACAAAAGAGCTTATCATTTCCCTCCCCATGTAAAAGGTCAACCCGGGCTAAGCCAGTTAAAAACCTAGAACACCAAGGGAAGGCAACACGCCTTTGTGAAATCTTAAGAGCTGACAGGCTTGACACAAAGCTATGTGGGCAATTAGCCACTGTGACAATAAATGGAGGGGGAGAATGGGGGAGTCCAAAGGGGACTGTAAACTAGATTCCACCAGCACCCACCCACCCCAACGACTGCCCATTGCACTGAAAGGAAATCTTTCTACCAAGCATTAGAGCAGATGGGAATGTTGTAACCCAAACAACACACAAGAGAGGAGAGAGTCGTGTATCCCAGATAGGGCGCTTTTACACGACCCTTAAAATCCGAGGCAAAGGGCTCCCAGATGCGGAGCTTAAAATTGTTTTCCCACCAGCTCTGGACTTTAAAAAAAAATTAAGTACGACCACGCCCACCTAAGTGCGCCCCAGTGCTTTTTACAAGCACCTGGTCTCCGAAGGTGAAAAATTTCTGATGAGGACTGCAAAGCACTGAGTGCCGGGCTGTCCTAGCCTTCTGTTTGTTTGTTTTTTGCCCCCCGCCCCTTTAAGAGACTGGAATGCTTCCCGGGGCAGCTCCGGATGGCAGAGCAGAGGTGAGCCTGCATTCTTTTCTCCCTTTTTTTCTCCCTCCCCTCATGCAGACAGGAGCAAGGGAGTGCGGAGGGGTGGGAACACAGCAGGAGGAGCAAACCCCCAAGATCTCTGGTCCGAATTTAAGTTGCCAGTGGATCTTAGGGGTCATGTAAAAGCGCCCATAGAGAATCCAGAAGGATGTCAGGGGTTCAAGGTTCCTTCACCAGGCTCCCAAGCGGGAGAAGGCCTTCAGCCCAGTGATTATGTCTCACTTTAAAAGACCCACACAGTCCTGCAGTTGCTAACGAACAAAGATGATGTCATGTCTAGTCTGGCCTTTGGATGCTGTCAGAGACAAAGAGCTTATGTTCCTCCAATGAAAACCGTCAAAAAAACATTTACAGTAGGAAACGGCTATATTTGCAGAAGGTGGTGCCTCCGACTCAAATAAAGCACAGAGCCGGACTTGGAGAAATTAATTTAAATCCCAGAGTCCTTCACACAACATAACTATCGGCCCTGCCAACCAGCAAATCTGGCAACTGTAAACTTTTCCACGCTCTACGAGTGAAGTTGGTTGTGTTTCCCTTATTGTATTCAAAGGGGAGCTTGCAGGGCTGCCACACTTTATACATGCCCTTGTGGGGGGCCTCTTTTAATTAATTAATTAACTAATTAAATTCCAAGTTACATCAAGGGATCAAACTGGTTTGTTTTGTGTTAATTAAGTAGAGCATTAAAGGACTTCCACAACTTCTATTGTGATCTGCCTCATTATTGTTGATTAATCTAGCTATTTTATGCCTTCTGGAAAGTTATACTGAATGCAAAATGTGACAATTGCTTACCTTGCCCCTCCTACTTCCTTCATGACACCTAAGGATCTAAGTTGGTGACTTCCAAACACTGATCCAAGATGCTGAGGAACTACACCCCCACCCCCACCCCACCCCCCCAGAATCTTTGACTGTTGACCTCCTGGGAGCTGAACTCTACCAATGGCACAGGATGCTTGTCTGGGAACCACTGTTCTAATGTTTCCTAATATATTCCCTTTTTCAACCAGGAGGTCTTGCAAATTCCCATTCACACCCAGCCCTGTAAGTGCAAGGACCAATATTTAACAGCGACCACAGGAATGCTAGGGGTTTGCTTGTGTGTTTGTTGCATTCATCATCCCAATAGCCAGCTGGACAAAAAAACCTCCAAGCTAAAAAGCTGCTTGCAAAACGCAACCCTTCGGCCTGTCCAGTTTCAGTGCGCAAGGAAATATGGAAGGTTCCTTGCCCACATTCCACACAGAGATCATCCCTCCAAGGGATAGACAACCTTACTCCTTTAATGGCCTTAAAATGTCACAACTCCCCAGGAGGCTGAAATGGCAAATCATCAGGCAGATACAGCTTTAAATATCTATGTAACTGCAGAAAAGCCTATGCATATGCGTGCAGACACACAGACATACATATACATATACAGATGCACAAATACTTACTTACATGTTGACATTCTGTTGCCAAAGACAATACTACATGTTGGTAGCAAAATGAGAAAGGGAACATAAATAAATAAATAAATAAATAAATAAATAAATAAATAAATAAATAATAAAATAAAAATAAATAAAATAAATAAATAAATAAAATAAAACATATGGATATCTCCTCCAGCAGGTGCCCATTCAGAGGCAGTGTCCATAGGAGGCAGGGCAGAGAAGCCAAGCTGCTGCCTCCAAGTGGACAGCTGATAAACGGACCAGCACAAACCGCCGAACTGGCAGTTCGTGCTCATCTCTATTCGAGATACAGGAGGTGGGAAAAGAAGTGCAGGAAGGAGACCTCAGTGGCCAAAATCCCATTAAGAAAAACTGCAAGAAGATAACATGAAGGCAACACTTATGTTTTGCATTGGCCTTTCCCAACATGGCTGCATGAAGAGGCAGAAGACCACGTACCACCATTCAGTACCATCACAGCTACTGAACATGATGGCTGAACATAATCTGGTACCCCAAATGTCTTCCATTTTGAGCAGATGCACCACACACACACACACACACACACACACACACACACACACACACACACTTTGTAATGTATTTGGGACCCTTAGTCTGAACCGAGGACAGAAAGGAGCAATTTTGCAGGGGTTTCCTTGCAACCTCACCATACACCCATCCACAAGGGGAAGATGATAAAATCCATGGCATAAAAAAAGCCCACTAAACTTCTAAAATGAGATAAGTGGTATGTAAGTTAATGATAGCATCCTAGAGCCAGGCTGTGTTAAAGATAGAAACATACACGGTGGCAAGCTCATAAAAATGAAATGACAAGAATTGCCTACGTTTTGGCTGGAGCCTAGATTAGCTTTTCCATCTTAAAATTCCCCCATAATGGAATTTTTATTCATTTAACTACTTCCATTTTCTTTTAACTTTAATCTTGCCACTTAATGCAGTAAGGTGTCCCTCAATCCCCTGTTCTCAAACATGAATATGTCTTAATTGTACCAGACTGTATATTGTCCCTCATTACTGTGAGCCGCCTTGGGGCCTTTTCCAAGGAGAAAGGTGGGGTAAAAATACTCAAAAATTAAAATAAATAAATGAAACATGTCCTACCGAGGAGTTTTAAGGGTTAGGAAAGACGGCAGGCCAAGGGAACCTACCCACTCTGAGTGACCTTGAGATGACCAGAGTGGTGCCACATTTAATTCAATCAATACATCTTCTCACACAACCTTTGTCTACAGCTGAGATCACAGCAGTAGAGATGAGAGGGTACAAGACGTTGACTGCAAAACTTCAAGTATTCATTTAGTTCGCCATTAACCTCTATGAGAGAAAGTGAAGTTGTTGTCCTTCAACAGGGTGAACATTTAGTACTCCCCTACCAAACAGGAAAGGGAGGCTCAGGTTTTGGAATATGTGATAAGTGAAGAGCCCAGAGATAAGGCAACCAAACAGACAAGCAGAACAGACAAACTCACAGTTGGCAAATTCCAAAGGGAAAAAGAAAAGAAAAGACAAAAACATATACAAGTGGGCCCTTGTATAACAAACGGTTTGTATAACATAAAATATTCTGTACAATATAAAAAATTCCGGAGATAGGGGACATTTGCTTAACAGAATCGCCTATGGGGCGAATCCGTACAACATTAAAATGGTTGCATTTAGGGATTACTCTGTTATTGATGCATTCCTGTGGGAAATTTGTATATAAAAGAAAATTTGCTTAACATAATTTCATTTGGAACTAATAAATTCCTTTATACAAGGTACCACTGGATCTGGAAGTTGAGTCATGGCAACTGGGCTGCTATTCTTGAGAGACTGAAACGTTTTACAAACAGCTTTATGTGTCTGAGGAAAGTTAGTGGAGAGGCCTCCAATTTATAGTTCACTTTGATGTCATGCCACCCTGATCTGTAATAGCCTCATAAGATGAACAACAGCCTGAATAGGGTTGTTAGGTGGACAACAGTCTCAATTGGCTTATTACAGGCATGTCCCAACGTTGGCCCTCCTGATGTTTTGGACCACAACTCCCAGAATTCTAAGCATAGATTGCCAATGACAAAGGACTATGGGAGTTGTGGTCCAAAACATCTGGAAGACCCAAGTTTGGACATGCCTGGCTTATTTAGGCGGACAAAAACATATAGCACCCTATAGACTTTTTATGATATTTTAATGCAAGCTTTTGTCGATCAAGTCCACTTTGGACAAATGGCAACCATCTTGAATGAAATATCAATTTTATAACAAATATTCACTGGCTCTTGATTTGGCTTACATTGTTTTAGGGCTCTGCTGTGAAATTTCCTCAGGAGAAAGAAAACAGATACTGGACCAGATTTGGGTGAAGATGAGCAGGGAGAAGGAAGAGAGAAGAGAAGGTGTTGAAGATTGGGGAATCAGAGTGAGGGAATAGGAGAATATTAAGTTCATTACAGAGGCGAGAGAAGGGAATGTGGGGAATACAGACATTTTTTTTTAACTTAAGAGCCTTGTGGAAGGGAGTGGGAAAGGGCCAAGGAGGAGGAAACCCGACAATAAAAGAGAAAATATCACAGCTCTTAAGAAGGAGCTGGATGTACGTGGACTTCAGGGAGAGAGGCACAGCCATGCTAAGGAATCTAATTCAAGGGACAGAAATGATCTGTACAACTAACATTCTTGCCTCCACAAATCTGTATTTATTGCTTATTGGAAGCCTCAACAGAAAGTCTCTCTCTCTCTCTCTTTCTCTCTCTCTCTCTCTCTCTCTCTCTCTCTCTCTCTCTCTCTCTGTGTGTGTGTGTGTGTGTGTGTGTGTGTGTGTGTGTGTGTGTGTGAGAGAGAGAGAGAGAGAGAGAGAGAAGAATGAGTGTGTGAGAGAGAGAGAGAGAGACTGAAGCTTTCTGCAGTCATGTCTGAAGAAGTGGATGTGTAGTCCACAAAATGTTACATTAAATTATGAAAGTTAGTCTTTAAGGTGCCACATGTTTTGTGTCTTTTGCTTTGTTTTGTTTTTCTTTCATTTCGGCCTGAAATTCTTGGAAAAACTAACACGGCTCTGCAGTCTTGAAGAATACTTCCTGCCTGATCAGGAGAAGGTGACTTTTCTTGCCTAGGTTGGGGTGGGTGATCAACAGAGACCATACATGCCCATCCCTGGGCCTTACAGCACAGCACCTGGTCCTGCTGAGGGTCCCAGGAAGGCCATGTGTCGCCCTCTCCAGCCCTCGGCGCCCAGGTAAGTATCTGAACACACGTTCAGTGTACACAAAACCCATCTTCACCACAACCCAGCAAAGCAAGATGCTATTTTTAGCAGGTCATTCTAGTAATAGCTTTTTTTTGTTTCCCTTAGACTTCGGTCGCATTATGCTTTAACTGGCGTTTAAGGGCCAACTTGCAAATACAACTGGCTTTTAACAACTAGGTTTGGCAATAAATGTTTAAAAAGAAAGAAAGGAAGAAAACCACGACACTGTAGATTTATTTCTGTGGTTTCTCCACTCAAGGTGACGAAAGACACAAGACATCTGAAAAATTCATTGGTGGCTGCAGACCGCCCATTCCAACGTGCACCATGGAAGGCGAGGAAGGTGAGAGCAGCAAAGCAAGTCTAGCAAAGATAGCAATAAATGCAACTAGAAATCCAAGTGCAGAAAAGCAGAGAAACAGAGATGGGCGCAAGGAGACTTTGGTGAACCGAATTTGTTCCATGACCTACACCCAGATGCTTTGGGCTTGAAATGCTGGTTGTTAAAAGTGACAGATATCGCCTTTTAGAGAGTCACATTCACGACACACACACACAGCCGCACTCACGCACACTCTTCTGGTCACATAAAGCTCACATACAACACAAACAATTCCATAAACAACTCAAGCCTATTACACCATGGCATTTCGTGGGCTACAAAGCCACCAGAAGGCAAAACCTGTAAATATGGGACAGAGCACTGGTCGGCAAGCTGATGCCCACAAGACATTTCCAGGCGGAGGCTCCCATGAGTCTCTGTCAACATGGCCAACTGCCAGGGATTATAAAAGATCCGAGTTCAAAATACCTGGAAAGCACCTGGTTAACCGGTGTTAAACTTTAGTTAATAGGTCATGCCCTAAGGCTGCTGCTGCCCCACCTCTCCTTTCTCATCATCCAAACCCAAGAATTCCATTTGCAATTTAAAATTACAAGTGCACACGAAAACGTAAATAGAAAACTAAATTCCACAACAAATTCACAGCATTCGTAGAGATGTTATTGTTGATTTAGTCACATTTATTTTGTTTATTAGCCATATTTTTTAACTAATGACTGTGGGTCCTGATGGCAATTTTAGTGGTGTTTTTAATGTATCGTATTTATTGCATTTACGTGTTTTTATTATTCTAATTTTATTGTATTTTGATGTTTTAATTGTCCATTTTGATTGTGAGCCGCCCAGAGACCTTTGGGTAGTGGGCGGCATACAAGCTATATAAAATAAATAAATAAATAAATAAAAATATTTTTACATTGTATACTGTTCCTGTTTGTTGGCTGAATTATTTGAACTGCTGAGTAGCGTTGTTGCTAGATGGTGCGATATATAAGTCCAATAAACAAATAAATATCCGATATTCTAGCGACAATTATCATAGAGTCATGGAGTTGGAAGGGGCCTATAAGGTGATTGAGTCCAACCATTTTGATTGTGAGCCGCCCAGAGACCTTTGGGTAGTGGGCGGCATACAAGCTATATAAAATAAATAAATAAATAAATAAAAATATTCCAGGCAAGAATCCAAGTCAAAACAGATCTGACAAATGGTTGTCCAGTTTTCTCTTGAGTGCCTCCAAACACCACAGCACTCACCATATCCCGGGGTCATTGCTTCCCATTATCGTGCTGCTCTAACAGTTAAGACATTTTTTCCTGATATTCAGCCTAAATCTGGCTTCCTATAGATTGAGTCCTGTTAGAGGTCATACTATTGCTTAGTCCAATAACCCCCCCCCGCCCCCGCATTCTGAGACTATTGACCTGCATACTCTAACAAGTCCATCATTATGTGTCCTATACTTTGGGATGACAGAGAACACATCTTGTCCCTCCTCTCTGTCACTGCCCTTCAAATATTTATAGTTGCAGGAGACACCATTATGTGCAAAAATTTATAGTTACAGGAGATACTATTTAGAGATGTGAAGGTTCGGGGGGGGGAGGAAATGGGGGAAATTCAGGAAAATGTGTTTTTTCCATTTTTTCCTAAAGCCTTTTTTTGTTTTTTTTCCAAAACATTGGAAAATTTGAAAAAAGAAAAAGAAAAAAATGATTATGGAATGTTTTATTTTAACACGATGAATAAAATATTTTAAGACAGGGTGTTCAAATATTTTCCAAATCATTTCTTTTAAAAATGTGCATATGTCTACCTCCAGGGGCAGTCTGGAATCTTTGTTTGAACTCACCTTAAGAGACCTTGCACAGACAGCTGCTGGTAAACATTTGGGGCTCACATTTACATTTTTTTAAATACACTGTGCATAAAACACTGTGTTCATCAGCCTGAAGAAGTGAAATTTTATCGACAAAAGCTTGCTGTCAGATCCATTTCTTTTTGGTGGTCTAATAAAAGTATTGTCTACACTTCCATTTGTATCAAGTTAGCAACTGCTCATCAAAAGCCTCTGTTTGCATAACACTCTCCCTAGCAGTTGGCAAACAAGGAAACTAGCACACGTGGCCAACACATAGGTAATCGCTGCTGAATAATAATAACAAGCAGATGCCAGAGAAACTGGTGTTATAAAGAAAAACATGGATTGCCATGATTTTAGATACAGTGGTACCTTGGTTTATGAGTACAGTGGTACCCTGTATAAAGGAATTAATTCGTTCCCAATGAAATTCTGTTAAGCAAATTTTCCTTTATACAAATTTCCCATAGGAACGCATTGAAAACAGAGTAATCCCTAATTATGTTGTACGGATACGCACCACAGACGAATCTGTTAAGCAAATTTCCCCTATCTCTGGAATTTTTTATGCTGTACAGATTTTATGTTATACAAACCATTTGTTATACAAGGGTCCACTGTACCTTGGTTTACAAGTATTTCGCAAGACAAGCAAAAATTGTAATAACATTTTGCTTTACTTTGCGAGCAATGTTTTGGTGCTCATTTTGTGGTCCCAGCAGTGGCCTCCAACCCATCTTGCAGGCCCTTGCCCAGCGTCCAGCCTTCACGATCAGCCCAGTGGTGCCCGGTGGCCTCTGGCCACTGGGTTCTGGCTGCTACAGCCACTGGCTCCTATATATCAAAACCAATTTCCCCCATAGGAAATAATGGAAACTGGGTCCCCAGAATGAATCATCTAAGTTTCCATTATTTCCTATGGGGAAATCTGCTTTGATATACGAGTATTTTGGCTTACAAGCATGTTTCCTAAACGGATTATGCTGATAAATGAAGATACTACTGTCCGCAGCATTGACTGCAGCCCTCATTTGTGGAAATGTTTCAAAGCTAGGGAATGAAGTGGAGCTGCACCCACAGAACCATCCTGATTGTAAGCCTAGAGAGGGGATCCAGATTCTGAACAGGGATGCTGTCGGGTCTTTTGAGTCCAAATCCACAGTCCAAGTCCCCTCCTTCCTTTAGCCACACAATCAGTTTCAAACCACTCGCCGAATTTCGTGGCTCAATTAGACCTAGGAGCTCCAACGGTCAACACCACACTGCCTCTAGTTCTGCGCCTGCTTGCTTAAATTCCAATCATTTTACACACACACACACACACACACACACACACACACACACACACACACACACACACACACACACACACACACACACACACAGAGGACATGACTTTCCAGGCGTCAAAGTGGCTCAAGGACAGCCAGGGAACACCCAATTATATCAGATGTTCGGGACGAAAATGAAGAACAACCTATTTCCACCATGCAAAATGTTCACAATCTTCCCAACAAGAATTTAATCAACTACTCCTGGACAGGACTTGGTGGACTTTTGACCTGATGCAAGAAGGCAGGACTTCCTACAGGAAGAACCATGCTGGCGAAAGGAGCCTTGAATGACTGAGATGGTCCTTGTTAACTATTCTGATGCCAGGTTAGGAAAAAGGCCTCCAGGTAGCAGATGTCTCTAAGGAGAGACGAGTCTTTGTCAGGCAGATAATGAAGGAGCCCCATGGGAGAGGAGGGAAATGGAAGCAGAAGGCGGCACACCACCCGTGCTACGGCACACTCTATTCCGTTCGGGGAATTCCCACACGAAAGCTGAGAGACCCGGGAACGGCTTGGAGTGTCCTTGTATTACAGTCCTCGTTAGAGGCACCCAAGTTAGTAAAGTCATGGATTGAGTGTGTTGATGTTAATGATCCAACGGCTCCGTTTAAAGTTATTGTGTTATAATAAAAATATGTTTGCTGAGATTGCATCTGCGCTTCTGAAGGGAACTCAAGGAAGGGAACCTCTCAAAGTAGAACCTGAACCCAGTCACACTCATTACTCAGTCTCCCTCATGGCTCAAGTCTCAAGGCAAAGTCCCAGGCAGAATAAAACTAATTGGACACAGATATTATCATGTTCTTTCTGCTTCTGTACTTAAGAGGGGCCCTATTACAGTTTGATTGTGGTAGAAGCAGAACTGGAGGGAGGGCATGAAAACAAGGAGAGCATTCAAAGCCCTTATCTAAAATGATTACTGGGATGGGGGACCTCCCTTATGAGGAAAGGCTAAAACATTTGGAGCTCTTTAGTCTGGAAAAAAGGCGGCTGACGGGGAAATGATTGAGACGTACAAAATTATGCAGGGCATGAGTAAAGTGGATAGAGGGACGCTCTTCTCCCTCTCACAAAATACTAGAACTAGGGGACATACACTCAAACTGAGGGCTGGGAGAGTGAGAACAGACAAAAGAATTTTTTTTTACCCAGTGTCTTGTTAGTCTGAGGAACTCCCTGCCACAAGATATGCTGATGGCATCTTGCCTGGATGCCTTCAAAAGGGCATTGGACAGATTCCTGGAGGAAAAGTCCATCACAGGTTACAAACCATGATGATGTGTAACCTCCAGACTTAAAACCAGGGTACTTCAAGGACCAGATGCAAGGGAGTGGTATCAGGAGACAGATATCTAGTCTCATGCACTCCCGGACATATTTGGTGGGGCCACTGTGAGATACAGGAAGCTGGACTAGATGGGCCTTTGGCCTGATCCAGCATGGCTCTTCTTATGTTGTTATGTTCTTATGTTCTTATGTTATCTAATAGTTCTTCAGATGCAACTTGTTTATGCAGTTCTGCAAGGGAAAAGGAAATGTAGAACACTTCTGTCCAGATCAACATAAACATCATGCATCAGTTCATAGGGCAGCTCCTGCTCTTTGCTGATGAACCACTCAGATAACCTGGGCCCTGGTAGTGAGACAAACTTACTAAGCTCCGGACCCTCCAGGAAAGCAGTGTTTCTAATAAGCACTCATATTTTTAAAGGCAGCATTCTAGAATGAAAAAGTAAAGACATTCATCAGGGTCAAAATCTTTGTATATTTTCACCACCGCTGGCCACCATCCCCCCACCCCCACCCACCCCAGAATCAAATCAACTTGTTTGCAAACTGATTCACAACAGGGAAGTTTTTAATGTTCTCCCCAACTTCCACAAGAAAAAAAACACAAAGTTAAACCTGTTAACAAGCCGAGGATTATTTAATAAACCTCTAAGCATGTCAACATATGGCCTGAACATTTCCTCTTGCATAGATTGCTCCCACAAGGGCCGAGAGAAAGCCACCTGCCACGGGGCACTATTGCAACGCTTGCACCGAGCAAATAGAAGCATCCAAACCTTCAAATTAAGGCATGCTCAGCCAGGTGAGAGGCATGAGTCATACACGGTTACTTCATGTCCTTCCTCGTTCCAAGTTTGACGTTCATTTCGTGCTCACGTCACTCACAGTCACGTGGTCTTGTCCCGGTACTGTCCCTGTTCCTGTGTACCCATGGGCATGATTGATGGTACCGTGACGACCGTTACTGCACGTCCTTGTTTCGTGACAACATCTGAACTTCTCAGCCTTCGTTCTTGGGGGGGGGGTTGGTCTGACATTCCATTTTTCGATCTTTCGAATCCCCTCAACTTTGCCTTCAATGCATTAAGGAGCTAAGTTTGAGGCATTTGTCTTTTAATCTCTCTGCACTATGTTGCTGACTCCATAGGGAATGTACTGGTGAATGGCACTTCACACCCCTGCCACTAGATGGAGAATGGCACGTTGCGTGATAAGCCTTACCTCACGGGCACTCGTCTCGGAACGAGAACCGAGACAAGCAGATTCCTGCGCCCAGGAAGGGGTATGGCTCATCACGTTTTAATCTCAGTTCAGGGGGAGTGGTCGGGACGAACTCCCGTCGTCACGCAATGGACGTGCGGTAAGATTTCCTCATACCTGTCCCAAGAGGGACTGCGAACAGCAATGAGAGGGACGTGAAGTAACAGCCATAGTTCCGGAGAATTCTGGTGATGAAGACACAGTCGGCTTGGCTTTGCAAGCCTCTCTAATCTCAGAAAACAACGTTAGTGTTCCTAAAGCGTCACCTTCCGGCAAAGGAGCCTCAAGACGGGAGAGGCAATCCTTCAGCTGCAGTCTTTGGGTCTACGTTTCAGGCCAGCAAGATTGACACGCATAATCCAGTCCGACTGGGGGATCAGAAACAGCAGCATGCCAAGGGATTCATCCCAGAGTGAAAGAAGGAAGTTGAAAAGAACCAACGGAAGTAGGACTTGGGGAGATCAGATCACATCACAGCAGAGACATGGCAGCAAAACTCTCAAGAGCTGGATTTAAGCCCCACCCACAAAACTTAGAACAGCTTGCTAGGCATGGTGAAAGATTACATTCTGCAGATCTGAAGGAATCTGGTTTTAGCAATGAGTTGCAGTGGCGCCTTGTTTAACACTCTGCGTGACAAGCGATGAGCAAGACGTTTTCTTGGCCACTTTCTGCGGTTCTACCAGCTTGCTGAAACCTCTACTCAAGATCAACATAGTGGTGGCCAAACTTCGGCCCTCCAGAAGTTTTGGAGCACAACTCCCACAGTCCTCTGTCACTGGCTATACAGACTTAGAATTCTGGGAGTTGTGGTCCAAAACATCTAGAGGGCCAAAGTTTGGTCACTACTGGTAAGCAAAGCCTTTCCTGTTCCTGATGGTCATTCCCCAAAGTAAGGCAATGATCAAAGCAAAAACAACAAACAAACAACAACAACAACAACAACAACAACAAAATGAAGTATTCTGCTTATATATTGCCCCATAGTGCTTCAAGCACTATCTGGGTGGTTTACAATTCAATTATGCAGGCTACGCATTGCCCTTAGTCACAACAAGGTTAGTACTTATTTTACCAACCTCAGAAGGCTAGAAGGCTGAGTCAACTACCTGGGATTGAACCCCAGGTCATGAGCAGTTTTAGCTGCAGTACACTAGTTTAACCACTGCACCACCAGGCTCCTAAGAGCTCACCCCCAAAAGCAAGGGTCACCCTCTCAAATGCAAGCCAAGAGCTTGGGGGGGGGGTGTAGCAAAAGATTTGTTGATAAGACAAACTGAACACATAATGTAACACAAACAATACAAAATTTATCAATGGTGACTCCACCAAAAAACAGACACGAAGAGTGCCCTGGAGCATAGAAGAACATTCTATCTTAAGAACTTAAGCCAATGGTCCACAGTAAACACAGCTGCTCTGTGTAGAGTAGCTTTGGATAGAAACCAGTTAAGGCTACTGAATGCCAACGTTCTACAAGGACATGGCACTGAAGAAGAAGAAGAAGAAGAAGAAGAAGAAGAAGAAGAAGAAGAAGAAGAAGAAGAAGAAGAAGAAGAAGAAGAAGAAAGAAAGAAAGAAAGAAAGAAAGAAAGAAAGAAAGAAAGAAAGAAAGAAAGAAAGAAAGAAAGAAAGAAAGATCCACAGAGTGAAAGGGGGGAAAGACGGAAAGCAGAGAACTGTTCTCATTAGATACGTCAAATGGTGTCTGAAAAAAGAATATTGGTCTAAAACATGATAGAAAGGAAGTTGTCTCAAAAAGAAGGGCCATTGAATTGAAATGCCCTTGTTTGCACGCCATGGTCTGTCTGTTCTTTTGCCCCCTGTCCTGTTGGCTGGCTCCTATAAACTGCCTTGTTTTCAGCCACAAACCGTATTATTTCAGACCCGGACAAGAATAGATTGACTTCTCTATTATTTTTGTAAAAAGGAGGAAAAGTCTTCAAAGGAACAAAGCCTCGACTGCCTGCATATAAAAAGGATCCCCAAAGCCAGTCTCGGCCAAGAGTTTCTCTAGGAAACCAAAAGCTACCAGCAAAGGATTCACAAGCCACCCTAACCTTGCCAAGGTCACCTCAAAGGGGGGGGGGAGAGAAAAGAAAGCTCATTTCAAAGAGGGCTCCTTTTCAGCAGGGGCTATTTCAGGACAAGCTGGCAGCCCTTCTCGGGTGACACTTTTTCAAATGACTGCTTTTAAAACTGCTTAGCTCAGTGACTCTTAATTGCCACTGCCTGTTTGCATAATTGTTTGCATTTAAAAATGTGACTCAGCTCAGGGGAACCAGGAGGCATCCGTGTAGGATCGATCCCCTGGGAAACAAGACCAGAAAAGGAAAAAGAGGTGGGACTGAGGAGGGTGGCTTGAATCTTGGCGAGAGGAAATTGCAGGGGGCGGAGAACAAACAACAAGGTATTTCTTTCACGCCGGCTGGGAAATCACATTTTCCTAACACTCGAACCACTCAAACTGCTCAGTTGAGTCAGCAGTGTGATTCGGCAGCCAAGGCCGTTACTTCACGAAGTGCCTCGCTTCGAACCGACCTTGCCTTCGCTGTGAATTCGGTGGCGGTCACGTGGTCTCCCTTCGATCCCACCCGTTTATCAGTGCTCACGCGCTGCATTTTTACTACCGAATCGATTACTACCTCACGTGCTCCCTTCGCATTAGGACGCCGCTTTGCAACGTTCGCTTGTTCCCATCCTTTAAAAAAAAAAACTCGGCGTATCGATGCATCAATACTTACTTGGCTGTCATTTCCGACAGAGCTGGTTATGTGTCTAATCTGGTGGTGGAGAGAAGGGGCTTGAAAACGTGGGGAGACTTGAAAGCCAGCAGGGTAAGGGACTCCTGCCCAACCTCTCCCCTTTGGATGCGTCTTTCCTCCCTCCCCATTCCCTTCTCGCTCCCGGAGGGTGTGCGGTATGATTTTCAAGTCCTCCCTCTGATGCAGACCCGACCGGATCGCCCGGCAGCGGAACTCCCTGGGCGTCCCACGAGGGACGGAGGTGATCGGGCTTGCAGTCGGAACAGAACTATAGTTATCGGAGATCTTCAAACAAAGGGTCGTTTGCAGAGTTTGGATATTTAAAAATAAAAATAAAAAAACCCGAGTCCACACGTCACGTTGGGAGCGAAGCGAGATGCGAAGCGAAAAGATTTGGCAGGGGCACCACTCGCCCGGTTGGAGCACGGTAAAGGGGCGTGGTCAGGGTGGCATCGCAGCCAAAACCTGCGGACTGAAACTCAAACTGCACAGTTGAGTCAGTGAAGTAACGGCCCAAGAAAGCCAATGCGATTCGTGGTTGCATCAACAGAACCATAGTATCTAGATCAAGGAAAGTGACAGTACCACTCTATTCTGCTCTTGTCAGACCCCACCTGGAGTACTGCGTCCAGTTCTGTGCGCCTCAAAACAATGGAACAGCTGGCCTCCTGATGTTGTGGGTGCCCCATCACTGGAGGTTTTCAAGGAGAAATTGGACAGTCATCTATCCGGGATGGTACGAGGTCTCTTGCCTTGGACTAGGAGACCTCCAAGGTCCCTTCCAACTCTTGTGATGATTCTATGATTCTAGGTAGCATCCTCGGGTAACAGCAAATAGGAAAAGCCAAGCAAAGCAAAGTGGTCTGCTTATATACCGACCCATACCACTTCAAGTAGTCTCTGGGGAGCCTACAGTTTTAATTACAGTATACAGGCTACACATTGCCCCCCCCCACACACACACACACACACACACACCAGCAAGCCGGGCACTCATTTTACCTACCTCGGAAGGATGGAAGGCTGAGTCAACCATGAGCCAGCTACTTGGTATCGAACCCCAGGTTTTACCTGCAGTATAGGCATTTAACCACTGCACCACGAGGCTCCTCTGTCAAAGCTATCTAAGCCAGCATGGTCTTCCTCTTTTACTATCTTCCTTTTAAGACTCTATGTTACATATTACATATTTCAGTTGGAAATGAGAATCTAGCAGCCCTTTATATATGCCCCAGACTTCCAGAAAGTCAGGTACGGTAAGTCTATTCCAGTGGTTCTCAACCTGTGGGTCCCCAGATGTTCCTGGACTGCAACTCCCAGAAGTCTTCATCATTAGCTGAGCTGGCCAAGATTTCTGGGAGTTGCTGTCCAGGAACATCTGGGGACCCACAGGTTGGGAACCACTGGTCTATTCTAAGGCAGCTATACTGATTTTACTTCTCATACCTCGAGGAGGCGCTGCCTAGATTCCCTAAGCACATCCGTTCTCACCTGATTTCAGAAGCTAAGCAGGGTAAGCCTCGGCTAGTACTTGGATGGGAGACCACCAGGGAATACCAGGTGCTGTAGGCACCTGGAGCAGGAACTGGCAAACCACTCCAGTATTCCTGCCAAGAAAACTCCATGGACATGGGGCCACAAAGAGTCGGTCACGGCTGTATTGACACAACACACACACACACACACCTCAAGGAGGCATGATCCCCAGGAATAATGCTAGGAAAACCTGAAGGCTTGTAGGAACAGATGGAGATGCAATATGAAATGGCTTGTAACAATGAAGGAAGCTGCAAAGGTCATTTTACCAGACCCAGATGCATTCATGATAAAGACTGCCCAGAGGTCATTAATTCACATGTTTGCCATAATTGATAGATTTGATGGCATACAATAAAAGTGTGTTTTGCCCATACCAAGGCAACATCCACATATCTAACCACCAAGGCAATAGGAACGGATACTATGCAGTTGGCATTAGATCTGACTTTGCTTGCATTTAATTGCTTGGGGGGATCTGAGAATTTGTAATCATCTGCTTTTTGAAGGAAAGAGAGATGGCTACATGCCACATAGATAAGCTGGCTTCTCAGCTGCTGCACGACTGCGCAAAACGTATGCAATGCTTTTAAGAGCCTCAAACAAAATTAAAACATGACAGAAATCCAGTCTTCAAAGCTGCCTTTGAACTCAGATCCAGACCTTCTCTGTGAAGAGCAGGGAAGGAACGTGGAGGAGGAGAATAAAAAGAGACACATTTTCCACTGCCTTCCCCCCCCCAACCTGGACTCCAATACCCAGAACCCCTCTGACTGCCAACCACAGTCTAGTCCTGATACAAGACAGGGAGAAGGGACTTATAGTACTCAATATAAAGCAGTCCCACTGCTGTCATGGTATAAAAATGCATCTCGATACAAACCAGCAGGAGCATGCATAGCACAGCCCACTGGAGGAGAAATAGGATGACACTTTCCAATATTTAAAGGACTATCATACAAAGGAATAGAAGGATCTGTTCTTATTCATCCAAGAAAGCAGGACAGGTAACCATGGACTCAGTCTACAGGAAGACAGATTTAGAATATCAGGAAAAACTTCTTAAGTGTAAGAGCAGTACAACAATGGAACCAATGACCCCGGGAGGTGGTAAGTGCTGTGATGTTTGGAAGCATTCAAGAGAAAACTGGACATTGGACAACCATCTGTCAGATCTACTTTGATTTGGATTTCTACCTCGAGCAGGCATAAGAACATAAGAACATAAGAAGAACCCTGCTGGATCAGGCCAAAGGCCCATCTAGTCCAGCTTCCTGTATCTCACAGTGGCCCCACCAAATGCATCTGGGAGTGCAGGAAACTAGATATCTGTCTCCTGATACCACTCCCCTGCATCTGGTCCTTGAAGCATCCCGGTTTTAAGTCTGGAGATTCCACATCTCCATCATGGTTTGTAACTGTGTGATTGACTTTTCCTCCAGGAATCTGTCCAATCCCTTTTTGAAGGCATCCAGGCCAGGTGCCATCACCACCTCTTGTGGCAGGGAGTTCCACAGACTAACAACGCGCTGGGTTTTAAAAAAATTCTTTTGTCTGTTCTCACTCTCCCAACCCACAGTGGAACTTGATGGCATTATAGGTCCCTCCCAACTCTATGATTCTATTCTTTTTTCGGGTATCTGGCTACCAAACAGCCAAAGGGACACACACCTTCACTCGCCAAGAGATTCAGAACTGCCAGGACAAAGAGTGCATCGTTTTGCACACCAAAAGAAAAAGGAAACCCACAAGAAGTAAAAAAATTTTTTTAAAAAAGCAACCTTCACTCCAGTGCCAAAAACCAGGCAAGGGCTGGTTTTATTTTCCCCTAAAGCAGTTCCCTGCTTTGAAGACACCTGGCTAGAAAGAGCAGCCTTTTATGCACGCAGAAAAAAAAGCTCTTCATTATAAATATACCGAAAATGTTCTCCAACTATGTCAACATCCTATGAGCTAAACCCTACCAAACTCTTGGCTGCAACCACCGCACTTGGCAATAAGTTCTATGTGTTAATTATGTGATTTCCGCTTGGCAATTCTGCACTTCTGTTTCAATACTAAACGTTATTTTGCTCTAAATAGGACTCTTAATTTGCTCTGTCGCCTCTTACTTCTGCCTTCCAAAACCACCCAAAACGTTTCTCAGCTTCTTGGCCTGGGCTCCATCTTCGTTTTTAGAAAGGAGAATCTAGCCCTATAGATATTTCTACAGAGATCAATGGTTTCTAGGACAATCGCTTATTTTCAACTCTGTTCCTTTGCATTCAAAAAATAAATAAATCCCCTAGCCTGTGTCAACAAATAAAAATAGAACCTCCCCCACCTCCTCACCAATGGGAAGGGGTTGTATAAACTGGCAACACATGCAAGTAATTCAAAATAATTTAAATCTATCCTATTTACAAACACGGAAGCAATCCAGTTTTCTCATCTCAGAGGATTGTCATTACAAAGAACCATACGCCAGGAGGAAAATGTCATCATTCCATATCATTCTCTTTTAGTAATGAAGTCGTAAAGGGGTGAAAGGCGCTAGCACCACCCTTCCAGATGGGACGGGCCAAGAATTCATTTTCACAAAACTCCAGAGAAATGAAGATGGAGAAATTCTGACCTTCAAGTCTACCCTGGCTTCCTATTTCATCCGTCTCAGCCAACATCAGCTCAGGCAGATGGAGGTTAAAAGCACAACATAATGAACGTTTCCCAGCACGGTTCCAGGAAATGTACTCTAAATTCACGGATCACAACTATTTCCCCGACTTACCATCACCACTGTCCCAGAGGACCACAAATCGGTATTAGAACGTACTCTCTGCAACTCCCAAAGACACGCCTATGGGATCCCATTAATTGTGTATATGTGTGGGTTGTTTTTTTGTTTTGTTTTGTTTTTTTAAGTGTTATGGACTGTCAAGTCAGAGCTGACTTGTACCAATCCTAACAAGACTTCCAAGGTAATGCAGATGTTTAAGGAGTGGTTTTACCAGTTCTACCCTAGAGGGAACACTCGTGGCTGAGCAAGGAGTTCATTCCACGTGTCCCAAATCCTACACTGTCACTCTAACAACTGGTGTGTGTCTTGGGGGGGGGGTGTTACTAGATTTGTTCAAGATCTGAACTCTGCTCAAGGGCACAATTCTGTCAACACTGGCAGGGGCTTCTCACCAACCCAATGCTTTATGCAGTTTCAGGTACAGTGGGCCCTTGTGTAACAAACAGTTTGTATAACATAAAATCTGTACAACATAAAAAATTCCAGAGATAGGGGAAATTTGCTTAACATAATTGCCTATGGGGAAAATCCGTACAACATAAAAATGGGATTACTCCATTTTCAATGCATACTTATTTAAAATCTTTTGATAGCTGATTGCAGGCAGCAATCAGAGACACATGCCCACTATCACTGATGAGAAGTAACACATGGTTGCACTCTATATCTAAAAGCACAGCCTTCTCTTCAACAAAGCCCATCATTAATAAAACAGGATCAGGAAACTCGGAATTCATCGTAAGTTAAAATACATCCCAATTAAATGCTGCACATGTACAAGCAGGGATGGCCATCTTACCCATAAAGAATGGGCTAATCACGTATTGGTGAAATTGTGTGTGTGTGTGTGTGTGTGTGTGTGTGTGTGTGTGTGTGTGTGTGTGTGTGTGTGTGTGTGTTGTGTTGTGTTGTGTTGTGTTTTGTCATTACAGTCGTGACCGACTCTTCATGAACCCATGTCCATGGAGTTTTCTTGGCAGGAAGACTGGAGTGGTTTTGCCAGTTCCTATTCCAGGCCCCACAGCACCTGATATTCCCCGGTGGTCTCCCATCCAAGCACTCAAGGATTTTTAAAGCACTGACTTGATCAAAACTTTCATCCCAATGAAAGCACAACCGAGAGCTTTCTCACAGCGAAACAGTGAGATTAATGTTTCACAACAAGATGCAATGAAACGTATGGTGTGCCAACACATTTAGAATAGTGTGAGGTGTTCTCGTCTCTCAGATGCTGTAGAGCTGTAGAAGTTAGAAAGCTGAAGCAGCTTTCTTACAAGGAAAGTTAAAGCTCAAATGTCTAGAGCTCTGTGGATCTGAAAAAGAAATGGTGATAACACATATTTGCAAGGAGGAAATACTGAGTCCTCTAGCTAGCACCTTCATAGCTATCGGTGTCATCCCATATAAATGCATACTATAATAAATCTGTCCATTTTTAATGTGACCCAAAACTAAAGGTCACCCAATAAAAATGACAGGAAATAGGTACAAAACATACAGTGGAGCCTTGACTTACATGCTGCTTGACTTGCAGCATATTTGATTTAAAAGGGGCCTCTTTTGACTTGCGCCACAGGCTTTGATTTACAGGCAGCAGTGAGAGACACAAGGCCCCGGAATCGGCCGGCAGCCACAACCCAGCATCGCGGCTCTATATCTCCAAACTGCTCCTGCCTTCTCTTCTCCTCCGGCAGCATCATTAATAAAACAGGATCAGAAACTCTGAATGGTCCTCGGCCTAAGTTAAAATACATCCAGATTAAATGAAGCACATGGACAAGCGGGGATGGCCATCTACCCAGACAGTAATGGTCTTGTAAAAATCTGGCTGAGAAGTCTGGTCCACAATGGAAGCATTTTAGTGTGGGAGCTGTACAGTTGTGGGACTCTAATGGTAAGTGTAGAGTTGTTCAGAACTTGGAACAGTCAGGTTAAAAATCAGTAAAACTTAAATGTTAGACATTGTCCATGAACATTAAAAAGTGGAGACTATAACTTGTGGACTATAATTCCACTGCCTCCTCCTCTCTTTGAAGAGACATTTCATTTACATCCCCAGAAGGAATCTCCAATCCCAGTCAAATTTGTGTTAAATTGCTGTTTTCGGGGATCTTTTTCATCATCTGAATCGGATTAATCCACTTTCCCATTACTTTCTATGGGAAAAGTTCCTTTGACTTAAGGCATGTTTGACTTAATGTCTAGACCTCCGAACAAGATTAAATGTAAGTATGGTGTTCCACTGTACTAGATTTATGGAGCACAGTACAGTGACCTCTCTCAGATAACAAACAGCTTGTATAACATAAAATCTGTACAACATAAAGCTTTCCGGAGATAGGGAAATTAAAGCTTAAATTATAGAGCTCTGGGAGAATCTGACAAATGAAAATGGGATTACTCCATTTTCAATGCAGGAAATGGGAATTTGTACAAAGGAAAAGCACCTTAACATAATTCATCATTAAATGCATACTATAATAATTCTGTCCATTTTTAAGGTACCACAAAACTAAAGGTCACCCAATAAAAATGACTGGAAATAGGCACAAAACATACAGTGAGATGTTGACTTACATGCTGTGACTTGGAAAAATTGAAAATTCTAAAGAAATTCAACCCAGGGCCTGTTTGACTTGCACCTGGGAGGCTTTGCGCCCAAGGGCTAGCTTGGCTCCTCCCCGAGGCCCGGAATGGCGCTGGCAGCCACTTCCTCCCCAGCGGACCTGGCCCCGCCATTCTCTTAGTGTTTGCCTTGTGCCTCCTCCGCCAGTGGCGACTTGCGAGGCCAGCTCAGAGCACTTTTTTGGACCCTGGACCACCACCACCCCTTTCCTGGGAGCTACCAATGGACTGAGCCGCCCGACAGCCCGCCCGCCAAAAAGAAGGGCCCGGGAGCCCCAGCCCAGAACAAACCACCAGGTGAGGGGAACAGGAGGGGCTCAGTCTTGTAAAACCGCGGCAGGGCTGCGAGGAGGAGGATGGTCCACAATCCGCCGGGCCTGGGCTGAGGAGGCGGGCGGGTTGTGGGGCGCTACTGACACAGCTGAGTTGTTCAGCCGGACGGCCCACCTTTAGGGTCCGGGAGGGGAAGAAATGTTCTGAGGGGGTTGCTATGGGTTAAAAAGTCTTGTGTATTCTTTCTGTCTTAATTCCACTGCCTTCTCTCTCTCTGTCTTTTCTTTTGACCTCTCATTTCCATTTCCTTTCCCCTTCATAGAAATCTCCAATTTCTAGCCTGCAAATATGTTATGTCTAGCAGCCTGCCTACTATAATTAAAACTTTAATCATCAGAGACTAATTGACTTTCCCATTACTTTCTATACAAAAAGAACACTTTCTGCCTTCTTTCCTTTGCCTTCCTTCATGTCCTCCCCTCCTGTCGCTGGACTTGCTGAAGGCATCTGCCTTGGCCACAGTGTGGAGAGCAAGATGGGCTTTTGGGTCTTATTTGTGTTCCTGGATAGTCAGTGCCCCTTCTCAGGTCTCCACTGGAACAGAAGTCCATGCAGGGCAAAATCTTTAAAAAAAAAGCACACAACATAAAAATTGGGTGATAGAGAAGCGGGCTAACATCAATCTGTGGCCCCTCTGGGGAGCTTCTCCCTACACCAGCAATGGTGAACCATTTAAAGACTGATATAGGCACAGAGTTAAATTTTTAACAGGAAAAATGGTGGTGTAATTTCATGATTTTTTTCATGAAACAAGTGTGCCTTTGCCCAAAAAAGGTTGAAAAACACTGCTATATACTGTCACAAATAAGACTTGGCAATGGGTCCATCTTAGATGGCTTTCAATGAATTCCTAGAGCAGTGATGGCGAACCTTTTAGAGACCTAGTGCCCAAACTGCAATTCAAAGCCCACTATTTTTTTTTTTTTTGCAAAGTGCCAATACAGTAATTTAACCTGTATACAGGTGGCTATGAAGGGGTGATGTTGGGTGCCCACAGAAAGGGCTCTGAGTGCCACCTTTGGCACCCATGCCATAGGTTCACCATCACCGTCCTAGAGTTTAACAAGTGTGCCAGAGGTGTATGGAGATTCAGTCTTCAGATTCATGAACAGTACAGTAGGACCCCAGTATCCGCTGGGGATTGGTTCCAAGCCTTCCCGTGGATAATGAAAACTGTGGATAAGTGAGAATGCCAAAATGTCCCCAAAACTGCTGTTTTGTGATAGTAACTTGCTTTACAGCTGCTGTTTTATGACAGTAGCTTGCTTTACAGCTGCTCTTTGTGACAGTAGCTCGCTTTGCGGCGGCTGAATTGTTTATTTATTTTTTCTTCTGTCAACCGCGGATAACTAAATCAGTGGATACAGGGGTCCTACTGTATAGGTTTGAATACCAGCTGCTCAGTGCCCGTGGGGAGTGGGGTGTCTGGAAGCATCTGGCTGATTTTTGAAAAAGAGAACACTGGACAATGGAATTGATGGCTAATTCAGAAAGATTGCTCTCGGAGGCAAGGGTTTGGTTTCCTCTGACTTCCACAGGGAAGACTTCTGCTCATGCCTGTAACATGCTTGGCCTGGAGAAAAATGTGACAGCATTTGACCACAATCGAATAATAGGGCAAAATGACAGGTCAACTGATAACACTTGAATGGTACATGGAGGTGATGACCTAAGCCTTTCTCCAAAGATGTTAATTGATAGCAAAAGATAAACTTTCAGGTTTTCAGATGTTTAGCTAAATGTTTTCTTTTTTAAAGAAGGGGGAAAAGAAAATGAAATGGTGGTGGTACATGTTAGATCAAATTTTACAATTTAAGGAAAGTCAAAACACCACCTCCGGACCCAAAATAACTTTAACGTTGCAGGCCAATCTGAATTAAATTTCTGTTTGAAAATTCTGAAGAGGACTATCAAATTATTACCAGTCAGTGTCTTCAGTTTTACACTCTTCAATGAAACATCAGCAGAAAGCATAATTCTAAAGGCGCCTGAGGGGGAATATGATTGAGACGTACAAAATAATGCAGGGCATGAGTAAAGAGGATATAGAGGAGCTCTTCTCCCTCTCACAAAATACCAAAACTAGGGGACATCCACTCAAACTGAGGGTTGGGAGAGTGAGAACAGACAAAAGAAAATATTTTTCACCCATTGTGTTGTTAGTCTGGCCTGGATGCCTTCAAAAGGGGATTGGACAGATTCCTGGAGGAGAAGCCCATCACAGGTTACAATCCATGAGGGAGATGTGTCATCTCCAGGCTTAAAACCAGGGTACTTCAAGGGCCAGATGCAGAGGAGTGGTATTAGGAAACAGAGATCTAGTCTCGTGCCCTCCCAGACACATTTGGTGGGGCCACTGTGAGATAGAGGAAGCTGGACTAGATGGGCCTTTGGCCTGATCCTTCCTCAATTTCCAACCACTAGTAACACAGTGGGTTCTTCAAAACAGCATGTACTATCCTGCAAAATGCACGTGTCCACCTATTCTGCTGCGGTGCTGTAATAACAAAAATCTGAAAATAAATACGCTCAGTCTGTAGTAGAAAGAATCGTAGATTAACAAAAACCAATTCAGGAGGTTGAACAGAACAAGCCAAAATCCTACTAGATCAGTGGTGGGCAAACTTTGGCCCTCCAGATGTTTTGGACCACAACTCCCATAGTCCTTTGTCATTGGCAATCTGAGCTTAGAATTCTGGGAGTTGTGGTCCAAAACATCAGGGGGGGGCAAAGTTTGGACATGCCTGTACTAGATATTTATACGTGCACAAGAGTAACTACACACACTTATGACAGTTAACTGTGGGTAACTGAGAAGGTGATGGACAAGTGCCGGATGCCTGACAGATGCGCACTGCATGTGCAATCAGGAAGACAAGCAGCACACAAGCTGCATCAGACAGGAACAGTAACTTGTCTAATTGCTCTCCCATGCCTGTAAATGACAGCAGGATTCCGACCATGGTTTTTAAAATTGGCTGAATTCTATAGCCACTTCACCCAGACACTTACTGTGTCCTTAAATTACCCACTGCATGCTATTCTTTAGATGCAATACTTCTCATTAACTGCGGAAACACTATGTAAACATGGGACGAACAGGGTGACGGAAGGACACCGTTTTGGCCTGGAGTTTGTGCTTAGCTCCAGGTCACTGAGATAAAGTGAGAGAAAAACTGTGTGCACAGACAAAGCACAATGTACACCGTCCACGACACCTGCAGATCAAGGTATGCAGGCCTGAGAGTGCCGTTTTTTAATAAAAGGTCTAACTTCAAGAGAGAGTGATTTATACTTGCAATACATGCTGTTCTGCGATTTCAAGCTACACCCATCACATCCTGTTGACATTTACTGAAAAACAAGTCCCGCTGAACACAAAGGGACTTACTTCTGAATAAGCAGGCCCAGGTCAGGTTGCAAATCTTACTACTATCATTAAATCAGCTATGCCCAGCTTTTGTCTAAGCTCCTTATCTTTCAACTGGCACAATGCTCCTAATTTTAGGCACAAAAATATAAGGCTGAGAAGGGTTGCCAAAGACATGTATCAAGTTGCGCCAAATAAATTAACAAAACCAACCAACCAACCAACCAACTAACTAACTAATATACCGTCCCTTTAGTGCACAGCTCTATTCTGGGCAGTTCAGTGTGACAAAATCCAATGCAACATGGCTAAAACAAAAAATGCAAGCATAAAAATCATAAAATAAGCAAACAAAATTAAATAGAGCTCGACCACAATGGCACAACATTTCCATCGAGGCAGCAGGGCACAAGGCAAAAAAAAAAATTCAGATGGGATTACATTCAGAGGTTTCTTGAGACAGCAATGTCTTAGCAGCCTCTAAAACTAGGGAGAGGGCAAGCCAGGGCCAGTCCAGCCTAGTGCAGTGTTGGCAAATCTATGGCACAGGTGCCAAAGGTGGCACTCAGAACCCTTTCTTTGGTACCCGACATTGCCCCTTCACAACCACCTGAATTCAGGTTAAACTGCTGTATTAGCACTTTGCAAAAAAAATTAATGCGTAATGAATCATATTTTGGGCACTCAGTCTCTAAAAGCTTCGCCGTCACTGGCCTAGAGTCAGTTCTGGAAAGCTGGTGCCACTGTCAAGAAGGCCCAACAACTCATTGATTATTTTCTGACCTCTTTTAGGGTGGCCACCTGGAAGAGAATTGCCTGGGAGGATCTGGTGGCATGGGCGGATGATCTTAGGAGAAGACACACTGATAAGTAATGGGGTCCAAAGCCATGAAGGGTTTTGCAGATGAGTATCAAAACCTTGAACTTGAGGCATGATGCAACCAGAAACTCGTGCAGGTAAGGCAGGACTGGGGAGGCAGTCTCTGGGTCAACCTGAAGAGTAGCCCCACATAGAGAGCATTACAACAGAAATCCATGAATCATCAAATCAGAGTTGGAAGAGACCTCAAGGGCCATCTAGTCCAACCCCCTGCCATGCAGGAACCCCATCACAGTATTTCCAACAGATGGCCATCCAGCCTCTTCTTAAAAACCTCCAAAGAAGGAGATGGGGGGGACAATGACCCAATAACCTGAAGCTGACCTACTCTTAATTTGCTAGCATCAACAGCATTTCAGGCACTTGTAGGCAGAGAAAGATGCTTTTAACAGAACACAAGGAAGACAAAAAACAGATAATGCCAGGGGGAAAGATACAGAGCCAATATCAATCCATTAAACACTTAACTATAAATTCTCCTGTGTCCTACCTAGTCCACAATTTGGGCCTATTTTTCATGGCACAATGGTTAAACTGCTATTCTGCTACCAAATATCTGCTCACACCCCAGGGTTCAATCCCAGCTAGTGAGCTCAAGGTTCACAAAGCCTTCCCTTCTTCTGAGGTTGGTAAAATGACTAACCAGCTAGCTGTGTGGGGGGGGGTAATGTGTAGCCTGCATAATTAACTTATAAACCACCCAGACAGTGTCTCTGGAAGTTGAGTCATGGCTACTGGACGACTTCTTTTTTTTTCTTGAAAGATAGAAACTTTTCACTGCTCATCCAAACAGCTTCATCATTCTGAATACAGCTAGTGCGAGTCCTCCATCTTATAGTCTGCTTTGACCTCTTGTCACCCTGGGTGGAGTGCCTGAGAAGCTTAAAAGGGTTTTTGACAAACACTACATCCCTATTTATTTCAAACCCACAAACACACTAAGGCAGAGACTTGTCCACCCAAAGGATCCGATACCAAAACATAAAAGGAGCAATACAGTACAGTATATGCGGTCCAATGCAGTGAGGAGTGTGCAGACCTCTGCACTGGAGAAATTAAGCAGCCATGAAACAGAAGGATGGCCCAACATAGGAGGGGTAACAGCTCAGGACCAGAATCAGCAGTACACCTCCATTTGAAGGACAAAGGGCACTCTTTCAAAGATGAGGCTGCACACATATTAGACAAAGAAGATAGGTGGTTTGAGAGAGGAGTAAGGGAAGCCATTCATGTGAGCATTGAAACCCCCTCCCTCAACAGAGGTGGGGGCCTCAGGCATAGTCTATCTGCTACTTATCAGGGTGTACTTTCCACAGTACCCAGACAAATCAAAAAGCCTTCACCACCAAGGCCATAGTTAACGACCCATTCTTTATAGGTTTCAGCACCTTAGGCCATTGTTCACCTTAAGGCTATGGATACTATTGTCTCCCTAACGAGCCTATTCAGGCCATTGTTCATTTTATGAGCCTAATTCAGACTAGGATGACAAGAGGTCAAAGCTAACTAAAAGATGGAGGACTCGCACTAGCTATATTCAGACTGATGAAGCTGTTTGGATGAGCAGCGAAATGTTTCTATCTCTCAATGGGGGAGAGAAGTCCAGTAGCCATGACTCAACTTCCAATAAACTCACCTGGATGAATGAGAATCTTCACAGACACCCAGAGAGTGCTTTAAGATCTACGAGAACAGCGTATTATTTTTTTGCTTTTCCCCCTCCCTCATCATCATTTCATATTTTTTAAAAGTCAGAACAAAATGTTTGCTTTTATTTCACAATGTTAAGATATCAGGTAGGTAATGAACTCTGAATACTCAAGCTGATCTGGCATAGTGGTCAAGAGTGATAGAATACAACCTTGAGAGATCTAAGGTCTAGAACAGGGGTGCCCAAACTTTTTGTAAGGAGGGCCAGATTTGGTGGCTGAGAATGTGTTAGGGGCCGGTTGCTCCCCGACCCTGCCACCCCACTGCAAGCCCCACCTACTGACCCATAGGTTCTACCCACTGACTCCTTGCAACCCCACCCGCAGGAAAGAAGGCGGGGACCAAGGGAAGGAGGGAGGGAGGTGGAAACCAAGAGAGGAAGGACGGAAGGTGGGGAACAAGGGAGGGAGGGAGGAAGGGAGGTGGGGACCAAAGGAAGCACAGGGAGCCGTGGCCACAGGTCGCCCTGGGAAGAGGCAATCTGTGCGGCCTTGCACCCCCCAAGCTCCCCAGCGGTAGCGACGGCTCGCCCGCCAGCCCACCCCAAAGCTCCTTGGCGGTGACAGAGGCCCGCTGGCCTGCCCACCCCCACACTTTCCCCTGCGGTGCCGATGGTGGCAGACTGCCCGTCCGCCCAAGCTTCCCGGCGGTGTCAGTGCTGGCAGAAGATTTAAAAAAAAATGAGGTGAAGGAGGGGGAGGGAGGGGCGGGCCAGCCAGCTCCAGGCCACTCTGAATGGCCTGACGGGCTGGATTTGGCCCCCGGGCCGGACTTTGGGCAGGCCTGGTCTAGAATGTAGTAAATTGTGACGCTACTAGATGACCTAAACTCAACTGCTGTCATAGATAGATAGATAGATAGATAGATAGATAGATAGATAGATAGATAGATAGATAGATAGATAGATAGATAGATAGATAGATAGATAGATAGATAGATAGATAGATAGATAGATAGATAGACTCATTAGAGGCAAGAAAATGTGGAGAGCACAATTAACTCCCCTGCAAATTACACACTACAGGACTGTGCATACATACAAAAACAGTCATCAAAATTCACCAGTATGATTCCACACATGTAACTATGCAACCAGCTTTCATATTTTCCAGGATTCTGTTGTGTTCCCAAGCACACAACCAGTTGTGCATACTGCATACATCTAGCCCAAGTGCCAGCCAGAAAGCAAGATCACATAAACTACTTCATGCCTGTAGTATAGTGGCACCTTGTATAAAGGAATTAATTCGTTCCAAATGAAATTCTGTTAAGCAAATTTTCCTTTATACAAATTTCCCATAGGAATGCATTGAAAAAAGAGTAATCCCTAATTATGTTGTACAGATTTGCCCAATAGACTATTCTGTTAAGCAAATTTCCCCTATCTCCGTAATTTTTTTATGTTGTACAGATTTTATGTTATACAAACCGTTTGTTATAGGAGGATCCACTGTATATGCTTTGCAATTACAACAGCATTCCGACCTATACTGCCCAGGAAGGCTTGGTTTGCAAATTGGTTTTTAGGGAATGTTTTTCCTCTGCTTCTTTAACAATATCTGTTGAATAATGTTTATCTGTCTATTGTACATCCCTTGGGGAACCTCAGCAAGAATGAAAGCAATTTAACATTGCATCACATCATGCTTTCTCCAACTACCCATAAGCAGAAAGACAGGGGGGGGGGAGAGAAAGAGAGAGGCTCACACTTCCCCACCCATTGAATATCATTAGGCCAAATATGCTCCCTTGTAAGATAAACGGCAGATGGCTACAAGGGGCCTTGTTCTATGCACCAGATTTGCTAGGCTGCCACAGAATGGAGACAACAGCATTTCTGTGTGCTCTCTGTTTATTGTTTCCTGGTGGCATGTAGCTGGCCACTGCCAGACAAAAGAATCTTGGATCAGATGGAGCTGATTCCCAATCTAGCCAGGTAATTCTTACCGTTTGTCTTAATCAGCATCACTGTGCATTCACCAACAGGATCTGACAGCACTCAACATTTCCCCCTGCTTAGATCCAATCTCTTTACGGACAGGAACCGCACAGAGCCACACGGCTGTTTCGTATATGTCAGCAAATCTGAGCTGCTGTGCTGGAGCAACAATCCCTCTCATAAATGAGGCACTACTTGGAACAGTTCCACGCTACACTCATTCCTCCCTAGCACATTATTATCTCAAGACAAAGCTGGCTAGCAGAGGCAAGGGGAGCTCTCTCCTGCTAAGGCTTTGTTTGCGAACGCCTGCCACCCATCCACGTGGTCAACACTGCATCAAGGTGGAAAAACCATCACTCCCCTTGATTTCTGCTAAGGTGGGTAATGATTCACTCACAGCCTTCGATAACAGGCAAATGGGATACTTAACATGACTGCAGTGTGAAGCCGCTCACAAAGGTGCTTTTAACCTGGGAGCTTGTTTGAACACAACAACTGCTCTCTTGGAAAAACGGCTACTGCCACACACACCTTTCTTTGTCTGCTTTGGTTTTAAAAGCACTGTGTTTTCAAACTCGTGGTTTGCTGATGGAGGAGCAATGCTTTTTATGTTGTGTCCCTCACCTTCTCATTCTAGCATGGAAATTCTTTAGAAAGGTGATTGGAAACAAGCTTTCTGAATAAATAAATACTGTACATGTATGCATCACACACACTTTTTTTTTAACCTTCATTTCATGGTTCTGAGGAGCAGCTATCGATTTTGCCTATACCATCATTGCTGGTACTTGGGGGGGAAATAATAGAACACACAATACATAAATGGTAAGTGGACATTATTTTCTGCAAAAGGACTGTTGTCACCCCTTCTGATGGACAACCCCAGAGGAAATACCAATGAAATGGAGGTATGCTTGGAGAAGAGATTATACCAAAGGGGTTGGGGAGGAGGTGAAATACAAGAGAAGTACAGGAACACGCTGGATTGTGGGTGTGCCGTGTTGGACGAGACCATCCCTACCATTAACACCAAGCCTTGACACAAAAGGGGGACAGACACACGTCCTGCAGGAATCTATTCAAAGGGTAAATATCCGGTCTCTACTCCTCTGGAACTAAATGGGGAGCAGCCTGGGATCCACTTACACGGAGCCTTGATCTCACTGGGAGATACTGGGAGCAGAGGCTTTGATACATAAAACAACAGGGCGGGACTGTAAGATCAACCAAGCATGGGGTTTCTGCACCCCAAATGAACCGGAGGGGCTGCTGACTAGCACCACCATTTATCATAAGGGTTTCAAAATGCTCCATTCACTCCCCACCTCCTAAAATCACCAGAAGAGGAGTAAGGAGATCTCTACTACTCTGGAACTAAAGGGTGCAGCCAACCACCATTCTATCAAGGAGCCTCTGATCTGTGTGGGAGTGTGTGTGTGTGTGTGTGTGTGTGTGTGTGTGTGTGCGGGTGTGTAAGTTATTTTCAAGCAGGGAAATCTATCCTCCTGGAGGGGCTCTCTGTCTAGCACCACCATTTATCTAAGGGTTTCAAAATGGGAAATCATCCCCTCCTCCTAAAATCACCAGTGTGTGTGTGTGTGTGATGGTGTGCGTGTGTGTGTCTATGTGTGGTGTGTGTGTGTGTGTGTGTGTGTGTGTGTGTGGAGGGGAGGGGAGGGGAGGGGGCATGGGGTTGCATGTCCAAAATAAGAAGACACCAAGATGAGGAGGAGGAAGGAAGTCGTCCTCCCCCCCCCATTGAACCAGATAAGGTTAGGAAGGGGAAGGCTCTTTCTAATAATAATAATAATAATAATAATAATAATAATAATAATAATAATAATAATAATAATAATAATAATACCACTGCAGTGACAATAGGATTCCATACACACCCCTGACTGACAGCCCAAAGGGGAAGGAGAAGGGGGTCTGTGTCTTCATTCCCCAGCATCACACCTCTTCCCCAATGCATCAAGAAACGGAGAAAAAAGGGGGAATTCCTCTTCAATAGGGGGTGGGGGGAAAGCAAAAAAAGAGAGAGAGAGAGAGAGAAAGAGAGATTTGTTTAGAGCCTGATAGGGAAAACAAATCCTCTGCAGGAAGAAATCAAAGAGGAGAGGGGTGTTCGATTGCACACACATACACACCCTCCAAAAAAAAAAAATTCCCACGGGGACCCCAAGGCGGTGGTGGTAGTGATTTTTTTTTGGGGGGGAGGGGGAATTGGGGGGAAGGTGACTCCTCTTCTCCTCCACCCCCCATGAAGAGCTATGAGATGGGGGGGGTTAAGGAGCCTTCCTCCTCCTCCTCCTCCTCCTCCTCCTCCTCTGCCCCGTGCAGTAGTACCTCTCTCTGGCGGTGACCGGGGGGAGAAGGGCCCTTCGGCGGCGGCGGCGGCGGCGGTGGCGGTGGCGAGCGGCTGTGCGGCGGCGAGGCGACGACCGGCGGCCTGCTCCTCCGCAGCCCGTCCGTCCCTCCTTCCTTCCCTCCTCTTCCTCCCTCCCTCCTCTTCCTCGGCCGCCGGACCGCCCACCCCAACCAGCCACCACCACCGGCGCCGGGCTCCTCCTCGCAGGGAAAGGCAAGAAGCAGGCGGGACCGCCGGCCACGCCTCGCCCACGGGCCACCCGTGCCTTCCTCCTCCTCCTCCTCCTCCTCCTCCTCCTCCTCCTCCTCCCCGGGGAAAATCCGACAGGCATAAGGTCCAAAACACCCGGGGTGCGGATCCTGCCCTCATTTATTTATTTATTTATTTATTTATTTATTTATTTATTTATTTATTTATTTATTTATCTGTTTGTTTATTTATTTATTTATCTGTTTGTTTATTTATTTATTTATCTGTTTATTTATTGTGGCTTCACCATGCCGCTTATATTATGATTTTTTCCCTCTTCTTGTTGATGGCTTATCTAATTATTATTGTTGTTTCTTTGTTTAATAGGTTTGTTATTATTGTTATAGGGCGTTTATAGACGACCCCTAAACTCCGGGGCAAATGGCTCCCAGCTCCGGAGCTTAAAAATGTTTCCCCACCAGCTCCGGAGTTTACAGGAAATTAGGTGCGACCACGCCCACTTTAGCGCGTCCCAGCACACCTTTTAAGTACCTGCTCTTCCGGGGTGAAAATTGCTTGATGCGGTGTAACGATAGTGAGTGCTGGGCTCTCCTCGCTTCTGTTTGTTGTTTTTTTGGCTCCCGCCCCTTTAAGAGCTACTTTACAGACACAGGAATCTTGCCGGCAAGAGCGAGAGGCAGAACGAGAGCCAGAACGGAGGTGAGGCACGATCTTTTCTTCCTTTTTTTTCTCCCTCCCCTCTCGCAGCCAGCAGCCAGGAAGTGCGGAGGGGTGGGGAAGCAGGAAGAGCGACAAGCCCCTAAGATCTCTGGTCCGAATTTAAGTGGCCAGCGGATCTTAGGGGTCGTGTAAAAGCGCCCATAGGTCTTGCTGTAAACCACCCAGAGTTCCTCCGGAAGACGGGCGGTATATAAGTATTAAATAAATAAATAAATAAATAAATTTATACACCGCTCCATCTAGTTGCAGGGCTTACTCCGGTTCGGTTTACAAAAAGTGGCATCAATATCAATCGAGACCCACAATAAATAAACGATCCAAGGATAACATAAAACAAGTGTTCTGCTTATATACCGCCCCATACCACTTCAAGTAATCTCTGGGCGGTTTACAGTTTTTAATTACAGTGTGCAGGCTACACATTCCCCCTCCCCCCCCCCAGTAAGCTGGGTACTCATTTTACCGACCTCAGAAGGATGGAAGGCTGAGTCAACCATGAGGCAGCTACCTGGGATTGAACCCCCTTGAGCACAATTTTACCTGCAGTACAGGCATTTAACCGCTGGGCCACATAATAAGGAATAAAACAATATCTATCCTAGCATCAAACCAGGAGCAAGATGGCATAGAAACAAACAAACAAAATATAAAGTGCATAAACAGCAAACACTTCATTGCATATATTAATACCCAGGGAAAGGCTTTTTAAATAGACACATCTTTAGATGCCTCTTAAAGAACTGGAGGGAAGATGCCACAAATCTCAGGGGGAAGCTGATTCCAGAGGCAAGGAGCTACCACTGAGAACGCCTGATTTCTTGTCAAAGATTTACGGGCCTCCGTCAGCAATGGCACCCTCAGATGCCCTGCCTGAGATGATCGGTTGTTATGGGCAATATTTTTGCGGCATGAGCCGTTTTGTCAGGTACAGTGGAGGTCTCCGCCTGGTCTCACAAAGGGGATAAAGCTGCAGTTGGGGTTGTGCAGGGTGGCGTCTCCCCCCACAGCCACCCTTAGAAAGGGAGAGCCCAGTCCCAAAATGGAAGGGATCCGGCCCCGGAGCAGGTCTTTGGTAAACTCAGCGGCTCTTAATAGCCGGCTCGAGGCCCTCCAGCTGATGGGGGATGCTTTTCCCTGCAGGCATAAGATCATAAGAACAGCCTTGCTGGGACAGGCCCCCACCCATCCAGTCCAGCATTCTGTCTCACGCAGCGGCTCACCATTGCCTTCAGAGTATTCCCAAGCAGATGTCTTAACCTGCTTATGATTCCCTGCAAATGGCATTGAGAGATATCCTGCCTATCTCTCCAACTCAGAGGTTGTCCTTAGGCATCCATCATGATAACCATGGATACACTTGTTCTCCATGAACTTGTCCAATCCTTTTTTAAAGCTGTCAGGGCTGGCAGCTGTCACCACTTCTTCTGGCAGGGTGTTCCACAGGCCAGTGATCCTCTGGGTGAAAAAGTAGTTCCTCTTATTTGTTTTGAGATCTAGTACCCAAAAATTTCATGGAGTGGCCCCCTAGTTCTAGTGTTATGCGATAGGGAAAACAGCTTCTCCTCATCTACTTTGTCCAGTGTATGGTTTTATAAACTTCAATCAGGTCACCTCTTAGGCGCCGTCGTTCAAGAGTGACAAGGCCCAGCTGTTGCAGCCTCAGATGGTAAGGAAGGTGTTCGAGTCCCCTAATCATTCTGGTTGTCGTCCTCTGCACTTTTTCCATTTCCATAATATCCTGTACACAGTACTGCAGATGGGGCCTCACCATCGATTTATAAAGAGGCAAAATGACACTTGCTGACTTATTTTCTATACCCTTCCTAATGATGCCTCATTTGCCCCTCTAAATGCACATCCCCCAAAATATCAAGTAGAGATGGGCACGAAACAAACAATTTTTCGTTTCCAGTTTTTGTTTTTTCGTTTCATTACGCAACGAAACGACAAACGAATTTTGTCTCCAAAATGAAACAAAACGAACAGAAACACCGGAAATTTTGTCGTGCGTTTCGTTTCCGTTACTGCAACACAGTGAACTGCTTTAAAAGCTAAAAAAAATCACAAAAAATTGAAATAAATGGTAACGAAACGAACGAAATGAAAATGAATTTTTGCAAAAATTTGTGAAAAACGGAAATGAACCGAAACAGACCCGACAAACGACAAATGAAACATCATTTTTTTTATTCGTGCCCATCTCTAATATCAATTTCTCTCAGTACTTTGGGAGATTGTGGCAAGGTTCAGGCAGTACAGAGCAGGGGGTGGATGGAGCAGATGGCTTTTTTTTCCTATGCAAAAAACAAATGAATAAAAAAAAAATCCTGAGACATCCATCCTAGGAACTTTGGTTCTCAGATACCAGCGGTCCCCCAGCCTTGGGTTGCCAGATGTTCTTGGATTGCAGCATTGTCTGTCTGGGATACCTGGGAGTTGTAGTCCAGGAACATTTGGAGACCCCAAGGGTCAGCACCACCACCCTACACCACTGCTCTGAGAATGCCCTCCCCCACAGCTGAATGAGTTTCCAGGGAAAGAAGAAGGTCCTGGTCAGATACAGTAGGACCCCGGTATCTGCTGGGGATTGGTTCCAGGCCTACCCATGGATAATGAAATCCGTGGATAGGAGAGAACGCCAAAACCTCCCCAAAAACTGCTGTTTTGAGACAGTAGCTTGCTTTCTGGCTGTTGTTATTGTGACAGTAGCTTGCTTTACACTGCTGTTTTTGAGAGCAGTTTGCTTCGTAGCTACTGTCTGTGACTATAGCTTGCTTTGCGGCGGCTGAATTATTTATTTAATTTTTTTCTGCAAACCGTGGATAACCAAATCAGTGGATAATGAATCAGTGAATATGGGGGTCCTACTGTACTACAGTATAACCCTTAACCCTCATTCTTATGTTCGGCGCACCTTCTAAGGATCTCAGTTTTAGCTTGCCAGCAAGGCCTACAGGGAAGTTAGGCTGGTGACCCAGGGTGACCCACTCAATGCACTTCTTCAATGCACTTCACTGGAAGGAGAAAGACATCTAAGAGCCTTATCACACGACCCCTAAACTCCGCGGCAAATGGCTCCCAGCTCCGGAGCTTAAAATTATTTCCCCACTAGCTCCGGAGTTTACAGTAAATTAAGTGTGACCACGCCCACCTAAGCGCGTCCCAGCGCACTTTTCAGGTACCTGCTCTCCGGGGTGAAAAATCTCTGATGCGGATCTAACCTAGAGATTGCCGGGCTCTCCTGGCTTCTGTTTGTTGTTGTTTTGCCCCCCGCCCCTTTAAGAGATCTGAATGCTGCCGGGAACAGAGCGAGACCAGCAGAACGGAGGTAAGCCACCATTCTTTTCTTTCTTTTTTTCTCCCTCCCCTCATGCAGCCAGCAGCCAGAAGTGCAGAGGGGGTGGGAACACAGAAACAGCGAAAAAACCCCAAGATCTCTGGTCTGAATTTAAGTGGCCAGCGGATCTTAGGGGTCGTGTGAAAAGGCTCTAAGTTCCATGCTTTCAGGCTCAATCAAAAGTACTTCCATTGTTCCTTCATTTGTGGCCTACTGAAGAACCTCGGAGCGCACCAAGTCTCTTGTTCCTAGCATCTTGCAATATACGTCGTATCTTTGTAGGCAACGCTGACAAGTGGGATATCGCAACAAAAAGTTGCAGCACATCCCCGCCTTCTAACAAAAGTGTTTCTGTTCAGGGCTCATTTAAGACCACCATGCCCTCCTCCAAAATATACCCTTCTCCACCTGTCCCCATTTTAATTCCGCCATTGTGCCTGCTCCGTTCCTGTTGAGTTGTTTTAGGTCCGTTTTTGCCCCCATGGCCCATTGTTTTGTGAAATAAATGTTATGCTGTTGCAAACACCCACTCCTCCCAGACATGCTGATCTCTTGCCTATATTTCCCGCTGGCCCTAGCTTGCCTGCAGTTCTTGCCACAAGACCCCGTGGCGTAGTGGTTAAATGCCTGTACTGCAGGTGAAACTGTACTTACAACCTGGGGTTCGATCCCAGGTAGCAGGCTCATGGTTGACTCAGCCTTCCATCCTTCCGAGGTCAGTAAAATGAGTACCCAGCTTGCTGGGGGGAGGCAAATGTGTAGCCTGCATTACTGTAATTAAACTATAAACCACCCAGAGACTACTTTAAGTGGTATGGGGCGGTATATAAGCAGAACACTTTGCTTTGCTTTCCTTTGCTTTCTCTAGGCTCCCCCCACCTCCGGTCTCAGTACTAGTGATACTAGTTCAGTTTGCTCACCACAATGAAAATGAAGCTACTGTCAGTAAGTTTATAGCGCATATGTACACCATGCACACAAATTGGGGTATAGTATGTGCAGAAAAAGAAAACACATAGGAAAGGCCTAGAGGCTTATCTAAGGGCCTTTTCACATGACCCCTAAGATCCACTGGCCACTTAAATTTGGACCAGAGATCTTAGGGGTTTGTCGCTGCTCCTGCGTTCCCACCCCCTCCGCACTCCTGGCTGCTGGCTGCGTGAGGGGAGGGAGAAAAAAAAGGAAGAAAAGAATGCCGCTCACCTCCGTTCTGCCGTCCCGGCACTGCATTCAGATCTCTTAAAGGGGTGGGGGGCAAAAAAAGAACAAACAGAAGCAAGGAGAGCCCGGCAGTCACTCCTGTTATATCCGCATCAGGAATTTTCACCTCCAGAGAGCAGGTACCTGAAAAGTGCGCTGGGACGCACTTAGGTGGGCGTTGTCGCACTTAATTATCTGTAAACTCCGGAGCTGGTGGGGAAATAATTTTAAGCTCCGGAGCTGGGAGCCATTTGCCGCGGAGTTTAGGGGTCGTGTGAAAAGGCCCTTAGAGGGAAGGAGGTGTCCATTTTCAGGTTGGTTTTGGGGAAAGTTGGAGGATAGTGAAGATACAGTAAGAGGTAGATGAGCTTTCATCGATAATTTTCCAGGTTACCCGTTCCTCCCAGTCAGGGCAGTTGAGGGCTCTGACCCCAAGCCTGGAAAGAGAAAACTGAGCAGGGCCTTCTTCATGGAACCACCTTGCCGCTGGAACTCTCTGCCTCCTGAAATACACCTGGGCCCCTCACTGGGAACATTTAAACAAACTTTTAAAACTTGCCTATCCAATCAAGCTTTCCCTGAGTCCAAGATAATCTCTCCCAGTAGTACCCCTCATGTCCTCATCTTTTCCACCACCGCCTCTTTTATTAATTGTTTATTTATATTGTTTTATTGATTTCTGTGTACAGAAGTAAAAAAGGGGGGTTGAGCCATGTGACCAGAAAAACAAATTCAAAAGTAGGCTAGGTGATACCTTTATTGGTCACTGCTAAAACAAAAAAGGTAAACTAAGCTTTCGATAGCCACTTGCTATCTTTATCAAAGCATTGTACCAAAAATGCAATCTTGATAGAGGATGTAGTCTATCAGGCGCTGAGAATCTTTTGTGGTGAGAGAGAATACACCAGAGGATGGTATCAGGAGGCAGGGCTGATGATAAGACTGCTTCAAAGTCCTGGATATGGTTTCACACCCAGCAGATAAAACAAAGCAGCATTGTCCTTCCCCCCTTCCCACCCTCAATTTGGCCTGACGAAGTGGGGGGTGGGGTGGGGGGTGATAAAAAAAAAGCATGTGTTCCATTTGAAAGTTGGAAAAAAATTTAGCGAACTTTCTCACCATCTCACAATTTTTTGTTTATAGCCTGATAGGGAAAACAAATCCTCTTCAGAAGGACATCAAAGACAAGGAGGGTGTTTGATTGCACACAACCAACCCCTCCAAAAAAAATCCATGGGGACCCCAAGGCGGTGGTGAATTGGGGGGCTAGTGAATGGGGGAATTGGGGGGAAGGTGTCTCCTCTTCTCCCCCCACCATGAACAGATACTAGATTGGGGGTGGGGGTGGGTTAAGGAGCCTTCCTCCTCCTCCTCCTCCTCCTCCTTCTCCTCCTCCTCCTCTGCCCCATACCTCTCTCTGGCGGTGACCGGAGGGTATCACCTAGCCTACTTTTGATTTGTGTTTGTACAGGTATTTGCTTTACTATTTACTAGCAACATAGCTAGATGGGCTGTGTATACCACTCTTTTCCTATAGTTTGAGACCATTGTCCCGCGTCCTAGTCTCTGAAGCCATGGAAAACAAACCAGTCCCTTTGGGAAAGCGAGGAACAAAGAGCAGGTTTCTGAATTTCCCGTGACCGCAGTACCCTTGCTGTGGCCATGGGAAATTCAAAAGCCTGCTCTTTGAACCTTGCTCTCCCAAAGAGTAGCACCCCATCCGCCTCTCTGCCCTGGACAGAGTGGATGGGGTGCTACACTGTCGGGAAAGCCAGGGGAGAGTGGGAGCAGTTTGTGGGCTCATTCATAGCCCCAGTTTACTCTCCAGCCACGCCGCTCTAGGCATCCCATAAGCCAGGGGTGCCCAAACTTTTTGTAAGGAGGGCCAGATTTGGTGGCTGAGAATGTGTCAGGGGCCGGTTGCTCCCTGACCCTGCCACCCCACTGCAAGCCCCACCCACTGACACATAAGCCTCACCCACTGACCCCTTGCAACCCCACCCACAGGAAGGAAGGTGGGGACCAAGGGAGGGAGGGAGGGAGGTGGAAACCAAAAGAGGAAGGAAGGAAGGTGGGGAACAAGGGAGGGAGGGAGGGAGGGAGGTGGGGAACAAGGGAGGGAGGGAGGGAGGGAGGTGGGGACCAAAGGAAGCACAAGGAGCTGTGACGACCGCAGGGGCATGGGTGGGTGAAGGAGGGGGAGGGAGGGGCGGGCCAGCCAGCCGTGGGCCACTCAGAATGGCCTGACGGGCCGGATTTGGCCCCCCGGGCCGGACTTTGGGCAGGCCTGCCATAAGCGGCATGGCTGGAGAGTAAACTGGGGCTACAAAGCAGCCCCACAAACCCCTGCCTCCCTTGCACCAGGCGCTCTTCATGGAGCACAGTGGTGTGCTCCGAGTGGAGCAGGAAGTGTGCCTACACGATGTCGCGTGCCTACAGAAAGGGCTCCACGTGCCACCTTTGCCACCCTGCCATAGATTCGCCAACACTGATTTAGGCATGAGTCAGCTGCTGCTTCTTCTGCCTTTCCACAAATCTATTTGAAATATGTTCAGAATATTTCAAATTTCTGAAATAAATATCTCACAGGCACTTTTACAAAATTCATATCAATCCTAAGATAGCGTTATAACCAGCTGCCATTCCACAGATGAGGAGAATGCCTGAAGACAGTTATAGCAGTCCTAAACGCACCTACTGTAGCTGGATGGAAGTAAAATGGGGATTTTCTTCAGAGTAAATGTTGCTGCTGATACTCAGAAACTCATGTTTCTGGCTTAACACTCTTTGATCACAAGCCTTTGTATATGCACTGGAATTTCACACTGGAAATCCAGTTGTTCAAGAAAGAAATGAGAGCAGGCCCGTGGAATCAGTGGGTGGGTGTGTAAATCCCACTGACTATGGTCATTCGCTAGTTGTGACTTGTTACACTAAAGCAGCGTTTCTCAACCAGTGGGTCCCCAGATGTTCCTGGACTGCAACTCCCAGAAATCCCTTCCAGCACAGTGAGTGATGGAGGCTTCTGGGAGTTGCAGTCCAGGAACATCTGGGGACCCACAGGTGGAGAACCACTGTACTAAAGCAACAGAATTCCAGCAAGCAGACCTTAACACCAAATAACCGTAGCTAGGATCGTATCCATCTGTAGTCACTGATCTAGAGCTAAGGATGTGTTCCCACCTACCTGGTCAAAAAGCAGCCGTTCTCTGCTGTACTAAAACTTCTGCACAGTCTGCACTATCACCTAAGGAACAAAGTACCACTCTGCTTCTCTGCTATGTCCGATGTAATAAAAAAAGGTAACTCTGGGTCTGTAAGCCCATATCAAAAGCAAAAACAGTTCTGGTTAACGTGCCAGTGTGAATACGCCCTTAAGCATCAGGAAACTGGGATCCTCGCTTGATCCTTGCAGAGGGTGGCTGCATACTAGCATGAAAGAGATTACAGTGGTACCCCGAATTAAGAGCAGCTCGACATAAGAGCAATTCAACCTAAGAGCGGAAAACTGTTGGTGTCTTAACTGCCGCCTTGCAAATTTTAGATATGGTCTGCTCGACTTACAAATTTGTTTTTCATTTGTTTTTCATTTTTAACTTATTGTTTCAATTTTTTAAATAGGTACCCCGACTTAAGAGTAGTTTGACTTAAGAGCATGCATTCGGAACGGATTAAATTCGTAAGTTGAAGCACCACTGCATCTGTTTTGCACAGCCATTCTGGTGAGGCATTTTCTCAATGGCACGGTACCTGCTTCCACCGCGTCTAGCCGAATTCTAAACATCCAGTGGTTCCTCCTGGAAGAAGCTGGAAAAGGTGGAGGGGAGATCTACCATGTAATATTCGACACGTTCCCTGCAGTACGGCAGCAGCTGAACGGAGAGGAGAGAAGAAAAACCCTTTGGCTCCTCTTGGCTCTTTCACTGTCACTCTGTCTGATTCACAATAGTTTCCAACCCTGCCAAGAGTGATGTCACAAACAGCTGAGAGAGGAGGGAGCATGAAGCTGAAGAGAGACTTCACATTTAAAGAGAGGTCAACGCAAGTTATCCACCGGCAGAGTGCGTTCAACTCAGCCCTCGGGCTGACACGTGTGCATCCCCTTACGCCAATCTCTGGATCAGCAGCCCGCCTTGCCGTGAACATGAAATCTTGTCAGGGAGAAGAGAGCTGCCTGCCTGCCTGGGGGATGCTGGGAAAGGTCATATGGCCAAGTTAGGAACTGGCTGTCGTATTGCATGTCGTCGTTTTCTCATTTTAAAAGCACAGAAGACTGAGAGGGGATATGATAGCTATGTTTGAATACTTGAAAGGATGTCATATTGAAGAGGGAACAGGTTTGTTTTCCATGCCTTCAGAGACTAGGACTCGGGGCAATGGTTTCAACCTATAGGAAAAGAGATTCCATTTGAACATTCGGAAGAACTTCCTGACAGTTGTTTGGCAGTGGAATATGCTGCCATGGAGGGTGGTGGAGTCTCCTTCATTGGAGGTTTTTAAGCAGAGGCTGGATGGCCACCTGTCAGAAATAGTGTGATGGGGGGTTTCTGCATGGCAGGGGGTTGGACTAGATGGCCCTTGAGGTCTCTTCCAACTCTATGATTCTATGATTCTGAATCACATTAAAGGACGTGTCCTAAAAGCTATTCCAGAACTCCTGCCGGAATGATGATGATGATGGTGATGATGACCCTACCGGGGCGCTCTTGGCAACTGGCTCTGATTGCAAATGTGATTGTGGAGACAGAAAAGCCTTTCGTACTTCTAAGCCTGCCTTGTGTCCTTCGCAATTAAATCTTCTAAGCTAGAGAATTGGCATTACATTAAAATTTAGCATGCATTGCATTGAGTCTCAACTTTATTTCCTTTGTGCTCAGCCTTCTCTTTCCATTCTCTTTCATTCCAGCAGAGTGGCCAACAAACAAACAAACAAACATATGTGTTCTCCTCTGGAAAATATTCAATTCCCACTTTATTTTTCAATAAGGGGCACTAAATTGACGTCACGTCACTTGTGCAACTTTCGGGACTTAGCAATAAATAAGTTAGGGCCTTTTCACACGACCCCTAAGATCTGCTGGCCACTTAAATTCGGACCAGAGATCTTAGGGGTTTGTCGCTGTTCCTGCGTTCCCACCCCCTCCACACTCCTGGCTGCTGGCTGGCTCACCTCCGTTCTGCCATCCCGGCACTGCATTCAGATCTCTTAAAGGGGCGGGGGGCAAAAAAAGAACAAACAGAAGCAAGGAGAGCCGGGCAGTCACTACATTATATCCACATCAGGAATGTTCACCTCCAGAGAGCAGGTACCTGAAAAGTGCACTGAGACGTGCTTAGGTGGTTGTGGTCGCACTTAATTATCTGTAAACTCCGGAGCTGGTGGGGGAAACAATTTTAAGCTCCGGAGCTGGGAGCCATTTGCGGCGGAGTTTAAGAGTCGTGTACAAAGGGCCTTAGTTATTCTTTCTATCCTAAGCCCTCTCAAAAGATAGCAAAGTGGACTGTGATGAAGAAAACGTATATGATGATGTTTAAAAACAGCGGGCAGTGCCTTGATACCCTTAAAATGTAAATGCCCCTTGCCCCCATCCTTATTCCTGGTACAGGTCTTGGAAATGATAAAACTTTATTCCTGGTACAGGTCTTGGAAATGATAAAACTTTATTTGCCTTTGTTGAGTTTGGTAGCCATGGAGGAGAAGATTTCACATTTCACCTTGAATGGATGTTAATAGACGGGAACATTGCCTCTTCATTCAATTACTGCTCCGTTCTGATTGACAATAAGGAACTGTTTAAAATCTGGAGGAGTTCTGGATGAAAGTAACTTGCATTGGCAGCTTGGTAGGTTTCCCAAGGGGGCACGGCTCTCATGTACAGACCAGTTATGGCATCTTGAAAAAGTAACAATGAATGTAACAATTAACATATAAACACAAAGTTTCCACTGCGGAAATTGTTAGTGGATTTATTTCCTTCATTCTTGCTCACATTTGTTCCCCAAGGAAATGCAACCCCATTTTGCTCACCCGTGATGTGTTAATTCACCCGCTTTCTCCAAACAGCGGAAAGGCCCAGGAATACTATGTATAGCTAGACTTGACTTCCTTTGAAAGATGAGTTACTAGCATTGCGTGATATTTCAGTTTATTTATGAATCTTCATGATGTGAACTTAAACATTTAGAGAGCAACAAGCCCAGTCTTTTCATAACTGATCATTAGGAAGAGGCAGTTGAAACCTCACAAGGCAATGTCCAAATGGGGCTGTTTTTTCCTATGTTTTTCTCAGTCTAAGACCATAGCTCAAAACTGCAGTTTCTGTTCATGTACATTCCTACTGTAGCCCTATATTGCAAAAGGACCAGGAAGAGGCACCTTTTTGGCCAAAATCCTATCCAATCCCCAGACATGGAGAGATGTGTATTTTAGTGAATATAAAGATACAGGGATAATTTTGGACTGCTAAGTCAATTCTGACTTATGGTGATCCATTTTGGGGTCTCCTACCTAAAGATTACTCGGGTGCAGTTTACCATTCTCTTCTTCTAGAGGCACCACTGTGTGCAGCTTGCGATAGATAGATAGATAGATAGATAGATAGATAGATAGATAGATAGATAGATAGATAGATAGATAGATAGATAGATAGATAGATAGATAGATAGATAGATAGATAGATAGATAGATAGAGCAGGAAGGAAGAAGGAAGGGATAGATAGATAGATAGATAGATAGATAGATAGATAGATAGATAGATAGATAGATAGATAGATAGATAGATAGATAGATAGATAGATAGATAGATAGATAGAGCAGGAAGGAAGAAGGAAGGAAGGAAGGAAGGGATAGATAGATAGATAGATAGATAGATGATAGATAGATAGATAGATAGACAGACAGACAGACAGACAGACAGACAGACAGACAGACAGACAGACAGACCAACATCATACACATAATAGGTCCAGAGACTTGTAAAATAGATTCTGCAACACACGTACTGAGAGTTCTCGCACTGAAAGTCAGTAGCATCTGCCTCCCCAGTGCGAGCATTGGCTAGACCAGTGATTCTCATCCTGTGGGTCCCCGGATGTTCCTGGACTGCAACTCCCAGAAGTCTTCATCACTAGCTGAGCTGGCCAGGATTTCTGGGAGTTGCAGTCCGGGAACATCTGGAGACTCACAGATTGAGAACCACTAGGTTAGATTAATCAGCAGACATGCTGATTTGAAGAGGGAGGGCTATGGGAGGTTTGACAAGAGTCAAGGTCGGGGACATTTTGTCAACTCCAGCAGGGAAGGAAATATCTAAAATGCAGAGGCAAGCTGGGTGAGGCTGTTGTTGAGGTAGAAAGAACAGCTGAAGGGACAGAAAGCACGGGAGGTGTTTTTGGGGTGCAGCCTTCAACATTCTGGTAAGACCGGTCCCGTGGGCCCAGCACTCAGGGATGAGAACCAGAAAGAAGCAAGCTGTTCTTGCTGATGTGGCTGTTCCGTTGTGATCCTCCAAAGGGATCCCCGTTGCTTAACGTGGCATCTGCATCGCCGGTGGCAGATCGCCATCGCTATGATTGACATAAATACGGATGTAGCTTGCATAGTTAACGCATCATATGGGAGGCCTGTAGAGCAGGTCCATCCAGAGAGTTGATTTCCACTTCGAGCAGGCAGGCTTGAGGCACAGCATTGTCCCGATGCCCCTGATTCTGTGCTGTCTGCTTCGCCTTACACCCAACCAAAGGGCAGGGGAGTGGCCAACAAAGCTGTAGCACTTGGGAAACTGGCAAAAAAAATTTTTGACAGAAGCTTCTCTAGTCTACAGTTCACATTGCCAAATACATGGGTGTGTACAGTATGTCAAATAAAATGTATTAACTTCAAGGTGCCCGGAAGCTTTCTGCCTCTGTTAATACAACAGGCTATGCTGGCTGCCCACTACCCAGACAAATCATCATCATCATCATCATCATCATCATCATCATCATCATCATCATCATCATCATCATCACAGAACTGCAGAGCTGGAAGGGACCATGTGTCAAGAAGACACACTGGGGAATTGAACTCCCTGATGCTGTTCTTCCTAATATAAAAAGGCTTCCAATTTCTAGAGGGCTGTTGTCCTCAAAACCTTACCGTAAAGCAATTCCATTCATTACGGACTCTTTGTTGTTTTTGTTGCAACAATCTAATTATAGATAACTCCCAGGAATGTGAGAAGAACCCTGCTGGATCCATCCGCACAATGGCCAAACGTCTCTTGGTTAGTGTAGTAGAAGTAGATCACCTTAGAGCAGTCGCTTCCAACCTTGGGTCGCCAGGTGTTCTTGAAGTACAACTCCAGAAAGCCTGGCCAGTACAGCTCGTGGTGGAGGCTTCTGGGAGTTGTAGTCCTAGAACATCTGGGGACCCGGCCTTGGGACCCAGGGGCAGGTACGGCTTGTCACGCTCTGTTCCCGGTTCTGGGGGCGTGATCAAGACAACTTTTTGCTGTCGTGCTATGGACGTGAAGTAACGTTTTTTTGTACCGGTCCCAAGCGGGACAGCAAGGAGGGATGAACGGGACATGAAGTAACCGCCAAAGAGTAGACATAAGGGAAACATTTTCTCTTGCCGCCAGCCAGGTTGTTTTAAAACTCTTTTGGCATGATATGCCTCCACAAGGTCCCGGTCTCTCACCCCCACCTCCTTAATACCTTTCATTGTTTCCTTTTAGGTTTACTGGTGTACAAGTCAAAAGCTTGCTTCAATTAAAAAAGCTGCATATTTGTCAAGCCTGTGCTTTAGGATAATGGACTGGGAGAGAGCGGCCACGTGTCAGCCTGGAAATACAGGAAGTGCCTCATATGTGACCTTTCCCTTCAGAATTGGGAAAGGAGCCGGCTTTGTGGCACTTTTTTTTTAAAAGGTCTGACCAATATGGCTTCTCTGGAGCTGTCTGGTCAATTACCCCCGTGGGCTTGGTTTCTTTTAACTCATTTTGCAAATACATAGAGCCCAAAAGAAGGTTTATACCACTTGTTCCAATTGTTGGGTTTTATGGCAGGAGGGTCAAAATGAGACCCTCTTCTAGACCAGTGGTTCCCAACCTTGGGTGACTCGGGTGGTTCTTGGGCCACCCCTCCCAGAAATCCTGGCCAGCGCAGCTGGCAGTGAAGGCAGCTGGGAATTGTAGTCCAAGCACACCTGGGGATCCTAGGTTGCAAATCATGCGTTCTAGAATAGATGCTGGGCAGCAGTTTCCTTATTCCTCATTCCATCTTCTGGCTAGTCCAACAACATCTGGAGGGGCATATTTAGACTGCTTGTTGTAAGGGACAAAAGGTGGGGAAATGGGTTTTCTATCCCTCAGGTTTTCCAACGTGGCTAAACAGTGGCAGCAGATTGAAAATAAGTGATCGCCTAGATCATTGGTTCACAAACGTGGTTTTCCAGATGCTGTTTGGGTTCCTTTCCAGAAGTTCCTGCCAAGAAGTCCAAAGCTCTGGCAGATATAATCCAACTACTAGAAACCTAAGATTGGGCACCATGAATCTAAAGCCGCCTTCCCAGAATGCCCTCCAGATTGGGTTACATTCCGGATGTATTTTGTTGGCCTCATGCACGTTAGAGAAAGCTGCAACGCCAGTCCTTCCAAAAGTGTTCTTGTGTGTTTGTTATTGTTGTTTTGACTTACATATCACTGCATAGTGCTATACTACTGTGCCATGATGATTCCGTATCTGAAAGCAAGGATACAAACTCCACTATATCAGGATTGGGGTTTATAAGTCCTTCCTCCCCCAAATTAACTTGTGCTACTGCTTTGCTCATCAGAGAGAAAAATATTTATTCCTGAACACACACACCACAAACCTCCAAAAACATGCTGCAGAATGCCAGTTGGGCGGGAGAGGAGTTTTAGAAAGCAGAAAGGATGCAAGCTTTAGGAAAGGGTTTTACACACACATGTACACGCACACACACTAGCACTAATCCGGTTTGCCCCTCCCGCTCAACACCAGTTTTGAATGGAACCTGGAAGATGACTCATGGCAACTGGAATTCTTTTCTTGTGAGATTGAAATGTTTTGCTATTCATCCAGTGATGTCCCTGCTGGACTACTGTAATGCGCTGTATGTGGGACTTTCGATTAAAAGTCTCAGGAAACTTCAACGGATCCAAAATGCAGCAGCCAGATTGCTGACTGGAGGGGGGGTACAGAGATTACATTACACCCCTATTAATGCAGCTCCACCGGCTGCCAATCAGCTATTGGGCATAATTCAAACTGCTAACCTTAACCTACAAAGCACTGTACGACCTGGGTTCTAGCTACCTCAAAGATCAAATCTCACAGTACGCATCGGCTTGGGTGCTAAGGTCATCAGGAGAGGCCTTTCTGTCCATCCTGCCACCTTCACAGGTGAGTCTCATAAGAACACATGAAAGGGCCTTCTCTGTTGCTGTTCCCAGACTTTGGAACTCCCTCCCACTATGGGCCAGGACTGCCCCATTCCTGGTATCTTTCTGGAAACAGGCAAAGACCTTTCTCTTCAGGGAAGCTTTCCCTTGGACTGTCATACATAGCTACACAGACTTGTCTTTATAACCACTTATGACTCTGTGCTTGTTATGTACAGGCTTAAAACCGGAGTACTTCAAAGGTCAGATGCAGGGGAGTGGTATCAGGAGACAGAGATCTAGTCTCGTGCGCTCCCAGACGCATCTGGTGGGGCCACTGTGAGATATAGGAAGCTGGACTAGATGGGCCTTTGGCCTGATCCAGCATGGCTCTTCTTATGTTCTTATGTAATGTAATCGCCTTGTGGGATTACATTGACACTTATGTTATCAACTATTAGTTCCCATCCCTCAACTTTTAGATGGTCTGCTGTACATGATTACATGGATTACGTTAACTGCTCACATACTTTTTTAGCTTTAATGTTGCCTTCAAATGCTGTAATATGCCCCTCAATTTCTTGTTCTTAAACTTGAATATGTCTTAATTGTCCTGGACTGTATATTGATCCTCATTACTGTAATCCACCTTGGGTCCTTTTCCAAGGAGAAAGGCCGGGTAAAAATACTAAAAAAAAAAAAAAAAACCAACAAAAAAACCAACAGCAACGTGCCAGATAACCTCACCTGGATGATTGAGAATCTTCACAGACATTTTGAATGGAATATGAATACCATGGCAGAGGCTTTTCTCTGGGAGAGATGCCTTACATCACCTATACTTTGGCCTGCCAGGATGCAAAGTTGGCCAAGAGAAGATGCACACAAAAGGTGAGGTGGAATGCACGTTGGTTGAACCCCGATTGGTCTCCATCCCAAATATGAAAAACACTGCGGATTCTCTCAAGTTGACAAGGGCCAAATTCTATTGGTTTGGCTGTTTTCCAGCCTGGAAAGCCCTGTATATTGCCCGTGTTAAAGTGAGGAGCCAGGCTTTAACAAGATGCCCACCCAATCAGTCTCTGCAGTCCAACTTTTCAAAGTTCAGCATGGAAAGCCCTCTGTCTGGATGGATCGGTCAGTCAGGAAAAGAATAGACCAATACTTTCTCTTCCACTCCACCCCATCATCTTCCTGTGACTCACAGAGGCAGGGAACCTACCAAGGCTACAGCTGCTGAGCTGCTATCTGTAATATATACATCTGGGCAGATGTGCTGAGGGTACTCAAGACCAGCGAAAAGGCTAAAACCAGACTGCTTTTTGTTGAATTTCTAAAGGACACAAAAACAAAGTGCTTGATCCATTTGTAATATCCTAGGTTTGCAGAGCAGTCTTGCCCCCTTGTTTTACCTCACATCTAATCCACATAATTCCCATTTTCTGCTCTGGCCTTCAAGTTGGTGCCCACATCCAGAATCAGCCTAGCAGATATGGAAACCCCTTTTTCTTTTTAAGAGTGCAACACACCACTGGGTCTCAATTCCCTGGTCCTCCTGTGCTCATGCCAATGGTGACCCGTTTTGGAAGAAAATGAAAGAGGAGAAGGAGGCACCTTCTTCTTATGGTTGCTTAACAACCAGGAAGGCATGTTGTTCAATACCCATTCAAGGTTGTCAACATCCTTTTTAAATTGAGGTGTGCAGGTTGCATGTAAGGTTGTAGCAGTGTAAGATTGAGCAGAAGACTTTGGAAATAAAAGTTTCTTGACCTGCAGAGTGAGAGGGATTTAGCAATATCTGCACAACAATGTGGGCTATGGCAGTTAAGCTGCTCAAGATGACTTATCTTCACAAATCAAGGTCAGTTGTCATGATAGCTAAAGGTAGCAGGAATTTCTGGAATGCAGAAATCTACGCTTGTGTTCTCAGCTTTCTGCATTCTAAAAATTCCTGCTGCGTTTGGCTCTTATGATAGCTGGGCTCGGTTTGATTAACAGTGATGTCTCCAGCTTTTCTGTACCATGACCTGGTAGGACCTGCTCTGACATGACTTTGGCTTGTTTCTCGAATCTCTGCTTCTCATCCACCCTATTTGCTGGTGCCACATCTACTTGACCTCAGCTTAGCTTTCTGATTCTTCTCTGTTGCCTACTTCTTACCAGATTTGGCATTGCTATGTGGCTAACAGCATCATTAGGGACCACCTGAAACTGTGCAGGCACTAGGCATCAAGATACTTGGAATCAAGATGCTGTCAGATATTGTTTACAACTCTTTAGATGACAACATCACAGGGAGCCTTCCTTTTAAGTGTGTTTCTCTGTGTTTCTGCAGCAAAAGATGACTTCGGATAACTAAAATAATGCTTCCTGGTACTGTGTTTGTTTGTTTGTTTGTTTGTTTGTTTTAGAGTATTTTAACCCCACCTTTCTTCTTGAAAATAGGACCCAAGGTGGCTTACGGAAAGAGGGATAATATACAGTCCAGTACAATTAAGACATGTTCAAGTATTGAGAACTGGGAATTGAGGGACATCTTACAGCATTAATTGACAACAGGGTATATGAGATTAAAGGGCATTGTGGGCTAATATCTGATGGCTTCAGGTAGCTGGGTACTATCATGGCCTCTTCCCAAAACATTCTTCCCTGAAACTATCATCCAAGACCTTTTTCTAAATGCCCACTCCAAAAGGGGGCACAAGAAGTCACACACCCAACCCATGAAAGGCGCTTCTTCTGCAATGACTCCTTGACTGTCAAGTTGTGCCTTTTGTGCTTCGTTATGTAGCAAGTGTCATAAAGTGCCATCAAAATGCTGGATCTGGACCACAGCCATATTTTGAGTAAACCCACTGGACTTAAGTCAGAATTAAATTCAATGGCCTTGTTTTCGTTGAACTTCCCATCAGCCATCATGACATCCTGATCCAACTTGTAATATGCATGTGTTAATGTAAAGGTGCAGAAGTTTTCATACTTGATGCTTGGTCAAAATCAAGATAACAAGACTGGTTTCTGTTTACAGTTCTCCATTTAAATTATGTGAGCGATGACTTCCGAGTTGTCATTCAAACTCTGGAAATCTTTCAATTCCCTTCCCTTTCTCTCAGATTTTGAGGATTCACATTTTGTTCCTTGCAGGTTGTTGTCAATATGCTCTCAGATCTCCAGAAGAGAGAAGACTCTTCAAATATCCAACCCCAAATGTTCACTGGAAGGACAGATTTTTAAGCTGAGGCTCCAATACTTTTGGCCACCTCACGAGGAGAGAGGAGTCCATGGAAAAGCCCCTGATGTTGGGAAAGATGGAAGGCAAAAGGAAAAGGGGATGGCAGAGAATGAGATGGTTGGACAGTGTCATCGATGCAACCAATATGGATTTGACAAAACTCCGGGAGGCAGTGGAAGACAGGAAGACCTGGCGAGTTCTGGTCCATGGGGTCATAAAGAGTTGGACACAACTGAACGACTGAACAACAACAAAAACCCAGAAACAAATTTGACACGAGGGGAAAGCTCGCTCAGCACTCTGAAAGCAGACTTCATTAGGAGCAGCTTTTTTTCTGATCTGGGGTGGAAATAACTTCTACCTCCTTCTCCTGGCAGGACACAATTGACTTCTAAGAAATTGTTTTGTTTTGGATTTGGGTTTGATTTTGTTTTTTATGGAAACTCCTTGCTCACAAAATACCGCCTTTCAAACCCCATTCCAAGTGCCTGGAATGCACGCACACGCACACGCACACGAACACACACACACACACACACACACACACACACACACACACACACACACACACACACACACACACACACACACACAGAGAGAGAGAGAGAGAGAGAGAGAGGGCCTATGGCACACTGACATTCTGTCACCATAGAAACCATGTCATTCTCCTTTGTAACCTGTCGCCCTGTGGGTGCAAGAGATTACGAAAGCATCCCTGACATTTAGCAGAAAGCTCCACAACCAGAAAAGAGGGAATTCCACCTTCGCTGGGCAAGCAATGCTAAAGAGCGTCACAGGCAACTGCGAGACTGTCCGGCAACCGGGTTTCAACTGTCCCACCCCCAGCTCCCAACTTACACTGGCTTTGCTGTGTAAGAAATGGAACACCAAACAGTTATGCAGGGAATTGGATCAAGTGGATAGAAGGAAGCTCTTTCCCCTCTCATGCAATACCAGAACCAGGGGTCATCCACTCCAGTGGACAGTTGGGAGAGTGAGAACAGACAAAAGAAAATACTTCTTTACCCAGTGTGGTGTTGGTCTGTGGAACTCCTGCCCCAGGATGTGGTGATGGCTTCTGCCCTAGATGCCTTTAAAAGGGGATTGGACAGATTTCTGGAGGAAAAGTCTGTCAAAGGTGACAACAGTAGTACCTCTTATAACAAATTTATGTTTTAAGAAAATTTTGCCTTACAAAGCGCAGTTTCCCATAGGAATGCATTGGGAATGGACTAATCCATTCCGGAGGCTATGTTTCACTTCATTTTATGAAAATTTATTCTTACGAAATGCAGTTTTCCATAGGAATGCATTGGAAATGGATTAATCTGTTCCAGAGGCTAGAATAAAGATGAAAATAACCGTTCTCTCTCTCCCCCGGGTGCATGTGGAACTTTTTTTCTTCTTGTGAAGCATGCTATAGGAAATTTTTTTGTCATGGAAAGCATGCCTATTCCCAAAAAAATTTTTACTTCCTACAAGTTTTTTGTCTTGTGAGGCATTTGTCTTAAGAGGTACTACTGTATATGTTCTCTCCAGGCTTAAAAGGAGGATACCTCAAAGTATCAGGTGAAGGGGAGTGGTATCAGGAGACAAGTTCCTTGTTGTCTCATGTGCTCCTAGGGGCTCCTGGTGGGACCACTGGGAGGTACAGGAAACTGGACTTGATGGGACCTTAGCTGGATCCAGCAGGGCTCTTCTTATATTCTTATGTAGAAATCAGCTGAACTAGTGGAGGATTATAAACAGATGGTCAGATGGGCCTGAGGGTTCTCTCTCTCTCTCTCTCTCTCTCTCTCTCTCTCTCTCTCTCTCTGTCTGTCTAGACTCGTGACTTGAAGATTTGCTTCCTTCCTGCATCATCGTCTGAGGGAATTTCCTGTGTTCTCCTTTCTCCCATTCGAGAGAAAGGCAATAGGAATGGTTTCTTTGCAGTGACTATCTGCAAAGTGTGCAGACATGGAAAGCATCTCTCAGGACCTCTGCATGTCAAGTTAGGGATCTTCTCCCCCTACTTGATCCATCAGAGAATCTTCTCAAACAATGAAAAGTAGTCAGCAGTCACAAGCAAACCCGTTGAGATGATCCTGTTCTGACCAAGGCTGGATGATTGTCTTCCAAGGACCAAGTAAGAACAATCCATCAGGTTAGAAGGACCACCAAAATATAGTTCAGCAGTGAACCTGAGTTCTCCTGAGCCTTCACAGTTGTGTGTCTTCCCTCAAGGACATGGACCGGTTTTGGCCATCTCAAGTTCACACAAGCCAAATTTCCAACAATAACTCAAGATTAAAGTTTTCCAACATCAGAGGTTTGCTGTCTAAAGGAAACTGAGTTAGTCTGCCAATGGAAGGTCAATAAGCAACAATGGAAGCAATTCATTGCTCATCACCTCTAGGGAGGTGGTAAGCGCTCCAACACTGGAGGCATTCGAGAGGAAAGAAGACAACCATTTGTCATATATACCTTGATTTGGATTCCTGCATTGATCTGGGGTTGGACTTGATGGCCTTAACAGGACCCTTCCAGGTCCGTCATTCTTTGATTCTATGAATGCAGCACATATTGGGACCTCCACATCCCACGTTGTGACATTGTGCTGCAGCTGCCAGCATCTCATAATTTCTCACAAAGACCTTCATGTGTTCTCCACTTACCTCTGGAAAGTAATGGAAACCAACCGAGAGGAGACCCTGTATTCCAATGAAATGAAGTTATAGGACTCAGCCAAGATTGGGCTAGGCCAGAGGTGTCCGTACTTCAGCCCTCCAGATGTTTTGGACCACAACTCCCAGAATTCCAAGCCTATATGGCCAGTGACAAAGGACTGTGGGGGTTGTGGTCCAAAACATGGTGGGCCGAAGTTTGGACACCACTGGGCTAGGCGTGCCAATGGTCCTCCTGATGTTTTGGACCACAACTCCCAGAGTTCCAAGCCTGTATTTCCAATGGCAAAGGACTGTGGGAGCTGTGGTCCAAAACATATGGCGGGCCAAAGTTTGGACATGACTGCTAGGGACTCCCCTTGAGAGAGAGAGGGGAGGGTGAAAGGCATGCGGAGTGTGCATTTCACTATAGAAATATGGCATTGCCTGAGACAGTTAACACAACACAGCGTATTTGCTGCCAGTCCATGCTATTCCCTGGAGAGGAGGGAAATTTGGGAGTATATTAAGAATGCAGCACAGGATAAAATGGCATGCACTCAAAAACATATGTGTGTATATATATATGCATGCATATAGGCACACCTATTGTACCCAAAATGTGTACCTCTTTCAAAAGGGTGAGCGGGGCAAGTATCACAACCAGAGACAGGATTGAGACAGGATGAGAATGCGGGTAGAATTATTTACAGTGCAGAAAGACAGAGACTGGCCCAATGGAATGAAGTGGGGTCCAGTATAAAACAGAGCATGACAAAGGCAAAGAACACTCTATGCATTTCTTAAGACCTGACTAGATGAGATGCTGATCCCTTATTTAGAAGGGGTGCACCCTTAAGAGGAAAAAGATGTCTGTTTCTGCTGACTGCAGCTCACCTCAATCTTTATTTGGCAAATGAGGTTGCTTTTGCTTTCTGGTCGATCAGTTGGGAAATAGCAGAGCCTTGTTGGCATGTCTGATGTCTCAAGCTCATGAGACTCAAGTATTTACATGCCTGGAGGGATGATGTTATGCAAGGTGGAAAGGTCCATTGAAATGTGATCAGGCCCTCTGAATTTGCCCTATCCCTTAGTAGCAGGACTGGGAAGGAAACTGAGTGAAGTCCCGTAAAGTTAAAATGAGTCAGAGTAGATACATCTTGTCTGGATGAGCTAACCATCTTGCACAGAAGTTGGCAGAAGAACAAAGATACATTAGGAGATGCTTTGGGAAAAAGACCACTGAAACAGCCATTGCCACTCTGGCACTGCAACACCCATCCTCGCCAGCCAAGATAATGGGATGGAGGTCCCCTGATATAGGAGAAAGATATGCCAGGATTTGTCCCTTGCTTGTTTTCATTCTGAACAAACAGCATCTTCTTTAAATGCCTGCCCATGTTACCAGAGGTCAGAAGAAACAAAACCTCTTTGTCACTTCCCTTTACTTCATTTGTTATTTTATTTTTGGAGACAGCTGACGACAGAGGTGCTGACCTCAGAACTTTTATTTTCTTTCCTTGCAGAGTCCCAGCAGCTGTGGGTACAAGCTGGCCCAATTGGCTGCAGCTGCCTTCAAAGGGGGTGGGAGACGGACATTGCCCCCACCACCTCTGTTCCAGCACACAAGCTCCTCAGAAGAGTCACAAGGCTGACAATTTATTTTATTTTGTTTTATTTTATTTTAGAGTATTCTTACCCCACCTTTCTCCTCGGAAAAAGGACCCAAGGCGGCTTACAGTAATGAGGGACAATATACAGTCCAGTACAATTAAGACATGTTCAAATATTGGGAACAGGGAATTGAGGGACATCTTACACTACAGCATTAGAAGACAACAATCCATTAAAGCTACAAGAGAATGCGAGCAGTTAAAGGGAGTAAAGTTCCATGTAAAGTTATGAGTGACGGAAACGAATATTGAAAACATAGTGTCAATCTAAACCCATAAGGTTATAAGTAGTTATGAACACAAAGCAAGATGGTCTCCCTCCTCTCTTGGGTGGCCGCATGTCCTCTTTTGCAGAGGCCAGTCCTCTGTTTGAAGGACCCACCCCTGCCAGATGACAGCTATTTTCTGTTTGGAACAGCTGTCCAAGTTAGGTTTGGTTCAAACAGAGAACACCCTAAGGAGGTACACCTGGATGGCAGATTCAGTAGCAGGCACACACAACTATAACCTCCTGGCACAATTAGATGTAATGTTTAATAAATTCTTCTTCTTCTTCTTCTTCTTCTTCTTCTTCTTCTTCTTCTTCTTCTTCTTCTTCTTCTTCTTCTTCTTCTTCTTCTTCTTCTTGTGTGCTGTCAAATTGCCTCTGACATATGGCGACCCTGTAAAATTTTATTTACAGTATTTATTTTATTTAGAATATTTTTCACCCCGCCTTTCTCCTTGGAAAAGGACCTGAGGCAGCTTACAGTAATGAGGGACAATATACAGTTCTGTACAAATAAGACATATTCAAGTATTTGACAACCGGGAATTGAGAGACATCTTACAGATTTAAAAGACAACATTAAAGCTACAAGAGAGGACGAGCAGTTAAAGAGAGATTTAAAATTCCATGTAAAAGTTATGAGGGATGGAAACTAACATTGAAAACATAGTGTCAATGCAATCACACAAGGTTATAAGTGGTTATAAACACAAAGTCTATGTTGATCATGTACAATACATAACAGGCAGTCCTAAATGTGTGATCCTCAACAGCTTGTTGGCAACACCCTGCTCAGCCCTTGGCAAATTCAACCCTCTGGTTTCTTTGAGGGAGTCAATCCATCTTGTATTGGGTCTTCCTCTTTCCCTGCTGCTTTCCACTTTTCCCAGCATGATGGTCTTTTCCAGAGAATCCTGCCTTCTCAGGATGTGCCCAAAGCAGGACAACCTCAGCTTCAACCATTTTGCCTACAGAGAGAGTTCAATAGTTTAAATTACAGAAACAATCCCCAATTCGGCTACAGTGTGTATAAATTGACATCTTCAATGTTATGCAAACCCATGCTATCTTTCATCCTTTTTGGGTGATCCGTGGCTTCACTTTGTATAGAATCACAGAATAATGTAGTTCGAAGGGGTCTTATAAGGTCATCTAGTCCAGTGCTCCCCAACCTTTTTGTTTCCAGGGACCGGTATTTATTTTATTATTTTCCCGTGGCCCGGGGGGGGGGTGGGGAGGGGGAGATGGGGTGTGGGGGGCAGGGGAGGGTTTGGGGGGGGGAGGGGGAGGGAGGAGGGGGGAGGGGAGGTGCGGGGGGGCTTGGGGTGTGTACCTTGGGGGCCACGGAGCGGCGGCGGCGGCGGAGCAGCAGCGGCGGTGGCGGCAGCGGCGCTTGCCGGCTGGGGGCGTTGGCGTGCGCCCCCCGCGCGCACGGGCGGGGGAGCCCGGGGCTCCTGGGCGGGCGGGCCCCGCCTCCTCCTCCAGTCGGCGGCCGGAGGCAAGCGGGGCGCAGAGGTGCCCCAACCGAGGCGGGCGGCGGCGGCGGCGGCGGCGGCGCGCTTGCCCGGCTGGGAGCGGCGGCGCGGCGCTCGCGCACGGGCGGGGAAGCCCGGGCTCCTGGGCGGGCGGCCCCCGCCTCCTCCTCCAGTCGGCGGCCGGAGGCAAGCGGGGCGCAGAGGTGCCCCAACCGAGGCGGGCGGCGGCGGCGGCGGCAGCGGCAGTGGCGGTGGCGGCGCTTGCCGGCTGGGGCGGCGGGCGAGCGCCCCCCGCACACGGGCGGGGGAAGCCCCGGGCTCCTGGGCGGGCGGGCCCCCGCCTCCTCCTCCAGTCGGCGGCCGGAGGCAAGCGGGCGCAGAGGTGCCCCACCAAAGCGGGCGGCGGCGGCGGCGGCGGCGGCGCTTGCCGGCTGGGGGCGGCAGGCGTGCGCTCCCGCGCGCACGGGCGGGGGAAGCCCGGGGCTCCTGGGCGGGCGGGCCCCGCCTCCTCCTCCAGTCGGGCGGCCAGAGGCAAGCGGCGGCGCAGAGGTGCCCCAACCGAGGCGGGCGGTCGTGGCCGCGGCAGCCACCCAGGTTCGGCTGTGGCTCCGCGGCCGGCGGCGGGGGCGCCCGCCTCGGTGGGGCACCTCTGCGCCGTCGCTTGCCTCCGGCTGCGGCCTTCGGGTGGGCGGCGGGAGGGGGAGGGAAGGGAGGCCGGTGGGGGTGGCGTCTCCAGCCCGAGGGCGCCACCGGGACCGCCCGAGCCGGCCACGGCGGCGGCAGGGCGCCCGCCACCGGCCGCGGAGTCGCGGCCGAACCCCAGGCGGCTGCCGTGGCCGCCGCGGCCGCCGACAGGAGGAGGAGGCGGGGCCAACCCGCTCAGGAGCCCCGGGCTCCCCCCCCCGCCCGTGCGCCGTGCCCAGCGGCGGCGACTCCTCCTCCGGCTGCCCGCGGGACAGAAGAGGAGGAGGAGGAGGGCGGCAGAGGAAAAGGGGAGGAGCCTCCCGGCCTCCCCAATCCACGGACCGGCACCGGTCCGCGGCCCGGGGGTTGGGGACCACTGAAGTCCATCCCCCTGCTTAATTCAGGAATCCAAATCAAAGCAGATCTGACAGATGGCTGCCCAATGTTCTCTCGTATGCCTCCAAACATTGGAGCGCTCACTATGTCCCAGGGTAATTGCTTCTTTTGTCATACTGCTCTAACAGTTAAGAATTTTTTTCCTAAGATATTTTGGAAAGAAATAATTAGCTGTCCTAAAAGATGCCTAGATGCCCTAAGCCAGGCATGCCCAAACTTCGGCCCACCAGATGTTTTGGACCACAACTCACACAGTCCTTTGTCACTGGCAATCTAAGCTTAGGATTCTGGGAGTTGTGGTCCAAAACATCAGGAGGGCCGAAGTTTGAACATGCCTGCCCTAAGCACATCCCATCTCACCTGATTTCAGAAGCTAAGCAGGGTTGGCCCTGGTTAGTACTTGGATAGGCGACCACCAGGAAACACCAGGTGCTGCAGGCGCCTGGAGTAGGAACTGGCAAACCACTCCAGTATTCCTGCCAAGAAAACTCCATGGACATGGGGTCACAAAGAGTCGGTCACGACTGTAATGACGCAACACACACACACACACACACACACACACACACACACACACACACACACACACACACACACACACACACACACACACACACACACACACACACACACCTCCTTTTAGCCCTGTGGTTAAGGCCATCCTTTTTCAGTACCTCTTTGTCATAGAGAAGATGTGCCTCATTTTTAATATTTTTTTCCACAAAGCTCAGAAAGCTTCTGAGATTGCTCAGAATGACAAAACCACAAGCAGTTTATCAAGAGCTCCAGAAAGGTAGCCCCTTCCTGAATGAAGCACAACTGGGCAAAGGGAGAGCAATGTCATGAGTAGAGATGGACACAACTTGGCGGAATTCCCATTTCCGTTTCCGTTACTCGTTTCCGTTATGCAACGGAAACGGTAACGGGAATTACTCCGCCAGAACTCGAACTCGAACCGACTAAAGAATAATTGGGTCTGATTTGTCGTGGTCGTTCCTGGCATCGCGGCGATCCCGCGATGCTAAGCGGCACAGAAAAAAAGTTTTTAAAAGTTAAAAAAAAAACCCGATTCCCGGCCAAAAAGCAGGCGGAAATATGCCTGCCTGAGTGAGGGCTCAGGGCACCTACCAGAGGGGTGGTTGACCCCCCTCTCCTGTCCTGGGCTGCTCTGGTGGTGGGGGAAATCCTCATCGTAGTCGCTCGCAAAGCACCGGACTCACCGCCGGCCGCCGCAATTCAAGCGGAAGCGGCACAGAAAAAAAGTTTTAAACTCATCCCCCCATTCCCGGGCCAAAAAGCAGGCAAAAATATGCCTGCAGTGCAGAGTGCACCTACCAGAGGGGTGGTTTCTAGGGGGGGGGGGTCCCGGCCTCCCCCCCTCTCCTGTCCTGGGCAGCCGGACTCGAGTCACCAATGCCATGCGGTGCGGGCGGGGGATCCAAAATGGGGCGGCGACCGCAATTTTTTTTTTGAAATCGTGGTCCAAAAACACACAAGCACCACACAGAAACATGCGAAAATTGCTATTTTAAAACTGCCAGAATTTTTACAGTAGCAGTGGGTTTTTCTTGCAACAAAATGTCTCCTCTTTCCTCTTTCCATTGATTTTATTTTATTTTATTTTATTTTATTTTATTTTATTTTATTTTTTTACACCTGCGCAATGATGGGCTGGCCATGGGAGTGACCATGCAAAATTTTGGAGCCATTCCACCAATCGCATGGCCACTTGGCGAGGTTGACCACAGAGACTTCTGGGATGTGCCAACCGGGCATAAAAAGCCCACTAACCGTAGCCCGAACCCGAACCCGAACCCTAACCCTAACCCATACACCAGTACACTGTCCTTCTAAGTGGGTCAGAGAGGCCCCCAGAGATGCACCCCAATACTCACCCTAACCTCACCCGTAACTAGCCTAACCCTAGCCCTTGCGCTAACCCTAACCCTAAGCCAGATCTGTACTTGCATTGCACTATAGCAAGTACAATTCCCTTCTTAGTGAGACACAGTGGGTGCAGAGAGTCTGCCAGTCCGCCACTTGTGGCTCTGGGTGACTCCTGCAGGCTTGGCTCGGCCGGCAGCATGTGTGACATCATGCAAACCATGCCCCCGAGGCCTGACTGAGGCAGGGAAGGCACCCCAAAAAGAGGGGTGCCTCTGCCAGTCTGCTGTGTCTCTCCGTGCAACTGGATATGCAATCATAGCCATATGGCTATGCATGCATGCCCTTTTGCAGCAGGTGAGGAGAGGAGACCCCCATGTATGAGGGGTCTCCAGGAGCCTGCTTTCCCTAGCGGGTGAGGATAGGAGGCACCCACCCCCCCAAAAAAGAGGTGCCTCCAGGAGCCTGCTACCCCCAAACCAGTTTAACGACAGACAAAAAAACGAAAAACGAAATGACAGATTTTTGCGAAGTTTTGCGAAAAACGGAAACGAGCCGACACAGGCCGCCTCCGACACACGGCAACTTGAAAACGTCATTTTCCCTAGTCGTGCCCATCTCTATTCATGAGACAGGCATGGGGTCTATTTTTGCAATAATTTCTGGGTGGGTGGGTGGTTTTTCATGTGCACTGCTGTCTACAGGCCAAACAATAAAGCCATCTGAAGATCAATAGGTCAACCTGTCATGCAGAAGTGAAAAAAGCAAACTCAGCATCGGGAACAGTCAGCAAAGGGACTGAAAATATAAACACAGCAATGTGAAATATCAGTGATATTCAGTGTAGACACATACAAGCAGCCCTGATGCATCAAACCAAAGAACAATGTTCCAACGGTGGTCGCTTAGCTGCCTGTAGAAGTTGCAGAAATCCAATGGAAGCAATGACAATATTGGGCCCTTTTTCATTATGAAGAAAATTTAAAGCAGCCAAAGGGTTGACATGCTTTCAAATAAAAAATAGGGGTTCCCACCTTCACGTGACTGTTCATTGATATCATGGCCATGGAAGGGTATCCTCTCTTCCGATTTTGAACCTCCTTCTGAACAATGCTGGCATTGTGGATCCTTTGAGACCGGTTCCTGCCAGGGCAGCTGGCAGCCGCAGGAAATCCCTGGAATTATCTGGACTGCAATTTGTAATCCCGCATCTCCTGTTGACACACGAAATGAATGACGCTTAGGGTTTGTTTGTTATGGCTGTTTGGGGCAAGAGGATATTCATCCTTTATCTTGCCAAGCGGAAAACTAATTAAACAAGAACATCGGAGTGACCAAGAACTTGTTTTCCTTCCTGGCTGTAAGTTTGGGAACGGTGTGTTCCCCAGGGGTGTAACGGGGTTGGGGCTTGGAGGGTCCAAACACTAGGACTTCTCAATTCGTGGGAACTCAAGACTTCCTCTGCCAACTTTCTGAAAGGCTTCCGTTTCCTTGGAGTTCACATTCAATAGTCACAGCAGCTCAGCAAAACTAATGTGTGTTATTCAGGGTCATTCCTGTTGTTATTTTTTACTTAAGTATTTTATCCTTCAGTATTTTTACGATACATTTTGTATTGTTCGAAACTGATATATTTTCATTTCTAATTGCATCCTATTATACAGTTTTTGTTTGTGTTACTTTTGGGTTGTGATTCTGAATCGCCCAGAGTGGACACAGGCCAGATGGGTGGCATAGAAGCTGAACAACTAAATACCCGTGTTTTTCCTATCTATAAGGCACACCCTGTGTATAATACACACACACACACTGCTTTTCCAAACCAGCTGCACAGTTCCCTCCTCGGCTTACTTCCATGTATAAGATGACCCTCCATTCTTAATCTAACACTACTAGACAAAAAATACAGCCTTATACGGGGGAAGATATGGTAAACCAATAATGAAAACTCTTTTGGAAGGGCAAACTTGCATAATTATACAAAGATGTGATAAGCAGGAAAAGGGATATGGTCGATGCAGCTACCTGAATTTTGGACTCCTTCCAGAGCTGTCGCTTTTACCGAGCTTAGAAAAGTTACTTTTTTCAACCACAGCTCGCAGAATACTACAGGCCATATCAGAAACGAAACCCATTTTCCTTCAGTCCCTAACTATAACCTGTCAAATTCGGGGTTTTGTCTTTAATAAACCTCGGGTTAAGTTGCAACCTCGTCCACCAGTCTAACATCACATTGTGGCTTTTTAATTCTTCCTCCATCTGTAGCTCCCTTTCATTCTTGAATATACCTTGAAAGCTCAATAATATGCTAGCAATCATCAGTGTTGGTTGCGTAAATGCTTCTATGGGAGAGATTCAGCCTCGTGTCTTTCTATATACAGTGGTACCTTGTATAAAGGAATTAATTTGTTCCGAATGAAATTATGTTAAGCAAATTTTCCTTTATACAAATTCCCATAGGAATGCATTGAAAATGGAGTAATCCCATTTTTATGTTGTACGGATTTTCCCCTATCTCTGGAATTTTTTATGTTGTACAAATTTTATGTTATACAAGCTGTTTGTTATACAAGGGCCCACTGTATTTGTTTCTGGATATTTTCCCGGACCCACCATAATGCTTTCCTGATCCCATGCTCACCAAAATGTTTTTGTTCTTTGGCTTTTCTATACCAGGGGAAAGCATGCCAACCCAATTGTAAGCCGTGTTCTAATTTCAGGACCCTCTGGTTCGCTAGCATCCATTCTTTTCCCTGCACGAGGGTGCAAGCTTTATAATAATTGTTCCTAGTCTGATGGTCTACAGCCAGCTCTGCTTGCGTCACCTTGAAGAACTTTCTTTTTGATCCTCAGCTTTTCCCCAAATTTCATCATTATTTTTTCCAGTTCAACAAAGAAGTTTTTTTTTTTAAAATCACTGGTGTCAACCAGAATAGAAACAACACTTTTAGTAAGATATTCACTTTAATTGCTGCTATTCTTCCCACATCAACTATAGTGGCAGTCTATTCCATTTTTCCAAGTCTGTTTGCACGTCCTTCAACATTTTAAGATAATTGGCTGAATAGCTTTTTTAGCTATTTGCATCCACAAATACGTAATGTAATGGATTTCTTTTCTTTAAACTTTCTGGGAAGAAAACGTAGAAATATATGCTGTATCTTAAGACTAAGGATGCCATTGTGAAAGGTTTTATGGTTACCTGGGCACAGAATATACATAATATGGGTTATGTGTACATTATGTCTGCATAATATTGAGCTAATGCATTGGACACAGTTATTTATTTATTTATCAAACTATGTATTTATTTATTAAACTAAAGTTATGGGAAAGTAATATAAAATATACAAAAGTGATGAGTTTGAAAGAAATGTTTTATAGATAGTACCTGACACCACAAAAAAATAGCTAAAATGTATGGAACCGTATTGGATAGATGTTAGATATGTAAGTGTAAAGAAGGGATTTTTTAATCACATGTGGTGGACATGTGATCAGGTAAGGCGATACTGGAGAATGGTACATGAGATATTACAAAAAAATGTTGAGTTATATTATCCCATTCAAACCTGAAATATTTCTGTTAAATATTATGCCAGAAATCAAAGATGCTAAGGTAAAACATTTATTAATGCACCTGATAACTAAAGCAAGACTCTAATTTGCTAAATATTGGAAAATAGTGGAAATACCCAACCGACAAGAACACTTGAGAAAATGCTTTGAAATGACAGAGATGGATATATTTTTATCTGAAATGCTGAAAGACAATGACTTACAGAAGGGAAAAGAAAACTGGAAACTGGAAACCACTCTATAACTTTTATAAAAAGAAATCTGTCACTAAATTGCTCCAATAGCATAACAGATAACGTAAATGTCATTGTCCAAATTGTGGAAATAATGTAAACATGCCATGTAACGCTATCCTTTTTTACCTATAGATTCCTAATCTGTTACCCATCCCTGTTAGCTATCCCTTTATGTGTGGAAATTAAAATGATTTTTTTTTAAAGAAAGAAACCAAACCGTGTGTGACCTGCAAGCAAAATGTCCGTGCTGTGGAGTGCCTCTGTTTAAAGTCCTAGCCAAACAAGTGTCAGGATATTACCTTCAATTTCCCCACCTAGTCCTACCCCTCTCTCTTCCTACAGGTCACCGCTGTTTTCTTATATCTATTGCATTCTCACCAAACTGGGATTTTTTTTGGGGGGGGGCTCCCCCGAGGTTTGAAGGGTGAACCAGGTTAATTCTTCCACCAACCCCTAAAGCTGCTGTAATTTTCCCGAAATGTGGCTGATGCTGTTTGACCTATCCAGGAATCTAGAGTTCAAATGGTGAGGAAGGTATTTTCTACCCAGTCTGGTTAAAGCAGAGGAAGTCCCCTGGCACTTTAGAGGAGAGAAGAGGGACATAAGAACCAGAAATAATATGAAACAGGGATGGATGGATGGATGGATGGATGGATGGATGGATGGATGGATGGATGGATGGATGGATGGATGGATGGATGGAGGACAAGTCAGGCAACTGGCAAATTTCCCAAGGACCCCAAAACAGGAAAGGGTGGGTGAAGAACAGAGGTCTCTTGAAGAACCATTATCAGTGCCCACTGTCCTTAATCTTGGTTGATATTCTGCTCTGGCTGTTCCGTCCAGTTTCTGTCCTTCAAGAAAGTGCTTTAGCACAGAAGGGGAGATTTCTCGAGGTAGCTGGAAGGACAAAACGAGACACAGAGGCTCTTGTGATCCAAAGGAAAGACACAGAATGGGTCCGGCTAATGCTTATTTTATTTCACTTTATTTTATTTTATTTTATTTTATTTTATTTTATTTCTGTTTTATACCACAGACCATATTCTAGCCCAAAGGCCCACTCTGAGCTGTTTACAACGAGAAAATACAAAACACAACAAGGACATAACTAAATAAATCATATTAAACAAACTATTTAAACCAATGACTCAAAACATATGGCAACAACATGTATAAATAAATCATATATATTTTTAAAAAAACTTTAAAACATGATTATTCATTAAACAATAAAACAAAAAAAACAACACCTTCACATGTGAATCTAATTAAAGCATCCACAACAGCTATGTTGGTCATGAAAGCCAGGGATTTCATGACATCCTATCTTGGCTGTATTTCATCCTGGCTCTTGGATTAACGAGGAAGACGTTTTCCAGATAAGCATCAGCTTTCTCTACAGGTATGGTTTATATTAGAGGTTTGGCAGGGTATAATTACATTATTCATTTTAAAAGGGTGAATCATAGAGCTTTTTCCTCCTGCTGCATCAGCAAAGATCTGAGGTTTTTGTTTTTTTACTCATTTCATCCCATGTACACCTGTCTGCCTTATTCAGCACCATGACTCTGTGATTACTTGTTTTAGGGGTAGAGAGAAACAACTCCCAGAGACTAGAGAGTTCAGAAACTCTGAGAAACCAGTCTTCCAGCTCCTGGGATTTAGAATCACTAACCACATAGCTTTACTGTCTTGGAATATTAAAATTAAACCTTCTCTTTTTATTCTCTCTCCTCACTTAGCTCTGCCCAACAACTTCCTGTGACGTGTTCTGGCTACCAGTTTGAATTGGGGGGGGGGATGTTTTGCCTCAATGGATTGGCTAAAATAAATTCTTAAGGCAGGAAGGCAATGCAAGCCAAGTACAGCACTTAAAAAACTCTCTGGGACGTTTAAAATTGAACGATGCAGGCTACACATTCCTCCCACCTCCATGAGCTGGGTACTCAATTTACTGTCCTTGGAAGGACAGAACCCAGAGCGGGCTATTTGAGATTGAATTCAGTTTGTGAGCAGAGTCTTCGCTGCGTTACTGCAGTTTAACCACCAGCATGCCACGAGGCTCTGCCACTGGGGCTTTGAGAACCATTTGAACTGCAGGCCACATCCATTTTTGCTAGCCTGCCCAGCAATCAGGGGTTGTAAGAGTTGTAATCTACAACCGTGGTTCTCAAACTTTTTTCGCTGTGGCACCCTTGTTGGGCTAAAAAAAAAAAAAAATTCACCGCACAGCTACCTTTAAAGTGGTTAGAATACTTAGGAAAAGAAGAAGAAAAAACAGTGCCAATTTTAATGCTGGGTTGTATTTAATGCAATGAATGAAACTTTGGATGAATTTTTCATTTTTTTTCCTTTATGTTTATGGGACATTTAGTTAATTTTACCCTCAAATCACTTGACCCAGAAAGTTTGCTCCTGTATCTGTTTTTTTATGTAAGCGCACATTGAGAATGCAGACTCACAGAGATAAGTTGAAGTAAAGCGCACAAATGATGCACAACCACAAAAATGGCTGACGAGTAGCAGGCCTAGCATAGACAAGGAGACAATGGTGTTGCCATGTTATAAAAATGGATTATACTGCTAAATTGCTATGAAAATGAAATATTATTGCCGCAGCACCCCTGTCATATATTCATGGCGCTCCAAGGTGCCATGGCACCCCGTTTGAGAACTGCTGGTCTAAAACACCTGGAAGGTGGCACATGATTGCTTATTAAACTCTGGATGATCCTTCATCTGCTGTCAGAAAAGGTCTCTTCTCCAAACTTGGGTGATCACCTCCTGGTCGTTCGCCCATGAGGCTTAGTAAAGTCTCCTGCCAGTCACTTCTTATCTCCAGATGTCAGCGGCAACTTCTAACTTGGCAAATGTACAAAGCCGCCTGCATATCTTCCTCTCCATCCGTTGTTTTCCTTCGGATGGGAACGTTCCATAGTCTGGCAGGTTTTCACAGGGATGTGTTCGTGGCTCATTGCCTCCCTTCCCAACGTTAAATGTGGAATCCTGCTGGGAGTTAGAGATTTTCCAGTTGGATTTCCATCACTCTCTCTGACACAGTAATAGACGCATCCGATTCCACTGAGCCCATCCGGTCTAATGATCTGCAAAGAAAACTCTTTTATATTTATTTATTTATTATTTATTTATTTATGAGCTTATATCCTGCCCATCTTCCCAGCAGGAACTCTGGGCGGCTAACAATGTTAAAAACACAAAAAATAAGTAAAAAAAAAAAACCTCCGAGCAGTAAAGCAGCGGAGGGCAAGATGGCGGCAAATGGAATAGGGGAGAGGAAGTAAAGAGGTTAAAAAAAAGCTAACTAGTAAGGTCACCAAAGGCCTCTTTAAAGAGGAAGGTCTTCAAAGCTTTCTTAAAGGCAGGCAGGGACTCCAGCAGGCACAGCTCACTGGGGAGATGATTCCAGAGAGAAGGCCGCACCACAGAGAAGGCGCGGTTTCACCTCTCTGGGTGTGGCCACTCTCAGTGAGCGCGCCTGCGACGATCTCGTGGGTCTGGACCCAGATGCCCTCTGGGAGATACGCTCCGCCAGGTACTCTGGTCCCAAGCTGTGGAGGGCCTTGAAAATCAAGACCAAGACCTTGAACCTGATCCGGAAGGCAACGGGGAGCCAATGCAAGCGGACCAGGACTGGGGTGATGTGCTCGTATCTATGGGCACCCACCACCAGCCTGGCCGCCGCATTTTGCACCCGCTGCAACCTCCGGACCAGGGTCAAGGGCAACCCCAAGTAGAGGGCATTGCAATAGTCGATCCTCGAGATCACCAGGGCCTGCACAACTGTCTTCAGGGAGGACTCGTCAAGGTACTGGCGGATCTGGGCGATCCTGCGGAGATGGAAAAAAGCGGCCCTGGAAACGGCCATCACCTGGGCTTCCAGGGAGAGGGCCGAGTCCAGGACCATGCCCAGATTCCTGGCCCTGTCTGTAGGCTGGAGGGAAATACCCCCCAGACTAGGGAGGAGGCCATTGTACCGAGACGAGGGCGCCCCGAAGAACAGAACCTCCATCTTCTCCGGATTAAGCTTGAGCCGGTTATCTCTGGTCCATTCCAATACGGCCTCCAGGCACAGATCGGGGGAGTGAAACACCTCCTCTGCAGATGATGAAAAGGAGATATAGAGCTGCGTGTCATCAGCGTACTGATGACAGTGAACTCCATATCTCCTGATGACCTTCCCCAGCGGCCTCATATAAACATTGAACAGCACGGGAGAGATTGCCGACCCCTGGGGCACGCCACAAGGGAGAGTCCAAGGAGCTGACAAAACATCCCCCAGCTGTACCCTCTGAGTCCGGTCGCCGAGGAAGGAACGGAGCTAGGCCAGAGCCTGACCACCGATTCCCGCCTCCACGAGCCAAGCCAGAAGGTTACCGTGGTTGATGGTATCAAAGGCTGCTGAGAGATCAAGGAGGACCAACAGGGAGGAGCTCCCCCCATCGGCCTCCCTGAGGAGGTCATCCTGCAGAGCGACCAGGGCGGTTTCGGTTCCGCGAAGAGGCCTGAATCCAGACTGGAAGGGATCCAGGATATGATTTACCTCCAGGTATGACTGAAGTCGGACAGCGGCCAACCCTTAACAACCTTGCCCAGGAAGGGAACAATGGCGATCGGACGAAAGCTGGAAAGGTCGTCCGACGCCAGGCCAGGTTTCTTAAGAGTGGGTTTCACCACGGTCTCCTTCAAGCGGGAAGGGAAACATCCCTCTCGAAAGGAGGCCATGGCAATAGCAGAAACCCACTCAGGCATGTTCCCTTCGGCAGATTTAATAAGCCAGGCTGGGCAAGGGTCAAAGGGAGTGGCCGCCGGCCGGCAACGAGCCATAGCTCTGGAGGCCTCCGCCGAGGAAACCGGTCCAAACTCATCCAGGAGGGGAGAGCGGAGGGGTGAGGCACCAGAGATCCCAGAGGGTGGGCTAGAGCAGCTGGGGGGCAAGTCGGAACGGATGGCCTCAATTTTTGATCTAAAATGGGCTGCAAATTGCTCACTAGTGAAATCACTAGGAGGAGACCGCAGCTGACTGGGATTGGAGAGGTCTCGAACCACCCAGAATAACTCCGCCTGGCGGTTCGAGGCCTCGCCAATTCTCAGGGAGACAAACGATCTTCTAGCGTCCCTGATCTCGCGGAGGTAGCGGCCAGTCAGCTGTTTAAGGGCAGCCCTATTTACTTCTGTCCGGTTTGCCCTCCAAATGACCTCCAGTCTTCTATGTTCTTGCTTCATCGACCGCAACTCCTCTGTGAACCACGGGGAGGAACGGCCTCGACATCGTAGGAGATGGTTGGGGGCGATCCGGTCCACCGCCCCGGCGGTACTCACATACCACCTTTCCACCAGGGCATCGACCGGATCGTCTGCCAGACCTCCAGAGAGCTCCCTGAAGGCCTCCATGAACCTGGCAGGGTCCAGGAGCCTACGGGGGCGGGCCCAGATGTAAGAAGGGCGCTCCCCGCGGGGCGGGGGGGCGATTGACAGGGAAAATTTTAGCAGGTAATGGTCCCAGACACGAATCTGGCGACAGGAGGAAAAGACCAGGTCCAGGGTGTGGCCAGCTCTATGGGTGGGGCATAGAACATGCTGAGATAAGTTCATGGAAGTCATGGATTCCATGAATTCCAGAGCCGCACCAGAGAGTTCCTCCTCGGCATGCAAGTTGAGATCCCCAACCACCAGGAGGCGGGGGGATCTCAGCAATCTCAGCCGAGACGAACTCAGCGATCTCTGGTAGGGATTGCGCTGGGTTGCGGGGAGCACAGTACACCAGCACAATGCCAAACTTATCTCGCTGACCCACTGATAGATGGAGGCATTCCACCCCAGAACACACCATTGTCACAGACCTACTAACACAAAGGGATTCCCTGTAAACAATGGCCACCCCGCCCCCCTACCCTCCGATCTGCCTGCCCACTGAACCTGAAACCCAGGTGGGCACAGGAGGGCGAGGGAGGCCCCGCCCTCCGCGCCCACCCAGGTCTCGGTAATACATGCCAGGTCGGCGTGCTCATCCAAGATAGAATCAAGGATGAGCGGGGTCTTGTTATGCACTGACCTGGCATTAATCAGGAGGCAGGACAGATCGGAGGCGCTGGCGGGATGGCACCCAGGTAGATGGCACCACAGGGGAAAGTAAGTTCTCCTGAGATAAAAGCAGAAGTGGAAATGATTTGCTTTGGTTTTCGGTTTTGGATTACAACTCCAGAGTCCCCAGATTTAGGGACCATCGTTTCAACAAAACTCCGTTTCACTACCCTCCGTGGCAGCATATTCCACTTCCGAACAGCTCATGACAGTTAAAGCTGTTTGGCAGTGGAATATGCTGCCACGGAGGGTGGTGGAATCTCCTTCTTTGGAGGTTTTAAAGCAGAGGCTGGATGGCCATCTGCCGGGCCTCTGATGATGGGGGTTGGACTAGATAGCCCTTGAGGTCTCTTCCAAGAGGCGTGGTGGCTCAGTGGGCTAGAGCACTGAAAACTGTTGGCTACAAAGCTGGCAGCTCAGTGGTTCGAATCCCGGGTGCCACGCAGCGGAGTGAGCTCCCGCTGTTCACCCCAGCTCTTGCCAACCTAGCAGTTCGAAAGCATGTCAATGCAAGTAGATAAATAGGTACCGCCGTAAAAAGCGGGAAGGTAAAACAGTGTTTCCTTGCAGCTATGCCGGCCACGTGGCCAGGGACATGCACAACCCTGGCTCATTCTGTGTGAATACGGAGGTGAGCACCGCCCCTAGAGTCGGACATGACCAGCACGCATGTGCGGGGGGGGGTCCTTTACCTTTTACTAACAAGCTACTTTTCCTAACTCTGGCTTAGCCTCAGTGAGCCTGAGGCAAATCTTCCAGAGTGAAAATTTAGAGAAACTATGCACATTTGTCCTGTGTCCACAACTGGAACGTGCTCCTTTTCTGCAGCTCTGAAGAAAATGATGCAGACCAGTGGATTCAAATGGCAAGAAATTAGGCTCTGACTAATCATTAGGTAGAGCACTTTGAAAGCTAGAACTGTTTGACAGTGGCATGGAATATGTTGGAGAGTGGGGACCTGTTAATATTAGATTGGTGGTCAAGAAGATCATAATTGAATTGGAGGTTCAGTGAAGATAAAAACAAAGGTTTTTATGTACAGAACACTGAGTTTGATATGTTGTTATTATGGGGTGAAGGCCAACTTACTAAGAAAATATATAAATATATGTTGAAACTCAAAACAAAACTGTGAAAGACTGTATGATCAAGAGGGCAACAATATAGGGCATAATATTGAATTGGTACATTGGACGCAGTTGTGGGAAAGTAATGTAAATAATGAAAAGATGGTGAGTAGAGATGGGCACGAAACGAACAATTTTTTGTTTCCGTTTTCGTTTTTTCATTTTGTTACGTAATGAAATGACAAACGAATTTTGTCTCTAAAATGAAACGAAACGAACAGAAACACCGGAAATTTTGTCGTGCGTTTCGTTTCCATTACTGCAACATGAGTGAATTGCTTAAAATCCTTTTTAAAAATCACAAAAAATTGAAATAAATGGTAACGAAATGGTAACGAAACGAACAAAAATTAAAACAATTTTTTTACAAAAAAATGGAAACGAACCGAAACGGACCCTCCAAACGACAAACGAAATGCCATTTTTTTAAATTCGTGCCCATCTCTAGTGGTGAGTTTGAGAGAGTGCAGACCTCTTCTGCATAGGAATTTTAAAAAAACAGAGCCTGGAGCCTTCATGGGCAGGGGGCAAAATGCTTTTAAGGCTCTCCTGTAGTGATTTTGGCATCTGATGCAATCTGTATTATCTCCATACCCACTCCATTCTGACAAAATAAAATATGACTCTTCCTGGATGGAGAGAAGAGAGAGAGAGAGAGAGAGAGAGAGAGAGAGAGAGAGAGACTCTGCTTTAGGAAAAAAAATAGAATCAGAAGGTAGTATTATCATTTCCCCCCTAATATAGATGCATCTCTGGATTTTGGTGCATTCTAGATATTGATGCCCCTTATATGTGGGTCAACTGGGGCTCCACCCTCTCTAGGGCCCTCCTGGCTGAAGATCCCTACTGTTCTTATATGGTATGAGTGCTGGGCCAAAGCTAAGGGAATGGATTTCAACAGAGGGAAATGCATCGTAGGGTGCTGCATCTAGGTAAAAACAATGAATTGCACATTATAGGAGGGCAGAAACCTGGCTGGAAAATAGTACCTGTGAAAGGGATCTGGGAGTCTTGGTGGCCCACAAATTGAACATGAGTCAGCAGTGTGACGCAGTGGCCAAGAAAGCCAATGTGATTCTTGGTTGCATCAACAGAAGCATAGTGTCTAGATCAAGGGAAGTGATAGTACCACTCTATTCTGCTCTGGTCAGACCCCACCTGGAGTCCTGTGTCCAGTTCTGCGGTACTCTATTTAAAAAGGATGTTGATAACCTCAAGTGGGTACAGAGGAGGGTGACCAGGATGGTTGAAGGTCTGGAAGAGATGCTTTATGAGGAACAGCTTAGGGAACTGGGAATGTTTAGTCTTTCAAAAAGAAGGCTGAGGGGGGATATGATAGCTATGTTTAAATACTTAAAAGGATGTCATATTGAAGAGGGAACAAGTTTGTTTTCCATGGCTTCAGAGACTAGACTCGGGGCAATGGTTTCAAAGTACAGGAAAAGAGATTCCATTTGAACATTAGGAAGAACTTCCTGACGGTTAGAGCTGTTCGGCAATAGAATATGCTGCCCCGGTGGGTGGTGGAGTGTCCTTCTTTGGAGGTTTTTAAGCAGAGGCTAGATGGAAATACTGTCAGAAATATTGTGATGGGGTTCCTGCATGGCAGGGGGTTGGTCTGGATGGCCCTTGAGGTCTCTTCCAACTCTATGATTCTATGACTCTGTCAATTGCAGTTCTTATTTAAGAGAGAGAGAGAGAGAGAGAGAGAGAGAGAGAGAGAGAGAGAGAGAGAGAGAGAGAGAGAGATCCTCTTTGCACAAGGAAGAAAAAATGCCCTCTGACACTGTTTTGTTCAAATTGAGGGTGAAGCCCTCAAAGCAGGTAACTCAGAAGCGAAGCAAAGTGCCCTGTCCTTGGCTGACCCGGTGGCACAGGCGTTCCCAATCGCAAGGTGCCTTGTGCTTAGTTTACTAATCAGGATTTTCTTTTCCCAAGCACAAAGAGAACCTTTGTCCGGGTGTTCAGAGATCTGGGCTAACCAACATTTGGAAAGAAAAAGACAGCCTCGCCTTCACGCTAGGTCTGCGAAATTTGTTACAGCTGAGCCTACCCCAAACTTTCACCAGGCACTGCCATTGATGAATGCAGACCACAAACATTCACATACCTCCATGTAGCTTAACAGGTAAATATGGCCATTTTGTTTCTAAATTAATTATAACTGCACAGCTAAGTCATTTTTGGCATATGGTGGTCCTTCCCCGCTTATCTAGGTAGAAACTAGAAAAAAATCAGAGGTAGTTTACCCCCCTCTTCTTGTGATGGTGATCTGGGAACACAGGGCAGTTTGCTTAGGGAGGGCTAATATTCCATTCTTAGGTGAAGTGTTAGAGCAGGTTGTGGCTTCTCCGCTCCCAGGGATTCCAGGATGAGAAGGATTATCTACATCCCATTTCAGTTTTTGTGACAATTTTGGTAGGCTTGATGGACCACCTGCTCCAGGAACAGGACTTGGGGAGTGTGTTCCTTGTTGGGTCCTCTCAGTATCTGTAAGTACCATCAGCCATGGTATCCTTCTGAGTCATTTCTCTAGAATGGGTCTTGGAGACCCTGTTTTACAATGTCTCAGGTCCTTCCTAGAAGGGGAAACCCAGAAAGTGGAGCTTGGGAGCTCCTGATGGACACCCTGGCCACTGGCCTGCCTGTGGACCGCTCAGGGTTCTGTCTTGTCTCTAATGTTATTTAACATCAACATGAAACAGCTGGGAGAAGCTACCACAGTTTGGGGGTTCAGTGTCACTGGTAGGCAGATGACACCCAACTCAACATCTCCTTACCATCTAAATCTGAGAAAGCTCATTCTAGATCAATTTCTAGTGTCAGTGTAATGAACCTGATGAGGGGGAATCAACTGAAACATAACCCAAACAAGACAGGAGTGCTGGACTAGAAGGCAGAACAGGGAATAGGGTGCAGCCTAGGCTGGATGGGGTGACAGTCCCCCAGAAAACCCAGGTGCACCACTCTAGGTTGCTCGTAGGTTCATCTCTCAGCCTGGATTCCCTGGTTTCAGCTATGACCAGGAGTGCATTTGCAGTTAAAACCTGAGCAGTGGCTCACATTCCTAGAGGGGTCTGATCACATCCCTGCTAGATTCCTGTCACCTGCTCCACGTGGGGTTGCCCCTTGGAAGCTCCAGCATGTTCAAAATGCAGTAGCCAGGTTGCTAAATGAGGCTGGGCACAGGGATCACATCACATCGCACGTACACACACACACACACACACACACACACACACACACACACACACACACACACACATGTGTTACAGCAGCGTCGCTACTGGATGCCAATCATTTTCTGGACACAATGTCAAGGGATGGTTCGAATGTCTAAAGCCCTCAACAGCATGGGCCCTGGCTACCTCAAAGACTACATATCCCATGACGAGACTGTTCAAGTCTTCAGATCATCAGGAACATAAGAACATAAGAAGAGCCATGCTGGATCAGGCCAAAGGCCCATCTGGTTCAGCTTCCTCTATCTCACAGTGGGCATCTGGGAGCGGACGAAACTAGATATCTGTCTCCTGAAGGCTTTCTCTCAGCTCCACCGCCTTTACAAGTGCGATTGGTGGGGAAACGAGAGCACCTCCTCTGTTGTGGCTTCCAGACTCTGGAACTCCCTCCCACTGGAGGCCAGGCTGGCCCCATCTTTGCTGTCCTTTCACAAGCAGGCAAAGACCTTTCTCTTCAGGCAAGTTTTCTGGCTGCTGAGTGAGGATTTTAAAATACACAGTTGCACCTTATAGCACTGTGTGTGTTTTGGTGTTGCATATGATTCCTTGTGTTGTATTCATTGGTCGTTGTACTATTGTAGACTCATTGCTAATCTTAAATACTGTACTGCCTTTTAATTGTTGTAAGCCACCTTGACAGATTGAACAATAGGTCGATAGATAGATCTGTAGATCAATGGATGAACGGACAGATGGATGGAAGGATGAATGGATGGCAAGGTTTGGCACATTATTGTTGTTCAGTTGTTCAGTCGTGTCCGGCTCTTCATGACCCCATGGACCAGAGCTCGCCAGGCCTTCCTGTCTTCCACTGCCTCCTGGAGTTTGGTCAAATCCATATTGGTTGCATCAATGACACCGTCCAACCATCTCATTCTCTGCCGTCCTCTTTTCCTTTTGCCTACAATCTTTCCCAACATCAGGGACTTTTCCAAGGACTCCTCTCTCCTCATCAGGTGGCCAAACTACTGGAGCCTCAGCTTCAAAATCTGTCCTTCCAGTGAACATTTGGGGTTGATTTCTTTCAGGATGGATAGGTTTGATCTCCTTGCAGTCCAGGGGACTCTCAAGACTCTCCTCCAGCACCTGATATGATTCATATACTGCTGAATTTTGAGCATATGGGCACATACCTCCTATCAACAAATCACGTACCGGATGATTTCATTTGGCCCATCTCCTGGAAGACTGGGTGAGGATCTGAACTCTCTTGTGCCAAACGGAAGTACATCCTAAAGTGGAAACAAAGCTAGCTCTCCTAAGGTGGGAGCAGCCAACATTTGTCACCTCTAACAACTCCCTACTTCTTCCACAAGGAAATGACACACCAGCTTTCCCAGCAGTATGTCCATGTGAGCATAGAAAACGTTCTTCTTAATGTGTTTTGATTGAATTTTCCCATCTCCCCAACAATTTCCTCTGGAAAATTCACACCAAGTGTTTATTTTAGACCACACATCTGAAATGATTTCCCGCCTGGGAAAGGATGAGGCCCTGTTTCTTTGTTTCTGCTTGGGCATTCTAAGGGGTGGGCGGCTGGGATTTTAGCCAAAAGAGATTTGTGAGTTCAAGCGTCGCCCAGATGGCACGAGAGGTGTTCAATCCAGCCCCGGGTCTCACCTCCAAGGGGTGCCACCTGTTGCATACTTCTTTTGCCTATAAGGCAGAAAAATGTTATAAGACAAACAGTGTGGTGTAACGGGTAAGACGTCGGCCCTGGAAGGGAAGCCAGGCCAGCACATGTGCATGTGCAGAGAAAGTGGACTTCCCTTCCTGGATCTGGCCCCTCCCTCTGCACAGGCATCACCTGTGTCAATCTATCTGATCTATGGAGCCTATTTGAGTCTGGAGGTCACTGCCAGCAAATGTTATTGATCATTACCTTTTTGTTGTTCCTGTTGTTTTTTAAAATATTTTTTATTTTTCCACACATAAAGGGGTAACCAAAAGGGATGGGTAACTAGTAAAACAAAGTGTTCTCCTTATATACCACCCCTTACCACTTCAAGTAGTCTCTGGGCGGTTTACAGTTTTTAATTATAGTATGCAGGCTACCCATTGCCCCCCCGCAAGCTGGGTACTCATTTTACCGACCTCGGAAGGATGGAAGGCTGAGTCAACCTTGAGCCGGCTAACTGGGATTGAACCCCAGGCTGTGAGCACAGTTTTTCCTGCAGTACAGGCATTTAACCACTGTGCCACGGGGCTTTTAAGGGTACTAAAGGCAAAAGGGAAGAGCTTACGTGGCATGCTTATACTATTTCCATTATTTTGACAACAGTTATGTTCTCTATTATAATATTGGAGCAATTTAGTTACAAACCTCTCTTTCATAAAAAAATGTAGAGTGGTTTCCAAACTGGCGTTTGCCCTCCAGGAATCTGTCCAATCCCCTTTTGAAGGCATCCAGGCCAGATGCCATCACCACCTCCTGTGGCAGGGAGTTCCACAGACTAACAACACGCTGGGTAAAAAAGTATTTTCTTTTGTCTCTTCTCACTCTCCCAACCCTCAATTTGAGTGGATGTCCCCTAGTTCTGGTAATGGATGTCCCCTAGTTCTGGATCTTTAATCTCTGGATCACCCTGTCCGGTCCCTGCCAACGTCCCTGTTAAATAGTGGCTCAAGGTAGACCTGCACCAGAAAGTAAACTGCAAAAAGTATGTGCATGTCTTATCTTGATTTTAATATGCTGAATTTATATCTTTGTGAATTATATATCTATTTTGCTAAGGCTGTGGCTGATGCAAATAAAATAAAGTACGCAACCTGCATTGGTTACCAGTTGTTGCCCGAGCCCAATTCAAAGTGCTTGTTTTGACATATAAAGCCCTAAATGGCTTAGGACCTAGATACCTGAAGGATCATCTCCTTCTATATGAACCTACCTGGCAATTAAGATCTAGCCAGGGGGCCCTCCTGAAAGAGCCATCCCTCAAGGAGGTGAAAGCGGTGGCTTGTAGGTCTCTAGGGCCTTTTCGGCAGCTGCCCCCAAGCTATGGAATGCCCTTCCAAGTGACATCCACCTGGCGCCAACACTGATGGCATTTCGGCGCCAGGTAAAAACCTTCCTGTTTCTGAAGTTTTTTAATTGACATAACATAGATTGTGGGTCCTGGTGGCAATTTTAGTGTTTTGTGCTTAAATGTTTTTATTGTTTTAATTGTCCATTGCCTTTTTAACGTTTTAACTGCTTTAACTGTTCATTTTAATTGTAAGCCGCCCAGAGACCTTTGGGTAGTGGGCGGCATATAAGTTGCATCAATAAATAAATAAATAAATAAATAAATAAATAAATAAATACTATTCTAATAGGGAAATGGGGCTTCATTGGATCACAAATCCCAGCATCCCCAATGGTCACGTTGGGTGGAGATTCTGGGAACTGCGACTTTTCCAAGCTCTGATCCTGTGCCACGTCTGAGGCAGCTTCATTCTCCCAACCCATTTCCCATGTAACCCATCCTCGGCAGTGTGGTTGAAAGCACTCCTTCTTCACCTTAAAGTGGAGGCACCTTAAGCAGCTTCTTGGCTTGCCTTCTTCTCTAGATCACCGCAGCCAAAGACGGACGGAAAGCACGAGGTCTCTTTCCCCTTGGAACCAAGGCTGGACCGGCCCCAGCCTGCAGAATCAGCTTTGCTATGGCTGCAGCTCTTACACACAATGGCTGCTTTGTGAGCCTGGAGAGGAGGAAGAGGAGGAGGAGGAGCAGCAGCAGCAGCAGAAGAAGAAGGACCTTCTTGGAGACAAAGAGCAGCTTTCTTCATCACAGAAGTGACCAAAACAGCAGAAGCTCTCCTTGTATGCCCACAGGGCAGCCCCAAGCAGGAGCCTAGACTCAACACCCATCACAGTTGTTAATAAAGTAGGCCAGTTCCCACGGAGACCCTGGAGTGGCAGGGAGGCTGCTGTCCTGTTAGAGATGCTTCTCTGGTGCTTCATATCAGCCAAGTGCAACTCTCAAGTCCTGAGAGCAAGACTCTTGGGACGAACATCCCCTCTTATTACCTAGGGAATTCATTCAGGTGATAGAGCAGGTGGGAAGGGATACCAAACTTACTTACTTACTGACGCTTCCGATGCCTGCAGGCCTGGTCTTTCTAATATGGGCAGAGAGGAAGGGAAGGAAACAGAACATGACTTCCAAAAGTATATTCTGTCTCTGCAGACGCAGCAATCTACACCTTTCAGCTTTTGGAAGGGCAAAAAGGTGGGAAGACACGGAGCCATCTCTTTGCCAGTGGCACTGCCCCTTCCCCTAGCACACCTTGCTCGATGCTGTGTTCTGGCATCTGGAAAGCAAAGGGCCTTTTCACACGACCCCTAAGATCCGCTGGCCACTTAAATTTGGACCAGAGATCTTAGGGGTTTGTCGCTGTTCCTGCATTCCCACCCCCTCCGCACTCTTGGCTGCTGGCTGCGTGAGGGGAGGGAGAAAAAGAGGAAGAAAAGAATGCCGCTCACCTCCGTTCTGCCATCTCGCTTTGCTCCCGGCACTGCATTCAGATCTCTTAAAGGGGCGGGGGGCAAAAAAAGAACAAACAGAAACAAGGAGAGCCCGGCAGTCACTACTGTTATATCCGCATCAGGAATTTTCACCTCCAGAGAGCAGGTACATGAAAAGTGCGCTGGGACACGCTTAGGTGGGCGTGGTCGCACTTAATTATCTGTAAACTCCAGAGCTGGTGGGGAAATAATTTTAAGCTCTGGAGCTGGGAGCCATTTGCGGCGGAGTTTAGGGGTCGTGTGAAAAGGCCCAAAGAAAGATGGATGTCCTTGCAGGAGTGGACAGAAATCCTGCTTAATCCAGCTTCCAGGTTCCTCCTCCTCCTCCTTTTTTGGAAGGGGAGGCAGAATTGCCCCACAGGCATGCCTCTAGGGCTGCCACGCACTTTTCCTGGTTGGGTATGGTATGCTGGGCATAGGTGTCACGTCTGTGGCCATCCTTATCCTTGTTTGGTACAGCAGAGGTTGGGCATGATGCCACGATGCCCTCTTTTCCTCAAACTGCATAAACGTTGAGGACGTCGTGGGTGATGGTGGCCCTGTCCTTCCTGCCTCAAGTGGTGGAGCCCTCCTTTGAAAGGGAGGAGATTTCGGAGACATTGCTGCTGCTTCTCCTCGTATTCTCCATTCCATGCTCCTCTGATATTGTTGCCTGCTAGGTTTAGCACCCTGGGGCAGAGCCCTGATGGCCCTGCCCTATATACCCTGTTTCCCTGAAAATAAGACAGTGTCTTATATTAATTTTTGCTCCCCCAAATCCGTGAAGAAGAATACGGTACACATTTATTGTTATCTTATTATCAAGGATGCCTTATTTTCGGGGGATGCCTTATATTTCAGAGAGAGGCAAAACTGTTACTAGGTCTTATTTTCGGGGGATGTCTTGTTTTTGGGAAAGCAGGGTATATCACTCTGTGCCTAAAGAACAGGTCTGTCCAATCATGGTCTCCAAAGCCTCCTGGCTGAATCTGCAACCTCACACTGTCTAACATCAGGAGCCTCCCTGAATCAGGGATTCCTTCATGAAAATGCCCTAGGGGGAGGTGGGAATTTTCCCCTACATGCAAGCCACCTCTGATTTGGGTTCTAGCACCATCTCCAGCCAGACGCTCCCTGGGGGCTCTTAATCATGGAATGAAGGAGGGAAGCAGCCCTCGTGTGCCCCCATTACCAATCAGAGATAAGCTGCCACTGACCAAGGAAATTTCATTCCCTGCTGGGAAAACAATGTGGTGGTGAGAGGTCCAACGTTGGAGGCATTCGGGAGAAATCTGGGCAACCGCCTGGCAGCTATCCTTCAATTTGGCTTTCTGCCTTGAGCAGCGGGGTGGACACAGTGGCCTTCTAAGCCTCTTCCAAATTCACGATCCCACGAGTCTGTGGAACTCCTTGCCACAGGATGTGGCGACGGCATCTGGCCTGGATGCCTTCAAAAGGGGATTGGACAGATTCCCGGAGGAAAAGTCCATCACAGGTTTACAAACCATGATGGAGATGTGTCATCTCCAGGCTTAAAACCGGGGTACTTCAAGGGCCAGAGGCAGGGGAGTGGTATCAGGAGACAGAGATCTAGCCTCGTGCACTCCCAGAGGCATTTGGTGGGGCCACTGTGAGATACAGGAAGCTGGACTAGACGGGCCTCTGGCCTAATTCAGCAAGGCTCTTCTTATGTTCATATGAGTCTATGATTTACTGTACAGCTGGTCTTATATAAGCCCAGGCTCCTCTTCTAGGCTCAGCCGTCTGTACCTTCAGCCAGGAAGCTGAACCATTTGTCATCCCTGTCAGACAGAAACCGTATCTGCTAGTAAAAAGTTTTACAGCCCGCCCGCCCACTGTCAGACCATATCAGCGCTAGCCCACACTGTGCAGCCTTTCCGTCTCCTGTTTAATAACAACCTCCCATGCATGCCAACTTCATTTGAAAAACAAGACAATCCTGTTTCTTATACAAGTTCTATGGAATTAACAAGGGCAACAGTAAAAGCCGTCCAGGCCGACCTCGATGGATCCCCAAAGAGTTTATGGATCCCCAAAGAGTTTTTAAAAACAACAATATGTCACCCTGCCCCCCTGTGGCCATTGTGGAGTATTTCATCTAAATTTCTGAGCCAAGGGGACAAGTAACCTGAGGTGTGCTTTTGGAGTCATCATGAGATATACCACGAATGAGCTTCTAGTATGAGCAGGGCTGCTGGAGTTACTGCTTCCGGCCTGCCTGTCAAAAATAAAATAAAATACAATCTTAGACACTCCTGATGTTTTGGACCACAACTCCCAGAATTCCAAGCCTGTATTGCCAATGACAAAGGACTGTGGGAGTTGGGGTCCAAAACATCTGGAGCGCCAAAAGGTTCTCCACCGCTGATCTAGGTCCTACCATGACGGAAACAAAGAGGCGACTTCCTACCAAGGACAGTTATGTGTTTATTCATTTTATTTTACTTAAAATATTTCTATACCACCTTTCTCCTTAAGAAGGACCCGAGGCGGCTTACATAATTAGAGATGGGGACAAATGGAAAAATGACTCCCGTTTTCTGATGAATTTGGCCACATCATCAACATCTGTCAATTCAGATTCCTCAGAAATATAGTTCCCCCAGTGAATAAAAATTGACAAACCTTTAGCCGGTTTTGAGTTGTTAATTTATCAGGCTAAAAAAATGGCCCCAAAGGAACCTGGAGACTCCAAATTTGGATGGCAGCATCCTCTCCCGTCTCTCCCCTCTCTCCAAGTAGGGTGGAGATTAGAGCTTTAATATCTGAATTGTGCACCTCTGAAATAGCTCCCTCAGGCACCACAAGACTCCAAACTTGCAGAGAAGCTTCTTCTGACTCTATTCTATCATAACATAAGAACACAACATAAGAAGAGCCATGTGAATCAGGCCAAAGGCCCATCTAGTCCAGCTTCCTGTATCTCACAGTGGCCCCACCAGATGCACCTGGGAGCGCATGAGACTAGATATCTGTCTCCTGATACCACACCCCTGCATCTGGCCCTTCAAGTACCCTGGTTTTAAGCCTGGAGATGACACATCTCCCTCATGGTTTGTAACCTGTGATGGACCTTTCTTCCAGGAATCTGTCCAATCCCCTTTTGAAGGCATCCAGGCCAGATGCCATCACCACATCCTGTGGCAGGGAGTTCCACAGACTAACAACGTGCTGGGGGGGATATTTTCTATTGTCTGTTTTCACTCTCCCAGCCCTCAATTTGAGTGGATGTCCCCTAGTTCTGGTATTTTGTGAGAGGGAGAAGAGCATCCCTCTGTCCACTTTACTCCTGCCCTGCATTATTTTGTACATTTCAAGCATATCCCCCCTCAGGTGCCTTTTTTTCCAGACTAAAGAGCCCCAAATGTTTTAGCCTTGCCTCATAAGGGAGGTGCCCCAGCCCAGTCATCATTTTAGTTGCTCTCTTCTGCACCTTTTCCAGTTCCACTATGTCTTTCTTGAGATGCGGTGACCAGAATTGTACACAATACTCCAGGTGAGGCCTTACTATCGTTTTGTATAATGGCATTATAATGTTGGCTGTTTTATTTTCAATCCCCTTTTTGATAATCCCTAGCATGGAATCATCCCTCCAACTTTGGTGAAGATTGGGTTTCCCCAACCCAGTTGCTAAAGAGCTAAACTTTCCTGGGGGTCCCTCTTCATGGGGTGCATAGCTGAGACATCGGAAACCCATTCCTCACCAAACATTCAGAGCATGTAGAGGGGATCCAGAGGAAGCATACCTGCAAATGGGGGGCTCTAGATATTCAGGGTTCTTTTTAGAGCATTTTAAAGGGAAGAAGAGTTGATTCACCGATTCATCAATTTGTCACTGGACACTTGTTGATTCGTCAGCCCCGATGCCAGTAAATTCCAGTTAATGAGAAAAACATTGGTCTACTCTGGGAAACTTGAAACTATTCTGCTACACAAATCGCTGCACCTTCTGTTGCACAGCTACAGGAATTTAACCAAAATTCAAACCTCAGCAATAGGATCTACTCCTGGACTCCATCCATTCCTTAATTTAATCCAAATCTACCCTATCGACATACCAGCTGTCAGACAGAGTTCAAAAGTAACTCTGTTCTGATTCCAAAGATTGGAAATATTTTTGGAACAAGGAGAGCTTTTTAGTAATGTCACATGTAAGAGCATCTGTAATGCATCACTCTGGAGGGTGATGAGGGTATAATAATTTGTGTGGGAAATGACATGATGATGGATAATGATGATGGGTGCAGCTGCTCCTTTTTCATATGATGAGGAGTGTTCCCTTGCTGAAAATTCTGAGACTTCTTCAGAAGGAACAGGGTGGGTGGGTAGGCCATTTTAAGCTCTTTCCTAGTTTTTAAAGTGCCTTTTTCTTAACAAGGACCATACAAAAATATTGCCTCCATAAGACTAAAATTAGTGGAGGCCTCTTAAATTAACAAGTAGGAAATTGTACCTAATGCATCACAGGAAGAAGAAGAAGAAGAAGAAGAAGAAGAAGAAGAAGAAGAAGAAGAAGAAGAAGAAGAAGAAGAAGAAGAAGAAGAAGAAGAAGAAGAAGAAGAAGAAGAAGAAATGTAGTTAAGGTTAGAACAGAAAAATCAGCAGAGTACCCCACATATAGACTCTGTAAAGAGGCAGATGAAACTATCAACCATATTGAGTTGTTGCAAGAAAATTGCTCAGACTGATTACAAACAGCGTCATGATGTAGTTGCTCAAATGGTCCACCGGAATTTGTGTTAGAACTATCATCTGCCTGTAGCAAAGAACTGGTGGGATCATAAGCCTGAAAGTGTGATTGAAAATGAGCATGCAAAATTACTTTGGGACCTCTGAATACAGACAGACAGGGTTTTGGAGCATAATATCCTGGATATTATGATTGTGGAGAAGAAAAAGTGTGGATCATTGATGTTGCTATACCAGGTGATAGTAGAGTCACCGAGAAACATCTTGAAAACATTGCCCGATATCAGGATCTGAAAATTGAACTTCAGAGACTCTGGCATAAACCGGTACAGGTGGTCTCAGTGGTGCCTAAAGAGCTGAGCAAGTATTTAGAAGAAATTGGAGTTGACGAAGGGCGTTTATACACAACCCCTAAACTCCGGGGCAAATGGCTCCCAGCTCTGGAGATTAAAAATGTTTACTGACCAGCTCCGGAGTTAACAGGAAATTGCAGAAAGCCACCTGCTTTTTGGATGTGACAAATATTTGATCCAGTGTAAGGATAGTGAGTGTGGGGCTCTCCTGGCTTCTGTTTGTTCTTTTTACATCTTTAAGAGATCTGAATGCTTCCGGGAACAAAACGGAGGTAAACCGGCAAAGCCACAGGAAGTGCGGAGGGGGTTGGGAACCCCTAAGATCTCTGGTCCGAATTTGGTGGCCAGCGGATCTTTGTAATCCAAAACAATCAGTCAGCTGCAGAAAGCCACCTTACTGGGATCTGCTCGCATAATTCTCCGATACATCACATAGTCAGTCCTAAACACTTGGAAAGCGTTCAACTGGTGATTTGTAATACAAAATCCAGTGTAGTTGTCTGCTGTGTGATGATGATGATGATGATGATGATGATGATGATGATGATGATGATGATGATGATGATGATGATCCAGGCTCTGAGGCTAAATTGTATAACAAGAGAGGATGAGTTTGAAGAAGAGGTACCATGAGGGAAGGGTAGATCCGTGGTTTAGCTCTCTGGCTGAGTTCAATTCCCCCCCACTAGCTCCTTGACAAGATTGTGTGACCTTCTCCACCACCCACTAAGCCAACACCGTCTGTCCATCTTCCCAGAAACATCACCTCTCTCTGTTTTCCCAGCTGGAGGCCAAATATAAGAGGCACTGCTACTCCTTCATTGCGGTATATGATCTGCAGCGGCTTTAGCAGGTCACACATTCAGTAAGCTTGGAGCTAGGGTTGCAGCCTGCTCACATTTCCCCATGTTTCTCAGATCATCGGCATGACCTGGCGGAAAAAAACAGAAGCACAACCCTTTGCACACACTTATTTGAGAAGGGCCTCCATCCAAACGTAGCAGAACTGAAAGCCCGGAGGCAGAGAATAAGTACCACCAAGAGATTCACAGGTCTCTGCATCCCTCAAACACCAACCAACTCTTTCTTTCACAGACATTTTTTTAGAGAGAGAGAAGGATACAAACTCCAAGGCTAGGATGAAACTGATCCACCTGCTAATCAGAACTGTTTTTCCTCTTCAGGAATTAAAAATATGAGGACTAGCGGCATCCGTTGCAGAATAACAGGTCTAGCTGAATGGTCTAAGGGCGTGGCCGTGCTGTGAAATAGATTGCAAATTTGACCACTTTTGGAGAAGTCCAGTGTGATTGATTTTTCTAGTGGTCATACGAAGAAAATCTACTCCTAAGCCCCATTGAGATCCATCCTCAAGCCCTTGTACAGCCAGGCCCCCAACTAGGTTCTGTGTCATCTGGGACAAACACGGTTTCTATGCCCCCTCCACCCCAGCAATAGTGCAAATAGTATGCTGTAGTGTGGCCAAAAACACACAGTGTGGTGCCTGGGGGACATGTCACACTTGCCCGCACCCCCCAGTTGTGGCCCTGTGTACAGTTGGGCTGGAGCAACCCCCAACCCCAGAGATGGAAGGGTTTGCTTTAAGGGAGAGTGCTCCCTGCAAAGGGACCCCTTCCAGTACCATCAAACACACAAACTTTGTGGCCATCTGATTCTACCCTGAACTCTGTTGGCTGCTTATCTTCTTTTATTTGGGACTAGAGATGGGATGAACCAGAAAACCCATGGTTCGGGTTCGTCTGGTTTGGGCCCAGCCTTGGTTCGTTTCGTTTCGGGTTCGTACAATTTTTTTAAAAAAAAAATTGCGTCCTCCCACGCGGGCGGATGACAGCCAGGCGGGCTGTCATCCGCCCATGGGAGATCCCTTTAAAGAGAGCCCCGGTCCCACTGTCTCAAGATAGTTCTCCCTGCGGGCGATGACAGAGTGTGGCCGCTGTCATCGGCCCCATAACGAAACCAAACAAAATGAACCAATTTTTTTTCGGTTTGGTTCGTTTCGTTCTAAAATCACTCTGGGGTTTGTTATTCATTTTGTTACCTCTATTTGGGACAAATCTTCACTATTTTGAAGGACTGTCTAATCCTGGTCTGATTTGAGGATAAAGAATCGCAAAGAGGGAATGTCAGGAGCATTACAATTGTCCACTCACACTTTTCAGCACCTTGACAACAAACCTAGTTGCTGTCTCCCCATTTCAGGTAAAGTACGCTGCAATTCCATCATGTCCAACTGAACAGCAGAAAAAAGCATGTTGACAATAATAATGGCAGCAGTCAAGAGAGTTTACAGGATACCCTCTTTTGCTCACTCCAATTCATACTCATGAAAAAAGAGCCCTGACAATTGCTTTGTGCTTGGGTGAAAAGTGGTATACAAAAGGAGGCAGCTTCTGGGATTTTCCCCTTGAGTGGCATCACTTTGTGAATGGTAGTGAGCACAAAAGGGTGTCCTATAGACCAGTGTTTTTCAACCACTGTTCCGTGGCACACTAGTGTGCCGCAAGATGTTGCCTGGTGTGCCGTGGGAAAAATTGAAAAATTACTTTATATATAGTCAATATAGGCACAGAGTTAAATTTTTTAACATTTTCTAATGGTGGTGTGCCTCGTGATTTTTTTCATGAAACAAGTGTGCCTTTGCCCAAAAAAGGTTGAAAAACACTGCTATAGACCATCTTGACTGCTGCCATTGGTGTTGTTAACATTCAGTCTTTCCATTGCTATGTAAAGCTTGCCATCCTTTTTTCCTGCAGGCAACACGGGCACAATATTGTGCAGTAATATTGGACCATTCCCTGGAATTTTGAATTGTAGGTACAGAAGCACAATATCCCACATTCATAAACCAATGAGATCCCCCTTCCCCAAGAATCAAATCTTATGTTTCGAGCTCATGAAGAAGCAAAGTTATCTGAAACATTTCAGTATATACAAACACTTTAGCCTACACTTCATCTTGTTAATTAAGGAAGAGAGCCGTTACAATTAAAAAGCCCGAGGTACCTCTTTTTCCCCCCCTCTTTTTAAGTCTGGATAGTAGAGATGGGAACAACCAGGAGAAATGACGTTTCGAGTTGTCGTTTGTCGGGATGGGTCCGTTTTGGGTCGTTTCCGTTTGTCGCGGAAATTTTCAAAAATTTGTCATTTCCGTTTGTCGTTTGTCATTTGTGTTGGGGTTGGGGTTGGGGTAAGTGGGCTCTGGGAGGCACCTCTCTGGGTGCCTCTAACGTCTGACCCACTAAGAAGGGAAGGGAAGGGAAGGGAAGTGTTTCGCGTAGCCGCCGCGTACCATACATTATGTTAGGGTTGGGGGGTAAGTGGCAGAGGCACCTCTCTGGGTGCCTCTGACTCACTAAGAAGGAAAGCATACTGGCGTACTGGCGTACAGGTTAGAGGTAGGGGTAGTGGGCTCTGGCTGGGAGGCACCTCTCTGGGTGCCTCTACTCTGACCCACTAAGAAGGGAAGCGTACTTGCGTACGGATCTGGGTTAGGGTTGGGGTTAGGGTAAGGGCTAGGCTTAGGGTTATGGTTAAGGTTAGGGTGGGTTAGTGGGCTGCACCTCTGGGTGCCTCTGACCCACTAAGAAGGACAGTGTACTGGCGTATGGGTTAGGGTTAGGGTTAGGGTTAGGGTTAGGGTTAGTGGGCTTTTTATGCCCTCTGGCACATCCAGAAGTCTCAGTCAAAACCTGGCCATGCGATTGGTGGAATGGGTCCAAAAATTTGCATGGTCCCATCCCATGGCCAGCCCATCATTGTGCAGGTGTAAAAAAATAAAAATAAAAATAAAATCAAATAAAATCAATGGAGATGTTTTATTGCAAGAAAAACCCACTGCTGCTACTATAAAAAAATCAGGCATTTAAAATACCTAATTTTCAAATGTTTCTGTGGTGCTTTGGTGGGTTTTTGGACCATGATTTAAAAATAAATATTGTGGTCGCCATTTTGGATCCCCCCCCACCGCAAGGCAAATGGAGACGACGAGGATGGCCCCCTGAGCCTGGTACCAGCAGCCCAGGACAGGAGAGGGGGGGGAGGCCGGGGACCCCCCCCCAGAAACCACCCCTCTCTGGTAGGTGCCCTCACTGAGGCAGGCATATTTTCGCCTGCTTTTTTGGCTGGGAATCGGGGGTTTGTTTGTTTTTAACTTTTTTTCTGTGCTGCTTGGCATCGCGCGATCGCCGCGATGCCATGAACGACAACGAAAAATCAGACCCAATTTTTCTTTTTCAGTTCGGGTTCGAGCTGGAGCGGAGTAATTCTCGTTACCGTTACCCGTTACGTAACGGTAACGAGAACCAAAAACGGAAACGAGAATTTCGCCGCTCCGTGCCCATGTCTATTGGATAGAACACATATCCCCACCATGGCTTGTCATCTGCAATGGATTTTTCCTCCAGAAATCGGTCCAATCTCCTTTTAAAGGCATATTGGCCAGATGCCATCACCACATCCTATGGCAAGGAGTTCCAGAGATTAACAACATGCTGGTACTCTGCTTTTTTTTTCTTGGTTCACTTTTATTTAACTTTAAAGTTGGATTTCAACACTGAATTTTCTTCTCTGATGGGGTGTGTGGGTGTTTTTTTTACATTTTCAAAAACCAATCAGAAATTCTACCATGATACAGTTGAAGATGGGGGGTGGGGGTGTCTTTTAAAAGCACCTCTGTTGAACTTAACATACCAACCAACCACACATACAGGGCCAGAGCGTCCATTAAGGAGAACTAGGCAGTTGCCTAGGGTGCCAAAATGGAGAGGGGCACCGCCCGCCCACCCGCGCCCCCAGGCCACCCCCCCCCCCTCCGCCACCTAGGGCACAAAAAAAACGCCGGCCCTGCACACACACACACACACACACACACACACACACACACACACACAACTTATGAGTGCTCTTTTCTACCAGGATATTTTGAACCCTCTCAAAAGGACATCCATATGACGAGGTACAACACCCACACATCTCTTCAAATGTATGAGTTTCCTCTTACATCTCATGACATGAGTTCACATTCCTTGAGATTTGAAGAATGAGAAATGGCAGGGGAGAGGATCTGATCACCTAAAAGATGTATATATACCTGCAGCCAGAATGGGTGTAGCTGGCTGCATTGCTCAGTGGTTTAGATATCTGTGTAATCTCCAGGCTTAAAACCAGGGTGATTAAGGGCCAGATGCAGGGGATTGGTATCAGCAGACAGAGATCTAGTCTCGTGCGCTCCCAAACGCATCTGGTGGGGCCACTGTGAGATAAAGGAAGCTGGACTAGATGGGCCTTTATTTATTTATTTATTTATTTATTATTGAATTTATATCCCGCCCATCTTCCCAACGGGAACTCTGGGCGGCGAACATAACAGAACAAATCAGGGAATACAACAATCGGGTACAGTAAATCTCAATGGGGACATGGACACATAAACAACATAGATTAATAAAACATATTAAGAAAACTGCAGCAGGGGCGCACCCTCAATACAAACCTCACCGCTGCTATGTCAAATATAACCTAATATCAATTATCGATGGCGGATGGGGGAGAAGAAAGGGGGAAGAATGAGGTAAACTAAGCTAGGTCACCAAAGGCCTCGCGGAATAGGATGGTCTTCACCGCTTTACGAAAGGCCAGCAGGGACTCTGCAGAGCGCACTTCGCTGGGTAGGCTGTTCCATAGAGATGGAGCAGCCACCGAGAAAGCCCGGTTCGGGTGCGGGACCGCCTGGCTTCTCGGAGGATGGAACCTGAAGCGAGTGCGCCGCGACTGCCGAACCGGTCGGGCCGATGTTGACCGCTGGGCGATCCGCTCTGCCAGGTACTCTGGGCCCAGGCCATGGAGGGCTTTATAAGCTAAAACCAAGACCTTGAATCTGATCCGGGAGGCGGGTAGCCAATGCAGCCGGGCCAGAACCGGGGTGATGCGGTCATAGCGACGCGCACCCACCACCAGTCTGGCCGCTGCATTTTGCACCCGCTGCAATCGCCGGAGGAGAGTCAAGGGCAACCCCATGTAGAGAGCATTACAGTAGTCCAACCTCGAGATCACCAGCGCCTGGACCACTGTCCTCAGGGAGTCCCCGTCTAGATAGGGGCGAATCTGGGCGATCTGGCGAAGATGAAAGAATGCGGTCCTGGCCACGGCTGCCACCTGAGCATCCAGGGACAGGGCCGGGTCCAGGATCACGCCCAGATTCGAACCCTCTCCGCCAGCTGGAGGAAACACCCTCCAAGCTGGGGAGGGGGCCACCACATCCAGACGGGGAGCTCCCGAAGAACATCACCTCGGTCTTCCCAGGGTTGAGTTTGAGCCTGTTGGCCCTGGTCCAAGCCATAACCGCCTCCAGGCACTGGTCGAGCAACCGGACAGCTTCCACTGCAGAGGTGGAAAAACAGAGATAGAGCTGCGTGTCATCAGCGTACTGATGACAGCGCAGCCCAAATCTCCTGATGACCCCCGCCAGCGGCCTTACATATAGATGTTAAACAGCATGGGGAGAGAGACGAGGCCCTGCGGAACCCCACAAGGAGTGTCCACGGGGCCGACAACTCTCCTCCATGCTGCACATACTGGGGCCGACCCTGAAGGAAGGACCGGAGCCAACTGAGAACAGTGCCCCCGATCCCTACCTCCAGGAGCCGGTCCAGTAGGATACCGTGGTCGGCGGTATCGAAGGCCGCTGACAGATCCAGGAGAACCAACAGGGTAGAGCAACCCCTGTCGGCCGCCCGGATAAGGTCATCTTGCAGCGCGACCAGAGCTGTCTCGGTACCTCGGCCAGGCCTGAAGCCAGATTGGCAAGGATCAAGGCACCGCTGTTCCTCCAAAAAGATTGAATCCGCACGCTGCCACCCTCTCGATAACCTTGCCCATGAAGGGAACATTGGCAATCGGTCGGTAGTTGGACAGTTGGTCCGGCGCCAATCCCGGTTTTTTCAAGATGGGCTTGATCACCGTCTCCTTCAGACGAGAAGGAAAAACCCCTCGCTGAAGGAGGCGGTAGCGATGGTAGCGGCCCACTCGGGCACATGCTCCCTCCGGCAGATTTAATGAGCCAAGATGGGCAAGGGTCGAAGGGGTGGTCGCGGGACGGCAATGGGCGATGGCCCTGGAGGCGTCCACAGGAGAGACAGGCCCAAACTCAACCAGTTGAGAAGAGCGGGGGGGTGAAGGAGCTGGGGATGGCGAGGAAGGGCTAGTGTTACTGGAATCAAAGTCGGCACGGATGGCCTCTATTTTGGATCTAAAGAAGACTGCGAAATTCTCACTACTGAAATCAGTAGGAGGAGGCCTAGCCAGACTAGGATTGGTGAGGTCCCGAACCACCCGGAAGAGTTCTGCCTGACGGTTCGAGGCCTCACCAATTCTCAGGGAGTAAAAGATCTTCTAGCCTCCCTGATCGCTCGCGAGTAGCGCCTAGTCTGGATCACAACGGCAGTCTTGTTATTTGCCGTCCGGCTTTGTCTCCAGATGCTCTCCAGTCTCCTCCGATCCCGCTTCATCGCTCGTAGCTCCGCCGTGAACCACGGCGAAGTACGAGCTCTGCCACGGAGGAGGCGCTTGGGGGCGGTCGGTCGACGGCGTCGGCAGCTGACTCAAACCATTGGTTGGCCAAGGCCTCGGCCGAATCGTCAGCCAGACCACCAGAAGGCTCCCGAAGGCTTCCCGGAACCGAGCCGGATCAAGAAGAAGCGGGGCGGGCCCAAACAAGGGGCCGTTGATCCCCCCGAGGAGGGGCCGCCATTGCCAGGGAAAAAGACAACAGGTAATGATCTGACCATGACACGGGTGTGGGAACAATGTCCCGCACCTCCAGATGAGAATCCCCCGACATGGAGGTAAGTACCAGATCCAGGGTATGCCCACTCCTGTGGGTAGGGCAAAAAACATGCTGGGATAGGCTCATGGACGTCATGGTTTCCATGAATTCCAGAGCTGCGCCGGCGAGCTCACCGCCAGCATGCACGTTAAAGTCCCCGGCGACCAGAAGCCGAGGGGACTTCAACAGAGCAGCGGCGATGAACTCCGCGAGCTCTGGCAGGGATTGTGCTGGGTTGCGGGAGCACGGTAGCCCAGCACAATGCCAAATCTATCCCGCTGACCTACCAACAGGTGGAGGCATTCAAGCCCCGGAATCACCAATGTCGAGGCCCTGGTCACTTGAAGCGATTCCCTATAAACAATGGCGACTCCTCCACCCTTCTGGCCCTCCAACCTGCCCACTCCATGAACCAGGAACCCGGGGGGGCACAGCTGGGTGAGGAAGCCCCCTCTGAGCCCACCCAGGTCTCCGTTATGCAGGCCAGGTCGGCCCTGCTGTCGATGATGGTATCAAAGATGACAGCGGTCTTGTTATGGACCGACCTGGCATTAAGAAGGAGGCAGGACAGGTTGGAGGCTCTGGTGGAATGGCTCCCAGGCACGTGGCAGTGAGTCAGAGGGTCAGAACGCGGGACAGGCACAAGATGCCTGACCCTAGTTCTTCTTATCCGACTAACCCTCTGGCTCGGAGCGCATCGTCCACGACCCAACACGGTTGGTATGTGAGTCCCTGCCAACATGGTGACCTAGCAAGGAGGGGGGGGGGAAAAAGAGGGGGAAGAAAAAGAAAAAAGAAAAAAATCCTCGGTAACAAAAAATACAGCTAACTCAGACTAAACTCAAGGCAAACAAATTAAATAATGATACAAAGTTAATATAACAAAGATAACTGCTGCCAGGGGGAGATGTAATACACCTGGGAAATAGATAGCCAGGTGATCCTAGGCTGAGCTGATTAGTGTCAAGGACACATCTAATAGCTGCAGGCGAGCAGGAAGCTAACAAATCCTGGACAACAACTAAATAAATTAAAATCAAATACAATATAAATAAACGGAGGAAAATAAATAACAAAGGCAGTAAAATGGGGAGAACTAAATCAAATGAGATAAAATAAAATAAACAGACAAAATAAAGGCAGCATAGCCAGGGCGCAGATGGAAAATAGCGGGGAGAAGGGGTAGATGGAAAAGTAAGGGGGGAACCCCAGGGCCAGAAGTAGGAATACGGGCATGTTAAAGATGGAATGGGAGGAGGGGGGAACGTGTGGTAGGTGGAAAGACGACATCATCAAATTCCCCCCTCCCTGCCCCAGGCCCTATCCCCCCATGGGCAAAGAGTCTCTAATAGATAGAGAAATAGAGATGCGAAGATCAGGACAATGAAGCGCGGTCATAGATGTAAAAATCGCCGTACAAAGCCCAAGTCGGAAGGAGGGGGAGACGGCCATTCTGGTCCCGGCGGCGAGCGGCGGCCGTTCCATGCAGTGGTGGCGATCAGCCACCCGAGCCAGAGCCGGTAGGATGGACGTTGACGGTTAGGGGAGCAGTTGGTACGCTCCAGGGGGAGCCGCGAGACACCGGCGGCGAACCACCGCCCGGACAGCCCGCACCAGTAGATCACCGGCGGCGGTCCGCCGCCCGAGCTCCCGAGCCAGCCACCGGCCGAGACCGGCGGCGGCCCGGCCAGTGGGTCGCCGGCAGCGAACCACCGCCCGAGCAGCCCGCACCAGTAAATCACCGGCGGCCGAGCCGCCGCCCGAGCTCCCGAGCCAGCCACCGGCGAAACCGGTGGCGGCCCGGCCAATGTGTCGCGGCGGCCGGACCACCGCCCGAGCTCCAGGGGTGGCAGATCAAAAACAGCCGAAGCACAGCGAAGGGGAGAGCCGCTGGCAAGGCGATAGGACGGGGCGACAGGTCGTTGTTCAGGCCCCGCGGCAGCACCCCACCACACCTCCATGCATAATGCATGGAGGTAGGCAAGTCCGTCCGCAGCACAGCGAAGGGGAGAGCCGCTGGCAAGGCGATAGGACGGGGCGACAGGTCGTTGTTCAAGCCCCGCGGCAGCACCCCACCACACCTCCGTGCATACTGCATGGAGGTAGGCAAGTCCGTCCGCAGCCAGATGGAAAGGGAAAGCCCCGACAGGCAGCAGATGGTCACGGCTCCGATATACAGCAGTCCCAGGGGGGAGCCGAAGATAAGGGTCGTGAGTCGCAGGTCCTCGGGTCCTCGGGAACAGCCAGGGAGGGCGAGCCACAACACGCTCCAAGACTCCCTCATGGCACAGCCGGTGATCGAGCAAGGAGCCGGGGTGCTGAAGGCAGAAAGTAACGCCGGAGGGGAAAGGGGCGCCCGGCGGGACTCAGTCCTCGGCGGTTCAGCGAGCCGGGTGGTAGAATCTCAGATGTGACGGAGACGTAGAGCCGCCCGCTTTCAACCCGCTTTCCACCGCTCGGGCATTTCAGCCGCTCGAACTTTGTAGCCCCCTTTAGACCCCCCTTCAAGACCCCCGATGGTTAGCCCTGGCAGGGCCAAAGAAAATTAGACAAAAAACATCACAAACGGCAGCGCTATGCAGAAAAATACGAAGACGCAAGGGTGCTGAAAAGACAGATGCTGCTGCCGGCCGCCATCTTGTGTTCTGTGCTGTATATTGTCCCTCATTATTGTAGGCCACCTTGGGTCCTTTTCCAAGGAGAAAAGGGGGTAAAAATATTTAAAACAAACAAATAAATAAAATGCTGGATGGCAGGAGCAAGGGACAAGGTTGCCGTGGACGGACTGTGGTTCTTCCTTCGGAGGGGCAACTTCCAGATCCTCAGGTGGGCAAGAGAAACCCAAGTCTGGACAGGGCCGACTGGCATCATCCACCCACCCCCTCTCCACCCTCCACCCTCTCCCCCGCTTGGTTGCAGGGGACCCAGCGCCACGCGGGGGGGGGGCTTTAAAAAGCAGGTATCTTCTGATGTTCTTATGACTGTGTTCTGTTTTCCTTCTCTCTGAATATCATTTTCCCCCTATATGGTTTTCTTATTGTCCCTAGCTTTAACATTGCTTTTTTTAACTATGAAAGACCATTACACTCACTCCTTCACATTCATTGTTCTTAGCTTTAAATATTGTCTTGAACGCATCCACCCAAGGGTTATTAGGGAACTGAGAAATGAAATTGCAGATCTCTTAACGGTTATATGCAACTTGTCTCTTAAACCGGCCACAGTGCCGGAGGACTGGAGGATAGCAGATGTCACACCAATTTTTAAAAAAGGAAGGAAGGGGGACCCAGGAAACTACAGGCCGGTTAGCCTTACATCTGTCCCAGGGAAGATGGTGGAAGGCCTCATCCAAGAGAAAATCTTAAAACACATAAAAGAACAAACCTTGCTGAGAGAAAATCAGCATGGCTTCTGTAAGGGTAAATCTTGTCTTACAAACCTTTTAGAATTTTTTGAAAAGGTCAACAGGCACGTGGATTTGGGTGAACCGGTGGATATAGTCTATCTGGATTTTCAAAAGGCTTTTGACACAGTCCCTCACCAAAGGCTGCTGAGAAAATTGCATAGTCAGGGGATAAGAGGGCAGGTCCTCTTATGGATTGAGAACTGGTTGAGATCCCGGAAACAAAGAGTAGGTGTCAATGGGAAATTTTCACAATGGAGAGAAGTGAAAAGCGGTGTGCCCCAGGGCTCGGTCCTGGGACCGGTGCTTTTCAATCTGTTCATAAATGACCTGGAGAGAGGGATAAACAGTGAGGTGGCCAAGTTTGCCGATGACACAAAACTTTTCAGTGTGGTAAAAACCAGAGAAGATTGTGAAGAGCTCCAGAAGGATCTCTCCAAACTGGGGGAGTGGGCTGAGAAATGGCAAATGCGTTTTAATGTAACCAAATGTAAAGTAATGCATATTGGGGCAAAAAATCCAAACCATCTATCAACTCATGGGCTCTGAGTTATCCGTGACGGATCAGGAAAGAGATCTTGGTGTGTTGGTGGACAGCTCCATGAAGGTGTCTCCCCAATGTGTGGCAGCAGTGAAGAAGGCCAATTCCATGCTAGGGATTATCAAAAAGGGGATTGAAAATAAAACAGCCAACATTATAATGCCGTTATACAAAACAATAGTAAGGCCCCACCTGGAGTATTGTGTACAATTCTGGTCACCACATCTCAAGAAAGACATAGTGGAACTGGAAAAGGTGCAGAAGAGAGCGACTAAAATGATTACTGGGCTGGGGCACCTCCCTTATGAAGAAAGGCTAAAACAATTGGGCCTCTTTAGTCTGGAAAAAGGCGCTTGAGGGGGGATATGATTGAGACATACAAAATAATGCAGGGTATGAGTAAAGTGGATAGAGGGAAGCTCTTCTCCCTCTCTCAAAATACCAGAACTAGGGGACATAGTGAGAGGGTAAGAGTAAGAACTGACAAAAGAAAATATTTTTTCACCCAGCGCGTTGTAAGTCTATGGAACTCCCTGCCACAGGATGTGGTGATGGCATCTGGCCTGGATGCCTTCAAAAGGGGATTGGACAGATTCCTAGAGGAAAAGTCCATCACGGGTTACAAACCATGATGGAGATGTGTAATCTCTAGGCTTTAAACCAGAGTACTTCAAGGGCCAGATGCAGGGGAGTGGTATCAGGAGACAGATATCTAGTCTCATGCGCTCCCAAACGCATCTGGTGGGGCCGCTGTGAGATACTGGAAGCTGGACTAGATGGGCCTTTGGCCTGATCCAGCATGGCTCTTCTTATGTTCCTATGTGTTAGCAACGGTTGCATACTTATTGTCTCCAACCTGAAATATTACCCTTTGGTGTTGTGAGCCACTTGCGGTCCTTTCCAAGGAGAAAGGGTGGGGCTAAAATGCTTAAATAGGGATGGAGGGGTGGGGGGTAGAACTTTGTGGTCCACAAATCAAAGATTTGTCCTCCTCCAACCTCACTGTTTGATTTTGCATTGGGCAACGTAGAAATTGACCACCATCTCCCGCCATCACCTTTCCCTGGAGAGAATGGCACTCCACAGTCCAAAGTCATGGAAGTGTCCTTCATGCACAAATCTCACAGCACTTTGGCTTCTGTCTTGGCTAGTGTTGTTGTTGTTGTGGAGGTGGTGGTGGTGGTGGTAACATGCATCAATTGTTCTGGGATGTTGCATTCCCAGAGAAAAGATGTTGAGGCATCTGTGCAAAGGAACAAAGAGAGAGGTTATGTTGTCACTGCTTGTATTCTAGAAAGAAAATGTCTTCTGGAAATCACTGCCTCTTCCCCTTGCTCCACCAGTCTCTTCTCAGGTCCCTCTCCCGCCTTGGTTGCAAAATAAACATTTTCCATCCAGCCTGATGCCACTTTTCTCTTGTAAAACACCATTGAGGAGAAGACAGTCTGTAGAGGAGAAGTGGCAGGTGACAGGAAAAAAGCTTGGGATATTTTTCTTGACAACATGGCCTCTGGCTTTTCTGGTTTAGGATTATCGGTGGTAGACCAAAAGGGGACTTGATTGGTTGAAAATATTTATATGCCACCTTTCTCCCCATAAAGAACCATGGCAGGTCCCAAACACTTTTCAAGAGAATTTTCTGCAGAACATTTTTCTACAGAATGCTCTTTGTTTTGATCTATGAAGATCCGTGAGTAAAATGAAACCTTTTATTATTATTTTCCTCTGACCAATTTCACAGAGGGAGTTATTGAGACCGTAAATGCCAGTTGTTGAATACCAAATGATAAGGGTGGTCTACTGTGGGAAGACTTGAAGCTAATTCTGCTTTGTAGGTCCCTGAATTTGTTGCTGGCCAAGTCTTGCAGGCCATTGTCTATGCTAAAACTCTGGGGGAATTCTTGAGTTACACCCCCAAAAGGAAACAAATCAGAATATCACAAATGACCCCAATAACACCCACACAATCAATATGTGTGAGGCCTAATAACAAAAGATAAAATAGGCAGTAAAACAGATAGACTAGAAAATATTAAAAATATGAAATACAAGGGGGTGAAAACAGAGCAGATAAATAAATAAGGGGAAAATAAATGTTCAAGTCTGTGAAGATTCTCAGTCATCCAGGTGAGTATATCTGGAAGTTGAGTCATGACTAATAGGCTTTTTTTTTCTTGAGAGATAGAAACGTTTCGCTGCTCATCCAAACAGCTTCCTCAGTCTGAATACAGTTAGTGCAAGTCCTCCATCTTATAGTCCGCTTTGACCTCTTGTCACCCTGGTCTGAAATAGGCACAAAAGATGAACAATGGCCTGAGTAGGTTCGTTAGGGAGACAATAGTATCCATAGCCTTAAGGTGAACAATGGCCTAAGGTGCTGAAACCTATAAAGTATGGGTCGTTAGCTATGGCCTTGGTGGTGAAGGCTTTTTGATTTGTCTGGGTACTGTGGAAAGCACACCCTGACAAGTCTTAGGTGGAGCACTAGAGGGCAGCACAGCACCATTTTAAGCAAGCCCGTAACTAACCACCACCTCAACCATTTGCAAATAAATTTCTGTGGTTCTTTATAGTGTGCAAAGTCCAGGGGGAGGGAGCTTCTCTAGACTTTGGACACATGTGGGTGATGTCTCCTGTGCTATGACAGTACCCTTGCTAGCTGACTCTTCCACTCTGGAAGCACCGCAGGGTTGCTTCTGACATGAATGCAGAAGCATTTGAAATACCCAGCATATATGGATTCTGTACTGCAGGGGTAGGGAACCTTCAGCCCTCCTGAAGTTTTAGACCACAACCCCCATGGTCCTTTACCATTGGCAACATAGGCTTGGAATTCTGGGAGTTGTGGTCCAAAACATCTGGCGGGCCAAAGGATTCCCCATACCTGCTGTAGTCCCTACAATGACCTTTCCATGTAGGCCAAGGCCATTCTCTCCATAGCTCCACCCTGGACTGGCGGAGACAAGGCCCTTGGACATGCAATGGGCACAACCTGTTTCTAGGTGCTGCCTTTTTCCCGCTGAATTTTGGGAATGGCGGTTCTGCCACTTCCGAGAGATGGTGTCCCCGACACATTCTTAAGCAAGGGGTGGGCCAGTCCTTGGGGCATTTGTACGCCTAGAAAACCTCAGCCCGATTTTGTCTCAGAGGGAAATTTCAAGGATACAACCCCTCTCCCAGGATACGGACATCATCTGCCAGGGTCAAGAACACTTTGTCCAGGATTCTGTTCCAGTAGACCAAATGCCTGTTGGAAGCCATAACTAATCATGTGGCAGTGAATTCCACTGGTTAGTGATGCTGTGCATGATGAAGGACATACTGCATATTCCCTTAGAAGTCCTCCTTCCTGAGATCTCCTTTCTTTTCCAAGAACTTGGGAAAGGAGGGATTAGGATGACAGAGTTTTGCTTTCTTACTTGTCCTCATCATTCAATTCCAGTTCAAATCCATTCCAGTCGTGAGATGCTTAGACAGCTACAGTGCTAAACTCTCACCCCAGGTTTTGACTGAGCTTTTTCCAAATGCAGCACCTTCCCAGGGTCATGCACTACATCTTTCATTGTCCTGGACTGGCTGGGGGATCCACAAAGTCCCCGTCAGAAACATCCAGAAGGCCATCTCTTTGACAGAGAGAGATGATCTGAGCAATGCATTTTTTTGCCTGAGTCTCAGATTTTGAATTCGATGCAGTTCCAAGTTCTTGCTGCGATCTTAGGAGTGTCAGCCTTTTATTTCTTTTGAAAAGCCAGCAGAGCTTCTTGGAAAGTGGAAGACTGCTCATGGCCACTTGCAGGGGCACCAGGGGCAGAACACACAAGCCCTAGACATGAGGAATTGAGGTTGCTAGGCTGGAGAACAAGCAGATGCAGAGGTTACAAGGGAGGAACACCTTGTAACCTTTGCAATTCTTTTGGACCTAGTTATGCATGCATGTCTACAAAGGCAGATGTTTCTGTTCCAGAGTTTTGCTTTTTCCAGTCAAATCCCTCTGGTTGCACAGCAGAAGGACAAGGATTCACAGACCAGAATTGACTTCAGGTTCCCCTATTTTGTCCACCAATTTTTCTCATCAACCGGCACTTACAGGCTCAAGAACTCCACTCTGAGACCTTTTTGGAGGGGGAAAAAATAAAAGTTCTCATTTCCTCACAATTGAACATATCTGCAGCGAAAGGGTTGTGCATGGCTGATTGCTTTCAGCAAAGGGACTCCATAGACTGACTGCTTCCTACAGAGAAAAGAGAGGGGAAGAGGCTCAGAGCAGAGAGGCAGGTCTCTGAATTCAGAGGCAAGAAGCAATGATTGAGTAGTGCTGGAAAGATTGACATTCACCACAGCCCAGAAAGGTCCCTCCCCACCAACTTTACTAGAGGCAGCATGCGAGGTTGCTAGAACTCCGCGAACTTTCTTCTTCTACACCACCTTCTTCCCACTCACTTCCTGGTACATGACGGAAGGACGTTGACCAGACATTTGTCTTAAAGTAGTTTTAGGGTTTGCTTTGTTGCGACGGCGGAAGCAAACATACATGGAACACCTTGTGAATTGCTGTGCATCTTCATTCAGCTCTGCTGAGCCCCAAGGGTCTTTCTTGCTGAGTCATTTGAGCCGAATACCAGTGACTGTGCCCCCAAGGACCTGAAGAATGTGCTTCGTTCCTCATCACCAGTGGCCCGAGGAAACGGTTCAAGAGGCTTCCGTGTCCAAAAGCATTCCTAGAAATAATTCTAGGTATTGTAGTCCAAACACATACACCCGCAGCCTTTAGCCATAGTTAAGCTTGCTGTGGAATTTGAAGAATTGTGATTTAAAAAAAAATAAGTTTCTAAATTCTGACTTCACACCCTCCTAAAACTGTCACTGGTAAACATCTACCACTTTCTCTCCCCAATCCCATTTAATTAAATCCAGGGGGTTCTGAAACTCCAGTAAGATTCGCAGGCTAGAATTTCAGGGAACTGCAATGCTCCTTTGGCAAAAAGATAAATCTCAGAGCAACAGATTTGTTGTTGTTGTTGTTGTTGTTGTTGTTGTTGTTGTTGTTGTTGAGTCATTAAATCATGCCTCAGCTTCAAAATCTGTCCTTCCAGTGAATATTCGGGGCTGATTTCTTTCAGGATGGATAAGTATGATCTCCTTGCAGTCCAGGGGACCCTTGGGAATCTCCTCCAGCACCACAGCTCAACAGTGTCAATTCTGCGGCGATCAGCCTTCTTAATATGTTTGTGTGTGAGGTGTTAAGGTCTGGGCTCTTTGCTCATTCCTAGCCGGCAACAGTGCTCATTAGTTCATCACACAACTGTTTGTATGACTTTTGTGTTTGCTTCCAGGGATGTACCATTCAGATTTTCTGGACTGCAAGTCTTAGATTTCTATAAGACATACCACTTAGGCAGAATTATCAGGACATCTCAATCCCCAAACCCACAACAACATTTCGCTTGCCTTGATTCCTCTTATTAATGTACAAAAAAAGAGGAGGAAGATGTCATGGTGTTTCCTGGAAGTTCTCAAAACGATGCCTCCTCTAAAACCCAAAGGACAAGAGCCAGGAAGCACCAAGTGGGGTGGAAGACACTGAGATTTTCAAAACAAGGACAAAAATGAATTAAACAAATGTTTTATTTTCAAATTTCACACCAAAAAATTTAAAATATTTTAACCAGGGTCTGTGAAGATTCTCAGTCATCCAGGTCAGTTTATCTGGAAGTTGAGTCATGGCTACTGGACTTCTTTTTGAGAGATAGAAACGTTTTGCTGTTCATCCAAACAGACTAATGAAGCTGTTTGGATGAACAGTGAAAAGTTTCTATCTCTCAAAAAGAAGTCCAGTAGCCATGACTCAACTTCCAGATTTTAACCAGGGTTTTGTTTTTATATTTAAGGCCAAATTGTGAACTGAGCTTTTTGTCAAAATGGTTTCATATGATGATAAAAGAGTTGTGGTGAGGACATGAAAGCTTTGCAAAAAATTGGAATGAGGAAACAAAGTTGAAAAGCCACTCCAGTATTCCTGCCAAGAAAACTCCATGGACATGGTGTCACAAAGAGTTGGTCACAACTGTAACCAAACACACACACACACACACACACACACACACACACACACACACACACACACACACACACACACACACACACACACACACACACACACAAGCAGCACTAACTCAAGATGGAGCTGGGGGGTTGTGAAAACCCCGAGAACATCCTAGAGTCCACCTCCTCCATAAGTGGCCCCATCTCGATCCATGTTCATCATCCATGGTTCAAACTAGGGAATTGTCTGGCTTCTTTATCCAGTGTCATCCAAAGTAGGTTCCATTAATGAGCATGATGCTTCTGACAGGCCTCTTAAATTCAGGAAGCAGTCTGGGGCCCACACTCAGTTACAGCATGTAAGATCTCAGAGAAGCATTTGATTTTGTAAGGTATGGAGATCATCTACTAAGGATGGGTTTCATTACCCGAATCCCGATGTCTTCAGTGGAGAGAATACCAAATTCATTTCCCAATGTCTTCAGTGGTAAGGATATCAAATTAATTTCCCAATGTCTTCAGTGGTGAGAATACCAAATTCATCTCCCGATGTCTTCAGTGGAAAGGATCCGGTTATAGGTAATGAGAAAGATCAAGGCAGGATTACAGGGCTTAATGGACAGGAAGCAGGGTGTAAGGATTGTTATGCTGCCTAGATGCCCTAACCTAAGCACATCTGACCTCGCCTGATTTCAGAAGCTAAGCAGGATCAGCCCTGGTTAGTACTTGGATGGGAGACCACCAGGGAATACCAGGTGCTGTAGGCACCTGGAGTAGGAAGTGGCAAGCCACTCCAGTACTCCTGCCAAGAAAACCCCATGGACATGGGCTCATGAAGAGTCGGTCACGACTGTAATGACACAAAACACAAAACACACACACACACACACACACACACACACACACACACACACACAGAGGGTGTTGGGAAGCTTGCAATGCACCATGATGGGCTGAAGGTGGCGGTAGGGCTCCGAGATGGGAACAGCTTGAGCTCTGACAGCTGTGTCTCTCTGGCTGGGTGTAGAGCCTTCTCTTGTTTCACAAGCTTATGAGTTATGTGACAAAACAGAAGAATTCTGTTCATTTATGTTACAGTGGGTTCCTTCAGGTGGTTGTAAGAGTGTTGTGAGGCAGGCATGAGGGTTTTTCAAAAAGAAAAATAGAAATAGAAAATTGGCCCAGGCAAGGCCTTTGAGAAAATGTGCCCTAGGAAGAAAAACACCTGCGGCTATCTATCATGTCTCTTGAGTTGCTCAGTTTTTCTGTGGAAGGGCTCCACTGCCTTTAACAGCTCCTTTATATAGTATTTGTAAAAATAGCACAGGCAGTTCAGGACCAGAGCAGAAAGAACACCCTCCCCCAAAATTTGGGAGTGAGGTATTAATTCTGACTAACACCTGACCCATCTGCATGTCCATCATATAGCGCATGAGCCCTGTCAGATAGGAAAAGTTGGCAACCATGCCAGCCATCACTCTTGTGGTATCATTTGTGGCTAGAGGGACGCTCTTCTCCCTCTCATAAAACACCAGAACTAGGGAACATTCACTCAAATTGAAGGTGAGAGTGAGAACATGTTATGTATTGATCTGTAATTGCTTGTTGAAGTAACTGCCTTCCTGTTCCAAAGGGAACAGGCCTATTGGTTGATTCTAGTTGCTGCATTTGGATCTTCAATCCTATTGGTTCCCGCCAAAAGGCAGCCTTGTGATTGGTTGTAATTGTTCCCTCCAAAATGTATCTTTTCCTAGCCAGTCCTGGCCCCTATAAATGTAACTCCCTCTCCCCAGTCCTCAGTCTTGTCTCTCCCTGATTAAAGAGCTGTTCACTAGAAGCTGTCTCCAGCCTGCTTTGTCTCTGAGCTGAAATCACTGCTGAATCACTAACCCCACGCTACAATACTGGCGACGAGGATGGGATCCGGAATGCTGAGTAGCAGAGGCCCATCACGCTGACTCAGAGTCCGGATCGCAGCAGAGACAAGACTCACCTGCTGGCTAGAAGACGACCCTGCCCGCCTGGAGAATGGAAAGTCCACGGGTCTTGGAGCCCTTCCAGCTGCCCGAGCCTCACACTTGGGAAGACTATGTTGAGCGTTTCGAGTTCTTCGCGGTGGCTCAAGGAATCACAGATGCCAGCAAAAGAAGGGCCACGTTCCTGAGTTGCTGTGGGCGGGAGACCTTCCTGTTGGCCAAGGCGCTGTTCGCCCCAGCAAAGCTGAGGGAGACAGCACTCAAAGATATTTTCGCCCGGCTGACAAGCCACTTGGCACCTACCAAAACCAAGATGGCCTGGCGGATGGAGTTCCAGAAAAGGCAGCAGCAAGCCGGAGAATCTGTGGCTGCATTCCTGGCAGGACTCTGGGAGCTTGCTCAGCACTGTGGCTTCCCAAATCTTGAAGACACTCTCTTGAATCATTTTGTTGCGGGGCTCTGCAACAAAAAAGCCTGAAGGCGCATTGTGGCAAAGGAAGATGTCACCCTTGCCTCCGCCTTGAAAGAGGCCTCTGCCACAGATAATTATGAGCAGGAAGAGCTCAATGCCAGTGGCAAGACCACAAAGCTGCGGGTAGAGGCTGCCCATGCCATGGATGAGCCAGAGGCTAGTCCAAGCCAGAGGCTAGTCCAAGCCAGAGCCCAGTCCGTGGTGTCGAGTTGGTGCGTCAGTCAGATGCACGGCCCAAAGATCGCCGAGGCGCTTGCACAGGCTGTGGCGGACACCATGAGCAGAAAAGCTGCCATTTTCGTGATGCTACATGCAGGGCTTGCGGTAAGACAGGACACATCGGCCGGGTCTGTCGGTCAGTGGCAGCTGCAACAACGGAATCACCTAGATCAATGTGTCGCAGATCATCCACCACAACTCATCTCCTAGACGACTGCAATTATCTCACAGAGATCAACGGAGAGATCGTGCAGTTTCCGGCGCAGGGCAAACCATCCATCAGAGTGAAGATCAAAGGTCGACCGTGCAACATGGAGGTGGATTCCGGATCTGGATTCACCATTGTCTCAGACCAGACTGCAAGGGGCTCTTTCCTGGGGTAAGTTCCCTCTCTGGAGCCATTCCCAGCAACCTTGCAATCATACACGGCGGGCCGCATCCACATTCTAGGAATGTGTGCTGTGAGGGTACAATTCCGGGAGAAACAGGCCGTGCTTAAATTGGTGATTGCACAGGGGAGTCGCCCCAGTCTTTTGGGTACTGACTGGTTTCCTGCCTTGGGGCTGAGTATATCAGGGCTCAACTCAGTCCAAACTGCCCCTGAGTTGGGCGAGGTATTAGGCCAAGAATTTGCTGAACTCTTCAGTGGAAAGCTGGGTTGTTATAAAGGGCCTCCAATTGACTTTGAGCTGGACCCCAGGGTGGCTCCAATCCGACTCAAGCCAAGGCGAGTGCCTTTTGCGCTGCAACCCAAAATTGAGGCAGAACTGGACAAATTGGTCAAACAGGGAGTTCTTTCACCTGTGGACTCTTCTAGGTGGGAGACTCCTATCGTCACACCCCTTAAGGCGAATGGGGAAGTGAGGATTTGTGCAGACTACAAATGTACCATCAACAAGGCACTCAGGGGAAATTCATACCCCATTCCAGTCGTCTCACAGTTGTTGGCAAAATTGGCTGGGGGGAAATTTTTTTGCCAAACTTGATCTGGATCAAGCTTACCAACAGCTGCCAGTGACTCCGCAATCTGCGGAAGCACAAATGATCGTAACGCACAAAGGGGCTTTCAGAGTGAACAGGTTACAGTTTGGAATTTGTGTGGCTCCAGGAATTTTTCGAGGGCTAATGGAGCGCCTGTTAAGGGGTCTGCCAGGGGTCTTGCCATTTTTTGATGATGTTCTGATTGCTGGGAAAGACCCCCAGGAACTAGTGGGGCGTATCCGTGCTGTGTTACTCAAATTTAAGGAGGTGGGGCTGTAGCTGAAAAAGGAAAAATGCAGTTTTGGGGTGCCATTTGTGGATTTTTTGGGGTTTAAATTTGATGCAACGGGCATCCACCCCACTGACTCTAAAATTAAAGCCATTACTGAGGCACCACGCCCACGGAACAAGACAGAGTTACAGTCATTCCTGGGACTTATTAACTTTTACCATTCATTCCTCCCTCAAAAAGCTTCAATAGCGGAACCGTTGCATAAACTATTGAAGAAAAAGAGTGTGTGGCGTTGGGCTCAGGCACAGCAGAAGGCTTTTGACACCTTGCGGGGCATGCTGACTAGCAGGAGCATCCTTGCTCATTATGACAAGTCGAAATCTCTTGTTCTGGCATGTGATGCTTCTCAATATGGGCTGGGAGCTGTGCTGAGCCATAGGGAAGCGGATGGGTCAGAAAAGCCCATCTCGTTCTAATCTCATATGTTGTCACCAACGGAGCACAACTACGCACAAATTGACAAGGAAGCCCTGGCACTAGTGGCAGAGATTAAAAAGTTTCATGATTATTTATACGGTAACCACTTCTTCCTTGAAACTGACCACAAGCCTCTGTTAGGATTGTTCCACCCGAACAAACAGACGCCGCAGATTCTCTCCCCCAGAATGCTGCGATGGTCTATATTCCTGAATGGGTTCCAGTACACCCTGACCCATGTTCCAGGGAAAAGGTTGTGCCACGCTGATGCACTAAGTCACTTGCCCCTTCCTGGTGTGTGCGATGCAGATCCTGCCCCAGCTGAACGAGTGATGATGCTGGAAACACTTCCGGGGGCCCCTGTAACTGCCACTGAAATAGCTGAGAGAACAAGGAAAGATCCCGCTCTCTCCCGTGTGCTCACTTGGGTGGGGAGGGGATGGCCAGGTGGCCCGCATGAGGAAAACTTTAGACCGTACACAACAAGGCAACATGAGCTATCCCTGCATAAGGGCTGTCTCCTATGGGGAGACAGGGTGATCATCCCAGCACTACTGAGAAACAGGGTTCTGGATACACTGCACTTGGGGCATCCAGGAATGGTCAGGATGAAGTCGCTGGCCCGGTGCTATGTCTGGTGGCCTGGGATGGACCAAGATGTTGAACGATGGGTACGGACATGCAAGGCATGTCAGGAAGTGCGCCCAGAAGTGGCCAGAGCACCAGTCCACTGGTGGGAGCAGACCCGGACTCCCTGGAGCCGGCTGCACTTAGATTTTGCTGGGCCATTCCAAGGAAAGGTTTTTTTTGGTTATCGTTGATGTGTATTCTAAATGGTTAGAGGTGGCTATGGTTCCCAGCATGTCGTCAGCTGCAGTCATCAAGGTGCTGAGACAACTGTTCGCAACCCATGGGTTGCCCGAGACCATTGTCTCAGACAATGGAGCAGCCTTTGTATACCAAGAATTCAGGGCATTTCTGGCTGATAATTTCATAAGAGGAGTCACCTCAGCTCCTTTTCATCCCTCATCCAATGGGCAGGCTGAGCGCATGGTGCAGACAGCCAAAGGATCTCTTGCACACTTGATGGAGGGTGACTGGTCAACGTGCATTGCCCGAATGTTGTTCTTGCAGCATGCGACGCCGTGTACTACTACTGGCAAGTCGCCAGCAGAGCTGCTTCTAGGTAGAAGGCTGGTGACGGTGCTGGACTATGTCCACCCAGACAAAATGCCAAACCGCAAGGCTAGAGCACCTCCACAGGCAGAGAGCGACTCTACAAGGTATTTTGCTCCTGAAGATTTGGTCTGGGTTGGAAATTATGCCAGAGGTCCCCTGTGGGTGCCAGGGGTGATCACCAGAGTGTCTGGGCCAGTCTCTTATTACGTGACCATTGAAGATGGCAGGGTCTGGCGTAGGCACGTGGACCAACTGAGGCGCAGAGCGCCCAGTAGAGTTGGTACCAGTATGGGTGAATTGCAGCCTGAAAGTGACACTACCCCCATTAATGAGTCACAGCTGCAAGACCAGAGCGGAGATGCCCGAGGAATGCAGGTACCAGTGGCGTCTGGAAATGAATCTACTCCTGCAGGTCCTCATGGCGCCGAGGAACAGATCAGGGACACTGAGTTGTCTGAAACCCCCTCCGTGTCAGACGAAACTATTACAGTAGACTCTCCCCCACAGACACTGCCTGCTGAAGCCCCTGCAACACCCATAGCCAGGAGATCAACTAGAAGTCGCAGGGCCCCACAATATCTAAAAGATTACGTGTGCTGTGCCCACCAGGGGGGTGAGGGGTGTTATGTATTGATCTGTAATTGCTTGTTGAAGTAACTGCCTTCTGTTCCAAAGGGAACAGGCCTATTGGTTGATTCTAGTTGCTGCATTTGGATCTTCAATCCTATTGGTTCCCACCAAAAGGCAGCCTTGTGATTGGTTGTAATTGTTCCCTCCAAAATGTATCTTTTCCTAGCCAGTCCTGGCCCCTATAAATGTAACTCCCTCTCCCCAGTCCTCAGTCTTGTCTCTCCCTGATTAAAGAGCTGTTCACTAGAAGCTGTCTCCAGCCTGCTTTGTCTCTGAGCTGAAATCACTGCTGAATCACTAACCCCACACTACAATAGAACAGACAAAAGAAAATACTGTAATTTTTTTTTAGCCAGTGTGTTGTTAGTCTGTGGAACTCCCTGCCACAGGATGTTGTGATGGTATCTGGCCTGGATGTCTTCAAAAGGAGGTAGGACAGATTTCTGGAGGAGAAATCCATCACAGGTTACAAACCATGATGGAGATGTATCATCTCCAGGCTTAAAACTGGGGTACTTCAAGGGCCAGATGCAGGGGAGTGGTATCAGGAAACAGAGATCTAGTCTCATGCGCTCCCAGATGCATTTGGTGGGGCCACTGTGAGATACAGGAAGCTGGACTAGATTGGCCTTTGGCCTGATCCAGCATGGCTTTTCTTATGTTCTTATATTCTTATTTATTTTCACCTTTATTTGCTTATTGCTGGTGTGAACATTGCCTTGAAGAACTAGGATGGTGTAGCGAACAGTGTTTCAATAAGATTCAGGTGACCTGAGTTCAAATCCCCAGTTAGCCATGGAAATTGCAGAAGAGGTGACCCACAGCAAAACACCCCTGAACAACTTCAAGATCTGAAAAACCCAGTTATGGTCGTCCTAAGTCACTCTAATAAAGCAACATGAGGGCAAATAAGAAGTGTTACCTCAACTTACGAATTAAATGTGTTCCAAATGCATGCTCTTAAGTCAAACAACCCTTAAGTTAGGGTACCTATCTTTAAAAAATTGAAAAAATAAGTCAAAAAATAAAAAATGAAAAAAATATATTTGTAAATCTAGCAGACTATATCTAAAATTTGTCAGGCGGCTGTTAAAACACCAACAGTTTTCCACTCTTAAGTCGAATTGCTCTTAAGTTGAACTGCTCTTAAGTTGGGGTACCACTGTATTAACTTTCCTCTTTAGTGATACAAGTGGACCCTCATATAACAAACGGTTTGTATAACGGAAAATCTGTACAACATAAAGAATTCTAGAGATAGGGGAAATTTGCTTAACAGAATCGCCTGTGGGGCGAATCTGTACAACATAAAAACGGTCGCGATTAGGGATCACTCTGTTTTCAATGCATTCCTAGGGGAAATTTGTATAAAGGAAAATTTGCTTAACAGAATTTCATTTGGAATGAATTAATTTCTTTCTACAAGGTACCACTGTATTTGTGAATTGGGGCATACCGATTTAATAAAGATATACCTCAGCCAGTTTTACAGAAGAGGGAAAGGCCCTGAGGACCTCCCTTGGAAGCATCCTCCTGTCACTCACGTCTTTGTCAAAAATGGGTTCGGCCCTGATGACTGTGAATGATCAATGTCAGCTCCCGGTTTACTGAGGTCACCCTAAAACAGCTGATGGATTTTACCTCAGCCACATCCCAGGGTTTGGTTCTCCCTTTGAGGCTTTCAAGGGTGCTGTGATGATTAGACGGATCTGCCCAGCTTCACTTAGTCATTCTTTCAGGTGCCTTCATTATGTCTTTATGCCCTAAGCTTTCTGGCCTAGGATTTGCTCTGTGGTGGATTCCAATTACACAGCCATGACTCAAAAATCAAAGCTTGCCAAACCAGCCACAGAAAATGTGGTTACTCAGCTCTTCTGCCTTTAATGGCGGTTTAGACCAGCAGAATTTGGCACATCCCTTTCCATGATGCATGGAGCACCAATCCTGTCTGCCCATCAAAACACGGCAAAGGCCACTTGAAGGTTGCCAGGTCTTCATGATGCCTCTGATCTTTAGCAAAAGGCTGGCACCTGGAATTCTGGACGGGCAAACTTTCCTGGCCTGGAGACAAAAGAGGAGTGAAATCAGACTTTTTAATTTCTACCCAGCCCATGCGTGAACAGGGTTGGAAAAGAAAGTTGGCAGCCCTCAGCATGGCGGCTAGTGCCACACTTGGCATGCAGAAGCTCTCGGTTCAATTCTCAGCCTTTCCAAGGAGAAAGAACACAGCATTGGCTGATACTTGACATCCATCTCATCTCTGTTCGCGGTCCCGCTTGGGACCAGTATGAAGTAATCTTACCGCACGTCTGTTGTGGGATGAGGGAAGTTCATCCCGACCACGCCCCTTGAACTGTGATTTAAGCAGGAAGAGAGATTCCCCACCCTGGACTCAGGAATCTGCTCATCACGCTTCTCGTTCTGAGATGAGAGCCCGTGAAGTCATGAGCCCGTGAAGTCATGCTTGTCACGGAACGAGTGATGATAGGAGCAGAACCCATCTAGTGGCAGGAGCGAGAAGCGACATTCGCCAGTAAATTCCCTATGGAGTTAGCAATGCAGTGAATAGCTTTTAAAAGACAAATGCATCAAAGTTTGCTCCGTAATGCATTGAAGGCAAGACTTTGGAGAATCGAAACTTCAAAAAATGGAAGGTTAGGCCAGGGAAAAAACAGAGAATGAAGGCATGGAACTTCACATCTCATCACAGAACGAGGCCGTGCGTTAACAGTCATGCCAGTATCATCAACCACGCCCGTGCGTACACGGGAACAGGGACAGAACCAGAAGAAGACCATGTGACCATGACCGGCATCAACACGCAACAAACTTCCTCCCGGGACGAGAATGGATGTGAAGTAACCATCATTGTCTAAAGCCACTGCTGGTGAGAGATAGTAGTCCAGGCAAGACTGATGATGTTTGCAATTCAGCATAAAGGAATTTTCTGTAACCAAAGCTTTTCTGAGCAAAGATTTCCATTCCATGAGCTATACCTATTTCCAGAGCTTAGAAAGTTTCAGCTCTTATTTTCTACAACTTAAGGCCGTTACTTCATGTCCATTTTGTTGCTCTAGAAAGTGCGCTGAGTTGCAGAATAAAAAATTGTTCCCCCATGTCCATCACACTTCAAGAAAAATACATTGTGACCATGCCCCCTGAAGCGCAACTCAGCACACTACAATTGTACCTGGTCCAGGGATAGTGTTTTGCTTATAGCTCTTCTGGTGCGGTTTTTAAACCGGTACAAGGCACAGTGGGGTAACGTTTGTTCTGCATCTTTTCCATTTTCATCCCTGTTTGGTTATTTCCCCTTTTTTTTTTAATTTTCAGACACAGTAGATATATCATGTCAGTAACCCTCTGTTACTGTTTTGAAGTGTAAATTGCAGCCCATTTGGCTGATTTTTGTTTCCAAACACTGTTCCGCTGTACATAATGATCTAGACACCAGGTGTCAGCAGAGAACATGTATATTCTGACATAATTTGTACCCTGAAGTTGTTTAACGCCTGGGGTTGCCTTCGTTGGTGAAAAAGGAGGTTGTCCATAGCCTTTTGGCCCATAAATTGCTGTTCATAGTGTCCTTTAGCCACTTGGCAGGCTAGGGGATTCTGTTCTTGAAACTTTTTTAGAATAGTAACCCTATTAAGATTTGCAGAGGGGCCCTTTTGTGATTCTGAGGGTTGCTTTCGTTCTCCTGAGGCAACAACCCCCGTCCAATCCGCTCTCTCAGCAAACCTTGGCGGAGTGCAAGAATTAAGTTACGTTTCACCTTCTTCCTTGTTTCTTGGCTGGTGCCGGGTGGAATTATGAAAGCCAGGATGTCGAGAGAGAGCCTCCTCCCTTATTATGTAATGGTTTTGAATCTGCAATCCAAAGTAGAAAACAGCTGGGAAGTAGCTGTCAGCCACCTATTAACTGCGTCATTCATGAATACTTCAGTACAGGCAATAATGTCGTCAGTGGCTTTTCGAACCATTAAACTGGTCTCTGGAATGTGGTCTTTTCGTGATGATGAGCCCCAATAGCTAAACAAAAATATAGCCCCACTATGACTGCTACCGCACTTCCTTGAGCAGCCGCTTTTCAGTTTGCATCGCCTTATCTCCTCCCGCAGTCACGGTCACATGGTGGCTACAGCGGTTCGGCAGTCCGCACTTCAGCGGTTGCTTAGCAATCGGCTTTTCCGTTCGCACTTGGCTGAACTGCTTTAAACCACGACAGGGAAACGGCAGAAACGGGGGACGGGACCGAAAAAAGGCGGCATAGTATGTTCGCAAATGCAACCAAATCGCTTTAAAAGGGGGTGCAGGAACCATTTTAAAAAAACACCACCCTCAGTGGTCATTGCAAGAAAAACCAACACAGCAGTCAAAAATGGGCATGGCCAAGGAGGCTCTTCAGAAAAAGAGATCTGAAAAGCAGACAGTGATTTTTAAGGCAATTTGTCTTTAAGGAAAAGGCATTTTAAATCTAAAGTGCTGTAGCGGTCTTAGTTGAAAAAGTTAACTTCTGGGTACCTCTCTGCAGAGAAAGAGAACAGAGCGTCTTCATCTGTGTTCAGGCCCCCCCTCAAGAGACTTCCCAGAGGCATTTGGCAGCATTGCCAATTTTCCAGTCCTATCAAGCTGCTACGCCTTGAACCATTGTTTGGTTTGTTATTCTGCAGCATCAAGTCAGCTGTGGTTCATGGCAACCCCACGAATGAGGGACCGCCCACAGTTCCATGAATGGGTCACCTCCAATGTCACGGCTTCCTTTCAGGGCTCGACCCACCTCGTGTTTGGTCTCTATGTTTTCCTGCCGCTTTTGCTTTTTCCTAGCAGGACTGACACTTCCAGCACATCTTGCCTTCTTGTGATGTCCCCCGAGCACAGTGAGTGAGTGAGATAACAAGTCTCTGCGAGGTGCCTCATTCCACCAGTGTTCCCTTTTTTATCAATCTGTTACTTAAAAAAAAAAAAGCTGCAGAGCAGTAAAAGTTGCCAAACTTTGTGAAACAGCAAAAAAAAAAATGCCTGGCAATAACTACCTGGTTAATCATCAAAGGGCTTTAAAGGAAACACACACAGACACAAAGACAGACAGACAGACAGACAGACAGAGACAGAGAGAGAGAGAGAGAGAGAGAGAACACTGGAACACTGAGTCCACCCCATGTCAAGGAGACTCTCTGGAGAATTGAACTCCCAACCTTTGGCTCCTCAACCTCAGAACTATCCAGCAGTCCATGTGTAACAGTCTTAGAACGTTCCCGTTGGAAAGCACCCTGTGGATCCAGTCCAGCTCCTGTCATGGGGCACTGTGGGGAATCAGACTCCCAGCCAGATAGCTGAACCACAGAGTCATCCACAAGGGACATCCTCAGGAAAAGAAAGAAAACACAATGCACGTGCAGTAAGATTGCATATCTGCCATGATGATTCCAAGCCCCCTTGTAGAGGATGAAAACATTTTAATAGTTGCTTGCTATAAATAGTTGCTGGCTCCCTCTAATGGCCAGTTCAGGTTAACCTCATGGTTAAAAAATTTCCTTTGAGGGGGGATGTTGAATCTTTTTAATATTTTCAAACTGTGAACAACTGAATCAGCAGAGAGTGACCCCGTGATAAGGGGGTCCTGCTGCACTGAAGACCAGAATTCCAGTGTTGTCATATTGCCTGCTCTCAACTTTGCAGGTGATGTAGAAAGCATACTGGACAGAGCTGCAAAACATGTTTACATTACATACAAATTATGATGGGGGTAACATGGCCTCTGGTCCAGTCTGATATTTTAGGAATTTTAATGCAATCAAGCAACTTTCCCCCACATCTGCTAATTAACCCACAGGAAGCATTCACTGGTGTGGTATTTATTGCATCTTTCTGGTATTACTGGGGTAACAAGATGTTGAAAGAGCGCCGGATGCCATGTGGAGAGAATGTTGTGTGTTGTGTACATAGGAGATTACTCCACCTGTAGGAGCGGCTCCTTCTCACATGGTAGGGTGATAAAACTGATCCTATCGTGCATTGTTACTTCACTTTTCAACTTGTCAGATCAGCGTACATTATGTCACATAATTTTGTTTTTGTTCCGACATTACATAATATGTAGCAGGAAGGCATTGGGCAGATTAATTAGAGGAAGAAATCTTAAGCTCTTTGATGAGGGAAATTCTTTCCTGGAGACTTGTAGAACAATCTGATAATTAAGAAGCAAAGGTATGTACCAAGAACATGATGTCCTAGAGAAAAATGATGTGTTGAAATTAGAGGAATGGCAATCAGCGTATCCCTGATCCACTGCACTAGCTATTTTTAAATTTTTGTTCACCTTTTTGGCTGTTCTTCTCCCCCGCCCCCCCCCTCGGTTCTTTTGCTTTCGATGGACTGCAGTTTACTGTTTCAGATTCATGGGTTTTAGCTCCAGGGGACAGACATGGACATGCCTTTAGTGAGCGGAGAATATGGAATGGAATGTGCATGTGGAAGGTCCAGACGGATGCATGGCCTTAACAGCTGTTGCCATAAGATATTTAACTGACTTTGAGAGGCAACACGTTCACATCTTAATGGTGGTCTTAAAAACCAATGGAGCTCCATTCCAAATTGGGTGCTTTCTGTTGCAGAAATAGAATTCTTACCTACTGTGCCTCTGAAGGCATCAACTGCTGCATACGAAACATATGCCAAATGAAACACGGATGTCATTAGGCGGCCATAAGAGAATTAAGAAAATAAGTTAATGTTACAAGTTACCAAGGGGCTATAACTGTTTTCCCTTTTCAGGGAAAAGTAAAGCAGGGCATGAGTCAAGTGGGTAGAGGGACACTCTTCTCCCTCTCACAAAATACCAGAACTAGGGGACATCCACTCAAAGTGAGGGTTGGGAGAGTGAGAACATACAAAATATTTTTTTTAACCCGGTGTGTTGTTAGTCTGTGGAACTCCCTGCCACAGGAGGTGGTGATGGCATCTGGCCTGGATGCCTTCAAAAGGGGGATTGGACAGATTCCTGGAGGTAAAGTCCATCACAGGTTACAAACCATGATGGAGATATGTAATCTCCAGGCTTAAAACTGGGGTACTTCAAGGGCCAGATGCAGGGGAGTGGTCTTAGGAGACCAAGATCTAGTCTTGTGCGCTCCCAGATGCATTTGGTGGGGCCACTTTGAGATACAGGAAGCTGGACTAGATGGGCCTTTGGCCTGATCCAACATGGCTCCTCATATGTTCTTATGTTCTTATGTAAACTAATTTTCCACCGCCTAAGGGAACAGTCCCCATGCACACCCAGTGCATGAGAAAACTGGAAGAGAAACATGCTCTACACTTCACACCGCCACCACAACTGTTGTCATGTGTTGTACCATTTCAATCTCACAACCACCCACGAGCAACACAAAAGAGACCGAAACAAGCCAGTACCGGCACAGTTCGGCTTTTTGCTGCCCTCAATCCAGCCGCAGTCATCCTGTGTCACTTCTAGATTTATGTATTCTGTGGTCTGCCCCACTCAGTCACACTGGGGGTGGCAGTGGGGGGGGGGCTTATTCTCCTTCTTCAGCCTGGAATCGACTGGGTTATACCCTCACCACAGCCTCCGGAGAACTACAAAGCTACGGTAGTGCAACACCAGCTTTTTTCTTTGGATGAGAGGGGGAGAGAGGGTTACAGTTGTCTCTGTGAGGAAGATGAACTGGGAGCTCCCTGAGGGGCTTGATTTTAACATCAGTCACGCTGCAGGAAGTCATGGTCCCCTGGTTAAGCAGAGCCTGCTCACTCACCAAGAAAGCCGACAAAATTTTGCCCGCTCCTGCAGATGTGCGCCGGATTCAGGCGAGGCTGAAACTGCAGACCAAATCCGCCTGATTCGGATTGATTTCTGTGAAGTCCAGACGAAAACAGAAGAGCCAAACTGAGCTCGCCGGGTGAAGCAAAGCAAATCTGTAGATCGAGTTGTCTCCAGGGGCCATACTGGATAAGACGATGCACAAAATCATGTCAGCCTCCTTTTCCTTCTCTCGCTGAAACTACAACCCTGTCTGACATTGGGAAGGTTTGCAGTCCTCTTTGTGGTCTCTCATGTCCCGAACCTTTGTGGGCAGTATAAATCCAGTGGAAGCCAGTGAAGGATTTGCTTACAAATTGAATGAATGAATGAATGAATGAATGAACGAACTGGAATACAGGGCACAAATTTCATTAAATGAGGTGCTCAATACTCCAGGTTGAATACAGACACATTTTGAAGTCCTAAATTAGCCTTCCTCCCTTAAGAAAGGGAGCCACACACAACTGGAAAGGAAATACCTGATGACCATTGCTGGATTTTGAAGGGTTCTGGGTAAGCTTTCCATCACCCCCTCAAAAAAGAGTCATGCATAGAAATACTGGTAATCAAAATGGGAAATATTTAATTTAAAACAGAGAGAGAAGCAAACAGAAACAGCCATTGAAATCAGGTCGTGACTTCAGAGCAGATCCTACAGAGCTTAGAATACTATACCTTATTTTTTCAGGTCCAAGAACTTCTGCCACTACTACCACCACCATCACGGCCACTGGCTTTGCTAGGGTCATGCTCACCTGGACACAGCAGAGCTCTTCTTGAGTTGAATGGGGCTTTCCAGATGTTGTTGAATGGTAGCTCCCATGGTCCTAGTTGGCAAGAGCTGATGGGAGTTGTAGTCCAACAGTACAAGCGTCTGGCCCATCAAATAGATTTGTGCTCTTACATCCTGTTGAGAGTGTGGAGAGGACAAGCCCGGTTGAACTCTTCAGGTTGACTGCGAACCAGCCCTGAAAACCAGGAACAAAAACGAGTTTCCTCCATGCAAGGGAGTCCCTTTGGCTCAGCCAAAGGTTTCAACACGTTGTTTCTCACCAGCTCAGCAGGTTTTGAGTGCAAATAAATCAGCACCGTAATTTGCAAAGCAGAAGGTGCTCAGTATTTCTCATGGCAATTAATCCCTCCCGAGTCCTCCAATTACACATTATATAATAACCGAGGAGGGGGGAAATACACGATAGAATTTGCTGAGTGCTGTATCTGGTATGTTGCAAACAAAAGGTGCAGCAACTAGTTCTTGAGCGCATCATGCATTTCCACCTGTGAGAAGGAACCACTCCTGTTCCCACATGAGTGAGGCAACCATCTGAAGGCCAAATCGTAGCAATATGGCAAGCCACAGCCTTGGTCCAGCTGGTCTAGTATCATCATCGCTGATGGGCAGCCAAAGGTTTTCAGGGAGGATTCTTTCATGGTATCATAGAATCATAGATTTGGAACAGACCTCAAGGGTCATCCAGTCCAACCCCCTGCAGCAACCCCCATCACAGTGCTCCCAACAGATGGCCATCCAGCCTCTGCTTAAAACCCCCCAAAGAAGGAGACTCCACCACCCTTCGTGGCTGCATATCCCACTGCCAAAGCTAAGTTCTTCCTAACGTTTAAATTGAATCTCTTTTCCTGTACTGTAGTTTGAAACCATTGCCCTGAGTTCTTGTCTGTGAAGCCATGGAAAACAAACCAGTCCCCTTTCCGACCTGGACCTAGAGGTATCTGGCATTATTAACCAGGCTCAACCCAGGCTGGCATCTGAAATCACACAAGATCAGTGAGTTAAGGTTCATTGTGGCCAAAAGGACAGAAAAGCCAATTCTACTGTATGGCCCAAGATTGTCTCCAGGGATTTTTCCAGAGTTAGAGGAACCAAGCTACATAGGGCCAGATATTAAAATAATAAATATGCATAGGATTTGCAATTTTTAAAAGGTTGCTTGTTTAGCACCATATCAGGAAAGTGATTCAGCAGTAATCATCAATTCAGCGCTATATCACTTAATTGTGAACTTAAAAGCTTAATTGTGAACAAGGAGCCCCGTGGCGCAGCGGTTAAATGCCTGTACTGTGGATAAAACTGCTCATGACCTGGGGTTCAATCCCAGGTAGCAGGCTCAAGGTTCACTCAGCCTTCCATCCTTCCAAGGTCGGTAAAATGAGTACCCAGCTTGCTTTGGGGGTGGGGGGATGTGTAGCCTGCATACTGTAATTAAACTGTAAACCACCCAGAGACTACTTGACATGGTATGGGGTGGTATATGAGCAGAACATTTTGCTTTATAAACCAGTTCTTTTTAAAAGGGCACTGCTGGGGATGATGAGAGATCAGAGTGTGATGTACTCCATGCAACTCTCCCTGTTTGGAAACTTGCAGCGCACCTTTCCAGCATAATTAAGCTTAATTTTGAACAAAATAAAAACAAATATACAATGATTTCAGCTGATGTAAAGGGACAGATGCGATACCAACACAGCTCAGCCCTCCTTCTCGCTGCTCCCCCTCAGCCACAAAAAAAATGAGAGGTTTATTTATTTATTTGTTAGCATTGCTTTCTGTTTGTTTTTTGCTGAGAATTCGTATTTAATTGCCGGGCTGGAGTCATTCCAGCTAAACCTTCAGGGCATTCCTCCACTCCGATCCTGGCAACCCTCTCAGAAAGAGGTTGAACTACAAGGCGAGAAGGCATGGGAACAGCCAAAAGAATTTCCAGAGAGAGACTGAGAACACATGTGGCTCTGCGGAGGAGTTTGTCTGAAGTCCCAGTCTCCAAACATTCCATCGTCTTGAGGGGCAGAGACATCTCCAGATGTTCTGTCTTCTGATCTCTGTTCATAAATGATGTTGTGTTGGAGACACCCAACAGGGATTCCTCTTCGGCCCCAGAATTCAGAGTAAAAACAGATAGATTCCAAGCTGTTGTTTGTAGACTGCCTTCCCCCACCCCGTCACGACATCTGGGATTGCCTTGTCTTCTGAAACTCAGAGGGAAAACCTTTTCCTGCTTTAGCAGTGAACATTTATTGCAGGAATAGAATCACGGAGTAGAAAAACCTTTGTGGTTGTTGCTGTTGCTGTTTTTAAACTTCAGCTCCTAGACGTCCGGAGATCCTGGGAGTTCCAGTCCAGAAAAGGACCAGCCTCTGTTGATATAGAAATAGGAGTAAGTGATAACAGCGATTATGAGGTGATAGGATGACTAATACTTCCTGGGCAGGATTCATCAGGATCACTGGGTGAGACTTATTCAGCATTTCTAAGACCTACCCTGCTGATTGCGACAATCAAATCCCTGAGCAATTAAGAACATAAGCACATAAGAAGAGCCCTGCTGGATCAGGCTAAAGGCCCATCTAGTCCAGCTTCCTGTATCTCACAGTGGCCCTACCAGATGCGTTTGGGAGCGCATGAGACTAGATATCTGTCGCCTGATAGCACTCCCCTGCATCTGCCCCTTGAAGTACCCCGGTTTTAAGCCTGGAGATTACACCTCTCCATCATGGTTTGTAACCTGTGATGGACTTTTCCTCCAGGAATCTGTCCAACCCCCCTTTGAAAGCATCCAGGCCAGATGCCATCACCACCTCCTGTGGCAGGGAGTTCCACAGACTAACAATGCGCTGGGTGAAAAAATATTTTATTTTGTCTGTTCTTACTCTCCCAGCCCACAATTTGAGTGTATGTCCCCTAGTTCTGGTATTTTGTGAGAGGGAGAAGAGCTTCCCTCTATCCACGTGACTCATGCCCTGCATTATTTTGTACATCTCAATCATATCCCCCCTCAGGTGCCTTTTTTCCAGACTAAAGAGGCCCAAATGTTTTAGCCTTTCCTCATAAGGGAGGTGCCCCAGCCCAGTAATCATTTTAGTCGCTCTTAATTGAACAGGACATGAAGCTGATATAACTTACTAGCCAGTACAGTAATTTTGTTGTCATTTTGGGCTGTCAAACCAGTCCCAACTTACGGCACTCCTGATATTCATTTTCAAGGTACATGAGCTGTCAAAGGAGTGGCTACACTGGGGCAACTCCATTTCCAGTAAGTTTCCATGGCTGATCTGGCATTTGATCTTGAGTCCCCTACATCCAAGGCACAATCCACTACACCACACTACCTCTCAGCAGTAGAGTTGTGCCCAAAGACCAATGGCAAACCCTCTCCAAGCTACAGTATTCTGGGAGCTATCAGGAGATGCCTGAATGAATGGACTGGAGGTCATTGTCTTTTTCTGATCACGAAGATCTGGAAATTCTCCTCCAGGTAAGGTGGCCAGGTGGCCTCTTTTAGGGAAGACGGTCCTCTATTTGAAGGACTGCCAAGGGGCAACTCTCCTTTTGAAGGGGTCCTCGAGTTGAGTGGCTGTTCAAGTCTGATCTAAGGTCAGAATGAAGAAAGGGAGGAAACTGGGGACCTTAAAATTTGCCTATATCTACTAAGCATAACTAGTGCGCTGTATTCAGACTGATGTAGCTGTTTGGATGAGCAGCGAAAAAAGAAGTCCAGTAGCCATGACTCAACTTCCAGATACAGTACTCATTATTGGCATATTGTGTTTACCTGGGTTCCTGAAGGTGGTAAGAAATGAGCTAAAATGAATTAAATATTCTCCCTTTCTTCTCAAGGGCCACTGTATTGCCAACCTGACGGATTATGGGAGTTGTAGACCATGCTGTTAGGGGCGTGGTGGCTCAGCGGACAAACGCTCCGAATCTGTCTGCTGCAAAGTCAGCAGCTCAGCAGTTCGAATCCCGGATGCCACGCAGCGGAGTGAGCTCCTGCTGATAACCCCAGCTCCTGCCAACCTAGCAGTTTGAAAGCACGTAAATGCAAGTAGATAAATAGGTACAACCGTAAAAAGCGGGAAGGTGAAACAGTGTTTCCTTGCAGTCATGCTGGCCACATGGCCACGGACTTGCACAACATTGGCTCTTCAGCTTGAATATGGAGATGAGCACTGATCCTAGAGTTGGACATGACTAGCATGCATGTGCGGGGGTGGGGGGAACCTTTACCTTTACCTTTAGACCATGCTGCTATACTGATCCACAAGGTAGAGCATACAACTTAAAAGGAAATTGTGAACTGGTTTTTTGACAGTCCTCCACACACCCCTTTCAAAACAACAAAAGACCTGCCACTCCCTTTAAGGAGAAGGGTGTCCCTCCCTCGCCTTCAAGTTCACCTGGAACAGCTGCAGGATGAATCACCACAACATTACACGTCAACAGCATCCCATTGTGGCCACAGTCGCCGCGATAAATCCACGTGGTACATTTCACGCCTCTTAGTCATCAAAGTCTGGAGTCCATTCCCAGGATGTGAGGCACAAGAATGCACAGCCTTCAGGAACTTACACATTCTTTTAACAATGTGGACATGTGGAAAATAAATATCTATGTTGTTGCTTTTTTCAAGGACAAGGTGTCCTGGTTTTATTTTGCTACTATGACGGGCTTGAACTTCCCACCCACACATTGTTTATTTGCCACAAAAGCGAAACCTTCACTCTTTTACTGGAGTGTATTTGGAAGGAGACAGTTTTAATCACTGGCTTATGAAACTCTCTGACACAAGATATGGGGAAAGTGTTTGGCTTGGTGCTGAACTATACAACCATGTATTTCATGCATTTTGTATATTTGGATGTATTAATTTAAAAAGGTAGGCTTGTGAAGAGTTCAGGATTGGGCCACCACACATAAATAGGCATTTAACTCTTTACCCTTGTTCCAGAGTACCAATTTGTGTGTGTGTGTGTGTGTGTGTGTGTGTGTGTGTGTGTGTATTAAGATAGATGGATAGATGGATACTATATATATAATATGAGCAGATAACAATGAAGTAATAAAATATAACAAGATGAATAAAATATAATAAAGTAAATCACATCAAATCAATAAACATAAAACAAATCAGTGAATATCAGGTAATAGATGGGTCAGCAAACACAATTTGACTGTTGTCATGAAGGGATGCCCTGAAAACCATTGGTAAGAGCATCATCTTCAGAGGTTTTTTGAAAGTGGAGAGGGAGGCAACCAGGTACAGTTCTACCAGAAGCTCATGCCAAAAGGGTGGTGCCACAACCAAGAAGGCCTGATTTTGTCTGGAAGTCTTTCTGGCCTCTCTTGGTGAGGCAATCTGTAAGAGCACAGACTGCAAGGACCTAAGCCAGGGGTGTCCAAACTTCAGCCCTCCAGATGTTTTGGGCCACAACTCCCAGCATTCCAAGCTTGTATTGTTTGCGGTCCAAAACATCTGGAGAGCTGAAGTTTGGACACCACTGACCTGAGCGAACCTTAGAAGTGCCTCCAGCTTTACCAGGGAGTTGAGTCATGGCAACTGGACATCTTTTCTTGAGGGATCGAAACATTTTACTACTCATCCAAGTTGCTTCAGTTGAAAGAATTACTTGGATTAGTTGTAAAACGTTTCGATCCCACAAGAAAATAAGTCCCGTTGCCAGGACTCAACTCCTAGATAACCTCACCTGGATGGCTGAGAATCTCCGGCTTTAGGATTCTGTGTTTAACATTCCTTTCTTGAAGGCAGAGGGGAAATGAATACAAATCACTGAACTTGGTCTATGGGTGTACTTCTCTACTCTACTATTGTCTCATTATCATGCAGCTCAGAAAGAAGATGGTGTTGGTTTTGTTGGTTTCAGAGCAATCACCTAAAAAGGCTTGGGTTTTGGTTTCCATCTTTTGCACCTACCTATCTGCTGATAACTCCATGTGGATGGTAATAATTGAGATGGTGTCCTACAGCAGCAAACAATAACTTCAGACTTGCAGATAGTTCTTACTGCTTTGTCACCCTCTCCCTGCACAACTGTGCAGTGATGTTTGACTAAAGAAGGTGGCCAGCATTTCCTATCTATCAGTCACTGGCAGGAGGCGGAGATAAGGGGACTGAGTTTCAGAGCTTCACCCCTGGGTGATAGATAAGCTGGACCAGCTCACCTTGAGATCCACAGCTGAGAGTGACTAAAAAGAATGAAAACATAGAGTAGGAGGTGGATACGGAGGCGTTCCAGCATATCTGGATCACCACCAGGCCAGGAGGCATCTGCACTCAGTCACACTGACCACAGTTCAAGGTCCCTTTCCTCACCATTGGGTAAACATGCATTCATCAGACTTACTCATTCATGAAATCAGGAGAGACCTTTCTGGGCAGAGCTCGGAAAAGTGACCTTTAACAATTCCACTGAACAGCTTAGGCCAGTGGCTCCCAACCTTGGGTAACCCATGTAGACTGCAGTTCCCAGAAGCCATCACCACCAGTTGTGCTGGCTAGGGTTTCTGGCATTGCCAATGGAGATGGGCATGAACCACCAGTTCAGTGGTTCGTGCTGGTTTGTCCTTTGGAAAAACAGGTGCTCAGCTGTTCCCAGCCTCAACGCCCATGGTAGGCACCCACTCAGAGGCAGCCTCTACGCTGCCTCTATATTCCCTCTGAGTGGGCCCCCTCCAGCGGAAGTAGGGATGGGTATTGCCAAACACCTGTTCCTCCAGAGGACGGATTGGCACGGACCGCCAAAGTGCCCATCTCTAGTTGCAACCGAAGAACATCTGAGTTGCCCAAGGTTGGGAACCACTGACTTTACTTCCTTTCCCCGACCTCTAAAATGTGCTGGCAAGTTAAATTCGAACCAGATATCGTGGGGGGTTTGTCCCTCTTCCCACCCCTCCGCACTCCATTGTTCCTGTCTGCATGAGGGGAGGGAGAAAAAAGGGAGAAAAAATGCAGGCTCACCTCCGTGTGCCAGTGGAAGCAGCCCCGTAGGGATTCCTGTCTCTTAAAAGGGTGGTGGGGACAAAAAAACAAACAGAAGGTGATGGAGCTCGGCATTCACAGCTTTACAATCCGCATCGGAAGATTTGTTACCTCCTGGAGGCCAGGTACTTGAAAAGTGCGCTGGGACGCGCTTAGGTGAGCGTGGTCGTACTTAATTTTTTTAGTCTGGGGCTGGTGGGAAAACATTTTTAAGCTCCGGATCTGGGAGCCCTTTGCCTCAGATTTTAGGGGTTGTGTAAAAGCGCCCATAGACAGTAGCCATTCTAGTTAAGGAATTGTGAAAGCTGTAGACCCCTAAAATATCTTTTCCAGGTCCTCCTGCTAGATTGGCTCCAACCCTAAAGAAGCAATCATAGGTTCATCACCTCCATGGACTTGCTGCAAAGTTTTGAAAATTTACTCTCTTTTGGGGTGATTTTTGTTCCTAGAATTGTATATCTGCCATACCCCATGTTGTCAGGGGAATTCTCAAGGAACCCCCCTGGAATCTGACCAGAAGATTCTAGGAGACATTGGCAGGCTCAAAAATCACCTTCAGATGAGGTCTTTCTGCTCTTGAAACTGGCAAGATTCACGTGGGAAATCAGTGACAATCCAATCAAATTGAGCAGGTTTGAGAAAAAGGCTTCATTCTTTGTGATGGATTATGGCCTACAGCAGGAGCAGAGAACTTCTGGCTTCCCAGAAGTTTTTAATGTTGACTCTCAAAATCCCAGACTTGCCATGTTACTGAGTTGGCCAGGTTTTTGCTCTAATTTTACAGAGGACTCTTGTTGCCCATTTAACCCATCAGCTTTCATGAATTTAAAGGAATTGACCAAATTTGTTAGCTCTTATAGAACAGGAGATATGAGGCCTTTCTGCTATGACTGCTTGGTCCCAGGAGACACCTTCCATGGTCACCTGAGAGCCTTGAGGGAAGGCCTACTTTAGGAGTGCCTAAGAACATAAGAAATTAAGAACATAAAAAGAGCCATGCTGGATCAGGCCAGAGGCCCATCTAGTCCAGCTTCCTGTATCTCACAGTGGCCCCACCAGATGTGTCTGGGAGTGCACAAGACTAGATCTTTGCCTCCTGATACCACTCCCCTGAATCTGGCCCTTGAAGTACCCTGGTTTTTAGCCTGGAGATAAAACATCTCCCTCATGGTTTGTCACCTGTGATGGACGTTTCCTCCAGGAATCTGTCCCCTCCCCTGTTGAAGGCATTCAGGCCAGATGCCATCACCACCTCCTGTGGCAGGGAGTTCCACAGACTAACAACATGCTGGGTAAAAAAAAAAGCATTTTCTTTAGTCTGTTTTCACTCTCCCAACCCTCAGTTTGAGTGGATGTCCCCTAGTTCTGGTATTTTGTGAGAGGGAGAAGGGTGCCCCTCTATCCACTTTACTCATGCCCTGTATTAGTTTGTTTGTATTATTTGTATTATTTTCCAGAGTGCCTCAGCAACATAGGTCTTTGGTTGTGCCTCTGCTCCAGTTCTGTCTCTTGCATCCTTGACCCTGCCTGCTGGTCTCTTGCTGTAATGGAGTGGTCCTGCATTGGTGGTCTAGTTCCACTCCTGGTGTGCTGGCTTCAGTTCCTGTGCTCTGGTTCAGACAGGTTGGCCTGGGTGTTGGTTTGGACTATTTGCCCTGTTTTGTTGGCTGGGGCCTGGGGCCTCTACTTTATTACTACAGGGCACTGAGTACCACTTGGACTCTGACAAGAAGTATTGCCTCTGTGGGGATGATTGATCCTTTCAGAACCATATTTTACTTTGCGTGTGTGTGTGTTGTGTTGTTACAGTCATGACCAACCCTTTGTGACTCCACATCCATTGAGTTTTCTTGGCAGGAATAGTGGAGTGGCTTGCTAGTTCCTACTCCAGGCATCTACAACACCTGGTATTCTTTACTTTACTTTATTTAGCATGTATATACCTCCAGCTTGTACCAAGACAACTCAAGGCGGTGAGACTTGAAACAGTGTGTAAAAGGCAATTAAACCACAGCAATGAATGTTGGCTGGGATGTTAGTGAAGAGTTGTAATGGAAAATAAATTTACAAAATAACCGGAGCGGTTCCAAGATTTCTCAGAACCACCCGGACCTGTCCCACACCATCACAAGCACGACACTTTTGACCCGGTCCCAAAATTCCAATCCGTTCCCGAGATATCGGGGGAAATACACAAACTGCTGCTCGAGCTGTCTGAGGTATCGCTAGCGGAGCAAGAGGGCTTGGGTGGCCGGAAACTGTCACTTTTAATCAATTTAACAGTTTACGCAAGATACAAGATAACCGCGGCAGTACATTTCCGCGGAGAGTCTCTGAAACAGTGGGAGTGCTAACAAGTAACTACCCGCAGCGCCCCCACCATCATTCAATGTCTTGTTAATCATGGCCGGATGGGGGCGCTTAGCGCAATCAAGTTGGCGAGAGATTAATGGGTAGACCACCCCGAGCAGATAGAACCAGAGCCCCTAAACTGGGAAAATTCGAAAACTCTAGCCGTCCAGGGTTCCAGAGAAGCGGCCAGGGTTTTGTTCAAGCCAGCGGTATGAATCTGCCTTTCCCTCGCCGATCCAGAGTTCCACAAACTCGGCCTCAGTTGAGACTTCCCCTCGGTCTCCGTCCCTCCCCGTCCCTCCCCGGGCCTTAGTTCCATAAGAAATGGGCCCTCTCCCGGCAATGCATCTCTACACAGGTAGACTGCCCCCCCTTCCAGCCAATACTCTTCTATGAGAGTAGACCGGCCATCCCTTTCAAACTACGCGAACAGAATCTTCCCCTCATGGGGAAGCCATTGAAAACTTATTCCTCCAGTTCCAAGGGCTTCCACCGAGAAATTGTCAAGGGCCTTCACTCATAATTTGGTTAACCCCCTCCTCGCCAAATTGGATTCCCTATTCAAACATTCAGGGCTGCCAGAGACACAGTTCAGAAGCTTTTCTGAACTGATGATTTATTTCCATCATGCTTGTGGCTTGCAAGAGAATGATTGCAGGCAATCATTCCTGGGGGCCAGGGATTCCCTCACACCTAAAGAACTGCCTTCATGGGTTTCCTGCCTAGCTGGCTATTAGCCCCTGACCACAAGCGAACCCCCCTCTCTCTCTCTCTCTCTCTCTTTCTTTTTCCTCCCCTCTCCCTTCCATTCTTCCTCCCTCCTGTTCTCCTCCCTGTAACCCATCTTCCCTGGGTGTGCTTCAAACGTGTTCCTGCTCTGTTCTATGGCTCCTATACCTATACAACCTTGGGCAAAGGGTTCATGGCACGGAAAGAAGGACATCATGGCAGCTCCACAAGACCATCGCACTTCCCAACGCAGACTCCATCTTCCACCAGGGTTCCAGCACATTCTTCACAGCTGCTTCCTGGATTAAGCCACAGCCTGGGGCTCCTTATTGTTCCACTTCCACATTCACCAAGGACTGTCTGGCAGCCCCAGGCTTATCTCATCAGCCTTCCAATCCCTCCATTGACTCCCATATTGACTCTCTCCAGCCCCCCCATTGACTTTTCAATTTCCCCAAGTTTACCAGGACTCAAGGACAATACATTGGTTCTCCTTTCCATTGCCACACCTTGATGGCCCAATTAAAGGACAGATTTGGCTTGATCACACCTGGGCAGGCATTCGGTTCCAGCTCACCAGGGGCACCTCCGGACCGCCCAGGACCTCCCCTGGACAAGCCCCTGGACTTTACTGATTGGACACGCTGGAAAACCATCCCCTTGCCCACCCCTGGGAGGCGCCACTCAGTGGGAGGGAAGGGGGAAATCAATAAAAATCTGGTTTACTTTGTCTTCGGGGAGGAACACTTCTGTGCTGTCCTAGTTGGGGTGTTCGCCTGCTGTTCTTTATTGGGTCCAATAAACACAGTATTTTTCCAGATCTCTCTCCTGTTGGATTCCTTATTGGGTCTCTGGGATCCAGCAGAACTCAGCAGGACTAGCCTTGCTGAAATCTCAACATTAAATACATTTAAATTCAACATTAGGAGAGATGTCATATTATCCCACCCCACCCCACCCCCTAAACATAGGTTTCCAAGCTTTGATGTTATCCCTCTTGGTGAATTTCCTGCTTTGGCTTGGTTGGTCTCCATTACCTTTAGGGTATGTGTCCACCAATACCATTCCGTAAACAGATGATTCCGTGGCCTTCTAGAGCTTTGAAGTGGGCATCTAAAGCTCCACTTTATCTTCCATTGCCTCAGCTGGGAGTTTAGCACGGTCCAACCCTGAAGAAAGGAAGAACTGGGGGGGGGGGAGGAGAGAGAGAAATTATTAAAATTTTCCATTTGTTATCAGTACTGTGGCTGATGTTATTGCAGGTCAGATGACAATGTGTCACTCCCGGGGGATTCTTGTGGTGTTCTTGTGGAGCTGTGGGTAGAGATCTGCAATCTGACAAAACTAATGACAAAAACGAACCGACAGAATCATACTATAATTGAGTTGGAATGGACCTATAAGGCTATTAAGTCCAACTCACCTACTCAGTGCAGACAGATGTCCAATTTCTCAGGAACTGGGAATGTTTAGCCTTTCAAGAAGAAGACTGAGAGGGGATATAATAGCTATGTTTAAATATTTGAAAGGATGTCATATTGAAGAGGGAACAGGTTTGTTTTCCATGGCTTCAGAGACTAGGACTCAGGGCAATGGTTTCAAACTACAGGAAAAGAGATTCCATTTGAACATTAGGAAGAACTTCATGACAGTTAGAGCTGTTTGGCAGTGGAATAGGCTGCCACAAAGGGTGGTGGAGTCTCCTTCTTTGGAGGCTTTTAAGCAGAGGCTGGATGGCCATCTGTTGGAAATATTGTGATGGAGTTCCTGCATGGCAGGGGGTTGGACTGGATGAGCCTTGGGGTCTCTTCCAACTCTATGATTCTATGATTCTGTGATTCTATGATTCTATGAATGCCTCCAACATCAGAGTGATTGCCACCTCCCAAGGTGGTTGGTTATTTTGACGTACTGCTCTAACAGTTAAGAAGTTTTTTTTACCTCCGATATTCAGCCTAAATCTGGCTTCCTGTACCTTGAGCCCATTGTTACATTTCCTGCACTCTGGGATGACGGGGAACAGATCCTGTCCCTCTTCTGTATGACTATCTTTCAATTATTTGAAAAGTCCTGTCCTAGCTCCCCTCAGTCTTCTTTTCCCAAGGCAAAACATGCCCATTTCTTTCAGTCTTTCTTCCCAGGGCTGGGTTACCAGTCCCCTGGTCATCCAGTGCATGCCATGGCCAAATGGAGATCTGAATGTCAGCAGTTACGCTCCCCTCTGTGTGTATGCGTCTGTGACAGAGTGAGAGAGAGATTGTTTTAAAAGGACAAGCTCGTTTGTTCTGTATGCACAGGTTAGATTGGTGTGTTTGTTTTGCTCGATCTGCACTCTCGAGGGGGATCCATTTCTATTAGCCAACAACGTGAGAAGCTTGGTTAACACTCTAACGATCATTACATCACTCACAGTCACTTCTTCTAAAAGTGCCCCTTCATTGCGGTCGCAGTGGCGGTGACACGGTGCGTGCAGGAAAGCCACACACGTCCCTTCCGAGGGGAAACAAAGAAGCAGCTGTAACTCCCAAAGTCATTCAGGTCTTTTTCACATGACCCCTAAGATCCGCCGGCCACTTAAATTCGGACCAGAGATCTTAGGGGTTTGTCGCTGTTCCGATGTTCCCACCCCCTCCGCACTCCTGGCTGCTGGATGCGTGAGGGGAGGGAGAAAAAGGAAGAAAAGAATGCCGCTCACCTCCATTCTGCCATCCCGGCACTGCATTCAGATCTTTTAAAGGGGCGGGGGGGGCAAAAAAAGAACAAACAGAAGCAAGGAGAGCCCAGCAGTCACTACTGTTATATCCGCATCAGGAATTTTCACCTCCAGAGAGCAGGTACCTGAAAAGTTCGCTGGGATGTGCTTAAGTGGGTGTGGTCGCACTTAATTATCTGTAAACTCTGGAGCTGGTGGGGAAATAATTTTAAGCTCTGGAGCTGGGAGCCATTTGCGGCGGAGTTTAGGGGTCGTGTGAAAAGGGCCTTAGGCTGTAAAGGAGGGGATATGACAACTGTGATCTTCTTTCTTCTCCTGTAGATTTTATTAATGGCATCCTGTGAATTTCCAGGGTACTTTGGATGGTAGACTCAGCACCCAGGGCAGAAAAGGACAGCTAATCTTTCAAGAAAGATGGGCTGTTCTAGAGAGTTGTGGAACAATTGCCATATACTGTGGACCCTTTTATAACAAATGGTTTGTATAACATAAAATCTGTACAACATAAAAAAATTCTGGAGATAGGGGAAATGTGCTTAACGGAATCGCCTATGGGGCGGATCCATAAAAATGGGATTACTCTGTTTTCAAAGCATTCCTATGGGAAATTTGTATAAAGGAAAATTTGCTTAACAGAATTTCATTTGGAACAAATTAATTCCTTTATACAAGGTACCACTGTATTAGTATTGCAAAAATTACTTTGCTGGCTAGAACTACATGTGTGTGTGTTGTGTCATTACAATCGTGACCGACTCTTCGTGACTCCATATCCATGGAGTTTTCTTGGCAGGAATACTGGAGTGGTTTGCCAGTTCCTACTCCAGGCGCCTACAGCACCTGGTATTCCTTGGTGGTCTCCCATCCAAGTACTAACCAGGGCCGACCCTGCTTAGCTTCCGAAATCAGGCAAGATTGGATGTGCTTAGGGCATCTAGGCAGCTATAGAACTACATAGAGTAACTGTATTTACCTTGGCCATCGTAGAGGAGAGTGATCCTGGGAATTTAGTGGCTCCAGAAAAGCAACACTTTCTAACTACATTGGCCATTGGTTTTGCATTGGATTAGGCACAGATAAAATTGAATTTCAAGGCAGTGGTTTAAATGAAGTGTGCAGGTTATATACCACCCCACAATGCTTAAAGCATTATCTGGGGGGGGGTTCAATTTCATTATCCAGGCTACATGTTGCCCCTTACTTAACAAGTTGGGTATGCAGTTTACCGACCTCACAAGGATGGAAGGCCGAGTCAACCTTGATAGGGATAGGTGCTGCCTGACATATCAATATGAATGTGTGAATCGACTCCCCATGGCCGGGTAGCATTGCAGCAGAACAGCAGAAGCATTTGCATGCTACTGGGAAGCGCTGTTTCCCACAGTGCTTGCCTGGCAGATCCATTTGTCAAGCAAAATAAACAGAATGAGGCCAGGGATTCACTGTGGAGCAGCTTGCAAAGGAATGCACTTACAGACTGTTCCAGACAGAGAGATATCCATGTAGATCTTACATAATGAATCCCTGCTGGCCTCCGGCTGGCTGGCAAGTTGGCTGCTCTTGCGAAATCACCACAATTGCATGAAACAACCAAGGTGCAAGCGGTGGGTTCTGATACCAGTTGGAAAGCAGCATGGAAATGAAATCTATCGTTGGCCAACTCATGTGTCAAAGGTGCCAAAGGAAGGCAATTGGACAGCCTCTGTCCAGAGCTTGGAAAAGTTACTTTTTTAATGAGTGAGTGACAGCAAACACCTGCAGGGACTGAGAAAAGAGGTGGGGAGAGGGGGCAAAAGAGAAAACAGCTTCTCACCCGCTAACTCACAACCTATTGCTCGCCCGCAAACATTTTCCCACACTTGACTGGCTGGTTCATAATAGGGCTCTACAGTTTACAACTTCATTCCACTGGGCTAGCGGGATGTGCGTGTTGCATGCTGCCATGTCAGAACTCAGTTATAGTGACCCTCATAGGCCTTACAAGGTAAGCTAGATAGTTAAAACAGTGATTTTACCAGATTTAACATGGGGGGGTTGGAGAGGCGGTTACTTCATGTCCGTTTTGTCTTTGTTAGTGTTGTGCTTAGGAGCGGTACAAAAAAAATGTTACTTCACGTCCGTCGCACAGCAACTGAAATTTGTCTCAACTACGCCCCCGGAATGGGTGCTAAGCGTGTCAATCCTGTACCTGGTGCTGGGGTAGGGTTTTCCCTTGTCATTCTTTGTTCCTGCTTTCGGTTCTGAGACAAGACTCCATGTCGTAACGACTGTCACACAACAAAACATTCATTTCTCTCAGAAAACTGTGCCCGGGTTTTTTTTTTTTTTTTTACTTTTCAGAATCGAAATATCGAAAAAAGAATTTTTTAAGATCAACCCCCCCCCAAAAAAAAGGAAAAAGGAAGCTAGACAAATGCTGTGTTTGTCATGGTGCAAGACTGTGAGGTAACACTTGTCACGAGACAAGTCATCACAACCATGTGAACAGTGAAACAACGACAAAGCCACGTGATCGCAACCAACGCTGTCCCGGTACAAAACTAGTTGCGGAACAGCAAAGGGCGTGAAGTAACCGCCAGAGATTGCATGACTGAACAGAGAATTGAATCCAGCTCTGTCGTTCTTTCCACTACGACACATTGGCTATCATTTTTATTCAACTGCAGTTACCCTTGCATTGCAGGGTCAAAGCAGTCCATCATCCAAACATCTCCCTACACATTGTGCGGCCCAGTATGAGAAGTGTGCTTTTATTTTATTTATTTATTTTATTTTAGAGTGTTTCTACCCCACCTCTCTCCTTGGAAAAGGACCCAAGGCGGCTTACAGTAATGAGTTATAATATACAGCCCAGCAAAATTAAGACATGTTTAGTTATTGAGAACAGGGCAGCCTCTGGCTTTAAAAAGTGAAAACAACTCTGTCTGATTGCTGGTTGTTTTACTTTTATTTCTTTATTTAAAATAATGCTATTTGGCCTTTCTCCTTAAAAAGGACCTGAGATGGCTTTGATTGGTTGAAAGACAGTATTTTAGCCAGCAACAGTGAGTACACAAATACCAAACAAAAAAACCAAATCAAAACACACACAAAAACCACCACCTATCAAATGAATTTCATTGCCATTTCACGTTTGTGCTGAATACAGTGAGATATGTTTCCAAATGGCCTCAAGTCTGCAATATCCACCCACTGGGCATTTCAAAACCTGGGGAAATGATTTCTTAGATTATAGCTCCTAGAGCTGTCTAAGTAGGAGATTCTAGGAACTGCAATCCAAATAAATAAATGAATAAATGTTTTTCTTTGGAAAACTCAAATAAATTATCACAAATAAAACCTACTGTGTGCCTCTCATCCTTTGTGGAGTTCAATCCACGATCCTTCCCTCCTTAATAAGATTTTTGGGGAATGCAACTTCCCCCTTAAATAAGCACACAGACAAACCTAGGACATTGAAAAGTGATGCCATTTGCACATCATCAGGATTAATTCACTTGGCACGAAGAACAGGTAATTTTGGTGTAAATGGATTGTGGGTTATGCTGGAAACATTATTCCTGTTGTGACTTTTGAGGTTTGGAGGATGTACATCTCAAGCACGTACGATCCTAGGAAGGCAGAAAACAGCCGGGCAGAGTTGGAAACAGCTTCTTCTGCTGAAATGCTGGATTAAAAGAGCGAGAGGTTAAACACAGTGGCCGCGAGAGACTGATTAAAAGCAACTTGGCTCGCAACTTTGAGCACCGAGTGACAGCTCAGGCTGGATGTGGGGCACAGTACCCACACCAGAGGACCTGCTGGCAGCTAGGAGGGGCTGGACCTGTTATTCTGAACTAGTAAAAATCTGTGTTTGCCTTACTGTTGTACGCCAGTGTAAAGAATCTCACGGAGTCCGTCAGTATGTGTTCATTCACACAAGTAAGGTTTCTGGAAGAGGTTCCTTAACACGTGTGTGCAGCCCCGATGCATGCCCTGAGACCTCATCAGGCCTATTGATGCACTACTTCTGGCCCTCAGCTCCACACGTTATGGCTCTAGTCCAGGCATGTCCAAACTTCGCCCCCCCCCAGATATTTTGGACAGCAACTCCCACAGTCCTTTGCCATTGGCAATCTAAGCTTAGAATTCTGGGAGTTGTGGTCCAAAACATCAGGAGGGCCGAAGTTTGGACATGCCTGCAGTCTCCATTGGAAAAAGGAAAGCAGGCATATGGCGTTAAAATACAAACACAGCCCAGAGTAGTTAGTGTATGGAGTCCAATTCCCATGACCTCCCATTCAGCACCAACAATGTCCATGCGGGCTGGATAGGTGATGGAGAGTACAGACCAGAAAAGTCACTTCTCCAAACTCCAAAGGAAACTTTGATGAGATGATGAGATGTGTCGCTTTTCCATTTTAGAAATTAATGACTGATTTCTCAGGATCCACTACAGAGGGAAAGAACTAGGTAAATTCCATCATTCCAGACTGAGTGGCCTGAAGCACACACCCTTAGTGGAATCAATCCTGTAAATCACTTAATTTTGTCAGCGCTAATTGATCAAACCCTATTGACATTTCCCAGCCAAAAATAGTCCATCAAAATGCCAGTCCAGTCAACTTCCCTCTAGAGGAATGCCAACAAGGGCTATGTGGAAACGGGAAGAGCACCGTGAATTTTGGAACAACCTCAGACTGCACAATCCAAGGTGGTGAAGGCACAGCTTGTATGGATTGATGTGCCTTCATAAGAGCATGTTCTACTCAAAGCAGACAGCACAAGTATGTCTGGTAGGAACAAAAGGAATGAGATGAAGTCAGTGGTACAAAACAGGCTATTTACCTGTTATCCGCCAAACCTCTGGATATTCTGTAAACTTTACATCACCTGCGTTATCAGCAGTAGAATGCAAGTTCCACGTTGTGGAAATGAGTGGAAATGAAAGCAGTAAGATTTGGTGGCCCTGCATGATAGTTTTTAAGCGAAGCTTGCAAGCAATTGCTGGATTACCTGGAAGTTGAGTTATGGCAATTGGATTTCTTTTCTTGAGAGATCAAAATTTTTCGCAACTCCTCCAAGCAGCTTCATCCCTCAATTTCCAGATAAGCTCACCTGGATGACTGAGAATCTTCACAGGCATATTTCTGGATTACCAATCCAAGAATCTCCCTAAAGGATTCTGGGAGATGTAGTCCAAAAAGCAACATTTCCCAAACTTGTTTTGTTTTTAGGGAAGCAGCCACACTAGGGTGGTTGATAAAAGGATAACCTGGCAAGTGTATATGCCGTATGGGATGAGTCTCCAAACACCTCATGGGAAGATGGATGGAGTCTGAAGGAAAAAAGTCAGAGCTGAAGGACAGATCAATGAGAGAAGAGGTTATGGATGAAGGTATCTTACACATGGCCTACAGAGAGACATAGGGCTGGAGGAGCAGATGAGTACTGCTGGATGCTCATGATCCAAAACGAGGAGGGAGAATTGGATGCCCTCCTGGCATTGAGCGCAGGCTGCAAGCGATTAAAAGAACTAGGTAAGACACATTTTCCCTCCAGAGACCCCATTTCTTTAAAGCTACTGTGCCTAAAGAATTACACTTGCAAATCAAACTTGTTTTTTCCTCCTGAAGGCCAATCAGAAAACAAAAGTAAATGTATTTTTGAACTTGAGGAGCTAAGAAACCTCAGGCTGCAAAACAACAACAAAAATACACAAATACAACCTCTTAAATGAGCTCTCGTTCCAATGACATCCTGGCTGCATTGTCTAGTTTGACCTTGAGGAAACAGAGAGCTTGCAGACACACGAGACATTACCAGAGACTAGCACAAGGGTTTAAATTTTGCAGACCACTCTAACTGACCTGTGTACCCCTTCCTGCCTCCATGCCTTTATTATTTTTTTTATTTGCTAACATTTAAAAAATACTGTTTAGGGGTGGAAAGATTGACAGCTGCTCTTTCTACAAAGTGACAAAGGAATAGCTTGTCTGTGCAGAAAGCATTGTCTGCAGAGGCGAGTGTCAGCAGGCTGATCCATTCTGTCCTGGCTTTCTGGGTTAAATATATATAGAAAAGCTAACCACAGCAACAGAATACAAGAGACACTCTGATGCCCTGTCTTGCTGACAGCGTCTCTCGACCAGCGCGTCTAGCTGGTGCAATGTAAACCTAGGTCAGTGCAGAATCATTGAATCATAGAATCATAGAGTAGGAAGAGACCTCAAGGGCCATCTAGTCCAACCTCCTGCCATGCAGGAACCCCCATCACAATATTTCCAACAGATGGCCATCCAGCCTCTGCTTAAAAACCTCTAAGGAAGGAGACTCCACCACCCTCCTTTGGGACAGCATATTCCACTGCCGAATAGCTCTAACTGTCATGAAATTCTTCCTAATGTTCAAATGGAATCTCTTTTCCTGTAGTTTGAAACCATTGCCCCGAGTCCTAGTCTCTGAAGCCATGGAAAACAAACCTGTTCCCTCTTCAACATGACATCCTTTCAAATATTTAAACATAGCTATCATACCCCCTCTCAGTCTTCTTTTTGAAAGGCTAAACATTCCCAGTTCCCTAAGCCGTTCCTCATGAGACATTTCCTCCAGACCCTCAACCATCCTGGTCGCCCTCCTCTGCACCCGCTCGAGGTTGTCAACATCCTTTTTAAATTGAGGCACACAGAACTGGACACAGTACTCCAGGTGGGGTCTGACAAGAGCAGAATAGAGTGGTACTATCACTTCCCTTGATCTAGACACTATGGTTCTGCTGATGCAACCAAGAATCGCATTGGCTTTCCTGGCTGCCGCATCACACTGCTGGCTCATGTTCAGTTTGTGGTCCACCAACAACCGGCTACCTCTGATGGTGGGCAAGAGAGCCGCAGAATCATAGGCCGGTCGTGTTTAAAGAGACCCCAACAGTCTTCTATCCCAACCCTCTGCTGATGCAGAGAATCTAGAGGTGAACCATCTTTGATATGCTGCCATCTAAACTCTGGTTGAAAACCTCCACCAAAGGAGGTACAGTAGGACCCTGGTATCCGCTGGGGATTGGTTCCAGGCCTTCCCGTCGATAATGAAAACCGTGGATAAGAGAGAACACCTGCCCACCCACCCCAAACTGTTGTTTCCTGAGAGTAGCTTGCTTTATGGCGGCTCTTTTGAGACAGTAGCTTGCTTTATGGCCGCTGTTTGTGACAGTAGCTTGGTTTACGGATGCTACTTGTGACAATAGCTTGCTTTACAGCTGCTGTTTGTGACAACAGCTTGCTTTACAGCTTGCTTTGTGGCTGCTGAATTATTTAATTTTTTCCTCTGCCAACCATGGATAACTGAATCAGTGGATAATGAATCAGTGGATACGGGGGTCCTACTGTACTACCCATTTTCAAGGTGGTCCATTCTGTTGCAGAGCGGCTCTTATTATCCTGAAGTTTTCTCTAACATTTAGTTGAAATCTGTTTCCTTGTCGTTTGAATCCATCGCTGAAGGTTCAACCCTCCTGAGATGCAGAAAGCAAGGGGTTATCCGTGGCAGCCATTCAAATATTTAACGATGGTTTTCATACTGCTGCTCAAGCTCCTCTTCTCCAGGCTAAACAGACTCAGCTCCTATTGAAGACTTTTGGATATTTGGGTAACTTGCTCTCGATGGGGATTCATAGTGCAGAATAGATTCAAGCGTCCCAGTTTAGTCCACCCCTTGTTACTCATCGACTGGCACTTACATACCTTCTCAATAACCTACTCTAGTAAGAGAAAGAATAACATGTTTCATTTGCCTATAATTGAACAGATCTGCAGCAAATTAAAAAAAAAAACAGGACTAGTTGACTTTCAGCAACGGGCTTCCACAGACCACCTGATTTCCAACAGACCTCAGAGAAGGAAAGAGCACAAGAGCAGAGAGCTGGAGCTCTCTCTTAAACCAGAATCAGGGAAGAAATGGTTGGCTACTGCTGGGTAGATTGACAGTCACCCTGGCCCTGAAAGGTCCTTTTCAGCCATACCTACTAAAGGCAGTAGTGATGTATGGAAGTGAAAGCTGGACTATAAAGAAGGCTGATCGCCGCAGAATTGATGCTTTTGAGCTGTGGTGCTAGAGGAGAGTCTCCTGGACTGCAAGGAGATCAAACCTGAAAGAAATCAACCCCGAATGTTCACTGGAAGGACAGATTTTGAAGCTGAGGCTGCAGTACTTTGGCCACCTCATGAGGAGAGAGGAGTCCTTGGAAAAGTCCCTGATGTTGGGAAAGATGGAAGGCAAAAGGAAAAGAGGACGGCAGAGAATGGGATGGTTGGACGGTGTCATTGATGCAACCAATATGGATTTGACAAAACTCCGGGAGGCAGTGGAAGATAGGAAGGCCTGGCGAGCTCTGGTCCATGGGGTCACAAAGAGTCAGACACGACTGAACGACTGAACAACAACAACAACTCAAGGCAGCAGGAGACATTGCAAGAACCCCACCAGGTCCTTCGACTTTTTACAGAGCCCGGTTTCCAGACATTTTACCATCACAGTCACCCTTATCTGAACATGTCCCATCTTGCCTGTTCCCTTCTTAATCTGTGGTGCTGAGAAGAGGTCTGATCAAAGCAGCAATGGAATTATATTATTGCCATGCCCTTAATCAGGACTCTAATTATTTTGATGCAGCTTAGTATTGATTCACTACTTTGGATGCCGCATGACATTGTTGACTCATGATTAGACTGTGGCCCATGAAAAACCCCTGGATCCTTTCCATCCAATTCACCGCCAAGCTTTGCCATCTTAATATTTGGGCACAGGGTGTTTCCTGCCTAAATGTGGAACTTTGCCTTTTCTCCTATTGAGCTAAATTTTGGTTGCGGATTTGGGCCTAGTCCCCCACATCTGCTAAGGCAGTGGTGGAGAACCTTTGGCCCTCCAGATGTTTTGGACCACAACTCCCATGGTCCTTTGTCATTGGCAATACGGGCTTGGAATTCTGGGAGTTGTGGTCCAAAATATCTGGAGTGCCAAAGGTTCGCCACCACTGTACTAAGGTTGTCATGAACCTCTCTGCAAAGCTTATTTATTTATTTATTTATTTATTTATTTATTTATTTATTTATTTATTTATTTATTTAATAACCTTTGAACTACATAGCTGGATCACTGGGTTCTGTCCCTCTCAAGGAGGTAAAGTGGGGAATTGAACAGCCACATGCCTATGCCACTGAAATATCCAGGTTTTCTCTTTCTTTCTTTCTTTCTTTCTTTCTTTCTTTCTTTCTTTCTTTCTTTCTTTCTTTCTTTCTTCCCCTCAAAGTTTATACTCTGCACTGATTGTTTGCTTGTTCATCCATACATTTGTTTGTTTGTTTGTTCATTTAATATCCCACTTTCCCCCTCTGTAAGATCTAGAGTGGCACCGGAACACCCTTTATTTAGGAGGTGGAATGCCAATCCACCTTTAACTACACCCAGCGAGGGCAAGGCAGAGGTATAAATCATGATAGTGATCCCTAATGGTGGGGTTCCTTTTCACATGCCAGTGCTTGTTGCCAGTTCAGGAAAGACCCCACCCTACCCCCTAAAAAAAGGAATCATAAGAAGGCATTTTCTTCCTGATGGAATTAAGTTTTCTCAGGAAATTGTTTCACATCCTGTTCATTATCTCTCATTTGATTATCTCCAACTGTCTTCCCATTCACTGTAGCATCTCTAGAATCTTCCTTCGGGGAAAGCCCCTCTTTTGTCTGAGTAGGGGATTCCCAAGGCAATAAAAAGACACTCATGAGACCCAGGCTCTTGAATACTCTCTCTCATTCTCTCCTCGCTCCTGCATTCCTGAGGTCAGAAGCCCAATGACTGAAATAAAGTGGTACCTTGTATAAAGGAATTAATTCGTTCCAGATGAAATTCTGTTAAGCAAATTTTCCTTTTGGACAAATTTCCCATAGGAATGCGTTGAAAACGGATTAATCCCTAACCACGACTGTTTTCTGTTTTACAGATTCGCCCCCATAGGCGATTCCCCTATCTCCAGAAATTTTTTCCCTTTAAGCAGATTTTCTGTTAAAGAAACCGCTTGTTATACGAGGGTCCACCGTACAGTATGTCAAGAGGCCTACGTCTTTTCTGCAGCCCAGTTTCAGCTGAGGGCTTACAAATGGAACCGTTTCAAATCTCAGCGATTTCTTGAGCTGAGCCTAAATACTCTCAGGTTCACCTGTGTCAGCATCTCAACAGAACCTGTGAACCCTGCAAGTGGACCTGATCCATGAAATCTTACATTAAAATATAATGAGTTTGTCTTTAAGGTACCACGATTTTTGGTTTGTCTTGTTTCTTTGATTTTTTCCCCTGGAATTCTTGCACAAACTAACATAGCTACCTCTTCCAGAACTGCAAGGGCAGTTGCCTAAGTATGGACTGGTGTGGCAGATTTATTTTTCCCCTCTGGGTTTTGTTTCTCATCATCTTTACAGCCCTGGATAATTCTTTAGACATGATGGGCATGATTATGCATTTGGTAGTTCATGCTGGTTCGTTTATTGGCCGAACCAGAACAAAACTGGCATGATCCAGCCGAGATCACCGAACCAATGGTTCATGCCCATCACCATCCTTGAAGGTTTACAATGAAAACATACATAAGTTTTGAATTCTTTTAGGAGAAGCCTTTGAGACCTTTTCCATTCTCCCCTTGCCCTACATCTGGCTCAGAGGCTGCTTTCACACGATCACTAAAATCCGCTGCAAAGTGCTTGCAGATGTGGAGCATAAAATCGTTTTCCCACGTGCAGTGGAGTTTAAAAAAAATAAAGTGAGACCACACCCACTTAAGCGTGACCCAGTGCATTTTACAAGTACCTGGTCTCAAGGTGGTAAAATCCTTGTCGTTGTTCCGATGCGGATTTTAAACTGTTACTTGAAATCATGGGAACACAGAAAATCTCCTCCAAAACCTTTCCCCTCCCTCCCATTAGGGTGTCTTTGCTGCGGTCCTCAGTCGTGGGGTCAGAACAGTTGCAGATTTTAAAAACGTGACCATGGGAAAATCTGATGCATGACATCAACCACATGACCGCTCCGGGGTGTGTGTGATCCAGATAAGTTTGGCTGCGGATTTTAGTGGCAGTGTGAAAGCAGCCAGAGATGCCAAATGCTAATTACCCATGAACATTTTGCAAGGGTATAGCTCAGGAGAACAGGACAGTCTGGGCAGTGTTGGTGACATGAGAATGTCTCTTTCTTCTCCATTGTAGTACAGGTAGCCTTTGTTTCAGCTCATTCCACCAATCACAAACCAGAAAGGAGCAAGAGGTTTATTGAACTAATTTATATATGTTATGCTGCCTTTCTCCCCAAAGGAGACCCAAGGCAGCTTACAACAGTTAAACCTTTACAACAACATTTTTTTTTAAAAAAAGACTCTACAAAACTATTTTAAAACCCATTAAACATCAGATGAAAACCAAAGTTCTCCAGAAATTGCTAGAAGCTGGACTTCTTTCATACAGTACTCCAATTATGGTGAGCTTTGGCAAATGAGACGAGGGCCATGTTGGAAAAAATCCCACTTTTCAAGGCAGGAATGGTTTCTAGTCTTGGTGGTGGTAGCCCAGCCGACCCACCCACCACCCCAGCCACCGATCTAAAGGCAGAAAGGCCAGTCCATTGGCCACCCATGATTCTAAGGAATCCAGTGTTCAGCTCCGGTTTCTCCGTCTCCTTCATGGCTGTTTTGCCTGCCACTATGTATGATAATCAACCTTCCTCGGTCTGGTGTTTGCCAAGCGTTCGAGATCATACATTTCATCACCCTCGACAACAGTATCCATGGGTTGTCTGGAAACCATGGGTATTACAATCCAGCACATCCAGAGGCCATTGGCATTAAAAGGGCATTAAAAAAAGACATTGCTTTTAAAAATACAGAGAGAGAGAGAGAGAGAGAGAGAGAGAGAGAGAGAGAGAGAGAGAGAGAGAATTTTCAGAACTCTTAAGATCATGGGGATGTCAACCTTGGAAGTTCCAGAAAACTCCTAAAGCAAGGGGGAAAGTTGAAATAAAATGTGTTACTCTGAATGCATTCCCTCTCTTCCTGTTTTTGTCACTGTTTCCTGCTGAGATTGCCTCCTATAGATTTTTAGGATTGTTACAGAAAAAAGTAACTTTTCCAAGCTCCACTTAGTAATCCTCGGGTATACTGAGCAAATGCCTCTCTGTGATACAAGGATATCTCTTTAGTGTCGACTTCTAGCTTTTCTCCATTTCTGTCAAACAGAGCCATCCACTTACACAGATATTTAACTCTGGCTTTTGGGTTATCACACCAGTCCACCTCCATTGGTGGCGAACCTTCAGCACTCCAGATGTTTTGGACCACAACTCCCAGAATCCCAAGCCTGTACGGCCAATGACAAAGGACTGTGGGAGTTGTGGTCCAAAACATCTGGAGTGCTGAAGGTTTGTTGACTCCATCCTTGTCTGGAAAGGCCCAGATACTTCCTGCTCTGTTTTCCTCTATGAAGCCTGTCTTGTCCACCAACAGATGACCAGCTCTGACCTGAGGTCTTGGGGGAACCTTCAACCTCTGGGCTTGATGGAGCTTTCTTAGGTCTAAGCTCACAGAAGAGTTTTCATCACTCTCATGTGGGCCTTGGTAAACCTTGGCAGCCACCACCATTTGCCTCTGAAAAAGAAGGAAGAAGCTTAAATGGGTAAGTTGCAGAAGACCTGCAAGGGATTATAGGCCTGGTAGCTTTTTGAAAAGCATCCTTTACAGCAGTGGTTCTCAACCTGTGGGTCCCCAGATGTTCCTGGACAGCATCTCCCAGAAGCCACCACCACTCACTGTGCTGGAAGGGGTTTCTGGGAGTTGCAGTTCAGGAGCATCTGGGGACCCACAGGTTGAGAACCACTGCTTTACAGAACCTAATGGGCAGAGAGACTACCAGACCCATAGTCTCTTGTAGTTCCCGTGGAATTTTACAAACCAGTGGTTGCTCTGGAGGCCTACTGAGCTCTCTCTCTCTCTCTCTCTCTCTCTCTCTGTGTGTGTGTGTGTGTGTGTGTGTGTGTGTGTGTGTGTGTATGTGTGTGTGTGTGTGTGTGTGTGCGTGCGTGTGTGTGCAGGCCTATACATAAACCACTGAGCTCACCAGCCAGCCAGCAAGTCAGAAATATTCTCGCCACTTGTGAAACTGACACAACTTTTCCCCTTCTCTGTTTGTCTTCTTTATTTTCATGTCTTTCTAAGTCTATGAATCACCATGTTTGACCCTAAGAACCCTGAATTCTTTTGCTGGGCGTAGCATAAGCAAAACTTGGTAATAGCAGCCATTGTGTCCCACACTGTACTTAATCGGTTTGCCCTATCAGTCCTAGAGATGGCAGATACAGAGTTCAAATCCATACTATGAGGCAAGTCACTCACCTGCCCACTTTCCTAACTTTATTTCAATAAATCCAAACAAGACAATGTGAGAGGAAATACATTGGGAGAATTAGCCACAGGAGTCCAGAGACTACTGCAGAGCTAAAAGCAATACATAAAAAAAAATTAGGTAACAGAGTGCAGACAGGGGAGAAGAGGGCCAGAATCAAAACTCAGAAATGAGATATAATGAAGCTTTTCACAAACAGCTACCTGATCCAGTAAGGTGGGTGTAACAATCAGTAGCCTAGTAAGAGCTAGGGTTTGCAGGAAGAATAGCATCTCGTGTTAGGTTTCTCTGTTCAAGCTGAGTCTAGCTGGAATCCTCAGAATAGCTGAAAGTGAAACAGATGTTCCCAGGAGCAGCTTAGTGTTGCAAAGCATCCCTGTGTAATGCAAATAATAACCCTTGTAATGCAAATAATTTGAGGGGCTGTTGTTGAGTCTTGACTGGGCAATTTAGAGCCACTAGCTTTACAAAAGACCTACTTTGAATTGTTAGGGTCCGATCCAGCAAATTTATTTATTTATTTATTTATTTTTACAATTTATATGCCACTCACCACCCAATGGTTTCTGGGCGGCTTACAATCAAAAGAATTAAAACAGTTAAAACATAGAATATCAATAAATAATCAAAACAATAATAAAAACCTTATACTAAAATCATTACACTAAAATTGCCATCAGAGGACCTACAATCTATATTGTATTAATTAATAAAAAACTTTAACAACAACAGCAACAACAACAAAACTCTAAGGGACCCTATGGGTTATCGACTCCAGCCCCTGTCAAGGAGACCCAGTGGGGATTCGAACCCCCAAAACCGGGTCAGATGCCTAAGGCCCTAAACCACTGAGCTCTCTTCCCCACCACTGCCTGTTCACTCAAGGCGTTCGCGATTGAGGCGGCATTGTCCCAAGCCGAAAAGAAGGCGAGGGCTCAGGCGCATGCGCCCTAAGAGCCCCAGAAGCCGTGCCGCCGCGTTGCCCCACGACGGGCAGGCTTTGTGGGAGGGCTGGTGAAGGCGGGGCTCGAGGTAGGAGGCAGGGCGGCACGGCCGAGAGGGGCGGAGTGCTCCACATCCGGGTACCTTTCCCGCTGCTGTGTGCCTGGGCGCTCGCCTGGCATTGAGCGCCGTCCCTGCCTGTGAAGCGGCTGCTGACATTTGGAGCTCCCGGGACCCTTCCGCCGAGCAAGGGCAGCAGCATCTTCTCTGGGTGAGTAAGTAGTCCTGGGGTCGGCAACCCCCTCCTCATTTATTTTTCTTGCTGGAGGGGCTGGTGGGGTTTTTTTTTTCTGTTTTGTTTTCCTTTTTTGCAGAGCCGCAATGATTTCCATGCCTAAGGGGATCAGGGCTTGTTGCCAGTCTCTGATGCCAAATCAGCATGGGGGAAGAGGATTCCCTCTCCCCCGTCTTTTGCAAAAAATTGGGTTTTGCCTTTTAATGAGCCGACTTATTTATTTATTTATTTATTTATTTATTTATTTATTTATTTATTTATTTATTTGCTTTGTGCTGCTGAGTGGGTTACACAGTCCCGGAGCTTGTCTTGCATTGTGTATGGTTTGCAACAAAGAGAGGCAGAAGGAATCACATACCTGTACTGTATGGCTTTCTTTCCAACCCCCTCATTGCAGCCTTCCTGGATTTTTTTTGTGTGTGTGTGTGTTGAATTTATGTCTTGGGGTAGGAAGGAAAATCTAGAGAGGTAGCCTTCACCTGTCCCTTCCACCCCAAAGCAAGCCTTCTCTGGCTGGGTGACTTTGGTGGCAGACAATGAATGAATACTGTTGTGTGTGTGAGAGTGCCTCTAATGTTGGGGAGGGGGATATGTGAACTATTAAATAGCAACATAAAGCAGTGTGGTTTAGAACAGGGTGCCTTGAGAAGGATCCTTATCCGGTGCTGCTGCTGCAAGATCTATTCTGCAATATTCCAACTCACCTTTTTTTTTTGGGGGGGGGGATTGCTTTAAGACCCAGCTGTGGAGATCTCAGGCCTTTATGGGGCATATGGAGAAGTTGGCTGTAGGGGGTTGAAGATTGGGGGGGGGGTATTTTGATCCAAAATGTTTGTGGTGCTTCACTGTACCCCTGGGGAGGGGACCCCTGACTTGTGGAAGTGTTGAGGCATGGCTGGAAGAATCTTGTTAGTTTTGTGGTGGTGGTGGTGGTGGGGTTATCTGTGGAATTGGGGATAGGAAGAGTGGGTAATTCCTCATTTTTTGAAATCTGTATTATGTTTTCTTCAGGGTGGGGGGGGCTGGGAGTGAGAAAGGATAGTTTCTGGCACTGGTGCATGCTTGGGGCACTCTTTTCCTCCTCTGAGGTAGCTATAGGGCACCCTTCCAGAATGGGGTTGCAGGGAGAATTATTGTCATTATTTTTTGGTGGGGTGGGTTCTGCTTTGCAGGGGGTGGCCCACGACCTTATCTCTTTGCTCAGTCGGATCAGCATTGGGAAGGGAGGGTGCCCTCTCTGTGTAGGACCCGAGGAGCCTCTCTCTCTCTCTCTTTCTCTCTCTCTCTCTCCTATGTGGCAATAATTCGTGCTCCCTGGAGGCTTTCCTGAGCACATGTCGCAGCCATGGGTCTGTTTTGGCAGAGGAGCTGGGGAGGCGTGGACCTTTTATGTTTGGCAACAACGAGGCGTCCCTCGATTTAAATGCCATGACATCTGAATGCCTGGTTTTAATGGGCATCTGCAAGGAACCAGTTCTCAGCCCTCCCCCTCTGGGCACTCTGGGGTGGGCGGGCAGGGGGTGGTGGTAGTGGAAGCCAACTTCCCCAAGGTGGCATCCCAGTTTCTGAGTCAGCTGTTGCTGTTTTATTTAGTTGGCATCGTCCTTGTGCCATGCCCGCTCGGTGCGAGTTTGTGTCGGGAAAGGCACGAGGCGTTCCTGAGTGGCAGCATGGATTTTTCCCCCTTGGGGCTGGGAAGACATAAAATTCGTTAGGCATAAAGCTGGGTCTGTGGACACGCACCAGTGAAAGTGCTCTGCCCTTGACCAAAGGACCAGTCCTTTCAGATTCGCTTCTTTCGTAAGTGCCCAGACCCTGGCCGGAAAGGACCCGTGGCACAACTTCCTCAGTTTGTGCAAACCAAAATAAACAGAGGGTCTCATGTGGATGTACCGTGTTTTAGCGTTTCCCATTGCCTCTGAGTGTCGTGTGAGTGAGCAAAGCACGGAGTTTGTGTGTGTGGGGGGAATCTAGAGAGCTCAGGAAGAATGCGGGAGACTGTGAGATAATTTGGCTTTTTCATCTTTTGGGTGTTTTTTTTTAAAGGAAAATTAAAGCACACATGGTACGGTTAGGCAAATGCAGAGAATGGAAACTTCTTCTGAGGTATTTCTAGATGCATTCTGTAGAGCAGCTGTTTTTGTTAACGTCTGTTACCATTACAGTCCCATGCGGTTAACAAGCTGCTTAGTGCCCTTCCTTCATTGCAGGCGCTCACTCTGTGTATGTGTGTGTGTGAGAGAGAGAGAACCTTTGGCAACAGAATGCGGCAGCATATTGCTCTGATTGGTTTCTCTCCCTCCTTCTTTTTTTTTTTTCATCTGTAGTTCTTCATCCTGCATGTAACGTGCTTAGCAACACGCAAAGCTGGCTCCTCGTTTAAAATGCCTTCAAAATGCAACATGTGTCTTGGTTTTGGTCTGTTTTATCTGCAAACCCCTTCCTCTTTGGAACCAGGCTACCTCTTGTGCCTTGTGTTTCTGACTTCAGAGCCTGCTTTCTCAGAAGAAGAGATGCTAATACTGTAGATACTTGCTTGGCTTATGAAGGTTGGCTCTCCCTTGACTGTGGACTAGATAACCCATCTTGCTGTGCTCATGAGGGATGGCTCTCCCTTGACTATGGACTAGGCAACCCATCTTGCTGGGCTCACTAGTGATAGCTCCCCTTGACGATGGACTAGATGGGTTATGTAGTCTACAGTCAAGCACAAGAAGACAGCTTTTACAAAAGAGGGCTGTCCCTTGACTGTGGTAGACTAATTGTTGCCCGATACATGCGGACACTAAATCCAGTTTATATGTTTCAGAACATGATGTGAAAGTGCAGGCAGAGAACACAGAATAAAAGTCACATGACCAGAAGCAGGGAACTAAATGTCCTCTTTTTATTCCTGATTATTCAGCCATGAGTAGCGCCCTCAGTGGATTGGATATCTGGCTACAGAGTCAAAGGTTGGGGGGTTCGATTCCCCACTGAGCCTTCAGGGAGAAGAGCCAGCCTTGGTGGCCTTAGGCAAACTTCACAGTCCCATGGTACACCCCCCCCCAAGAAGAAGGGAATGGTAAACCACTTCTGAATATTTTCTACCTAGAGCCCCTAAAAGGGTTGTCATAAGCCAGAATTGGCTTGATGGCATCCATCTATTATTATACAAGAGTCTACAACAGGCATGTCCAAACTTCAGCCCTTCAGATATTTTGGACAGCTCCCACAGTCCTTTGCCATTGGAAATGCAGGCTTGCAATTCTGGGAGTTGTGGTCCAAAACATCAGGAGGGCTGAAGTTTGGAGATGCCTGGTCTACAATCTCTCCAGCTGTAGCAGTACAGTGTTCCATATTTCTTTCTTTTTCTCCTTGTTTACACTTCTTGATTTGAGCCTAGTTATGTCGGTACAATCACACATTAATGTGTAGTAGGTATAGTAGATGTGTAGCTGTTTTAACAGACTAGAGTTAATTTTCAAACATAACCCCTTTCCGATCTGCTCTGTTTCTTTTTCATGAGGATCAAGGTGGGTTGCTGGGTATTTTAGGCAGTAGACTTGTGGAACCTCTGGATTCTGGATCGAGTCTGAAATAATTCCATTTTATGGTTACATCTATAGAGTCCCACAGCCAATATAGCAGTAACGGCGAACCTCCAGCACTCCAGATGTTTTAGACCACAACTCCCATGGTCCTTTGTCATTGGCAATACAGATTTGGAATTCTGGGAGTTGTGGTCCAAAACATCTGGAGTGCCAAAGGTTCGCCACCACTGCAATATAGTATGGCTGTACTTGTTGGTGGATCCTTTTAGCTGTAGGCAAAAAAGTAACTTTTCCAAAGACAGAGTATAAAAAACTGCTATTGTACTATAGCCCCTATGAAACCTTAATTATGACCAACATAATTATGAACAACATTATGACCAACAATAGCAGCTGACCTTGTTCTTTCATGGTGAAGCCCCAAATGTGAGACAGACCTTTATTTGATGGGCTGGATGTTGGAAGTCTGTCCGCTGCCTATGTCCATGCCACTTTGTCCACCACAAAAAGCAGCGTATGGCGTAGGATGTGACAGAAGGCTGACTGTGAAACTCTTGATAAGCTTACTGATGAGATTCTGTATAATTTTTAGCCCCTCTCATTCAAACGACCCATGGGATTTGCACTGTGCCAAGACTGAATTGCCACAGTGCAGGTCCCTGCCTGACATTGTATGTTTTATTCATGTGTTTCCTGCAGATGCCCTTTCTTTTTCTTTGGGTGTACTCAGAGATGCCAGCCCAATGCTCTGGTAAAACCCAACTGCCATGGTTTTGCTTAAGAAAGAATATTATTCCAGATTTAAAAAAAAGCAAAGTGTTCTGCTTATATACCACCTCACAGTGTTTAAAGCAATCTTTAGAGGTTTAAAATTTAATTATGCAGACTACATATTGCCCCCCTTCCCAGCAAGCTGGGTACTCCTTTTACTGACCACTGAAGGATGGAAGGCTGAGTCAACCATGAGCTGGTTACCTGGAATTGAACTGCAGGTCGTAAGCACAGTTTTAGCTGCTGTACAGCAGTTTGACCACTGCACCACAAGACTTTATTTATTTATTTATTTATTTATTTATTTATTTATTTATTTATTTATTTAATAGATCATAGAATCATAGAGTTGGAAGAGACTTCAAGGGCCATCCAGTCCAACCCCCTGCCATGCAGGAACCCCCATCATAGTATTTCAGACAGATGGCCACCCAGTCTCTGCTCCAAAGAAGGAGACTCCACCACCCTCCGTGGCAGCATATTCCACTGCCGAACAGCTCTAACCATCATGAAGTTCTTCCTAATGTTCAAATGGATTCTCTTTCCTTTAATTTGAAACTATTGCCCTGAGTCCTAGTCTCTGAAGCCAAGGAAAACAAACCTGTTCCCTCTTTAATATGACATCCTTTCAAATATTTAAACATAGCTATCATATCAATTTATTTATTTTAGAGTATTTTTACCCCACCTTTCCCCTTGGAAAAGGACCCAAGGCAGCTTACAGTAACGAGGGACAATACACAGTCCAGTACAATTAAGACATAAAGTGGACCCTCGTATAACGTACGGCTCGTATAACAGAAAATCCGTACAAGGGAAAAATTCCATCACCACTCCCCCTCCCTCTCCAACATGGGTGCAGGCAGTCTCTGGGGCTCTTTACCGAAGATGCAAGCTAGCAATGGAGGAGGAGGAGGAGGAGGCCCCGGCCAGCCTGCTCAGCCCGGCTGGGCACCCACAGCAAAGCTTCCTCAGGGGTGCCCGCTTGTCTCTTTGCCTTCCCCTTTTCCTTCTCTTTCTCATCCCCCTTCCCACAACTGCACCTCATCCCCTCCCACACCACCCGTGTGCCCGGCGGCTGCGCCCGTGAGACCGAGCCGTGCAGCGCAAGAGAGCCCAGGCCACCCAGTGGTGCTGTGGTGGATCAGCGCTGCCGGAGCTGGCGCCGGCGGAGGAGGTGGTGACACGCGCCCCGGGCGGGCGGCGCAGTTCACCCGTTCGCGGAGCCTGCACCTCTGGCTGCTGCTGCTGTTGCTGGCCACGCCCGGGCCACTCCGCACCACTGCATCACGCTCAGTCCTGCAGGCGGGTTCGCTCCCCGAGCACCAGCAGCAAAAGCCCCTCTGCCATCCCTTCCTCCTTTGTCTCTCTCCTAGCCCATCATTCATGAGTTGGAGCCTCTGCTCCGCAGGCTTTGCATTTCTGTTCCCCAAAATTATTCTCGGCATTGGGACAGATTACTCCATTTTCAATGCATTCCTATAGGAAATTGCAATTTGTATAAAGGAAAATTTGTGTGACATAATTTCATTTGGAACGAATTAATTCCTTTATACAAGGTACCACTGTATTCGAGTATTGAGAACAAGAAATTTAGGGACATCTTACAGCATTAAAAGACATTACATTAAAGCTCCAAGAGAACGCAAGCAGTTAAAGAGAGAGTAAAAAGTCCATGTAGAAGTTATGAATGAGGGAAACTAACATTGAAAACATTGTGTCATAGTGGCTAACGTAGTTGAGTCTCTACCACCCCACTTTTTTAATGTGCCACTATTCTGCTGAATATAATGTCTTGCTGGTCAGTGAAGCTGCCAGGACATCTTCTGTTTTCCATATTTTTTGACCCACTATAATGGGGATGATGGAAGGAAATCAGTTAGGAATATTTTAGGTGCAGAGAGTCCTCTGTCTTGCTGGAATGGGGTAGAAAAGCCGAGTTTCCCTTCCCTCTTGGTTTATGGCAGTTACACCCCATATTGACAGAAGGCAGTGCAATAAAGCTGTTCCAGAGTTGAATGACCTTGGTTTGCATGATTAAATTCTCATTTGTATTTTAAAAAGGGAGAAAATACCTTCTGCACATAGAGTAGTAGTAAAATGGGCAGAAGAGTTTAACTCTTGTTTTGTCCTTGAGATTAGCTGACTGTATGTAGGAACTCAGGAATGCAGGGAGGCATGAAGGAGTAGAGAAAGGCCCTTCTGGATCAAACGCAAGGTATGTTTCATATAGAATTCTGTCTACACTGCAACCAGCTGCTTGTCACCGAGAAGCCCCATGCAGGACGTGAATGTAGAACCACCTTCCTGCACATGCGTCTCAGCAGCTGATGTACAAAGGTGTGCAACCTCTAGTGATGATATTTTTGCAGAATTAGTCAATTCTGGTTCAAGGTCAACCTCCATGAGTTTCCTGGTTGTGAAGGACTCTGAAGTGGTTCGCCAGGCCCTCCTTCTGCTGGTTCTCTCTCAGGCCATGTGGTTTTATTTATTTATTTTATTTATTTTATTATTACATTTTCATCTTCTCTTAGGAAGGCCAATGATCAACGCACCAAATAGGTAGTTAGACTCCAGTTCTAAGGTGATTATGTTTAGAGGTTGTATAGAGGTAGCAGGGCACGTGCCCCCAAAAGCCACACACATTCCAGGTGGTCTTAGCCAGTGGCTCTCTTAGGAGTGTGAGCCTCCTGCCCCTGGCTCCTCAGATAAATGCCCCAACCGACTGAGCTCTTCCAGGACTTGCTATCCCTGGTTCCGGAAGGAATGTATGAATCTGTCACGACTAATAGCATCTGATCGCCCATTCTCTCAGAATTCCCCCCAGTTCTCTTTTAAAGCTGATACAATTTCCCCAGTCTGAAGTGGTGTTAGATGGGTTAAATCTTTGAATGTTTTGAGGTGTGCCTCTAGTTTAGGACAGATCCAGATTGAGCCCTTGAGATGCACAGAGTGGTGATATAATTCGCATGCATCATGACCTCCTGGCCAGTTTCTCTATACTTGGCAAAGAATATTGCTAGGGCCATGTTGTGGGGAGAGGACCAAGCTGCTGCCGTCTGCTCTGCATGTGCCTACACTTTTGTTTCACTTGTAGGGAGTCATGGGAAGTGGAGTTCCTATGGATCCTTGTTTTCCTGCATGTACCGGTCATGGTGATGATGTCTTCAGCCTCTAACTCAGTGGTTCCCAACCTTCCTAATGCAGTGATCCTTTAATATAGTTAATACAGTTCCTCATGTTTTGGTGACCCCGTTGCCCTGCTTGGAAGAGGCCACAAGCCCCCTTTGGCAGGCCACTGCCACAGGTGCCATAGAGAACTTCCCTCTACAGCAGGCATGTCCAAACTTCAGCCCTCCTGATGTTTTGGACCACAACTCCCAGAATTCTAAGTTTAGATTGCCAGTGGCAAAGAACTGTGGGAGTTGCAGTCCAAAACATCTGGAGGGCCAAAGTTTGGACATGTCTGCTCTACAGGCACCCTCAGCCAATCGCAGCCTCCGGTGCCATTGACTGACAACCCTTCCAACCTATCAAGCTGTAACTCACTCTTTCCTCCCCTTCCTCCTCCAGACCCAAGCCGTTTGTGCCTTTTTCTTCACTGGCTCATGGTGACCCCTGTGAAATGGCTGTTCGACCCCCAAAGGGGTCCCAAACCTAACTGGAGCCTTCCCTGCCACCTCTGGTCAGTACAGCAAAGAGATAAAGGATGGGGCTTGCAGCATAGAAGGTCCAGTTTCATGACTTAGCTACTTCAGCAAGTGTATTCATCTGCCAGGCCCCAGAATGCAGCATTGCTCTTAGGGTGACATGCAAAGCCCAGAGGCCTTAAAGGGATTAATTCCTGAGCCTTCGGAGGAGTCCCAATGCATCTGTAGTCTGGACCATATGGTCACTTCCTATTTCATACTTAATGAGAGCAATGCCACAACGTGTTGTTTTTCTGATGTGCTGTATATATTACTGAATAAGCCACTTTCCCTGAAATTGTATTCCTTAATTCCTTGACCACTATCCACTTGCATCATGAGTTGCTGTCCTAAATATTAACTAACAATGCCAAATTTGCACAGTTGAAACAGAAGTTATAAAACATGTTCTGGGACCTTGGGATGTAACATATGTTTGGTATCCAACTTCTTTCCCACTCATTGACACGCTAGCTTGTTCTTTTGAGATGCATCAAGTATATCTTGATTTCCAGCATAGTGTAGTAGTGGATAGAGCGGAGGACTTGGGCGCTGGTGAACAGGGTTCAAATCCCTATCCCCAATTGGATGTGGGAAATAAGTGTGGGGGGGGGATGGAACTGGTAAAACAAATCCTTAAAACCAGTTACCTTGCAACCACTGTTAGATTTGCTGGAAGTTGGTTCCTACTTGACAGCACAGGACAACAAAGTACAGTACAGTAGGAGCCCCGTATCCACTGAATCATTAACTACTGATTATCCACAGTTGGCAGAGGAAAAAAATTAAATAAACAATTCAGCAGCTGTAAAGCAAGCTACTGTCACAAACACCAACCGTAAAGCAAGCTGCTGTCACAAAACAGCAGTTTTTTTTTAGGGGTGGCATTCTCTCTTATCCATGGTTTTTATTATCCACGGGAAGGCCTGGAACCAATCCCCAGCAGATACCGGGGTCCTACTGTATCTCTTATATGTTCGGATACCAGTTCAGTCCTATACAGACCCCCAGCACCACCAGCTTGTGGTCATCATATGTTGTGACCCTGCATATTTTTTCATGGATTCAAAAGTTCCCAGCTCAGTCCTGGACATTTCCAGTAGAGTTGGGAAGACTCCAGTGTGACATCCTGGAAGACTGCTCTCCATGTGTTCGGGCCATACTAAGCAGGGTGAATGGATTGGTCACCTGCAGGCAGGACTTGGGAAATCTGACAAGGAGGAAGCCCCACCTGATATTGGGCCTTTGGGGCCTTAATGTGGGTCACTGTCAAATCCAGAGATGGTCCTAGATCAGCGGTGGCGAACCTTTTGCACTCCAGATGTTTTGGACCACAACTCCCACATAAGAACATAAGAACATAAGAACATAAGAAGAGCCATGCTGGATCAGGACAAAGGCCCATCTAGTCCAGCTTCCTGTATCTCACAGCGGCCCCACCCGTTTGGGAGATGAGTAGATATCTGGATACCACTCCCCTGCATCTGGCCCTTGAAGTACCCTGGTTTAAAGCCTAGAGATTACACATCTCCAGTCCTTTGTCATTGGCAATACAGGCTTGGAATTCTGGGAGTTGTGGTCCAAAACATCTGGAGTTCCGAAGGTTCACCACCACTGTCCTAGATGATGCTTCTTGCAAGTCTCATGGCAGAATTTGCACAAATGCTATCACCCTAACACTGTAAGTTTGACTCTTCCCCACCCCACCACTTTTTAACAGTCAATAACAGTGCCCTCTAATTTCTGTCCCTGCTGCACTGGGCATTTTTCCCTGTGCACACAGGGACACCCCCCCCCACAGGTTCCATAACATCCAAATAGAAATGGTTGTGATGGGTGGGGGGGTGGACAGGTCCCACAAGAGGGGTGTTTGTGGAGGCATGCCCGTACATCTTAGCCGGAACCTTGCCCTTACTGATTTTCCAAGTTCACCCCATCAAAAGCCTCCAGGTTGCCCCTACCAGCCCTAAAGAGCACAAGAGGGCATTCTGAGCTCCCCCCCCCAAAAAATACGAATTCTTTGATTGGCATAGAAGTTCCAGAGCATTATCTGTTGCCCACCCCTGCTCTGTGCCGTTCCGCCACTGGAGAAGGAGCTACATTCAAAGGCACCTCTCCGATGCTGATCCCATCAACTTGAAAAGGAACCAGTGTATTTTCATGTTGCTATTCCTGTTCTTACAGTTTGCAGGAGTACCAACCTTGTTGCATGGGGATCATATCCTGTTGGGAGTATATTAAAACAAACATAGCATAAAATCCACACCGACGAACCGCTGTCTTATCTTGACTGTTTATTTGCTATAGATACTCTGCTAGGTACGGCTGATACCTGTAGTCTTATATGACCTAGAAGGCATCGGTTTAACCCTTTCCCTCCTGTGGCTTAGCCAAAGAAAAGAGAATCAGCTTTAAACCATGGGCTCCCCGAGAAGGACAGGAGAAAACAGCAGGATGATAAACTGGGCTTGGGAGGGGTGCCACACAGCTGGTCGTGCTTGGATAAAAATGCTATTGGATTTCTATTTTGGCAAAATGAGTTTACCTGTTACACTAGTCATTGAATTTGAAGGCCAGATTCCTGTGGCAAAGAAAATTAAAAGAGCAGACTAACCCCCCCACCACCCCTTGGGAACATGGGGTAAAGTTTTCTCTCAAGGAATATCCTTTCTGAAATTCCTGTAAGTTCATTTCTTTTAAGTTAAACCTGTATTTGTATAGGTGTTCTATATCCTGACTTTCAAATGGATGGCTTTTGGGGTATCTTAAAATAGAATGTAATATAATGTGCAGACTCAGATGTCAGATAATGAACCTTGGCCTGCCCTTGATAGCACAGTTTTACCTGCAGTACAGGTTAATCAATTATGTTTTCTTCTGGCCCCTTGATTTGCAATTATGTTTTCTTCTGGCTTTGCATTTCCAGGATAAGTGTATTCCTAGGAAAAGAGCTTGGACATTTGACTTGGAACTTTTGAACACGGTCTTTTCATGTTGACGTCAGCTCATGGGATGCCATGGAATATTGACAGATAGTCTCGCTGCCCAACAAGGGTGAGGAGAGTATGGCCATTGTGCTCCCTGTGGGCCTTTGTTGTGGTCCCTGTGACCTCCTATGAGCCCCTGGTCCATAACATTTTTTAAAAAAACATATTGCCTTGGCCATAATAAAGCCCTACTCCAGCTCATACTATAAGCCCCTTGGATTTTTGCTTGGATATCTTAGGGGCGCAGGCCTCGGGCTCCAGAGCCAGAGGGTGGGAGTTCCCAGGGAAAGGAATGGTAAACAACGTCTAAGTATTCCCTACCTGGAAAACGCTGAAAAGGGTTGCCGTGAGTTGGAAATGACTTGATGGCACAAAATTATAGGAGTCTTGGATTTTTTTGTGGTTTTGGACTTTAGTTCCCTGCATTCTCCAAGAATTCTTGAAATTGCAGCCCAGAAACCCGAATCAGCCCTCCTGTCCTGTCCGTTCACCATCCCCAGAGAAGGGCTTTTGAGTTATGTATCCTCAAAGGTTTTCACATCTGGAATCTGATAGCTCTTGTGAGTTTCTCGGGCTGTGTGACCATAGTCTGGAAGTTTTTTTCCCCCCAGAACACGTCCAAATTGCCCAAAAAAACTCGCAACAGCTTTTGAGTAATTTTACCTGCATCATTTGCTCCTCTGGCCTTTTTGTTGCTTCCTGATACTGATTTATTTTTTTTATGTTTTTGTTGCTTCCTGATACTGATTTATTTTTTTATGTTGCTTCCTGATACTGATTTTTTTTTTTATGTTTTGCTTTTAAGGAAGATGTGGCAATGGTTCCTGGGAATCCTAGTTCTTTGGGATGCAACCTCTATAAAGCCTAATGGACAGTGAGACTTTGGCTCCCAGGAACCACAATGACCTCTTTCTTTTTTCATTGTGGGAATTTTGACTGGCATGTCTTTTTAAAATATAATTGGAGCCTTGAGAAGGCCATTCCTCCCACCCCACCCAATTTTTTCATGTTTTCTTTTGTCCTCCAACCTGGCTGAAAATAGCCATTTCTGAGTGGTCTGGCCCACCACTTTGTGGTGCAAACATTTGGCCCCAAAGCTTTCCAGAGTCCGCTGACTTTGAGGGGAATGTGTAACACCTCAGTTGCTAGATGTGTGTAGTCAGTAATAAAGGTGCAGATGGCTGTAGAATTAAATGGGAAGAGGGCCAGGAAGCAGGTGTAGCTGCCGCAATTAGACAAGAGCTTAGGAAATCTTTCTTCAATTCCCCATTTGAACCTGATCTTTACTGGGGTGGTTTGAAGCAGTCACTTCTTCCATAAACAGAAGGGCGACATCTTTCAGTTCAAGTGGCCACCATATCTGGTATTGAAACTTAATATATGTATAAGCCCTCATTACTGGTAATCATTGATTCATAATAATGTAGAATCAGAGGGCATACGGGATAAAAGATCCAAGGATCGACAGAGGGCGAGCTCAGCTCGCCTGTTCTTCTTAATAATAATATTAATTCGGAGTATTTGGAGCAAATTTCTGGCTGCAGGTCTCTTGCTTCATAATATTTGCCTTATCCATAGAGTCATTTGGGGACAGGATATACACAGAATGTGTAGCTTTGTGCCTGCCCAGAAACAGCTGGAAATTTGGAAAGGAAACCACCGAGAGCCCAAATTTCCTAAAATGGTGTTTTTGAAAAGGATGTGCCTTGCCTTGGGTCAACATGATGGAAACAGACTGACTGGAGCACAGTGTTGCCCTGCGGAAAATAACATTTGGAATGTCAGACGTCTCGGTTTCAGCAAAACCGGGTCCGAAGAAAAGCTTCACACATCGGGCTTGGGCATTCTTGGGTCTTGCAGCTGGTGGGTCAGTTTGTTTGTTTGTTTTGCTTCCAAATGCAAGAAAATGGTAGGAGTGTGCATGCATGCACACTTGACTTTATATGTGGGCCTGCTCATCTGGTTTGATTCCAGTCTTTGGCACCTTGGTCCCTCTCCAGATGCCAGAGTCCAGAAGGCTGCACAACCATGTCCATACTGGCAGTCTCTGCCACATCTGGAGAGATGCTTGGCTGAGAATTGATAAAGGCTGCATGAAAATCCATCTCTAACTAACTTTGAGGAAGGAACTAAGTGAACATTATCATGTGCTATGAAGACAGTTCTGACTTACAGCAGCCCTCTCCAAGGTTTTCCAGGTAGAGGACTCAGAAGTGGTTTCTCCTGGGTTGCCCTGGGACTCTGCAACTTTCTTGAGGTCACCCAGGTTAGCTCTTCTCCCAGAAGGCCCAGTGGGGAATCAAACTCCCAACCTCTGGCTCTAAAGCCAGATACTTAACCCCCTGAAGTATCCAGCCAGCTGTATAACTGAATGAAGTGGTACCTTGTATAAGGGAATTAATTCATTCCAAAGGACATTATGTTAAGCAAATTTTCCTTTATACAAATTCCCATAGGAATGCATTGAAAATGGAGTAATCCCATTTTTATGTTGTATGGATTTTCCCCATAGGCAATTATGTTAAGCAAATTTCCACTATCTCCGGAATTTTTTATGTTGTACAGATTTTATGTTATACAAGCTGTTTGTTATACAAGGGTCCACTGTAAAAGAAACCACTAAAAACAGCTATAAGAAATGCATAAACAGACCAGATGCCTTGTTTCCTCCCAAAGACGTAGCCGAAACTTGGATCGCATGACCGCGCAGTTCTTATCAATTAAGTTAACAAGTCACGAGGTCTTAAGGAAGCCGATTGGCAAGCAGCAATGGCCCCAGTCCCACGGGATTGGCTGGTATCTATTAACCAGGCAGAAAACCCTCATACATAGACTTTTCCCACATTCAAGTATCGGAGACCACAGGACACTTCTCAAAGTTTGGACTACAACTCCCAGAACTCTATAACCTGCAGGTCTCAATGGCCCTTAACTTTCCCCAGGTCCAGCTTTCCCAAAAGGAAGGAAGGAAGGAAGGAAGGAAGGAAGGAAGGAAGGAAGGAAGGAAGGAAGGAAGGAAGGAAGGAAGGAAGGAAGGAAATAAATAAATGCAAAATCATTGAAGAATAGCTGACTTTTTTTTTTAGCCTGCTTGTCTGCCTGTTAATCAGTTTGGCTTTTTTCTTTCTGTTTTGGAAAGTAAATTGAAAATGATGTGGGTACTTGGCAACAAAATTTTACAGCGAGGTGTGGCCCCCTTGTTTCTCAATGGCGTCGCTTTGGCTGCAGTTGTGTTGACACTCAGCCAGTGACCTCATTTTTGCAGGGACTGATTCTCTCTCTCCCCCTCTCCCCCGATGTTCTGAAGCTGTCATTCTGGGGCAGCCTCGTGCTCGTAGTTATGCCATATTTTCTTTCTTCGTTGTACTTCTGCACAAAATAGCACGTAGTAGGTTTCCCAGCATTAACGAGTCGAGCACAAGGCATTTATTAATCTGCCTTCAGGACCACTGGATTCCTCTTATTTGTCAAAGAGTGAAGATGCAGTTTTAGTACTGAGAAAGATTACATTTTGGAAGCCCATATCTGAAGTCATGGGTTTATCACCTTTCAACGGATGGGGGTGGGGGTGGGGAACACAAGAAATGGGTGGACAGGCAGGCCACAGAATCAAGGAATCTTGCATTGACTTGAAATAACCAAGTTATGTTTTTGGCTGCTTGCCTCTGTTAATGCATTTTAATTATTAAATGTTCTGGGAGTTGGGGAGCCTGATGCCTCCACATATCCTACACAGCAGTTCTATTTTTCAAAGCCCACGTGATCAGAGTTTAGTGGCAGAGCATCTCCTTTGCATGCAGGAGATCACAGGTTCTGATCCCTGACATTTTCTGTTAAAAAATATCCGGTAACTGTCAAGGCAAAAGACTGTGACAGTATAGTATAGTGGTTGGAGTATTAGAATGGGACTTTGGAGTTCTGGGTTCTAGTCCCTGCTGGGTCATGAAACGGACGAAACAACTTCCCTCCGGTCATTCTCGGGACTTGACCTACCTTGCCTGGCTGTTGTGAAGAGGAGAAGAACACCTTGAAGAACAGGTGGGGTTGTAAACATTATGAGACTCAGTATGTTGTAGCACCCAGAGTGCTTTACTAGGAATTCAGGGAGCCTGGGCTCAAATATGTTGGGGAAATGATCACAGTGATCCTAAGTTGGGAACAGCTTGGCAGCTCAAACCACCACCACCAGCAGCAACAACAACAACACAAAATCTGGGGAGATGCTGCCTATGAGAGCAGAAGTCATTGAACTTAGACAGGTGAATTGAGCCAGGGCAGCTCCTTCTGTCATTCCTAAGCCCCCTTCCCCCCACCAATTTCCTGGATACTCCGTTCTGCTTTTGTGGAAGTTGCAGAGAAACGCCTTCCTTCAAAAGAACTGCTTGTGTGGTGTGCAGAGATGCTGGAGCAGCCTAGTCCTTTGAATTGAGCCAGGGGTAGCAGCTCAGACCCTCCTGCCTGCTCCGTCGGTCACCTGTGCTGGTGGTTGGCTAGAGGAGAAGCAATGAATTACAGCTAGGTCTCCAGAATATGTTACTACATCTTGTTGTCAGGAGGGTGGCTGCAGACACCCTGGTTTCTCCGTGGATGAAGGAAGGCCCTACCCGTCCTAGAGCTATGCTTGGGACTACAGCTCCCAGAATCCCCCCAGTGGAATTCCTGGTTTGTAGTCCAAAAAAGTGCCCAATTCTTCCAAAGCTTGCCTGGTCCTGTGCCCAGCCAGCTGGCTCCCGCCCTGGTATACAGAGCAGATGTGAATGCCACTCAACGCCTCTTCTGCCTTGTCAGGGTTCCTGCGGCTTGTATTAATTCCCAACCTCCTGTCAGCGTTCGTCCTCTTGCCGCCGGTGGGATTCGGGGTTAGTGGACTTGTTTCTTTGCTGAGAGCTGCTGAACGATTGTATGCTTTTTCTTGGCTTTCCCGTTAATCTTTTTAGGAAGGCTGTACCGATGTCCCTCTCCATTCAGATGTCCAACCTCATGTAAGTCATGGTCCAATCTTTGCCTGGATAGTGTATGGCAGGCATGTCCAAACTTCAGCCCTCCAGATGTTTTGGGCCCATAGGAACCTCCCTCCATGGAAATACAGGCTTGGAATTCTGGGAGTTGTGGTCCAAAACATCAGGAGGGCCAAAGTTTGGACATGCCTGGTGTATGGGGAAGGCCAGCGTAAGGTTTGGAAGGCTGGGAGCATAAAAGGCTGGCAGAGATTTGGGTGTTGCGTTCCTCTTTTGGGGAGTGATGGAGGGTTGGGTGCCAAGATTTATGCAAGGTGGTTGGCTGTAAAAAGAAGAGAGAACCTATTTATGTCCAGATTGGGTTATTGCAGAGTATGTATTGGGTATGTATTGGTTACTTGATGCATGCAGATAATAGTGTAGCTCATTCTTACGGTGGAGAAAGGAACAGGTAGAGTCCATCCCGCCCCCCAGTATTGAGTTTTTCTTGAGCCTTTCCCACGGTACTGAATGATTTATTAACATTTCTTTGTGCATTTCTAGAACAGGCTTTAATTAGCGTATCAATCACCCTCTCATTATCTTAAATGTCAAAAGAGTCCAGGTGTCCTGATCTTCTGCTTCGAACCCTCTTGTGTTTTCTCGCTGGTGTCTTCTGCCTTTTCTTCCTAGCTCCGAAAGTTCATTATGGAAAGGAAGGTGAAATTGCTTTCCAGTTAGGTAACCACCCTTTGAGAGCAGCTCCTCCGGTTGCTTTTTAATATAGGATATAATTCCAGTCTTTCCCTGTTCCTTATTGCTCATTTGGCTGTACCAGTCTGATGCATCTGATTAACAGGGTGGCCTGTTGTATCTAATGGGGCCAGAAACATTTAAGTCAACATCCTGTTATGGGGGGAAATGCATGCATGGGGGATTGTGCATCAGTTCCCCACCACCACCACCACCGGCAGGCGGTCCTTTGTGCAATTGGTTGCATGCCTGATTTCACAACTACAGGGAAAGACAGCCGCTTGTGTGGTTCTACTTACTGGTACCTATGCTTCTTCAACAGGGTTTGGACCTTTTCCTGGAGGAAAAATCCATCCCAGGTGACAAACCATGATGGAGATGTATCATCTCCAGGCTTAAAACCGGGGTACTTCAAGGGCCAGATGCAGGGGAGTGGTATCAGGAGACAGAGATCTAGTCTCATGCGCTCCCAGATGTATCTGGTGGGGCCACTGTGAGATACAGGAAGCTGGACTAGATGGGCCTTTGGCCTGATCCAGCAGGGCTCTTCTTAGGTTCTTATGTAACGTCTAGGGAGCTGAATCAGAGTGGAAAAACCATTACAGTACACTCATTTCATATGCTGCTGGCACCTCAGCACTAATTAAATTTTAAAACAAAACAGGTTTAACATGAAATACAGACAGAATGTATGGAGATGTTGAAATCCATGTTTCAGAAGACAGACTGAGTTAAAATGTTGTTTGTCAAAAAGGAAAGGAAAATATTTTATTTTAAGGAATTGTTAGTGACATAATTAGACATGACTTGCATTATCATTTGTAGACTTCCTTGTAAAGAAATTATTGTATCCGTATAAGGTGCTCCTTCCTACTGATACATGTTCTGATCATTGGTTGTAGTTGGAACATCCATGGATTCTGCATAGATGTGATTTCTATCTTCAATCTTCCCAGCCATGAACTCTATGAAGACTTCTGCTTGCAGATGATGAATCTTAAGGAGATCATGGATACAATTCTATTTTCTGTTGATAGGGAATGCTGTGTTTTTAAACCACCCTCCCCTGTATATATCAGGGCCCTTCATCTTAGCAACCTATGAGTCTTGTAGGGTCAATCTGCTTCACAACCTGAAGCCCTAGAGATCATCATGGAATATAAAGCTTCATAATACAATATAGATATAGCACATCTGTTTTCCTCTGACAATCTGGGAGCTGTGCAGTACATGCATCCTAGTTGCAAAAACTGTACAGGGTGATATGTTTATTCGACTCGGCAACAATGATCAGGCAAACCTTCAGCAGATGTCCAACTGTTGTTGTTGATGCCACTGGAGGTAGTGTTGCGACGGCCCATTCAATGGCATTGCCTTGCACTATCCTGTTTGTTGAGTTGTGCGGGCTCTTCTCTGCTCTCATGATGTTTTCACAGCTTGCAAAAATTACATTGATGGCTGGCAGTTTTGGGGAACAATCGCCCAAACGTACCCATGCTCTGGGCATTTTACTACCATCCTTGCCTTTGGGGGCTGTTCCTTCCCAGAACTAGGTCTGCTCTTTTGGCTGGTAAGCCTTTTCTTACGGAAACATCTCCTTTCCATTGGCATGCCGACTGCAGAATTATGTAATCCACGAGGCTTCTTCTTCTTTTTTTTTCCAGGAAGTCAAGCTTACAGTTCGAGCAGAGGTGCCTGTGTAGAAATGCTTGGCTTTATTGTGTATGCATTGCTCTGTGATGTAAATCTGATGGATATCGCTGGGAAGCAAGAGGGTGGTGCAATTGTATTATATAATCATGTGGTTTGATGTATCTTGATGTTAGGCTAGGCCACACACACACACACACACACACACACACACACACACACACACACACACACACACACACACACACACACACACACACACACACTCTCTCTCTCTTCCTTTCATGTGATTCCCCTCCCCCCTGTAGCACTTTTGTGCATGGTTGTAAATACATGGTTAGATGGGTATGCATAACTCAACACTCTTGCAAAAATTTCTATGAAACTTGAATGAAAAAATTTTTAAACTGCTGCTTTGGATGCTAAGAACATCTCTTTGCTGAGCATAATTGTTAGGTTTGGTGTTTGGCACACTTGCCCCTGCATACCAGATTTCCCTTTGTCCTGAGTATTGATTTAGCTCCCTCTGCGTACGCTGTGCTTGAGAGCTTTGCATAAATTCAAAGAGACGGCAGTGAACATTTGATACAAGGTGGGTAGGTACGTGTGTGTGCGTCCCTGGGTGCCGCTATCTTAGTTGCGGCACTGAAAACAACATAAGCCCCAAGTATTTTTATTTTTATTTTTGTTCGGCAGAATAGCCTTAAGCTGTCCTGATTTCAAAGCCAAAGCTGTTTCTGGGCCAAGAGCGGCGTCAAGAGCTATAATTGAATCGATTACCGCGCAGAGAAATATTTCACAGATGGAGATTTGCTTGCCACTTTAGGTTTATAAACTTTGAGATGAGTGTGACAAAAGATTGGAACAGGATTCCTCCCTTGGGCAGTCATTCTGTCAGTCAGCATGAATAAGTAGGAAAGGTTGTGTAGCACAGGTGTTTATTAAGCTATGTACTACACACATCTTATGCAAGTGTAATACTGTGTGTGGTACACAGATGCTCATTGCTCTATACATGTTTATACACACCACAAGTTGAGCGAGTGTTTTTATGCTTTTAAGCTGTCTTCACTCATTTTACTTTTGATATACAACTTCCGCTGCTCCATAGTTGCCAGGTAGGTACAGTACCCCCACACACACACACACCATTTCGTGGTTCATGTATTGCGGTCCCACTATGTTGCAGGACTGCAGTACATACTGGGGTTCCAGCTGATTAGCACTGGGGTGAGGGAACCAGTGCCAATCAGTTGGAGCGCACCCCTTTTTAAATGCCTTCCAGTCCCGGGCCATCTCCATGGAAAAGCATTGGCTCAATGCATTTCAACTGATAAATTTTTCCTCATTGGAATGTATTGAGCCAATGCATTCCAATGGGGAAAAATTTCTTCATTGAAATGCATTGAGCCAATGCATTTCGATGGAGATTTGTGGAGGGAGCACTGGCCCCAAGCCAGCGCCAAGCAGCTGATTGGCACTGGCTGGGGGAGGAATGGCGCCCGCAGCAAGTGCGGTAGATCAGATCATCCACCGCCCTTGCACGGGCTGCTGGAAGGCTTTTTAAAAAGTCTTCCAGCAGCCTGGGGAAGCAGCGGTGGCGTGCCACCCCCCCCAGGTCCCACCCAACCTGCACCCCCATATCACGCATTTTCAGTCATCGTGGGTCGGGTGGGTCCCTAACCCACGCAATAGGCGGGGGTTACTGTAGCTTATTTGTCACTAGAGATGGGCACGGAACGAACATTTTTTCGTTTCCGTTACCGTTTGTCGTTTCCGTTACGTAACGAAACAAGAAACGAAAATTGTGATGAAAATGAAACGAAACAAACAGAACCACGAAAATTGTGGTCGTTACGTTTCGTTTCCGTTAATGGCGACGCGCAATGAAATGAGCTGTTTTAAATGTTAAAAAACGCCCTGGACATCCGTAAAAACGCAGCGATAATTATTTATATTGTCTGATAATACCTACCAGGGGGGTTGGGGTCCTTAAAACATTTGTTTTTGTCGTCTCCCATCGCGATGTATTTTTCTTTTCCCTTTAAAATGGATGTCGCCACCAGCCACAAAATGGAGGCAAGCCATGTGATGTGGGATCATGTTCAACCAATAGCATGCCCAGGTTGCAGACTGGGCGGGCAGGTCTGGCAGCCACAGAGGGCATAAAAAGCTCTGGCAGCCCCCGTCCTCCTTGCAGTCTCTGGTGGGAGTTAGGGTGGGATTGCTGTCTCTGCGACTCTAGCTTCAGTCCTGCAGCCTCCCTGTGTGCGTGCGTGCTGCGTACCTCTCGGTGAGTACCCTCCCCTGCCCCGCAGTGCAGTCACTCTGTGGCTGCCTTGCACCCTGGGCAACGCCCGCCACTGCCTTTGCAGCCTCCCTACATACCTAGTCTATACTGTGTCTCTGCCAGCATCCATTTTTTTAGTGTTTTCCCTCTGGTCTGGGGCATTGGGGGATGCAATCAATGCAATCATGCATGTTAATACATGTAAAGTTACAGTTTTTGATTGTCAGATCAAACTGATTCTTGACCCTCCGTAGAAATTTATAGACCTTCTGGGAAAAATCAGAAGCCTGTATTCACCACAGTATCTCAATAAATGGTTAATTCCATAATGAAACCAAACCATCTTTCACAATCATGTCAACTTCATCTCAGTACCAACCCATCAGTCTTTTCATTGTGGAAGTAATTCCAGTAAACATTGTGTCTATTTCTACAAGCTATATTTATCTGCACTGTTTCTATGTTCTATATGCACAAAACATGCAGTATGTTGAAAAATAGCTTCAAATTGTTGTAAAATACAAAAGTCTTACAACTGTGCGGGGGGGGGAACACACCTTAAGATCAAAAATACATGAAAATTGATCTTCAGTTCTAGGCAAATAATTAAATTAGAATTCAATTCAAAATGCAGGAGCAAAAGTACAAGAAAATGTCCAAAAATAATGTTTCAAATTACATTGTAAAAAATGCAAGAGTCTATAGCCGAATAAGACAGATTTAAAAGCAAAAGAAAACATCTTAGTAAAATAATCAATATATATAAAGTGCATTACTTAGCTTCTAAGCATCTTAAGAATACATATAAAATAATTCTAAATTCTCACCCAACCAAACAATTAAAATCTATGGAGGAACCCATTTGGATTGTTAGTTGCCTCTGTGTCCAGTGCCAATGTATTATTGTTGTTCATCTCTGTTGTGTGTACTGTAGCGTGGAGCTGTCATGTTATGAGTCCAGGACTTGTTTATGTGTGCTTTGTCCCATTATTTATAACTTTCAATTATTTTCATTTCCTCCATGTCTGTAAACAAACCTTATCTCCCACACTCTTTAGGCTTCTCGGAGTGTCCAATTTCATATCTGGATAGCCGCCATTATCATGGTTTTCATCACTGCTTTGACTACTGATTTTGCAAGCTCTAGAACTTTAATTATCTGTAAGGGCAAGCTCCCAGACCAGTGATGGTGAACCTTTTAGAGATCGAGTGCCCAAACTACGATTCAAAACCCACTATTTTTTTTTTTTTTTGCAAAGTGCCCATACAGCCAATTAACCTGAATGCAGGTGGCTGTGAAGGGGCGATGTCAGGTGCCCACAGAAAGGGCTCCGAGTGCCACCTATGGTCCCTGTGCCATAGGTTCACCAACACTGTCCTAGACCGACGAGGCCTTATTGCATCACCGTAAGGAATTCCAGGTGTCAACTTATTACAGCAGACCAATTAGACTAATACGATCACCAGCAGGCATCCATCCCTCTAATTTTCTGTCCCACTTCATAGGAACCTCCCTCCATGTGCATGGAAGTGGGTCTGGCTTCATTAAAAAATGAGAAGTAAATAAACTGGCAGTGCACAGCTTCAATAGAGCTCTGGGTGCACACATGCCACTTAGGAGCATTGCTGTTAGGGTGTAAGTGCAAGCCTGCCCAAAGTCCGGCCCGGGGGCCAAATCCGGTCCGTCAGGCCATTCTGAGTGATCCGCGGCTGGCTGGCCCGCCCCTCCCTCCCCCTCCTTCGCCCCATTTGTTTTTTTTTAAAAAAAATCTTCCACGAACACTGACACTGCCGGGAAGCTTGAGGGGCTGGGCGGGCCGGCCGGCCGGTGAGCAAAACCTTGTGGGGCTGGGCGGGCGGGCCACCACCACCAGCACTGCCGGGAAGTTTGTGGGGCTGGGTGTGCGCGTGGGGCTGGCGAACGGGCAGGCCGCCGCCACCGGCATAGCCGGGAACATTGTGAGGTTGGGCGCACGCGCAGGGCAGTGATCAGGCAGGCCGCACCACTGCCACCGCTGGGAAGCTTGGGTGGCACCACAGAGGAATGTGTGAGGTTAAAAAAACAAATGGGGCGAAGGCAGTGATCGGGTGGGCGCACCACCGTGCACCGCTGGGAATGGCCTGGCGGTCCAGCCACAGGCACCGCAGGGGAATGTGTGGGGGTGAGCAGGCCAGCGGGCCTCTGTCACCGCCAAGGAGCTTTGGGGTGGGCTGGCGGGCGAGCAGTCGGCACCACTGGGGAGCTTGGGGCGGTGCAAGGTCGCACAGATTGCCTCTTGCCAGGGCAACCTGTGGCCATGACTCCCTGTGCTTCCTTTGGTCCCCACCTTCCTTCTTTCCTCTCTTCCTTCCTTGTTCCCCACCTTCCTTCCTTCCTCTCTTGGTTTCCACCTCCCTCCCTCGGTCCCTGCCTTCCTTCCTGCGGGGAGGGGGTGCAAGGGCTCAGTGGGTGGGGCTTACGGGTCAGTGGGTGGGGCTTGCAGTAGGATGGCAGGGTTGGGGAGCAACTGTCCCGTGACACATTCTCAGCCACCGAATCTGGCCCTCCTTACAAAAAGTTTGGGCACCTCTGGTGTAAGATGTAAAAATCCCATTTTCATATTTTCATCCAAAACAGTTCTACTAATTACATCACTCAGCCTTCAGCCCTATGCTAAACTTTCAGACATGAATTAAATTCTTCAAAGCAGCGTTATCATATCACTGACCGTGTTCCCGGGCTTAGCTGGGAAGCAGCCGATTGTTTTGAAAACAACTAGAACTATAGTACAGTAAACTATTTTCCACGCCACAGGTTCGAACTTCGTACTTTCATTTTGAGATCAACCTTTTCTGCACCGTCTTTAACCATTTTAAACACGTTATTGACTCAAAATTTCAAACGCTGACACCCTGTGTGGTGAATTGCAAGAATCAAATCTGGAGGTACACTGTTTGAAGGGTGGGCAGGATGGTGCAGAATACAATCTAGGTATCCCTAGACTGCTGGTGTTTCACACACTCTCTAGCAGGTTATTTTGGGGAGATGAGATGCAACACACAAGTATATAATCATATCGCCGCAGTGACCTTGGCACTGCTTAAATTACTGGAATGCAGTAACTCTCCACACCAGTCTAGGTCCTGGAGATCTCAGCCCAGCTGGCTGCCTTTTTTAAAGGGAGGGTGAAGAGATATATAAGAAGGTGGCTAAGATACATTCCTGCCATTTGTGAGAGAGCAGAAGTATTTCACCAATGTCACCAAAGCTATCTCTTAGAAGAAAATAATACCACAAGAATATCCTTGGTTCTCAGCTCTCTTTGCAAGGATGCACCGTTCAACAACACGCAATAACCCAGCAGTATGACTGGAATACAACTGCTCAAGAAACCTTTGAAGATGAAACAGGGGAGATAAGTCCAAGGAGGCAACTGGACATATAAGGTTAAGCTTGTCCTGGGTGTGGAGCAGAGACAGGATTTCGACTGAACTAAACAAGTGACAATTAGAGGATGGTTTGGAAACAAAAAAATGGAATTAACCATTTATTGTTTTGTTGTTGAGAGGTCTGTTTGATTTTTCCGTTTGTCTATAAATTTTTTGAAAGGGTCAAGAATCAGTTTTTTCTTTTTTCAAAAACTGTCGTTTCTACCTACTTTTTGTGCAATTTTTAAAGCATTTCCATGCACAGGCATCCCCTGTGTTTTTCATGTTACTTTCCTTTTTCTTTTATTTTTGTGTGCTCTTTTATTTCTAATGTTACCTTTCAATGTTCTAAGATGCCTCTCCTAATTCCCTTTTCTTAACATGAATATGTCTTAAATGTTGTGGGCTGTATATTGTCCCTCATTACTGTTAAGCCACCTTGGGTCATTTTCCAAGGAGAAAGGTGGGGTAAAAATATTCAAAAATATTTTTACCACACCATGCTGGCCAGCATGTCTGGTCAGCAGTGATTCTGGAATTTGTACTCCAAAACACATCCAGGACTGTGCTTTCCTGGATGCTGGAAGGGGTTGTTGTTCCTTTATGTGACTACCTTGGAAGTTTAGATCTTCATCTCAGGCCTGAATGGAGAAAGTTGAAGAAAGTAGCTGTAGCTCAGTGTAAGCCTTTTTAAAAAAAAAAAAAAACTCTGCATCATTGGTTCCCTACTTTAGGCCCTCAGGTGTTCTTGGACTACAACTCCCAGAAGCCTTCACCACTAGTTGTGCTGTCCATGATTTCTGGCCATTTGAGTCCAAGGATATCTGGGGTCTCAAGGTGGGGAACCACTGCCCTGTCTTGCAGGTGGAGAGAAAATGCCTTCTTTTTCTGGGGATGCCTTAATTTGTGTATGCATTATCTTGGATGTACCAGATGTGCGGTATGGAAAACTACTGTTCTTGGAATGCCTTTGATCCTTCTTACGGACTACACGATGTAACAATGGCCACCAGTTTCAGTGGCTATAAAAAGTGATGAGACCAACTGGTGGAGGTTAATGCCAACCAAGTCTATGGTTTCTCTTGGACCAGATGCAGTGTGTGTGTGTGCGCGTTGTGTCATTTCAATTTTGACTGACTCTTCCTGACTCCATGTCCATGGAAGTTTTCTTGGCAGGAATACTGGAGTGACTTGCCAGTTCCTACTCCAGGCTCCTACAGCACCTGGTGTTCCCTGGTGGTCTCCCATCCAAGTACTAACCAGGGCCATCCCTGCTTAGCTTCCGAAATCAGGCGAGATCGGATGTGCTTAGGGCATCTAGGCAGCTGCAGATGCAGTAGGTCTCTCTAAACCCCATTGGGGTGAGTGGGTTGAGGAAAGATATACGGAATGGTGGTCCCCTTCTGTGCTTCTCTATTTCTGCTTGGCTTCCAGGAGGCATCTGGTTGTCCTCAGTCCAAAGATAGGGAAGCACTGGGCAGCCCCTTGACCTGATTTTGAAGGGCTCTTCTTATGTAAGAGTGTCCAGACAAAGGTTCTTCAAGCTGCCATTGATGGTGTGCGCATTTTTTTTCCTGGGAGTGTTGTGTGTAGCAAAGTCGAGGGTGTTTGTTTTCATGTTTGTGTTTTGGCTGTAGAATTCATTTTAGAAATACTTCCCCCCACCCTCCCCTGGCAAAAGACTTTAATTCCTTATAATGGGATTAAGGGAACATTTGGATTAAAATGTTTAGAAAATTGCAGAGATTAATTCAGCCCATTCCCTCCCACCTAGGCATCCCCCTTCCGACCCACTCTCCCCTCCGTCAAATTTAGTAACCTGGTGCTGCTAGTGTGAAACGAACAACCTGTGGTCTTCAGATGGGTAGTCATGCAAATGCTGCCTGTCTGGAGCACACTTTTCTCAGGGTGAGCAGGCCCTGTATGAAAATGTAATTCTATTCCAACTATTCACAGATTCACTGCATTAGAACCAAATTCTTGTCCTCTACAACTGCATCTGATGCAAAGATGTCCAAACTCACTTTTTTTTGGTCCATCATTGTAGGAATGCCTTAGTCACATACAGTAATACCTTGGTTTGCGAACATAATCCGTTGTTGTTTGTGAACCAAAACATTGCAAGAGGATGAAAGCAAGTTTCCCTATAAGAAATAATTGGAAACATTGATGGTTTGTTCTGGCGTCAGTCACCATTGGCTCACTTGAGATCATGTGACCTGCTCAAATGCTTGTATTGCAAGACATTGCGTGTTGATCAAGGGAAAATTTAGAAGAAATGTTTGCTTGTCTTGCAAACCACTCTTAAACCAAGGTGTTACTATCCTGTCTTTATTGGGTGTGGTTTTCTGGGGACTGTAATTTTTGTTTAAAAAAGTTGATTTCCCTGGATCAATGGAATTCTAGAAAGGAGTGCTCATTTCACTAGGTCCCAGTTTTGATGGCGAATCAGTATCATTCAAGCCCGTGAAGGGTTCAAAAGTAGCCCACCAGCCATCAATAAAAAAGTGAGGGGATAAGTTCTCCACCCCTCCCTCCCCAATCCCAAGGACCGCCACTGCCCCAGCAAAGTTCTGGGTCTGCCAGCCCAATGTCTCAGCCGAGCGGGCCATGGCGTGGTCCCATGCTCCCCCCCCCCGTTTGCCAGGTGATCAGCACCTCAGCCTGTTCAAAGTTGGACAGCCCTGGCTTAGATAAACTTCCTGATAATGAAATAGGAATCCCTTATAACGTGTTGAAATTTTACATGCATATAAAAAAATGACCAGTGCAAGCAAGCTATTCATTGTCTTATTTTCAATGCATTCCTATGGGAAACCGCTGCTCTACTTACAAAGATTTTTACTTATGAGCATGTGCTCGGAACGGATAAAATTCGTATGCAGAGGTTTTAATGTAGTAGCCCACAGGTACTTAGGTCCAAAAAAGTAGACCTTGGCCTGTTCAAAGTTGGACAGCCCTGTCCTTTGTAATTGATTTAATTGATTCTGTTTGCATTTTGCCTTCCCTCCAATAGACCTGTGTGGCAGCATATAGAGCCTTGCTCTGCCCTACTTTGTTGTCGCAACAATAACCCTGCTCACGCACAACCAGTGAGAGAAGGGCCAAGTTCACCCTGTTGTTCTTCCATGAGTGTGTGGTGCCTTCCACCTGGATGTCTCGATCCCCAGTCCAACATTCTAGCCTCTGTGCTTTATAAAAGAAACTTACATCAATGGAATTTTATTTGTGTAGAGACAAATAAGACAGTATGTGCTTCTTCTTTTTTTGAGAATTAGGCCATAGCGAAATAATTCCACGGTCCCAATCCGTCAGGGAAGCTGGCCAATCTCTTTGTTTTGATAAATGGCTGTCAGGTTGTGTCCTCCGATTGAGTCAGGAGCTCAGATTTCTGCTGACCTTTAAAGACTAACTTCTCCGCTGCTGCTGGCCGTTGGTTGCCGTGTGCTATGTAGCACTGCTAGTAATGCCATTCCGCCTTCCAGTATTTCAGGTTTCTGGTTACAAGTAAGTGGGGAGACAGATTGTAAAACGAACCAACTGTCTCGGTGCCTGAAAGTTGTGCCTTAAACGTCGGTGGGCTAGGCCGACTAGAAGCCCAGTCAAAGAACTTTGCAATGCAATGAAATTTGCAGCCTTGATGGGTTGCACATGTACCCCCTGTCAAGTGAATGTATGAGGAGCGAACCTCAATTAGCAGAGTTGCAGCAATGTCAAGGATTAGAGGCAAAAATATGACAGACTCCATTGCTGGTTTTCTGTTGCAGTCTATTTACAAAATATATACAGGTTCCATTTGGTTTCCAGACTTACATCCAGTAGTAGCATAAACAATCCTGCTACTCTTCCTTATCACAGCCAACACATCAGGCTTACTGGCTAAACAGCCCTGGCTAAACAGCAAGAACATATTGCAATACATAAGGTATATATAACATCTCCTTTCCAATCAATTCTTTTCTTTTACATCACATGTCACAGTGCTTCTCTCATCCACGCTTCTGAGCTACGCTCCACTGTCCTTGGACATTAGCCTTCTTGTCAAGGCCACTATACCGAGCTTGCTTCAGTCCACAGCTGGACTCTATATCTCTAATTGCAAGTTGAAAAACTCACTCACAAGAATATTCTTGACACCCCCTACCTAATTCCTTGGCCTTCCACTGAGCCTCTGCCCTTGTCTCTTGTTGACTGGATGGCAACAAAGAGCAGACCTAGAAGAGAATTTCCCATTGAGAAGAGAAGAAATTCTCCATTGTGGGAGAAGCCAGTCCCTTGCTTTAAAGCACTGTGACTCCTCCGCGCACCTGCAAAAAAGTGTGTTGTGTCAGTGAAAACTCGGGCCAAATAAAAAATTTTAGTGGTAAAAAAAACTTTGTCGTTTCTAATGCCAGAATGGTGTTTCCTTGTTAATAACAACATAAAAGCTCTCCTCGCCCAGTGTGTTTTTAAGAGTTTTTCCGTTCTTTCCTTTTAAATAACCATATTGGGAAAGTGCAGTCCTAGATGGTTTATAGGGAGAAAACCAACTCTACCCCATGCCAATTTGCCTATAATAATTATTATGTGCTGTCAAGTCAGTTCTGATTCATAGCGACCCTTCCCAGGAGTTTCTAGGTAGAGAGGACTCAGACGTATGTTACCAATCCCATGATACCAAAAGGACTACAATCCATTTTCTGTGCTGTGATGGACTAACGTGTCTACTCATGTGGAAACATAAATATAAACACACACATAAATAGGTCTTGTGAGACCTGCAGTCAATGCAACCTAGAAACTTCAGTTTTGTGTTGTGAGTCGTTTCAGTCAACATGTTTATCAGTTAGCGCCCTCGCATTAAAATTAATCACATGTTAAGTGAAAAAAGAACATTGATGCACGGTGTCCCACACAATAATTTGTTTATTTATTTTTTGTAGGACAAGGAAAACAATGTTTCCCCCTATGCATGCTTCTTTACTGCCTCTCACCTCAAATAAAAAAATCACCTTTAAAGAATGTGTATCAGGCTTTAAAATGATGTATCCTCCTCCATCATAAACCACACACCTTTTTAAAACAAATCAGGACTTTTTAAAAAAAATTGAAAGTGGTTTTTCTGGTGACTTCTGGTTATGTTTGGAGGGTCTGTTATGGTCCCTAGGAGGTCCAGATGAGAGGAAAATCAGCACCGAGATAATCCTCACTCTACTAAACAACCACCTTCTCAAGGTGGCCTTACAATCAAGGTGTACAAGGGACTGACTTTTTTTTTTTTTATTTGCAAAAGAAAGATGGGTGTTGAGCTTCAGGTCAAGTAGAATTAGTACAAGAAACTGTGTGGTTTCAAAACAGGACACCCTGAGATAACCCTTGGACTGAATTGGGCCATTCTCAGGTGTGTTGAGTTAACAACTCCCTAACGAAGTACCCTTTCTGCATTACCTGGATTTTACCAGCTGCTGACTTTTCTGCAAAATGCAAGGCTGAAGCAAACTACTTAGCAAACAGTGAAGCAGTCCTAGACGTGTCTCTGCTCCGTGGCATGCCACACATTGTGGCACTTCTTCCGAAGTACAGCAAAAACACATTATGACCCCACAGATCAGCTTCTTAAGAATCTGTTTTGGTTTACTTTGAAAACCAAACAAACAGGAAGTTTGTAGCTCTAATATTAGCAACTGCACGCTTGAAATGGGGTGGTCAGATTTTTGTGCCCGGCATTGCTGTCTCTGTGAATAGAAAAAGGTTTTAAAAATGTGAATTTTGTACCACCTGCATGCATTTTTTGAGCCTAGGATTAGGAGGGCTACCTTGATGAAGGTGGTACCCTAAAAATATGCTTGCCAGTTTGTGATGCTTAATCTTCTGAAAACAAAACAAAACAAAACAAACAAACAAACAAACAAAGATTCAGAGCTGCTGGGAACATTTATAGAAGAATAAAAACATAAAGGCAACAGTTGAAGGAAGAGGTGGTAGCTGAGGAATTTGTTTATCGTGATACAATTGACTGCTTTGGGTTGTTTTCAGATGGACTCATTGTTGTGGTCTGAGACATTTCCACCGATAAGCACAGGAAGTAAAGGCACCACTAGAAATAAATGAGCAGCAGCACAAATATGTAATGTGTCAACTTCTCCTTCTCTGCCTTTCTGTTGTGTTTTGTGCCAGAATTTCCAAAACTGTGTCATTCGGTTACGTCTACAAGAAGGGAACAGTTCTGCAGAACTCTCGAGACTGAATCATTTGTTATAAACACAAAGAATGGAGGTGCCCCAAGTGGTAACACACTTATTTCGGCCAAAGCCATTATGGTCTGTGGCCTACCTTGTCATGTTTAATTGTGACTAGAGATGGGTGTTCCATTTCAGAAGGGGACTGGTTCCAAAATTAAACATGCAGCACAGCTGGCACTCAGAACCCAGTCCCACACTCCAGAACAAAATCAACCACTGTCTTACCTTGCTGTAGTTCGTGCTGGGCAAAACTTCAATCAGGAAGCAGCCTCTAATGCAGGTATACACAAACTTCAGCCCTCCTGATGTTTTGGACCACAACTCCCAGAATTCCATGCCTGTATTTCCAATGGCAAAGGACTGTGGGAGTTGTGGTCCAAAACACCTGGAGGGCCGAAGTTTGGGCATGCCTGCTCTAATGTCTCATCTTTCCCTCCCTGGCGCTTTCCAATCAAGAACTGTGCAAGGACATGCATCATCCCGCCTCCCTGTCTCATTGGCAAGCGCCAGGGAGAGCGGAAGATGACGCATTGGAGGCTGCTTCCTGGTTGGAATTTTTCCCCGTGTGAACTACAGCGATGTAAAACACCGGTTGATTTTGTCCCAGAGGGTGAGACTGGGTTCTGAGCGCCAGCTGTGCTGACGTGTTTAATTTTGGAACCAGTCCCCTTCTGAAACGAAACACCCATCTCCAATTGTGACTGTACTTTCCTCTTTGATATAGATGACAGTGATTTCACTTTGTCCTTTGTGTTTTACTGTTGTGTTGGCCAGTTCCTCACCTGGTAGATGGATTTCTGGCAGGAAGCCATTGTTTATATAACTAGGTTGGTCCTCAGAGGGCAAGGCTTTGCTCAGAACTGTGCCGGTTTACTAGATCCTGCTGAAACATGGGAAAGTTCCACCAACTGAGCTTCACGTTTAGCAACCCAGGTTCACCTCCATGCCATAGGGAGGTAGCAGAATAGATCTTTGGTGGAAGTCTTTCAAGAGCTATAGGGAATAATTGTTTGTTAATGAATGTTGACCCCAAGGTAAATTAGTGACTTAGAAGCTAAACACACCGGACACAGCTTCAACAGAGACACACAGTCTGGGTGCAACTGCTGAGATCTATGTTTAGCAACCTCAATAAGGTGGCTGTCCAAACCCATCTCCTCCAGCTAGCTTAATGTGGGAGAGGAGATTGCAAGCATTTGTTCCAAGACTCTGTGTCTCTGTTGATGCTGCCGGCAGTTTTCTTAGCTTATAAATTACTATTTCTCTTTGGGTCAACATCTATAGTGTTTCTAGTGAGGCAGGATAGGAGAAGATAACATGCATGTGAAACATTTAATTACTTGAAGTTTTGACTTTGGGTTAGTTTTGTTTGCAAAGAAAGCAGCTCTCAAACTTCCTTCAGATTCTTCAACGGCACACACATCTTTTTCTTTTGTCTACATGTTGATGTAACCATCTAATCTTCCTAGCAACATCCAGGTTGTATTCACTTGGAAGAGGGGATGATGCGTTGTGGAAGGTGTTGGTGAAAACAACCACCTCCACCTATTTTCTGAGATGTGTTGTTTGCTTCTGAGATCGATAAAAGTTGTTACCATGTTCCTCTTAAAGGCAGCCTAAAATTTGGAATTTTGTCAGGCAGGATCCAGACTGCAGGGTGGAACTAAGCTGTATGCATTGCAGACTGTGCATTGATTATGACTGGATAATCCACTAATCAAATTCAGCTCTCTTCCTCCAACCCCAGCTCTTCTGGAATTCAGCCCCTAAGATTACAAAGGCCCCTCACTCCCACTCAAAACGTCTTGAGCCACAAACATCTTAAGAAGTATCTCTCTCTACATTAACCTCCCTGGGTATAAAGTCAACAGAGAAGGATATCTGCCAGGTGGTTGTCCAGATTTCTCTATGTCCTACTACATTTGGCAATAAATAAATAAATAAATAAATAAATAAATAAATAAATAAATAAATAAATAAATAAATAAAACTCTGTATACCCTGGCTTTTCAAGTTCTATATTTAAAATATTTGATTTAAATTTGCACATGTTTTTACCAGCACTTTTCCATTCCTTCCAGTTTTGCAAAGTTGTCTTGTGTTTTTCTCCTGTTTTTATGTTATTAACAACCTGATTTTAGTGCATACCATTTGAAAATCCATCCATGGGCCTATGCAGGTATATTTAAAACAAACAAAATTCCTATTACCTTTGTTTTCCAGATTTCTCCTACCCCTCCTACATTGCTGACCAGCTCATTTTCATTTTTTTAAAAAAACAGACTGAATAATCTTTGAGATCAGTGCTTGTCTTTTTGCATGCCTTGGTGTCCCAATAGGAGTTACAGTGATAAGCACTCCAGTATTTTTTCAGTATGATATTATACCAGGTTAACCAGTGTGTTATAGTCAATGCAATGACAGACCTAGGACCCAGGAGACATGAGGTTCAAATCTCTGCTTACTAGAGGGATGAAACTGATGACATATCTCCTTAAATATTTCACGTAAATGCTCTGTACAGGTCACACTATAAATTGATTCTAACGTCGCATCACATCACATTGTGCAGCCCATGGTCTCCTCCACCAATCATCACCTGTGGCTCCAGCAATTTTGAATCAATGCCATTGTACATTTATGTGGAAAGACAAACTGAATTTGTTCTTTGGGGAAGGCAGAAAATGTACAAATGAAATCAAAACTGTTATATAACCTTCTATTCCACTGTGGGTGAACTTATGACTGTACAGCCAAGGCTGAAAGTATTCATTTCTCTGTGCTAAGTGTTGGAATCAATTTTGATTTATTATGGATGGCATGAGCAGCTCAGTTACCCCGAGATCTGAAAGAACAGAAAGCACAATTTTTCTTGATGGAGTGGTTAAATCACTTCTCTTCCCATCAAATCTCACGCAACAGAAGAAAGTGGAGGATCGGAGGAGCTGGGTTCAAGAGGCTGTTTTGTAATAAAATGCTTTATGTTACGTTTCATGCTGTCCACATGGGACATTTAGCCATAATGAACTGTAATCCACAATTTTGTGTTCTATTTTTTGCTCACTTCTTAATCCCAGTTTGGAAAGGTTGGTTTTTGCACTACAAGTCCTCAAATTCACCGGCCAGCTTGGCCACCAGAGGATTCTGGAAGTTCTAAATGGAGGGGGGGGGGACTTTACAAGCGATGGTTTGTGCATTTAAACCAGACATATACCGTATTTTTCCGTCTATAAGATGCCCCCATGTATAAGATGATCTCTACTTTTCCAACCCAAAATTACAGTTTCACAACTGCACGGCTCTCTCCTCTGCTTGCTTCCATGTATAAGATGACCCTCATTTTTTTAGTTTAACAATGTTGTTTGTTTGTTTTGTTTTGTTTGTTTGTTTGTTTGTTTATTAGTAATTTTACCCTGCCTTTCTCCTTGGAAAAGTACCCCAGTTGGCTTACAGTAATGAGGGACAATATACAGTCCAGTACATTTAAGGCACATCCAAGTTTGAGAACAGGGAATTGAGGGGTACCTTACAGCATTAGAAGACAACATTAAAGCTAAAAGAGAATGTGGGTAGTTAAGAAAAGTATAAATTCCGTGTAATCATGTATGGTAGACCGTCTAAAAGTTATGAGGGATGGGAACTAAGAATTGATAACATAGTGTCAATGTAATCACACGAGGAGAGATACAAGCACAAAGTTATAAGTGGTTGTAAACACGCATGTGTACCCATGTATGGTAGTCCATCATTCAGGGAAAGCTTGTCTGAAGAGAAAGGTCTTTGCCTAAGTCTTATACACTGAAGAATACTGTGTTTAGAAGAAACAAACCCTTTCCTGGCAGTATCTGTTGTACAAATAAAAGCATTTACAGTGCTATCCTTCATTGAACTATGTCTTGATTTTAATGCTTCCTTGAGCTAACTTTGTTTCATTTTATGGATCCAGCCCCCAAAGCTGTATGTTAGCTCCATGTCCAAACTTCCATCTTTTTACATGAGAGTCTTCTAGGTCTAAGTGGCACTTGTGTTGTGCAGGTTGAGCATTAGAAAAAAACCAGAATATTGTATAGAAGTCAAATAGTGTAGGATGGTGGTTCATAACCTTAGTTTCCCAAGTGTTCTTGGACTACATCTTCAAGAAATCTTGACCTAGTGGTGAAGTGTTCTGGGAGTTTTAGTCCACAAACACCTGGAGAACCAAGTTTGGGAGCCGCTGGTCTAGAAGCGTTCAATGACGCTGCATTACTGATGTTGAGCCGTTGGGTATCTGATGTGGTGACAGGCTTAAGGAAGATGGCTGGGTGTAGCGTGGAAGGGTGTAGCACTATCTGCAATATGTTTTTCTCTGATGCTGCCGGTTGTCTTTGGTGCAAATGTTGGTCAGGAGAATAACATGGGATTGTAACGAAGAGGAAAAGTTAGATGCTTCGTGCCTAAGCTTAGGGGCCGTTACAGCCTTTTATTCAGGAGTAGAGCTCTAATGTTTTTTTTTGGGGGGGGGGAGCTCTGGTGCCTCCCCAAAGCTTTCTGGTGGCGGCTCATCTCAAGTTGTACCACTTTTGTCCATGTGCTCTGTTTTTCAACCATGTTCCCCGCCTTCCCATATTCAGTTACACGGCTCCGTGGAAGATGAGTCTAGCAAAAGTGGTGGACTAAAAGTGACTTTTCTGTACTGAGGTGATAATACTCGCTCATTGATACAAGGGTTGTGAACATCAGTCAAGATAATATTAAAGGAAAGAGGAAGGATGTATAGACATGCTTGGTGGAACTTCAGGGGACTTATTAAAAGATAACCCTGAACGAATTATGGCAGAAAAACCACCCCACACACAACCCATTATGAAGTAAGGTGCATACTTGCCATGGAATATGAGAAAAGAAAAATAGAATAGAGGAGCAGAAGTGTGTGATGCTTGAAGCGCCTTGGAGACACCCAGCGTCGTTGGACTTCAGAAACTTGGTTGGGTCAGGCTTGATTGATATGTGGATGGGAGACCACCTGGAGATACTTAGGTGCTTGTCCTCATGAAGGAGTCTAGCTGACTGACGGAACACATGCTTTGCATGCAGAATTGCCAGGGTCAGTCCTCCAGGCCACACCAGCAGCAAGTCCTGCCTGAGCCCCGGAGAGCAGGCGGGAGGCTGTGAAGAACCAGAGTAAGGCCGTTCATTGTCTTTGTATCAATGACATATGTCTGTCTGCTGCTAGAAGCAGAGGGATGGACTTGGGGTCTGGACACAATGCAGGAAGACAGTTTTATACATTGTTATGCTCCTGGTTCTCCCCTCAGAATTCAAGTAAGAACTCTCTTGCTAAATAAAGTATGGGCGTTGTGGCTCAGCAGACTAAGGCGCCGAAACTGTAGACTGCAAAGTCGGCAGCTCGGCAGTTCGAATCCTGGGTGCCACGCAGTGGGGCGAGCTCCCGCTGATCACCCTAGCTCCTGCCAACCTAGCAGTTCGAAAACATGTAAATGCAAGTAGATATGTCTGTGAAGATTCTCAGTCATCCAGGTGAGTTTATCTGGAAGTTGAGTCATGGCTACTGGACTTCTTTTTTGGTGAATGTGGTCTTTTCTGTGTTCCAAAGTGTCTAAGGTAAAGTGGACTTCTCTGATACTCTCATTAAGCAGTTGTTCTTGAGCTCTCTGAAGGATATTGTTAGCCCCATGGCTTCTTACTGTGGATTGTAGACGGAGGCTTGTTGGGGTGAGACTTTGTTGTCTGCATCTCAAGTTGAAACGTAAGTGGTTCTTGTAGTCTGCTACTTTTCTTGCTGTTCTTTCATATTCTCGCACCAACTTCAGGGCATCTGCCCCAAATTGCATAGCAATATGTCTGTGAAGATTCTCAGTCATCCAGGTGAGTTTATCTGGAAGTGGAGTCATGGCTACTGGACTTCTTTTTTGAGAAGTCCAGTAGCCATGAAAAAAGAAGTCTAGTAGCCATGACTCAACTTCCAGAGAAGTAGATAAATAGGTACCGCCGTAAAAAGCGGGAAGGTAAAACAGTGTTTCCTTGCAGCCATGCCAGCCACGTGGCCATGGACTTGCACAACACTGGCTCTTCGGGTTGAATACGGAGATGAGCACCGCCCCTAGAGGCGGACACGACTAGCATGTATGTGCGCGGGGAACCTTTACCTTTACCTTTTTATGCTCCTGGCTCTCTCCTCAGAATTCAAATAAGAACTCTCTTGCTAATTAAAGTAGGCAAAGATAAATGGCTTTGCAGATAATAAGTGTGCAGTGTTTTCTTGGCTCAAGTTGTTTGTTCTAAGCCAGGAGTCCTCAACCTAAGGCCCCAGGGCCGGGTGCAGCCCCCCAAGGTCCTGAATCCGGCCCCTGGGACCAATTGCAACCACCACCGACCCCCTGTTTTGTGAGCAAGCCAGCCTCCACAGCTGCTTTTGGACTGGGATCCGGCCCCCAGTGGTGTCTGGGTGGTGGTGGACCGGCCCACTGTTTGAAAACTTTGAGGACCCCTGTTCTAAGCTAAGCACCGGGTTTCCTTTGGTATAGAGCTGCCTCTAAACCCCACCACCACCGCTATGGGCTGTCATCTGCTGTTGCTTCCCAAGGATGAAGGATGTTTGATTTTATGGTATGTACATTTCAAAAGGCATTCAGGAGTGGGGTCTGCCTATATGTGGTGTGGCTCAGGTTGGTGTCCAACAGGGACAAACGGGCCTTGATCCGCTGATGTCCTTGAAGCTAATCTGTCCCTTGGAGGTTTAGGGTTGTGTTCCTCTTTGCAAAAGACTAAAGGAGCTATCTTCCCTCCTTGGCATTTTATCATAATTGCAAGCCTGCGTGTTGAAACTTTATAACTGTTCTCAAATCAATGCACTGATAAAGAGCTCTGTTTGTGTGCAGCCCTTTGGTGGCAAGAAGCAAAAGAGATTAGAGATGGGCACGACTCAAAAAAATGGTGTTTCGTTTGTTGTTTGGTCGTTTAGGTGTCCGTTTTGTTTCAGTTTTCGTTTTCGTGACGTTTTTTGCAAAAAAATTCATTTTTGTTTCGTTAGGTAATGAAACGAAAACAAAAAATTGCTATTTCGTTAGCATTCTTTTTAGTTCAATGCATCTGCTGCAACGAAAATGAAAAACATGGCAAATCTGGTCGTTTCGTTTTCGTTTTGTTTTTTAAAAAATTTCGCTTCATTTTCATTGCGTAACGAAATGAAAAAAAGAAAACAAAAACAAAAAATTGCTCGTTTCGTGCCCATCTCTAAAAGAGATAATTGCAGCTTCAAGAAAGTTGGAAGAGTGCGCTGGAACATGCTTGAATTGTGCTAGCCCTCAATCCTGTTGCTGGTTTAGGATGCCACAAGGGAAATCGTGTAAGCCTTGGCATCAAAATGCTGCTCACAAAAACCATGTTGGTTGCATTCCTGGGCATCAGCGACTCAATGACACAAATCATCAACAGTGCAATAAATTAATGTTGCCCATCTCTGGGGCTAAAGGGGGTCATTTGCTCTCTATTCCTCTGATACTACATTCCTGCCAGCTTGAGCTATCCATCAGAGCTGTCACACTGAGGTGCTTTCTCTATACCTCTAATGACTGGAAATTGCCCGAATTTGGGGAAAGATATGCCTTTGAACAGCAATTCCAAGAATCTCCCAGATTCAGGTAGCTTTCCTCCCGGAAAGTAGCTTTTACAAAGTCCCAGTCTTACGACACTCATTGGGTGTCATAGAGTCACGCACAACATGGCCAAGTTGAAAATAGGGCACGCAAATCTAAAAGTGAATGGTTAATCTGCACCCAGATGTTGAATAAATCACAGGAAGAAAGTGAGAAAGAGGACAGCAAATGGCAGCTAAGCTGACTGAAGCTGTTGCAACTCTTTCCTTGAAGACCTCTGGCTACTGTTGTCTTGAAAACAGGTGGGATGTTGGGAAACCCTTGAGGTCACCTGGGGCACACGAGGACCTAAGTGAGATCTGGCTGCTGCTCCTTGGAGAGCAAGAGGTCCCGCAAAGGAGAGAATGGGTCACCATCCTGTAAATCCTGCTCAACCTTGCTGAACCCGTCTTTCTTCCTGTGAGCCCAAGGCTGTGCATGTGACCTGTAGTCCCTCTGCCCCCTTACCCTGGCCACCCTTGCAACAGATAGGTTCGTCCGAGAGGACATGATTGAAGCACAGTTGGTTTTTTTAAAACTATTATAAGAAATTTATAAAATTATAAAAAACAAAGCAAACATTTATTAAAAACCTCATACAATATTACACTAGTGGCGAACCTTTGGCACTTTATTTATTTATTTATTTATTTATTTATTTATTTATTTATTTATTTATTTATATTTATACTGCCCCTCTTCCAGAGGAACTCTGGGCGGTTAACTACACAAACAAGCATCACGAACAAATACAGCAATATAGCAAAACAAAACAAGGAAATATATAAAATGAATGGACTGTACAATTAATAATAAAACAAAAAGAAAATAAAAATTAAAAATAGATACTTGGCAAGATGCCCCACCCCAAAAGACAATTGTTTAGAATCATTCATATTCAAAACGAATAAAAAAAGGAAACATACATTAATAAGATAAAACTATACAAACTCAATAGACAACAAACAGGAACTTTGTGCACCGTTCACCCTCGGGACTATTCTTTCTTTAAGAAAAACAGAACTTTTTAATTATATTATTGCTTTGTTGATTAACGTCCTTCCTAATGCTGCCCCATTCTTTCCACAAATAAATTGAAATCTTCATAGGAGTACTGTATATCCTTTTCCTTTCTCAAATACACATGTAAAAATGGGTTCTAGATGTCTTTAAAATGATTAGTATGGGATACCGTTAGTAAAGGCAAAGGTTCCCCCCCATATATGTGTGCTAGAGTGCCGACTCTAACGATGGCGCTCATCTCCGTTTCTAAGCCAAAGAGCCAGTGTTGTGCAAGTCCATGGCCATATGGCTGGCATGACTGAACATGGAATACTGTTTACCTTTCTGCTTTTTTACAGCGGTACCTATTTATCTACTTGCATTTACATGCTTTTGAACTGCTAGGTTGGCAGGAGCTGGGGTTAACAGCAGGAGCTCGCTCCGCTGCGTGGCACCCGGGATTCGAACCGCCGAGGTGCCGGCTTTGCAGCTGACAGTTTTCTGCCCTCTAGCCTACTGAGCCACCATGCCCCCTACTGACCTACAATTGTGACTAAATGAGGGTGGGAATCTAACAGGCAAGGTCTGAGTGTTGGGAGCCAAATTCAACTCCCCTCCAACCCTTCTTCCCATAAGCTGCAGAGGCCTAGAAAATAACCCCAAACTACTACTTTTAAAAAAGAAGGGCAATTGCTCATAGGGTATTGTTGCCCACAACAGGCTGTTGTACCCCTTCACACACACACACACACACACACACACACACACACACACACACACACACACACACACACACACACACACACACACACACACACGTTGAGTGGAAGCACCAGAAAAAGCCCCAGGAGGCCACGTACTGAGGGAGGCAGCACTTTGGTTACTTCTGATCTAGTACAGTGGTACTTGTATAAAGGAATTAATTCGTTCCAAATGAAATTATGTTAAGCAAATTTTCCTTTATACAAATTCCCATAGGAATGCATTGAAAACGGAGTGATCCCATTTTTATGTTGTACGGATTCTCCCCATAGGCAATTATGTTAAGCAAATTTCCCCTATCTCTGGAATTTTTTATGTTGTACAAATTTTATGTTATACAAGCTGTTTGTTATACAAGGGTCCACTGTATATGTGCATTTTGCAGGTGTAGAAATTGTAGAGTAAGTGAGATCCCAGACCCAGCCCTTAAATATCCCTTTAATGACTCCCCCACCCTCCGCCATTTCTTCTTATGGCACTCCTTGAAGTTTTCTGGGAGTCTCTCTGTTCCCCTCATCCCAGAACCTGAGCCATGGCCTTGGTTGATGCAAACATAGTGTAACATCTTAGCTGACACTGGATGAGATAGTATTATTAGATCCCTTCCGTGAGGTATGTGCCTGTCATATAGGAAGGCCTTTCCCCGCTTCATTCACAAGGTGTTTCCCGTTATAAACCTGAAGAGATATTTAAAATGTGAAGCGAGTCAGTGGTTGCCGGCGTCGGCGTGGCCTTTTCCCTCTTCCCCTTCCCACCACCCCTACCGGGGCCCTTTTTACTCAAGGGGGAAAATTGCAAACCAGCTGGCAAGGCGCCCTTGAACTTTCCCCCTGTTCTTTAAATAACATCCCTGGTTCATTTTTGGCTCATGTTTTGGGATTTCTTGGCAGTTGCAAACCTCATTCTTCCTCTTCCACACAGACATGATGCTGTGTTGTGTCCCAGCCTGTTTAAAAAGGCTACTTTTACTTGCCTTCATCTGTGTTTCCCCTTAATCCTGTGCCCCTTAACCCTCTCCTCTGTCTCCCCGTACACAAACAAACGCACCAACCCACCTCTTGCGCTCTTCCTCTATTCTAAGGAAATCCTAGCTGGAAACTTTGCTTCCTTTGGGGGCTTCTGGACCCCTTGACCTCTGCTTCCTAGTTTTCTACAACCCTCTGGGATTTTGTTTAGTCCCTTGGCATAATTGGTAGGACAGTTTCTGACATACAGTATTGAGTTGGGGCTGGAGGATTATTTCAAAGCCTGGGATGGAAAAAACCAACAAATGTTGAGTAGGTCTTTTAAAGACGGACGTTACAGGGGCTGGGCTGGAAGACCCCGAAGCGTCCCTTCCAGGTCTGTGTTTCAAAGATGATGAGGATGATTAATATGTCTGCTCTGGTTTTTCTGCTTCCCCACTGTAATTTTCCTTTTGGACGCTGTTTTCCCCTTTTGCTCTTTTATCTTCTGTTTGGCCTCGGGGCTTCCTCTTTGGCCAGCCGTACACAGGGGCTTTATCTACAAAAGGTGTGTTGCTTTTCTTTTTTTCTACAAAAGGTGTGTTGCTTTTCTTCATTTTTTAAATAATTACAAATCTATTTGTTAGTATTTTCTCTCCAGACTATAGATTTTGATGGCTTCTTCTCCTGAGGTTTTTGCCGGAAGCACTACATGAATGGAAGCTATGGACTATAAAGGACAAAGTCAGGAGGAAAAATTTGAGGTGGAGGGAGGCAAGAATCAAGATGATGAGAAGGAAAAATAAATCATTTTTTTAGCAAGTCAGACAGCTGACCACTTTTGGAAGGAGAACACACACACCCGGCCTGTGTGCTGGGCTTGGGTCACAATTGATGGAGCAGTCTTATAGAGCAAACAATACGGTAAATTGTGTTTTGAACCAAAAACACCCTAGTTAAAAGTGCTCGTAATTGTGCAGTCAACCAAGTAATTTCAGAGGAAAGAACTACAGTATCTGATAGCTCATTTCATATAAATGCCCCTCCCCCTTTTAAAAGGGTGATTTGACTGTGTTGTTTGGCTCCCCCCCCCGGGCTGAAGATCACTTTGCAGAGAAGTTGTTGTTATGGAGGTTGGATCCTTCAGTTATTTCAGTATGTTTGAGTCTTCCCTTTTCAGCTTTTAAAGTAGACTTGGACGATAATCCGCATTCATTTACATATAACCCTCTGGAGGCTGCCATGCTAGAAGTTGTTGTTGTTCAGTCGTTCAGTCGTGTCCGACTCTTCGTCACCCCATGGACCAGAGATCACCAGGCCTTCCTATCCTCCACTGCCTCCCAGAGTTTGGTCAAATCCATCTTGGTTGCATCGATGACACCATCCAACCGTCTCATTCTCTGCCGTCCTCTTTTCCTTTTGCCTTCAATCTTTCCCAACATCAGGGACTTTTCCAAGGAGTCCTCTCTTCTCATGAGGTGGCCAAAGTACTGGCGCCTCAGCTTCAAAATCTGTCCTTCCAGTGAACATTCAGGGTTGATTTCTTTCAGGATGGATAGGTTTGATCTCCTTGCAGTCCAGGGGACTCTCAAGACTCTTCTCCAGCACCACAGCTCAAAAGCATCAGATTCTGTGGTGATCAGCCTTCTTTATAGTCCAGCTCTCACTTCCATACATCACTTCTGGAAAAACCATAGCTTTGACTATCCTGACCTTAGTTGGCAAAGTGATGTCTCTGCTCTTTAGGATGCTATCTAGGTTTGCCATTGCTTTCCTCCCAAGAATCAGGCGTCTTTTAATTTCGTTGCTGCAGTCACCATCTGCAGTGATCAAGGAGCCCAAGAAAATCAACTCTGTCATTGCCTCCATTTCTTCCCCTTCTATTTGCCCGGAGGTGATGGGACCGGTGGCCATGATCTTAGTGTTTTTGATGTTGAGCTTCAGCCCGTTTTTCACTCTCCTCTTTCACCCTCATTAAGAGGTTCTTTAATTCCTACTCACTTTCTGCTATCAGAGTAGTATCATCTGCGTATCTGAAGTTGTTGAGGTTGTTGTAGAAGTAGGTGTGGCTAAAGCCAAAAGGGGTGTGGCTAAGCCTAGATGTTGGCATGGCCAATGCAATATCTTTCCCCCATACGCTCCTTAGGTGGACAGTGGCCTGAACAGGCTCGTTAGGTGGACAATGGCCTGGGGTGCGTGAAAGTTCCACCTATGCAATCCATCCCAAGACCCGTTAAGCATGGGTCATTAGCTGTGGCCTTCCTGGTGGAGGTATGAAGTGCTTCTGATTTGCCTAGGAATCAATGAAATCTAGTCTATTCAGATTAGGGTGGCGTGAAACCAGGGTGAACTATAAATTGGAGGCCTTGCACCAACTTTCCTTAGACTGATGAAGCTACTTGGATGAGTAGTGAAACATTTCTGTCTCATAAGGAAAAAAAATGCCAGTTGCCATCACTCAACCTCCAGATATGTTAGCATAGTAAGCTGTAGTTACAGTAGACCCATTAAAATCAACGGAGCTACTTTAGTGCAATTTATCATGCTAAGCAAGGGGATTTTGGCCACTGTGAAGTTTTTATTTCACTTCCACTCAACAATACTTGAAATTAACCTGCCCTGCAGACTTTACAACCCCACATTTAGTCCTGAGTGGCAAGTGATTTGCACACACATTGTACCTTGTTCTCTGCCTTACGTCTTGATCCACATCTAGTAGTTATCCTTTTTCATTTTTTTAAAAAAAAAGCAATGATCAGGTTGTGTAAACACAACACAGCAGTCATTCCACCTCCCACCTAATTTATTTTCTATTAAGGGTCTTATTCATAGTTGCAATATTTGATGTCTTGATTTAGCTTTGCATTTGAAACTTGGCAGTAATAAGCTTCCATTTTTTAAAAATGGCTTGCAATGTTCAGGTTCAAATCACTCCAGTTTGACGGTGATCTCATGATTCAGCCTCTACTTGAGGCTTGAAAATTCATGGCACTGCTGTCCATGCTGTGTCCATCGGGGTTGCCGATGTGAGAGTATGGCCCCCTCCAGTCTAAAGCTGTTCCTGAACTGCCCTTCCAATGTTGAACTGTCCTAGCTATCCTATAGCAATGCAGGCTATCACAGCAATGTGGAGTCCTCCAGATGTTGCTGGATCCCAGATCCCATCTGCCTTAGCCAATGGAAGATGCCACAGGTTGCAATCTACAACCCCGGAGTCCCACAGGTGTCCACTTCTATTATACCCAAATACTAGACTATGTGGTTGTGCTTCTGTCAGGAATTCCTACCTAGAAATCTCATTCGGGGGACTTTCACCCCTTTGAAGTGAGTTTCTCTTTGGGGTTTTCAAAATTTGTCCTGTTGGCTCTACCCAAGAACCCACGTGCATCTTCTCTTCTGCAAGTAGATCCTTGGCAATTTATTAACCCGACTCTGTTTTGTTATGATTGCCGCCCATAACCTTCTCAGCCACCTTGGGGTAAGCTGGGAGACCCCAGCGATGAAAGCTGATCCAGGTCTGAGCTTGGCTTTTCGCCCGTCCAAATCTAATCCTCGATCCCAGTCATTTCCAAGCTAACATACGGCATGCAGCTGGATAATTTGTGTTGGAAAATAAAGTGATGAAATACCTTAAAAGCTGTCCCATCGTGGGCTTGCCTGCCCTCTAGTTGCATAGGCTGTTGCCCCAAACTTGCCCTCTTCATGATAGATGCACACGATGGGGACAGTCTTGGAGGGTTTTTTCCAGTTTTCTTCCAGGTCGTTATGTCTGTTAAAGGTAAAAGCATGTCTCCCGTATTAAAGTTGGGGGCTAGGGGGAGGAACATGATGTGTCTTCAGTATCGGGTGTCTGGGACATACTGTCCTGTCAGCCAGAATGTTGAACTGCGACGCACGCACATAGGAATCCTTTCGTGCCCACAAGCCCACTGATTAGAGTGGGAGGGGCTCCGATGTGTGTTTCGTACTCCTGGGCATTTCACTCTCCAGGACCATCTTTAGAAGGGTCATGGAGATGGGAGATTTATAGGTAGGCTTCCTCTCCCAGCTTCTCTACCCTTGGGGGAAAAAAAGGAGATTTGGGGGATGAGACAGTAGCACTTTCCAAATACAGCGGTGCCTCTGATAACGAATTTAATTCGTTCTCAGAGGCAATTTGTTATCCGAAAAATTTGTTATCCAAAACGTGGTTCCCCGTTGAAATGAACGGGAAACCGATTCATCCATTCCAGATGTCCGAGAAAAGGCAAAAAAGCTGGGTGGTGGTGGTGGTTCCAGACCTCTTTATAAAGTGCACTTTAAAAGCCTACAGTGCTGGAACAACCCCTCCAGAACACCACCCCTGCAGTGCAATGCAAACATGGACTAGAGAAACTTGCAAGACTACCCCAGCCTATTCCTACCCAAGGTGCAAAGGGGGGAAATGCAAACGGACAAACATTAGCAGCAAGACGAATCCAGCCTGTTCTTGCCTGCAGAGCAATGGAAAAGATTGCAAACATTGATAGAAGAAAGCAGCATGACTACCCCAGCCTTTTCCCACCAAAAATGCAAAGAAAGGCAGTGCAAAGATTAATAAAAGCTAGCTCCCTACCTTTCCAAGTTCGAAAGGTCCAAATCCCTTAGTAAAAGATGCCCAGAATGGCTAAAAAAAAAAAACCCATGGGGGAAAATGCTCTAACTCCTCCCACCCCTCCACAAATTACAGGGGGTGCAATACATCTTGGGTACACTTATTTTGCAAGGCATTATGAAACATTTGTTATCTGAGGCAGCCCTATACCCAGAAATTTCCATTTGTTATCTAAAAAATTTGTTACCAGAGGCATTCTTTATCAGAGGTAATACTGTACTTAAAAGGCTATCATACAGAAGAGAGGCAGGACATATAATCATGGGTTCAAGCTACAGGAACAGGAAGGCTGAATATCAGGAAAAAAACTTCCTAACTGTTAGAGCAGTACAATAATGGAACCAACTGGAAGTTGAGTCATGGCTACTGGACTTCTTTTTTTGAGAGATAGAAACATTTCACTGCTCATCCAAACAGCTTCATCAGTCTGAATACAGCTAGTGCGAGTCCTCCATCTTATAGTCAATCAGCTTTGACCACTTGTCCCCCTGATCTGAATTAGGCTCATAAGATGAACAATGGCCTGAATAGGCTCGTTAGGGAGACAGTAGTATCCATAGCCTTAAGGTGAACAATGGCCTAAGGTGCTGAAACCTATCAAGAATGGGTCGTTAGCTATGGCCTTGGTGGTGAAAGCTTTTTGATTTGTCTGGGTACTTTGGAAAGCACACCCTGATAAGTAGCAGATAGGCCGCCACCTCTGTTAAGACAGGGGGGTTCGATGCTCACATGAATGACTTCCCTTACTCCTCTCTCAAACCACCTATCTTTGTCTAATATGTCTACATCTTCATCTTTGAAAGAGTACTTGTCCTTCAAATGGAGGTGTACTGCTGATTCTGGTCCTGAGCTGTTGCCCCTCCTATGTTGGGCCATCCTTCTGTTTAATGGCTGTTTAGTTTCTCCAATGTAGAGGTTTGAACACTCCTCACTGCATTCAGACCAGGGTGACAAGAGGTCAAAGCTGACTGACTATAAGATGGAGGCACTAGCTGTATTTGGACTGATGAAGCTGTTTGGATGAGCAGCGAAACATTTCTGTCTCTCAAAAAAGAAGTCCAGTAGCCATGACTCAACTTCCACGCTCTGCTGCGTGGCACCCGGGATTTGAACTGCCAAGCTGCCGACTTTGCAGCCAACAGTTTTCGGAAACCTTAGTCCACTGATCCACCACGCTGAATAAGCCAACTACAAAGGCTAAGCCACATCTGGAGGGCTGAAGTTTGGAAATGCCTAAGCTGTTCCACTGACTGGCTGAACAAACTGCAGTTTGTTTCTACTGATCATGGTTCATGTGTGTTAGGAATCGGTCCAAGAAAAACAATGTGGGTTTATTCTGCCTCTTAGCTATGTTGGTGGGGAGGGGTGGACATGAGCCTGAGGCTCGCCCTGGTTTTTTTCCCCTCTTTCTATGTTTAGCACTTAATTGTTGGTTGCATCCACATGGGAAGGCTGCCCATTGGCAGCTGTGTAATAAATACAAAAAGATCCAGCACAGAAGAAAAAAAGAAGGGGAAACAAGCATACCTGTTTTGAACAGTTTCAGAAGTCCTTATAAGGATCTGATTGTTCAACATATTACCAGAGTAACTTAAGTGCAGCTGGTCTCAAAGATATATATGTGTGTAAAAGACTTTCCAAGACTCTTTTTATAAATGTTTGCCGCTTTGAAAACCCTTAAAGGATGTAATTGGGCTCGATTGTTAATATCGGATTTCAAACATTTGCAGTCCATTGGCTTTGTAATCCCGCTGCAAATTCAAATAAAACTTATGTCATACTTTCACAAAATAATTGCTCTTCCCCCTGCTGCTGCTGCTGCCGCCACCTCCATCCTTTCTCAGTGACAGCATCCTTCCTTCCTCTGTCCTTTGGGAGGCAATGAATCATGGTATTGTAATGCCTTTCCCAGGATTTCAGAAAAAATCCCCGTCCGATCCAGCGCCAAGTTTCTCGTTATGGAAATAGCCTTTCACTACTTCTTGTTGTTGGCCAATGTATTGCCGCCCCGGTCAAGCTGAAAGGACAGGTGCAAACCGAGGGCTGGGAACGGCCATTGATTTTCCCACATGCACCACGCGGGTCAAACATTGGCAGGGCAGATGTTGATTTCTCCAACACTAATTGGCCACTCGCAGTCTGCCGAGGCAGCATCCTTGCAGGCTTTCCCTTCATGTATTGCAATCCTGCCACGACAAACCACAGCCAGCTGCTCTGTCAGGGCTCAGTTTCGTGCAGCCAGGCCGTGCTGAAGCTGCAGTTTTGATTGCGTGAACCTGCTGTGTGGCAATGCAATTTGATAGCACTTGGGGTCAGATTTGCCACCAAAAACTGCACCCATGCCTGCAGAGTAACCCTCTTCAGCCCTAGTGAAGCATGTGTGTCACCCTCTGTTGTCCATGCAGTTCTATGAAAAAAAAAAAAAAAAGAGGAGAGATCTTTATTTCTTATTCCTTAAATTTGTATAAGACCCCCCCTTAGTGCAGGTGTACTTCTTTGGGTGCTTTACCATCAACTAAAAACAATACATGCAAGTAATAATAATTAATCAGTGCATCAAGAGATAGAGATATTGGAATAAAATGTGGCATGGAGCATATAGAGCAGAAGAATAATAGAATCACAGAGTTGGAAGAGACCTCAAGGGCCATCTTGTCCAACCCCCTGCCCTGCAGGAACCCCCATCACAGTATTTCTGACAGATGGCCATCCAGCCTCTTCTTAAAAACCTCCAAAGAAGGAGACTCCACCACCCTCCTTTGGGGCAGATGTATTGCCAAACATCTCTAACTGTCATGAAGTTCTTCCTAATGTTCAAATGGAATCCCTTTTCTTGTAGTTTGAAACCATTGCTGCGCGTCCTAGTCTCTGAAGCCATGGAAAACAAACCTGTTCCCTCTTCAATGTGAGATCCTTTCAAATATTTAAACATAGCTATCATATCCCCTCTCAGCCTTCTTTTTGAAAGGCTAAACATTCCCAGCTCCCTAAGCTGTTCCTCGTAAGACATTTCTTCCAGACCTTCAACCATCGTGGTCGACCTCCTCTCCACCCACAATGTTTCCAAGGATCTTTTAAAAGATGGGAGAGAAGGGGCCACTGCCATTTGATTGAAAGTGTTGGGGCCACAGCAAAGAAGGCCCTGCTTCTGGTGAAGGCTTTATTGACTTCCCTTGGTGTGGGTATCCAGGGGGTCATGGCCTGGGATGACCCTAGGGCAGTGATGGCGAACCTATGGCATGGGTGCCAAAGGTGGCACTCTGAGCCCTTTCTGTGGGCACTCAACATTGTCCCTTCACACCCACCTGTATTCAGGTTAAATTACTGTATTGGCACTTTGCAAAAAAAATGGTGTGTTTTGAATTGCAGTTTGGGCACTCAGTCTCTAAAAGGTTTGCCATCACTGCCCTAGGGCAATGGTGGCAAACCTTCGGCCCTCCAGATGTTTTGGACCACAACTCCCACAGTCCTTTGTCATTGGCAATACAGGCTTGGAATTCTGGGAGTTGTGGTCCAAAACATTGGGAGTGCCAAAGGTTCCCCAGGGGATGAATTTAAGAAAAGATGCTCCAACAGGTAGCATAATCCCAAAACCGTGAAGAGCATTATAGGTGATCGGCCAGGCCTTGAAATCTGACCTTTTACAGAAACGTTCTGGGCTCAGACTTGCTGCTTTTCACAGGAGGAAAGCGAAAGGGGAAGGAAAGATGTAGCTTATTCCCTTCCTTGCATGTCAAGTAAGTGCACTGATAAATTCCCAAATATGACTTCTGTTCCAACCAGAGCTTGGCAAAAATTACCTTTTTAAACAAGGATGCCTAGCAACCCCCAGCCAGTGTAGCCAACAAACATATTTCTTGGAGGATCTGAGGGGTTGTTTCCCCCCCACCCCATTTAATCATTATGTATGTCTAGCCTGCCGTATGTTAATATAACATAATCAGTTCAAATGAGTTTTTGTTTTCTATTTTTTAGATATTAGCTTGGATTACGTTTTTATTTTATTTTACGCTATTCTTCTTGATTCCATTGTATCGTTTGCTTTATGTACGCTGCCCAGAGTAGCTGTTTGCTACATGGGTAGTATAAAAGTCCAATCAATCAATCAATCAATCAATCAATCAATCAATCAATCAATCAATCAATCAATCAATAAAATTAAATGAAATTAAAACACAGATTTCAACATGGAATCTAATCATTAAAGTCGCCTTTGTGTGTGTGTTGTGTTGTGTCATTACAGTCGTGACCGACTCTTTGTGACTCCATGTCCATGGAGTTTTCTTGGCAGGAATACTGGAGTGGTTTGCCAGTTCCTACTCCAGGCACCTACAGCACCTGGTATTCCCTGTTGGTCTCCCATCCAAGTACTAACCAGGGCCGACCCTGCTTAGCTTCCGAAATCAGGCGAGATCGGATGTGTTTAGGGCATCTAGGCAGCTCTAAAACAGCCCAAAACCTTTTTGTTTCATTTTGTTTTGGTTTGAATTAGCGCTTCAAAGAAAACAAAAGGCAGAAAAGGGATAGATTGGAAACTGGGGCGTGATGGAGCCTAGAGGGATTGGGGTGGCGTGGAAGCAGGAAGTGTCACCAAGGCATGGTCCTGGGTGCAAATTGCTATCTGGAAGCCCCCAGTGACTATTTGTGACCCACGGATGGCTGCCAGGACAGAGACCTGTTTCTGCTGAAGAGGGCCTGAAAGCAGACAGAGCTATTTATCCAGGTTCCGGTGTTCTCTTTTGTTGGGCCACCAAGGAAGCTTACACAAAGGGGGGAAATGAGGAAGGTGGTGTCCTACGTGGCCTGCAGCTGTGCCACAGGTGGGTGGGCGGGCGGGCAGGAAGGCCAGATCCTTACAACTGAATGAGAACAGACACACCCTGGTTCCATTGTGATCAATACTAAAATGACTGGTGGATGCATATAGATGGAGAAACCCTGTACAGCGGAGGGCAGGTTGAACGCATGCACACGTGTCCACTTTATAATGAACCTTGCCCATTTCTGAAATTTACAAGGTGTTCTTTGGTGGCCAGAAGACATGTTGAAAGGTTGGATTCTCGTCACAACTAGAGATCTTGTTACAAATGCAGGAGCAGGTGATACTTTTATTGGGCAACAAGCAAACAAAACACCCAAGCAGTGAGCTTACACAAAGGGGGGAAATGAGGAAGGCGGTATCCTACGTGGCCTGCAGCTGTGCCGCAGGTGGGCGGGCGGGCGGGCAGGAAGGCCAGATCCTTACAACTGAATGACCGCATGATTTTGCGGGGAGGGGGGCATTGTTAAACTAGCACTTGACGTCCCCCCCACCCCACCTTGTATATCTCTGCAACCAGGACCTCCCACCGCCTCCCATGATCGGTTGATTGTGTGCTGCATGCTGGTTCTCTTGGCTGTCTATACACAAGGGCAGCATTTTTTTTTGAAACAAACAGAATCCCGTGGGGGGGTTTCTTCCACACGCTGGGTGGGTAGGGGTGGGATCATGATGTCTGCCTTGTTTGCTGCTTCTGTCCATTGGAGCTGAATGGACTCACCCGCTCTTGTTGTTTCCACTGATTCCGTTTATAGGTGCTAATTGTTTTATTTTGGAATCCCTTTCATTCTTTTATAGCATTGTGTGTGTGTGTGTGTGTGTGTGTGTGTGTGTGCGCGCGCGCACGCCCCGCTCATACATATATTATTTCATTGGTGATCTCAGGGTTTGGGAAGTGACCTTTCTGGAATGATCATACCTCTCCTTTCATCCAGCAAACAGCCACTTGCTGTGGGTAGTTCAGTGTGCATTGGGGTATACTGTACATGTGATCCTTGGAAGTATAAGACCAGCAAGGTGTGTGTGTGTGTGTGTGTGTGTGTGTGTGTGTGTGTGTGTGTGTGTGTGTGTGTGTGTGTGTGTGTGTGTGTGTGTGTTTGGGGAGGGGGACAACGTTTCTGAACTCTGAAGGAAAAAAGATGCTTAGGAATTTTCTGAATTGAAAAATAGGGCAGATGGCATTGCATTTTTAAAAAAGCAATTTTGCATCCTCATTCCATTTCTTTTTTCTTTTTCCTTTTTCGACAGACCATCCATGAGCTCAGATTTCCAGCATTACAGTTTCAGGATGCCAAACATTGGATTCCAGAACCTGCCTCTCAACATATATATTGTCGTCTTTGGCACAGCCATATTTGTTTTCATTCTCAGTTTGCTCTTCTGCTGCTACCTGATCAGGTAAAAGGACTGCCTCTCAGCTGCCTTGACACAGCTCAGATACATGAGCCCAGATGTGTTTTTATTCTCCATGATGGGAGGTTTGCCATCAGTCACATAGTTTTCTGCTTGCGTTGTGGGTTTTGGAATGAATCTCTCACGCACATGCTCCAGATTTATGCGGGGGGACCTCCACCAGTCTATGACTTGTGTGAGGGCCATTGTTGGGAAAGGGAGGCTACTCCACATGTTGGAGAAGTTACTTTTTTGGGGGGGGGAATACAACTCGATTCTGATAACAGTCCGAAAGTCTGACATTTTAAGTTGATAAGTGGAGTCAGCACAACTCTTGTCCCAATCCAGACCTCTTTCCTAGACCAAATTCTGCCAGTTTGTAAAAGCTAGAATGATGATTGGTTGAGCCTCTGTGACATCACAGAGTCCCCAATCCAGGTTAAAGAAACAAAATAAAAGACATGTCTGTGAAGATTCTCAGTCATCCAGGTGAGTTTATCTGGAAGTTGAGTCATGGCTACTGGACTTCTTTTTTGAGAGATAGAAACGTTTCGCTATTCATCCAAACAGCTTCATCGGTCCGATGAAGCTGTTTGGATGAAGAGCGAAATGTTTCTATCTCTCAAAAAGAAGTCCAGTAGCCATGACTCAACTTCCAGAAAAATAAAAGACAGTTTGCTTGTTGAATAAAGAAAGAAGCATATACTGTATATACTCGAATATAACTCTAGTTTTTCAGCCCTAATTTTAGCCACTGAGGCAAGTGCTTGGTTCAGTGGCTAAAAGTCATTTTAAACATGGTGCACTGCTTCTCCAGACACACCACCACCACCTGTGCTGCGGGACAGCCGTGTGTGTTTAAAATGACTTTTATCCACTGACCAAAGCACTTGCCTCGGTGGCTAAAAGTCATTTTAAACATCACACACTGCTCCCCCAGCTCACAAAGGAGGAGCTGCCAGGCCCTGCTGCATTCCCCACCCTAGACTTATACAGTTAGGGGCCTCGACTTATACTCAGGTCGACTTATATTCGAGTATATATGGTATAATTCATGGCCCCGTGGTTGTTCGTGTGGCCCCTCCCGGAGGGGAAAACATACTACTACTTTTTTATAAGTGTCACCTTAGAATGGAGACTATAACCTCATGTGGTTCTCCTTCAAATCTGGTTCATAGGAAGATGCTGGCCCAGCATGGTCCTTGCAGTTTGCCTATCCTGAATCTAGTTGCTTTAAGTGTGTCATTGCACAGTAACACTTGCCCTTTCAGCAAACAAAAGGCCGCGTGCCAGAAGAACAGGTCACTCAGGAGAAGCAGCCCTTTGAAGGAAGTCTGCCTTGGCCGCAGAGGCTGGCAGATTGCTGCTTGGGAGGCGGGCTGCCATGCTCATCCGGCAGGTGCCAGAAATAATAGCTATGCAGGCTTCTGTTTTGTATGCACAGCTGTACACAGCCCGGGAGGCACGGAGAAGCTGCCAGGTGGCTTCCCTGGTCATCACCTGTTCCTCAGCATGCAAAACAGTAAGTGGCTTGTGTCCCTTGTAGTGCGAGAAGCAGGAGGTAGTTTAATCACCTGACTTCCTGGCTTGTCCGGGAGGTTTCCACTTCAACATGTGATGAGCATGTGGCTCCCGTGTAGAGCATGTGGCTTGCAATCAGAAGGCCATAAGAACATAAGAAGAGCCATGCTGGATCAGGCCAAAGGCCCATCTAGTCCACCTTCCTGTACTGTATCTCACAGTGGCCTCACCAGATGCATCTGGGAGCTCATGAGACTAGATCTCTGTCTCCTGATACCACTCCCCTTCCCTGGTTTTAGGTCTGGAGATGACACATCTCCATCATGGTTTGTAACCAGTGATGGACTTTTCCTCCAGGAATGTGTCCAATCCCCTGGTTTCAACTCCCCTTAACAGAAGGGGAGTCCTTCTGCAGAAACTGGGACAGTTTCTGTAGAAGGCCTCCCCCTGAATGAGAGCTGACTGACATAACATGTTGTTGTTGTTGCTGCTGCTGCTGCTGCTGTTTATTATTATTATTATTATTATTATTATTATTATTATTATTATTATTATTATTATTATTATTATTATTATTCACTTCTGTATCTTGCATTTAACGTGCATTGCTTTGGAACTGGTTGTCAGGAGGCAAATGCAGGCATAGTTTGCAGTCCTGATGGCTGTGGCATGTTATCTCTGAGGAAAACTGGTAAATCCAGTTAGTTGTGTGGAATCTGCCTTCTCCGCAGCAGCTAGTTTGAGCTTGTACTGATGAGGCAACACTCTAATGAGACCTGGAAATGTCCAGGTATCTGCTGGTGGGATTTCTTTTCAAAGAACCTTGAGAAGTTTGTTTCTTAGTCAGGATGGACAATACTGGGATCCAGGAGGCCTTGACATGGTATGAAGCAGGTCTGAAACAGAGAACAGAAACTACAGTTTCGCAACAAGATGAGTGGGCTTGAAGGATTATTGGATGAATTCTTTTCAGACCAAAGAACACGTCGTCGTTTCTTTCCAGCGCATGCTGGCGAGAATGGCCATGGGGAGTGTTAGGCAAGAAGTTTATATTAAGTGAGATTTTTTTTTAATGAGATGTTCAGCCTTGAGAAAAGTTGACGGAGGAGAGTGATGATAACACTTCTCAAATGCTTGAAAGGATCTCTGTGCAGAAAAGGAGAGGGCAGGGTCTGTTCTCGACCACCCCAGGGCACAGGAGGCGTAATTATGGGCTCCGGCAACAGTAAGCTGGGTTTAGGCAGAATATCAGGAAAAACTTTCTAACTGCTGGAGCAGTAGGTCGACAGTGGAACTACATGTTAGGTTTTCTGAAGCCTGAAACGCTGACAAGCTGCAACTGAAAAAATTCTGAAAAGAATTATGTCACTATAGAAAAGTCACATGTGTTATGTTTTTAAGGAGGAATGTTTGAGCCTCCTCTCCTCCTCCTCCTTCCTTTTGTCTTCTGTTACTCTTCTGGGTGGTGTTGGCGTTTTGCAAGAGAGCTCCACGTTTGATTTTGGAACTGACCTCAAATAAATCCTAGCTTGTTTTTGATGAGCTGAATTACGCGTTTGCAACTCTTTCGCTGTGCATGATTTTTAAACTCTGCCAAGAGGGATGTTCTCGGCAGCCCAGTGGAAGTGTACTGGACCAGAACAGTAAAACCTCATACGACATACCTCAGGGGCAGGTGGTGAGCACTCCAGCCCTGGAGGCATTGAGGAGGAAATTGGACTGTTAGATCTGCTTTGATTTGGAGTCAGAGCTTTGCTTTCCTGCTGGTCTAGGAGAGCGATGGTGAACCTTTTAGAGACCGAGTGCCCAAACTGCGATTAAAAACCCACTAATTTTTCACAAAGTGCCAATACAGCAATTTTAACCTGAATACTGTGAAGGGGCAATGTCTGGTACCCACAGAAAGAGCTCTGAAGTGCCACCTCTGGCACCCGTGCCATAGGTTCACCAACACTGCTCTAGGACACCCAATGCCAACATTCCCTTCTGCTCAAGAGAACAGACACACCCTGGTTCCATTGTGATCAATACTAAAATGACTGGTGGATGCATATAGATGGAGAAACCCTGTACAGCGGAGGGCAGGTTGAACGCATGCACACGTGTCCACTTTATAATGAACCTTGCCCATTTCTGAAATTTACAAGGTGTTCTTTTGTGGCCAGAAGACATGTTGAAAGGTTGGATTCTCGTCACAACTAGAGATCTTGTTACAAATGCAGGAGCAGGTGATACTTTTATTGGGCAACAAGCAAACAAAACACCCAAGCAATGAGCTTTTGATGATAATTCATCATCTTCAGGGAGCGCACCATCTTCTTTGGGTAGTTAAGTCCCAAAGTGTCGTGGCCATTATTGGGGAATCCTAGAATCATAGTGTTGGAAGAGACCTCAGGGGCCATCCAGTCCAACCCCCTGCCATGCAGGAACTCCCATCACAGGACTCCCGACAGATGGTCATCCAGCCTCTGCTTAAAAACCACCAAAGAAGGAGACTCCACCACCCTCCTTTGGGGCGGCATATTCAACTGTCGAACAGCTCTAACCAACATGAAGTTCTTCCTAACGTTTAAATGGAATCTCTTTTCCTGTAGTTTGAAACCTAGTCTCTGAAGCCATGGAGAACAAACCAGTCTGCTCTTCAATATTCACTTCTTAGACAGATAAGGTGCAGTCTGCATAGATCTTGTGTTAGGAGTGTGGATGGAGAGAGAGAGAGAGAGAGAGAGAGAGAGAGAGAGAGAGAGAGAGAGAGAGAGAGAATTTGACAGGTTAGAAAAAAGCACCCACATGGGAGGAAACCTTTTATCTATATCATATCTCTTCTCTCCATTTGGGGAAAAAAACTGTTTCTTTCATTCCTCAGTGGTATTCCAAATGTCATCAGATTTGGTGTATTGACTGTTGACTTTCCTTATCTTCTGCAAATGGTGCAATTGCACCTACGCTCACCTCTTTAAGTTGGCATTTTGATACCTGGTTTCTGTTCTGCTTGATATACAAAAACGGTTCTAATTCTCTCCACACCCTCTGCTTTCCAAACAGTCCTGCGCTCAATTGCTAGAGGCAACCTTGGTTGTTTTCCAAGGCGATTTATATCCAGTTGCTGGTCTACAGCCTGTATTTTGGGTCTCCAGGGTGGAATTGCAGGGGACTCGTACAAAAACATTCCGAGATCCCTTCTGTGCAGAAATCTAGTTCAGTGGCCTTGTTGCTGATTGTTTGTTTTAGTCTTTTTTTGGTTGTTGTTCATTTCCCCTGGAGTATGAGTTTAAAAACCCCATGGTTTTCTTTATAGGGCCTTCGCAGGAGTGTGTGGCTTTATTCATCCTGGACCACACGCCTGGGCCTTTTTAGTTTAGTGGGCTGCAGATACAAGCCCCTTTGAATAAGGAACTTGAACAAGCTCCTTTGCTGGGAGAGTAAGAACAGACAAAAGAAAATATATTTTCACCCAGCATGTTGTTAGTCTGTGGAACTCCCTGCCACAGGATGTGCTGATGGCATCTGGCCTGGATGCCTTCAAAAGGGGATTGGACAGATTCCTGGAAGAAAAGTCCATCCCAGCTTACAAACCATGAGGGAGATGTGTCATCTCCAGGCTTAAAACAGGGATACTTCAAGGGCCTGATGCAGGGGAGTGGTATCAGGAGACAGAGATCTAGTCTCGTGCGCTCCCAGACGCATCTGGTGCGGCCGCTGTGAGATACAGGAAGCTGGACTAGATGGGCCTCTGGCCTGATCCAGCATGATGGCTCTTCTTAGGTTCTTATGTTAATAACCCAAATAATTTGTGCTGCAGACGTTGTGGGCACCCTCTCTCTTCCCGCGGTATCTCAGTTAAATGAATGCAAACGGGGCACGCACCTTGGTTGCAGGAACAAAGTGGAAAAACCCATTGCGAAGTTGGACTCTTTTTCACCACGGAGGCGGGACAGGGATTGCATTGGGGTCTTTGGGGGAGGTTCGGTTTTTGTTCTGTTTAAGATAACGCTGCAGGCCGGGCACCAAGGCAGCTGGCGGCAGGAAGATCCCATGATGCTTGTTCAGCAGACCACATTCTGACTCGTAGGGACTTAGGAACAAAGGGAGCCATTGTGCAGAATCAGCTTTTATTAGCCCCGATTATCAGCTGCCTGGTGCTGACGACTTTTGAATGACAAAAAGTTTTCCAAGCCAGGAGGTGTTCCCAGCTCAGTAGTGACTGGGCAGGATGTGTCCTTCCAAGGGGGAGGTGCATGGCTGTGGTTGCTGAGGATGATGGGAGATGTATTCCAGCACACCTGGAATTGAGAGGAAAGATACTGTGTTGAGTGGCAATTCCATTGGGTTCATTTTAATTTGGTTCAGGTTTGGAAGTCATCTGGGGCATGTTTTTCCATGGGTTAAAACCAAGAGCAAACCTTCTGCCCCACGGATGGGAAGAGTATTGTCCTCATGGAAAGATACATGAGCAGCCTTGCTGGAACAGGCCACAGCCCATCCAGTCCAGCATTCTGTCTCACACAGCGGCTCACCCTTGGCTTCAGGGTATTCCCAAGCAGATGTCTTCACCTGATTATGATTCCCCGCAAATGGCATTGAGAGATATCCAGCCTATCTCTCCAACTCAAAGGTTGGCCTTAGGCATCATCCATCATGATAGCCATGGATACCCTTGTTCTCCATGAACTTGTCCAATCCTTTCTTAAAGCTGTCAAGGCTGATAGCTATCACCACTTCTTCTGGCAGGGAGTTCCACAGACCAGTGATCCTCTGGGTGAAAAAGTACTTCCTCTTATTTGTTTGAGATCTAGCACCCAAAAGTTTCATGGAGGCCCCCTAGTTCTAGTGTTCTGCGATAGGGAAAAGATGGAGTAGATGTGCTGTGGATTCTGGGAGCTGTAGTGCCAACAAAGGAATTGGACAAGCCTCTTCCTTCCACTCATGGAATGGAACATTTTGGATACAACCCAGGCATATTGTGGGTGTACACAAAACAGCAGTCAGTGTAGCACTTAATGTCTATGGCAGGTGGCCACCAATGTAAAATCCTCCGAACCAGTCTCCTTGATCGGTATTGAGCACTGCAGTTTGTGAAAGTGAAGGGCGGAAGCCACCTGCTGCCATTTTGGCTTAGCTCCTATCAAGAGGATCGTGGCAAGTGAGCAGATGCCAGGGGAGATGTTTGAAGCAGTGGTAGCCACCAAATAGCACCATGAGTGTTACTGTATTATAATTACAAGCTGCAAAGTTAATTCCCAGGGGTTTCTAAAGGCTTGACTAGAGGGCTCAATTGGATCCAGCTGAATAGGGTTACTTAAAGTTGTGCAGAGGTCTAGTGTGCCATTTGGTGTGATCCTTGCATCCATCCACATGGCATAGATCCTGAAACAAAACAAAACAAATCCCCTCCTTGCTCTATCCAATCTTTTCCCCCTTCTGCTAAGAAGCTTTCACACCCCAACAGTACTGCCCTAATAGACTTCAGAAAAAACTTGACTTCCAAGTGGAAAGAGAGGAAGTTTTTAATTTCCCAGTATCATTCAGTGGCTAAGTTGTCTACCTAAGCCCCTTAATGATATTGGGAAATTGAAGGAAGGGAAACCGAAAACAACACGCGCCACTTGGGTTTAATTCCAGTGATTGCACGTGCTGGAAACGAACCAAAATCAGAGCAAATCTGCCTGCACAAAACAGTGGAAGGCAAGAAGAGGGGAGCAGACTAAGTTATAAGACTCAAGCAGTAAAATGAAATGGATTGAAACAAATTGACTAGGTGATCTCTTCTGGAAAGTCTTAAAGGAATTTACAAGCAAAATTTTTCCATGAAAAAAGTCCTGCTGCTTTAATGTTGGTCTTTTTAAAAAAAAAAAAAAAAGATCCCAGGGCTCTGGTCCTGCAAGCCCTGGCTGAGCTCAGGGAGGATATTGAAGGTTTCTCTGGACGGGAAGCCAAGATTCTCATGCCAGTTTTCCGTCAGGAAGTCTCGAGATGCCAGGAAAGACGTTGTAACCCCAGTGAACGGATTCCCCTTTTGAGGTCCAAGAAGACCTTTGTTTACATGGCTTCATGACTACTCGTAGGAAAATGGTCCCGGAAACTTCTTGAAAGGACTGATTTATTCACGTGCTATCCTGTTGGGATTACCGTGCAGGAAATAAAAGTAGCAGAAGGTTCAGCACAATGCTCCTGTGACTTCAGAACCCTCCATGAGCATCCCAAAAGGACATTGGACTTAAATATTTATGATCCACCCCCAGGATCTTTATATGCTTTATTAGTCCAGGATCTCAGGGTGGCACGCTAGCAGTACAGCTGCGTCAAGGATTGAAAACAACGTGCCGTGAAAATGTAAACCCTTTGAAACCATTTTAAATACAGTAGGACCGCAGTATTTGCTGGGGATCGGGTCCAGGCCTTCATGTGGATAACGAAAACCATGGATAAGAGAGAACAACCCCAAAACCCCAAACTGCTGTTTTGTGATAATAGCTTGCTTTACAGCAGCTGTTTGTGACAGTAGCTTTCTTTACGGCTGCTGTATGAGACAGTAGCTTGCTTTGCAACTGCTGAATTATTTATTTAATGTTTTCCTCTGCCAACTGTGGATAACTGACTCAGTGGTTAATGAAGCAGTGGATACGGGGGTCCTACTGTAGTTGCTTAGGAGGTTTTGAAAAGTTTGAAATGGTTTTTCTGCTGTGCCTAGTGATCGCCAGCTACCCTTCCCAAGTGTCGCCGTGGAAACTCCCTTCTCGACCAGGGCTGTGGAGTCAGAGTCGGAGTAAATTTTGGGTACCTGGAGTCGGAGTCGAGGAGTCGGAGTCAATTTTGGGTACCTGGAGTCGGAGTCGGAGTCGGCAAACAATGCACCGACTCCGACTCCTACTAAATTTAGATTGGAATTTTTAAAAAAGCAAGTTTAAATGTCCCAATTCACAAAAAGTTATAATTAATGACTTCTCTACTGTAAGAATAAAGACCAATGCATGCAGTGCCTCACGTAACCGCAAAACGAACACGTTAAGTGACCGTGAAGAAGGATGCTTTTCATGTGCTTCACTATATGGCACGCAATGCACAATTAGGAGCGGCAATACTTATACTTTCCATAGTGTTGTGTTCTGCTGTTACGCAGCGCCGATGGGTAACGTAGCCTCTCACTGATAAGGGATTAAGTAAATATGTTTTTTGTAGGACTAGAGACACTTGTATAAGTGAAGGGAATGGAGGGTCAGTAGTCCTGTGGTAATGACATGTATGTTGCCTTTCTTTCCTTCAAGGAATGTATAAAATACATTCGCATATTAATACAGAAGAGTCGGAGTCGGAGTCGGAAGTACAAAAAAACTTAGGAGTCGGAGTCGGAGTCGGAACATTTATCTACCGACTCCACAGCCCTGTTCTCGACTACCAATCCCAGAGACTCCCATCCCATGATGGCCAGGGGCCATGCTTGCCTGGGGAACTCTAGTCCCCAAAAGGAGTGTTTTGGCGCACAAATAAAGCAAGGAGCTTTGTCGGCCTACAGAGCTGGCCTTACTCAGCTGGTAACTCTTCATAAATGAAAGAAAAATTAAAAATGCAAAAACATGGTGGCACCTTAAAGACTAGGTTCTTCAATGTTTTTAATTGTGAGCTTTTGTGGACCAACCCGCTTCCTCAGTCCATCCGTCCCGTGTCAAATGAAGGAGCAAAAGAGAAGCGAAAACCTCGGATGGTGTTCGCCTGGAAGCAAATGACACTCGCCATCGTTGACCGTGCTCAAACCGTGTCCGTCTGCTGGATCCTGTTTCTTCCGCTAGCAGAATTGTGAGCTTTTCCCCTTGGCTGAAAGGGTTAGGAAAAAGCTCTAGAGCAGCTTTTTGGCAAGGCAGAGGGAGGGGAAGAAAGTAAGTCCCAGTTCTTCTCTAGTGGAACATGGCTGGATCAGGGCCAAGGCAAGTGTCTGTTTGAAAACTTGCCTCCCAGCTTCGTTCTTGGGCCCACTTAGCTTTTTGTGGCTGTTCCACTGGATGAACGTTCAACTCCACCGCTGCCCACCTAACATCCAACTGACTATTGGTACTCTTGGGAGAGTTACCGGTAATTCTTTTTCAGCTCCAACTTACTCTGTGTCCGTTTTGCAAAAACGAAAGACGCCGTGATCCTTTTTTGCCTATAAGGAGCATAAATGCCACTTCTCTTCCTATCGTTAAGCCCACGCTGTACTAACGTGCGACTGTTACATGGGAGGTTTGAACAGCTTTTCGACAAAGCTGTCCTTCTCCGCCTTCATTCGGCAAGAGGAGGCCCCGTTTGGAATTGCTTACACATTTCTTTGTCTCGAATGGTGCAGAACAGATCGGTCCATAGATTTCTTGTACGGATCATGAATAGCCTGTTGGGAAAAGGCAGGAAATGTGCAGGGGGCTGCCCCCGGGGGACTGCTGATGACTTCAGAACGGGCAGGGAGGAAGCAGCATTTATTGCACTCAGGATGTACATCAGCAAGAGAACAACAATGGTGCTTTTGTGTCAAAAATATATATATTCAGCATGGGTGATTGCATTCAGTGATGTGTGTTGATATAAGAGGATGTGTCAGCAGCTCCTCAAACTTGTCAACCCTCTGCCAAATAGGAAAGTCCAAAATGCAGACAATCAGATTGGGAGAAGTGGGTCTTTTGTAAAGTCAATGGCTCTTAATTTCCCACTCAAGACCAAACCCGACTCCCAAATACCGGTACTTTTCATTACGACAGAGGTAGCTTGCAGCAATATTTCCATGCTTAGCTAGAATAAGGATGGTCGACTAAGCTAAGAGAGGACAGGGAAGCCAGGTGAATGGTAGATGGTTTCATAGTCCTTGCCATTAATAAAGTTCTGCAGCTACAGTCCAGTGAGACCTGCCTGCACTACACCACTTTATGCAATCCAGTTTCAGTAGCATCCTCTTTACTTTTAACCCTTGTTAGACCAGCACGTTGAGCCTTCAGTGATGGCAGCTCGTGGAGTCTTAAGTAAAGGTCTCTGTTCAGAAAGAAACAATGGCTTTGATTTATTGTCCTTCTCTTTTAACTGGTTCATTCACAGCAGACTGTCCACATATCTGTCCTCTGGGTCCATAATTCTGCCTACCTGTTTAGAAGGGTATGTTTCTGCAAACATGACCCAGCGGAAATTGGTGGGTGGAAATGATAGTCTGGCGGGGGGGGGGGCAAGAAACCATATGAGAATAAAAGATAAGAAGACTTCAATATACCGAAAGCAGAAATACCTGTTCAGATGCCTAAATCTGGAGATCGGTTGCACAGTATTTTCTCTTAAGCACGTATCCAAAATTGTTTTTATCTAGAAAGATCAGCAGCTGCTGGAAAATAAAATAAAAGAAAACAACAGCTTGTGGCATTACAGAGAAGATTGATGACGCACACGCCAGCAAAGCAAAACCTGGCGAAAGCCGTTCTTTCAGAAACCCATCCTTAAAATTAAAGTTGAAATAAACTAGCAATCCAACCACAGGAGAGGCCTCTGTATTAGTTCCACTGAGTTGCTCCAGTTAGACCTACTACATCTTTAAATGTTCTGTTGCAAGTTGTCAGACTTGACATAAACCTGGTCTTCTAGACTGCGCCGTTTGTTTTTTACAGATCTCTGTCTCTGAACTTGGAGAACTTGCGTGTACTGTTAATGTAGGTAACTCTCTAACAGAGTTATCCCCCCCCCCCGACACTGCAAAATTGTTCACATCAGTAACGTTGCAAACAGAAGCAAACATTTGGGCTCTTGCAAGATAGGGGTGGGCAACTGGCTGCCCTCCAGATGGGGTCAGGCCTCGGCTCCCATAATTTCTCACCACTGACCTGTGTGCTAGGCTAATAGGAATGGTAGATGGACATCTTCCTTAGCCCTCACTAGAGGTGAGCAAGAACCTTGGTTTGGATGTTCGGCGTAGTTCAGTGCTGGCGGATCCATGGCACCGGTGCCAAAGGTGGCACCTGGAGCCCTTTCTGTGGGCACGTGGCATTGCCCCTTCACAGCCGCGGCACTTCCCCCTCCGCTCGGAGAATGCCACTGTGCTCCGTGCAGAGAGCCAGGCGAAGGGGAGGCAGCGTTTGGTGGGCTCCAAGTAGCCCCCGTTTACTCTCCAGCCACGTCATTCTGGGCATCCCAAAGGTGGTGTGACTGGAGAGTAAACGGGAGCTATGAAGGAGCTCACAAACCGCTGTGCCCCCTTCACCTGGCTCTCTTTGGGGGTCTCGAAACGGCTCCGTGAAGAGAGCCAGGTGAAGGGAAGCCACTCTGCCCTGGGTTTCCCGATGGTGTAGCCGCCCATCCCATCCAGGGCAGAGAGGCGGATGGGGTGCTACTCTTTGGGAAGGCAAGGATCGAAGAGCAGGCTTTTGAATTTCCCGCAGCCACAGCGAGGGTGCTGTTGCCACGGGAAATTCAAAAGCCTGCTCTTCAATCCTCGCTTTCCCAAAGGGTAGCACACAAAGCATTTGTAACTTGGGGTACCACTGTATTCAGGTTAAACTGCCATATTGGCACTTTGTGAAAAATAAGTGGGTTTTGAATTGCAGTTTGGGCGCGCAGTCTCTCAAAGGTTTGCCATCACTGGCCTAGTTTGGTAAAGATGGCAGCAGAGGGGCTGTTGGTTCCCTTTCACCTCCTTAGTTGATACAGCCACTCATGAGGAACAGTTTGTGTTGGGGTTTTTTTCCCACCTCTGTGGCTAATCTCCCAGTCGTGAGTAATAGCACAGACATCTCTGCCTCCCCTTTTGGAGATCAGCCCAGAAAACACAGCGCGCTGTTAGTCTGTGGAACTCCCTGCCACAGGAGGTGGTGATGGTATCTGGCCTGGATGCCTTCAAAGGGGGATTGGACAGATTCCTGGAGGAAACGTCCATCACAGGTGACAAACCATGATGGAGATGTGTCATTTCCAGGCTTAAAACTGGGGTACTTCAAGGGCCAGATGCAGGGGAGTGGTATCAGGAGACAGAGATCTAGTCTCATGCACTCCCAGGCGCATTTGGTGGGGCCACTGTGAGATACAGGAAGCTGGACTAGGTGGGCCGTTGGCCTGATCCAGCAGGGCTCTTCTTATGTTCTTATGTTCTTAAGGCAAAACAGGGAAGCCTGAGCTACTCCTGGGACTGGGAGATCGGTTGAGAAGGTGGAGAAAGCTAGCATGGTGGGCATGGTGTGTGGCTGACTGATCCACAGGAGGAGGGGAAAGGAAGCAGTAGCGCCTGCGCTGCTATCTTTACGAACTGGGACGAACCTGATTTGTGCCCATCTTTAACCCTTACTTTAAAACTAAGGCACTTAAAATAGAGAGAGGGGCTCGGAGTTGGAAAGAGGGAAGGTGTGTGTGTGTTTAAAAATCTGACCATATTTCCTAGTCATTACGGTGGATCCTTATAGCTTACCGTTCCCCCACAAACATTTTTTCTTGCATCTCCCCAAATAGAAACAAGACAGTGCAACATATAATATTTTTGGCAGCTGGAAGCGATCGGAAATTCTGAGGGTAGAATTGCCACCCACATTGTTCCTGAAGACCGAGCATCTGTTTTGGCTTGATGTGAACAGAATTTGAAAAGCCATATTATACACAACAATCTTAAACATTATATCTCCTTATTTACATTAAAACATGCATTTATAGGTGTAATGTTTGGCAAACCACCACTGGCAACAGAGTCCTTCTGGTAACTTCAGAATGCATCATCCTCTTTCGAACTGCAGAACTGGAAGGAACCCCTCTGGATGATCGAGTCCAGACTTTGTCAAAGAGGGGAATTGAACTCCCGGCCTCTGGCGCTGCAGCCAGTTTTACCTAAACCACATAATTATCCCGCAGTTAACGGGTGTCCTGTATTTCCCCCCCAAGAAGAATGCTGGGGAGAAGAGGCTTCCGAAACAGGCAAAATTCATAATGCCACTGGGGTTGCATTTTTTTAACATTAACCAACTTCAGATTAAAATGAAATTATTTGCATTGAGAAAGTTAGCAGGGTGGAGAAAACAGTGTATGTAGATTTGAACACTGCCCCACATCAGGTTTTATGTGCAGAAAGATTCTCACCTACACCCCTCCCCCAATGTAGGCTGTGGTCTTTTATTTATTTATTTATTTATTTATTTATTTATTTATTTATTTATTTATTTATTTATTTATTTATTATTTCAGATGCTACTACCACCTTGGTGCAGTTCTGACTTCTGTGTTTTATTTATTTATTTATTTATTTATTTATTTATTTATTTATTTATTTATTTGACTTTTATACCGTCCATCTAGTCCTAGGGCTACTCTGGGTGTTGTTGTAGAATAGCAATATTACAAAGTAACACATTTAAATAACCAAAATACAAACAATATAATATAAACAAAATATAACTACATAAATCAACAGCAATAAATTAAAATAAAGCTAAAATGAAAGTAAAAATAACCAGGTGATTGATTGAATAAGAAACGGGGGGGGGAGCTAAGCGATAAAAAGAATAGAGTTTTACTAGATGTTAAGACATTGAGTGACACCATTATTGCAACCTGTTGTTGTTACACAAGAGGGAATGAGTGGCTTTGAACCTTTGGCTTTCATGTCACATATCCTGAAGGACCAGTTTGGAACCATTCGTTTTTGGTTTCTTCTTAATTGTGGCTTGTTGTGGCACCCACACTGATAAACTGTGGTCAATATTCCTAGGAGCTGTCTTGTTTAAGCCTCTGTTCTCATGCCAGACAGGAAAGGACATTGTGATTAGACAAACAATGGATGCTTCTGAGCATCTGCCATCAGCCCAGTGGGAGAAAAGAGCACAGGCCATCATGGCTTGCTCCTGTTTGCTCCTCTTCATGCATGTTGCATTAAACCATGGTTTATCGAGATGTGCAGTTTCCCTTCCCCAACCCCATGTGAAAATATATACATACCCTAGGAATGATTTGCTCTTTTATTCTGAGTCATTAAATAAAAACATGCATTCAACTATTTTGTTTGCAGTGATAATGTTTGATAGAAATTTCCAGTTGAAATCTTTTTTTATAAGGTAGTGCTGCCCTGTTTTGTTTCTTTAACCTGCCTTCATAATTATTTTTTTGTTCTTGATTTCTAGGCTGCGACATCAGGCCCATAAAGAACTTTATGCGTACAAACAGGTAAGTGATTCCACCACCATCCTGGGGTTTCCCCCTCTGTCTTTCTCTCTGTCTTCTGGTCTTTTTTAAAAAGGCCCTGTGGTGGTCCTTAAACCCCTTTTAACAAACACTTCCTATTTAGAAGTGGTTGTTATGTCTAAGACAAGGGCCTTCCTCACATTAATTTATCCATTCTCTAAGGATTTCGTTTGTAACATCAATGCAATTATGAAAACATAATGTGTTTGCCAGTAGTACTTCATCACTGTGAAGTCTTTAGCAAATAGGCACTGTGGTGCCACATTAATTATTATTATGGATGGATCCACAACACTTGGCATGCCACACGGTGTTAATTCTCACACTCTGTAGCATTAGCCCTAAAAAGTATACGTGTGAAAGAATAAACCTCATGAAACACACCGAAAATCACCTCTGAGTGAAACTTAATCTGCCCTGCATTTTAACAGTCCCTTAGAAACTTTATCAGTGCATTAAAATCCTTTTAGGTGTTATAAACTGGCTGTGAGCTGATGCTAATTGGCACCAGGCGGTCGGCCTTCCGTTGGCACCAATTCTTTGATTGGACTGAAGCCGCTTTAAAACTAGGCAGTCATTGCTTGATGACCCAAGGAGCAAGAAAGTCAGCAGCTCAGCGGTTCGAATCCCGGGTGCCACGCAGCGGCGTGAGCTCCCGCTGTTAACCCCAGATCCTGCCAACCTAGCAGTTCAAAAGCATGTAAAATGCAAGTAGATAAATAGGTATCACTGTAAAAAGTGGGAAGGTAAAAGACAGTGTTTCCTTGCAGCCATGCCGGCCACGTGGCCACGGAGATGAGCACCGCCCTTAGAGTCGGACACAACTAGCACGCATGTGCTGGGGGAACCTTTACCTTTTTTATGTAGATCTCATAAGAATTCATGCTGCACCTGGAATTTCCCCGCTCTTGTATCTTTCCTCTCCTAACGTGCCATCTTTCGTTGCAGGTTATCTTGAAGGAAAAAGTCAAAGAACTCAACCTACATGAGGTAAGTGCCCACACCAAGGCTAAATGCCAACTGACTTGACTTATGCCCTTTCCAGCTATCAGAATCATAGGCTGGGACAACAAGTATTGTATCAAGGAGGAGATCCTTTCATTAGTGCTTCTGAGGGGGAAAGTCATCTCCCTCCAGCCCTCCTGAAAAATGAGTGCTCATGCTAGCTCATTGTGGGTGGGCATGTGGAGAGTTGTCCAAAGAAAGTAACTTTTCCATGCTCTGCTCTGAGTACTGGTCAGCAGTCTAGATTTCCAGGTGCAGCAGTCTCATCCAAAGATGGAAAAATGATTGCATTACAGCAAACTCTGGGTCAGTGGCTAAAATTCCTGTACCGCAGCTGTAACTGTGTTCATGGCCTGGGGTTCCATCCCAGGTAGCCGGCTCAAGGTTCACTCACCCTTCCATCCTTCTGAGGTCTGTAAAACGAATGCCCTGCTCACTGGGTTATTGTGTCATTTGCATAAATAGATGGTAGACTGCCCAGAGAGTGCTTCAAGCACTATGGGTTGATGTGTAAACAGAACACTTTTGCACTTTTTGTCTGGTTTCACAATTGGTACACAAGCATTACTGTAGATTTTCTGTGCCTTTAAAGACACACCGGGATTGACTGAGCAGTCTTTGTTGCCTGGTGAAAATCCATGAGTCAAACCATAGCACACCAGATTTGTCTACTTGGACTTCAGATGCGAATCGGTAGGTTCAAAGTCCATCTTCCAAGATACTTTGGGAGAAGCATTATTGGTTGCAACTGATCATGTAAGTTTAGAGAGGCCAGAAAATAAGTGAATACAGGACCCCCATATCCACTGATTCAGTTATCCACAGTTGGCAAGGGGGGAATTAAATAAATAATTCAGCATCCGTAAAGCAAGCTACTGTCACAAGCAGCAGCTGTAAAGCAAGCAACTATCATAAAACAGCATCCATAAAACAAGCTACTGTCACAAAAAGCAGCGGTAAAGCAAGCTACTGTCACAAAACAGCAACTGTAAAGCAAGCTACTGTCACAAAACAGAAGTTTTGGGGATTTTTGGTGTTCTCTCTTATCCACGGTTTTCATTAGCCACGGGAAGTCCTGGAATCAATCCCCAGCGGATACTGGGGTCCTACTGTAATTAAATTCTGACTTAACGGCAACCCTTTCCAGGTTTTTCTTGGTAGAGAATACTCAGAAGTGGTTTCCTGTCCCATTCCTTTGGGAGAGCCCTAGAACTGGGCAGGTTTTTCCCAAGGCCACCCTGGCTGGCTTCTCTCTTGGGAGACAAAGTGAGGAATCAAGGTCCCAAACCCTGGTTCTCCTGCCATATAACCAAACTGCTGGGCTGTCCTGCAAAGATAATAAACACATATGTGTTCACCACTTTGCCACTCATTTACAATTCTTTGTAAATAATTTATTGCCTTGTCAAATATACTTCTCCATCTGTGGAAGAGACCAGAGCTGTCTAAAAATTTGCTTTGTCCCTAGACAGCTGTTGGTTGACCCAAAGAAATACAGCAGGACTTACTTGAGTTCATAAGAACATAAGAAGAGCCCTGCTGGATCAGACCAAAGGCCCATCTAGTTCAGCTTCCTCTATCTCACAGTGGCTCTACCAGATGCCTCTGGGAGCGCACGAGACTAGATCTCTGTCTCCTGATACCACTCCCCTGCATCTGGTCCTTGAAGTACCCTGGTTTAAAGCCTGGATATTACACATATCCATCATGGTTTGTCTCCTGTGATGGACTTTTCCTCCAGGAATCTGTCCAATCCCCTTTTGAAGGCATCCAGGCCAGATGCCATCACCACATCCTATGGCAGGGAGTTCCACAGACTAACAATGCGCTGGGTGAAAAAATGTTTTCTTTTCTCTGTTCTTACTCTCCCAGCCCTCCATTTGAGTGTATGTCCCCTAGTTCTGGTATTTTGTGAGAGGGAGAAGAGCTTCCCTCTATCCACTTTACTCATGCCCTGCATTATTTTGTACGTCTCAATCATATCCCCCCTCAGGCACCTTTTTTCCAGACTAAAGAGCCCCAAACATTTTAGCCTTTCCTCATAAGGGAGGTATTCTTTAGCATAAGGCAGGGAATGGAACACATATGAACATAAGAACATAAGAAGAGCCATGCTGGATCAGGTCAAAGGCCCATCTAGTCCAGCTTCCTGTATCTCACAGTGGCCCCACCAGATGCATCTGGAAGCGCATGAGACTAGATATATGTCTCCTGATACCACTCCCCATTCATCTGGCCCTTGAAGTACACTGGTTTAAAGCCTGGAGATTACACATCTCCATCATGGTTTGTAAGCTATGATGGACTTTTCCTCCAGGAATCTGTCCAGTCCCCTTTTTGAAGGCATCCAGGCCAGATGCCACCACCACATCTTGTGGCAGGGAGTTCCACAGACTAACAACGCGCTAGGTAATTTTATTTTATTTTTTTGTCTTGGCCATCTGCCTACTTCCGAGATGCTCTTTAGCTCTTTTAATGCTTAAGCTCTCTAGATTTCTTTCTGACAAAAGGGTTCAAAAGATATTGATTCTTCTAAAAACTACCTGGGCGCCACCAGCGCTCATGAAATGACTTGCTGAGACTCAACACTTTTGGGGGACATTGGAGAGGCAGCGGACGTGCCTTGTCTTCAGAGGCGCAAGTGCCGGTAATTTGAGAAGTTCCAACTTGACATCATGATATCCTCAGCCTGCTGGGAGGAAGCTGAGTTGTGATTCGGTTATGCAACCAACAGCCATGGCTGTCCCTGCAAACACTCACACACACGGAGCTATTTATATAAAGCTGTAACTCCTTCCCGTGGCTGGAGAGGTGGGATCCCAGAGGGCCTTGGACAAAGACAGCCAAGGAAGTTTGCTTTTCTCCAGAGAGTTGTCTGTTCACACACATACCCTTTTCCAATTCTATTTATTAGAGACAGTGCTGTTTTTGAATGGTGACGTTCGCCCAGTGTATTACTGTCTTTTGGGGAGTTGGCCATCACTGTCTTTGCTGCTACTCAGACCTGTCCAGGCTTCAGAAATTTGTCTTCCAAGGGGGAACTAAGTTTTAAAGACGGTCCCCCACCCAAGGCGACAATTATGGAGGGAAGGGAATGTCACATACAGGATTGGATTTCAAGCTCTTTCACAGCCCACCCCAGGTGAAAAGCTGTGCAACAGCTCCAGGGTGTGTATCGTTCCTTTTCCTTTCTGCAATCTCCTCTGTTCGGTATGGACACAACCCAGGGTGTTCTCTCTCCAGACTTTCAAAAATGCTATTTAGTAAACCCAATCATGGGGGTGGAGGTTCGGGGGGCAGGGCGTTTGAGCCACCCAACATTTGCAGAATGTGGAAATATTCTTAGTTTTGGATCATAACTCCCAGAATCCTCGCCATCCAGAGTCCGTCCCCTCCGCCTTGTCCATCAGGTGGGCTGGATTATGTATTTCCCAGGATCCCTCCGAGCTCACCCAGGGAGGCCAGATCAGAAGGGTTTGAGTTCAGATGTGGAAATCTGGACTTCTTCACTGCGAACGTCCCTGTTCTCAGCCTAAGTTCCAGCAGGCTTTTCCACAAAACGGGACAGAGCTGCAGCGATGACCCAGCTATCTAATACTTAAGATCTCCTAACAGAATTGACGATTTCATGTTCTCCACCTATTGCATTACTACATTTTTATCTTGTTTCAATGTGTTTCTACTTTCGTTGTTGTGAGTTGTTCGGGCTGTTTGGCCATGTCCTGGAAGTTTTTCCTCCTGCCATTTCGACAGACTCTGTGGCCAGCATCTTCAGAGGGCAAGGGGCTCAAGGAACTAGGAGTTCTCTCTGTGCTCTGGGTTGTACTTTGTGGCTCATGTTTAAATGTGGGTTCTTTAAATTTCTTTTTCCGTTTTTCATATATTAATTTTTATTATGTGGTTATTTATCCCTGTTGTATATATATGCACAGTATTGCTATCGTAAACCACCCAGGGTGGCCTAGTGGCCAGATGGGTGGTCTAGAAGCCTAATAAATAAATAAATAAATAAATAAATAAATAAAATAGATAAGCTGCGTTATGGGGGTGAAAAGGGGCAGCTCCCCTCTGCATTCTGCTTCTGCAGGTTGGGAACAGTGCCAACCTCAAAAGCAGAAGAATAAAACCCCATGCCTGTTCTTTATGTCCTAGCTGTGAGATTTGTCCTTGAACCACCTCGACCCATGCGTTCCCCAAAATTCTGTAGCCCCCAAACCCACATTATTTTAACTACAGTGGTACCTCGACTTTCGAATTTAGTACATTCGAAATGCATGCCCTTAAGTCGAACTATTCTTAAGTCGGGTAACCTATCTAAAAAGTTTTTTTAAAATAAGTTTAAATTTTTTTAAAATGTAAGTCGAGCAGACAATTTCTAAAATGTGTAAGGCGGCAGTTAAAATGCCAACAGTTTTCCACTCTTAAGTCAAATTGCTCTTAAGTCGAGCTGCTCTTAAGTCTGAGTACCACTGTACAGTATTTGCATTAACTGAGTAGATACAAGAGGAAGATTTCTCTAGGCAGCCTGCAGAAGAGGTTAGTGGAGAGCACACCACCCTGGGCAAAGACATGTACAACAGGATCCCATAGGCACAGGGGTCAATGCCAAGCCGGGCCCCTCCACGTGCAGGTGCTAAAACCCACAGAGAGAATAATGCACCCGGTACATACAATACTGTGGTTTCTTGAGCTCCCCCTAGGGGCCAGTTCTGGTAATTACATTGTGGAAATACCTATTTCTGTTTTTATTAGTTTATTGTAATATTTTTAATATTTTCTGACCTTGGTTATGTGAAACCTCAGATAACAATCCCAGGGATCTAATGGCCCTACTCTAGCTGTAATTTCTAGTCCCTTTGCTTTGTCAGCGCCCGGGTCACACAGGGCTGATTGTAACGGTCTTCATTTTAATGGCTGCTCATGGAAGGACCTACAGACCTCTCCCAGGGAGGGCTGGTGGGCTCAGAGTACATGGTTGAGTCTTCACTTTATGCTTAGGGATGTGGTTCGATCTGGATGAGCCAGTCAGTGTCTTCCTAGCTAGTAGTGCAGGCATGTCCAAACTTCATGCCCTCCTGATGTTTTGGACCGCAACTCCCAGAATTCTAAGCTTAGATTGCCAATGACAAAGGACTGTGGGAGTTGCGGTCCAAAACATCTGGAGGGCCGAAGTTTGGACATGCTTGTAGTAGCGCTTCAATCAGGTTCAGTCCTTCTCCGGAAAAGCACATTCTGGCCATAGTTAATGGCACCTCAACAGCAGCCATTAAGTGAAGACTGTTCGCACAGACAGCCGCACATGACTGGGTGCTGACTAATCAAAGGTGCCTGCATGGAGGTACAAGCCCAGCAATCCTGAGACCGAAATTAAAGCGAGAGTAGGACCACCAGATCTGTGGGATCAGGATCCAATTTCACTTCTCCATGGTCTGAAAATATGAAATAAGAAAGGGGGTAAGGAGCAAATGCAATACTAGGTTATAGGCGATACCTTTATAAAATATGTGTGCTGGGCCCGAAGACTCCCCAGAACATGGAGGGGGTTGCGAAGTACAGTGGACCCTCGTATAACAAACAGTTTGTATAACATAAAATCTGTACAACACAAAAAAATCCGGAGATAGGGAAAATTTGCTTAACAGAATTGTCTGTGGGGCGAATCCATACAACATAATTAGGGATTACTCTGTTTTCAGTGCATTCCTGTTGGAAATTTGTATAAAGGAAAATTTGCTTCACATAATTCCATTTGGAACGAATGAATTCCTTTATACAAGGTGCCACTGTTCAAAGTTTAGAAACGACTCAGTTTGCCACTGGGCAAAGCCTAACCCCTGGGCTCCTGATTGGTTTCTGGGCCTGGTTCAAAGCGCTGGCTTGGACTCTAAACAGACTCTCCCTCTCTCCCCAGTACAAGGAGTGGTGAAGCCTTTTATCTTCCCAGGCATTTCCTGTGCTGTGGTCAAACCGTGGAATGTTTCTCTTTTGAGACTCAAACCCACATCAGTCATGAATGCATAATGTGGGCGGGTGCAGGCACATGCCTCAAGTAACCAGCTCCTTTTCTCTTTTGTCCCCTGGCTTCTTCCGTCTTGTTCTGTTTTTAGATCTGCGCTGTTTGTCTGGAGGAATTCAAGCCCAAAGATGAGTTGGGGATCTGTCCGTGCAAACATGCCTTCCACAGAAAGTAAGTGCTAACCTCGCCAATTACGACGGAGAAGAGAAGGAGATTTTTGCCCCTGGTGTACTCAGTACTCCTGGCCGCCTGTAAATTTGGAGATTGTGTGTGTGTGTGTGGGGGGGGGTGAAGAGTGAGGAGAGACTCTGGGGAGGCAGGCTTTGGCTGTGAAGTCCGTGTCTCTTTGTCGGATCCATTGCCAAATACTATTTCAGCCTATGATGCATGTTGTGGCATGGAGTCCTAGTCGACAGACACTGTCTTTACATGCAGGAGGTTATTGGTTCAGTTTTGCAGCTGGGAATTACTCCCGTCTGGGTCAGCCATGCAGAGGTAGAGGTTCTGAGGACGGATAGCTCTGTCAAAAATTAGGAACTGCTGGATGCCTTCGTGATTGAGGTCTCTGGCTGCGGAGTCAGGGGTTGGGAATTCAGTAACTTACTCAGCCTCAGTATCTCTCAAAAGCACTGTTTCTGCACTACTTACACAGCCTGCTTCCCCAGGGCGCCGAAGAAAGTATTAGCGTAATTAAAATGGGGAGTTAACCACCAGTAGATAATAAAAACAGCAGAATGGAAAAAGCTGCCACAAAGCCAAAACATGGTTCAGGGCCTGAGAAGATGAAACAGCCTCAGCCCAACACAACCAGTCCATCTCCCCCCCCCCCTGGAAATCTGTCTTCTGGGCATCTGCAATGTCTGGGCAACCCCCGACAACGCCCCCCCCCCCGTCAGCAACAGTCAGGTGTGCTTTTGATCCCACAAATGGCCTGTGCTTCTCTTGATTTTACGGAACTTGCTCTCTGCTTGCTGCTGTCAGTGTGACCTGCTTAAATCAGCATGGACCAAAAACAACAACAACAACAAAACCACCGCCGCAGACCCAGAGAGGTTGAACAAGGCAGTGTTACTTGTTGGTGGTGATGGTGCATTGCTAGTTGTACTCAAGGTGTCACCCGGGACAAGGCAGTTTCTTATGTTCTAAAGCAGGCATGTCCAAACTTCAGCCTTCCAGACATTTTGGACCACAACTCCCAGCCCTTTGCCATTGGCAGTCTCAGCTTAGAATTCTGGGAGTTGGGGTCCAAAACATCAGGAGGGCCGAAGTTTGGACATGCCCGTTCTAAAGAAAACGGGCGTTGAGTGTTGTCTAGGGTTGCATCTCCTTGGGAACCGCGGGCTCCTTGGGCAGATTTGAGTCCTGGACACAGCTGATCTTTCCTGATGTCCAAAGCTAGGCAAAGTCGAGCCTGATGGGAGACATGTCGGGAAATATCCGGGACCTGCAGGTAGGGCTGTACAGGAAGCAGGGGATCTCTGCCAGCCAGCCGTCCGCCCCTGCCTGAATGCCCTCCCTGCTTTCTCTCCTCCTGCAGGTGCCTTATCAAATGGCTGGAGGTGCGCAAAGTTTGCCCCCTCTGCAACATGGCCGTTCTCCAGCTGGCCCAGCTCCACAGCAAGCCAGAGCCCCACGGACCCCGCAGGAGCCCCTGCCTGGAGCGGCCAACATCGTATAGCTCCCCAGGAGCCGCCCCCGCTACTTCTCCGGTACAACCCAGAGCCTGACGGACCTGCGCAGAGACTCTCCCGCAGCTGCCGAGACCCCCTTATTCCGAGCATCCGGGAGGATTCCTTTTGTCTCTTGAAGGAGCTCCTCGCAGGCAAATGGAGGAGGAAGGGCGGGTGCTTGCGCTGCAAACAACAGCCCCAGCGCAGCGCTCTCGGCGGAGGCGGCACAACCAGGAGACCCAAGGGCCAGGCGGTGGGTTTGGCTCATCTTCTCCTCTTTTATTTTTTTTATTTCTTTGGCCCTCTTCCCCCCCCCCTTCCTTTTGTTACAAGCACTTTACAAAGGACATGCGTGAGGTCAAGTCAGGTGCCTGTTGGATGGAGGAGACCCCGCAGCCTGCAAGGGACTTTCAGAGAGAGAGAGGAGAGAGAGAGAGAGAGAGAGAGAGAGAGAGAGAGAGAGAGAGAGAGAGACCAGGTGAGAGAGTGTCTGAGAGTGCATCTTGGCTGCATCTCAAGCTGGAGTGGCACAGCAGCAGGTGTTGCTGACACACACAGAGACACTCACAACCAGGGATAACTGTGCCCCCGTTTCCATCTCCACGTGGTTACCTCATATCAAATTTGCTGCCTCTGGCTTCCGGAACCGAACAACGGCAGAGAAAACTCCTGCTGAATCTTTGTCAGCCCAGACCTCCGTCTCCCCCTGATGCGAGGGGCAGAGAGCAGCTGGAGAGTTCCTACGCCTTGCAAATCCACCGTCTCAAAGGATCAAGAAGGGCCTGGGGATGCCACAGTGGTGGTGAAGACCTCCTGCCTAGTGATGGGAATGGCCAGTGTCCTCTGGCAGCCTTGAAGGTTCCTATTAGGCTTTTGAGAGCTACATTTCCTCGATTCTGGCTCCCAAACATGCCTCCTTTAAGCAGGAGTGAGAGGGGGAGGGGGAGTGGAAATCAGATCTCACAAATTCCTGTCACCTTAATGGAGAACTTCATCTTGCATGATGAGGAGCCAAGGACATGACAACACCTTGCCAGCCTCTATCAAAGGGATTGTCATTTTCTCTTGAATGCAGCAGGGAGGGGGTAGCTCTTTTAAATCCAGCTTGGGCCACACTCCAGCGCAGAAGGGCACCCAAAATTGTTGGCTCAAAACGTATTTAAGATATTTTAAACCTTTTTTGTTGTTGTTGTTGAATTCAAATTTGCAATCCTTGGGCCTCCGTTTGGGCAGGGTGAAGGGCTGATTTGGATTGTGGGATGGATCTGTATAATCGGAGTGAGCCAATGGAATAGAGGCCGAGCTGGGTCCCACCAAAGGCTCCCCTGATCCAACACGGTGGGTTCCGCGGCGGACAACCAGGGGACAGGTCTCCCGTGAGCCACGACTCCCTCGGTAAAAACTGGCCTTTCTTAAAACAGTCAAGCAATATTGCCAAGCAATATTATGGTCATGCAATACGAGCTTGATATTAATTTCAGGTATGAAAATCTCATTAGATTGAAACCTCCCCCCCCCAAAAAAAAGAGGGGTTGGAGAAGGCTTATGGGGAAGCTGGAATGCAGTTCCTCTTTCATTACAACTTTGGCTTCCTGAAAATATCAGGTTTTGTAACAAAATGGCTTCCCTTGGGTTGGACGTCTTGGGGGGGACTCTCCAGGCTATAACCTCCTTCTCCCCCCCCATCGTCCTGGAACGTCATGGGGTGGATGGGGTGGATGGGGATTGGAGTTGAAGGGCTCAATCACCCCACTGGCCTAGCCGTTCTTTAGCGCTACAGAGATGCTTGTCACGTGGGATCCACGGCCGAGACAAACGGTGCGTATTATTTCATGCAAGAGGCCGGAGGCTGCTTCTCCTTTCTGATCTCCCAATTTGGGGAGTGTTTTTGTTTTTTAATTTATCCATCTGTCCTTGCGGTTGTACAAAGGGTACATACGGGGGGGGGGGGGTCGGGTGTTTCTTTTTCAGTATTAACATTGTACAGCGTGGGTTATTTCTAACAGCAGCACAAGACTGTCCTGTGCAGGGCCTTTTTCTTGGTAGAGGAATTTTCAGCCAGTTGGGTAACAGGGCAAGAATTTCAGCAGCAGTCCATAAAAAGCTGTCGTGGCCTAAGACTTGCCTTTTTTTTCCTCTGGTGTTTTTCTTTTAAACAAGCCCTCCAGGTACAGTCTGAGTTATCCCCCTGCCTCCAACTTCTCTCTCTCCTTCTGCAATTGTTTTGTAAATAAGCGTACCACGCTCTCTCTTGGAAACTGTTTCTGAACCTTGAGGGATTCCCTCCACCCCGGATTCATAGATGCATTTGTACACTAAAATAAATAAATGAAATTCTGCAGCAGAATATTTTTTTTTAAGGAAAAGAGAAAAAAAACAAAGACAACATTTGCTGGTTTATTGTTTTGTAAGCTATATTTTTGTATATTTAATTGCTATTTTAAAAATCCTAATGCCTCTTTTTTGCTAATCACACTATTCTTAAGGGAGGGTGGAACAGGGGGAGGTTTGCATGTGATTTGACTTGAAATGTAAATAAAGGCGGATTTTGGAAATAACAGTTCAGTGTGGGAGTGTGTTAATTACTAACCTACCCATCCATTTTACACCTAGACAGCTTCCCATCATCTTTGTGGACTGATTTTTGTCGTTATACAAAAGATGCTGGCATGAACCACCACAGAGGCAGATCTTTAAAGAAATTTTGACAAGGATGACCGGTGACCTTGCGCCTTCCCAAAAGATGGTAGGCCCGTATCTCAGCTATACCACCTCAGTCTCACCTGACTGAACATCCCTCCATGCACATTACCTTTTTGCCGCTCATTCTCTCCCATTCTGCCTGTCTTGGCAGAAGGCTGTCATCTGGATCAACACCGGAAAGAGAAGAGCCACCTGCGCCACCTCTAACACTGTAGAAAATATGTGATGCACATGCAACAAATAATCTGTCTTGACTGTCTTAGGAAACTGGGACTTGGCTTCCTTTTTACTGACATGCTAGTTTTCTAGAGGCAGGGGGCCTCACGGGTATTTGCAGAGAACAACATGCCTTGAATTCCAGTCTGCCAGCTCAGAGATCCCTGAAGGCAGTTCCTCCGTTCTCGAAGCGCAAAAGGCTCCCTGTTCAGCTTACAAGATCCGTAAGGCAACTAGTTGCTTCTGTCTGACTTGCAGTCAAAAAGGCACCAGTGCAAAAGGAAATAGGGACTGGGACGGAAGAGAAGAGAAACACACCTGGAGAAGTTATTTCAGTCTCTCAAGAAAAGACATCCAGTTGCCATGACTCAACTTCCAGATAAACTCACCTGGATGACTGAGAATCTCCACAGACCTGGGAGTAAGTTCTTAGTCCCAACACCCTTTACAAGTGCTCCTTCTGCTATGCCTCCTTGATCATAACTGGGAGGGAAGGGTGAAGGTTTGGGTCCTCTAACCAATGGTCTTGGGCCTGGGATTTCCAGAGGAAGGCACTGGGGAGGCAGGATACGATCCGATGGCAAAAGGGCAATAGATTTGCAGTCTCTTGGAACACCAAAACAAGATAGCACACAGCTTAGGGAGGAGGGACGCAGCCCACTGGATGAGTTGCGTGCCAAAAGCTTTCTGGGAGACTGAGCAGATGCCAAATCAGAGCTGCTGCAGGTTAAGGGTGCTCCACAGGCGTTCAAGGGAGGAAGTTACTCTCAAGAGTGCACAAGGAGGTGATATAACAGCAATCATTCTGGAGGGGCATTTTTGTGGTGCAGCTACATTTGGCCTTGAAGGAAGCAGCTGGTACAAAGAGGCAACAGGCCGAGTCTGCTACAAATTGTGCCCTGTTAAATGACAGGAATCCATGTGTCGACCTGGGCGCAGAGAATGACAGCTTTGGTACACAGGCCACAGCCTATGTGGGAGAACCAACTGTAAAAGAGGAGAGGCCTTGCAGAGAAAGAACAAGGGATGCCGACACTGCAGCGTAGAGTAGGACCCCAGCATTCACTGGGGACTCGTTCCAGGCCTTCCCGTGGATAACAAAAAACATGGATAAAGAGAACGCCACACACACACACACCAAAAAAGTAGTTTTGTGACAGTAGCTTGCTTTACAGCTGCTGTTTGTCACAGTAGCTTGCTTTGCAACTGTTGAATTATTTAATTTTTCCTCTGCCAACCATGGATAACTGAATCAGTGTTTAATGAAAGTGGATATGGGGATCCTACTGTATCAGCTAGGACACAGAAAAGGAGGGCCAATTGAAATTCTCTCTTTTTGCCTTAGAGCTGTGGTTGCCAAGCTTGGATACCTCGGGTGTTCTTGGACGGCAACTCCCCGAAACCCTGGCCAGTGCAGCTGGTGGTGAAGGCTTCTGGGGCTTGTAGTCCAAGAACAGTTGAGCTACCCAAGGTTGGCAAAAGCTGGTTCAGAGCTGTAGAAACGAATGGGGGCCTAGGCTTTCTCCCATTCCATCTGCTCACTTGAGGTCAGATGCTCCCAAACCAGGGTGCACCTAAGTACATGGTTTTGGGGTGGGGAGAGGCACTAAGCAGAAGCCCAATACTTCGCAGTGGAGGTTTCATGTCTTTCTGTCATCCCCTTCTCATGCTGGCCTTGCCTCCCGATGGGCTGCCGGTTGCGCTTCTGCCTCCCATGGAATGGACCCATTTGTTCGGTCCTGATGCAGCGCCATCCCACCTGCTCGCAGTCGGGCCTCTGTGTGAGTCACCGCTCTGGCCCCGCTGGCCTCCTTCCACTCAGGGTCTGAGCAGAAGGATGGGACGGGCGACTGCAGTGTGCCTGTGGCAACCTCTGCTAACAGCAACTGGGAGCCTCCCCTGGAGTTGATGCACCCCTTGGTCTGGGGCACAGGAGAAGGCAGCTGGGGGCAGAGTCTACCCTCATTGGGGGTGGGCAGGACGGGACACAGAGAGCTACCATCTCAGGCTTGTTGGGGAGAAGCTGCTCCTTCAGGGAAAGCTCTCGGCCGACCCCGCAATGTCGTCATCAGTTGGCAAAGAATTTGGAGGAAAGTGCATGCATTTGGCTCTCGGCCACTCGAGCTGAGAAACTCGTTTCCACACCATGAGGGGGAAACTTGCCATTCCTTCGTTTATGCTCCCAGGAGAGATTTCAGGCCTCTTAAGAACAACCCAAGCAGCCTGTTCTACAAGGCTAATAGGAGGGAATCGTGCTGCCCTCTAGTGAGCTCAAGAGCAAAGTTGACCAGAGTTTAAGCAGAGTTGTTTGCTTAAACGTACTTGGTTGCCTGCCTGCCTGCCTGCTTGCCTTTCTCAGTTCAATAGAGCTGGATTTAAAATTCTCCCCTTCCTCCCAAACGTATCCTCTGAAATGCAGAGTGGCCATCTAACTTCAGAATTCAACAGAGAATTTTCTCTTTCATGCTTTTCAAATGCTCTCTGGTGGCCCAAAGTTCCTTCCATATTGTGTGCGCACTGACACAGTCATTCCTAATCATGGTGCCAAGTTGCTGAACTACAAATCCCAGAATCCTTGATCCAAGGGTATATTGAATGCAACCTCTAGGAACTAAAATTCAATAACATCCATGGACCCAAAGTAGTGCTCAAATTTACATACAGCTATTACTGGTCTTCAGATATGGATCCACAGTTGCATGTTATCCAGCATTATAATATTCACACTCAGCTGTTTCCAACTATTTCCAAATTTTTAAAAAAAACTGTGGCAAAAGCCTTTGTGGGTTACAAAGCATCACTATATCTCAGCCCACAGGCTTATAATCATGGGTATGAAGGATAAATTATAAAGAATGATAAATGTATTTGTGAATTGTGATCTGGATAGCTCATTAAGTTAGAGCACCTGGCTGTGGAATTTGATTCTTTTTCTCTGATTCCTTGGAGAGAAGCCAGGCTCCATTGCCTTGAACAAGCTGTCTAGTTCCCCAGGACACCCCAGAAGAAATCAATGGTACATTGCTCCCAAGCTCTTTTCATGCAGGGAACCTTGGCAAGAGTCACTGCATGTCGGCACCAACTTCCTGCCAGACATTTATTATTGAGAGCACTCGGTGGTACGGCAGACAGCCAAGGGCTCACGATACCTGGGTTCAAATCCCCACTAAGGGGAGAGGAAATGGTCAAACCACTCCTTAAATGGCCACACATACCTAGAAATCCCTACTGGTGCTGCTGTCAGTTTTATACAAAACAGTGACACGTAACATTTTTCTATATTCCACCTAGTAACTAAGACCACTTGTTTACAGAGCTGTAAAAGCCTGGACACTGTACTGCATGCACCTAACAGAGTAGAAGTCATTCAAAACACTCACACTAAAATAAAATCTGTTGGGGTTGGGCTCAAAGGGGCTAAAGGACTCGCCCTTTTATTATTTATTTATTTATTTATTTACTTACTTACTACTACAGTCACCCCCCCCCGATCGCGGGAGTTAGGGACCCACCCCAACCGCGATGCATGAAAATCCGCGATATGTGGAAGTGGGGTGGGGTGGGGCCTGGGGGCAGGGGGGTGATCGCGTGCCTGTCCAAGGCTTCTCAGAGGAGCGCGGGGGGGGGCGGCGCGGAGAGACCAAATCGCCCACCACCGCCCCCCCACGGCCCTGAGGCTTCTCAGGGGAGCATAGGGGGCGGCGTGGAGTGACTCGATGCCCCCCCCACGCAGCTCCAAGGTGCAGGTACTGCGATCCCGCGATGTAGTGGGACCGCAGTACCTGAACCGCGAAATGGTGGGGGGTTGACTGTACTACTACATTTTGCAACAATGCCCTTTGGGAAAGATCTGGGTGAAGTTACAGCAAGCCTTCCTTTTCTTGGCCTTGCACTGCTTTGCCCTAGCAACCCCTGCCGCCACATAAAAGGCAACTGTCACACTTCCACTGCTATTTATTCATGACAAGATGTGCAAAACAAAAGCTTCCCTTTAAGCACATAATCTTCTCTTGCCCCAGTTCCCATTAGCTCCGTAGACACACCAACAAAGAATCTCGGAGTCCGTCGTGATCTTGGCTTCTCCAAAAGGCCTAATTTTTTTTCCAACAGGCGCAGGGAGAAAACTGCCCTCTCCCCTTTGCCAGATGAATGCTGAAGGAGCAGCCGATACAAAAGGCGGTTCCCCCCTGCTCCAGACCGTGGAAACAAGACTTGCAGGGGGCCTAATTTGAGGCCACACAGACCAGAAGTAAAGCAGGCTCTTGGGTAAAATAAGAAAAGGGAGGCGGGGAAAGAAGCCACCCCTGTAGAGATGGACGTCTGGATTCAGAAGCACAACTCAAGAGATGATCTCCTCCTTCAGAGGACACTTGCAGTTTTATACAGTCCCGGCCTTAAAGAATACAATTCAGGCAGACAAAGGGCCTTTTTACACGACCCCTAAACTCCGCCGCAAATGGCTCCCAGCTCCGGAGCTTAAAATTGTTTACCCACCAGCTCCAGAGTTTACTGAAAATTAAGTGCGACCACGCCCACCTAAGCGGGTCCCAGCGCACTTTTCATGTACCTGCTCTCCGAGGGTGAAAAATCTTGATGCGGATGTGCCGGGCTCTCCTTGCTTCTTTTTGTTGTTTTTTGTCTCCCGCCCCTTTAAGAGAAGGAACCAGGAAGTGACGGGGCTCCTGGCAGCTTCCGCCGGCACCGGGAGGTAAGCCTTTATTCTTTTGTCCCTTTTTTTCTCCCTCCCCTCACGCAGCCAGCAGCCAGGAAGTGCGGAGGGGTGGGGACGCACGAAGAGCGACAAACCCCTAAGATCTCTGCTCCGAATTTAAGTGGCCAGCGGATCTTAGGGGTCGTGTAAAATCGCCCAAAGAGATGCAGGTGGGGGAACCAGACTGCCTCTGAAAGGAACTGCAAGATACGAACAAGGTGCTGCCCAAAGAGGAAAAACAGGCCAGGCTGCAGGGCCCAGCCAAGGAGCAGTTATTCGCTTACAGAGAGCTCTCACAGCCAGCAACGGGGAAGAAGGGCTCAGATTTGTCACAGAGGCACCACAAGCGGCAACTGCGTACGGATTGGAGTCTCCGTATTATCCAAACCACCGGGCTTAGTGCAAGCTCAAGCACTTGGGAAGCTCCTGTCACCAGGTCCAAAATACAGTGGTGCCTCTTTTTTTTATTATTATTTTTATTTTGTTTTCTTATATACAAGGGGGGCATAAGGGGTGGTTGAGTGGAAGCAATTGGGTTAAATACAAGTTAATACATAGGTTGAAGCTTACCATCCTCTCTTTGTCTAACCCACCATTACAGTAATTCATCAGGTTGTCCTTAGTGATCAAAACAAAAAATTAATAGCAGATCATATTTCGGATCTTTTAAATATATCCTAAAAATCAAAACCACAAACCAACAGATTATCATTTCCTTTTTTTAGCACAAAATCTAATAGAGGTTTCCAGACACTCTTAAACTTGTTCAATGATCCATCTTCAATTAAAGCTGTCAGTTTTGCCATTTCTGCCAGTTCCAATACCTTAATTAACCAGTCTTCTACTGAGGGTAATTTATCCGTCTTCCAATATTGTGCATAGAAAAGCCTGGCAGCTGTCGTAAGATATCTAATAAGGATCACTATGTTCTTTTCTACCCGATTGTCTATCAAGCCTAGTAAAAACAGCTCTGGTATAAAGTGGAGATTGGAATTCAGTATCTCATGCATTACAGAATAAATTTGTTTCCAAAATTTAACTGCCAGTCCACATGTCCACCACATGTGGTAAAAAGTACCTTCCTTCTCTTGGCATTTCCAACACCTATTGAGATCCCCTTATACATCTTAGACAATTTGTCTGGCGTTAAATACCACCTATACATCATTTTGTAAAAATTTTCTTTCAAATTGTAACTCCTTGTGAATTTCAGTCCATACTTCCACATTCCCTCCCACTGTTCTATTTGAATATTATGCCCAAATTTTTTGGCCCATTTGATCATACACTCTTTAACCTGTTCATCTTCAGTATCGAATTTCAATAACATTTTATATATTCTTGAGATCAAATGGTCCTTATTGGCACAGAGTTCCATCTCAAAAATAGATTTTCCCTGTTCAAATTCAAATACTTGTTTATCTATTTTGAATCTTTCTGATAATTGCAAGTATGAAAACCATTGACAGACAAAACCTTCCTGGTTCAATTCCTCTCTGGATTTCATCTTATATTCCCCTTGGCTCCGTTTTAAAATATCTTTGTATGTTAACCAACTATCTCTCTGCGATGTTTCTGACTTAAACAAAGCCTCCTGAGGTGATACCCAGAGCGGCATTTTGGATGCCAATCTTGGTTTGTAAGTATTCCAGATTCTTAAAATGGATTGCCGAATATAATGGTTGTTGAATTCTGCATTTGCTTTGGCTTTGTTATACCAAAGATACCCGTGCCAACCAAATCTCAAATCATGTCCTTCTAGGTTTAACAATCTTTTATTCCCCAACATTATCCAGTCTTTGAGCCAGATTAAACAACTAGCAGCATAATACGTTTTTAAATTTGGAAGTCCCAATCCTCCTCTCTCTTTAGCATCTATCAAACATTTATGTTTTATCCGAGGTCTCTTCCTTTGCCATATAAAGTTTACTATGTCTTTTTGCCAGTGTTTAAAAGGAGTTTCTGACTTCAATATTGGGATTGTCTGGAATAAAAAAAGCATTCTTGGAAGGATATTCATCTTTATTGCGGAGATTCTTCCTAGTAAGGAAAGTTGAAGGTTTTCCCACTTTTCTGTCTTTTTTAATTTCATTCCAGGCCTTTAAATAATTATTTTCAAAAAGCATAGAGTTTTTATTGGTTAGAGTGATCCCTAAATATTTCACTTTTTTCTCTATTTTAAATCCTGTTTTCTCAATGAGCTGTGATTGAATTTCTGCAGGTATATTCTTTACTATCATTTTAGTTTTTCCCCTGTTTATTTTGAAACCTGCTAAGGACCCAAATTCTTTTATTTTAGACATTAACACTTCTATACCTTTTAAAGGGTCTTCCAAAGTCAAGACTAGATCATCTGCGAATGCTCTTAATTTATATCTTTCTTTCTTAATTCTTACTCCTCCTATTTGTTCGTCTTTTCTTATATCTCTATTTAGTACTTCCAGTATTAAGATGAATAACAGAGGTGACAACGGGCAGCCTTGCCTTACCCCCTTTTGGATATTGCAGGGTTTGGTCAAATTATCATTGACTATAATGTAAGCCTTTTGGGAATTATATATTGAACTCACCCATTTTATAAAATTATCTCCAAACCTCATTTCTTGTAATGTCTTTGTCATAAAGGACCAGTTCAAATTATCAAAAGCCTTCTCTCGTCTAAGAAGATCATGGCCATCTGTTTTTCATTATGTTTCTCAAAATACTCAATGATGTTCAGCACATTTCTAACATTATCTTTTAATTGCCTTTTAGGTAGGAAGCCGCATTGATCTTCGTGGATAAGATCTTTAAGAACCAATTTCAATCTTTGAGCCAAGATATTTGCAAATATTTTATAATCATTATTTAATAGCGAGATTGGCCTATAATTTTCAATTAGATTAGGGTTCTTATCCTCTTTTGGAATTAATGTTATATTTGCCTCCTTCCAGGATTCTGGTAATTTTCCTTCTTTTAAGATCGAATTCATTGTTGTTTGCAGTGGTATTAGCAATTCTGTTTCAAACATTTTATAGAAGATAATAGGCAAACCATCAGGGCCAGGGGCTTTACCTGTTTTAGCCATCTTAATTGCTTCTACAACTTCTCTTACTGTGATTGGTCCATTCAATGTGGACCTTTGCTCTTCAGTAAGCATGGGTAGCTCTTGTCTCCTGATATAATCATCTATCGCCCCTAGGGGGGTATCCAATTTCTTACAGAGATGAGAATAGTAGCTATGTATTACATTTTGGATTCCTCTTTTATCGGTAATCATTCGATCTTGTGCCTGTAATTGGGAAATCCATCTCTTTTCCCTCTCTTTTCTCAGTTTGTGGGCCAGCCATCTACCTGGTTTATTTGCGTGTTCAAAGTACCTCTGTTTCGCATATTTAAGCTTCTTAACCATTTCTGAAACTGTCAGCATTGAAAGCTGTTGTTGTAGTATTTTTAATTCATGTAATATTTTTTTATCAGCACCTGAATTCTTTAGTTCCTCCTCTTTACTTCTGATTTTGCACTCTAACTGATAAGTCTTTTCTAGTCTCTTTTTTTTCAATATTGACCCCGCCCTGATGAATTCTCCCCTTATAAATGCCTTTCCTGCATCCCAAACAACTCTTGTATCTGTATCTTTACCCAAGTTTAAATTAAAAAACTCTCTTATTTTATTTTTACATTCCTTGAGAGTACTTTCATCTTGTAAAAGCCCCTCGTTTAATCTCCATCTGAACATATGTGTTTTTCCTTTTACATTAACTGATATTGGGTTATGGTCAGAGAAGGATCTTGGCAGTATCTCTGCCTTCACCACTTTAGTAACCAGATCTCCTGTTACCCAAAACATATCTAATCTGGAGAAGGATTTATGTCTTTCTGAGAAAAATGTGTATTCTCTGGAATTCCCATTTTTGTCTCCAAATATCAACCAGTCCTAGTTCCTCAATTAAATCAAAACATGCATTTGGTAATTTCCCTTGTGTGTCTTTAACCCCTTTATCTGACTGCCTGTCTAATGTGGGGTTCACTACACCATTCAATCACCCACTAAAAGCAAACTAGAATAAGAAAAATCCAATAATGTATCCAACAAGTACTTAAAGAAGCACGCTTTCCCTTCATTTGGTACATATAACCCCAGTACGAGTGTTTTAACTCCATTGAATTCTACCTCTACCCCCACAAATCTCCCTTGTTCATCTGAGATTATTAATTTTGGATTTAATTTGTCTTTAATGTACAACACAACACCATTTCTTTTTTATCACTTGCGAAATAAACTCTTGACCCAGTGCCTTTTGGGTTAGGAATTTCCTATCCTTATTCGTAATGTGCGTCTCCTGTAAGGTGATGATATCCCAATTTTGTTTTCTCAGATAGTGGAAAATGCGACGTCTCTTCGATGATAAGTTACATCCATTAATATTCCACGACAAACATTTGAAATGCATTATATTTCAGTGGTTGATAAGTCCAGACTGGAACCTCCCTTCAGTGGCTCTTGCTTTTGTAGGTCCACTTTTTCCAAAAATTTCTGAGCATCCTCAACTGTGTTTATTCTGTAGTTCCTCCTTTGGTAATTCAAGTTAAGTCCATACAAGTTCTCCCACTTGAAAGATATGTTATTTTCTTTCAGTTTTTGAACAAGGAAGGTAAAATCCTTTCTCCTCTGAAGTATTCTATGTGGGATTTCTTTTAACACAATCACATCCTTATTATCAATCTTAAACTTATTCTTGGAATGCAGCTGTAAAATTCTGTCCCTTGTGTTTTTCTTCACAAAGAAAATTAGTATATCCCTTGGTGCTTTATTCTGAGTAGCAAATCTGGAGTTGACTCTGAAGACTTTGTCAATTTCACTATCTAAGAGTTGTCTATCTTCTTGCAAAAATTTTGAAAGTTCAATCACCATTCTCTCTCGGATATGTTCATTTGAAGTCTCTTGAATTGACCTAAACCTCAGAATGTGTTCTTTAGCTTTTAATTCCAAAAAATCAAGTTGGTCGGCCTGACTCATCAGTTGCTTATCCAAATCACCCACTTTGATTCCCAAAGCTTCTGTCTTAGCTTTCACACTAGAAGACTGGTCCCTAAGTTGATTAACAGACAATCGGAGGTTTTTATGTCCCCAGTTATCTCATTCGCAAAATTGCTCAGTTGGTCTTGTAAACTCTGAAATCTGGCCTCCATCCTCTTCTCAAAATTATTCAAAAGCACTTCCATATCCACTTGTACCACCTGAGCAGGTGATTTAGGTGGGTCCGGTGCTTTCCCCCGGGCTCGTGAAGCCATTGTTGAGAAGAAGTTGAATTTAGAAGAAAAGGAAAGGACCACTAAATGTCACTAGAATGTCTCTAGGAGCTCGATTTAACTTTAAGTTGGAGACCTCTAAAGTTGCCCTAAGAGCTAATGCAATCTTCAAGAAGCCACCTTAAGAGTTGAAGTGCTACACCACCTTAAAAATTGACATGCTACACCAGTGTGTTTCTTATCTTCTCTCCAAGCCGGAGGTTGCTAAACAGTCCCGGGAACTTAGAGAACACTTGGAGAATGCTGGCTTACCGGTGGGGTTTTTTATTCTCTTGCTTCAGATTCGTCTATTTAGAAACAGTTCTTTTTTCTTTTGTTTCTTTTGCTCCAGCTTTTCGTTCCCGTAGCTTCCACTCGGCAGCTGCTGGAGGAAAATACAGTGGTGCCTCTTAAGACAAATTTAATTCATTCTACGGGTCAATTTGTTCAACGAAAAATTTGTCCTATGAAAACGCAGTTTAACGCGGTTCCCATAGGAATGCATTGAATTAGTCTTGCAAGGCATCCTATAGGAAAAAATCATCTTATGAGGTTTCCCTATTCCAGGAAATTTCATTCGTCTTATGAGGGTTTTTGTATTAACGGGCATTCGTCTTATGAGGTACTACTGTACATCTTCCATCCATTGGACAAAATAAATCAATTGCCTTTTTCTCTACAAGGGTGCTCCCGCCTACTAAGAGCAGATGGGCCTGCATTTGGGGCAGATGCTGAGTACCTAAATTCTCAGTAAGGCACCAGTGGCCAATCTCCAGAACTGCCATCCCCAAATGGTATCTGCAGTGGGGATATACAGGGTGGGACACCCAGCACATTGTTAGTCTGTGGAACTCCCTGCCACAGGATGTGGTGACGGCATCTGGCCTGGATGCCTTCAAAAGGGGATTGGACAGATTCCTGGAGGGAAAGTCCATCACAGCTGACAAACCATGAGGGAGATGTGTAATCTCTCAGTCTTAAAACCAGGGTACTTCAAGTGCCAGATGCAGGGGAGTGGTTGCAGGAGACAGATACCTAGTCTCATGCACTCCCAAAGGCATCTGGTGGGGCCACTGTGAGATACAGAAAGCTGGACTAGATGGGCCTTTGGCCTGATCCAGTATGGCTCTTCTTATGTTCTTATGACCCACGGCAGAGGAGGAGGAGGAAGAGGAGGAGGAGGAGGGAGAAACCCTGCCAAATAGGCAATAACCCAAGAGAAGAGATGCAACGCCACAAGCTTCTTCTCTGCACTGCCTTGCCTCATAAAAGCAAGGGCATCACGCAGTAGCATGCGCTGCTGGGAGAGCCTCTCCACCAGAGGAGCAATCTCTGGTTTCTGGGATCTGGTTCGCTTTTCATTATGACCACCATATCCATTCATTAGAGCCAAGTGTGCGGCGCATAGTGCAAAATACATCTTTGTTGGATTAAAAGGGTGGGGGAGAGGGAAGAACCTCCGTGTCCACGCTAAGCCCAAGACCTGATGTTCAGTACGTCAGCCTTCAGCCTTTTAAAGCAATGATCCATGCCCGGCCCCCACCTAATGCAGGCGTAATTCACTTCCAGGAGCCAGCCAGATTTTCATGTGTTGGTTCCAGTTGCAAGAAGTTGGAAACCCCGGGCATTTGACTGCAACTCGCCAGACGATCAAGCAGCAGGTCCTACTCTGTGCTGGATGGCACGTTGGTCAAAAACCATTCCCACCTATTTCCAGTGTCTGCTCATCCTTCCCATTGCCTGAGGTAAGATTCTTAAGAGGACAGCTGTTAGAGCATGTCAATGTACAAGTATCACCCATCAATGTTGTAAGCCGCCTTGGATCCATTTCTAAGGAGAAAGGCAGGGTAAGAATATTCTAAATAAAAATAAATGAATAACGTAAATGCAACTGGCAGCAAGTATCACTCTCTCCAACGTAGGGTGCAGACTCAAATAAAGAAATCAAGTTTCTCTGAAATCAAAAACCGATCCACAATTCTTTTTTTAAAAAATAGCTTTAATATTTCAAATGTGGTTTTATATTCCAAACACCTTGGTTGCTATCAAGAAAATGCACAAAGTCCTTCAAATTCATACAAGATTAGTAGAGAAAACAGCTCTTTATATAGTTTTGAGCATAGTGCAACCAGAACTGTCATCGAGCTTTAAGCACACGCAGCCCACCGTGTATTTCCTAAAAGCTGCACAACACCAGGATGACTGAATACTTTCTTTAACAGTTCGGAGACAGATACACAGCCCCACATCTGCATGTATAGATAAGTGTTTTGTATACACTAGTTTGATATTCAGATTAATTTCTACTATTAAAAAAAAGATACCCTTGTTATTCTCTGCACTGATTAATGAAGTCACTCACAGTTACTTCGTACTACCTGTCCAAAGGCAGAGGCTTTGACGAATAAAACTGAATGAACGCAGTTCCTCTTTGGTCTAGAAGCTCCCGGCACCAACCTGGCTTTTGGCTTCTTGGTGAATCAGGATGAATGCAAAAGCTCCAGAAGAGCTCCGACGGCTCCAAAATAACCCTGTTTAAAGGGGGGGGGGGGGAGAAAGCCCCATAAATATAACAGAGGAGAGTCTTTATCAAGTGCTCCATGGGCCAAATAGCCCCCCAAGACTCTTTGTGAGGGACCCTAAAGGCCCCACAGCATTTCATTACAGCCCCCCCCCATTTCCAATCCCCACCCCCAGGCCCCTTCATATACCCGATTCAACTGTTATTACTGCAGCCCGTGGAAAGCAGTTCAGAATTCACTCCAATCAATGTACTATGCACAGGGTGAGCTTCTTTCTTCAATTGTTGGAGGAAAATGCATTTTTAAAAAGCCTTTTCACATTGTTCATGTCCCCAGTATTAGACGGGGTGGGGAGGGTTGGTGAGAAGGGGAGAGATAGAGAAAGATGCCTGCCTCCCAGCGCGAGTACCTCGTGTTCCAAGAAGAGGGCTTTCAACTGTCCCTTTGACCAGTAATCCAAAGCATAGGCCAGAAACTTCATGGAGATGGTATTGATGCGCAAGAAGTTGCCCACGAAAACCACTCGGTTAATGTTCTGCAAGAAAGAGAAACGGCAGTGGAAATTAGAACCTGCCCTTTCTCGGTTTGGGTGGACAAGGGCTGCCTCCGCCCGTGGCCCACATCAAACAAGAGGCCTTTCTTTCTGACTGCAAGCACAAACACACAGAATTATGTGGCAAACTCAGGCAAGGTGGGGTGGAATTTCTTTTACGCCCTGGCCAAGCCAACGGCACCCAAAGAGGAAGCAGCCCTGCCTAACTAAGGCCTGGAAGACGAGGCTGCCACCAGCTCAGGCCAGGGTGGCTGGGGCGAGGTGAAAAGCTGACGAAGGAGCCTTAACGGATTCGAAAAGCCAGCTTCCGTTCATGAGAGTTTAGTGGTTTTCTCGCACCTAGAGTCGGAACGGGCAAACAAGAAAACTCCATGGACATGGGGTCACGGAGAGTCGGTCGCGACTGCAACGACACAACACACACACAAGGCATTGGCAGCCCTTGTTTTAGGGAGGGAGACATGAACTGAGCAGCTTTTCTTTTTCTTATTATACAGAAGAAGTTAAAAGTCAGCATCATGACAAGATCCTGCCCAATGACGGCAACGTCGTGGAAGGATCAGAGAGTTCAACTGCTTTGGGGGGGTGTAGCCTATAAAACCCCCTGTGTGTTAGGAACATATTGGCTTGGTTTTGGGAAAAGAAACCAAGAACTAAGGACAGGAAAAGCTGGTACTGGAGTAACTGTAGAGGAGGGGGAAGAGGATGACCCACAATATCCACCAGCGCCTGCTGTCTAGCGGGCATGTCCCGTCTTCTGCCTTCTAGATGCAAACCTCCACACCACAAAACCAGTGGCCGTAAAAGTAGGGACCGTCAGTTACTCAACCCCAAGCCCTGAGCTAAAGACAATGGAAACGCTTGTTTCGACCCAAGCTTTACATGTTGCCCCTTTAAGTCCTGCCTGCTACAGCACCATTTTAGGCTCTGGTTTCATTCACAAAGCATCCTCTCAATCCCCCTGGCTGAGGGAGTCCCCAAAACGTTTCTCTTCGGCAGGCCAGCATAGAACATTTTCACCAGCCTAACTTCGTCACAGAGTACCGTCTAGCTGGGCCGAAGCACGCTTGAAGGCGGTCAGGTGAGCAGCCTCGGTTCCTTCATAGCCCTGTACAATGCTGCTTGACATGGTTGCAACAAGGCAGCACTGTAAAGAAGCTGAAAGCACCGAGCTTTGGTCCCGCTGCAGCAGAAGCCGAGAGAGAGGCACTGACTCTTGCCTTTGACAGGATCCTCCCTGGTAGGTTCGGTTCCTGTTCAGAACCAGTACCTTCAGCAGAAGAGGGAACCCTCGCCTTCCATTGACCATCAGGTGCTATTTGCCGCACAGAGGAGATGTGCTGACCCATTCCTAACAGCCAGTGACTGCAGCTCCCTCCTTCTAAGCGCCTTTCTCATGATTTTTTTTTTAATATTATTATCCCGCCAAATTTCTTTTGGTCATTGCTGTTTTGCTATTGTAGCTCACAATTGTTCTTGTTGTTTTAATTTTGATACTGTAAACCGCCCAGAGTCCCCATTGTGGGAATGGGGCGGTATACAAGTGTAAATAATAAATAAATAAATAAATAAATAAATGAGGTCGTAGAACTAGTCTTCTGGCTTGTTCAATTGGAAGACCGAGACATTATTTAGTTTTGCTAATATTTCATTTAACACCCCCTCACTCTGTTAATCCTTGCTCTTGACCCTTTGCAGTACCACCACAGGAAATGAAGTCTCTCTCTTCCGGATCATTGCACAAGGCCCGCTTCCTGTTTTCCCCTTGCAAAGGTTCTGCTTCTTTGGCAAAACCAAAACGGTCCAGGAGAACAAATCAAGCCCTCCTTTTGTAATACACCCACCCACTGCCACCAAACTCAAGGAGGAATCAAGCACTCATTCGCCCTACATAACGTGCACCTCCCTCGGCTGGCTCCTTCAAGGGCTGCAGCTTTCCTTGCCTTACCTCGTTAAGGGCACACATCCGAGCGATGGAGCCGATGTTGTTGGTGATGGTGATCAAGGCTGCCCTGGCCAGGTCCTCCTTACTTGCAGCCTCGCGCTTCTCTTTGCTCATCATGTTTCCAAAGCTGTAGAGAAACCAGGGCACACGAAAAAGGCATTTAGGGGGAGAAATATGAAAGATCCATGCACACAAACAGCATGACAGCAAGAACAGGCAGGCTTTCACAGAATCACAGAAAGGAACCGAGAGGATACTCTGCTCCATCCGTCTGTTACAGGGCCTTTTCCTCTGCACTTCCACCCACCAACTATCACACGTTGAGCGGAAGCAAACTGTGAAGGACTCACAGATCAAGGCTGAGCCCAATAAAGAAAGAAAGCATGAGTTGTTTGTTTGGGGGTAGATTGGGGTGGGCATAAAAAGTATAGGACCTGTGTCAACCTGAAACCTTTCAAAATGTTTCAACTCCGATTTCCCATGTGAACATAAGAAGAACCATGCTGGATCAGGCCAAAGGCCCATCTAGTCCAACTTCCTCTATCTCACAGTGGCCCCACCAGATGCATCTGGGAGCGCATGAGACTAGATATCTGTCTCCTGATACCACTCCTCTGCATCTGGCCCTTGAAGGACCCCGGTTTCAAACCTGGAGATGACACCTCTCCATCATGGTTTGTAACCTGTGATGTGGATCTGTGTGCAGCCTTCTGACAAACTGGGGTTCTTGCAGAGGGCGTCTCTCCCAGACAGAAGAGTGAAAGCACAGAACTGAATGGCAAAGCTCCCCTTGTTTTCCACAAGCCCTGCCTGCCATACCTTCAAGCTGCAAACCAGGACTATTTTACTTAAGATGACCTTGGGAAATCTACACTGAGAAATACAAACAAAATATGGCCACTAAGGAGATCCAGTCTTAGATGTACTCCCATTTTCCCTGCCTTACTGGGTCCATGGGTGGCAAGCAGAAGACAAGCTCTGTAACTACCCAAGACCACCAACCATGAAAACTGCTTCAATGAGGGTGTCCCCTCCCTCCATTAGTAGCAACACACATGGAGTCAGTAATTTGTCTTCAGCTTATTTTTTTTTGCATCTCCCTCACCTCAATTTAATTTCCACCTATGCTCATAGAAGGAATAGGTTCCTCCACGCTTCTGCTCTAAGCCAATTCAGGTGGCTTTGAACAAATCTCTAGAGACTACAGCCAGTCTCTTGTCTGCAGAAAGTGAATAACTGCACCTGGTATTTAACACCATTTTTCTTAAAATACATTATCCTTCATCTTGCAAGTCCAGTCTGCCCACAAGGACAAGTGCCCCTACATCTAGTCTGATTTCCAGATTTTTTTTTTTTGCTTTCTCCCTATGATGCCCAAAAATTTCTCCTAGTCTCATGAAGTATCTTGAACAATGTGAAGGCATGCCATGTTTGTGACTGTTTAGTCATACGGTAACTACAGTATGCAAACATAAAGGGTCACACAGTTAATCTTGGGGTTTTTCAAAACTCAATTCGTTTAATTCAATCCATTTCTTTGTCCCTCAGCCTGCCCCATCTTGTAAGACTCAAAGCAGGCAAGGATGTTAAATGCCACCCTGAACAATGACTAAAACGATCTGCAAGCCACCCTACTGGTGGCTGCCAAACGCAATCAGAGAAGGGGCCAAGGGACAAGTGAGGCCTTACCTGGATGCCACTGTCCAGCCTGGAAGCCCAAACCTCTCATAGTCACCTCCATAAATATCTCGCACTAACTTGTCCACTTTCGTACTGTCTCCGTGGGATGCCATCTCGAGAGCCTCTTCAAAGGTAGAGCAGCCAGTCAGAAGACAGCAAAGCCCATAAAAGGTCCCTCCTCCAAGGCTAGAAACAAAACAAAACAACTTATTTCTGTTGTCTAGTTTTTAAAAAAACCAGAAAGGGGGTGTAGAATAACTGAGACAATAATATGAATATTGTGTTTAATCCAAAGGATAAGCATGGCTAACCAGCCAACATCTCTTGTCTTCTGGCCTGGCACAGATCTCTATAGATTCTCACAGGATGCCTGTAGAAAGGGGCACACACCCCTAGGAATTTGATTGACCCCCTAAACAGCTCAAAGGTTCACAGCCCCAAACATAATCCCAGGTATGTTGCCTCCGAAGCCAATCATGTTAAGCGAGACGTCCAGGTGGACAAAAGTATAGGCACAGTTACTATGTCACATGACCACATCAACACAACCACCAGATATTATATGGTCTATTCTCCTTGAGTCACTTTGGGGAGGGGTGTGTGATCTCCAGAGACCCTGGGCCACATCCATCCTTCCCTGAAACTGAGTGCCAGCATATGGTGAGCTGAGGGTTCCACTTTATTTGTAACAAAACACACACACACACACACACCAAGGAGCACCTTATGCCTCCTATTAACCAAAATATTTTTTAAATGGGCCAGGAACACTGGGGGTACCTGAAGACAGGCTAAAATCCCCCTTCTAAAAGTCACAATGTGACTTTCTGCGTTGCAACTTTTTGATTCAAAAATAGGGGTGGCAATATCCATGGGTGGGGTGGGGGGAGCTCCCTGCCTACCCCTCGCCCTGCACTGATGGCATCCAGATGGGTTGTGTGGGTCGCGGCTCAGCCATTCCCAGCTCCCCAGACGCAGAGCTGTGCTATGCTCTCTTTCAAGTCTCACCTGGTCCCTGTTACTCGCTTGTAATTGTCTTTGGAATAGACGGCTAAGATGCTGACCCCGGAGCCAATGTTCACCAGGAGGAGAGGGTAGGGGTTCTCCAGGTTGAAAGGCAGTTTCTGGCATTTCTCAGGATCGGTTGGGTTTTCAAAATAGTAGCACTCCGAGTGTCCATTGAACCCGACCGAATCAATGTACAAAACTCCTCTAATCAGGCAGTCGAGTTCATCCATTTTGCGCAGCTGAAGGTCTCCCACCTGTTCAAAGAAACAAACTTTGAAAAGGAACTAGATTTTTAAAAAAAAAAAACTGTCAAGGTAGGGCTGTACTTAATGGCATCACATCAACAACCTTGCGGGAGCTTCCTTCTCTCTCCTACATTTCCCCTTTAGGATTAGCTGGCTGACTGCAAAGTGAGGTTCAACACTAGGAATGCTCAATCTTACAAGACTACCAACTTCACCGCAGTTTATTCAAATTTATACCAGGCAAGGCATCTTGCACACACCGTGTGAGTCTTAACAATGGACTGTTGCTTAAATGTGGTTGAAGCTGCTTTAGGGAAACACTGGCACAAACAGAACCAAAGAACCAGGACCAAGGGAGGGGCTAGACACTTATGGTGTGGGGTAAGCAAGGAGGCAGAGGAACTGAAATACAGTATTATAAGTATCTCAGGTTTTTATGGTTAATGAGCAGTAACTAGGCACCAGAAACGGAGACCGCTGCTCTCACAGATGGTCATAGCAGTGCACTCAGCTTTCAAGACCACCCAGGTCTTTGGTGTCTGAACAAGCATTTATCCTTGGTTAAGGGGGAGCTGGAAAGCAAGGGCCATCCTGGTTTCAAACAAGAGAGGAAGGAGCGCATGCAAAACTCCGCCCCCACCTCTTCAAAGGGCTCCTCCTCCCCTGCGCACCCACCGTGATCGTTTTTGTTTCGGTCACGATGAAAACCACGCGGGTGAGCTGCACGCAGGTGAAGTCGTGCACGCAATGAAGAGAGCCCTGGCCAGCAGAGCTGAACATTAGCGGGACTGCTGCTTACAGGGGACTCAAGCTGGAGAGTCAAACTAAATAAATAACTGTTGTTGGAAATCAGTCGTGATTCTGCCACTTCCTGCGTATGAGTAAAATACCTAGTCCACAGCACAACGACGAATGCCTACAGAAGGTTCCCGACTCAGTGCCAGTGTTCTGAACGTCTACTGTTCAGATGGCTCCCTACATTTGGCCTTGCCAGCTGGAGGAATCTGGGAATCACAGTCTTAAAAAATAAGTTCTCCAACTCTATTCGGACCTTGACATTTCCATTACAGGGAAGGAATACGCTCAGCTGTGCTCAATGACTCCACAGTCCAACAGAATAACAACATGTGGTTTCTGTTCACAATCACAGAACTCTCAATAAAGATGTGCTGGTGGGGAAGGCATGCTGGAGAATAAATACAATAAGTCACAATGTGCCCAGGGAGGCCAATGGTTGATCTAAACCAGGGTGACCCTGTTTGTGCACACTTCACACACTGGGTTTGTTTGAAGGGCCACAACTGATTCTGCAACTTCACCCCCCAAAACATCTTCTTGTAAGTATTTTAAAAAACTGGGAATGCTCTCTTCCATCCCTTGATGAACAGGAATTTATTTCAAGGAGGACTCCCTGGTGACATTCAAAGCATAGCAAAATCACCTCCTTTGTGTCACCTAAAGAATAAAGGGGGGATTTTGAGGGGATTTTTTTTAATATTGAAATATTAGGAGGATACAGAACGGGGCTCCAAAAGTTGCGGGTGATTTATGTATTACCTACCTGAGTCTAAAGTGAGTTCTGTCTACAGTGGCTGAAGCATTTTAAAAAGAAACAATCTTCCCAAGATCCTCACTGACCTAAAAAGAAGTGAACGGGAGTATGCGTCCAACCCTGAGTACTATTATTTCCTGATCTAGACATCTCTGACTGTCCTGCTGCAATGAGGACAGTTCCCAAATGTGCACAAAGACAGCAGGAAGGGAGAGATCTCACTAAGAAACCTCACACGGAGGTTGTTTTAAGAAAGCACATTTTTTTTACTCTGATGACAAAAATGGGATGATATGTGGGTGTGATGATGAAAATGGATGTTTACAGGAGTCTAAAGGACACACCGAATCCACTCATTCATGGTGCAATCACAGGTGTGCGATCAGTACGCCGTGCATACTGAATGAATGAAGAAGAGCTGCCAAAGCATACATTGTGGACGAAAAAGAACCCCTACCTCTTGTCCCACTGCTCTCTGGGCTTTTACCAACATGCTCCAAATACAGCTCTGCATTGTTCTGGGCAAAATATGTTTTTAAAAAGCACATGCACAATTGGACAACAAGCAATTTCCATTTTTCATCACCACAGCCATTAAGTGATAAACTCTCGCCACCTAAGCCGACGCAAATGTTAAGCTGCTGAAATTACAGTAACAGAGCTGTGGCAGCTCGTAGTATGGACTAGCATCCTGACTACCCAGCTTTTCTTGTCAAGTTCTATTTTCTTAAGATTGCAGAGTGAATTTGTGAGCTTTAAACACCTGCCTCACAAGCATGTACCCAGTGCTGGGTTGCTCTCAATTTCACCTTGAGAGACAAGACTTCCCCAGAGGCATAACTACAGGGAGCAGCCATCAGAACGTGTAATATTAGAAAAACACCCATAGGGGCTCAGCCCCTGCTTTGCCAACGTTAACCATGTGCTACTGCCGCATAAGGGTATATAAGCCAAAAAGTGCATACTGTCCGAAAGTCCTGCTCAAATTTATAGGCTCCGCCTCCTGTGGCACATAAGGTAGTGTGGAGGCTTGAGAAGTGTTTCTCGCTGCCCATTTGAATAAAAGCAGGCATGTCATGAGTAGGAAAGCGTATAAAGTGCAGATTGCCTTTACGTCCACACAGCGTAAGGTCCTTTAGCTCAAGATGAACATCCCGGATCCCTGTCGACCCATAGGCCGTGTTGGAAGTTAGGTATTTCCGAATGCTCTTCAGATTCTCCACTTCCTCCTCTTCCTCCTCCATGGTTATGTCCTTTGGTTCAAAGTAAACCAGCTTCACCAAGGTTCCTCCGATATCCATGCCGAACCAAGGAAAGGCTAAAGGGAAAAGGGAGGAATTAAAAAAAAAAAAGATCTCTGGAAGAGCGAGTTGCATTCTATTTTAGATGATAAAAATTACTAGGCTTCTTCACATTGGTATGTCTTAACCTTGTCCCTGGAAGCCAATGACTGAGCTGCATGGCCTCACAGAACACACGTATCAAATACCACAAAATGCTTATAAACGTTCCAACCTTTAGTGTACACCCTGCCAATCAGTAACATTTAGAGACTACATTTTATAGCAACTAATCAGGAGCCCAAAGAGAGAGAGATTTAAAAAAAAATTCCAGTTGGATATGATAATCTGAATCAATATATGTTGATGTGCAAAAAGGGCTGAACATTCTACTTTAAAAGAAATCAGTGAACAGTGAATTTTTTTAATGTTTTTACTTGTTCCCTAATTTTTTACCTAAAAATCCATATGCATTACCAAAAAAAAATCACTCATTAGTCAAATCAACTGCAGATTATGAAAGGTGGATATTCAAAACCTCTGGGTGTAAAGAAGAATAGATTAGATTATCAGTTCCTGGCAGCAAATGATCTTAGCAAGGTCTTTTGACTCCCAGAATCAGGAAAGTGGGACATTTACATTTTTAACTTCCCCCACAGCTAAGCTCTATCACAGACACATATTACTGATTGTGTTAAGATCTATATTTGGTATGCTAACACAGTCCTGCAGGAACATCTCGCAGCTTTAGAAACAACTCTTTCCCACTTCCTCTGAGAAGAGACACTAAGATGAATGCTTTTTAAAGTTTTAATTGCAGATTTCTAACCTTACAAGGATTCTTAAGGATGACCTAATTAAAAGTATTATTTTCAAGTGTCAAAGACTAAGGCAACCAGTCACCAAAAATAAACACACATACAGAAAAAGGCTAATTATCACGAACACAAAAAAGCACCATGTAAACTGCCATGCTGGATCAGGCCAAAGATCTCGGTAGCAGAGAAACCCACAGTGACCAATCACACATCTCAGGAAAGCCTGCAAGCAGGACATGAGGGTAATTAGACCGGCTCCCCCCTGTCCTTCCATACACCAGTGAAGATCTAGACATACATAATCTCCAGTAACTTGGGGCGGGCGGGCGAAAAACAGGGGTTGAACTGTTCCCCCATCACTAATTTTTCCATTTTTCTCCAGAGTATTTTTCCCCCATGGCTTCAAAATTTCTAGAAATGTTACATCTTTAGGAAAATCTGGAAGAAGGTTTCATCTTAGGCCAGAGGCAGTATGCAGCAGTAATAAGGGAAAAAAAAACAATTACTTCCCACAAATGTATCTACTCTCCTGTGAAAGCAATTTATATTGGTGTCTCTCGCAGAAGCCTACAGTGCTCTGTATTGTGTTGTGTTTATTTATTTACGTATGTTGCACTGTGTGAACAAATGCGGTAGGAACCCCATATCCACTGGGGATTTGTTTCAACAGTCTCCATGGATACTGAAACCTGCAGATAAGAGTGGACACTAGATATAAAGCTTGGTAAAAGTAAAAACCCAAAAATATATATTTTCAAACTCATTACTAGAACTGGCTGTTTAATGTAGTCTGCGCTAAGAAGTGATCGTAGCAAGGTCTCCACCTACCTCTAGTGGTAGTTTCTGGAAATACATGTCTAAATACTTGTTTCTGGACTTTTAAATTTTAATATTTTTAATTCCAGACTGTGATTGAGTCTCACTGTACATCTCATATGCTTTGACTGCCTATCACCTACTTCAGTACACAACCCCATCAGTATGATTAGACAGAGAACTCTCTCCCTTCTCAAAACCACATACTGTACAGTGCTTGACATCCTATTGTTTGTCTTCACAGACATCCCAACTAAACATTCCTACATAATACAATCTCCCCCACCCCGGGAAAATGTTCCAATCCCTAGGCCAGTGACGGCGAACCTTTTAGAGACCGAGTGCCCAAACTGCAATTCAAAACCCACTAATTTGTTTTGCAAAGTGCCAATACAGTAATTGAACCTGTATACAGGTAACTATGAAGGAGTGATGTCGAGTGCCCACAGAAAGGGCTCCGAGTGCCACCTTTGGCACCCGTGCCATAGGTTCGCCATCACTGCCCTAGATCATTTGGACTGCCCTCTTTAGTGTGAGTTCTAGTCCCACAATGCCCATTCTAAAGAGCAGTGACCTAAGTAAGGTGTGCTACAAATTTTACAGAGGGGATACAGTGTTGGCTGATTTGAACTTTTTCTCAATAATTCCCAAGAGATTACACTGTATCAGGGTAAATATAAATGAACAGTTTTTTTAAAAAAAAATAACAAAATAATTTAAATAAAGTATTTAAGATCTAGCTTTTAGAAGAAGCCAAATTCCAGTCTCTGGTCTTACAAGAGAAACTACACTAGTACTTGAGAAGCACAAGATGCCCATCAAATGAGTCACAGTTGCCATGATGGTGAGGTAGGCTGTGCCAGTTGGGATTCAGACTTAAGAGATAAATAGGCCACACTGCTGGGCTGCGGTAACTGTCCATTATATATATATATAAATAAAAAAACTGAAGTTAAATCAACAATGCAATTATATGTCCAATGATACACCTCCATATTCTAGCTCCAACTGGGAAAACGGAAGTTAACAGCTAATAATTACTATTCAATCAGCCCAACATTCAGATCTTCAGTACAAAACCGTAGGGTGGTATTAACAATACGCAATCTGGTCGGTTCGCATGCGACAAATCCTGGAATAATCACTGCAGCTGACTACCAACAGTTCCTTTGATTTTCCTCATCCTGAATTAGTTATCATCTGAAATTATGCAGACAGCTGGATGAGGGGTTCAGTTGCAGAATATAAGAAAAAGGCCCTGTGTGACACCACCCTGGGCCACCTGGAACAAGTGGTCTCCGCAGGCTTTTCCAAAATCTGTATTTTAACTTACTTTTCTTACACCAGTTTCAAGGCAAGTACAGTAGCTGTTAATATTACAGCCTGCGGGGAGGGGGGGGGGAGGCCAAGTAAGTAATTAAATAAGGAGTGGTCCACAAACACTTGAGTCAAATGAAAACAGTCTTTAAAAGAATATTCTTTTTATCTTCTTTATAATGATTACTAAAGGCTTGCAAGCTTAACAAAATTTCCAATGGATATGCTGATCTGTTGCGGTATTTCACAAGAAAGGTATGCCGAAGCGGGAAAGAAATGCTACAGTCAAGCATTTCCACAATTTATTATTTGCCTACTGTCTTTTGGTGTTCTAATTCAGCGTTTTTCAACCACTGTTCCGCGGCACACTAGTGTGCCGCGAGATGTTGTCTGGTGTGCCGTGGGAAATAAATTTTATTTCCCCTCGAAGCGGATGTAAGGTGACGGAGGGCGTGAAGCCCCGGCGGGCTCGCTACGCTTCGTCCCGTTCGTTCCGCAATAATGTCGCCCCACGCGGGCGGGCAGGCGAGCAGGAGGGCGATGCGGGAGGGCTGGCCGGGTCGTGCCGCCGTGGCATGGAGGCTGCGGTAATGTGAGAAGAAGAGAAGGCGGCCTCTCGCCGTCCCTTCTGCTCCCCCTGGCGCGCTCTCGGCTCTGCGCGGGTGAAGGGCTCATTTTCTTCCTTAGCCCGACGGTGTGTGTGTGTGGGGGGGCTCTTTCTTGAGCTCCAGCCTGGGAGGCGAAGGCAGGCAGCGGTGGGAGCACCACCAGCCCCCCCCTCCTCCTCCTCCTCTACCAGCAGCAGCAACAGCAGCAGCAGCAGCATTTAAAAGAACCTCCGGAGGAAAGCTCTCCTCTTTCTCTCTCTCTCAACGGTGTGCGGTGGGGTAAAGGGGAGCCAGACACAGGCTTGCCGGCCGGCTTCCATGTCATTCAGTGAAGCTGCCTCTCTCTCTCTCTCTACACACACACACACACACACACACACACACACACACACACACACACACACACACACCAACACGCCCACCTCCTTTCCTTTCCTTTCCTTTCCTCCCGGCCGGGACTGCTGGAGCGCGGAGAGAGAGAGAGAGAGAGAAAGAGAGAGCATGACCACCCCGCGCTGCATCACAAAATTTGCCACGAAGGCGAGCACCAGGCGGCGGAGGAGGAGGAGGAGGAATGGGCCGCCCGTTGTCAGGCTCCCCCACCGCCCCCACCCCACCACCACTCACACCCATCCATCCTAGCTCTTGGCGCGCCTTATTTGAGCCACCGGAAGCTGCCTCTGAAATGCGAGGAAGGAAAAAGAGAGAGAGGTACCAGTTCAATGCCCCATTTCCACTACCCGGTGTTGGCAATTGCCTCGTGGTCCCGGAGAAAGGGCTCAAGGAGAGAGAGGGGGTTCGCTCAACTGGTGTGCCGGGTGTGTGTGTGTGTGTGTGTGTGTGTGTGTGTGTGTGTGTGTGTTGGGGTGGGCGCAGTGGGAGCGTGCCTCATGGTTTTTTTCATGAAACAAGTGTGCCTTTGCCCAAAAAAGGTTGAAAAACACTGTTCTAATTTATTGTGGTTTTAGATAGGGTTTTTGTATACTGTACATAATTTTGAGCCAAATTGTTTTTTTTTTCCAATTGGGAAAAGGGTACCATAGAAATTTAATAAATAAATTAATAAATATTGGGAGACAAAAGGATTATCTTATTAATGAAGTTCAACCTGTCATTAAAAATGATTAGGTCATTTTTCTCCTTTTCATCCAGAACAGGGAATGGACTCATTCCAATGGGTTTCTGGCAGCTGCAAAACCAAAAAAAAAAAAAAAAAAAAAAAAAAAAACCTTCCTCCCAAGCCCTGCTTCTCCAACTATTCATGCTCAGTCATTTATTTTATTTATTTTGAATATTTTAACCCCACCTTTCTCCTTGGAAAAGGACCCAAGGTGGATTACATTACAACAATGAGGGACAATATACAGTGGTGCCCCAACTTAAGAGCAGCTTGACTTAAGAGCGATTCGATTTAAGAGCAGAAAACTGTTAGTGTTTTAACTGCCGCCTTACAAATATTAGATATGATCTGCTCGACTTACAATTTTTTTCATTTGTATAACTTATTTTTTCAAATTTTTAGATAGGTACCCTGATTTAGGAGTAGTTCAACTTAAGAGGATGCATTCAGAACGGATTAAATACGTAAGTTGGGGTACCACTGTACATCAAATTATTATTTATTAAATTACAATATGCACTAAATATTATTAAATACAGTGGACCCTTGTATGTATAACAAAAAATTTGTGCAACAAAAAATATTCCAGAAATAGGGGGAAATCTGCTTAACAGAATCGCCTATGGGCCAAATCCATACAACATAAAAATGGGATTACTCCATTTTCAATGCATTCCTATGGTAAATGTGTATAAAGGAGAATTTGCCTAACATAATTTCTTTTGGAACAAATTAATTCCTTTATACAAGGTACTACTGTGCGCTAAATATGATTAAATACAGTGGACCCTTGTATAACAAATAGCTTGTATAACATAAAATCTGTACAACATAAAAAATTCCGGAGAGAGGGGAAATTTGCTTAACATAATCACCTATGGGGAAAATCCATACAACATAAAAATGGGATTATTCCATTTTCAATGCATTCCTATGGGAGTTTGTATAAAGGAAAATTTGCTTAACATAATTTCATTTGGCACGAATTAATTCCTTTATACAAGGTACCACTGTGTTACATATTTTTGGATAAAAATGTTTCAGCACAAGAAAATTGGGAAGTCCAAATGCGCAGAAAGACTCACGGAGAGGACCAGGCTAAGCCCCGCCCACCGAGGTAAGCGGCCCCGCCCTCCACCCAGAAGCCCCGCCCACTCCACGCCATTCCCCGCCCCTGCTTGGCCACGCCCTCCACGCTCCGGACCCAGCACGCCCGAATCCCCCCGCGCCCCCTAGCGGCCACTCACGGGGGCGGTTCCTACGGAAAGAGTCGAGGCGCGCGGGCCGGAGGGCGGGGCCCGCGCGCTCTTTCTCGCGCCCCTCCGCGGCCTCAGGCGCCCGCCCGGACCCGCCCTCGCGCTGACGGCCGCCTGAGGCCGAGGAGGCGGGCCGCCCGCCGGAGCCGTGGGTCCTTGGCGACCTCCGCTTCGTCTGCCGCCTGGGAGGCTAGCGAGGGCGTCGGCGCCTCCGCCGCCTCCCGGCCGCGTCCACTCCGCCGCGGCTCCATCCGTAGCGCGGCCCGGCCCCATTCGCCGCGGTTAACAGCCGCTCCGGACGGCACTGCGCCTGCGCCGAACGCCCTGCCCTCCCCCTCCCCCTCCCCCTCCCCGTCCTGTTTCTCCTCAGAGAAAGGGGGGGGAAATAAGGTTCCTTCACACGGCCGCCAATCAGAGCCGTTCTAGGCAAAACCGACGAACGAGCCGGCCAATAATTGTTTCGGGTAGGAAAAAAGGGGTGGGGACAAAACGTATTCCGGCCTATCAACGTCGGTCTTTCATGGAGCTCGGTAGCCACACGAACACATCGGTGCAGTTGCGGGCCTTGGGACACCAGGGGGGGCGGAACAAAAAAAAAACAAGCCCCACCTCTCAGGACACTCTTAGCCAATAGCCTCCCGAAGAAAAGAGAGCGGCAAGCTTCGTATCCAGTGCCAAGACGAGATTTGGGCTGCGGGGCGGAACTAAAGGGATTATTGGCATGCGGGGTATCCATGGCTACGTAGCCAGGGAAGAATTTGGTGCAGGGAGGAAAAACGCCCAGAGGGTGTACGAAATTAGTGTGCTATTTATACGTACAGCTCTCGAATGGGCTGTAAATGCAGTTTAAAAGGCTGTTTACTGAAGTGCAAAAAATGTTCACACTTCACACAAACACGTATCTCTGTAATATCTGCACCTGCCCTGATTTGCACCTTCAGAGGAACAGGGAGCAGAGCAAGGGGGAATGGGACGGGTTGGCCATTGCTCCTTGAAGCCCCACCTCAGTGAAACCCTTGCACAGCATAGAAATGGCATCCATTATGGCCTGGCATGTCTGGTGTTCAACACATCTTGGTCAAAAGAAATCAAGCTGCTGTTAAAAGCAGAGGCACACTCGGTATTCAAGATGTTGGCAATCCTTAGTATACCTTCTCAGCATCTTCTAATCACTAGGGATGCCTTTCCCCTCTGAAAATGTGCCCTTAAGAGTTGTCCCACATAGATTTGCTAGAGGGGTTATATATTTTTCTGCAGCAAGGGGTTTTGACCCAGTAAACACTATATCAGCTTAAGCAGAGGATTTTTTTCCCCCACTCTTGTAATTCAATGCAAGGAGAAAGACTTCACTAGCCAGGAAAGGCAGCAGACCAATTGGTCTAGCTAAGCAGGGAAAACATTATAATCTTCAACATTATGTTACCATGCAGTCATGGGAGGATTATTTGGGAAAACCTAATGCAGCTGGAGGAGAGTCTTGAGAGTCCCTGGACTGCAAGGAGATCAAACCTATCCATCCTGAAAGAAATCGACCCCGAATGTTCACTGGAAGGACAGATTTTGAAGCTGAGGCTCCAGTACTTTGGCCACCTCATGAGGAGAGAGGAGTCCTTGGAAAAGTCCCTGATGTTGGGAAAGATTGAAGGCAAAAGGAAAAGGGGACGGCAGAGAATGAGATGGTTGGACGGTGTCATCGATGCAACCAAGATGGATTTGACCAAACTCCGGGAGGCAGTGGAAGATAGGAAGGCCTGGCGAGCTCTGGTCCATGGGGTCACAAAGAGTCGGACACGACTGAACGACTGAACAACAACAACAATGCAGTAATGGAAAACCTTTTAGAGATTTTTACTTGCAGTAAAAATCATACAAGAGCAAATTGATAAGCAACACTTTTCTGCCTTTTCACATCATCAAATGACGGCTGCCTCCGTCTGCACACTGACAGGTCTAGCTTTAACTAGTGCTTTCCACTGTAATTGTGAGTGGTGTGTGGATGGCACTTAGTCATATCACTGGCAAATAGCTGATTGTACCTGTGCCATAACAACCATCACTGTTCCATTTTAAAAAACATTTTTTGGCTCTGAAGATACCACATCCTTCACTGCTTTTCTACTCAAATCCAGTAATGCTCACCTAGATATTTATTTATTTTTTTAAAAAGCCATGTATGTCTACAATAATTTTAAAGCTAAATAATCAAGTCTCTTCATCTCCAGTGCCACAGCATATAGAAGACACAATGCATTGTGACTTTCACCTCCTCTTTTGGAGAAAGGTTCAAGATGTTTGGTGGAAATTATACAGAATAGTAAAAACAGAGAGAGATTGTGAGGAGCTCCAGAGGGATCTCTTGACACTGGGGGGACCAGTGGCAAATGTGCTTCAACATTAGCAAGTGCAGAGTGATGCACGTTGGGGCAAAAAAAAACCCAAAAAACAATTATATTTATAAACTGACGGGGTCAGAACTCACTTCCACAAACTAGGAAAAGGACTTTGGTGTCCTTGTGGACATCTCAAGGAAGGTGTCAACCCAGTGTGATGCAGCAGTGAAAAAAGCAAACTTAATGCCAGGGATCATTAGGAGCAGTATAGAAAATAAGTCAGCAAGTGTCATTTTGCCTCTTTATAAATCTATGGTGAGGCCCCATATAGAAAATAAGTCAGCAAGGCTGTCATTTTGCCTCCATCCTTTATAAATCTATGAGCCTGAGACCCCATCTGTAAACCGCCTAGAGACTACTTGTAGTGGTATGGGGCGGTATATAAGCAGAACACTTTGCTTTACAATTCTGGTCACCATACCTCCGGAAGGATATGTATGGAAATGGAAAAAGTGCAGAGGAGGGCAACCAGAATGATTCGGGGACTGGAACACCTTCCTTACCATCTGAGGCTGCAACGGCTGGGCCTCTTCACTCCTGAATGATGGAGTCTAATAGGTGACCTGATTAAAGTTTATAAAATCATACACAGTGTGGACAAAGTAGATAAGGAAAAACTTTTTCCTATTGCACAACACTAGAACTAGGGGGTACTCCATTAAACTTTGGGGTGCTAGATCTCAGACATATAAGAGAAAGTCCTTTTTCACCCAGAGGATCACTGGTCTATGGAACCCCCTGCCAGAAGAAGTAGTGACAGCTGACAGCCTTGACAGCTTTAGGAAAGGCTTGGACAAGTTCATGCAGAACAAGGGCATCAATGGTTATCATTATGGATGCCTAAGGATAACCTCCAGGTTGAAGATAGGATATCTCTCAATGCCATTTGCAGGAAATCATAAGCAGGTGAAGACATCTGCTTGGGAATACCCTGAAGCAGGTGTGAGAGACAGAATGCTGGACTGCATGGGCTGTGGCCTGTTCCAGCAAGGCTGTTCTTATGCTCTTATGAAACCACTTTCCATCTATGCATCCTATCTGATGGACACTCAGGCGAAATTGCTGTAAGAGGATTGTTTGTATGATGACAGTAGGGTCAAAAGACGAATACACAGTCATTTTGAAAAGGTAAAGTAGTGTAAGGTTGTATTGTATACATTCGCAATGTCTGAACTGTTTACATAAATATACATTTTACTTGTTCTTTCCCAGTATCTTAAACAGCAGTGATTTGAGACATGGAGGTCTGGGAAATAGATCTTTTCCTCCTGCTGCTTATTTGCCTACCAGAAGTGGTTTAATTTTTACATGCCATATGTCTGCTCTTCACTCAGAAGCTTGACTTAGCTTAACAGTTGTTCTAATGAACACTTCTGCAATCTTATATCTCCTCGAAACTAAACCTCATGAGGACAGCTGAGCCTTTACTAAGCAGTTATAGGAATGCAGCTTTAGGCAGGGGGTCAGATGAGCAGGATGGATCACTGACAGCAAAGCAAGTTGAAATCAGATCCTATGTCCCTGTGAATATTGGAAGCTCCTAGTGGATCAGACCAAAAATGCCTATCTAGCCAAGCACTGTGTTCTTTTCAGTTCTGTCCTAGAAACACGGCAGGTCAATATTCAAAGGAAAACAATCTAATCTTCTGGAGTTCAGCCTTAGAAATGCTGGCAGCTGTCTGGCTGAGCTCACACTTCATAGATCTCCAGAGTGGACAGATGTGCATGTTTACCTACTAACCCAGTTACAGAGATTACAGGGTATTACATACAACATTAACTGCTATCGTCCAATCGGTCCCTTCCCCATCTGTCTCAGTACTGCTCCTCTGGAAGTCTTCCCTAAAGTTTATCAAAGCCAAGCAGTCATCATTAGCCAGTGCAACTGATTTTCAAGAACAAATACCATGTTACTTACCCCTGTGTTTTTCAAACTGACAGCATACTTAGCTGTCATTCTAGCAAGAACGATGTAAGCAGTCAGTCAGGGAACGGGGTGGTGGACATTTTATGAAGTGACGGAATTGCAGGAAAGAATTTATGAAAACAGCAAGGAAGTCATCCAAACTAAAATGCAATAGTCTTATGTCCAGCACTTTTAAAAAGAACATATCTCACAGTATGAACCAACTCGGGTGTTAAGGTCATCAGGAGAGGCCTTTCTCTCCATCCCACTACTCACACAGGCATGTCTCGTGGGAACACATGAAAGGGCATTCTCGGCTACTGTGCCCAGACTCTGGAACTCCCTCCCACTAGAGGCGAGGACTGACCCATCTCTGATGTCTTTCCGGAAACAGGCAAAGACCTTTCTCTTCAGGAAAGCTTTCCCTGAATGATGTCTCTGAAGATTCTGTCATCCAAGTGAATTTATCTGGAAGTTGAGTCATGGCAACTAGACTTTTCTTGAGAGACTAAAACATTTCGCTGCTCATCCAAACAGCTTTGTTAGTCTAAGGAAAGTTAGTTGCGAATCCTCCATTTTATAGTTCACTTTGACTTCTAGTCTGAAATATGCTCTTAAGATGAACAATGGCCGGAATAGGCTCATTAGGTGGTCAATAGTCTCAATAGGACATCAAGTGAACAATGGCCTAAGGTGATGAAACCCATAAAGTAAATGGGTCGTTAGCTATGGCCTTGGTGGTGAAGGTGTGAAGTATTTTTTGATTTGTCTAGGTATTGTTGAAATCACAGCCTGAAAAGTGGCAGATAGACTGTGCCTGAGCCCCCCACCTCTGTTGAGAGAGGGGTTTTCAATGTTCACATGAATGGCTTCCTTGACCCCCCCCCTCAAAGCACCCAAAGGTTGGACTTTCACGTATGAGACCAGAATTTAGTAGACAGCAATCAGAACATGACAATGTTGTTGCAGAAATTCCTGTGTGTTTGTCTCTTTTCTCCATGCTCCAGCTTGTATACTTTGCCCTTTGCTCACTTCCTTGGTTAATATATTTTAACTTTAACTCGAGAAAAGCTAATTTTTACTACCATGTCGGATTGGGGGTGTTTAGCACTCCCCGTCTGTCCTTTGCTCTTTCGGGTCTATAGTAAACTTCAGCACAGGGCTTGTGAGAACTCAGATTCTGCCTTCAAAGTTCCAAACTGCAAGACCCAATAATGGGGTGGAGGAGGATCTTTGCTGTGCATTCAAGATTGTTTCAATTTGAAACAAGTGCACTATCAGCAACAATTCGATCAGGGGATGGGAACATGAGATGAAGCAACGGAGGGCAGGGAGATGGGATGCACAAGGCTACGATGGAACAAGAAGGAAAACAGGAAAAGTTTGAAATATGGACTGCGTACAGATAATTACCTGCAGAAAATGCAGTCCTGAAATGTGCACTTTCTGCTTTTAAATAAGGTTTGAACAGCAGTTTATTAACAGCCACTAGGAAAGAGTCAGCTCTTTCTGTGGAACTCCCTGCCACAAGAGGTGGTGATGGCATCTAGCCTGGATGCCTTCAAAAGAGGATTGGACAGATTCCTGGAGGAAAAGTCCATCACAGATTACAAACCATGATGGAGATGTGTAATCTCCAGGCTTGCAACCAGGGTACTTCAAGGGCCAGGTGAAGGGGGAGTGGTATCAGGAGACAAAGATCTAGTCTCATGCGCTCCCAAAGGCATTTGATGGGGCCACTGTGAGTTACAGGAAGCTGGACTAGATGGGCCGTTGGCCTGATCCAGCAGGGATCTTCTTAGGTTCTATGTTCTTATGTTCAGACAAGTCTGAAAAGCAAGGTCACTGTAAAATAACTTTGTCTCCAGAAAGAACCTCTTTCATATTTACCATTTGAGTGTGGAATTTAACAATGGATATGAAACAAAAACAAAGAATAGATACCTCTGAGTCCTAAAGGGCAGGTATCTGACCCACCAAGTTCACAAGCACTTTACACTCATGGTATTTTGCCCACCCAATAATATGGTACTCAAGTAACTTGCTATTTCCACAGGTGCAGGGACATGCTTAGTCAAAACAGTGGCTCTTATAAGTGGTAGCAGCCAATTTGCCGGTCTTGGTTTTTTTGTTTTGTTTTGACCTAGATGACAAACTGGCTCCCTGGTAAAGGCAATAGAGATTTTCATCCAAAACATTTTGACCATTTATAGTGACTGGAATCTTGCTGATCCAGGAAAAATTAAGCTGATTACAGTTGAAGGGAAGCATAAACAAGAAGAAATGGAAATATAGGGAGGCAAGGGATACATGCAAGCAACATGCCATGCCACACACGTAGGAGGAAATCAACAAGACCAATACCAAGGAGCAGCAGCAACTCAAAACAAATGAGGCCAACATGGATTTTCCTCCATAGATTCAAACTGGTTTGGCTGGGTGAGAACTTAGATTTAGAATATTTTTCATATTTCTCCAGTACCATGCGTAAAGGCAAAAAAAAAAAAAAGATAACTATGTTTTTTGCTTTCTAATGATGTGTTTTAGAGATGTAGTCTATACTTTTTGTGTTTTTGGGCTGTAAACGCCTACATTTTTAGAATGTAATTAAAACATTCACTATGATCATTTTATTGACCTTTTCATGCTCCTCTATTTTGGAATGAAATCTGACTCAGGTTTATGACCATGTATTTTTAAGCTTTGTGGCTATAGTTTATGCCTGATGCCCAAAATGGTATGAGGTTGTGACAATTGTGTCTCATCTATGTCAATATCCCATTCCCCGTATTTATAACTCAATTATTTTTATCTCCCTACTCTATAAATAAACTAGTTTTCCATGATCCGCCAATTTCAGGAGTCTCATGTCCTTAGGAATTATTCTCCTATTTTTACTGGAGTGTGTGTGTGTAAAAATAATGAGGGTGTGCTTTTAATGGTCTGCAAACTTATTTTTGTTGGTTGACTATCACCACTAAGCTAAGCAGAACTGGTGTTACTAACATCCTGCATATTGTGCGACACACATACACCCCTCCAAAGGTATGTAGTGTGAAGCTTTGAGACACTGCTTCCCAACCTTGGAGCCCCAAATGTTGTTGGACTACAGCTCCCAGAAACCCTGGCCAGAACAGCTGGTGGTGAAGGCTGATGGGAGTTGTAATCCAGGAACATTTGGGGCTCCAAGGTTGGGAACCACTGTTTTAGACCAAAAAGACACCAGTGTTTTAAACCATTACTGTATCACCACGTCCACCCATAGGGTGTACCACTGAACCAACAAATGCCATATATTTCACCTTTTTTCAACATTTGAACAACCCCACTTATCTCATTACATCATTCCAAACCACATTTTTAAAAGGCATTCTCCACCACAACCCTTTCCCCTAATTCCTCTGGTATATAGACCCACTTTACATCATTACAAACTTTCCCTGGGAAACCACCAAACATGAAGGGATTCTTCAAAGCAGTTCTATCTTCTCAATGACCTTTGTTTTAGGCAGGCTGGAAACAGCGTGTTTGTTAGGAAGAAGAAGAAAAAACTGAAGCCCCATTATATGAAGCAGTTTTATTTTTTTAAAATGTCTTTTTTTCTTAAAACCCCATAACCAATTTTCATACCTTATTGACCAGGTCTGAAACCTTGATACCCCTATTGGAGAACAGTGGAATGCCAGCAGGTTGAGGACAGAGTTGCTTAATCACAGAAGTTGCCCAGTTCCCAAAACAAGGCTGCTCAAGATCTACAAGAATCTCATCAGGGGGCAAGGAAGGTGCCCTAATTTGGCTATGCATATAACTCAGTGGTGACCAAACTTTGGCCCTCCAGATGCTTCGGACCGCAACTCCCAGAATTCTAAGCTTAGATTGCCAGTGACAAAGGACTGTGGGAGTTGCAGTCCAAAACATCTGGAAGGCCGAAGTTTGGGCATGCCTGATATAACTGATTACCAGGTTTTCCCTTCCCAATCTTCTATTTCCTCCTCAGCAGCACAAAAAACACAACGGCCACAGAAGCTAGAAGAACAGCACCAACTAGGAGCAACGTATCATTGCTTGGAGTTGAAGATGGCTTAGTGGTGCCGTCTGCTTCTTTTGGCTGGGAACTGCCATGGCTGGCATCGGCCCCTGTGTCAGGCTGACATCCAGTTGCTGAGCCAGGCAGAACATCTGGAGAGGGGCGACCGGAGGCGCCAACCAAGTCCATTGCGTCGGGTGCTCCACTGACATCAACGCTGGCCTCCTGCCTCACGCTGTGCACGAAGGTTCTGATGGACCCGTTCTCCTGTTGGAAGCCGATCGAAGGCTGACGAGAAGCATCAAGGGCCGCAGCGGTTCTCACGGGGCCTCCCTCCGGGTTGGAGCACCTCTCCCCAGAAGCACCGCTGCGGCTGGAGTCGCTCCGTTGTAAAGAGTCACTTCCCAAAGAGAAACTGGCACTGCATCGAAACCTGTCTGTTCTGCCAGAATAATCCGGGGTCCCCTCTTGACCGCTTGGCTGCTGGCCAAGCAGCCCCACTGGGGGGTCCTCTGGATGAGACATCAGAATCTCGGGCTTACATAAGCTGTCGTCATCACAGTTGCTATGGAAGATACGGTCATTCCTGTTTCTCCTGAAATTCATGGTGCTCCAATCGACCGTGGCTGAAGGCACCTGGAGATGAGATACCAATAGTGGTAAGAAGCATCTAACACACAAGAAAAGGCCCTACCTCTCAGCTCTGTTTGCTGTCCTCTCCCATATCAGCTGTTAGAATCCACATATGTCACCACGGAGGGTGGTGGAGTCTCCTTCTTTGGAGGTTTTTAAGTAGAGGCTGGTTGGCCATCTATCAAGAGTCTTGTGATGGGGGGTTCCCTTCATGGCAGGGGGTTGGACTGGATGGTCCTTGAGGTTTTTCAAACTCTGTGATTCTGTAAGTATTTCATGGGGAAACCCAAGAAGCTAGGATAGGACTGGGATGCCTGATGCAATCCTGCCATGGTTTGCATCTCCATTTGGTACCCTGACAATGCTTTCTCCAAGACAGAGGTCCCCTGCTTGACAACTCCACATGAAAGGCTTCCACCCACCTCTTCCCGCCAACAATCATAGAATCACAGACTAATTAAGCTGGAAAGGGGCCTATGATGCCATTGATTCCAGCCTCCTGCTCCAGGCAGGAACACAAATCAAGGGATATCTGTCAGATAGCTGTCTAAATTTCTTTTGAAGGCCTCCTGTGATGGAGCACTCACCACCTTTCAAGGTCATTGGTTCTATTGTTGTACTGCTCTAACAGTTAGGAATTTTTTTTCTGAAGTTCAACCAAAATGTAACTACTTGTAACTTGAGTGTACTGTTGGGGCTCCTGCATTCCAGGATGATTGAGAACAGACCCTGCCCCCTCCTCTATAGGACAGACTTTCAAGAATTTGAGAAATGCTATCCTACCCCGCAACCCCAAGTCTTCTTCTCTCAAGGCTCAACGTGCCCAGTCTTTTCAGGATCACAATAAACATTATCCAGGCCCCAGCATTCCTCCCTCTTCCGATTGAAAAAGGGATGGACAGGCTGCAACAGGGAAAGTACGCATATGTCTCTGTGAATGTGGAGAAGCAGAAACAGATGGACAGGTTCTCTGATGTGGCCTTTCCCAAGAATTCCTTTTATCTACTGTGAGGCTTCACTCTTTGCCCAGGCGTCCCGCCCTTCCAACTTCAAAGAAGGCATATCTTGAAACGAATACACAGAACTGTTATTACTACTCTTCTACTACAACAGAGGTTCTTTTCCTTACAACAGTTTCAACATTTTTAACTTCAGTAACAAAGGGATTATTTTTAAAGTCATAGTTGGGAGTCCTTAGCGAGAAATCAAGTCCGCCACCTCCACCTGGGGAGAGTTGATTCCACCACGGGTCCCTTCCTCCTTCTCGGAGAGACGTGGTTCCCCCACCTGTACCCCAACCTCGGAAGTGGTTTTGGGTCCAGGGCGTCTCTGCTGGCGGGAACGAAAGGGATAGTCTTCTCTCTGGGTCAAGTCCATCGAGACATTCAGCTTCCCGGCCGCCGCCTCTGCTCTAATCTTAGCCAGCCATTGCTCCAAAACCAACTGCTGTCTTATCTCCTTCCTCTTCCGATTGTACTCTCGAGCCTCCCTCTCTCCCCAATAAGAACAACCTTGCTTGTGAGCTCAGCGTTTTTAACTTTCGGCCTCCCTTTTAGGCATCATCTTTCTTTCCCACTTTCCAGTCCATGGATCCTCCATCCATACCCACTCCCAATCTGGGGGAAGATCACATGATTTCCCCTTTTTACAGGCTCCAAACCCCACCTCCACCACCTCTGATTGGTGGGGCCTTCCCGCCGTTTCCTCAGCCCCTTTCTCTGCCCTAACAGAGTTTTTGCCCCTCTCTCTTCTCCTCCTCTAAAATCTTTAGTCATTAAACCTTTTCCACAACATCTCTCTCCCCCAGCCTCCAAGGTAGATGTATAGTTCTGGTTTTCTCCCTTCTCTTCTGCTTTTCCAGCCATTCACCCCTCTCCGCTTCACGGCGTGCAGGGGTCACTCTCCCTCCTTCGGAGAAATTCCCCTCACTCTCTGATACTGCTGCTTGTACTGTGGCCTTTTCCCAAGAATTCCTTTTATCTACTCTTCAACAATTCTCCAGTCAATGAGAAGAATCTTACAGTTCATTTTTAGTTCCTGACCAGGACAACAAAGTGGCCAGATTTTGTACAAATGCCATAACTTCCTCCAGTTCTCCTGCTGGCACTGTGATTTTCGCCCTTGTTATACACACTTTATCGAGGCGTAGTGGCTCAGGGGGTTAGAGCACTGAAACTGTTGGCTGCAAAGTCAGCAGTGCAGTGGTTCGAATCCTGGGTGCCACTCAGCGGAGTGAGCTCCCGCTGTTAACCCCAGCTCCTGCCAACCTGGCAGTTCAAAAGCATGTAAATGCAAATAGATAAATAGGTACCACTGTAAAAAAGTGGGAACGTAAACAGTATACTGTGCACAGAAATGTGTTCAGCCAGGCCAGCCATATGGCCACGGACTTGCACAACACTAGCTTTTTGGCACAAAAAGGAGGTGAGTGCCACCCCTAGAATCGGACACGACTGGCACGCATGCGCGGGGGGAACCTTTACCCTTTTATACACACTTTATACACTACAGGGATGCCCTGTGCTGTATTGTACTGTTCATTCAATGCCTGTCTTTGACCGTCATAAAGTACATACACTTCTCATTGAGACAGAGGACCGAGTGTAGCATGAACGATAAAGCAATTGTTCCACCAATTCTCTGTCTCCAAAATGCTTCTCCGAGAGCTCACCTTCTCGCGTGTCAGCAGAGAGGCGTGTGTGCCACTGGGCTCTCCAAAAGGCAGCTTCTTCTCTTGAATGGGAAGCTTTGTAAATTCAGAGACAAAATTGCTCGAGCCCGGGGGTGAGTTAGGCGGGATCACATTGGTGGAGGTACAACTCTCCCCGTCAGAAGGCACAGGCTGAAGACCCGGAGCAGCAGCAGCAGCAGCAGCAGCAGGCATCGGAGAAGCACCTCCGTTCCCCACTGGATTGGTAAGAAGTTGAGGCTGGACAGAGAGAGGGGTGCCAAGCCGAGAAGCCCCGGAGTAGAGCCGGGTAGTGACATCACCTGGAACAGGGTCAGCTGTAAAGTAGCAATCACATTTATACACCCCCATGTAAAAGGACCTAGAAGGAGCCTCGCCAAAGGATGGGAAAGCATTGCAACTACAATTTGGGGCAGCGGGGTGGGGGTAGGGGAATGTCCCTAGGCCACAAGGTACAGTTGGCCAATCTTTCACTTCCAGAAGTACTCTGCACTGCAATGACCACCCAGGTCATTTTGACTTCAATCACAATCATCAGATTGATTTCAATCACAATTTAAATCACAGCAGAGTACTTCAAAAAAAAAACCAATGTTTTTTTAAAAATACCCACACATCAGATTTTAAAAATTTAATTTGGATTTTTAAAAATCCTATGTTTTTTTTTAAATGATTTTTCTCTCCTTTGCCTTGATTTAAATTATGATTTAAATCGATTTGGTTTATATCAAATCCATCTTGGACCCAACTGTCCTTTTAAGACCAGGAGTGGCAATAATTTCTAGCATTTTAATTTCTCGTTGATTCCTGCCTGTTTTGCATGCATCCATAGCTTTAGAGCAGGGGTCCTCAACCTAAGGCCCCGGGGCCGTATGCGTCCCCCCCAAGGTCCTGAATCCGGCCCCTGGGACCAGTTGCAACCCCCCCCCACCTACCCCCTGTTTTATGAGCAAGACAGCCTCTGCAGCTGCTTTTGGACTGGGATCCGGCCCCCAGTGGTGTCTGGGTGGTGGTGGACCGGCCCGCTGGTTGAAAACTTTGAAGACCCCTGCTTTAGAGCATGTGGTGCTCTGATACGAAGAAAGGCGAACGGTGGGTGGGGGGGGATAGGCCAGATTCTGCTCAGATAGCTGGCAAAGTACCAGGACAGAGCAGTGAATGGGCCACCAGGTAGTGTGGGAGTGGGGGTGGGAGGTGGACCGGCGTGGCACTAATGGTGCTGTATGGGGTACTTTGTACAAAGAGCACTTTGTTGGGCTTCATGCCCATCTCTACATAAGAACATAAGAGCCATGCTGGATCAGGCCAAAGGCCCATTGAGTCCAGCTTCCTGTATCTCACAGTGGCCCCACCAAATGCCCTGGGAGCACATGACACTAGATCTCTGTTTCCTGATACCACTCCTCTGCATCTGGCCCTTGGAGTACCCTAGTTTTAAGCCTGGAGATGACACATCTCTCTCATGGTTTGTCACCTGTGATGGACTTTTCCTCCAGGAATCTGTCCAATCCCCTTTTGAAGGCATCCAGGCCAAATGCCATCACGACATCCTGTGGCAGGGAGTTCCACAGAATAACACGCTGGGTAAAAAAAATTATTTTGTCTGTTCTTACTCTCCCAGCCCTCAATTTGAGTGGATGTCCCCTAGTTCTGGTATTTTGTGAGAGGGAGAAGAGCGTCCCTCAGTCCACTTTACTCATGCCCTGCATTATGTTGTACGTCTCAATCATATCCCCCCTCAGGTGCCTTTTTTTCCAGACTAAAGAGCCCCAAATGTTTTAGCCTTTCCTCATTCCAGCCCAGTAATCATTTTAGTCGCTCTCTTCTGCATCTTTTCCAGTTCCACTATGTCTTTGTTTGAGACTCACAACCCTACTCACTGTTGCCTCTTGGCTGGAAATTTCCAGGCCCTTCGGTTGCCGGGTCAACGCTGGGCATCTCGCCGACATCCTCCACGGCAACGTTCCCGCAGGGTCCCCGTGAACCCACGGCTGTTCCTTCCCCTGAACCAAACCGTTGTTGCAGCGGGGAAGGGCTGGCGCCTGCACCCCCGGGATTGCCCAACCCCTCCTCCTTCTGATTGCCAGGCAGGCCTTGGCGCTTCCTCTCCTTAAGCCATCCTTCCCCCGGCTGTTCCTCTGGACCACCGGAAGCCAACGGGGAGCTGTCTGCAGAGGAGTAGTAATTCTCTTCAGGCTGATTTGGAGCACCCGTCGAAGGCGGGGAGGGACCGTTGACCTTCGCGCGAGGCCCGTTCCCCGAGAATCCACGTCTCTCGTGCGTGGCATGCTGCTGGCCGCTGTCCCACCGGTGGGTCAAACTACCCGCGCCGGGTCTCAAGGACACCACCGGAGTGCTTGGAAATGACACCTCCTCCGGTGGTTCAGGGGGACCTGGAGATGCACTCGTAGCTGAGGTGGCCTGACCGTCGGTCGGCTTCTCACCTCCCACCTTAGACGGCGAGGCTGTGGCTTTTGTGGGAGGAGTGGAAGGCTCTCCCTTCCCTGCATTGTGCATCGCCTGAAAAGAAAGATTAGGAGAGGGATGCAGCTAAGGTGAGTCCATACAATCACTCGCCCTGGTGCAACTGAAAATGCAGGCATACTGCCTGGCCACAGAGTCCCTCCCATGCCTGGAGTCTTCATGACCTCCTGCAAGGGCTGGAAAACTAAATACAATCCCAGAATGGCCTTAAAGAGCCAGGTGTGCTCACCTGGCACTAAAGCGACAGAGTCCGAGTCGAAGGGAAACAAACCTTGGGCCTGACCGTCATCTCACTGCTCTGCGACGGAAGCTCTGTCTCTTGGACAGGAGCACTGCAGTCACCCGTATCGGACATTGCCGGGACCGTGGCCGAGGTTTCAGGCCTTGGGGCATCCAAAGGGAAGGGGGACGGAGGCCGGGCTCCGCTCGAGAGGAGCAGGCTTTGTGATGGAGACGGCGCTGTTTGAGCCGGAGGAGACAGGCTGCAGCTCGAAGATCTTATCCCAGACAACTGGGCAGCTTCAACCGTGGCACGGGATGCTGATGGTGCCGACGTATTCCTTCTAGGAGACGCTGGAAAAGCAACACACATATGTAGGGGGTCCCTTTCTCTGGGTGGGGGGTGGGGGCAGAACATAGCAAGAACAACAGAAGGCTGAGGGGTGTCTCTAACAGCACCTCTGAAGCACTCTGGCCTAGAGATTTAAAAAAATTCCAGAAACTTTGTGGAGAAAAATGGGAGTGGAACCTGTTTTTTTTTTTCCAAATTTATCCAATTTCTCCAAAATCCCCCCCTCCCCACGGCTTCAACATTTCCAGAAATTTTGCACCTCTCTACTCTAACCTGAGCAAGGAAGTAACAAGCACTGCAGTGAGGCACTTTTCCTGTAAGGCATTGCCCATGTTACTTGAAATGATTACTTGCCAGCAAGTGTTACAGCAGGGCTATCCATCTTTGAACAGCCTAAGCACTCCTTTTGCCCGCCGCACGTCCCGGCAGGCTCCTTTGTGAAGTGTTTGTGCACGCGCGCACACTCCTCACAATGCTCCGTACCCCAGGTCCTTGGTGCTCCCTGTGCTCTGCGCATGCGCATCCAGCCACGCACACACACACACACACACACACACACACACACAAATGCTCCCACACACCCCACGCACACCCACAGACTAGGAGGAGCGGCGGCGGCCATGAGGAGGCTAGTGGGGCCAAGACGCGGCCCAGCGCTCCCTGCCTGCCGGATCCGGCTGCCTCCGCCTGGTCCTGCCACTCGGACCGTGTTGGTGGGTACTCATTTTACCGACCTCAGAAGGATGGAAAGCTGAGTCAACCATGAGCCAGCTACCTGGGATTGAACCACAGGCCATAAGCAGAGTTTTGGCTGCAAGTACAGGCATTTAACCACCGCGCCACGAGGCTCTACACTGGCCTCCTTTCTGCAACACTTGTCTTCCCCTCTCTTCCTAATTTATGCAAACTGAGAGAGGGGGAAGAGAGCGAAAACATCATCCCATTCTGCAGCAAACAAAATAACAAGAAGCCAAGATGAAGGTCCCAACCTCAGTTAGTCTTTCCCCCCAGTGGCTCAGTCAAGGCCCAAGACAAAACTGGTCTTTTGTCTCTCTCCCTGCTCAGATTCCAAGCCTCACCCTGACGCAGAGCAGCTCAACTGCCCGAGCACCTGTCGAGAGGACACTTGACGGCCATCCAACCTGGAGTTTTTCACAAAGGAGGTGTCACTTCCACCCCTCTGATCCGTCCAGCCCGCCACCAGCCCATCAGCCCTGCTATCTGGGTCCCACCCTTCGGCAAAGCTGAGGTCCTCCCTCCCTTCTCAGAAGCCGAAACAGCATGAGATGCAAACGAAGCCCAGCAAACTTACGGAGCTGGTGTCGTCTGTAAACTTCCTGGAGCTCCTCCGCGAGGTCTCCTAAGTGGTCCTGCCGGAGGGCCTCCACAAACTGTTGCACCCAGCCTTGCCTGATATGGAGGCGTTGAAAGAATTCCCAGAAAGCCAGGCTATTCCCATGGAGGAGCTCGTAAGCGCTGATTTCTTGCTGCAAAAACAGAATATCCCTCTCAAGAATCAAGACAAAGAAGAGGAAATAAGACACAGGTGGACTGACTATGGTGCCTGGTCCCACATGTTGGAATCGACTGGCTGCAAGTGATGTCTTCAAGCCAACAGCAATGTCAGGTAGTTGTAAAATGACATTTTAGAGATAACACGCAACACCTAGTTCATTTCAACAATGACTTGAAAAAGGCATTTCAAAGGCACTTTCCAGGTTTTATATCACATTCTTCACTCCTACATAGCAAGATACTTCTTCTTTTTTGTATTCTATTGGAATACAAAATTGTATCCTTTGGAAGAATTATACAACTCCAGATGCTCAAGGAAGACATCTAGAATTTTGAGAGACCCTTCGCATCCTGGCTCCCAATTTTTTGAACTGTTGCCGTCTGGCAGGAGATACAGGACTCTTAGGTCAAGGAGAAATAGACTAAAGAACAGTTTTTATCCCAGAACGGTATCCAAGCTAAATGCGACAGTTTTAGCACTCTTTAATTAAAAGTGTTTTAAATTTTGTAAGCAATTTTAAGAGTTTTAATATTTTGTATGGTGTTTTATATGTTTTATGTGTTTGTATGCTTCCAGATGTAGTGGAACAGCACTCAACTCCTTTGTCATATTTTGCATATGCATAATGACAATAAAACTCTATTCTATTCTATTCTATTGTATTTTTATAAAGGGCACCAAGGAATTTTGTCTTGTTTTCTTGGTCTGCTAATAGGAACAACATATAACTTTGATTCACAAGTAACAAGGTAAATTACTTGTATAATCAGAGTCAGAGCCGCTTAGAGTACACAATGTAGATAAGCGGGGTATAAATGCAACAAATAAATAAATAAATAAATAAATAAATAAATAAATACTGTGTTTTAATGACAACCTATTTCCATAAAATCTGAAAAAAACACAAAGCGGGCATGTCCTGTACAGCCCTCCTCTGCCCACAACTCCTTTGTCATTGGCAATCTTAGCATAGAATTCTGGGAGTTGTGGTCCAAAACATCAGGAGGGCCAAAGTTTGGATATGCCTGCTTTAAAATATACCACTTGTCCCACCTAGAAAGTAATTTCTAAATTCCCCAGGACTAACAAATTATTGATAGCCATGTTACACAGAGCTAATTACTTCTTCAGTCTGCTTTTTAAAAACTGAGTTCAGCCACTGACACAATTAGTCCTGTACAGTCTTCTCTGCCCACCAGCTTTCCCTCCTGATTTCTTGAGAGGGGGAGGCTTTGCAGGGTTTGGAAAATTTACTTATGAGGAATACAGAAACTCTCTTCTAGCGCACTCATAGAAACCTGGTCCAGCTTCAAGTCTGCACCAGATGGCAATCTGATTGTTTTTTAACTTGGGGTGTAAGTGGAGGTATAATAGGGCCCCAGTGCTGCATGGAATATCCCAGGCCCCCTAGGGTAGGGATGGTGAACCTTTTTGGCACTGGTGATGGGGGTGGCGGAGGTGGCAGTGGCGTGTTCGGGATCTGTGGCAGCGGGGGGGCAGGGGGTGAAGGCAGCAAGGGTGACGGGGTCGGCGGGGTCAGGGTAATCAGCGGAGGCGGTGGGAGGGGCAGGGATGGAGGCAGGGATAGCAGCGGAGGTGGTGGCAGGGGCGGGGTCGGCTGCAGCAGGGGGCAGGGGCGAGGGCGGTGATGGCAATGGCGGCGGGGACAGCAACACCAGGGTCGGCCGGGCCCATAACATGCTCCCTGCCCCCCCCACGTCCCCCTCCGCAAATTCCTCATGGCTGGTCCAGCGGAGGGGGAAGTGGGGGGGGGAGGGAGCATGTTGCGTGACAGGCGAAAGCTCTTTGCATGCCACCTTTGGCACGCATGCCATAGGTTTGACATCCCTGCCCTAGGGTATTCCATGGGGTATTCCTTGCTATTTTTCTAGCAAAAGCAGCCAGGGACTGATCCTGCAACTTCTCGCCTGCAAATCTGCCACCCACCAACGAGCAGTAACCATCATCCATCCAGACACACTTCTAGGTTTCTTTCCCTACGCATGCAGAGCATCACAGTTGGGAGAGACGGTCCCGGCCAGACTTCTCTTTGTCAAATCCCCAAACATTTACCCTGTCCACATCTGTGAAGCAACTCAGGTGGAGCATCTGAGCAACCCGGACCCGATTCTGAAACCTCTTCAAATTATTGCCGATGTGCTCTTTTACTTTGTTCTCAGCGAACGACATTTTTCAACAAGCCGCTAGAGGAAGGGGAATTGGGGGGGGGGGGGGAGAGAGAGAGACTGTGAAACAAGCTGTTGAATGAAACACAGTTCCCAGAAATAACAAGGAATCTTGTGCCACCCTAAAGGATGAGTCATAGAATTATAAACGGGCCTGGTAAGGTTACAAGATCCAGCCCCTCTGCTTGAGGCAGGAATCCAAATCATACGACAGTGGTGGCGAACCTTCAGCATTCCAGATGTTTTGGACCACAACTCCCAGAATTCCAAGCCTAGACTGCCAGTGGCAAAGGACGGTAGGAGTCGTGGTCCAAAATATCTGAAGGGCCAAAGCTTTGCCACCACTGTCATAGGATGTCTGCTTGAGGGTTGTCCAAATTTCTCTTGAATGCCTCCAGTACTCAGAAGGTCACTGGTTCCCTTGTTGTTCTGTTCTAACAGTTAAGAGGTTTTCCCTAAATCCAGCTTTTCTTAACTTGAGAACTTCATTGCATGTCCTGCACTCTGGATTGACTGAGGACAGATCCTGCTTCTTCTCTACACGACAGCCTTCCAAGCATTAGAGAAGTGCGGTCCTACCTCCTCTGTCTCCTTTTCTCCAGGCTAAACATGCCCAACTCTTTCAGTCTTTCCTTAGTGTAAGACTTGGTTTCCAGCCCTCTAACAGTCCTTGTTGGCCATCTCTGAACATGTTCCTGTCCTGGCCTAAAAGTCCTTTTTTGCAGCCCTCAACGCTTCCTAAGGTATCCCAGAGAAAAATGTCACAGGCTGCTACCAGGGCCTGCAAAAAAGGAGGCAAGTGACATCTCAGCTTAGGTTGGTTCTACACTTGACACCCAGCATTTCCCTGAGCTCACGGCCTCCAGAGGTACAACATCCTTCTATCCAGGCCTCCACGGTCAGGCCACAGGGATGATGCATGCTGGGTTTCCAACTGTCTGGAGGGAACCAGCTTCAAGAAGTTGGGTCTAAGAACCGAAGAAGAGCCATGTTGGATGAGGCCCAAGGTCTCTCTAGTCCAGCATCTTTCCCCATCCTGGCCAAAGGGGCACCCTGGGAAACCCAAAAACGTGACATGAAAGCTATTATTGTTGTTATTATTATTATTATCATTATTATTAAATTATCACACAGCAGACAAGATAACTACGCTGGATTTTGTATTACAAATCACTAGTTGAATGCTTCCTATCATCATCATCATCATCATCATCATCATCATCATCATCATCATCATCACAGCAGACAAGATAACTATGCTGGATTTTTTATTACAAATCACTAGTTGGATGCTTCCTATCATCATCATCATCATCATCATCATAGCAGACAAGATAACTATGCTGGATTTTTTATTACAAATCACTAGTTGAATGCTTCCTATCATCATCATCATCATCATCATCATAGCAGACAAGATAACTATGCTGGATTTTTTATTACAAATCACTAGTTGGATGCTTCCCAAGCGTTTAGGACTATGTGATGTATCGGCAAATTATGCGAGCAGATCCCAGTAAGGTGGCTTTCTGCAGCTGACTGATGGTGACTTTGTCAACTCCAATTTCTTCTAAATACTTGCTTAGCTCTTTAGGCACTGCACCCAGCGTGCCGATTACCACTGAGACCACCTGTTTATGCCAGAGTCTCTGAAGTTCAATTTTCAGATCCTGATATCAGGTAATTTTTTTCCAAGTTGTTTCTCAGTGACTCTACTATCACCTGGTATAGCAACATCAATGATGCACACTTTTTTCTTCTCCACAATCACAGTATCTGTCTGTCTGTATTCAGAAGTCCCAAAGTAATTTTGCATACTCATTTTCAATAATTTTTTCAAGCTTATGATCCCAACAGTTCTTTGCTACGGGCAGATGATAGTTCTGACACAAATTCCAGTGGACCATTTGAGCAACTACATTATGATGCTGTTTGTAATCAGTCTGAGCAATTTTCTTGCAACAACTCAATATATGGTTGATAGTTTCTCCTGCCTCTTTACAGAGTCTACATGTGGGGGACTCAGTTGCTTTTTCTATTCTAGCCTTAACTGCATTTGTTCTGATAGCTTGTTATTGAGCTGCAAAAATCAGGGCTTCTGACTCTTTTTTCAGTGTACCATTGGTGAGCCATAGCCAGGTCTTTTCCTCATCTACTTTTCCTTTGATTTTTTTTTCGAGGAACTGCCCATGCAGTGCTTTATTATGCCAGCTATCAGCTCGTGTTTGCATCGTTGTTTTCCTGTAATGTTTCCCTGTTAACCTCCAATAATGTACTATTTTTTACATAATCTGCCAACACATGCTTCTCTTCTTCAACTGTCTGCTTCACTTGCAGAAGACCTCTACCACCTAATTTTTTAGGTAAATACAGCCTGTCAACATCACTCTGTGGATGTAATGCATAGTGAATGGTCATAAGTTTTCTTGTTTTCCTATCCAGACTATCTAGCTCCATCTGAGTCCAGTTTATAATGCCAGCGTTATACCTGATGACCGGTATGGCCCAGCTATTAATGGCCTTGATGGTGTTACCACCATTCAGCCTATTTATTATTATTATTATTATTATTATTATTATTATTATTATTATTATTATTATTATTATTATTATTATTATTATTATTATTATTATTATTATTATTATTATTATTAGTGCACTGTCAACGTACTTGATATCCCAGCAGTGGCTGTTTCTTCCTCCTTCCTTCCCTGGGCAGGTATAACAAAAAGCAAGTTTTTCCGCCTTAGTTCTGCGAGCAAGCCACGAACTTCCGTGAAAGCTTTTTTCCCTCCCTCTAAAAGCCACACTCCAAAAGCACCCTCGGGAACCCCCTGCGTGTTCTCACGTGTAGCTCAACGTGTCCCGAAATTGCAACCTTGCGGGCTCGACTGTCTAGTACAGTATTCCGGCCTCTCCACCCGCCTTCTCTTCCAGGAGCGGATGATGAAAGCGAAAGTGACTCGGGGCCTTCCCGTGTGCTCTATTTCCGGCTAGGCAAGGAAAGGGGCTTTCCCTTAAAACCCGGCCAACTCGAGAGAGAGAGAGAGAGAGAGAGGAGAGCGTTGCAAACAAAAGAATAATTGAGAAATGCAACCTTGCAACTTTCCGACACGCTTCCCCACGTTCCGAAGGCAACGCCCCCCCCACCCCAACACACGCTTCACCTTACCTGACCTTCACCCGCCTACCGAGGAAGGGGGGGGGGAGGTCGAGCTAAGCGGAAGCCTCCCGAAAGGGGAAACGGGAAGCCAAGAGCAAAAAGAGACGCCCAACTGCCCGGACGCGCCTCCCGCCGCGCGCGCCTGCAGAGTCCCGGGGAACGTTCTCAGCCCGCCTCCCGCCCGCTCCTCATTGGCTGCCTCGCTTCCGCTCCGGCCTGTCCGTCCAATCGGAAAAAAGGAAAGGCGGCGCGGCTCCTTTCCTGGCGAGCACAAGAAGGAAGGGGAGGGAGAGGCGTTATCTGCAGGCGGTGCTCCATTGTGCATGCTTGCGTGTGCACACTGTGATGCCGTGAATTATGGAATTATTCCGTTCCAACGGATCCTTCGTAGGAATGCATTGAAAATCAATTCCTGTATTTAGTTATTTGCTTATTCCAGGTTTTTCCCCCTGCCCGTCTAGTGGCCAGACCACTTACTAAACTTAGAGGTGGCACAAATAGGGTCAGGATCCTAGTTTATGGTGGTGTTAGACCACATACAGTGGACCCTCGTATAACAAATGGTTGGTATAACATAAAATCTGTACAACATAAAAAAATTCCGGAGATACGGGGAATTTGCTTAACAGAATCGTCTATGGGGCGAATCCGTACAACATAAAAATGATCGCAATTAGGGATTCCTCTGTTTTCAATGCATGCCTATGGGAAATTTGTATAAAGGAAAATTTGATTACCATAATTTCATTTGGAACGAATTAATTCCTTTACACAAGGTACCACTGTACTGTACACATTTACATATACGCAACATCCTTTAGATTAGTTACTATAACTTGGGCAGCGCTGCTGATCTGTTGTAGAGGAAGGAAGATCCTTGCCAGCCTTTCACTGCTACAGTTACTTATTGTATTATCTTCACTTTCTGAATTACAAAGTTGATGGGGAAGTGGAGGGGGCGCTTCATTTTTACTGCTTGCCCCATCTGTCAAGATTACTCATTACAGCCCTGGAGAAACTGCAGTGGTTGCAGAGCAAACACAGGTGGATTATTTTACTCCCTTCAGATTCAACTGTGGCCACCTTTCTTGGTGAGCTTATCACCACCACCACAGGAGGCTTTCATTTATTTATTGAGTATTTTTACCCCACCTTTCTCCTTGGAAAAGGACCCAAGGCGGCTTACAGTAGGGAGGGACAATATACAGTCCAGTACAATTGAGACATGTTCAAGCATTGATAACAGGGAATTGAGGGACCTCTTAGGCAACACTATAGATAAAAGAGAACATGAGCAGTTAAATAAAAGAGTAAAAATTCCATTATGATGGATGGCGCTGACATCGGAAAACACGGGTGTACTTGTATTTATGAAGTCAATCAATGCAATCATGTATGGTGGACCATCTAAAAGTTATGAGGAATGGAAACTAACATTGAAAACATAATTTTTCTTTCAGCGTAGAGAGCCTTAGGACGTGTATCAGTTCAGTTCAGGGTCCTCTCTGCCATTCTCGGGGTGGGGGCTGGGGATTTGTAGTGATGTGAAGAGAAGCCAAGGAAAGGAACAGGGACATTTCTTGTGAAGCTGTGGCCCTCAGCCTTCCCCTCATTCCAGGAGCTAGGTGCAAAACCTACAACACAAAGGTCCACAGAAAGCCACCTGGGGGGGTGGCGTCGCGGGGTTCAGTGCTGGAGAGTCCAAAAGGGCAGAAGGATTTCCAATGAGGGAGATCGACTCTTCCAAGCAGTATTTTTCAAAGAGCTTAGGAAAGATTGGGGGGGGGCAACATCTCATGGAATCAAAACGAGGAACTATTCCAAGTTCCGATTTTCAAAGGATGCTCAGCAGAGAAAGCTAGGTGGTGTCCTTTATTCTGTTGTAGTCCAATGAATGTCATTTTAGCACAGCATTTCATGTCCTATCTTCTGGCAACATGGCTTGGGCAGTGTTCTGGAACAGCTGCTAGGGAATCAAGTGCCTGCCCCCTTGCACTGCCCTGCAACTAGCGCTGGAAACAGGAAGGAAAATGTTGGAAGGGAAAACTGAGTGGACTCCAGTGAAGAGACACAACCGTGAAGGTCCCGATTAGTCACAAAATAAAAATGTGTGCCCTGCTGCCCTGCAATGACCTGTGACTGATATTTCAACATTTCGAAAATACGGCCAACAAGCAACCCACATTCCTCCATTCTACTGAAGTTTTGTCGCCAGGTGCAATTCTACAAGTTCCTTACTGATTTTTAAGTATTTTATCATGTTAAAATGTGCTTCATTAGGGTGATAAGAACATAAGAACATAAGAAGAGCCAGTGCTGGATCAGGCCAAAGGCCCATCTAGTCCAGCTTCCTGTGTCTCATAGTGGCCCCACCAAATGCCCCTGGGAGCACATGAGACTAGATATCTGTCTCCTGATACCACTCCCCTGCATTTGGCCCTGAAGTACCCCGGTTTTAAGCCTGGAGACTACACATCTCCCTCATGGTTTGTAACCTGTGATTGACTTTTCTTCCAGAAACCTGTCCACTCCCCCTTTGAAGGCATCCAGGCCAGATGCCATCACCACATCCTGTGGCAGGGAGTTCCACAGACTAACAACACGCTGGGTAAATAAGTATTTTCTTTTGCCTGTTCTTACTCTCCCAACCCTCAATTTGAGTGGATGTCTCCTAGTTCTGTTATTTTGTGAGAGGGAGAAGAGCTTCCCTCTATCCACTTTACTCATGCCCTGCATTATTTTGTCTCAGTCATATCCCCCCTCAGGCGCCTTTCTTCCAGACTAAAGAGCGCCAAATGTTTTAGCCTTTCCTCATAAGGGAGGTGCCCCAGCCCAGTAATCATTTTAGTCGCTCTCTTCTACACCTTTTCCAGTTCCACTATGTCTTTTTTGAGATGCGGTGACCAGAATGGTACACAATACTCCAGGTGCGGAGCATTGTGATGAAACACTTAGATGTACCTCCTATTTTTATATGCAGCAGGGAGTGTGATCACATCTCCCTCAAGGTTCTTCCTGTAGCAAAACCTGCTCTCTCTCCCACCCTCAATAATCTGTTTCTTTTTCAGATTGTATTTCATTCTAAGTTCTAAGCTCTTAAGGACGAGAGGCGTTTCTAGGAATATTTGCACAACCTTTGGCCTCACAGACGCTTTTGCAATTAAAGTTGCATCCTACAGTTTGGAAGAATTTTCTTCTTCAGTGATATCACGGCTCCATGACTGTCAGATATTAGTTAGTGAAACTATGTATTAGACAGGTGTATAAATAAATGGTCTGCATGTATTTAATTGATTTCTAAGATGGAATCTGCAAATGTGCAAAGTCACAGTGATTCAGTCTAAAGATTTTATTTCTATTAGACTGCAGGTGAAAATAATGGGCTTAAATGGGCTGTTCGTGGTACAGTCGTTAAATGCCTGTATGGCAGGTAAAACTGTGCTCACGACCTGGGGTTCAATCCCTAGTAGCCTTCTTATGGTTGACTCAGCCTTCCATCCTTCCGAAGTCAGTAAAACGAGTACCCAGGTTGCGGGGGGGGGATGTGTAGCCTGCATTACTGTAATTAAACTGTAAACCACCCAGATACTACTTGAAGTGGTATGGGGTGGTATATAAGCAGAACACTTTGCTTTTGCTTTGGCTGATGCAAGGTGCTGCAATAGCCATGATGCAATGTGTTATCTGATTGGACAGACAAATGTATATAAGTGCTCTGTTAATCAGTGTTCAATGGGCCTTTGTAAGGTGCACATTCTTGTCTCTCTATGCTATGTACGGATTATGTATGCCATGTATGATGAAATGATGTTATGCTGTTGGTTTGTCTCCATGGAACTTATCTGTGTATCTATGTAATATAGCTGCTTTGTATTAAGTAAGCTCTGACTTTGTCTGATTCGGCTTCTGTCTATGTAATTATTCAACAAGTATTTGTTTCCGCTGGCAGAACAAATTGCAAAATACTTGACAGCTGACAAAATACTTGACATAACGGACAGTTCTTTTTTCTGCGAACTCTCTGGATTCAAACAAATACTGTAGTGTTTCGTCTCCACTCTTTTGGAGTTTTTACAAACTAGGATAGTAACTGAAGAAGGAGGTGCGGCTGAGACTTTTCTGGGCTGGAGTGACTGTCAATCTATCTAGCATTAAGCAATTGTTCCCTCCTACATCTGAATTCAAACAGACCCCTGCATCTCTGCTGAGAGCTTTCCCAGCCTTTAGTATGTTGAAGTCTGTTGTTGAAAGCAGCCATGTTTGTCAGTTTGCTGTTTATCTGTAAGTAAATGAAACATTTGAATTTATTCAAATAATTTTATTCATTCTGCTACTAATGTCAGTGAGTTATTGAGGCTGTAAGGGCTAGTTAATCAGAAAAGGGATGGACTACCGTGGGGAACCTGAAGCTATTCTGTTTTGTGAATCCCTGTATTCTGCTGCACAGCTAGAGCAATTGAACAAAAACAAATCTGCAACACATTCTAAAAAAAGATGACTTTTCTGCACAAAATTGCTACTGTTTTTTCAAGCCAACCACTAATAAACTTTTACCTTCACTCTATTGTTTTTGGTTGTGGCCGTGTTTGGAAGGAAGGAAGGAAGGAAAGGAAGGAAGGGGAGAAGCAGTCAAAGGCAGGGATGTGTTCAGTCACTTAACAGAAAGCTGCACCAGTTGTACTGGTGAATCAGAACAAAAAAGTTGCAAAACAAAGGCCCAAATGAGCTGTAAAGTGAAGGCAGAGCTCCCCCACAAAAAAAGCACCGGGCCTCTTTTGATTTAGCAGGGAAGATGACCCTCACCCTCAATTTCTCCTGCTGTCTTAGATTGTTTCTGAAACTCTCGCAGTAGCTGTATTTCCCCCAGCATTTGTGATGGCTCTGATAGGGAGCTCTCTGTGTTCCAAGTGATGTGTTTTGGGATGCCTCCTTCATGAATGGGAAACTAAGACCCGCTAGCTCTACAAAAGACCCCCCTTGCTCGAGCTGACTTGTGAATATGGATTGACACAGCTGCTGGTCTTTATTTTATGGTAAGGAAGTACAAGCTCCAGGAGTCTCTCATGCCCACCTATACGCCTTGCAAGTGATTCAGCCAATTCCATCACACCCCAAATTTCTTATATGTGAGCAGTTTGTTAAATGGAAAAGCTCCTGTGCACTCTGTCTATACTGTAATTTTAATTTATTTATTGTAAAAGATGCAAAATTGTCCTCTAGGCATGTTACAAGACACACAGGGCTCTTCTGTATCCTAAAAAGTCAGAATATGCTTTCAAAATATTTTTATTTTTGTTTTTAGCCTGTAATGTTTGCCTAAACTAGCACGGCTCCCTCTTCTATAACTCAGAATGTGTGTGTGTTGTTGGTAGTGTAATTTCCTGAGTGCCACCCCAGAAATTCATGTCTACAAGATTAATTGACATTGGTGTCATTTTTCACTGGTGCAATAAGTCTCCTCTTGTTAGGACTGGTAATTTGAGTTTGGGTCAAACAGTTTTATTCTGGCACCTGCTGTCTTGGATTAGAGTCCCACTTCTGTCAGGTGCATGGGATGATATGGACCTTAGGCCATTATGACCCTGTGAAGTCTTTAAGCTGACATGGGGCATTTGTTGGGTTTTTTATGCAAATAGACTAACAAAACAACATCGCTAGAAATTGGGGGAATCTGCATGATTGGTGAAGTGTTGGCAAATGACCGTCTGAAGCATTTTCAGCCAGGCTGGGTGGAAGATGTTGGTGAATCGCACTTACCGAGAGTTCCAGTCTTGGTCATAGTATGACAGATAGTAACTACTAAACTGACCGCCAAGTTCTGACTGCCTTCCCGCGATTCTCCATGGTAACACTAGGAGGCAGTAAAGGGTCGGGCATTTTTCAATTGACTTCAAGCCAAGTAGGAAGGTTGGACCAAGACCATCTATTCATTTATCACCGAGTGGTGTTCGGAAGAGCGGGCGCTTTGTGGTGTTTCTGGTTTGCTACTGGTGACATCATTGTTTCCAATCAATAGGACGGAAGGCATCCGACCGAGTTCCATCAGGAGAGGAAGAACCACAGCGATACGAAACAGAGTGTGGAAACACGCAAATCGCGAACAGCATGAGTTGCTCTGACAGCATGGGTTTTTAATACGTTTAATGGAAGAGCAACCTAATATTTGAGTCTGATTCACTGCCCTGGCAGATCCTTCATATCCTGTCTTCTCATGGGAACTGTCGTCCTGAAAAATCTGAAAAGCGTGAGGGAAGGAGAGGCTGCACAGTTGGGTCTCCTTGGTGTTTGAGGCTGCTGGCCAGGATGGGCTCTTCCCTTGTGGTACGCCAGCGGACAAGCATATTTTTTATTCAGGGGATATTATGATTTCCTGACTGTTAGGGTAGGATAACAACGGAACCAATGACCTCGGGACGCGGTCGGGCATTCAAGACAAAATTAGACAGCCATCGGTTTGATTTGGCTTCCAGTCATCAGCAAGAGGTTGGACGTAATGGCCTTTCAGGACACTGCCAACACCATTATTCGATGATGGTACAGTATGAGGCTTTTAGAAACCAGGGCTGTGGAGTCGGTAGATAAATGTTCTGACTCCGACTCGAGAGTTTTTTTGTACTTCCGACTCCGACTCCCCGACTCCGATGTATTAATATGTGAATGTATTTTATACACTCCTTGAAGGAAAGAAAGGCAACATACATGTCATTACCACAGGAATACTGGCTGGGAAGCCAACAGTCTACTGTATTGAACAGTTTAAGCAAAAGACAAAAACAATGAAAACAACAAAGTTTTATTAATTTTTTTTATTAATTAATAAAGTGGAGAGGCTAGGTTACCCATGGGCGCTGCGTAACAGCAGAACACAACACTATGGAAAGTATAAGTATTGCCGCTCCTAATTGTGCATTGCGTGCCATATAGTGAAGCACATGAAAAGCATCCTTCTTCACGGTCACTTAACGTGTTCGTTTTGCGGTTACATGAGGCACTGCATGCATTGGTCTTTATTCTTACAGTAGAGAAGTCATTAATTATAACTTTTTGTGAATTGGGACATTTTAAACTTGCTTTTTAAAAAAATTCCAATCTAAATTTAGTAGGAGTTGGAGCATTGTTTGCCGACTCCGAATCCAGGTACCCAAAATTTCCTCCAACTCCGACTCCTCGACTCCAACCCCACAGCCCTGTTAGAAACTAAAAATATTCTGAGAAATTAGCGGTGAAGGTTGCTGTCCTCTTTTCTTCTAATGCATTTTTACTTTGGTCTTAATCGGATTGTACTTTAAATATAATCACCTGCTTCACACTGGACCCCAATGTAGCTTTAGTTGTATCTATCTTTTAATCACATTGCTAAACAATTTAGGGGCCAGAGAAAGGTAAGATAAAACAAACTGATGGACTGATTTTATTTTTACTCTGCCTTTCTACTTAAAAGGATCCATAAGCAATTCTTGATACAGGTCAGAAAGTTATAGGCTACTTTGGTTTGATCTTTTATGATTACACTAATCCAAATTGCCCATTAGGAAAAAAAAATAATTTCACAGTCTCCTGCTGTGGGTAGCGTGGTGTCACTGACAACAAGATAATTAATTGGCATTGGAAAATCTCTTCTTTTCCTGCACCTGAACTTTTTTCCAACATCATGTGGATATAATGCTTAAGCATGGGTTTTTCAAAGATAATAAACAAAAGTGGTGATAGCAGTATCGTCACAAAACAAATCCTAAATTCCATGGCAAAGTGACATTTTAAAAAGCCAAACAAAATGCACCAAAAATGAGCAAGCTTTTGAGAATATTAGCTCAACAGGTATCACCAGGTAAGATGCCAAATATAAACACGTGTGGGCAGAGATGGAAAGGGGACCGGGATGGGGAGACTGAAAATGTAACGCAATGGGGAGGCTGCAGACAAAATCATGGATCTCGTAGTTTGGGGAAAGAGGTTAGATTTCCCACTGTGATTTGTAGGAGAGAAGCCAGCCTTGGGGCAGCTGCATGGTGACCCACGAGCACCCCCAGAAGGACAGGTTTTATAAACTGCTTCTGTGTCCCCTGTACCTCGAAGCCCCTGGAAAGTGTTGCCATTCAGAATAGATTTGACAGACCAGATGTTAGGCAGTACAGGAGCATATCAGATTTCATCCAGGGTAAAACATTGCCCTCTTATGTTAGATGTACAGACCCTTCAAATCTGCCGAGAGATCGGCACGAACCGCCACTTCAGCAGTCTCTTGTTGGTTTATTTATTGTCCAAACCTATATTAAGGTTAAAGCAAAGCAAAGTAATATATACCACCCCATAGTGCTTAAAGCACTCTTTGATTTACAATTTAATTATGCAGGTTACACATTGCCCCCCCCCCAGTAAGTTGGGTACTCATTTTACCGACCTAGGAAGGATGGAAGGCTGAGTCAACCAGGACCCTGCTACCTGGGATTGAACCCCAGGTCCTGAGCACAGTTTTAGCTGCAGTACAGGCACTTAATCACTGCGCCACAGGTTAAACTACACTACAGGTTAAATTGCTGTATTGGCACTTTGCAAAAAATTAGTTGCTTTTGAATCGCATTTTGGGCACTCGGTCTCTAAAAGGTTCGCCATCACTGGTCTAGACAGATACAGAAACAGAGATAGAGCAGTTTTAGACATACAGTGGTACCTCTTAAGACAAATGCCTGGTAGGAAGAAAATAATTTCCGGGAATTGGCATGCTTCGCATGACAAAAAAATTCCCTATACGCTACCAAAAAGTCGTTCTGCAAGTACCCAGCAAAAAAACCCGGTTATTTTTGTCTTTATTCTAGCCTCCGATTAATCATGCATGCATTCGCGTTTGGCAAGACAAATTTACCCGTAGAACGAATTAAATTTGCTTTAGGAAGTACCACTGTACATATACACTGTATGCACATAAAGTTGGGTTAAAAGAGCCTCGTGGTGCAGTGGTTAAATGCCTGTACTGCAGGTAAAACTGTGCTCACGACCTGGGTTCAATCCCTGGTAACAGGCTCAAGGTTCACTCAGCCTTCCATCCTTCCCAGGTCGGTAAAATGAGAACCCAGCTTGCTGGGGGGGGGGGCAATGTGTAGCCTGCACACTGTAATTAAAATTGTAAACCGCCCAGAGACAGACTACTTGTAGTGGTATGGGGCGGTATAGAAGCAGAACACTTTGCTTTTTGCTTTAATTTTCTTGCAAAAAAAAAAAGCGTTTGCAATTAATCCCAGCCAGGGGTAACCTTTCCAACCGGGTTGTCATGGGCCGAAAAGGAAGCGCAGATCGGGATCTTCCCCCCCACCACCACCACCCGTAAGAGGGAAGGAGGGAGCGGCTGCCCCTTTCCCTCCCCCCCCCGCGCGCCCACGAGCAGCGTCCAGAGGAATCCCGGAAAAGGCGCGGACGCGCAGCGGATTAAAACCAGCAGCAGCAAGAGCAGCAGCAGCAGCAGGAGGAGGGCGCGTGGGAGGAAGCGGAGGGGAGGGAGGGGCGGCCAGGACGGGAACAGCCTGGAGGGGAAGGGAGGGCGGAGCGTGGCGGCGCGCCGCAGCCAACCGGAGCCGCGCTCTCAGCGGGCCAATGGCGGCCCGGCTTTCATCCGGCGGCGTGTGGGCTTGAGCGGGGAAAGCGGCGTCCCCACCTCGGGAAAGGCGGGCGCGAGGCGGCGGCGGCGGCGGCTGAGGGGAAAGCGGGGCCGGCTCGAGGAGGAAGGAAGGAAGGAAGGAAGGACTGAGGGGAAGCTCGGACAAGCCGCCCTCTCCTCCGCCTCACGGGGGTCCCTTCTTCCCTCAGGCTGGTCTGGAAGAGAGAGAGAGAGAGCAGCGGGTCCCCGGAACCGCCGTTGCCGCCGACCCCCCCGCCGCCGTTACCGCCGCCTTCGCCGTGCATGGAGCGGCCCTGCGGCGAAGGCGGCGGTCAGGCTCCGGAGCCGCCGCTCAGGAAGGAGGGCGGTGGAAGAGGGAGGAGGAGGAAGAGGGAAGACCGACGCCGCGGGGACCCCTCCCGCCCAAGGAGGAGCCCTTGCCCGCCCTCGGGGCGCTGAAGAGGAGGAAGAGAGGAGGAGGAGGAGGAAGAAGAAGAAGAAGGAGCGGCCCCCTCCTCCCTCTTCCCGAATCGCTTGGCAACCGTAAGTCTCCTCCTCCTCCTCCTCAGTCGGATTGGCCCCGCCCCCCGTCGGCGGTTCGAATGGGGGGCGGGGCGATGGGAAGAGATGGCCCCGCCCCTCGCGCCTTTAGCCCCGCCCACTGTGGGGGTGGGTGGGTGGGAGGACAGGAAGTGTTGCGCCCCCTCCCAGCCACCCACCCACCCTTCTTTCCAGCTTTAATTTGGGGCAGATGTGAAACTTGGAGAGGGCAGTTGGGGTGGGGGGTTGTGGGGTGGGGTGGGGGGTTGTGGACCCCTTTGGGTCCAGTATTGCTCCCCTCCCAGGAAAGGGGTTTCCCAATGGGGTTGTAATTGCAAAAAAATATATATATATATATATATATATAAAATTTCGGAGAGAGGGGAAATTTGCTGAATGGAATCGCCTGCGGGGCGAATTTCCATACAACATAAAAATGCATTCCATTGCGTTCCAATGGGAAATTTGTATCAAGGAAAATCTGCTGAACATAATTTCATTTGGAACAAATTAATTCCTTTATACAAGGTACCACTGTATTTTGAATATATATATATATATTTACCCCGCCTTTCTTCTTGGAAAAGGACCCAAGGTGGCTTGGAATAAGGATAATAAATTAAAGACCGTCTCTCAGCTTCCACCCACCCACTCCCTGTTTTTTTTACCCAGGTTTTTTTTTTAAAGGGTGGGGAATGTCGCATTGCAAGACCTCTGACTAATCAGGTATTAGAAACAGATATTATGCGGTTTCCTAAACACTTCCTCCCTTTCCTTCCAAGGACTGGTGACGGTGTAAGTATGTGTGTGTTGGGCCAGTGGTATTGGACACAAATGTCCAATCCTCACCTCTCCAAAATGGAGCTTCCACCCCCACCCACCACCCACCCCCACCACCAGCACCACTTCCAGATTATTATTTTTTTAGGGATGAAACAGTTCTGTGGAGGCAGCTATTTGTTTTCCTCCATCCAGGATTCCCGCAAGTCTTGCTTCTCTCCTGCCAGTTAAATTTGGGGTTTGGAATTGGAGAAAGATGGGGGGGGTAGCCCCAGATCCCATTCTCGCCTTTTCTGTAACAGTATTTCTAAAACATTCTCCTTCGTTCTCTCTGTCCCTTACAGGCAGAGCATCACCAGGGCATTATCTCACTCTTTTTCTCTCTCCTCCCACTGTTTATGCAGGGTGGGGATGGAATAGAGCCCCCTGGGCCAGATCGGCTTCTGGCAGCGTTTGTTGTTTAATAGTATGTTTCCCTCCTCCACCATCACCCCATTGCAAGCCAAGGAGCAAGAAGAGGGAGTGGAGACGAGATTACATATGCAGGGTAGGGTTTGGACATGGGAACTGGGTCTTTGACCTCAGAGTGGCTGTCCAGACAAAGGTCCTTCTGAGAAGAATTGCTTCAGGTTTGGACATTTTCCTTTCCTTCTCTTTATTTCCCTTGCCCAAAATGTATGGTCAATAGCTGCAACTATTTAGACTGCACAAACAGATGGAACATTATTACCTATACCTATTCATCAGTTCCACATACAGTATTGAACTCCCTTAGAAGGTGGTTCAGAATGCAGTAATGTCCTGATTATATGCAATAGAACCTCCCTTCCTTATTCACTCTGCCTTCTTTTCAGTAGTTTATTCCTCAGCGCTTGATCTCCAGTTGTTTAACTCAGTAAATGCATATTTAATTTATCTTTAAGGACCGAATTTAATGGAAGGCTGCATTTAATGCAGTCATATCCTTCCAACAAACACAGGAAGCTGTGTTATATCAAATCCAGAGTATTTGTACATCTAGCCCAGTATTGTTTGCACTAGAAAAGCTGCTGCCAGTTGAGATCTCAAGTAGCTACTTGCAGCCTCTTCCTTTGAATTGGTTCTGCCAGGAATTCAACCTTGGTTCTCCACGCAGCATGACAGGGCTATATAATCCTTTTCCACGGAGCAGATTGTTCCCTCTCAGCATCGTAGCTACTGTTCAAAATGGGCATTATTAGATGCTCTCCTCTTTCTAATACAGGGCTGTCCAACTTTGACCAGGCCGAGGTCTACTTTTTCTGGCCCAAAGTGCCTGAGGGCTACTACAGTGGTACTGTATCTTTAATTACGGGCGGCTCTACTTACCTTCCCCCTTTTAAACTGCCACCATTCATTTTAAACATTTAAATTTTAATTTTAAGAATTTAATAAATTTAAGTAATTCAAATAAATTAATAATTTAATTTAAATTTTAAACAAATCTTAGATGCTGTTTCCCTACTTATGATCCCCCCCCCAGCCTTGCCTTTGGGCTGTGGCTTTGAAGCAGCGAGCACTGGGCAGTGAGTTGGAGGGGGGGGGAGGTACAACTGGTTTGCTTTCCCCAGTCTTGGCTTCCCTCTCCCCCTCCCGCTTTGAAGGGCAGCCCCAGGCAGCTGGGTAGCGGTGGGGTGTGTGTGGGGGGGAGACAGGGATCGCACCACTCCCTCACCCAGCTCTTCTTCAGCAGCCTTGCCTTTCAGCAGGTGTGGTGGTGGTGGTGGGGGCAGAACTGGTTTGCCTCCCCTACCCTTAACTTCTCCGCTGGGGCTTCTGTGGCACCGTATTCAAAAGGATCAAGCCACCCCCCCCGGCTCCCATTCACCCAAGTGAAGGGGATGAGGGGGAAGGCTGGGTCCTTTTGAATTTGGAGCAGCACAATCACCCTCCTGGCCCCATCTTTGCCCCGCGCACTGCTGGGGCGCTCGTCATCTGCCCAGGGAGGGAGGGAAAGAATGGGGGACTTCGTGGCAGCCCTCCTCCTGCTTCTCCACCTGGAGCGTGGCTGGGGCACTTGTCCTCTGAATGGGGAGGGGGGAATGGGGGACTTTGTGGCAGCCTCCAGACCACTTCTTTGCCCCATGCACCATCGGGGCGCTTATCATCTGGCCAGGGAGGGGGGGGAACAGAGCAGGGCCTGCGCTTCAGCCAACCGGTGGGCTACTTTTCAACCATTTGCGGGTGACCTCTTGTGCAGACCTGTTCTAATAGATGCCCTCACAGTTGGCTCCTTTCAAGAAGAAATGTGGGGTAAAATATTTGAAATAAATAAAATAAAAATGTCAATAATCATGGAATACATGTGAGTCAGCCCAAGCCTTTGAAGTGTTCTACATATTCCCTTCCAGGGACACAGACTCTGAATTGACTGAGTAATTCATCTGTTCTTTAGGAGGACTCTCGTATTCTTTTTGATATATAGTTATTGCTCCTACTGCTGTATTTAAAAGATTACATCTTTGTACTGGACATTATTCACCTCATGGCTATATGTATAAAATGGAGGTGTTAATCAAGAAGCCTTGAATGTATGCTTTGCTCAGATGGCCTTATGACTCCAGTTCTGTCTGCCCCTCATAGAGTCTTGGGGGAAATGTGGAAAAACCCACGGCTCTGTAGTTTGTCTCTATTATTGACAGAGTATAGCCTCTGCAAAGATCTCTGCAAATACATAGGTAGTGGTATTTAGTTTATCACACCCTCAGGAAACAGAAACCATGGGTTCTCAGATCTAACCATCCTTAAAAGTAAAGACTACTCAATAGAGCATGGCTCTCTAATGTTTTTTAATTAAAGAGAATATAGATTACTTTTCTTTGCTCTTGTTTGAGGGGCAGTTTTTATTTTGTTTTTTGTTTTTCATCTGTACATTTCTGAATAGAGGTGAAGCATGTCCTTTGCTTTCAGAGGGGTCCCAGATTCAGTTCTTTCGTACCCAAGGAATGCCTGGCAAGGAGTGTTGGATGAAATATTTAAGAGCCACTCATGATTAGTGTGTATCATATTAAGTTAACTGAGTGAATGGTCTGACTTGAGAGGCAGCTTCCTATGTAATATTTCCGTATTTTTCTGAACAATGAGTGGATTTTTTTGGTGTTTTAAAAATGCATGTTTAATCTGTAATTGAAAGGAAGCTGGCTAGATAATTTAATAACTTGGTGTATCTGCCTTCAGAAATATGGGCTGGGAGTTCGGTTTTCTACAATGCCGCTTTGGGGAAGAGGCAGTCTCTCTTGTCTTGAAGGAACTACACAGATCCAAAGCACCGCTAAAGGTACTGATAAACCAAATCTGAGTGCTTCACACCTAGAAAAGGCTGGGAAGGATCACTATAGATTGGAGTCAACATAACGATACATAAGTTTGAAGAAGCAATAGGCCTAAAGCAGATAATACCGACTTGTTGCACAGAACTGTTTGTCCTTTGAGCTATCTCAAACTCTTCCATTTCTTTTTATTTCGTATCATGGCGGTAGAGTGTACTGTTTTCAAAACCTGATAATAAAATTTAGATGGCTACAGAACTTATTTTACTCTTGTACTTTTCTTAATGGGCAAAAACTGGTGCTTGGATGCAAGTCGCACTGAGCACAGGTGTTCAGGCAGTTCTGTTCTGAGGCACAAAACTAAGTCTTAAAGTGCAGTAGAACATTGCTCTGTTTCATGCAACTGTTGTTTAAGTAAGGGTAAAATAGAATGTGAAATGTGTTGTGTTTTGTGATCATTTTAAGCGCATTTAGTCAACAGCTGGCCCCATAGATTCAGTGAGCTATACTCTCTGCTAGTAGTAAATGTGTTTGGGATTGCATTGTCAGTATCACAAAAGCTTAGACTAGATAAAGTGTCACCTGTATTTTAGTATTCACCAAACTTTGGTTTTTCCAGACATTCTCCGACTGCCAACAAAAGTTCCTTCCCCTTGATTGAAAGTGTTCAACAACTTCACACCTCTGTGTATAAGATGGGTCTTGCAGCCAAACCAAAAATGTGGATGTCAGCATCCTGGCGCCCTTCTTGCTAGTTTGGCTTCTGTATGAATGAGAGAGCCCTTGCTATCCTGTCCATAGTAGAAAATACTGCAGGGGGTGTGTGTGTGTGTGCTGTGTTACACCTGCGTACTTGAGGTACTCTGGGCACCTGGAAAGCTCAGCCTCCAAACAATCCCAAACCTTTGTTCCAGTCTTAGAAAAAAGGGGATGTAGTTACAAAATGCCCCCCATTTCTCTCTACATCTTTTAACAAGATTAGGGAGAATTTGGGTGAGGAGGGGGATGATGTTCCAAAGGCTAGAGCATGTATAGTTTCTGTTGTCGAATGTTGTGGGTGAGAAGCTGGGTGCGGGTTAATGACAAAAGCATAGATGTCTCTCACCATTCCTCCTGTGTGCCATGAATGTTACATCTTGGTATTTCTCTCAGTGATGTAAATGGTAGGGAAGATGAACTATAGGCAAACAAGAAGACTGTTGCAGCAGGCAGGAAGAGGGACATTAGTACAGTTAGTCCTTGCTGAAGTGAGGGGATTGAGGTGTGCACGTCTTATACGTTTTGTGGGTTTGCATGTGGGTTTATAAACCATAGTGGGCTGATCTCTGTCATATAGTAATTAAATGATGTGCAGAAAAAGCAAATGTTGAGACATAGATCAATGTGAATAGTACAAGGCCAGTTATATCTTACAACAGTGGTGACGAACCTTCAGCATTCCAGATGTTTTGGACCACAACTCCCACAGTCCTTTGTCATTAGCAATCTTGGCTTAGAATTCTGGGAGCTGTGGTCCAAAACATCAGGAGTGCCAAAGGTTCACCACCACTGTCTTAAACGTCATTGATTCTACAGTATAATACTGTATCAAGGCTTATGGTTACATACTGTATTTGCTTGCTAATACATATCCAGTGAGAAGTACCTCTGAGCAACCAGATACAGAAGGCTTTGGAAACTGGAATGGAGGCAGTTGTTTTCTGCTGGACCTGTTGATTTTTTTCTAAATGACTTAGTACTAAGTGAATATGGACAGGTGGACCAGTAATTACTGCAAGCCTGTGCATTCACTATGTTTTTGATGTAGGTGGAGATGTTCCAAGGCAGGACTATTCCACATGGGTTAGCATTTCTGCTGAAAATAGGAGTTTGTATTTGTATTTGAAGGTCCGTTTAAAGAAGCTAAGCAGTTGAAGTATGCTGTGGAAGAATGTTCATATATTTGGTTGTATTCTCCTACCCTCAACACAGGTAAGGAAGAAGGCAGAATGTTCTAATGAGAAACTCACCTTTCTCCCTTGAGCAGATGCTTCCATGTAGTAGATATAAAGCTGCTTGCTTTCCCAGCCAAATTTTAAAATAACAATATATTCTTGAAGTCTTTCGTGGCTGGAATCTGATGGCTGTCGTGGTTTTCGGGCTGTTTGGCCGTTTTCTGGAAGTTTTTCTTCCTGATGTTTCGCCAGACTCTGGCTGGCATCTTCAGAGGGCAAGGAGCTCAGGGAACTAGGAGTTCTCTCTGTGCTCTTGGTTATAGAATGAGTGAGATGGTGGGTTTTTAAAGTTTCTACAAAGCCTGGCTTTGTGTACTGAAAAATACAGCCTGCAAAAGATCAGTGATTCCCTCCCAGCCACATGCACCAGTGATCACTTCTTACAGTAGAACAGCTAACGACACCCATCATGCGCAGAGACTGATCAGCCCTCCCTTATTGCAGTGAAACCTCTTAATCCGTCCACATCCAAACACAACAACTAACACCTATTCTTCTGAATAGGACAAGTTCCTTCATGCCCATGAGTTTAAAAACCCACAGTCGCACTCATTCTATATCCCAGAGCACAGAGAGCATTCCTAGCTAAACTTCATGCAAGGCTAATTTCCCACGAGGAAGAAGCCTCCAACATCATCTTTCCTTCTCCCTGGCACTGGCCAATAGATAGGGAGGCGGGATGATGCATTTTCCTGCACAGCTCCTGATTAGTCAGCACCAGGGATAAGGATAGATGACATTGGAGGCGTCTTCCTTGTGGGAATTTAGCCTTGCATGACCCCAGAGAAAGGTAAGGGATTGGCTGATTTCATTCTGGAGGGTTGGTCCGGTTTCAAACGCCATTTGGGCTCCTGTGTTTCATTTTGGAACTGGACCACTTCTGAAATGAAACACCCATCTCTAGTTGAAGGGTGTATGTGGGGGAGACATTCTTGGAATAACATAGTCCAAGTTGGAAAATCAGGTTGATTGTGCCTGTTACTTTTCATCTCCTTATACTGTTATTGACAGATAATGCATACAGGGAATGTAAATCCAGTTTAACTTTGGCCAAAAAGAGTCTTACCCTGACGGTCAGAGGATCCCAACCGAGGGGTCATCCAAAACAGCACTTGGATGAACACACTTGAGAATCTCATGATGTTGTCCCGGGTTCACCTGGACCTTCCCCATGACTGTGCCAAGTGGAGGATCAAAACAAGAATAGCGGACCCTACCACCAAGTGGGACAAATGCTAAGAGAATAAGAAGAAAATGCAATTTCTAACCATATACACGCTTGACTAGCTGCCCCAAGATGAGAAATAGTTTGAAAATTAAGAAAGGGTGTTGAAAACAAATTAAATATAAAGAAAAATGAAACCATAACCTGCACTCTTCTTTGAAAACATTCCTGGATGGTGCAAGGGGAACCTCAGTTCCCCTGTCCTCCCCATGTGTTTGAGGCTTGCCTGAGATGGAATTTTTCCAAGCAGTCCCTCACAATCCAGTTTGGGGGGGGGGAGCCACCATTGGGTCACTTATGATCATGTGACCTGCTCCAATGCTCATATTGCAAGACATTGCTTGTTGGTCAAGGCAAAGTTGATCATAAATGGTTGCTCGTCTTGCAAAACACTTGTAAACCAAGGTATTATTGTATGTATGGTACTTCTAAAACTTAGGAATCCAAGGTTGATTGGATACCTAATGTTTAGAAGTACAGCATAGGCACTATCTCAAGTGACCATATTTCGTGATCTTGTTCTATATACTTACTGGACCAGTTTCATCTGATGGTTTCCAACCGTTTCCAAATGTTATCCATCTGAAGCTGAAACATTTTCGTATAGAAACCAGTGTATGAGAGAGTCTGCTTATAGCATTTGTTGCATTATATTTGTTTCTTTATGTGATGCCCTGAAAATGCCAGGAAGGATCCTATCATGTTGGGAGTGTGTGAGGGTCACAGGTTCTAAATCTAGTTGGTTACACGCGTACAGAAACTATATTATCTTTGATACACCTACGCGCACTGAATAGTGTTGTCTGTCTTCCCTGTTGTTTTCTCCTCGCCCCCAGAAAATATTCTTAATCTCATGTGAGGTCTTTTCTTTGGTCTCCTTTTTATTCATAAATGAAGTCAAAGTACAGGATTTCGAGGCAGGGAATGTGTTAAATATGATTTTTTAAAACCAGGGTTTTTGTTTTGGTGTGTGTGTGTTAGGTACACTAGTGTGCATCAGTCTGTTTTTGCAAATATTTAAAGAAGCACTGTTGAAGCTTAATTTTGATTAGGAGGGAATTTTGTGTAGATGTAATTGACTATTTTTTATGTTCTAGGTATCATCCAGGGATGGAAAAAAATAACAGGAAGGGAGTAATTATTTTCTTTCTTTCTCATGCTAAATATAGAGTGACATTAAAACCTAGGAGCAGCAGATATTGGCGTGAAAGGAATTGTGCCCTATTTTAATGTTTTCAGTTTAACTTTTTAAACTTGTTAAAATATATATTTCCCAAGAGGTGCTGAATTGTTGTAAACTGGTGCTGCTTTCCAGTGTTTCCCTGCTGGTTATATTTCTACATTGAATTAGGAATTAACAATTCCCTTAGTTTTGGGGAAGTATGTAACAGACATAATAGAATAATTGTCATGGTTTTGTGTCTCTGTGGTTTTCGTTTAGTTTTAGTGACTTCCAGAAGGAAGGCATAGTGGGAAAGGAGGAGATGGCATGTGTGGATTACTAGAACTTGCCATGTTTTGTGCTATAAAATAATCCAGCAGATGCATTCATAATTTTGCTTATGTAGAAAACAACCCTTGACTTGATTCTTGTAATTTGCTTCAAAAATAAGTTTTTTTTGTCATAGAATGTAGATTTTGCCACTATTCCAACTGTCTGAGAAATATAATATATTTAAGACTATACAATATAGTAATTCTCTGCAGCTAGAAAGTTAGACATCAGGAGAAAGTCTAGGCTGATTGCATTTGCTTTCTGACTGCTACTTTTCTGTGCACAACTTATTTATCTTGTACAAAAGAACATTCGTTCATATTCTTCTTGTTAGTAAGCTATACAGTCAGGAGACAAATGGTAACCTATGATTTACAGAGATTTGACTGGATTAAGGTGGGTGGTATTTCTCTTCTTTCTGTTCTGCCTGCCTGTCTAGGCATGGTGGAACTCTCTGTAGAGAGAATGTAATAAGTACTCTACTGTTTTGTTTTTCAGCCCTGATGGTTTTTGATATTTTGGCCCAGTGCAGAATTCCTTTGGGAGCTTTACAGAGGTTGGGGGGATTTCCTAGAGCAGTAGCAGAGGGAAATGCTGAGCACTTTTCTCTCCTTCTTGCTGGCCTTTAAGCATACCAGTTCTGCGCTGCTTCTACCTGAAATATTGTCCTGGCCAGGATTTTTAGTGTCTTTTGTCAGTTTCAGTCTCTTATAATGACACATTCCAAGGGTCCTGCTAAGTCAGATGTCATGTCCTGAGGCCAAACCATTTGAAACTGACCAGTTTAAAGAGATTGAAATTATTGACCAGAGCCAAGAATGAAATGAAAAAATTCTGCAGAAAATAATAATTCAAGCACAAGCAGTACAGAACTGAAATTATAGAGAGTGTGTGGATGATACACAATTTAGTTCTCCTTTCTGTCCAATTCTGGGACACGTGTTTTAATTTGTAAGTAACCTGTGCTGCCAGTAATGGCTGGGGTGAGAATGAACACACCAACTCTGTGACTAGAGGAAAAAGTACACCCAGTACAACTCCTCAGCTTGACCTCATAGCTAGATGGGTGTTATATAAATCAAACCGATGGGTAGGTAGGCAGGGTTTTAGTAAGTAACTGCCTATTATGGAAAAAAAATTCTTGGGGGAGTTTTAAAAATCATTGTAATATATTTTTCAGTTGTTTAAATGGTTTTTATTCAGTAGTTTTAATTTGAATATTTTTTTCAGTTTGTAATTGATCAGAGTATTAACATCTGATTTCTAAATGCCTTGCAAACAGCCTTCTGCTTTTTGTTGGCAGAAAAGCAGGATACGAAATAAACAAATGTCAGACCTGTGATGGATATCTTATGGATCTTTTTATAAAAAGAGAAATGTAATTGAAGGGGACTGTTAGTTTTCTTAGGAGAGAAAGTATAACCTTTCCCATTCTATGGTTTCTCCATCAAGGTTTGTTCCCCAAACTGATGCTTGCTTTGTGGGCCGATGTGGGCACTCCTCATATGAGTATGAAGGAGGTCTAGATAAGGGAAATATTAAATACAGCCTTGTTCACTTTGCTGCTTTTTCATCCTCCCACAACTTGATGGCTGTTTTTATTTTTTTCTTGTAACATTTTGTTTAACATTTAAAAGTTGTCCTTGGAACAGATTCCACCCTACTGTGTTTAGCGGGACTTGCCTCCCACTAAATGCTTAGATGCAGCAGTAGAAGAGCTCGGATTGCGGAGTATCTGTTCACTGAGCTTTTGGTTGCTTTATGGAACTCTTTCTGCATAAAGTTTTGTTGGAATGAGGAATCTTAATAGGCAAGCCTCTTGGGGAAGGGTGTGGGGGAGGAGGGGAGGCAAGAGTGTGCTTTGAAAAGAAGAAAAACCATGTAAGTTTATACAATCAACAGGGAGCTTTGGGATAGCCCCGAAAGGGGTGGTGTCTGTTTTATGAAGAGTGTATGCATGCTACCAGCAGTTCACTGCATTCATTTTTTAAAAAATGTAACATGTATATATCTCTGTTTTCCAAAAGGAAACTCACCCATTTAATAGCAGGAGCAATGTTCTAGCATTTTGATTCAGTGTTTATCAGTCGATCAAAGAATAGTAGAATAGTTCCTTTCTGCCAAGTACTCAGTCTCCCACAAATGTTTCAACAAAGGACTGAAAAGATAAGTTAGAGACCCTACAACAGTGTTGGCGAATCTATGGCACGGGTGTGTGGGGTCAAAGGTGGTATTCAGAGCCCTTTCTGTGGGCACCTGGCATTGCCCCTTCACAGCCACCTGTATTCAGGTTAAATTGCTGTATTGGCACTTTGCAAAAAAAAAAAAAATAAAAAAATAGTGGGTTTTGAATCGCAGTTTGGGCACTCGGTTCTCAAGGACATTGTTCAATAGTTACATTACTTTTGCATGGATTCTCCAAGGAGGTGGTTGTGTTTAGACAGAACAAAAGCTTATAGGGACTTGCATACATGGATTGTATGGTTATCAGACAGAGATCAGTCCAGATCTCTATCACATTTCTCAAAATAGCTGTCCGGATGCCTCTGGGAAGCCTGCAAGCAGGCAATTTCTCACCCTGACGTTCAGGGGCATACTGCTGTCAAAACTGGAGGTTGGAGAGAACAGTCACGAGTAACCATTGATGGCCATAAGCTCCATTGAATTGTTGATTCAGGTTGAAAGCTGTGTACATTGGCCATACTCAGTGTCCTTTCTGGTAGCTAACGCCACAGTTTGAGTGCATGCGTCCTGGGGGATTTTTCTGCATTCTGAATTTCTTACCGTTCAGTTTTACGACCTGTGGCATTATGTGAGAGGGGGGGGGGGAGTCTTCTCTCTGTCCATCTCCACCATGCCTTGTGTCCGTTTATAATAATTTCTCATGCCCTTACATGCCTTTTTAAAATATGAAAATACCCCTAATTGTTGTTGCCGCCCTCTTACCATATTGCTGATTGTTTTCTCTGCCTTTCTCACTCTGCAATATTTGACAATGATTAGACAGTGTCCCAAATATGGCCCCATGCTATAGGTGTTGAGAAAGCACTAGGATACCAACAGTCCTCATTTTTAATTTCTGATCCTTTTTGAATGAATCATGCTCACACTTTTTGTGAACTAGAAATTGGCAATCTCTTTACTTTTAAAGAGTTTAAAATCAGATTCTGGGGATTAGAAAGGAACTGCTGTGTATCTTTGTTTTGGCAGTGTGCTCCCAGTATGTGCAGCATGATGGTTGTGTTACAGATAAAAGATTTCCTGACCACTGAATGTATGTTTTTAGCTGTTGACAAAACAGCTGGGGTGAATCTGCATACTTAGGCAATTGTAATGTGAGATACCGCTTTGGGGTTGTTGGACTTGGGGTAGAAGGTTCTGAACTGAGTAATGAATAAGATGCAAATTTATGCAGCAGAGGATCAGGGAAGCTTGGTTTTGGCTAGCATGTATAGTTGAGCAACAGAAAAGGCAGTTATGAGTCATTAAGTCACTTCTGATGTATGGTGATCCTGTAAATAGATAGAGTCCCTGTGACGCAGCCAAAACTGTGTTCACAAACTTGAGTTCAGTCCTGGGTAGCTGGGTCAAGGTTCACTCAGCCTTCTGTCCTTTCAAGGTTGGTAAATTGAGTACCCACCTCACTGGGGGAGAGGGGCATCATGTAGCCTGTGTAACTTAATTGTAAACTGCTGGTTTACAAAGTGAGTGATCTAAGTGCTAGGGGGGTAATCTATAAGCAGCACACTTTGTTTTATATTGACCTCTAAAAGCTTATTAGCAGTCTTGCTAAGGATTTGTAAATTAAAAGTTGTTTTGTCCTATGTTGAGTTAACCCACCTCATATTAGTTCTTCTTTGTCTCATAGCATTATTGCCCTTCCCAGTGAGTCTTGTATTCCTTACGATACAAAAAAAAGAGCCTCAGTTTTATCATTCATGCTTCTAGAGAGAGCTCAGGCTTCATTTGATCTAAAACCCACTCACATTTTCCTAGTGGTCCATTGCATTCAAAAAGTGTTGATTACTTTCTTCATTGTCTTTCATTTCACATTCATACATAGTACCCAAGAATACCACAATACAATAATTGTGGCCTTGGTTTTCAGAGATACTCCAGGTGTTTCTCTGATTCCTTCATATCATAACTCTCATAATCAACATGTTTTGATTTCTTGGCTGCAGAGACCATTTGGATTGATGACCGAACAAGGTTATAGAAAAACTGTTTCTTTGCTCATTTCTTTATTGCCAGCAATCTGTTCCTGTCCTTTATTTATTTTTTTCTTCTACACATATCCACTCTGGACTTGTTGCCATGTTTTTTTTTTTTTTTACTCAGTCAGGCACAGTGGAACATAGGAAGTTGTCTCATGCTTGCAATTGTTTACACTGCTTGTCAGCTGTTTTCCTAGTTGTCAGGGGTTGAACCTTAAAGTTCTTGAATGCAAATCTTATGCTTACACAGTAAGCTTTGGCACTTCTTCAAGATACACTGATGATGCTGTATCACTCATATCCAGGATAATTCCTAGAATTTTCTTACATAGCATTGCAACACTTCTGTTGTGCATTGTAGTGGAATGATTAATTTTACCAGTGGTGAACAGACCCAATAAATGTCCTTCACTTTCCAGAATAAAGGACATGTAATAATGGACTTTAGTTATGAGAACACAGCTTTCAGGTGAATATCATGAAAAAACTTCCTAACTGTTAGAGCAGTACGGCAGTGGAACCAATGACCTCAAGAGGTGGTGAGTTCTCCAACACTGGAGACATTCAAGAGAAATGTGGACAACCACCTTGCAGATATCCTTTGATTTATATTCCTTTACGGGGCAGGATGTTGGACTTTATGGCCTTGTAGGCACCTTCCAACTTACTATTGTACGATTCTATCTCCTAACTTGCTGCCTGAAACAATTGTAGTTCTGTTGTTACATACTCCTGAAAAATGTGTAAATAATGTTTAAATGCATGTCTGCACCTAGCTTCCATTGTTATAGCTCTGACACATGTGAGACAAAGCTGCAGTCATGTAGTGACACGTTTATACCTTAGACAGTGGAATGAGTGTGATCCGATACAGACATCTGTTTTACTTATTTATAATTAGTGTTGGCTATAAGCAGGTCTGTGTGTGCTTTGTACTAAAAGAAAAACAAGGTATTTTTTGCTTTTGAAGTAGCCTGAATGCTGAATTCTACAACCTGCTTACTTTACACAAAAAAGTAGTTATGAGGAGGGGGAAGGAATTAGAATATTGAAGCCATATTTTCATATTATTCATACTGAATAATGAATCAGTATTGCGGAATCTCTTTTTCTATGAGATGCAAGTCAGGAAAAAGCCTGGAAGGAAGAAATCAGTACCACAGATATGATGCCAGGTCTTATTTCCACCCATCTTTGAGTTGTGAAGCTGTAATGCACGACCAGATTGGATAACTTTAGTTGTATTATAGGTACGTGGCCATTGGCTGGGAGGAGAATAATTCTCATTTGTCTTCACAGCTGCATTAATGGATTGTGTATTGATATGTGTCTAACTTTCCAGAGTAGTTTTTTCTCTGAACTCAATAAATCTGTATCTAGTATCTCTGTCAAAAGAATCTACTTTTTGGTTCATGGGATTTTTCTCTGTATTTAGTTTTTATAGTGAGCTTCTAGTAAGCTATTTGAAATATTTTCTACTTTCTCCAAAAGTACATGAACTACAATGTTCATTTCAAGACTTGTTTGGCTCTTTTCTGTTAATAAATCAGCTGGCACAAAAACCATATACTGTACTCATTGTGAACTCTCTTTTGTGTACTTCATACTTCCTCTGCCCCATCCTATGCTTGTACTCCATGGCCAGTGAAAGGATGGCACATAGGCACCTTTAAAAAGCTTAGCCATGCAGTCCGAGAGAAAAGGCTTGAATTAGCAGGATGCATGCTTCTGAACCAGAGAGTTATTCACATGGATGATCATGAAATCTGGGAAAGAAGATTCATCGCTTTGCTTGTTTATTCCCTTGTGGCCAAGTGTTCTGTTAAAAATGCATTTCCCCCCAGCTTGAAATAATCTGATACCAGACAGTTGAATTTACATGACCTGTCAGTTGCTTAGCACCCCCTTTCCCTTCCTGGAACTGATCTGAAGAGTGCTTCTTCTGTAGCTTAACAGTTGGTTGGAGGCGTAGTTCCTTCTGCTGTTGCAACTCATGCTCAACTTTCAAAGGAGCCATTTGCCCATCTGTGAGCTGTTCCTGCTAATTATTCATTTTGAAAACAGCACTGTTGCAAGTGTAAGAGTAATTGCAGGTCTGACACTGCTACAATTTATGAGCTGCCTATATAGGGTAATTATACCTCATCAGAAGCTTCCCTGTTTGAAACATCCATTTTCATTTCCTCCATGCCAGACCAATGGGAACAAGCCAGGAAAACCTGTATAGAATTTGAGAGCCAGAAATGTTTCAATTCTTACATTTCCTTGCAATCATAATTGGTTTCCGTGTTACAGAGATTTGAAGAGAAGTCTCCCATTAAAAAAATAGTGACGGAGTTGTGTTGAGGTCAGACTCATCCAACTGCTTTCTTAATGATATGATCACCTTTCTTGAAGTATGTACTAGTTCCAGTGGTCTATCTTATATCTTGCAAACATTCTTCAGTTATATGTTTCAGATGCTATTACCACCTTGGTGCAGTTCTGACCTCTGTGTATTATTTATTTATTTATTTATTTATTTGACTTTTATAGCACCTATCTAGCCCTAGGGCTACTCTGGGCAGTTTACAACATAGGATAACATGACAAGTAACAAAGGAATATATTTTAAAAAACTAGAATACAAACAGCGTAATAAAAATAAAGTATACATAAATCAACAACAATAAACTAAAATTAAGCAAAACTGAAAATAGAAATAGCTAAAACGGGCGGGGAGGGAGAAGATAAATGGGAAAAGAATAAAAATATGTCTATATTTTTATATTGTATTTTATACGTATATTGATTTCTTTGTTTATGGCTTCTGTTTTTATCCCTTGTTTATGCTAATTTATTGTTCACCACCTTGAGCTGCTTTTGCAATTAGGTGGTATACAAATCATAAATAAAACTAAACTATATTTGGTCGCAAAAGAAGTGAAGATCATCACTTTTCATGACTTATAAACATGTTTGTTAAGAGTATTTTTTCCAAATATTGTACAGACTAAATGCAGCTTTAGTACCAGCTAGAATAGACCTATTAAAATCAGTGTAACGTAAGTTAGTTGGTATTAATAAATCCACTCATTTCAGAGAGTTTGCAATATTTAGGAGTAAGTCTGGATTTAGTGAATGTTACTGAATTTGTAGATTTGTTGTTTTTCTTATTTACCCATTTCAGCAGTCTCCAGCCTTTGTAGCATCAGGGACTGCTATTGTCCCTGCTTGGGGTTTCTTCTCAGGTGTATGCAGCTCCCCCCCCATGTGAAACTCGAGTTGGGGAACCCCTCCGTTAGATGACTGGAATGTCTGTTCTAATGACATTTTCTTCCCCTTACGCTGTTGGTTTCCCATTTAGAATTGGTTTCATTATTGGCTATGTTTATTCCTTTAAACAGTTCTGTTGAATTTTTAAAATTGTATATTTGCTTTTTCATACTCTGAGGCTGTAAGTTAGGAAACAGGGGAAAAAAAAGCCCCAGCTTTCTCTCTCAAGCTCATAGCAGGTTTTGAGATGGAAGTTGGGTTTTTGATGAGAAAAGTGGGGAGCACCCCCTGCCACAGCTCTGTTTCCTCAATCAAGTTAACAGCTGCAAAGTGTAATCTTACTTCCAAGTAAATATGCACTTTCCTTCTAATTGTGACTTCCTGGCATATGTCTCTGAAGTGTCCTCGTGAGGATGCAGGAAGGAAGGAATTTTGCTTTGCACCTTCTGGCTGAAGCACAGATGTGCTGGAAGAATAGGCAGAGAGGCAGTATGGAAAGATAAATCTTTAATTTCCACTTCAAAGTTTATACTCCCTGATTAGCCTGTGGGTGTTAACTCCTGGGGAGAAGGTGTCCGCTTGCCTTGATTGATTTCTCTTGAGAGACATTTGACTTTTTGCTGGGACAAATGAATCACATAGGCTGTAAGAGCTAGCATGACATATGGATGCACAGAAGTTGGCTGTAGTTAACCTACAAATATGAACTGGAGATGTGGTGCTCCAGTAGATCAGACTCGGGAAGCTGAAGCTACATATTTATATTTTCTCCTGGTTCACACCCAGGTTTTGTGGTTAGGTCATCTCTACTTAAATCTGGAGGCAGCATCAGACGTGGCTAGAAATGAAACAGATGCTGTTATGTTCTTGTTTTGCCTTTTAAAATGTTAAAATATCTTGTTACGACATGTGATGAACCTAAATATTTATGCTGCCTCCATTCCATAACCCCGTGGATTCATTCATATTTTAAAAAGAGATGCAGCCTAATTTATTTGATCAGAATGTATAAGCCCCAAGAAGACCTCGCAGGGAATAAATACCCTTTAGTTTGGCCAGCAGATTAGCATTTTATTGTAGCTCAGGCATTTTGAATTTTTCACAAAAACTGAACCTTGTGGTAGGTGGAAAAACTTGCTGGTGCATGGGGCTGTTTGGAATAAAGACTCATGTGGTGTTCACCCTAGTATTTTTAACAGGATATTTTTTAGAACAGAGAAGACTGAGGGGAGATATGATAGCACTGTTCAAATACTTAAAATACAGTCATACAGGGGAGGGTATAGGTCTATTCTCAATCATTCCAGAATGCAGGACATCTAATAATGGACTTTAGTTACGTGAACCCAGATTTAGGATGAATATCAGGGGGAAAACTTCTTAACTGGTAGAGCAGTACAGCAAAGGAACGAACTCAGAAGGTGGTGAGCGTTCCAACTCTAGAGGCATTTAAAAGAAGTCATATGTCAGATATACTTTTACAGTATTTGGATTCCTGCACTTAACAGAGTGTTGGGCTTGATAGCCTTATAGACCCCTTCCAACTCTGTGGTTGCATGATTCAATGTATTGATATGGTAGCTACACTAAGATGCCTGTGTAACAGAGTTTGTTACAGGGTAGATTTGATTTGAATCAAAGTTTAAATTTTAAAAAATAATATTGACAACTTAAATGTTTTTAATTGAAATCATGATTGAAAATCAATTTAATTTTTTTTAAAATCATTGATTGTTTTCCACTCTGGTTTTTTATGATTATGGCCTAGAGCAGGGGTCCTCAACCTAAGGCCCCAGGGCCGGATGCGGCCCCCTAAGGTCCTGAATCTGGCCCCTGGGGCCAATTGCAACCCCCCCCGACCCCCTGTTTTGTGAGCAAGGCAGCCTCCGCAGCTGCTTTTGGACTGTGATCCGGCCCCCAGTGGTGTCTGGGTGGTGGTGGACCGGCCCACTGTTTGAAAACTTTGAGGACCCCTGGCCTAGAGTGAACAAAATTAGTTACTGACTTGACTTTTTTAAAATCAAGACTACCATCCCCTTTTCTGAGCTTGATGACTTTTACATATGGTGGTACAGTATTTGGAACAGACACTGTGTTTTGTTTTATAATTTCTGTCCTATCTTGAAGTCTTCTACTATTATTGTAAGCTTTTCTTGTACTAATGGTATACTGAATCATAGAATCATAGAGTTGGAAGACACCTCAAGGGCTATCTAGTCCAACCCCCTGCCATGCAGGAACCCCCATCACAGTGCTCCTGATATATAGCCATCCAGTCTCTGCTTAAAAACTTCCAAAGAAGGAGACTCCACCACCCTCCGTGGCAGCATATTCCACTGCCTCCTTTTTGTAAGGCTAAACATTCCCAGCTCCCTAAGCTGCTCCTCATAAGACATTTCTTCCAGACCCTCAATCATCTTGGTCGCCCTCCTCTGGACCCATTCAAGATTGTCAACATCCTTTTTAAACTGAGGTGCACAGGGTTGTTTAATGGACTGTATTATACAGAGAGAGAGAGAGAGAGAAAGCATGTACAGTATTGTGCCAGTAAAGGTATTGTTTCATATTTGGGGGGGTCTTTAGTGGTGTCAGTAAACGTATTACTCAATTTTTGATTTTTGATTTTGCTCATGGATTGCATCAATGTGTTTCTATTTCTTTTCTTTTTTCTTTTTTGTGGGGGAGGGATACTGGCCAAAATCCTATTAGTATACACTTTGGCAATGAATTGCTGCAGGTTAAGATGTCATCATAGGCATTTGCTGTTGCAGCCTCAATGAAAAGGAGCAAATACCTATACAGCTTCTTAACTTAAGACATTTTGCCAGTGAGATTTACAACAACTGAGTTGTGCCAATCAGGTTCTATCTTATTGGCTTTAGAGCTGCAATTCTCTAAAAGTTTCTGGGGAACGTGGGAGCTCTCAGCCACCCTTTATTCAATGTTTGCCTTGATATAGACCTATCCTCACCCCCTCACAAACACAATAATCCATGTCAGTAAAATGTAAATATCATGTGCTATCCCCACATCTGTAAACCTAACTGGTACTGAGATAAGTACCAATTGGTAAACCTAATTGGTACTGAGATAATTCCTATATGCATATATTTTCTCCACTGTTTCCTTAATCTTGGAAAATGAATTCTGTTGTTTTAGCTAGATGTTCAGTATTTTTGCAACATTATAATGACTTGAGTTAACAACCAGATATTTGAGTGTTCAATGTATATATTCTTTAGGCAAACCTTGACTCTCATGCCCTTTTCCTTAGCTACTTGTTTATGAGAATATTGCTGAAATTTATTTGCACAAAAATACAGGAAAGAATATTTTCCCTCTAGAAGGATGACTCATAAACTTTAAAATATTATTTCATGACGTGATTCATTGTCATGTCAGAAGCAATCTGGTGATGCTTCTGGAATAAAAAGATAGGTGACAGGGAGTTGCCATTGCCCAAGAGACAGCCAGATGTTTTCATGATACTCAAATTCTGAACCCGTGCCTTTAACAGCACTAACCCACCTAGCTTCTTTTTTTCTCTTCCATTTAGGGGTCTCTTTCTCTCCCCCTCCATATGTTTTTAAGGAGATCTCGTGGTCACCCAATGCATCATCAGTGTGGTGGAATCAGTGTATGGTTTTCAAGCTGCTTGATCCAGGGAAGATTTCATGAAGGTGTGATATTGCTGGGCCTTCATCTCACACAGCTCCAGGAAAACTCTTGTCTCATAAAATAAAAGAGAAGCCCTTTAAGCCAAGTGCATACTGCGCTGAAAAATAAATTGCTATGCTTTGGCCAAGGCATCCTTCTGAAAATAGGTGTAGACATGGTATCGGCTAAGCAGGGTTCTACTCCTGTGATTGTTATTTGAGCCTAGGGAAAGCTGGGGCAAGGGTTTCATTTTCCTAGAAGTGTACATCATATCCTGCATTCAGACTGATGAAAAAACCGTTGGTTTGAAGAATCAGGAAATGACTTCTTTCCAGCAGAACAGCTTTGCATAACAGCTGACTGTAGAAGCTGTAGTTGTGTAGATGGACACAGTTTGTCTCAGGGAGGCATGCTATTGCTATCTTGTATTGATTATTTCTTGTGTTGGCCAATACAGGTTATTTTTGTTCCCTGAAATTTGATACCGAGTCTACTTAAGTCAGAACAGACTTAAATTCTTCTATTTTTTTCTCTGTCCCACCTGCAACACTGAATCATAACACAGTTGTAGTTTATATGTTTTATATACATGTTTGGAAGCTTAATTCCAGTCATCGTCAGTTAAAATGTTAGGTGGCAGTCAGTGGGAAATACATTGATCAGTCACAGCATTAAAACCACTAACAGGTGGACTGAATAGGATTGATTGTATTGTTACAAAGACACTTTTCAAGGGGGGGATATGTTAGACAACAAGTGAATGGGCAATTCATGATTTCCATGTGCTGGAAGCAGGAAATCTGGACAAGTGACTGGGTTAGAGCATTTCCAGAATGGCAAGTATTTTGGGTTGTTCCTAGTATGCAGTGGTTAGTACCTACCAAAATTGGTGCAAGGAAGGACAACCGGTGAACCAGCATCAGGGTTGCAGGCATCCAAGGCTCATTGAGGCACGTGGGGAGCGAAGGCTAACCCATCTGCTCTGATCACACACAAGAGCTACTGTAGCTCAAATTGGCAAACAGTTCAATGCTGTCCATAATATAAAAGACAGTGTATGGTACTTCATGGCTACAAATCAGTCAGAGTGTCCCTAGTTCCACTGCCAAATGCCCCTGCACAGTGTAAAGTGATTATCAGAACTGGATCATGGACCAATGGATGATGGTTGCCTAGTCAGATGATTCATATTTTTTTCTGGATTAAGTGAATGGCCAGGTGTGTGTACTTTGTTTACCTAGAGAAGAAATGGCAGTAGCATACACTATGGTTCACAGCAATGGTATTCCCCAACGGCAGTGGCCTCATCCAGCAGAATAATGCACCCTACCACACTGCAGACATTGCTCAGGAACAGTCTGTGGAACATGACAAGGAGTTCACAATGTTGCCTTGGCCTCCAAATTCCCCAAATCTAAGTCCGATTGAATATCTATGTGATACTCTGGAATACCACATCTAATATGTGGAGGCTCCACCTTGCAAATTGCAGAAGTTGAAAGAATCCACTGTTAATATATTGGTGCCAGATACCACAGGACATGATCAGAGGTATTGTGGCGTCAATGCATCAACACATCAGAGCTGTTTTGGCAGCAGAAAAGATGACTACACAATAAAGATGGGCATTTCGTTTTGGAAGTGGTCGGATTCTGAAACGAAATGCAGGAACTCAGCTGGTGTTCAGAACCAGACAAACCCTCTGGAACGAAATCAGCTAATTCCTTACCGTGCTCTGGGGTTGGTGGGGCTAAACTCCAATGAGGAAGAAGCCTCCAACGTCATCTTCCCTTCTGCCTGGCGCTGGCCAGTCAGGAGCTGTGCAGGGAAATGCATCATCCCGCCTTTCTGTCTGATTGGCCAGCACCAGGGAGAAGGCTGATTACGCTCTGGAGGGTTAGTCTGGTTCTGAACGTCAGCTGGGCTCCTGCATTTCGTTTTGGAACTAGACCACTTCTGAAACAAAACACCCATGTCTACTACAGGCAGGTAGTTTTAATACTGCAGTTAATGAATATACAGGTACTGTATGTTGTTCTGTACACAATCTGGAAGATGAGAAAAAATATGTGAAACAATATCAGTCAGCTTCCTTGGTTTTTGAAGTATGTACAAAAACATGATTTCCTGGGTAACCTTGTTAGCAAGGGGTGTAATAGTGATTAATATGTATAAGAGGAATCAGAAATTGATAAGTGCAGTGGAAAATGTTCTAGAGCATCTCTTTAACTTCTGCTAAAAAGGATAATTACATTGCTCCAATGTCTCTCTGAGCTTCTTCCCAATCCTTCTTATTTTTTATTTTATTTTATTTGTACTTATGAGTACAAATATTTTATTTTATGTGTACTTATGAGTGTGTTTTTTTTATTTTCCCCACGATAGAGTTGAGGTTTGCATGCTGTTTCCAAGTTCACTGAAGCTTCCTTCCCTGTTTACCACAGTGTTGATCATTTCTATTTTTGGCTTTTATAATTTTCCTTTTCCTCCCAACAGCTAAAAAAGTATACTGGAGTAATTTTAAAATATTTTGTTATTAACACTTTCAGTAAGCATCCATTTTAGTTAGTTTTTAAAGTAAAATTAGAAAAATCTTGTCCTGCAGAGGCAGTGGAGGTTTCCAAGTGTTAGTCACCTAGGTGGAGGTCAGGGAGAAGGAAGGAGCACAGGCCGAATTTTCCCTTATGAGATATTTGCATGTTGGCCGTTGATTTGGATTTTTCTGGGTTGGAATGTTCCCTTCCTGAGAGGAAACAGCTAAATTAATTCTAACCGATGGGGCTCCCTGAGGATGAAAGTGTACTATTTTTCAAATCTGGGCCAGGTATATCATTTTCAAGTGATGTAGTACTGTTTTTACAGTACTGCAAGATATCACAAGGGATATTTTGCCCTGTTTTCCATATGTTAGACATTTATGAATTGAACTTTGAGAATTCAAGCATCTGTGTTTGTGTTTTCTGGCCTGATATGAAAACAAAGACTTGTTTTCCGCGTTGTTCTTGCTGATACAGTCCTTCTGGACTTAAAATATGTGTTCCTGGGAAGAATAAAACCTGACTTACAACATGACCCCAGAATACTTCTCCACCTCTTCTCTATACACCACCATAACTACCTAGCTGTGTCAGCTGCCAGAATTCCATAGAGGATAAATTCAGTACTGTCTGCATATCATATGAATCAGATACGTGGTAGGCAATGGTTTGAAATAGAATTTTTCCAGTGTATTTTGTAGTTGTAACATGAATAAATGAATGCAGTGTGACTACACAAGAGCCACCATGCTTTCAGAAGAAAGTGTGCTTATATACTGAAGAGGAAATGCCAGTTTGTACCCTGAGAGGACCATATTGCTGGGTTTATCCCCTCCCTAGGCACAATGTATTTGTCCCAGTGGCAACCAAGAGCCGCAAGAGGTTTGCTTTGAATTCACTGAAGCCTGGCAGCTGAGAGCACTGACATCATTCTTGCAGCGGAGAAGCGGGCTGAAAGGCTACTTATTTTCTCTATCCCCTTTTTTATTTGCTCGTTGATTGATGCTACTTTCAAAATGCTCAGCAGGTGGAGAGTGGAAGGACACCTTAAGAGTTCACCTAAGGGCACACTGCAATCTAGGCTTTCAGCTGATTTCACTGACTCCTCTTCCTGGAAGGTTCTTGAGGACTGCAGCTTTTATAAAAGCAACAACAACAACTTTATTGATTAGCCGTTCAGGCCATATCAAGTACTAAAACTACATAGGTCCAGAAAAATACAAAAAATACAAGTTGTGACTGAACAGTTTTCAAAGTTAGAGTGGCCAAAATGAATGTTATCATTCAAGAGTCAGCATTGCCCTTACAGTAAATGCCAATTTGATCAATATAGGAAGATCTTACTCTGGCTGCCTTAGATATGAAATTGGCGACACCATTAACAACATGCACGTTTGAGCTTTGAAGCAAAAAGGCAAGCTGAAAGTTCACATTCCAATGGGCAATTTTGGCCATCATTTTTGATAAATAAGACTGTCTGAGGGCTGTATATAGTTCACAATCAAATAAAATATGGGCAATATCCTCTATAGCGGGGGCGCTGCAGATACATGTTCTCTTGTGGTAAGGTAGATTATGAAAACGGCCAAATTTATTCATAGATTCCAGTAATTCGAATCTTAATCTTGTATAGGCTCTCCTCAAAGAATAAGGTAAACTGTTAGATACTTCTCGCACTTGAATACCAGTTTGTTTTTAGATAGCCAGCTTAGGGCTCTGTTTTTGGAGAGGAGCTCCATATCCTGTTGTGCACTAACATCCAGAGCTCTTTGTTTAAAGGTAGTTTTGGCCGGTTGACCACTGACAAGTAGGCTCTGGGTTGAAAGCCCAAAATGTGCGATAATGATACCAATTTGTCTGGCCCAGGAATTGGGGATGACAGAGTTAGCTTGTTCAATTAGACATAGTTTGGGAAGTCTATCAATACCCATTGACTGGACCTTCAACCAGAAGGAAAAAGCTCTTGATACTGTAAGACTGGAAATAGAAAAAATTCCTGTTTCGGCCCTGACTGCATAAGCAGCCGTGTTTTTATCTGTCCCAAGTATCTTTCTTAAAAAGCTTGTCTGAACTGATTCAAGCAAGGGTGCTTTGTTTAGACCCCAGATTTCTGCTCCATAAACCATCAATGGCACAATTTTGGCCCTAAAAACTTTCAATATTGGAGTAAGAGAACTTGGGCAATTATAACTAATTAATTTGAGAATCTGATTTGCACTTTGCTCTGCCTTTAGGGCAGTTCTTTTAAAATGATTTAGCCAGGTCCCTGTGTGGTTAAAAGTTATTCCTAGATAGGTGAATGAATTGACCTGTTCAATGGGCTCACCATTGATGAACCAATTATTTATTTGATTGTGTTTACTGAATACCAGCACTTTTGATTTAGATTTATTAATAACCAGGGAATTGTTAACACAGTATTGGTGCAACTTTCGTAACGACCTTCTTAGGCCAATCTGTGAGTGTGCTATCAAGACCATGTTGTCAGCATACAGCAAGATATTCATAGATTTGTCGTGAATTTTCAACATATGTAAACTGACGTCGTCTAAATAGTCTGGTAAGTCATTGATATAAAGATTGAAGAGCGTAGGAGCTAGGATACAGCCCTGTCTGACACCTTTATGCGTAGAGATTGCTTTTGATAATGAACCGTTTATGCCTACGCGAACTTTCAGTTGTGTATTTGCATATAGGGCTTTAATCAGGGCAAGGAGTCTGGGTTCCATATTTAGCCTTGCCAATTTCCTCCACAATATATCTCTGTTTAATGAATCAAAGGCAGCACTAAGATCAATAAAGGCAGTATATAGTTGTTTTCCTTGTGAAATTTGCCTAGCTGCTCTTCCACTAAAATATTTTTTTCTACAGACCAGTCTATCAGTTTGTTCAATAAATGTTTCGCGTACATCTTGGCCACTAGGCTAATTAAGCTGATTGGCCTGTAATTGCCTGGGTCGCTTTTATCACCCTTCTTATGAAGGGGGAAGACAATAGCTACTTCCCAACCCACTGGAATATTACCTGTAGAATCTGTATATGAGAATAAACCCGCTAGCAGTGGGGCCCACCATCCAATGTGGGACTTGAAAAGTTCAGGGGGGAGACAATCTTCCCCCGGGGCCTTGTTAGACTGTAATGTTTGAATGATTGACACCATTTCTGCCGTCGAAACTGGGGGCCAGGTAGGTAGATCTTTGAAGGACACTGTTTCTTGTGCAGGAGTTTGAGTATGATCTTGAATTGGAGCAGCAAATAAATTTTCATAAAACTCTTCCCAGGTTGCTGCAGGGATAGGAGAATCACATTGGACTCTTCGTACCTTCAAAAGGCCTGAAACCGTATTCCAAAATAGTACAGAGTTTTTGCCTTTGGCTTGCAGTTCTAAATCAGCCCATATTTTGGCTTTATATGAAACTTTTTTCTTGAATAAGAGTTTTTTGTATAAGCGTCTTAGCTTTAACATTTCATTATGACTTTCTACTGAGGGGTGTTTCAAGGCATGACGCATTGCAGCTCTTAAATGTCTTCTACTCTTATAACAGTCCAAATCGAACCAGTGCAACCTATGGTTTGAGTGGTTCCTGCGCTGTAGATTATCTGTTAAAAATTGGGCTTTTAGAACGTGGCAAAGCTCAGCATAATAGGGTAATACTATATCGGAATTGTATGTGTTTGAGGCAATTGCAGTTTTCCATACCTTAGCCTGCTCAGTGTTTAAAAAATTGGATACGGCCTCCTTATTCACCTTGGCCCAACAACATTATAAAAGCCAAAAACACCTGTTTTCATAATGATGCTTTCCTTAATTTGAAAATCATGAGATTTCAACATGCTAAAATTTGTAATAGAGACATACTGTATTTTCCCATGTATAAGAGTATATTTTTTACTAAAACTGTTAGACTAAAATATTAGGGTCATTTTATACACAAGAGTAAGCCAATGAGATAACTACACAGTAGAGAAACTGTTATTTGGGGCTGGGAAATTGGGGGTCATCTTATACATGGGAGTGTCTTATAGATGGAAAATACAGTACCTTATTATCATAGGAGTTCCTAGATTTGACAGGCCCAGCCCTATCTTATCCTCAACCATTTGAAGACAGAAGAGGATTCTCATAGGGAGAGGTTCCTCAATTTTCTGGGGTAACTCCTGTGGTCAGTTATTTTCCATTGTTTGCAATCCTGACAGTCCAGTCTTGCACTTGTCTTCAGGCCATTCATTGTCTTATGTTCTTGTTCTAGGTATGTGACATTCAGTTTGGTTTATATTTGAACTGAAACTCCCAGAATTCTCAGAGTTCTAGCCCACAAACAAATACCAGCAAACACCTTCATTTCTCTCACATAGGACAAGGTTAAGGTCTCCATCTAGGCCTTCATTCCCTGTTGAGATGTTTCCTGACAGTGGTACAGTAATCTCATTGCCATTTGTGCTCTGTGGAGGGCATCTCCTGAAGAATATCACCTCCAGGAAGTATTGCAGTGGGAAAGGGCCTCCTAGAAGGAGGCCCTGTCCAGTTGACTAAAATAAAGATGGCTTGGGGCTCCCAGAATTCTTCCTAGAGAATTCTAAAGAATTCTGGGAGTTAGAGCCCCCTTCCCCCCAAAGAAAAAAAAACAAACATCAATGAATGGCAAACTCCTAGTTGTCATCTTTCCCCATTCTTCCTGTGGTTAAATGTGGTTTCATGAAAGAGAGGATAAGCATGATGGATGGGGAATTTCCTTCTGTGAAGCTTTGGCTTGGTCATGAGACAGCAAAGAAGCTTTCTTGGAAAGTGTTACTTTCACGGGCAGTAGTGGCTTAGTGCAGTTGCAGCAGATGGAAGTTTAGAAGGAGAGAGCAAAACTGGTTTATGTTCCATTCATGCTTCATTAACAAGGCATGCTATCAAAAGTCAGCAAGTTTTCCTTCCTCTTTTTCAAATTGATTCTTCCAGTCTAAGCTCATGCTAACTCTCTAGAGATGGCAGTGAGATTCCTCGTGGTGAGTTCTACTGAAGGCTTACTTCTATTTTGAAGTAAGTTACTTTGTACTCACAGACAGTGCATGCTGAGATGCTGTTACCTTCATGATCTGGTTGTGGGGTTCCTGGAGACCTTTGATTGTCCTTCTAGGGATAAAAGGACAATAGATTAGGTACCCCTTTGGTTTGATTCAGCAGGGTTATTATACATAGGTCAGCTTCCCTCTGCCAGGTGACCTGCTTATATTTCAGAGTGTAACTCCCTTAGTCCCTTAAACATTCCCTAGTGACCGCCTGGCTGGACTACTGTAATGCAGTCTGTGTGGGGCTACCAATGGAAAGTCTCAGAAAACTTCAATGAGTCCAAAACACAGTGGCCAGATTGCTGACTGAGGTGGGTTACAGAGATCACATTACATCCCTACTAAAGCAGCTCCACTGGCTGCCAATCAGCTATCAGGCACAGTTCAAAGTGTTGACCTTAACCTACAAACCACTGTACGACCTGGGTCCTAGCTGCCTCAAAGATCAAATCTAGCGGTATGAACTGACTCGGGTGCTAAATTCATCAGGAGAGGCCTTTCTCTCCATCCCGCCACCTTCACAGGTACATCTCATAAGAACACACGAAAGGGCCTTCTCTGTTGCTGCTCCCAGACTTTGGAACTCCCTCTCGCTGGAGGCCAGGACTGCCCCATGCCTGCTGTCTTTCCGGAAGCAGGCAAAGACCTTCCTCCTCAGGCAAGCTTTCCCGGAATGAGGGCTACCTACTATACATGATTACTATATAGGTTGATTTCATAAGAACACCAGTGTTTTCCATGTTACTTTCCTTTTTCTTTTATTTTTGTGTGCTCTTTGTAGCTCTACTGTTACCTTTCAATGTTCTAAGATGTCTCTAATTCCCTGCTTTTAACTTGAATATGTCTTACATGTTCTGGGCTTTATATTGTCCCTCAGTACTGTAAGCCACCTTGGGTCCTTTTCCAAGGAGAAAGGTGGGGTAAAATATTCAAAATAAAAATAAATAAATAAATAAATAAATAAACAGTGACCATGTTGGGTGGGGTTTATATGAATTTTAATCTAAACTATATGGAAGATAGCAGGCTGCCTAATCATATATGTTTATAAGAAACAACAGACCTTTCACTGAACATATGATCAGGCTGTGTCAGGAAAACAGAATGTTGGTGAAACCAAATGGCAAACTTGTTTTTCTTGGTTCAGATTTTAAAACAGCATGTAGAATTTGTGTAAGGAGTTTTGAGAAGGGCTGAGACTCAAAACATTGGATGTGTAGCGCATGTTGAAAAGGGAAGGGACTTGGTGTGAACTTTTAGGAAGACTATGATCAGAATCATACAAGTCTGGCTTGAGTATTTTTGATTCTAAGGACCCATAGTTTCATGTTTTTAGTCATAGGAGTAGGATGAACATCCTTCCAAGGAGTCCCTGGATTTAAGGACCTGAGTATTCTCTGAACCATTTTTTTTTAAAAATGTGGCTTTTAACCTTTCTCCAGCATGAGAGTTGTATATTCTTTTTAATCTCTGTGATTAATAAATCCTCATACACAGCTCAATGGAAGGTCACATTATGTGTCCAATGAGCCTAATATGATCTTCTCTGAATAATAGAGACTTAAGACAAAATCTGTTCCAGCTGCAACCTGTGTTCCTTCTTCATGCAGCTGAAGACAACTTGATGTCTTCTGCATACAGAGCACATATTGTATTTTCTCCTGTCATCTTGCAAAGGAAGATCTTAAGTTGAGTTTCTCTGTCCTTGCGACCCTTTTCTCAATCACATTTTTGTTATATATTTTATTATAATTTATAACTGTCTGTGTGCTAATGTCTAGAATGAATGAAACTCCACGATGTGTTAAGCCAGTCGACTTTTCAATAAAAGGGATAATTTATTTAGTTTCTTCTATTGGGAGGCATCTTGCAAAGCATGGCTATCCAGATTACAGAATTTCCATTTTTGACCTTGAAGGGAGCAGCCAAGACTTCACTTCTCAGAGCCAAGGATGCATTTTGTGCTGGAATAGAGCCTGGAGCACCGAACAAACAAAAGCGAGAAACAGCACATCCTAAAGTGCCATATTTAAAGACAGAAATGCCTTGCAAAGTCTTGACACTGTAGCAGCTGGAATGTGGGGCGGGGTGGAGCATGAAGCCTTTCAGCCTAGCTGGAATACAATTACTCCAGTTGGGATATAGCCAAGATAGCATTTCACAAATGGTATGCAGGACTTAAGCTGAGTCTCTCTCTCTCTCTCTCTCTCTCTCTCTCTCTCTCTCTCTCTCTCTCTCTCTCTCTCTCTCTCTTTACTTCTCCTTTTCCTGTTTTTTGGGGGTTATTTTTACCTCTTTTTAACACTAAAAGAGCAGGTAAAAAAAGCAATCTGGACTGTTTCTGTGCTTGTAAAGCACTTCCTTCTGTTCCTTCACTTCAAAGAGCACCTTTCCCTGTCTTGTGTGGCACATCCTTTTGTGAACACACCGCAGTAGCCATGTCAATGAGACATCGGTGCTTATAGTAATTGGACCCCTTGGGGTGTTGAGCACTTCCTGCTGCTTGTTAGTCAGCATCCTCTTCCTAGGAGTATGAGGACCTTTGGTCTTTTGTGGTTCATGAGCAGATATGGGTTTTTAACTCAAAGAGGCCTTTTGAGTTGGCTGCTCTTTCTGAAGCCATGGGGACTAACACAGGAACAGACAGACTGCTTGATACTGCTGCTGATTATCTCAACATTATGAGTCTTTTTTTAAGGATGAGAAACCCTGTACAACATACTTGCCATTTTGCTTCATATTCGTCTCTTCCTGAGAAGGAATTTGGTGATGGCTGCAATACGCAATTGTATGATTTTTTTTTAAAAATCCCAAGTGTGCTAACTGGAAAAAGTTACACAGATTGAAAACAGCTTTCATATCTAATATTTACCATATCTTAGGTTGTCTCCTTTGGAGATTTTGCTGGTTTTGAAGGTTTCCTCAGATTGGAAAAGAATTTGGTCTCTCTGCATTATAGAAGACCCTATCTGTTCAGCTGTTAAAAATGCTGCTACTGTGAATTATTATCTCAGACTTCACAGTTTGAGCACTGGGTCTGAAAAAAAAAAAAAAAGATCCCAGATTTTTCAAAGTTCTTGCTTTCCACATAGATGCTAGATGTAGCAGAAATCACATCTTTTCAATGGAGAAGAATGGCGTAGTAGAGGGGGCTGAGTCTAAGTGTGTTCACAGCCTTGGTATAACATCTGAATAAGACTTGTGTGCCTGGCTTAAGAGGAAGAAAAAAAGAACAAGAGCTGTGCAGAGATCCATGAACATACTGCACCCCAGACTAAAGCCTGGAAAGTTGCATCACACTTGTATGTATGTTCTGGCATCTATCTCTGTGTGCACATGTACTCATACATTTGCATATTTCCTTTCTTTCTCTCTCTCTCTCTCTCTCTCTCTCTCTCTCTCTCTCTCTCTCTCTCTCTCTCTCTCTCTCTCTCTCTCTGTGTGTGTGTGTGTGTATTTGAATCAGAATCGTTTGCTGTGTTGTTAGGCTAAAATAATTAAGCTTGTTGGGGGGAAATGGAGCTGGGGTCTTTTTCTTTTGTGGCCTTGCTGTGTGGAAAATGAATAAGGACTGGGCATCAACTTTTGTATCTTATAGTCTGTTCATTTATTTTTTTTAATAATGTGTGCAGCAGTTTTATAACTGTCACAACTAGACAGAAATGTCTTGAAGATATATGGGGAGTACTTAGCCAAAATTGCAGAAGCAGACGCCAGGGGTTTTGTCAACAGGGTTGATGTACAATTTACAGTGGCAGTCAGGCATGGATCATTAGTGCTCTGCATAGTTCTTTTTCTTGACTGGGGAAACTTAAATATACAGTATAGTGTAGAGAAATTCTATACAGGCACACCTGGCTGCAGAACTGGCTTGTTCCTGGTGTAGAATTTGTGTTCATGCTACATCGTGCATAAAGATATGTGGTCCTGAAACCATAAATCAACAGTAATTGTGAGTAATCATTCATATTTCTGTTCTCCTTTCATTATGTGTATCTTTCTTTGCCCAATTGGACTCTGCACTGTGCTGGCAGTGTGAGATATTACAGCATTTATTTATTTTTATTTATTTAAGAGTATTTATTGTAAGCCGCCCAGAGACCTTTGGGTAGTGGGCGGCATATAAGTTGTAAAAATAAATAAATAAATAAATATTTTTACCCCACCTTTCTCCTTGGAAAAGGACCCAAGGCAGCTTACAGTAATGAGGGATAATATACAGTTCAGTACAATTAAGACATGTTCAAATATTGGGAACAGGGAATTGAGGAACATCTTACAGCATTAAAAGACAACATTACATTAAAGCTACAAGAGAACATGGGCAGTTAAAAGAGGAATAAAGTTCCATGTAAAATTATGAGTGATGGAAACTAACATTGAAAACATAGTGTCAGTGTAATCACACAAGGTTATAAGTGGTTACAAACACAAAGTCTATGTGATCCTATAAATCAGTGATGGCGAACCTATGGCATGGGTGCCAAAGTTGGCACTCGGAGCCCTGACATCACCCCTTTATAGCCACCTGTATACAGGTTAAATTACTGTATTGGCACTTTGCAAAAAAATTAGTGGGTTTTGAATTGCAGTTTGGGCACTCGGTCTCTAAAAGGTTCGCCATCACTGCTATAGATCATTGTTGGTGAACCTTTGGCATGGATGCCAATGGTAGCACTCAGAACCCTTTCTGTGGGCACCCGATATCGCCCCTTCACAGCCACCTGTATTCAGGTTAAGTTGCTGTATTGACACTTTGCGAAAAATTAGTAGGTTTTGAATCGCAGTTTGGGCACTTGGGCTCTAAAAGGTTCGCCACAATTGCTATAGATTCGTATGAAAGACACATAATAGGTAGTCCATCATTCAGGGGAAAGCTTGCCTGAAGAGAAAGGTCTTTGCCTGTTTCTGGAAGGACAACAGAGATGGGCAGTCCTGGCCTCTAGTGGGAGGGAGTTCCAGAGTCTGGGCACCACAGCCGAGAAGACCCTTTCATGTGTTCCCACATTTCATATCTGTGAGGGCGGCGGGATGGAGAGAAAGACCTCTCCTGATGACCTTAACACCTGAGCCGGTTCATACTGTGAGATTCGATCTTTGAGGTAGCTTGGACCCAGGTCGTACATATATTCTATTTAGCATAGTGTGACTGAACCCCACTGTTTCTTATGCTTGAGTATAACTTATTTCAGTTACATGTATAGTATTCCATTTGGGTTTACTCTGTGTGAAAGTGGAATGGTGGGAAGAAGAGTAAAGTTTGAACTGGCCCAGTTAATCTGACTCCAGATGCCACCTTGCTTAGTGATAGGTGTAAACTCTGCTGCTGCAGTTACATTTAGTGCTGCTTGTCTTATTATTTATTAGGTGTGGCACCTGGTAATTGGCCAGTTAGGTAAAATATGAGTACCTGACTGTGTTTATCCCTATGCATTTCTTTTTGCAAGGAGTCCATACTTTCTTTGTTCAGCTTATGAGTAGTACAATCAGTAGTTGTAAATTGTGTAGGAGCACTTTACAGCAGGTCGGTGTTTCTTTTTCTAGGAGCACAGATCATTAGGAAATTTTGAAAACCAACTTAAAAGTATAGTGCCTTCCAGGAAAACGGATGCTGAGTTCCTGGTGATTAAATATTTAAAGTACAAATGACATGAGCTAAGCTTTTCCAAGAAAATTGAGAATAATTTCACGTCTCTGGCTCCCACAGTAACCAGAGATGTGATGTAAGTGGTATGACAGAGAAGGGAATATGCAGATGACTTTTGAGGTCTACTTTAGAAACTTCTCAAGTGGATAAAAGATTGATCCCACTTGTTTTTCCGTGCAAAAAATGAAAAAGGTGATCATGAGAACATACGGTAATTGTGAAATGTATATCTGTAACTGATCCAAGGGTTAGAGGAGTTGATTTTTGTTTTATTATGATGACTGGACAAATCTCAAATTTATTGGACTAATGTGAAGCAAGTAGATGTGACTGCTTGGCAAATCTTTACATTTATTTCAGTTTCATCCTCATTGGTAGCTGAAAAGCTTTTTGATTGGTGCGAGATATGTTGAGCCTTACTTTGGTATAATTGTGATGATTATGTCATACAGCTTATGAAAACCCCAAATTTAAAATCTCAGAAAATTAGAATAGTATGAAAAGGTTCTATATTCTAGGCTCAAAATGTCCCATTCTAATCAGCTAATTATGGGGTGCAAACTCGCCTACTGCCCCCCATCTCTGAGACCACCTGCTGTGTCCACCCTTGCTGGTCTTGGTCTCTCTCTCTGCTCCCTGCCTGACTGGAAGCACACACCCCCAGGGTAGAGACCACCTGCCACCCACATCTTGTGCATTGCTGCGGGCCTCCCTTCATGCCCAGCCCTTCTCAAAGTCCCAAGACAGGACGGAGACACCCGGGGAAGGAGGGGGTCTCCCACCAGCCAGCGCACCCATTACTGGGAGGCGGGTAGAGCCAGGCGGGGATGCGGGGATTCCGGCCACCAGCCAGGGAAAACACCCCCCACCCCACCAGACGGCGTATCTAGGGGAGGGGCAGAAGGGTACATCTGCCCTGGTGCAGAAATCTGGGGGCACCTGGAGGAGGAGGAGGAAGCCCTGCGCCCTCCCACCCCTGTGCACCAGGTGAGTGGCAAAGCCAGCAGGCAGGCAGGCAGGCAGGCAGGCGTGCGAGAGCGGTGGCTGTGGCACCCTCCTCCTCCTCCAACGTTTTGTTGCCATGCGCACACACACATGCACATGCCCACCCCACACCTGCAGGATTGCCCCCCCCCTTTTGCTGGGTGGATGCGATGGGGATTTCCAATCCTTGTGTTATTAATTTCATGTAATATTCTAATTTTCTGAGATTGTGAATTTGCCGTTTTCATACGCCATAATCATCACAATTATACCAAAGTAAGCCTTGACATATCTTGCTTTGCATATAATGAGTCTATCTCATATATTAGTTTCACCTTTTGAATTGACTTACTGAAAAAATGAACATTTGCACTATATATTAATTTTTTGAGTTTCACCTGCATTGTGGATGTGAATAAAATTATTTATTATTTTTGTTTGTTTGTTTTATATGCTGCCTTTCTCCCAACAGGGGACTCAAAGCATCTCGCAATAGTAAAAAGAATTAAACACACAATAAATTAAATATTAAAAACACCAAAACTACATACTGTACTAGTTAAAGTAAACATTAAAGCTATTTTAACTCTAAGAAGTATTCAAACATGATTGTTAAAAACCTTCCTGAAGAGGAGGCTTTTCAGCTTTGGGCAAAAGGCTAAAAGGGAGGAAGCCAGTCAAGGAGCAGCCACGGAGAAGGCCCTGTCCAATGTCCCCATCACCCAGGGCTGTGCTGGCAATAGGTCTGAGAGGTGGGCCCCCATTGGTGATCTTAAATGCTGAGAAGGCATTGGGTTATTGTAGGACCTTCCCCTTTATGGCTTTTTCGTGGGAATTTGGTGGCCCATTTAGTTTCTGGAGGACTATTTTTGAAGCTGGAATTAAAAAATGTAGAACCAAGATCCGAGTTGCCATGCATAGCTGAGAACTTGTTCTTTCCATATCATTCTGCACCTGGACTGCCAGTTAGTTTTCACTAGTATTGCCCCATGGAATCCATTGCTGAATGGTGGTTATTACTTTTGTAAATTCCTTTGATTCAGTGGTTCCTTTACGGTTGGGAATACTAACTGGAGTCAGGCCAATTTTTTAAAAACAGTGGTACCTTGTATAAAGGAATTAATTCGTTCCAAATGGAATTATGTTAAGCAAATTTTCCTTTATACAAATTTCCCATAGGAATGCATTGAAAATGGAGTAATCCCTAATTATGTTGTACGGATTTGCCCCATAGGCAATTCTGTTAAGCAAATTTCTCCTATCTCCGGAATTTTTTATGTTGTACAGATTTTATGTTATACAAACTGTTTGTTATACAAGAGTCCGCTTGTAGGCTTTGAGTTGGGTTTCACTTTGTGATGGCATCCTGCTGACCAGTTCGATGACAGTGACTCAGTGTGTCTACAATTGGTGGTTTCTACGGATACAGAAAAAATATATTAGAATGAGGCAAATGAATTTCTATTTTCCTATCCCTTGTATGCTCATCTTTGATTGTTTCATTGGGCTTGCTTGTTTGTCTTCTGTTGCTGTCTGAAGGCCAGGAACTTATATGTCTATAGCCATGGATGCATACACCATTCTCCCAGAAAGGTTTATTGGTCTTTCTAGGAAATTGGCAGCAGACATGAAATGGTGTTTATCAGTTCACTGGACATTTCTATCCTCTATTCCAGTGTGGTTCAAATTCTGTAAGTAACAGCTAGGATTGCAACATGAAGTGTCTACTCTGTAATTGGTCTTTTTATGTAGATACTTCTAATGTGAGAAAAGCGTTGTTAGTTTTCTGTTGGGAAATCTGTGTTGTGCAATTAAATGAAAAAGTTTCAAATATTATAGCTAGCCAACTAATCTAACTCCTGTTCTTTATGACAAGAAAATATGCCATAAAAGAGGAGATTGTTGGTCATGATTTTTACTGTGGCTTAAGGAGGCATGTCCAAACTTCGGCCCTCCAGATGTTGTCGACCGCAAGTTCCACAGTCCTTCCTCATTGGCATTCTAAGCGTAGAATTCTGGGAGTTGTGGTCCAAAACATCAGGAGAGCTGAAGTTTGGACATGCCTGGGCTAAAGGGATACTTTGCCACCATAGTTTCCAAGCAGTTAGCTGATCCTGGGTCGCGGTCCTACCTGCGTTTTCTCCGTAGTTTCCCTTTGGCTAACTGCTCATAAAAAGATCGCGTCCTAACCGCGAAGAGAAGTAAACTCTGGTCCCGGCTGACCACGCCCCTTGAACAGCAGTTTCAGCGAAGTTTCAGTAACCACTGCCAGGGGCTGGATTTAGAAACTTCGCTTGAAAATGCTTACTTATTTGCTTCCGTAACCACGACAGGACACAGAAAATACGCAGTAAAATCAGTTGTTCCCCTTTTTCGACAGCTTCCCATGGAAAAATGTGAAGTAGACAGGTAGAGACGGAACCAGAATAGGAAAGTACGATGCGGAAGAGAGGACACTGACTGCACATTAAAAGCTGTGTGCCTGCTTGAAAAAACAAAACACATGAAATTTATATACTCAGAGAACGCTGGTGTGACTGCGGCCCTGGAAAGAGAACACTGTCTTGTTTTGGTAGAAATGTTAAGTACATTGGATGCTATACTGTTCAGCACTTTCTAGATACCATCCATGCTGGTTCTCATCAATCCTACATTAGTATTTTCTGTTGTCACCTCTGTAAATAAGCAGCTGAAAGGTATTGCTCTGGAAGGAAAAGATGATCGTATTCTATGCTGAGTGCCATTCATTCATCCATTCATTCTTTGCCAGCCTATTTGCTTATCGGTCTACATAGGGTTCCTGGCTGCACCCGTCCAGCTCTTGAATACAATGATATTCTGTTGGTTAGGTATGCATTGTCTGATGTAGTGCTTTCAATGATGTGCACAGTTAATCATATAGTAATTTTAACCTGCATATGATACTTGCATGTTACTTTACTAGTTGTTAGTGTGAAACCAGTGTTTTCATTGCAGATCCTGGGCATCATTTTCAGATCTCATATTCCTATCTTCTATTGTAAGTTTCAGTGTAGGGTCATTATTCCATGAATGCTGCTGTTAGTTCCAAGGGAATTTGCATACGATTTTGAACTCACCAATTAATTAATTCTGCTATAGCTTGAGCTGCCACAGGATGTGGTGATGGCATCTGGCCTGGATGCCTTCAAAAGGGAATTGGACAGATTCCTGGAGGAAAAGTCCATCAGAGGTTGCAAACCATGATGGAGATGTGTCATCTCCAGGTTTAAAACCAGGGTTCTTGAAGGGCCAGATGCAGGGGAGTGGTATCAGGAGACAGATATCTAGTCTCATGCGCTCCCGAATGCATCTGGTGGGGCCACTGTCAGATACAGGAAGCCGGACTAGATGGGCCTTTGGCCTGATCCAGCGTGGCTTTTCTTATGTTCAGTTGGATATATGCCTTTATCTTCCAGTTTAATTTTTATTCTGACTCCATTGATATTTATCTGTTTTTTCTTAAGGTGCAGTATTTTTCCTAAACGCAGTCTCAATTGTCTGTTTCTTACATGCTACGAATTTGTCCCCATCTAGGTGTGAAAATTCACTAATAGGTGACAATGATGAACCATTCATTAAAGCATATCATGTATTTTTAAAAAACATGTTAGGGTCACTATCCGTTTGAAGCAGCTTGAAGGTACTTTAAGAGCCTTTCCTGTAGACATGAAAAGCTTTGTTGTGTTCAACTCTAACTGGTTAAAATCTACTTACAATGATTGTTGAATTATATGGTGTTGAAATTGCATTGCCTTTGAGCTCATCTTCATTTTCAGAACTACTTTATATCTGAGCATAACAATCTGACAACTACAGGTTCTTAACTTGCAGTTAAAATTCAGGATGATCAGAGAGAATGAAAGCAAATACTCAGATTTAGCATTATTTCTAAATTTGTCAAGACAACGAGCATTGAGTATTATCTCCATGATGTCCCTTTTGCAGTTTGGCTCTGTTTTTTTCTTGAGGTTTCAGGTTATAAAAGTCAACCATTCCTTGTTATGAACTGAAATATGTTTTGTATATGACACTAGCGCTCTGATGTAACTGTAAGGAGTACATCCTTTCTTTGGCAGGAAAATGGATGAAGTTGGGAGTCTGTGGTCATGCTTCCAATTAGCTGGAAAGTGCAGCTGCAGTAGATTTAATTGGCAAAAAAGAGGGCCTTGTACCATTAATGCAAGTCAGATATGAGGAAAGGGGCAGTTGATTTGGTACTAGAAGCACATAAACACATTTGTTAATATTATTTTGAAGAGAAACTGGATGCAACATCTTTGTTGTTTGCAATAATATCTATTGCTTTCCAGATAATTTTGAGGGAAGTAATAGACCTTTGTTTGATCTTTGCCCTCGGATTCATATGTTGTACCCTAAGGAAAACCCTGAGACATAGTGCTCAGGGTTTTCCTTAAAAAATGGAACAAGTTTTGTTAGTGTGGGTCAATTCTGCAAGTTAAAGTAAAAACAACATCAGTAAATGCCTCTTTGAGCAAAGTGCAGTTCAATCTTTTCTGCTTAAGACATTTAATACTCTTGATAGTTTTGTTTGGTCAGAATTTTATAACCTTTACAGTACAATATTGTAAATGACAGCAGAAGTCCTGTTATTTCAGTGAAGCTACTATATTGATTAAAAGTTAACTAAATTTGTATTCCACTTTTTCACTGGAAACAATGTTGAAGATTGCTTGCACCCATGTAAGTAATTATCACATTGGTGCCTTAATGACTACCTTGTTGTACCAAAGCACTGTCTCTTATAATACAAAATGTCCCCTGCTGGCAGTTGCAATTACACTTCTGCACAATAGAAGATAAGTTTAATACTGTATACAGTATATTTAACTAGAACTCTTAATGGGAAACAAGATGTAAGGAGACTTTGTGAGGAGAATATGTAAGATCAAGGTTTAAATGAAAACATCATGTTCTCTCACTCCTGTATTTGGCAGGAAAGGAATTTGCAGTAATTTAAGCAGGTTTTTGTTTCAAAGGCCACAGATAAATATTGTTTTGGTAAACTTAAGACTTAAATGTCATGGGTTTAAAATAAGTAAGAATTTTTTTTTAGCTCAGAGTTGCATGTCTGACATCATTGAACCTGGGAAAAATCCTTAGTATATGGGGTGGAAAGAGAATGTGATTTTTAAAAAAAAAATATGTCAAGGAAACAACATAAACCACGGTGACATTTTTACATTGTGTCATACTAATAACATATTTCTTACACCTATTGCTTCACCTGAACCACTTCACCTTAAGGGTTCGGTTCTAATTTTAATATTTTTACATTTCCTCCCGTCCGCTTTCTTTCCAGAAGCACATTGTGAATTATGTCACTTGTAGGAGGATAGTTGCCAGTATTCTGCTGACTTTCCTCTGACTCCCACAACAGTCGTAATGTAGAATTGTGTTGCATCTGCCAACATCACCATTATGCACGCAGTAATTTCTATAATGAAAGCTCAACTTCTGGATATGCAATGGTAGTTCATGTGCAAGTGTCATAATCCTATGTTACTATACTGGCAGAACTTTCTGCTGTGTGGAAGTGCAGTAGAATACTGTCCAGTATGTCCAAAGAAGTGTGCAATTCAGTGCATTGTGTACTTGAGTTTCATATCTGCTTTCCAGAGTCCTGAAATGCCATAGTATTGTAGCTCCAAGGTTTTGGAACTGCTAAGACTGTAAGCTATAGGTCCTCTATATTTACTTATTCCTATAACATCAGCAGTTCAGCTGCCAGGGTAACCAGTGTTGGCAAACCATCGGCACGCCAGATGTTCTAGACCACAAATCCCACAGTCCTTTGTCATTGGCAATCTAGACTCAGAATTCTAGTTGTGGTCCAAAACATCTGGAATGCTGAATGTTTGCCAACACTGGAGGGCGACTGCCGTTGTTTTGGAATGGCTATAGTAAACTACTGTTCAAGCCTCAATTTTCAAAGCACTTTAATTTTCAGGGTTACTTTTTCTGTATGCGCTGTGCCAATTTTAACATTATGTGCACACAAAATTTCTCGCCTTGACAAACAAATAGGAATAAAAGTGTGTAACACACCTTCTTGTTCAATTTTTCTTGTTCACCAGGATGTACTTATATAGCCAAGCCTATATGCCATCAAAAGTTCAATGGTTTTGTGCTGTTGTAACCCAAGGATGGGAAACCCTTGGACCATAAGATTTTCTAAGCATAGGGAAGACCGAAAGTTCCCAATGTCTATTTTGGGGATTTTGACCTATGCTTTGTAAATAATACAGCCAAATAATACAGTCTGGCTAAGTTTGGATGAAATTCTAAATCAGAGGTTTAGGTGACCTTAGCTTTTTTATGAGCAGTACGCTCATGGGCATTGTCCATCTCCTGCTGCTTGAAGTTGGGGGGCACGAAGTGAGACTAGAGACTAAGGCAAACCCTGGATTCCTTCTCTGGTTTGTTTGCATTTTTTTTAACATCAACATAGGAGCAAGAAAATAAGCAAAGCATGGAATAATGCTGTGTGTTTCTGTGTGGCTGCTCCTGCTGCAAGTAGAAATAATTGGCATGCTCTAGCATTCTGTTTATAACCAGCCAGCCAAGATCCCCCACCCCCACCCCCATCCGTGACTTACTGTGTCGTCTGAGCTGGAATTCTGCCTTTTCTCCAGCTGGTATTATTGGTAGATTTTGAATAATAAGCTAGCAAACCTGTGAATTTTGTGTCCCTTTCAGAGGTATTCCTTTAATGAGAGCATAAGTTGACCCTTGGGGGTCCTGACATTTTGCACGACCGTTTTTTTCCCCCTCCTTTATGTTGACTTGCAATGCATGTCTGTTCATAGGAATGCCTCTCTCCTGCAAGCTCTTCTGAAGGGCATGTATGTATTCCTGAAGCATTAATAGATTGTGTGCAGAGCAGTGGGGAAAGGCACTGCTTCCAATTTTCAGTAGCTGAAACTGATGAGAATTAATGGGATGATTAAAGATTCTGGCCACACTGCTATTTGTGGCAGTATCAAATTGTAGCCTAGCTAGGCATTAAAACGTATGGAAGAGGAAGTTGGGGTTTTGGACTCCTAGCTTTAGATTCATGTGCGGTTAGAGTGACTGCCCAGTACAGCTGTGCCCTGTCCTTACTATGTCTGCATTAGTAAAATCACTTAAACCTTTTCAGACTGTTAGACTAGAAACATTGGTTAGAAAGAAGTCACATTTACTGTTACTCTGCTTATGCCCAAAGGAGAGGAAGTGTTCTAGCTTGTTGAAACTAAAGTTATATGAATAGATTCTGGCAAACTGAGCAGTTGGTTTTCCACCATGCCCTGGGGCAGAATGGTCTGGAGCACTTTAAAGACTACTGCAGGTAGTGTGGTATATAGCCTTTCACAGACTAGAGTCCAGATAATCATATGCAGAGATTATAATCCTTAGTTGGCAGGAGTGTTACTATATTTTTGCACAAAGACCACATAAAAATGTGTGCAAACACACAGTATAGCCATAATTGTAAGCCTTTTCAGAGGGATAGGAAATGCAAATAGTACCAATGGCAAACATATTAAAGCATGAGTGGGCAGTTTGTAGCTCTCCAGATGTTTTTGTATTGCATATCTCAGGACCCCTCACTGTGAAATTTGTTAGCTAGGACTGACTAAAGTTACAGTCTAACAACATGTGGAGCCTGGCATGTTCTCCACCCTGCATTCATGTTTGATCTGGCTACATCTTTTCAATTTTCTTGACGTCTCAAAGTCTTGAGATGATGCAGCTTTTTAAAAGTAGATGGTGCACTTTGTTTCTGTCGTTATTTTAAGGCAAAACACTAAAAAAAAACCTAATTTTTTTTTTAAAGAGGAGATAAAACAGTCCCCGAAGGAACAAGTAACCTTGGGGATGAATTAATCTTTTGATATTACCTAACACCGTCCCTTGTTAAAAGTATATTTGTGCCTGCAGATGCTTGGTACTGGCATGTGTATGCCTGGAAAGTGCATGCACATAAGGAAGATGGTAGTTGGAGCACCCTAAGATGGCTTCTGTACAGACTGGTGGGCGAGAGGGAATTAGAGGCCACCTGGAGTACATCATGAATCCATCTGCTTGAATAAACAGTGGCTGGCTTTGGCCATAAGCACTTTTATTAGGCCACGTATTTAGACAGAGAGTTGTTGTCAGGCTTGGTGAAGAATATATAAATGTGCCAAATGGTTGTCATTTCTAGGCAGATGGTTTTAGCAACATTATGCTTTGTTTGGAAGGTATTTCTTATTAGTTTCCCCATTCATTTCCACAGTACAATGACTAAGACACAGTGTCTTCGTCTAACATAACTACTTGATGCTTAAGTTTGGCCATTTTTTTAAAGGTGAGGATCACAGTTGTGTTGTGTTGTGTCATTACAGTCGTGACCGACTCTTTGTGACCCCATGTCCATGGAGTTTTCTTGGCAGGAATACTGGAGTGGTTTGCCAGTTCCTACTCCAGGCGCATACAGCACCTGGTATTCCTTAGTGGTCTCCCATCCAAGTACTAACCAGGCCCGACCCTGCTTAGCTTCCGAAATCAGGTGAGATCGGATGTGCTTAGGGCATCTAGGCAGCTGAGGATCACAGTTACAGGAACTGAAAATTACATAGCTCTCCATTGTGACTGTTGCTACACACAGAGAACTATTTATTTTCAGATAGCATTATTAAATCAACACAGGAAGCAAAACATTGGATATGTTTTGATTTGAAGGGAAGTATCCGATAGTCTGGAAAGTGGGGGGTCAAATAAAATCAAATTGACCAAGAAACAACCTCCAATGGGAAGCAAAAATCCTTTAAATATGAGATGGATTGATTCCCTAAAGGACAGGTCCTCGAACTTTTTAAGCAGAGGGCTGTTTCACTGTCCCTCAGAACTGTTGTGGGCTTGGCGGCAGTGGGGGGGTGGCAGTGGGGGAGGAGGGAATGGGGAGAGGGTTGGGGCAAGCGTTGGCAGCGGTGGTGGAGGGGGGTGAGGGAACGGAGAGGGTTGGGGCAAGTGGTAGGGGTGGCGGCAGCAGAAGGTGAGGGAACCGGGGGGGGTAGGGTTGGGGCAGGTGGCGTCGGTGGCAGAAAGCGAGGGAATGGGGTGGAAGGATGGGGCAAGTTGTGGCAGTGGCGAGAGGCGAGGGAACCAGGGGTAGGGTTGGGGTAAGCAGTGTCAACGGCGGTGTGGCTTTCCTTCCTTCCTTCCTTCCTTCCTTCCTTCCTTCCTTCCTTCCTTCCTTCCTTCCTTCCTTCCTTCCGGGTCCTGAAGCCATGGCTTATAATGGCTTAGAGACAAACCATGATTCTATAATCAAAATATATAGAAAAAATGTGTACAGAAAAAAAATCCTGTACACATTGTGTACAAGATCACATTGGGTCAAAAATTTCCAACATAAAAAGGAAAGACAAAACTAAAAACTAAAAGCAAGCAAAATTTTCACCTAGTGTAAAGGGGGCAACACAGATGGTACCAGGTGAGTCTGACTTAAGAGGGAATTCAGAATACATTGGTGCCGTGTGTGTGGGGGAGGTCCTGTCACCACCTGCCTTAGTTCAGTTTCACTCTTAATGGCCAGATAGTCACATGTGGAAGTTGGTGCCCTTTTCTGAAGCTGTTTAAGGTGTTGCAAATTCAAACCAACACAGGCTGCCAGTCTATTTCCAAGATCTGTGTCTATTTCAAAATCTGGGTAATATGTTCCATATGTCTAACGTCCAGTTAATGAAAAACACAGCTGGACAGTTGCAAACTGCAGTTTCTCAGCAATCTTCAAAAGCAGGATTGTATGTAACATATTGGAGTTGTCTAAAAGACATTTATCAGTGCATAGGTAACTTCACCAGGGTTTGCAGCTGGTGCACCAGCCTCCGCTACCGTAAGGTGCTTTGAGTGAAAGATGCATGAAAGCGGACTGAATTTAACAGCCGTTGACACTGCGGACATCTCATCCAGAATAAGCGAAACATCATACCTGATTTGAATGTTGCAAAACGCAGGGCTTGGTGTGTCAGAAATATTTGAAGTACAGTGGACCCTTGTATAACAAACAGCTTGTATAAGATAAAATTTGTATAACATAAAATATTGTGGAGATACGGAAATTTGCTTAACAGAAGCGCCTATGGGCCAAATCCGTACAACATAAAAATGGGATTACTCCATTTTCAAATGCATTCCTATGGGAAACTTGTATAAAGGAAAATTTGCTTAACATAATTTCATTTGGAATGAATTAATTCCTTTATACAAGGTACCACTGTACTGTATTTACTAAGTGATGTAATATTGGAGCGCAGAAGAGCTCAGTTCTCTACCTTGTGAAGTTTAACTGACTGTAATCAGGTTTAACTTTTCCTTCATTTCCCCACCCCCAGTCATCATGTGGCAGTCTCCTTTGGAGGGTCAGCAGACCAACAGAACAGGTGTGTGTGTGTATATGGAAAATAATCAGAAAAAAGTAGCATCCCACCCATTGTCTCCAGTAGTGGCGCAGTGGTTAAATGCCTGTACTGCAGGTAAAACTGTGCTCACGACCTGGGGTTCAATCCCAGGTAGCAGGCTCAAGGTTCACTCAGCCTTCCATCCTTCCGAGGTCGGTAAAATGAGTACCCAGCTTGCTGGGGGGGGGGCAATGTGTAGCCTGCACACTGTAATTAAAATTGTAAACCGCCCAGAGATTACTTTTATTGGTATGGGGCGCTATATAAGCAGAACACTTTGCTTTAGTGAGCTTCCAGTGAACCCAGAATCCCTCCACTAATGATGGAAAATGAGAACTAGTTTTAAGTTTAGGGGGACAAATATGAAGGGGTCAGTTATGTTTTCTGTTCATAGCTGCAGACTAAAAGTGAGGCTGTGAACAGGGACTTGTGATGATCTGATGGGGAAATGGAAGAATATAAAGAGGAAGTGCATAGCTTTCAGACAATGGAACAAGTTCAAAAATAGAACTGGATCTCATGGGTCAAAACTATGATACTTCTAGCTAAACATCCTGTCTTTGACAGCAGTCAGTTATGAAAAGTTCAGAGGAACTGAATAAAATGGGCTGACGTAATAGCATGTACCAATTTGCCCTGTTGGGTTATACAGCAAAGTTTTATCTAGTCTAGCATTTTGTCTTCATTAGTGACCAAGAAAATCTCAAATGTTACAAAGATTTGAATAGTCCATGTATTTTGCATTTTGTATTTTCAATAAAGTTTCTAGATGCTAGAACTGTAAACTGCTTGTTTACAATTGTAAACTGCTTGTTTACAATTTGAATAATACAACATAAAGAGAGGGATAAGAAAGGAAGAGAAATGAGAGAATAAGGAAACTTAGACCCAATTTCTTAAAGGAATAAATTCAGGGTGACCAGTTAGAATGGAAACCATTGAGCAAGGAATGGAGCCATGTTTTTACTGATTTCTCAGCCAAACAACTGAGTGAGCCCCACATTTTTGTCTTTCCCTCTGCTTCAGTCACGTACAACCTAGAACAGCAGTTCTGAACCCATGGGCTCCCAGAGGTCTTCACCACTAGCAGTGCTGGCCAGGATTCTTGATTTGAAATCTTATAATAAGAATATTTATGCAAGGACATGAGGAACTTTGAACAAGAATATTTATGTGAGGAAATATGTATCAATTTTTACAACAAGAGTACAGTAGAAACAATGGAGAGGTATAAGTTGGAGGAACTGGAGATTTTATTTTAGTCTGCATTTTTAAGTGAAAGAATTGCTTCCTAGATTAATATGTAGAGTAGGGTATATTTATTCTTTGGGTTGTCCATTTCAAACTTTGTGATATAGTTCTTAACCCAAAATTTTAGGGAAAATAATTCAAATTTATTTGTGCATTTAAATGACCATTTCAATAAAATGCAGATTCATGTGGAAGAATAATCAGATAAGACAGAACTGGACAGGAGTGCATGTTATTAAACATAGCCAGAAATGACATTAGAAATAAGATAATCTGTTCATCCTGGATGTCATTCTGAATAATTGGGCTTAGAAATATACCATGAATACAACGTAATTCTGTATTAGCCTTTAAAAGTGTTGGCCTGCAAATCTTAGCCAACCAACAGGCTCTTAGCTTTCCTGGCTGGGGATTGTGGAAACTGTAATCTAACACAACCGGAGGACACTGGTTTAAGAAAGCTGGTCTAAAACAAACAACACTGACACCAAACTGTTACTATCCCTTTAGTTGAATCTAGGGATGGGCACCAAATGAAAAATGAAATGCTGATTCATCATTTTGTTACGAAATGGAACAAAATGAAACGAACTAGAGATGCAACACTTCATTAGTAACGAAATGATCCGGTGTGTTTTTCCATTTAAAATGAACTGATTCGCCACTCTGTAAAATAGCTCCCCTGGGTCCTAGAGGCGCCAAATTTGGTGTGAACCTTCCTTGGACTCTCCCCTTTAAGCCCCCAAATTTGGAGAGATTTGGTGTTCAGGGGGCCATGTTATTCAACTTCAAAGGGGTTCCTCAGAAAAAACATTTCTAATTGCAATGTTATGTTCTCAAAAATAATGATCCCAGGCAGCTAGCAATGTGGAAATTACAGGGAAGCTCTCCCCTTGAAGCACCCCAATTTGCAGAGGTTTGGGTTATGGGGGTCAAGCTATTCAACTCCAAAGGGGGTGTCCATAGGAAAAACAATTTGTAATTTAAAAATATTTGAAAATACTGATCCCAGGCATCTAACAGCATGGAAATGGTGGGGTGCTTCCTCAAGCAATTTTAGGGCACCTTTTGAAATTTGGAAAGTTTTGGGTTTCAGAAAATGGAGTTATTCAGCTCCAAAAGGGCTGGGGGGGTACTTAATTGAAGCAGTGTGGATCAGTATGCTCAGGGGAACCTGTCAATTAATCCTATAATAGGTAAAATGCACTAGACACACTCCTTCCATTAAGCACCCCCACCTCCTTTGGAGCTTAATATCTCTGTCTCCAGAAACCCTAACTTTTCCATATTTCCCCTAAAATCTCTTAGGGAAGCAAAGCCTGGCTTTCTCATGCCTGGGGATCAGTAATTTTCCATTGCAAAATGAAACAAATCACGGGGGGAACGAAACGAAATGAATCTCAATTTTTCTGTTTCGTGCCCATCATTAGTTGAAACACATTTAGTATAGATTTTTTTTTGTCTGTTTGTGACTGAGTATAATTTAAGAGAGATTTGTTGTATTACATTGAACCCATATAGCTGGGCCTCTCTAGTAGTATTGCGACTCTGTATTACAGTGGTTTTGTTGGGGTATTTTGCATTGTATTGTTAGACTTGCATAAGTAGTTACTATATTAAATGTTGGATGCACAGTTTTTATTTCCTGTGGTTTATTATATTCTAGTTTTGTGTATTGATTGTATTGGCTTTTGTTTGGGATTTGGAGGTTGCAGCTCAAACACATGAAGCTCTCCACTTGACCTAATTCTGACTAACCTTCTTTGCATGGTGGTTGTGAGAATAAGTCCCCATGCATTCTGCCTCAAGCTCCTTGACAGAATAAATGTAAGTTAGGCCATGTCACCATTATAATTAGAACTGGGCTCTTCAGGACTCAGAATGATTATTTTTAACTAGGTCCTAATAATAGTAAATATCAAGAGATGTTTTGCTTCTAGCATAATGGCAGTTTGTCAGCCCCGAATCTTGTTTAAAACATATGGGTCATCTATAATTTGGTTCTAGGTTTTGTTCCAGTGTTTAATTGCTTTGTTAGATGTTGTCGCCACTAGTTGTTCTTTCAAGAACCTTTAAAACATGGAATGCTTAGGTTGCTACTGAAGAATAAAGGGCTACTATTTAATAAATAATTATTTTCCTGCAGGGATTATGAGCTTCAGATTTGGACTGAACCAATATGACTAACTGCTGGAGAATGCAGAAGAAACAATTTATCCTTATTTTATGTTGTAAAACCCGGAGAGTTCTTAAGGATGCATATCCCTTGAACCAGGGCTAGGGTGTTCTAGTAAAGGGGAAATAATGCAGTCTTGTCTGTTTCTGACTGATAAAATTGACTGAGAGGATCACCCATTTGAGCTGACTGACATTGCTAAGGGCCACAGGGGCACTTGTTTTTTTTTAATGCATTTTCACAGTTCTGTGTCTTATGGAATCTAAAGTACCAGTCTGTTTATGGCCCATGTTGTCTGTCTCCTTGTCTGCCTATTACTGCAATACATACTAGTGCAGACCACAATTGCTTGGCTTAGATTTTTCATTGTTTAAGTCTAACCAATTGCAGAGGCTCTGAGTGATTGATACTTAATAAAATGCAATTAATTTAAGGTCTTAAATCTGGCAGAGGAAGGGCCGTTTATTGACTCTTAGCAATGGCAGCAAAGATTGATATTTTACATGTAGAGATATGTAATTTTTCCGCGTATAAGACGCCTCTATGTATAAGGCTACTGTTTGAGGAGACAAGGTATGGGTAGTTTTGCAACTGTGCAGATCTAGCCTTGGCTTACTTCCGTGTATAAGATAACCCTCAATTTTTAGTCTAATCATTTTAGACAAAAATATAATCTTGTACATGGAAAAATGGTAATTAGAATCACAAGTGAGCATCAAGAGCTGTTTAGCAGACTGTAAAAGAGAAATCTATCGAGTCATGGTTAACTGATGATAGTGAACTAAACATGTCAAGTTGAAACTTCTTTTTAGGTAGCAAAGATGGAAATGCATGTTAGTGAAAATCAGTTGCTGTTCTTCCTCTGTTGTGAATGTTTAACCCTGTCACTTAGACACCAGTTAAAAATAATAATAGAAGCTCAGCTTTTTACTAGCATCCAAGTTGTAATTTTACTAGCATTCAAATGTAAATGAACCCAGAGTTACTGGGGGAGGGGGAGCACAGGGAGAGTAAGTTCCTACCAATATATGGTTTAACCTGGACACAAATGGTATAGAGCCTCTTTGTCAATGCAGTAGACTAGTTGGTAAGGTGAATCTTCTTTGTTTATTTTGACCTCATCCTTTAAAACTTTAAAGACAAAACAGGTACAGTAACCCCCCGCCATTTCACGGTTCATGTACTGCAGGGCTCCAGCTGATTTGCGCTGGGGTGAGGGAGAAAAACCTTTATTTCCCCACCCCAGTGCCAATCAGTTGGAGCGTGCCTCTTTATACATGCCTTCCAGTCAGGGAGGCGAGTCTGCCTCCCTGACTGGAAGGGGTTTTAAAAGGGGTGCAGCGCTCCCCTGGGCTCCGGAGAAGCAGCACGCCCCTTTTAAAATCCTTTCCAGTCACGGACATAAGTCTGCCTCTGTGACTGGAAGGGATTTTAAAAGGGGCACACTGCTCCCCCCCCCCATGGGGGCTCCAAAGAAGCGGCACGCCCCATTTGAAATCCCTTCCAGTCACGGAGACAAGTCCATTGAAATGCATTGGCTCAATGCATTTCAATGGAGAAATTAAGTGGATTGTGGCGGAGCGCTGGCCCCAAGCCAGCACCAAGCAGCTGATTGGCGTTGGCTGGGGGAGGAATGGTGCCTGCAGCAAGCACGGTGGATCAGATCATCCACCACCCTTGTACGGGCTGCTGGAAGGCTTTTTAAAAGTCTTCCAGAGCCCGGGAAGCAGCGGTGGTGGGCCGCCCCCGCCCCACCTGACCTGCATCCGCATATTGCGGATTTTCAGTCATTGTGGGCCGGGTGGGTCCCTAACCCACCGATAGGCGGGGGTTACTGTATCTCATACTGAGCCTAAGAGGATGCAAGGAAGCCAGTTCAGTTGCTGGAATCCTAGTGGAAATTCAGGGGTAATTTCTCTCTTTTTTGCAATGATAGAAAAAAATCCAAGCTAGTAGAGTGCACAGCAATCTTCCCTCTCTTTGTGCCTACCCTTTTCCCTTCAGCCAGCTCATCACTTTATACTCCCTTGGTAACGAGATGATGTGCAATGATTGGGGTATGGAGGATATTGCTGATGGCAGCCTGAATGGATGATGAGCAGACAGTTCCTAGCATCCTGAGTTTTAAAAGACAGATTCAATTTCTACAGAGCAGGCAATCTACATTAACCCTTTAGCTGTCACAGTGTGTTTGAGGTAATCATGACAGGTTGATAATATCAAGCTAACAGAATTTTCATGCAAGAGAAGTTACTACTGTTCTTTTCCCTGTGGGCTTCGATTTCATCTTTAAACATCTCTTGCTAGTCTTCCCTATCAGTCCACCACTCATCCAGTTTTATGAGAGTTCTTCTGCATTTCCACACATTCAGAGCTGGCCTTGTATTAATAAAATATCAAAAGTTTCAGAGAGGGTAGCCATGTTAGTCTTTTCAAGAATTTCAGGCAAAAATCAAAGAAAAAACAAAACTGGAATATACTTTTATACTGGATTTTAAAAGCCATGGGGGATAGAAGTATCAATAAATGCTAGCCAAAATAGTTCTCAGTTTTCAAAGTTCCAGGCTGAACAGTTTTGAATAACAGGTATGGTAGGCAGCGGGAGAGGTTGGCCATGCTTGAAGCTTTCCATCGGCATCTAGCCAGACACAGCTTGGGGGAAAAAAGTGAACTAGCTGGATCCATGGCAGATCCAAGACAGATTTTTATGTTCTAACAATTTCACATGAACAGATAAAGTCAACATGGAGATTTTAAGGAGAGATGGCCTTTTCAGGCTGCTATCATCCTGTTACTTAGAAATACTACATAACTACACCCAGCCGTCATTTCCGTGAGCACAAAAATCTGCTATAATCAGTGCTGGCTTTATTCATATGACTCTGGGTCACATGGAGCCTTCTGCTGAGCAGCTGCAAAATCAGAAGTAGTTTAAGAAAAATGGCAGAGATGATTCCAGCTGCCAAAATGGATTTGATTTAAACCACCATTTACATAACTACCTAGCAAGATTTAATCTATCAATGTGATCTCCCTCCAGCTAAAAGTGTATTCTTAACTGCTATAATCTTAACATATATTTTTCAGTATACTGTCACCCTGACCCAGACTGACTTCTTTCTAATAAACCTTTATTCACTTTGTAAGGCCATGACTTTATAGAAAGTTGCAGAAAAATAATAACTTGACCAGAACCAGGATCATTCAAGGGAGGGATTAAAAGCAATCCTGGAAAATTTAATAAGATATCCAAAATTCCAACAGTACATAAACCCCAGGAATAATTTCAGTGAGATGTGAAAATAGGGCAGCTCATTAATTTTTCATAATCGATTTTCTGATAGTATTTTCTAGACCATGTACTAGCCTAAACATTTGAAAAAAGCCGAATCTATACTTATGGAGTCTCATAAACATTGATGTTGCCTCCCAGAGACCATTTGGTAGTGGGGCGTTAAAAAAAAAAAAAAGCAAATAAATAAATAAATAAATAAATAAATAAATCCAAGAACACCTGAAACTATTTATAGTTGTTCTTTGACTTAAAAATATAACTGTGCAGAGTAAGGAGAAATTATGGACAGTTACTCAACTTGCATTAGATACATGTTTTGTATCTTTTGTTTAGTGGTCCTCACTTGATTGAGACATCAAATTCCATAACTCATCCATTGTTCAAAGTACATTTGCTTGTCTGTACAACTTAGAATCCCACTGTGCAGCCTTTGAGTTCTCAGAATTGAGAACTCAGTATTTTGCAATCCACTTGAGTCTCTTTTTGTCAATTAAAAACCATTGACTCCTCTCTTAGGTAATGACGAAAGCTAACCTTGAGAGCATTTTGCTTTGCTCTTTTCTGTACTTTCCCCCATATCTTGTGCTTCTCTGCATTCTGTAATCCATGTGTACTGTACATCCATTAAAGATGTTGTTGTTCGATCAATGCACAGTGAGGCATTTCTTCATGTTCTCAAATTATTGTTCAGGTCTCCTGGATTGCCTTCTGGAATAATCTAGGTACTTTTAAAAAACTTTTTGTATATACAATAGAAAGAAAGATACCTCTATTCTGCAACTGCCGCTTTGTCCCGAAGGAGATATAGTTGTGTACTGCAGAATATCATTTGGATTGTATGGTTCAAGTTTTTGAAATACAACCTGGTATATCTTAACAGCTGTGGTAACTAACTAGTGCATATGTTTCTAATTTTAAAATTGTGTCCTTATCCCTATTGATTTTTATTTTATGTTATTCCTGTAATTTAACATTTGTTAATTCCAGTTGAACACTGTTTTGGGGTTTTTGTTTTGTTATTTCAATTGCTTTTTTATCTTACTTATTTTTGGTGATGGACTATTTAATTCTTCAGTTGAGTCAAATGGCAAGAAACAGTACTTTCAGTTCTACTAGTGAATCAGTTGTTACATTGTTGCTTTCCCTTATTAATAATAGAAATAATGAGATGAAAATATCGGGACAAGCCTGTCTTTACAGAGTATGGTAATTACAGTATTGCGTATGACCATTCATTAACAAGGAAGAAATACTGGTATTAAAGTATGGCTTCAATATAGAACTGTTCTTTTGTGGCTTGGGTTGATTATTTAGGCCAGGCATGTCCAAACATCGGCCCTCCAGATGTTTTGGATCACAACTCCCACAGTTCTTTGCCATTGGCAATACAGGCTTGGAATTCTGGGAGTTGTGGTCTAAAACATCAAGAGGGCCAAAGTTTGGGCATGCCTGATTTAGGAAATGTAGTTTATCTGGATGTTGACAACCTCGGGCGGGTGCAGAGAAGGGCTACCAAGATGGTTGAGGGTCTGGAGGAAATGTCTTATGAGGAATGGCTTAGGGAACTGGGGATGTTTAGCCTCTCTAAAAGAAGACTGAGAGGGGATATGATAGCTATGTTTAAATATTTGAAAGGATGTCATATTGAAGAGGGAACAGGCTTGTTTTCCATGGCTTCAGAGACTAGGACTTGGGGCAGTGGTTTCAAACCACAGCAAAAGAGATTCCATTTGAACATTAGGAAGAACTTCATGACAGTTAGAGCTTTTCGGCAATGGAATATGCTGCCACGGAGGGTGGTTGAGTCTCCTTCTTTGGAGGTTTTTAAGCAGAGGCTGGATGGCCATCTGTCGGAAATATTGTGATGGGGGTTCCTGCATGGCAGGGGGTTGGACTAGATGGCCCTTGAGGTCTCTTCCAACTCTATGATTCTATGATTCTATGATCTGTTTAATTAACGTGTGGCCATTTTAAGAAAATAAAAACCCATACGTATAACTTGGTCAATCGTGGAGACATAGAAAAGACCAGTTTCTTAAATGTGGGAATATATTCCAAGAAAACATTAGTTGTCCATATAACACATAGCCCATGTTGATTTAAAGTAAAAAGTCCCAGCTATATGCAACATCTTGATCTGTGCTTGAGACAGATTGCTTACAGACTGCCTGAATAATTATTGTTCATGACTTCTGATCCAAATGCTCATATCTAGACACTTCAGTGGTGAGACTAAGGCAAACTTGTGTATCCTGATCCAGAGATCTTTTGTCCTGTACCTTGGCTTTGTTTTCTGGTCTCTGAGCCTAGTTCTGTTGAGAGTTCTTGACCTGTTACTATCCTTTAAGAAGGAGAAAGGAACGCAGGGAGCTCAAACTCGATGAGAGTTTAATATTCTCCATGTATAATACAGTACAAAAGTCTTTGTCACAGTAATCCAAAACCTGCATATATTAAAATCAGTATGTGGAAACATGCACGCATTAAAATGATTAAACTTTGATTTGCCAGTTTCTGAAGAATTCAGGAAAAGTCCAGATTAAAAAATCATGAACAAATCAGTTTAAATTTAGTTTGCGTGAGAAAGGGAGAAAGGGAGCAAAAGGAGGTGATCTGTCTGACAACCATCCTCTCTCCAATGGAAGGTCGAGGTAGCCCAAGCTACCTGAGGGAAAAGGGAGAAAAGATGCCCCCTTTTGGGCAAGAAGCGTGGCCAAAAAGAGACAAGATGGGAAAAGCAGAAAAAGAAATAGAGGGAGGGGGAAGAAGAAAGCCCACCCCCTTATAAATCAGGGGAGAAAGAAACAGAAGGGGGAGAAGGAAGGGAAGTCAGTTGCAGGTCCTTTCATATCTGTTTTTTTAGTGGAATTGAAATGTTGTTGATCAAACCATTGCATTAGAGAATTTTCTGTCATGTTTTTTCACATATACAGGTGTACTTCTGTTTACGAATGCCCTCTGTTAACGTGATTTTCAGTTTACAAATGAAAATCCATTGAAAATAATGCCTCGGTTTACAATTTTTTCCATAATAATTATGATTTTTTTTCCGAAGCAAATTCCCCCAGGATGCATCGCATTTCAGGTTACAAATTTCAGTTTATGCATTTCAGTTTACAATTTTTTTACAGTACAAAACATCTTAGAGAACTCATTAAATTCGTAAGTTCAGGTAGCATTGTACTTGAGTCTACTATACTTTTTGTTTATTCAAAGCACTGTGTTTTAAGTTAAGCCTAAAGCATTTACAAAGAGGAAACTTCCAAGTAACATTTCATCACATCGGATACATTCTTGCAAAGAGAAGAAACTGCTGTAAACCTCACAAACTCTTGACAGAATTTTCCAGTGCCTCCTGTAGTGAACTGGCTAAATGAAGGTCAAGAGCCTTGTGATACTAGGACTAGCACAGAGAATTTATTTATTTATTTATTTATACAGGCCCTGTCTTCCTGAAGGAACTTCGGTTTAAAGCTGCAATCTCAAAATTACAAAAACAGCAATGTAAATAGTAACTAAACTAATAAAAGCAAACAGAGTTAACAGCAGATGACGGGACTGAAGAGAAAGAAAAAAAAAAACATTGATTGGGTCACCCAAACGCTCCCGGAAGAGACCATTTAATGCTTTTGAAGGCAAGGGACTTGCAAACTTCTGCTGGAAGATGATTTTAAACTGGCCCGCCACAGAGAAGGTCGGGCACGGGTGGAGGTTTTCCGAGCCTCCTGGGCGTATATACTTGAGTGTGCGCCCGCGACAACCTAGTCGGACGGGCCGAGGTTGATCGCTGGTCAATCCGCTCTGTCAGGTAGCCAGGTCCCCAAAAACCAAAACCAGGAAAACCTATTGGCTCACGGGTAACCAATGCCTAGCCAGAACTGGGGAGATGTGCTCAAATCGGCGCATCCCACCACCAGCCTGGCATTCTACCCGCTGCAGCCGAATTAGAGTCAAGGGCAACCCCATGTAGAGGCGTTGCAATAGTCCAATCTCGAGATCACCAGCGCCTGACCACTGCTCTGAGGGAGTCCCCATCCAGGTGGACGAATCTGGGGCACGAAGATGGAAAAAGGCAGCCCTGGACACGGTGGACACCTGGGCTTCCATGGTGAGCGCCGGGTCCAGGGCTACGCCCAGATTCCGGACACAGTCCGATGGCCTGAGGGAAACACCCTCCAAGATGGGATACGGGCCACCGTAGCTGGATGAGGAAGCCCCAAAGAACATAACCTCGGTCTTATCGGGGTTGAGTTTGAGCCTGTTTGAAGGCCCTGTTTGAGGCTTCTAAAGCTGATCTCATCATAGGAGTAAGATCCAAAAGGTTAAGGCAGTACTTAAAGTGGCCTAGCTCAAGACCATTTAATGCTTTTGAAGATTAACTCCAGTACAATACTTTAAACTGGTCCCGGAGTTGTAACTACCGTATATACTTGAGTATAAGACGACCAGAGTATAATCCGAGGGCCTAATTTTACCCCCCCAAAAAAACCTGGGAAAACTATTTGTAGTGCATAGGGCGTTTTTTTTTTAAAATACATGCACTCTAAAAAATTATTTAATTTGGGAGTGTGGAGGCAATTAGGGAGTAAATACCATAGAGTAAACTCCCTGATTGCCTCCACAGTCCCTGCACAGTTGCCAGTATTACCCCCCTAGCCTCTTTAGAGCTTCATAACTACTTCATTACTTACCTTGGGACTCCAAAGTAGCAGGGGTGCCTTCATTGCTTCAGGAAGGCACCCCTGCTACTTTGGAGTCCCAAGGTAAATAAATTTTGATTGCATATTTTTAAAATAATTTTGAGTGCATATTTTTTAAAAACATGCACTCAAAATTATTTAATTTTGTGGCACCAAAGTAGCAGGGTTATCTTCAGAAAGTGATTTTAGGTAATCCCTGAAAAAGTTTAAAGAGCTATTAAGGAAATCATTCTGCTATTCTGAAACTGAGGATCCCCCCCCCGCACCTTCAATCATCTCCATTTTAAGCTTAATGGCTAGAAACATTGGGTCTTGAACCCCCTTTTAAAAAAAAAAACTAACAGTCTCAGAAAGCCGTATTTTGGACCCAACACTAGGTTCTGTGCTTTTTCTAATTCTTTGTAGGCTTACAGTTTCTCTGGAAGCTATTGCTTATGGTTTCATTTAATGGGTAGTACAATGGGCTTGCATTCAAACAGAAAAAGGGTTCAACCTCCTTTTTTGTCGTATATTGACTACATCCCCTTGAGAGAAGGCCAGTTCTGGATCAACAAAATGGGATCACAGCCATTTACCGTACCTCAAAAGGCAATGAGAAGAGAACAGTTGGAAAGGATACTGTATATGAATAATGGTTCCATCCAAGAGAAGTTGGTACTAAAAGCAAGCAATTAAAATAATTCTGTTCTCTGTGTGTTCTCACTTATGTTTTCCCTCCCCCATCTTATTTTTGTATCCCAGGGTGCCCCTAGATAGTAGCACCCACCTTTGATGTGCAGTTCTCCCTGCTTGTGTAACTTGGAAACCCATTTTGTGAAGAGACAGAAAGAAATATCAATAAGTAAACAGCCTCAATGTTCACTGGCAGGCTGTCATGTACTAGTTCACCGCACATTTGTTAGTTCTTTATATTACGTGTGCATAGAATCTCTTGAGTCTGATCTCCTTGGCAGATCAGAAGATGAGAGAGTGCGGAAGATGATCTGGAGAAGGTGGGAGGAGGCTGAACAGAGATGAAACAGAATGAGGCAAGCTTTTGATACTCAGTGTTCTGTAGACTGGTGTGTATTTTCCTGGGAGTGGGATGTATGATTGGAAATTACCACAGTACATTAAAGTGGAAAGCTCATCACTAGCAATGGCTTCTGTCAGTAAATGTCCTCCCCTTTTTCCATAATGGGGGACAAAATTAATCTTTTACTGTAAGAGGGGGAAGAATAATTGAGCATTTAGAGGAGTGTCATTTGGAGAGGGTTATCAGTATCTATTAATTTTACTGTGCTCCAAAATGCAGCACATGTGTGGCCAGTATGCTTTGGGTTAAGAATTTAAGATTACTATTATTTCCTAATTAAATAAGGCATCATGGTGATTAATTTCACATTGTGCTTCCAGTGGGTACCCAGGATATATGTTTTCACTTGTGTCGTACTGAATCATGCATAGTAGCTTTTAGGTGAAACTTACAGTTGTGTGCCACTGTCATGACAGTCCAACAGACAACCCTTGTTGTGTTCAATTGTTGCCAGTGTTCTATTCTTAAGTTCTCTGTTCATGAGAAAAGCAGTTTATTTATTTATTAATTTTACAGTATTTTAACCCCGCCTTTCTCCTTGAAAATGACTCAAGGCAGCTTACAGTAATGAGGGACAATATACATTTCTCAACAACAACAACAACAACAAAAGTGACAAAGGATTAGAAACCAAATAAATGGGAGGATGGGATGGGATGGAATGCACACCTTGCTTTGCCATGCCAGTCTGTCTATATACCAGTGTTTTTCAACCACTGTTCCATGGCACACTAGTTGCATACAGATGTTGCCTGGTGTGGAATTAGAAAATTGAAAAAACCAGAAAGATTTTTTTAAAAATTCGAATTGTCGCCCACTAGGCGGGCGCTGGACTGTGTCCTGTCTCCTGAAGGAGTGGCATTTTGACCTTCTTCCCGGCCAGCAGGGGCGCCAATTTGCTCCTCAGTGGGGACACCCTCCACTTTTCTGATTCTCCGGGCTGTGATTTCAAGACCCCAGCCTGGACCTATCAGAGGACATCATTTAAATTTCTCTTCCTTCTTTCCCTTTTAATGATTTGTTGCAGCAGCGGAGAGAAGAAGACTAATTCTTTGTTACCAAAAGGAAAGCAGGAGGAGACGGACGGAGACCAGGACTCTAATGGTGGTGTGCCTCGTGATTTTTTTAATGAAACAAGTGTGCCTTTGCCCAAAAAAGGTTGAAAAACACTGCTATATACTATACAACAGTATGGTTCTTTGCATACAACTGTCTTCTCTATTGGGAATTAGATCAGTGGCAACCAGGAAAGAGGATTTTTTTTAGTCTAATGGGCTTCCTTCAGAAGTCTGTCTCCTGGGTACTGCATCTGCTTCTTCCCCACCCATCTCTTTTGCTTTAGTGAAGCCTGCATCTTATAACAATTCCTAAAGATTGCTTTTATTATTTCAGGCCTCTGATACATTTTTAAATTTCTCTTTTCCTTTCTCTTTTAATGATTTGTTGCACTTGGAAGCCACCACTAATTCTTTGTTGAAGAGGGATATAACAATCATTCCAGTGTGAGCAGTCGAACAGACTATCGTATTTCTCCATCTATGTGACGGACCCACTTTTCCAACCCAAAATTACAGTTTTGCAAATGCACAGCTCTCTCCTTGGCTTACTTCTATGAATAAGATGACCCTCAATTTTTAGTCTAATAATTTTAGACAAAAATATGGTCTTATACATGGAAAAATGCTATATTTAATCATCTACAGCTCTGAGATCATGGCCTTCCAAAGAACAAGTGTTCCACCTACTTAGTGTAATCTGACAACCCTGGTAAAAGTGGTGTTTCAGTTAAAAAGAAAGGATTTCCATGTTGCATACTACACAATAAGAACATAAAAAGAACCATGCTGGATCAGGCCAAAAGCCCATCTAGTCCAGCTTCCTGTATCTCACGGTGGCCCTGCCAAATGTGTCTGGGAGCACACGAGACTAGATATCTGTCTTCTGATACCACTCCCCTGCATCTGGCCCTTGAAGTACCCTCATTTTAAGCCTAGAGATGACACATATCCCCATTGTGGCTCGTAACCTGTGATGGAATTTTTCCTCCAGGAATCTGTCCAATCCCCTTTTTGAAGGCATCCAGGCCAGATGCCATCACCACATCCCGTGGCAGGGAGTTCTACATATCAACCCATTATAGAGCTTGCTTGTACTATAAGTAGCATTAAATACTAAAACTGACATGCTTTTGTGAGGTTAATATAATTGCTTATATATTACATATTCAAAGTCTTGTGATTGTCATGGTCTACTTCTAGACCAGCCACTCATCCAGCCCTTCCTAAGAGCAGTTGTGAGGATAAAATGGAGCAGTGCTCATGTTTGCGGGCCTGAAAACCTTGAAGAATTCAGAATAAAAACATGATCTGTAATAACATGTAGGGAACCATATTTGTTTTAGGAAAGAAAGAGATTTTGAATAGCTGTGTGTAGGGTGAACTGCACAGAACTTTTAAAAACAGAAAATGGTAAACACCTCTCTGGCTACAGTTTTAGTACAAATGTTATTAATAGTATTTTCTCATGTTTCTTTTCTAACAAAATAATAATCGAATCTAAAATACTTCCTCCTTTACATGATATAAGTTATGTTTGCAGCAAAGCTGTAGGGAAATATCAGATACGGGATCATCCATGTATTTTTGAAAACCCTGCTGTTTAATTTTTATTATAGCTGGGCAAAAAAAAACACCCCACCTTTCTGTTCCTTTTACAGGAGCCACAACTTTAATCTTTATGGGATCCCAATGTCTGCTGAATGGATGACGTGCTTACGATAATTAAGGTAAATATGAGAATTAATATTAATTGAACAATCACTTAATAGCTGTACCAGAACAATGAAGCTTTGCATATCTGATATTTGGATTAGAAGCAAAACGTGTACACAGCATTTGCTTTTGTGCCTATAGTGATCCTGAATGTATGCCTTTATATTTTTATTCCTTGTACTTTCTCCTGCCCCACCTGAATATTGTTGGTAGGGAAAAAGAAGGGTATGGTAAACTATTATTTTGGTGATTGCCAACCTGTTTCCTGTTTCCAGGAAGAATTCATAGTGATGGTTCTAACCTTTAAAGCCCTAAACGTCTTGGGCCCGAGGGCCACATCTCCGTTTATGAGCCTGGTTGAGTGTTCTCTCAGTCCCACCACGTTCACAGATGTATTTAGTGGGGCCACCAGAGAGGGCCTGCTCTCGTCCTCCTCCCAGACTCCCTCCCACAGGAGGCTGGTCCCAACTTGAGTGTCCTTCTGCAAGCAGGCAAAGACCCTTTTCTTCAGGCAAGCTTTCTCTGACTGAATGCCTGTCGGGTAGATATTTTAAAAAGGTTTAAATGTGTTTTGCTGTGACTTACATTTTGGGGGATTGTGTTAACTGAATCTTTTAGTACGTATACTCACTGTTATTAGCTTATCTGCCGTCTTTTAATTGTTGTAAGCCTTGGATTCTTTTAAAAATAGTTTTAATTAATTAATTAATTAATTAATTAATTAATTAATTCCCCTTCTTCTGAGGGTATCAACATATATACACATACACTATGTGCGCGCACACACACACACACACACACACACACACACACACACACACACACACAGTGTGTGTATCATCTATTGGTACAAATGGATGTCTGAGATGCCTAGATGCCCTAAGCACATCCAATCTCACTTGATTTTGGAAGCTAAGCAGGGTCGGGCCTGGTTAGTACTTGGATGGGAGACCACCAGGGGAATACCAGGTGCTGTAGGCGCCTGGAGTAGGAACTGGCAAACCACTCCAGTATTCGTGCCAAGAAAACTCCATGGATATGGAGTCACAAAGAGTCGGTCACGACTTTAACGACACAACACACACACACACACACACACACACACACACACACACACACACACACACACACACACACACACACACACACACACACACACACACACACACACACACAATGTCTGAAGGATCGTGTTATATGTCCCTGCTAGTGTATGCTAACATAGACAGCCCCCTGATTCTGCTAGCTTGCCCTAACTGGTCTATAATGATTGAACAGACCATTCTCTGTAAGAATTATTGTGTTTAGAGTAGGGAAAGAACTGGGAAATCATCTAAATGCTTCTATGCAAGAACTCTGTGACTTCTAATTCCATGAAAGATGACTATGTAGCCTGTGTTAAATCTTCCTCCTACAAAGGAGAACCCACTAGCGCCCCGCAAAAGCAGTCTGTTCACCTTTCAAAAAATTCTGGATGTATCTACCCCCAAGCAACTCTGCTTTGTGTAAGGTACATACCTACGTTTTGGAAGCAGATTTTAATTTTTTAGAAAACTTGGGGGAGGGGGTAAGTATTTATTTATTTATTTATTTATTTTTACAGCTTATATGCCGCCCACTACCCAAGGTCTCTGGGCGGCTTACAACAAGGAATTAAAACAGTTAAGATATCAAATATCAATAAATAATTAAAACAACAGTAAAACCTTATACTAAAATCATCACTAAAATTGCCATCAAAGGACCCCAGTCTATGTTGTATCAATTAAAAAACTTCTGGAACAGGAAGGTTTTTACCTGGCGCCGAAATGTCATCAATGTTGGCGCCAGGCGGATCTCACTTGGGAGGGCATTCCATAACTTGGGGGCAGCTGCCGAGAAGGCCCTATGTCTACAAGCCATCCCTCTCACCTCCTTGAGGGATGGCTCTTTCAAGAGGGCCCCCTGGCTAGATCTTAATTGCCGGGTAGGTTCATATGGAAGGAGGCGGTCCTTCAGGTATCTAGGTCCCAAGCCGTTTAGGGCTTTATATGTCAAGACAAGCACTTTGAATTGGGCTCGGGCAGCAACTGGTAACCAATGCAGGTTACGTAGAATCGGCGTGATGAGAAAGGTCATTTTCTTCACAAATTACAGTTTGACTGTAGTGGAAGAGAGTGTTTGTTGCAAAGTAATGCTTAAAGCACTCTCACAGCAGTTTACAATTTAATTATGCAGGCTACACATTGCCCCCCACCCCCAGCAAGCTGGGTGCTCATTTTACCAACCTCGGAAGGATAGAAGGCTGAGTCCACCTTGAGCTGGCTGCCTGGGATTAAACGCAGGTCATGGGCACCGTTTTGGCTGTACTACAGTAGTTTAATTACTGAGCCATGAGGTGCTCACAAGCTTGTATGGAAGACCTGAATGAAATATGTTCACCTCAATGATAACTTTTTATTGGGAGACTGATTGGTTCACAGTAAATTAACAGGGTCTGAAATCACTTGCGAATGTCTTGCAGTAGTGCGATATCACAAAAAGTATGTGTGAGTGACTGAATCTAGACTCAGAACATTTGCACCCCCACCCAGTAATATACAGGAGAAATAAATTATCCCCCTTTAATATTACTCCAATTTCTAACTAAATAAATATAATAAATAAATAAATATAATAAATAAATGATTGTTAAAAAGTACATAGGAAACAGCTTTGTAGGAAAACAAGCCTTTGCACTTTACTTCTGCATCAAGAGCAGATTGTTTAATGTTTAGATGTATTTTGATGTGTGATCATGAATTCTACTGAGTGGGGAAGATGTCTGTGAAGATTCTCAGTCATCCAGGTGAGGTTATCTGAAAGTTGAGTCATGGCAACTGGACTTCTTTTCTTGTGAGATCGAAACATTTCACTATTCCTCCAAGCAGCTTCTAACCTTCCTCAGACTGAAGAAGCTGCTTGGAGGAGGAGTGAAATGTTTTAATCTCACAAGAAAAGAAGTTGAGTTGCCAGGACTCAACTTCTAGAGAGCTGTGAAGATGTTCATGATTGGCAGGCCCTGTGTGCCCTTGCCCCCTCTCCCACAACAATTACAGCTCAGATCACCTCTGTTCAAGTGTCTCCTATACTCTTCCTCATTAACCTGCATCTGCTCTTTCTTGGTCATGTTACATTTCCTGTGCTTCAGTTTGTTGCAGTATTCAAGGTAAAAAATAGTGTCTCCACAGAGTGTCTTCTAGGTGTCTGTGAAGATTCTCAGTCATCCAGGTGAGTTCATCTGGAAGTTGAGTCATGGCTACTGGACTTCTTTTTGAGAGATAGGAACGTTTCGCTGCTCATCCAAACAGCTTCATCAGACTAATGAAGCTGTTTGGATGAGCCGCGAAATGTTTCTATCTCTCAAAAAGAACTCCAGTAGCCATGACTCAACTTCCAGATGTCTTCTAGGTGATTCAAAAGCCCTGACTTTTTAAAAATACATTGGTCTTAAGAAAAACTATCAGGCTGGACTGGTATTTCAACAATTGCTTGGCAGCTAGATGCATACATTTACAAAAATATCCATCCCAAGCAATCTGCGGCATTTTATTCTCAAAGGCTTTTACGGCCGGGATCTGATGGCTGTTGTGAGGGGTTTTGGGGGGCTGTTTCACCGTGTTCTGGAAGTTTTTCTTACAGACATTTCACCAGTCTTTGTGGCTGGCATCTTCAGAGGGCAAGGCTCTCAGAGGAACTAGCAGTTCTCTCTGTTCTATACCCCTGAGCACAGATAGAAGGCCTAGCTCCCCTGAGCTCCTTGGCCTCTGAAGATGCCTTCCACAGAGACGGATAAAGGGTCAGGAAGGAAAATAGTCTGAAAACCCCACAACAGCCAATCTGTGGCATTGTTTAATTGTGGAGTCACTGTTTAAAATTGACTGTTTACTCCACCTGTGCTGTGGAAAGTTTCACAATCTGTTGCGAGGTGCTGTCAAGTTCCCTCCAATTAATGGGGACCTTATGACTTAGTGACCTCCTGAAGGCTCCAATGTTAACATCCCTGCTGGAGCCTTACACAGCACAGAGAACTCTTCCTTTGTTGAGTCAGTCCCTCTCACTGGGAGATGCTGACGGCAGCAGGAAAAGACAACAGGTCTTTTCCTATTAGTTTTATCTTCTCATGAAGACAGTCTGTACTATATCATTTTAAAAGCCTGGACTAAGTTTTGTTAATTGCAGCCTTCTGTATTGGCCCTTCCTTTTGCAACCTTCAGTAGGTGTTGGCTAGTTTAACGTTTGTGGTTTGAGGTTGTCATGATTTAACTACAGTTAGGGACACATATCACCCTAGTATGTGGGTTTTCTTGTACATTACCAGTTATCTCACCTGTGAGATAACTTCTGTTTTTGTTTGCATGTGAGGGCAAATCTCTGATCAGTATTCAAGCCTCAGAGCCTATATCTGCCGTGTCACCAATTTTTTTAGCTCGCTTATCTGTGATTCTCATCAGTTTGTGGTCTGTGAAACAATCCTTGGAGCAGAAAGCTGTTAGTTGAAAAGATGGATTTGTATAGTATTTCAAATTTCAGACCGTTGCCGCTCCTTGTTTACTTTCATCATAGCGTTGCCAGTTTTTCTTCTGAAAAATGGACATGCCATGATTGGCCATGTGCCTCATGGCAGTCATTTTTCAGGACCATTCCCATTTTCTCAAAATTTCAAATGACCCACTTTGCGCCAAAAAGTCAAGGATCTTGTCCAACCACATGATTCCACTTTTCTCCCATTCTCAGCCTTAGAACTTGACTGCATTAAAGATATTCCCCTTTCCGAGCAAAGTATTCCTAAAAGAACGTATTTGGACCAAGCCGTTAAAAGTCACATTGTGAAAAAAAAGATACCACCTTATTGAGGCCTTTGTTAGCTATGAGTAGAGTGTTCTTATATCTAAGGCAAAACGGATGAAACAAGAGGGATTGTTCTCTCTTTTTCTTACATGCATCAAATGATGTGGATGTGGATTCAACTAAATAAAAGTGACCTGGTAGACAGTGTTACATTGGTGCAAGATCTGTCTGCTCACCTCACTTCTACTATGCACAGCCCTGGGGACTATTTGGTGGCAGATGTAATTGGCTTAAACAAAGCTGATGTTAGGAGTTGAACAAATTGCTCTAAGTAAACAACACATGGTGTGATCCAAGCAGTTGTAATCAAAGAACTGCATGTGGAGAGTTCCTAGAATTCACCTTAATATATTTTCATTATGTAGTAGAGATGCATTTGGAAAGACTTTCAGTAGATGTGGAAATGATCGCTGCAGCAGTTGCTTTCAAAGGCTGTGTACATTGACCAGCATGTAGTGTGCATCTGATTATATATCTTGACCAGTGAGATATTAAATCACTTTAGGCTCAATCAAATTTCCATGGTTTGAAAAACTAGAGCATTTCTGTATCATACATGCTACACTTTACTCCACAAGAGTGTGGCTTTGGGTTGAATGGCATCAGGCTTGTCAAGCAGAGCATCACGCGGGAGAAGCAGCTGAATCTATTCTCAGTTCACTTTGCTTCAGGACTTGCTGAAAATACATGTAGCCGAAATTGGCTGAGTAATGTGTTGAGAGCTGATAGGACTAGGTTGAAACTCGTCCTCGTGGGGGACTTCACAGATGTAGCGGTTTCCCAGCATCAGTCCATTATCTGCAAAAATGGAGATCTAAAGCAGTGGTGTCCAAACTTTGGCCCTCTAGATGTTTTGGACCACAACTCCCACAGTCCTTTGTCATTGGCAATATAGGTTTGGAATTCTGGGAGCTGTGGCCTAAAACATCTGGAGGGCCAAAGTTTGGACACACCTGATCTCAAGTGTCCGGAATAAGGGAAGTGTAATGAAATGTTAGTGGCACGCTTGACTAAGGACGTTTATGTCCCTCCTCATCTATGAGGTTTAGCATCTCCCAGCCCTAGCTTAACAGGAACGTTAACACACACTCTCCTGGACAAATGAATACTTGCCTTAATAAATACGTCCTGAATTAATATGTAGCATAGTAGGCCCTGAAGTGAGTAAGATGGGATTCAGATTCCACAGGGATGGTCAGAACATTCTTTTGACAGCCACTGTTTTTGTTGTAGCTCTGCTAAAACACCCTGCCCAATACATGTGGGACAATATTATAGTGCAAACCCATGATGCTAGCAGGAGATACGATGTGGTATGTGCTAGAATCCAGGCAGACCCCCTGTTTTGCTTTTTTGAATTGTCCGTGCTACAGTTCTTGTGTGGTGATTCACAAAAGCAGAGAGAGTTCTTCTGGCACGGAGTGGGATAGAGTCAGATGAGTCTCCCAATCTGCTGTCCGTTCATAATAGCTATCCTACATGGCTTTTGTTCATAATGGGAGCTGCTAAGGCAGGGCTTTTCCAGTTGTGCCCTGTGCTGTCTCCACATTCAGCTTTGCTGTTACCTAACAATGAAGGGAACATAAAAGCTGGCCAGTCAGTTCACTTAAGGGAGGCCATTTATTTTGCCATTTAAGGGGAAGGGTAAAAGATAATCAACCTAAACTTTCAGTCTGTCCCGAATGCCTTTCCAGTTCTGTGATCATGAACAGTAGGGAAGCTTTTTAAATGAGTCAGATAAAGTCCCTTTATTGTCAGAAATGTGATGTATAAATAAAAATAAATGAATCATTAAGGCAGTGGTGGTGCTAGCTGCTCTTCCAGTGACATAGCTAAGAGAAATCTGCATTAATTGGGCAACTTAATGGTACTAAAGCATGCTTTTGTTCTTTATCTACAATCTCCACATAAACAGATTCCCCCATTGACATCTCTTCCCTCCATTCTCTTTCTTCTGTTTTCTCTTTTCTTGACTAATTTTTAGTGTTACCAGCTGTACTGTGTCTTAATGTACATCTCTGGTACATCTTAAGACTGTCAACTCTCTCAGGAATAAAAACATTATTTTTAGCTTCAGAGTTTAGAAAAGTTAGGTTTCAATGTTAGGTTAGTTAAAAAAATACTTCACGTTCCAGGTAGCCTGCACAAGCCAGCACCATAAGCACGGAAAAAATGTATGTTTCCCCATCACATGATCTTGTAAATTTTCATTAAAAAGTTCCACCCCTCTGTCAATTAATTAGAAAAAATATTTTGCTTAAATACTATTGGAGCTTTTACTTGGCTTTTCTACACATAATCTCTCAGTTGATTCTTTTACACCTTCCTTCTAAGCCAACTACTTTACCTGATATTGTGGCATACTCATGTATAGAATAAAACCATTTGTACCTGAAATATAATGTACCTGCTAGTAAACATAACCTAAAACTGCCCTGCAGGTTTGTAAAACAAAACATTGTTCAAGATAGAATTAGATGAGCTTGCCCAATTTTAGAATATAAATATTTTGTAAAACAAAACATTGTTCAAGATAGAATTAGATGAGCTTGCCCAATTTTAGAATATAAATATTTTGTAAAACAAAACATTGTTCAAGATAGAATTAGATGAGCTTGCCCAATTTTAGAATATAAATATTTATCTACAAAACATATTTCTTTGGGGGTAGCAGTCTGATGGCCTTCTATCTGAGGGTGGAAATCTCATAAAGTCATTTTGATATTGGAAATGCTCCATGGGAATGTTCTTCAGTGCAGTTTTTATTTATTTATTTATTTATTTATTTTCAAATTTCTATACCGCTCCTTCTTCCCAGAACGGGAACTCAGGGCAGTTTACAACGAAAAAATTAAAAACAATTTTTTAATTGATGGACTGCTTTCTGGAAGCCCACTTATAATCTGACTTCACACTTGCCTCCTTAGCTTTATGTCCATGTTCCGTTTCCACTTTGGTCTTCTGTAGAATGTGAGATGGAGCAGTCCTGTTACTTAACAACAAACAGGAAATGGCCTCTAGATAAGTAGTGTAACACATGTTGTGTGGGCCAGATTCAGTGCTTAGCATCAGATTTGCAAAATGCATATGTTTGTTTTTGTGTTTGTTTGTTTGAACTCACAGTCCGGTTAGGCTCCCCAGGAACATGTATTTTAATAATTAGAGTGCATATTTAGGGTTGTATGTTATGTTTCTGAAGCTTTTAGTTCAAAACATCTGACTGATACCAAGTTTCCCACTTCTGGTTTATGTTGTGGGCTCACTGATGTTTTGTCAAGTGTCCCTCTGATCTTGGATACAGAAGCAAGGCTGCATTTTTCCTTGGTGACAAAAATGTATGGACATGCACTCTCACTCTCTCGCCCTCTCTCACACTCACACACACACTCACACTCACACTCACACACACACACACACACACACACACACACACACACACACACACACACACACACACACACACACACACACACACACACACATGCATGCATGCATGTTCAATATTCTAGTTCTAAGGTCTGTGTATTGAAAAATCAAAGCTAGTTGAGATTGGACAAAACCCAGGACTTTTCCAGTAAAGGAAACATCCCTTTAACCTTTTGAAGTTGGTTAGTTCTTGGATCATCACCTATTCCAAGGAATTAAATACACACTGGTTGTTGTTACATGTGTTGTGGGCTTGTATGTTATTGATTTTATTCAAATGCACTCTGGTGTAGAATGCAATGTCCATAATAATATAATCATCATTATTATCATCATCAAAAGTTGTAGATTTCAAAACGGATACTGCAGGATAAGAAGAGTTAAATCATGTCGTTAATAGCTGCTTCTTAAACTGGGTCATCTGACACTCCTCTCTCCCTTTTCCTTGTACATTTGATGGGCTATGAAAGGCCCTTTCATGAGTTTTATTGACTCTCTTCTGACTGTCAGACTGCCACGGGCACATTGTGAAGAATAAAGGTCCTCTCCTGACACACACCCTTGGGCCTGCTCACGCTTGCCTGATCCCAGCGTCCAGTCTGGAATGACGGTAGTGTGAAACTACAGAACTGCAGCAAAGTTTGGACAGGAACACGCCTAGATGTATATTTCCTGACTCTTTAGGATCTAATCACCCTGTATGAGCCTAGATATCATACCTTGGTCCATGTTTTAAGATGGCCTGTGGCACAAAGGCATTTCAAAATCATTATATTCCTCACAATTGCAGTCAGCTGTGGTTTATGAACCACTGCACTGAACTCCATAGATCTTATGTTCCCGTACAGAACCTACCGAATCACCCCCATCCTCTAGAAATACAGCTGTAATCCATTTCCACCCAAGGCAATGATTGTTGGGGTAATCTTCTCATAGAGCAGCAACTAGAGCAGTTCTTGGACTGCAATACTCAGAAGCTTTCACCACCATCTATGCCAGATGGAGTTTCTAGGAAGATGAGTCCTAGGGCGTTTATACACGACCCCTAAACTCCGGGGCAAATGGCTCCCAGCTCCGGAGCTTAAAAATGTTTACCCACCAGCTCCGGAGTTTACAGGAAATTAGGTGCGACCACGCCCACTTTAGCACGTCCCAGCACACCTTTCAAGACCTGTAAGCTTCCTTGCTATTCACTATTGCAACGGCTTGTTTGGGGACAGTCCCAAAGGCTGCCTCGACATGCGCCTCTCCCCTCTTGCCCTGTTCCTGCTCCCTCTTCCACCCTCGCCCTCCCCTTTTTCCCTCCCCTTGTTGTCAGTTCTCTCTGACTGTGGTGGATTAGGGGGTGCGGTGTTCATCCCGCTCCCCCTTTCATCTAATTCCTTTATCCTCTGTGCTGCTTCCAAAGACACTGGACTGGTTTGGCGGCAGTGGGCCTTCCATCTATCGAGGCTCGGGGTTAGCTCGCGGCTGCTGTGTTTGGGCCCTCCCAGGCCTAGAGGCCGCTGCCGGCCCACCGACAGTTGATGGCCTGACCCCACTTCGTGCTTGTTTTTACCCACCTATGACATCAGCTGCCATACCAGTCATTGCTGCTCATTCACTGCCTGTGAACCATCTTTGCGTCCCTCCCTGTCCCTCTCCATTTGCCCTGGTGGTTGCCCTTTAATTTGTTGTTTGTAGTTTGTAATTTGTAATTTTAGTGCATTATTGTCTTGTTATTTTCATTGTTTATTGTAATTTTTATATTTTTACAGTGTTGTTGTTGTAACTACCTATATTCATATATTTTTTTTTCCTTTTCCTTTTCCTTTTTCTTTTCTTTTTTTTTTTTCCTCGCCATGAATGCAGGGGCTCACATACCAACGGTGATGGGCCGTGGGCGGTACGCTTGTAGCCGTAGGGTTTGTCAGGCAAGAAGAACTCGGGTCAGACAACTCGTGTCTGTCCCTCGTTCTGACCCCTCGGCTCTCTGTCACGTGCCCGGGAGTCACTCCACCAGCGCCCCCAACCTTACCTGTATCCTGATGAATGCCAGGTCGGTTCATAACAAGATCCCTTTCATCTATGATACTATTGCGGATGGGAAGCCCGACCTGGGAAGACCTGGGTGGGCACGGAGGGGGCTTCTCTTTCTCTCCTTTGCCCGCCCGGGTATCTGGTAGAGGGAGTGGGAAGGTTGGGGGGTCAAAAGGGGGGAGGGGCCGCAATCGTCTACAGGGATTCTTTACACGTCAGCAGGGCCTCGACATTGGTTAGCCAGGGGTTAGAAGTCCTCCACCTGTTGGTGGGACAGCGGGACAGATTTGGCATTGTGCTGGGCTACCGAGCTCCCCGCAACCCCGCACAATCCCTCCCAGAGCTCACGGAGTTCATCGCCGCTGCCCTGTTGGGGTCCCCGCGCCTCTTGGTTGCGGGTGACTTCAACGTGCATGCGGAAGGTGGACTCTCCGGTGCAGCTCTGGAGTTCATGGAATCCATGGCTTCCATGGGTCTGTCCCAGCATGTTTTATGCCCCACCCACAGATCTGGTCACACCCTGGATCTGGTGTTTACCTCCATGTCGGGGGATTCGCGTCTGGAGGTGGGGGACCTTGTCTCCCTTCCTGTGTCATGGACAGACCATCACCTGCTTTCATTTTCCCTGGCGATTTCGGCTCCTCCCCGCGGGGACCACCGGCCCACTATCTTGGCCCGCCCCCGGAGGCTCCAGGACCCTCAGCGGTTCGGTGAGCTCTTTGGGGGACTACCTGGTGGTTTGGCTGACGTTCCGGCCGAGGGTGTGGCGAATCTTTGGCATGAAACAGCTGTCCACACCATTGACCGGATCGCCCCCAAGCGCCTCCTCCGCTGCCGAGCCCGGCCCTCCCCATGGTTCACGGGGGAGCTTAGGGCAATGAAGCAGGTTAGGAGGAGGCTGGAACGCAGCTGGAAGAAATCCCGCACGGCGTTGAGTAAGGCTGCCGTTGATGCCCAGTCTAGTCGCTATATCATCGCGATAAGGGAGGCTAGAACATCTTTCACCTCCCTGAGAATTGCTGAGGCCTCGAACCGCCAGGCGGAGCTCTTCCGGGTGGTTCGGGACCTCAGCAATCCTAGTCTGGCCAGGCCTCCTCCTACTGAGTTCAGTAGTGAGCAATTCGCAGCCTTTTTTCGAACTAAGATTGAGGCCATCCGTGCTGGTTTTGACTCCGGTTGCAGTGGTCCTGCCCCGCCATCTCCAGTTGCTGCTCCGCCTTCGTCGCCTCGGTTGGATGCGCTTGGGCCTGTTTCTGCTGTCGAGATCTCCAAGGCTATGGTGCATTGCCGGCCGGCCTCCACTCCTTTCGACCCTTGCCCTGCCTGGCTAATTAGAGCTGCCAGAGGGACTATGGCCGAATGGGCTTCTGCCATCGCCACCGCCTCGTTCAGCGAGGGGTTTTTTCCCTCTCGTCTGAAGGAGACGGTGGTAAAGCCCATCTTGAAAAAACCTGGCCTGGCGGTGGATGATCTGACAAACTATCGTCCTATCGCCAATGTCCCGTTTATGGGCAAGGTGATCGAGAGGGTGGCGGCGGTCCGGCTGCAGTCATACTTGGAGGATCGGCAGTGCCTCGATCCTTGCCAGTCCGGGTTCAGGCCCCGCCGGGGTACCGAAACAGCTTTGGTCGCCCTGCAAGATGACCTTCTCAGGGTGGCCGACAGGGGTTGCTCTTCCCTGTTGGTCCTCCTGGATCTGTCAGCCGTCGACCACGGTATCCTGTTGGACCGGCTCTCTGAGGTCGGAATCGGAGGCACTGCTTGCAGTTGGCTCCGTTCCTTCCTGGAGGGCCGGCCACAGTACGTGCAGCATGGGGGGGAGTTATCGGCCCCTTGGATCCTCCCGTGTGGGGTTCCACAGGGGTCGTCTCTGTCCCCCATGCTGTTTAACATCTACGTAAGGCCGTTGGCGGGGGTCATCAGGAGTTTTGGAGTCTGCTGTCATCAGTACGCTGATGACACGCAGCTCTATCTCTCCTTTAACACCTCTGCTGTGGAAGCTGTGGAAGTTCTCGACGGGTGCCTGGAGGCCGTACTGGCTTGGACCGGGCGAACAGGCTTAAGCTCAACCCCGAGAAGACGGAGGTTATGTTCTTCGGGAGCTCGCCGTCGGGGTACGGTGGCCTCTTCCCTGTCTGGGGGGAGTCTCCCTCCAGCTCGCGGAGAGGGTGCGGAATCTGGGTGTGTTCCTGGACCCGGCGCTTGCCATGGAGCACCAGGTGGCGTCGGTGACCAGGTCCGCCTATTTCCATCTCCGTCGGATCGCCCAGATCCGCCCCATACCTCGACGCGAGCTCCTTGAGAGCAGTGGTCCAAGCTCTGGTGATCTCGAGGCTGGACTACTGTAACGCGCTCTACATGGGGTTGCCCTTGAATCTTCTCCGGCGCTTGCAGCGGGTCCAGAACGCGCGGCCAGGCTGGTGGTTGGTGTGCGTCGCTACGACCACATCACCCCAGTCCTGGCCCGCTTGCACTGGTTGCCCGTTGCGGCCCGGATCAGATTCAAGGTCCTGGTTTTAGTTTATAAAACCCTCCATGGCTTGGGACCGGACTACCTGGCAGAGCGACGCTCAGCGGTCAACTTCTGCCCGTCCCGTTCGGCAGGCGCAAGCGCACTTGCTTCGGGTCGCCGCCCCTCGGGAAGCCCGGAGGACGAGCACTCGGACCCGGCTTTCTCTGTGGCGGCCCCCAGCCTCTGGAATTCCATCCCCAGTGAAGTGCGCTCTGCAGAGTCCCTGCTGGCCTTCTGAAAGGCGCTGAAAACCTACCTTTTTCGTGAGGCCTTTCACGACAGTTGATTTTTTTTTTCTTTCCCGCCATTGTAACTTGCATTTTAGTCGAGGTGTCATGTGGTTTTAACAGTGTTTAGGGAGTTTATAGGTTTGTCTGTGATTATTTATTGTATTTTATTGGCTTTGTAGCCTTTTTTTGTTGTAAGCCGCTTAGAGTACCCTGTAGATAAGCGGGATATAAATATAATAAATAAATAAATAAATAAATACCTGCTCTTCTGTCCTGAAAATTCCTTGATGCGGTGTAAAGATAGTGTGTGCGGGGCTCTCCTCCCTTCTGTTTGTTGTTTTTTTGGCTCCCACCCCTTTAAGAGCTACTTTACAGACACAGGAATCTTGCTGGCAAGAGCGAGAGCCAGAACGAGAGCCAGAACGGAGGTGAGGCACGATCTTTTCTTCCTTTTTTTTTCTCCCTCCCCTCACGCAGCCAGCAGCCAGGAAGTGCGGAGGGGTGGGGAAGCAGGAAGAGCGACAAGCCCCTAAGATCTCTGGTCCAAATTTAAGTGGCCAGCGGATCTTAGGGGTCGTGTAAAAGCGCCCCTAGAACACTTGGGTTACTCAAGGTTGGGAACCACTGTAAATAGGAATAAATAAATAAATACATAAACAAATAAACAAATAAATAAATGTAAGAAGCAGCGTTATTCCATTGTGCCTGTATCTAGAAGCTTCTTCCACATTGTGTTGTCAGTGATGATATGAGAAGTTAAAGAGATCTCTCTCGTATTATTAGTTTGTATTTATTTGATTTCTTTTATTTATATATGGCCAGTGTACAAGCACTACACAGGGCAGTTTACACAATATTCAAACTTACAGTACTGTACCCCAAAATAACAAGACATTCACAACAGTAGGGCGACATAACAGACAATAGTTATAAACAGAAAAAGGAATAACTCTATAAAATGTAGAATTACTGTATATACTCGAATATAAGCCTAGTTTTCCAGCCCTAATTTTGGGCTGAAAAAGGGGGCCCTCGACTTATATGCGGGTCAGTACTTTTAGCCACTGAGGCAAGTGCTTGGGTCGGTGGCTAAAAGTCATTTTAAACATTGCATGCCGGTTCTCATGACCCCCCTCTGCATCACAGGGGAGTGGCGCGCGATGTTTAAAATGACTTTTAGCCACTGACCCAAAAACTTGCATCAGTGGCTAAAAGTCATTTTAAACATCACACACCACTCCCCCAGCTCACAAAGGAGAAGCTGCCAGGCCCCTCCGCATTTCCCACCCTAGACTTATACTCAAGTCAATACGTCTCCCCAGTTTTGGGGGGTTAAATTAGGGGCCTCGACTTATACTCGGGTCGGCTTATACTCAAGTATATACAGTAAGTTTTAAAAGGTGTTACTGACAGCATCCCACATATTCAGTTATCAAAGGCAGCTTTAAATAACCCTGTCTTGACCATCTTCCAAAACACAAAGAACTTGATATTTCTACAAGGGCTTCCCCCAATTAAGGTGAATACAAAATGCATAGCTATGCATGCACTTAGCCACTATAATTCCTTTTTACAGTATAGACTATAGACGTTATGTCACTAAAAAGTTTTGTATATGTGTGTTTTAATTTCAGTTTGAGGAGTAAAAAGTGGTTGCATATATGATATCTTGACTTCGGATGTGCTTTGCAAATTAAAACCTCTGCTTGCATGCTGTATTGGACATTTTTCAGCCAGCTGCTCGACAACATGTTAGTAACTTTAGATTAAAGATTCATATTCTCATTAACTCCACAAAATGTTCCCTGAGTTTCTGTATTTGTATTTTTTTGATTCAATCGTTGTCTCAAGATCTCAGGGAGAGATTTACTTTGCATGTTCTACAGATAAATGGAGGTTTGACAGGTGAAGAACTTTGTACTCTCACTCTCTGCAGGGTTTGATTCACCACTGAATTTGGCTTTTACCTTTAGAGCTTGACAATACAGTGTTCTCTACCTATATTTTATATGTTGTGTCGGTTTTCTCCTGAAACAATCTTTTGGGGGTTAACTAGAGTTGAAAAAGAAAATTTCCTGCAGTTTTACCCTGATTATTTGCCACTTGTCAGTAATTGCAGCTGGCAAATGTTTTAAATGTCTGCACACAGCATAAACCTTGGAATTCCCCAAATCATATTTGCAGCCACAAACATACATTTCTTTAGGTTCAATCAGTTCGTGCATTTGACTACACATGCCCCCACTGCTGTTTGTTCTTAGTATTTGATATTCAGAAGAATACTACTTGTGACTAGGAAAATGCAGAAGAGATCAAAGCATTGGACAAAATTGCTACCACCAGTTTTGAAGAAATTGAAGCTGGATTAATTAAGGTTTACTTAGGTTATTAGGGATTCAGTAGTAGAATTCCGAGGATTATTCAAATGTTAGTTTTTCTTCCTCGTGAGTTAGGACAGTGCACTAACCATAGGTGCGCTCTACCCAGCTTCTTCTTTTCTTACACTGGGCAACATTTTATTTGAACAGTCATTGAATGAAATCAAGTTCCTTCAGAGCAAGTTGCAGTAGAAGAGACCCGCTGGATCACTTGGGATATGGTGAGTCAACTCTCCTATAAGTCCCTTTGATTCAAACAAGCCTGCCCTAGTTGTAACTTACTGTGCTAAGCAACAAGATTTCAGCCATTGCCTATACTGGACAGTGGTGAAGAACGTTTTGGATAGCAAGAGAGCTGAAGCAGGAAATGGAGACCTTTGTGTTTAAAAACATCTGTTGTTGCATTCAAAGATACTGAGACTGCAGTAGATTTGGTCCCAACTTTCATAGAAAGTTTTCATAGCAGGTTGTCTTATGTGAATGAGACTTAAGGGTTGTTGACACCGTGGGAACGATGTCTGTAGTCATTCTGGGGTTGCTCTGAGTTTTTCTGGTATTTTTGTGGCAGGTTTGAACATAGCATCCTGGTGTTGGTATCTACATATATGGGAGATAAATGTACTGAGATACATTGGATCCTCCTGGTACCAGCTCTCCATACACATCTTTCACTGCTACCTCACATCTCATTTACAACACATATTCCCATTCCATTTTGCCTATCTTCTCAGTTCTCCTCCTTCCTGATTCATTTTCTTTTTTCCTTCCTTGATTTTACAGCCCATAATTTTCAAACATTTCTATTTTTGACACAGTTCTATTTTTTAACTTTTACTTTCTTGATTTTATTTGCTCTCCCCCCCCAGTGATAACATTTAAAAAGCAGAAAGTAGAAAGAGCTGATACCATCACCATCCTCTCCATGTGCAGTTTACCCTTTCTTTCCCTCTCCTTTTTTACTCAACGACCATTCTCAAACATTCACCTTTTGCTTTTATTTTCACTTTTGCACACTTTTTTAAAAAAATTGAAAAACATAATGAAGCAATACTCAGTATCTCAAGAAAACTGAACAGTGCAGTACAGAAAGGTAGAGACTGACAAGTGGAAATATGCTTAAACGTAAATAACAAAAGATGATACCCATTCACAAAAGAGGTACGTCAGCACAGAACAATGCAGTAGTAGGGCTGAAACAAGCAGATCCTACATGGGAAGCAAATATTCACTGTCACCAGGGAGTGGTGTAACCCCCGCCCCCAAAAAGCAACCTTTTTTTTGTCCCTCTTTGACTCTGTTTGTACTAGTATCAGTGTTGTGTTGTGGATGCTGTGATGCAGTAATGGTATCATATGTGCAAGTAGAGTTGGACAAATATGCAGTGTGGATATGCACTTAGTTGTGCTATAAGAAAGAGCCATGCTTTTATGTAAACCATAGCATTACCCTAATAATTCATTTTCAGTGCAGTAAGGCAAAGTCCATATCATTCATTCATTCATTCATTCATTCAACTTTTATACTGCCATCTATCTAATCGCTACTCTGAGTGGTTTGCAAACCAAATAAATAATACCCAAAATGAATAAACAAATTTTAAATATAAGAATGACAACAATATGACTTAACAGATATCAAGGCAAAGGCGGAATCAGTGCAGAAAAAGTGCAGATAGTCGAGCATCAAAAAGTCATGTGGGGGGGGGGAGCTTGCTTGAATAGCCAAGTTTTAATTGGCATTTAGAAACTCCTAGTGAAGGGGCCAGATGGATCTCAGTGGTGGTGGTGGTGGGGAGCCAATTCCACAAAATGGGGGGGCTGCCACAGTGAAGGCCCTGTCTCTCGTTTCAGTCTTGCAAGCCTCTCTTGGGGTCAGTACCTTCAGGCACCCCACCTGAGAAGAAAGAGTGACACAGTCAGTTCGTTGTGGGAGGAGCCATTATGCCAGAACTCAAGGTCCTAACCTAAACTGTTCAGGGCTTTGTATGTTAACATTCTAACCTTGAAGTCAATGCAGAACTAAATTGGCAGCCACAGCAAAGGTCTAATCTCAATTAGTCTGTAAATACTATACTGCACTTCACTGAACTCCATACTTACCAAATTCAGCCCTATACTGTTAATTTTTTTAAAGTACCACAAAGTAGTGGCGTTGACTGCAACCAATTAAATACCTTTTTAAAATGGATTATGAAATTCAGGAAGCAATGGTCATGGTTGTTGGTCATGATGATAGATTGGAATGGAATGGCTTCTTCCTTCAGATCTCAGTCCACCTTTTTTTGGTAGCAAATTCTAGTACAGTATTGCTACTGTGCCCTAAGTAAAACAAGTATGATCATTCTCCTCTTGACATGTAGACTACTAATAAAGCTTAAACTGCTTCGAGCGGTGTTACCACTGAAGGTATATTAAAGATACTTAATAATGCAAGAGAGCAAATCTGAATGGGCATTCAAACCAGTGGGAGATGCATTTACAGTCAATCTTATTTCGGAAAGAAGCAGCCCTTTCAGAATCATGCAGCTCATTATTCCTGCCACTTAAAAGCAAGGAATTCCAGTTCCGCAAGACTTGGTTGAAGAACCTAATGCAGGGAGGGAAAGGCAATCCATAAAATATGTGTCTGTTTTCTTGCATGTGTTACCTTCTGGCTTAAATCCAATTGCTAGTCCTCACTCGAGCAGACCACTGAATCAGTGGGGTTTACATCAATGTTGATTTACCATTCGGCAGTTAATTCACTCCACTTGGCACTACTGCAGGGCTGTCCAACTTTGAACAGGCAGAGGTCTACTTTTTCCGACCTAAAGTGCCTGAGGGCTACTACACTAATACCTCTACTTACGAATTTTATCCATTCCGAGCACATGCTCATGGCCCTTGAACTGCCCGCTCAGCTAAGACAGTGGGCTGGCAGACCCAGAACTTTGCTGGGGCAGTAGTGATCCTTGGGATGGAGAACTTATCCCCTCACGTTTTTTAATTGATGGCTGACGGGCTACTTTTGAACCCTTTGTGGGCTACCAGTAGCCCGCGGTCTACCTGTTGGACAGCCCTGCACTACTGGATAGATTTAGGCCTCTGCGTCCTAAAACCTCCGGAGTCTCTAGTCCTGTCTTGTCATTTTGCCAGCTCCTGTTCCCAAACTTGCTAACTCATTGGGAATTGAACTTATGCTTTTATCCAAAAAGCTGGAGGCACTCTTTAATTCACCCTGAAAACCTACTGAAACAGACGAACACAAACGTGACTAGCCCTTTGTAAAATTCTTACTCAGGGGTCCAATTTTGCTGATAAAGACTGTGGAGAATCATGAAACTAATTCCCCTTGCATCACATCCTGGGTGTCTTTCTGTTTCTAATTGTGCCCTCTCTTTCATCTAATGGTGCTTGTTTCTGTAGCTGTCAAGCTGGACCAGAGTGCACTGCTTCCAGCAACCCTCTATTCAGTTACACAGTTTCGCTTGTTTACAGCCTGTCTTATTATGTCTGCAGCAAACATTTTTATTCAGTACTGCTCTCTGAGTAGTTCAAAACCGAAGGTCTTCATTGTAAACAACATAGTGAAACTACTGGTTAAGGAAGGAAGTGCTGTGGTTATGAACTTTGAACACTGGAATCCAAACATGGTTGCTTTCATTTCTGTTCAAACCCATCATTTTGCAGACATCATGGGTAAATTATAATGGCCAGTTATGGGAGGTGGTGGTGGCTAGTTCTCACTGCAAAGCAGCCAAATAACACAAGAAGCGAGTGTTCTATTCTGCTTGTTGAAGGTGGTCTAACAAAATTCTAGGGCCCTTGGGCTCCATGCTGACCCTTTTTATTTTTAAATCTTGAGTGTAACCATGTTTATTAAATCTGAAAACTAAAGGAGGTCAGCGTGGCCTGATGGCTTCCACCCAAATCAGCCACAGACTGGATCTGATCTTAGTGTCCTATTTAGCACCACATGTTTTTTTTTTTACAATGCCTACCTGATGATGATTAATTTCTTTGATTAAGTGGGGTAATAAATACTGAATGCAATGTTTAACATCCGTAGAACCTGTGTTCTCTAATTTATTGATGGCAAGTCTATGGAGAATCTGTGTATTGATCGTAATATTGCCTTTAGAAAAGAATATTGCCTTAAGAAAAGAAAAAAGTCAAAATATAGCTATAGTTATTCACACTCATGTTCATCATTAGCTTTGTCATGTTTGAAAATCTGTTAATACTTTAAAAAGACTCTTGTTGCCTAACTTTGAACTTTTCAGTAGCTGTACTTAAATAAAGTAATACTGTACCTTAGTTTATGAGTGTTCTACGAGACGAGCAAACATTTATTCTACATTTTGCCTTGATCGATGAGCAATGTCTTGCAATAAGAGTGCTTCAGCAGGTCACATGATCACAAGTGAGCCATTGTTAGCTCTTCTGTCCTCCCCCAAGTTTTGAGGCTTTCCTGAGAGGGAATGTTCCATACAAGGTCTCCCTTGCACTAGCCATGAACGTTTTCAGAGGAGAGTGCAGGTTAGGGTTTTATTTTTCTTTACATTTATTTTTTGTTTTGTTTTTAACATTCTTTATTTTTTTCAAAACATTTCTAGTTATGGTGCACCTAGTTAAGTGTGTATATGGCTACAAATTGCACGTTATTATTGTCAAAATAAAAACAGAGTAAAATCCAGTTCTTAGTCCCAAGCAGAGCAGAATCTGCAGCCAGACACCTAAACCATGGTGTGGACGTGGACATCTACCCAATATCTTTTGTAAGTTTGGCATTTTGTGTGTACATGATGTGGTCTATGAGGCCCCAGAATGAATCATCTGCGTTTCAATTATTTCTTATGGGGAATTTTGTTTTGATATGCAAGTGCTTCAGTTTACAAGCACATTTCTGGAATGACTAATGCTTGTAAACCAAGCTATTATGGAAGGGTAGAGGAGGGCAGGTGTGAAAAAAATCCCAGAAACAGATTGAATGGACATGTACAGTAAGTAGAACCAGAAGTGAAATAGAGGTGCTACAAGTGTTCTGTAGATGCATGATAAATGACAGAGGGCATCTACCTTGCTTCTGAGGAAGTCAGTTGAAATCCACGCTGATAAATGTGTTAATCTTAAAAGTGCTACAAGACTCCTTTTCCTTCATTTTTCTACTGAAACAGACTAATACTGTTACCTTTTTGGAAACGCTACCTTCAAGGAACTCTTTTTCTCCTGAGCCACCTCTGAATGCTGCAGAAAGTATCTACAGTGGACCCCTGTATAACAAATGGTTTCTATAACATAAAATCTGTACAACATAAAAAATTCCGGAGATAGGGGAAATTTGCTTAACAGAATCTTCTATGGGGCGAATCTGTACAACATAATTAGGGATTACTCTGGTTTCAATGCATTCCTATGGGAAATTTGTATAAAGGAAAATTTGGTTAACATAATTTCATTTGGAATGAATTCAGTTCATATTTACATGTCCTGTTGGATTGTTTCACTATGAAGAATGATGTCAAGCTTGTTCAAATTCCTTGAAATTCTGAAAGGTGCTCCTGATAAAGGCGGGATGACCAGAACACCATTTGAAACACACTGCTGTAGGTTTGAAGGGGTGTGACAAGGCCCTACATGGACTTCTTTAGCGTTTGTGAAGTTGGCAGGAAACTTGGGTTATCACTGCCAAGTATTCTGCCTGGCTATAAACTTGCGTGCCATTCTTGCCAGTAGTTAATATGCTAATTGGTCCATTTGGTGTTAACAGCAGATCTTCTGACTGCCAGCTGGTAACTGAATAGTTACTTTGGGTTTAACAGTGTGTTCCCTTGTGTTCGGCACATCAATTGCTTTTTTTAATAGCGCTCTCTGAACGACACCCTGTTTCAAGCAGTGCAAGGCATTTTTACCTCTTTCTCATCATATGATGTTTTTTTTTCCTTCATTTCCTCAGGGTTTCAATGGGTAGCATTGTCCAAACCTGCTTTGTTTTCTGTTTCTGTACATTTCACCTCCTTTTCCATGCAACTGCTGCTCCCTTCTCTTGCAGCAAGCAGCAGCCTCTGTCGGGCAAGAGAAAGGAGGTGATCTGAAAGTCTCCCTCTTTGTCATCTTCGGAGAAGCTGGATCATTCCACAATTATCGGGTGACGACGCCTATTACAATTCAGAAAGGCCGATTTTAGAAACCAACCATGACTAAACAAAACTGCTCTTTCATAAATCTTTGCGTATATAGCTAGATATTTGCTAGGTCCATGAGATGGAAGAGGGTCTGGGCTTTTTGCATTTGGATAAGAGGGACGAAAAGGGGTTTGAGCCGTGGATAAGATCTCAAATTCCAAACCTCCATGAAGTTCCCTGTGGATGGCATGGTCTGATGGTCACTCGTGCTTCATAACTGGCCCGCCTGCATTGGCTACCCGTTGCGTCCCGAATAAGATTCAAGGTCCTGGTTTTAATTTTTAAAACCCTCCATGGCCTGGGACCTGAATACCTGGCAGAGCGAATCTCTCAGCGATCAACTTCGGCCCGACCAACTAGAATGTCACGGGCGCTCTCACTTCGGATGGCCACGCCCAGGGAGGCTCGGATAACGGTCACCCGTAACCGAGCCTTCTCTGTGCCTGGTCCTGTGTTATGGAATCATCTCCCGAGTGAGTTGCGCCTTGCACAGTCCCTTCCAGACTTCAAAAAGGCTTTAAAGACCATGCTTTTTCGTGAGGCGTTTGGTGACTGTTAAGTTGTTTTTGTTTTGTTCCTGTCCTGCCATCTCACTATTGATTCTCCTATTGTTTTTATTGTGATGTTGTATCTGCCAATTGTTATGCTGTCCTTTGTTGTAAACCACCCAGAGTTCCTTCTGGAAAACGGGCGGTATATAAGCACTAAAATAAATAAATAAATAAATAAATAAATAAATAAATAAATAAATAAATAAATAAATAAATAAAACTCCACAGAGTGGCCAGGAAAGTGAAATAGGTAAGAGTAGTAACACAGCTATAAGCTGTAGAAGAAAGCAAGTTTCTAGATTCCCCGCATTTTGATAAGGATTGGTTTTAAAACATGCTTCCTATCTTAAAACGAATCCAGAAAATTAATCTGGATGAAAAACTAGTAAGACTCCTGAAACAGCTGTCCACGCTAGATGGGACAAAAGACCCATGTAATTCAAGTTCCCGCTCCCTCTGGGCCAGCCAGGTGCCTTTTAGATGCCCACAAAGAGAACAGGAGGACAGTGGCATGCTCCCACTTTGTATTCTCCAGAATCTGATATTGCGAGGCATATTGCTCATGTTGAAAAAAAAATGTGATTTTCTTTTATTAAATATGTTAATTCATTAATCATACTGATGAATAATATAATACCAGTGTGTTAATATTAAAGTACAAAGGTGTCAGTTTGTGACCAGGCTGAACTTCTGAGCTAGTTGCTGTTAAGCAATGTCCTTCTGGTAGGTGTGAAAAAGAGGAACTGTAACAGATGTTAACAATTGTGAAGTTAACCACAACCCACAATATGTATGGTCTGAAATAGATTTGCAATCTGAAAACCTTGCAGCCTCATTTGGACTTGTCCAGATGTCCTCGTGAAAAAACAAAATATTAATGTAGGTATAAAACATCTGTAATTTTGCAGGACAATGCTCTTTATGTTATCATTTTGCCTGCTTTGGAGAACAGCTGTTTGAGGTTGTTGTTGTTTTTAGTAATTTCAAGAATTGCTAAATTATTAACATTGTTTTTCTAACAGGGGGCTGTATATAGCTGTCATCCATGATCACCATTGGCATTCTTATCAATTTATAAATTGGTTGTATAGCTTTAGCTACCAGCACACTTTCCTCTTAATCCCCCATCTCCCCACCACCACACACTGTTTAATCAGGTCCCATCTGAAGTCAAGTCTTGGGCCCTGCCATTAAGCCTTTTGATGCTGGAATTGACTGCATTGCTTGACAATAAAGAAATCTTTAGCAAGGGCGGGATATAATTATTACTGCTTATAGTAGAAAATATAATTATTACAAGTTGTCTCTGGGCGGTTTACAATTTTAATTATGCAGGCTACACATTGCCCCCAGCAAGCTGGGTAGAAAATATTACTATTACTTGAGCACAGTTTTATCTATCAGGCTCTTCTGAAATCAGAAATTAGCAACTCATCAGTGGGCCGTTCTTTTGGCTCATATCATGAACTACAATGGGGAGTGAAAGCAAACATCAGGTATTGCCCTATGATGGATGCCGACTTAAGAACTGAAACTATTCTGAAGCTTCAAAGCATAGCTAACAGGAAAATTCATTTCTGAGTCAAATTGTGAATGCCTGATGAGGTATCTTATCACAGCATTCCTTCATATTTCTGTATTTAGACTATGCCAGTATTTTGTACCTGCTCTCTATGGTTCTATCTAGTCTTGCTGAATTAAATGTACTGTAGTACTGTGTGTTACAGGGGGATAGTGCACTGCTTAAGCTAGAGCACAGTTCACTTAGAATCATGTTTCCTAACCTTTTTGAGTTATGACTTCCCTTGCCAAGTAACCTGTGATTTCCTTGTCATATTTTTAAGAGGTAAAGAAGCATTTTAAGAAGACATATTAAACTTTTTGCAGAATGCAGGTCTATTTTTTCTCCTTTTTTACTATTTAAAAAAATTAGAAAGAACCAAGTAGAACAAATAAAACACACATTTATATACAAAACTTCAAAACAACTTTTTGTTCAACTTTTCAATCCTGCACCCCTGACTTGTCATACTCATTGTATTATTTTCTCCTTCATAGGATGTGTTGTATTCTTTCAGGTCCCAAGCATGTGAATACTTAGTGCTGCAATGAGGACACAAACAATTTTTTTTTCCAGGCCATGTTGCCTAACCATCAAGTACTGTATTACTTATTGTCACTAGCAACAGTGTTCTAGTCTCAAAACAGAAATGTGTTTTTCTGTCACCTTCTGTTGTTGTTCAGTCGTTCAGTCGTGTCCGACTCTTCGTGACCCCATGGACCAGAGCTCGCCAGGCCTTCCTATCTTCCACTGCCTCCCGGAGTTTGGTCAAATCCATATTGGTTGCATCGATGACACCATCCAACCCTCTCATTCTCTGCCGTCCCCTTTTCCTTTTGCCTTCCATCTTTCCCAACATCAGGGACTTCTACCTGGCCCTTTAAAGCAATAATATTAGGTTTTCAATAATGAAATTGTACCTGGGGCCTTGAACATGCAGAATGCAACTTGTGTGCTCTGTGCTGTGGACCGAGTTTGGCTTTCATGAGATAGCCTAGCAGTGGACAGAACTACACTCATCTTTTTTGCATTCCATTTCAACTTCAAGAGCCTATTAAAACATAGCCTGGTAAGCTTCATCCTTCTCTTTTCAGGTTGAATGGATTTGCCTTGGAACAGTTTTTACTTGCTGCAGTTGAGGAGGGGAGCTGTTAATTGCATGCCCAAGGTAGGGGAATCCACACAGCTGTGTCCATCATCAAGATAAGAATCTTATTTTGTTCTATCTAAACTATGTATGTATGCACGTATGCATGTATGCAGTTTTTGTTTGTTTAATAAACGTATGCCCTGCCTTTCTGCTGACAAATGGAACTCAAGACAATTGACCGTGGAAATCAAATCAGTAATAGTAGTACATAAAATGTAACACAAGATCTGAAACATTATGGACCGAGGAAAACGCCACCATGCATTCAAACACAGACCCACAACCACAATCCAGTGTAAATGCCAAAGTTGTTGTGGACCATCATGTTGGTACCAGCCTATGGCAATGCAAATAGAGCTTTCGGAATAAGTGAAATATTAAAGAAGTGGTTTTGCCACTTCCACACACATTCTGCAAATTTCCGTGGCTAAGCAGGTCTCTTGAGTCCTTGTTCATCATGCTATTCACTAGACCACACTGGGCACCTAGCGTGCCAAAGACATGTCTGGAAAAAAGAAGTCTTTAGCCTGTCAGCAAGAAAACCAGAGGGAGGGAACCCATGTACTATAATTTCACTTGGCAGGAAAATCCCACTTGACAGTAGCCACCAAGAAATCATTGCTTGGATTACCTCTAGATCTATCTCAGAAGCCCCCAGAAACAGACTGGTAGCCAATGAAGGTTTTGTTACTAGGGAGTATCATTGGTCCTTAGCCTGCCTTGTCAAGGTCAACAACTATCTGAAAACTGTCTCTCAAGCCAAGGAGGAAGGGAGGAAGGAAGGCAGCTGATATTGAGGTGCCATTGAAGGCTAAGAAATTTAGTTTTTACAGTTATGGTAAAGCTTGGCTTGCATGCCAAAATAGATTTTTCAGGCTACCTATGCTGATTGTATCCTCAGTTATTGACTTGTCATTTCCCAGAATCATAATTTTTCAGTTTGTTATCTCTGAGCAGTTGCCGTGGCAGCAAAACTGATGCTGTCCCATTGACTGCTGCTTTTTGCTGAAAGAATTGATCTTTCCTTTGCAGTTTCCTAACAATTGACAGCTCAGGGAGGTGAACAGCTGTTCAGGGTAGAACTGCAAACCATAATGAAGCATCTTGGATTTAAAAACAGGTACTATCTAATTGAAACACAGCACTGTGCCTTGATGGCTTGAGTGATATCAGATAAGCATATTGTATCGGTCCTTCCTTGGCAGCTGTGCCCAGAGAGTAGAGTTGGGGGGTGTTTCGTTGGCCCCATGGACACTCTCTTGTCGGGTGCCCCAGGGGTCAGCGGTCTCTTCTGTGCTCTTTAACATCTATATGAGGCCGCTGGCTGAGGTCGTTGAGAGTGATGAGGTCTGCTATCATCAGTACGCTGATGACACGTAGCTCTATTTCTCCTTTTCCACCTCTGCAACAGAGGCTGTTCAGACCCATAACCGCTACCTGGATGTGGTCATGGAATGGACCAGGACTAACAGGCTCAGACTCAACCCTGGGAAGACAAAGGTTCTGTTCCTTGGGGATCCCTGGATGGGTACAGTGGCCCTCTCCCCAGTCGGGAGGGATTGGCCCTCCAGCTTTTGGACCAAGTGAGGAGTCTGGGCATTGTCTTGGATCCAGCTTTGTCCCTGGAAGCCCAGGTGGCAATTGTTTCCAGGGCAGCCTTTTATCAACTTAGGCTTTTCACCCAGATTCGCCCGTACCTAGACATGGATTCCCTTAGGGCTGATGATCTCAAGGATAGATTACTGTAACGCTCTTTACATGGGGTTACCCTTGACCCTTGTTCAGAGACTGCAGCGGGTGCAGAATGCAGCGGCCAGTATGGTGGTAGGTGCAGGCAAGTTTGACCACATCACCCCCATCCTGGCTCGCTTGCATTGGCTACCCGTTGCCTCCTGGATAAGGTTCAAGGTACTGATTTTGGTTTACAAAACCCTCCATGGCTTGGGACTTGACTATCTGGCAGAGCCTATCCCCCAGAGATCAACCTCGTCCCACCCCACCAGATATTCACTGCCCTTTTCGCTCCGGGTGGCCACACTGAGGCAGACCCAAAGGGTTTCTACCCACATTCGAGCTTTCTCTGTCATTGGCCTGGCACTGCGGAACAAACTGCCCACAGGGATCAGGCTGGCGGAGTCCCTGTCGGCTTTTACGGCTTTTACGACAGCTTTAAAGCTCTTCAGGGAAAGCTTTGGAGATCTTTGATTGTACGACTACACGTGGTTTTGTTTTGTTGGTCCCACCCCCTTTTTTGTTCCTCCCCTCTTTGGCTGGGTAAAGTATTTTTATTTTGCTATGACGTGTTTTCATTGTTACTGTTTTTATACTTTTTAATATTCATGGATCCTTGTTTGGGCAAGTTTTTGCAATTTGTTGTACACTGCCCAGAGTTCCCAAGGGAAAATCTTGCAGTAAGGAAACAAGTTCAAAAATAAAATAAATAAATAAATAAATGAAAAAACCCTAACCTGCAATCACATTTGAAAACCTTTGTGGCTTGTGTGAAGGAGACCTCCCTTCTGCTATTCTCCCTCTGCTTTTGGGGGGGCCTGTCTGAGATGGAACATTCCAGACAATCACCCACAATCCAGATTTGGGGGAGAAAATCACCATTGGCTAACTTGTGATCATGTGACCTGCTCCAGTGCTCGTATTGCAAGACATTGCTCGTTGATCAAAGTAGAATTCATAACAAATGTTTGCTCGTCTTGCAAAACATTCATAGAGCAGGGTGCTCATAAACCAAGGTTTTACTGTATCTATACTCAGTCATTTTAAAGATCATATTATGACATGCCACCTTTGAGTTTTTCAGAGCTGTTCAGTGGGCCTGCTCATAAACCAGGTAAATTAAATTCAGAGTTCGATGACATATGGACCAGCCTTATTAGAATCACTGTTAAGTCAGTTTTGACATGATGGCATGTAACGTATTAAAGCTATATGGATTTTGGTATCTTTGTTGTGGTCAGTCCAGCTTCTTTTTATAGTACTTTATTGCTTTTTGTTAGAGATGTAAAATTTTCAGAAACTTTGGCTGGCTGGGTGGGAAAAAACCCTGTTCCTGGACTGCAGTTCCCAGAAACCCTGGCTAGCACCACTAATGGTGAAGGTTTCTGGGAACTGCAGTCTAGGAACACCAGGGTTACCAAAGTTTCCGGAAATTTTGCATCTCCAGTTTTGAGGCCTGCTGTTAAGAGGGTAAAGATGAAGCAAGTCAGGGCAAAGATGAATGTTTGCCTCCCAGAATCTCTTTTTGCTTCTGGCTGAGGGATGATCAGTCTACTACTTGATGTGAAGCTTAATCTTCCCACTTTCCCAGTTACTTAAACATACGAGATCGACCTCGGATTGCTGCCATCCATCAAATTTTTCAGAAACACTACATATGGCTTTTGCTTGGTACGTAGCACCATGATAGCCTCCTTAGTGTGGACAACCGTTAGACCAGTGGTTCTCAACCTGTGGGTCCCCAGATGTTCCTGGACTGCAACTCCCAGAAGTCTTAATCACTTGCTGAGCTGGCCAGGATTTCTGGGAGTGGCTGTCCAGGAACATCTGGGGACCCACAGGTTGAGAACCACTGCATTAGACTTTGGCTGAGGAATTCCAGACATTGCCTCTGAGGAACTTGAAATACCTTAGGATGGCTCGGCAGCATACCCAGCTCTTCTGCAAACTCTGGAAGGGATTTAATGTAGTTAAGGAATCTGATACATTTAGATGTAGGCTTTAGTGGCACTTGTTTTTCTCATCTGAAAATTCTTGGGGTCTGGTGGATACAGTAATGTACAGACAGACAGTTGGACTGCCCAAAAGGGAACAATAATGAAATCTTGGGAATAGAGTCAACTTGGTTAAATGTGCAGATGTATATTGACACCAGTGGCCTGTTCAGAAATCTCCTTGTATTAAAATGGAACACATTAAGTCAGGAAGGAGATTTAGACTTGGTTATAAATGCAAAATGTCCATAAGTACTGGGGTTTTTGTGTGCCTCTCCCCCTACACCACCTCCCATGTGTGAGTAAGTGTCACAATGACTCATCTCTTTTGTTTAACTAGCAAAAGTGGGGGTGTGAGGGGTGAGTTCCAGGATGATTACTGGCAGCACATCAAAGGACAGCTCTAAGCCATGGAGACCCAAGTAGGGCTTTGGCACCGATCCATTCCAATGCATAGAAAGTGCACTTGAAGGATTAACAATGAAATGAAAGATTGCAAAGTCTCCCTGTATGCTAGAGGATAAGGAGTGACTTTTTGTCAATGAGAGAGAGTGGTGCTGAGGGAGGCTTCTGCTTTTTTATTCATAGCAAATGGAGGCACCAAAAGTGTTTCACAAAGGAAAATGTATTGCAGCAGTAAACAATATCAAAAACAAAATATTCATTAAAATATTAGGGATTACAGTGAAACCTTAGAACTTAAGAGACCTGGAAATACTCAGAAGACTAAAATAAATATGTGCATCAGTAAGGCAAAAACTTTTGGCAACAGAACATCCTCAAATCTTAAATGCCATAGTAGAAAATTTCCTTGAATGCATCCCAAATCCATCCTTCCCTTCCAATCAAAAACTCAGAAGGAGATTTCATGTGGCAGAAAACATCCTTGAAGGTACCTTTTTTTAATCCCAAGCTTTTAGGGCTTTCATGGTTATGATTTAAAATCTGCAGAAATGAATGGTGTACAGTGCAGTGTGAAATTTATTGTGCATGGATTTGATATATGATGCATCAGAAAGGACCTTGGAAAGGATATAGAAGAATTGACAAATTAAAGGGAAGAGATAGAGGCAGGGACTGCATGATCCAGGAGGGCTTGGCCCATTCTATGTTAATTTGTCTTCTATATATCTCCTAATTATAGTTACTCATAGTTCTTTGTTGTCATTGTATGTCATTTAATGACCCAAAAGTTCCTATTAATAGGCATGGCCATGCCTCATAAACTGAAAACAGGCTTCCTTTACTATTCTGTCTCACATTAGGTTTTCTGCTGGTTCTTGCCATGTTTTCCAGTGAATCTTATCTTATGATATATCTAAAGCAGGCCTGCCCAAAGTCCGGCCCGGGGGCCAAATCCGGCCTGTCAGGCCATTCTGAGTGGTCCGCGGCTGGCTGGCCCACCCCTCCCTCCCCCTCCTTCGCCCCATGTATTTTTTTAAAAAAAATCTTCCGCCAACACTGACACCGCCGGGAAGCTTGAGGAGCTGGGCGGGCCGTCCGTCCGGTGAGCAGAAACTTGTGGGGCTGGGTGGGCGGGCGAGGAGGTGGGCCACCACCACCAGCACCGCCGGAAAGCTTGTGGGGCTGGGTGCGCTCCACCGGCATCACCGGGTACCTTGTAAAGCTAGGTGTGCGTGCGCAGGGCGGCGCGCGGGTGGGCTGCCGCCACTGGCATAGCTGGGAACATTGTGAGGTTGGGTGCACGCTCGGCAGTGATCGGGTGGGCCGCACCACCGGCACTGCTGGGAAGCCTGGGCGGACGGGCGGTCTGCCGCCACCGGCACCGCAGGGGAATGTGTGGGGGTGGGCAGGCCAGCGGGCCTCTGCCACTGCCAAGGACCTTTGGGGTGGGCTGGCGGGCGAGCCGTTGCCACTGCTGGGGAGCTTGGGGGGTGCAAGGTCGCACAGATTGCCGCTTCCAAGGGGCGACCTTTGGCCATCACTCCCTGTGCTTCCTTTGGTTCCCCACCTTCCTTCCTTCCTCCTCCCTTGTTCCCCACCTTCCTCCCTCCCTTGTTCCCCACCTCCCTCCCTCCCTCCCTCTCTTGTTCCCCACCTCCGTTCCTTCCTCTCTTGGTTTCCACCTTCCTTCCTCCCTCCCTTGGTCCCTGCCTTCCTTCCTGCAGGTGGGGTTGCAAGGGGTCAGTGGGTGGGGCTTATGGGTTAGTGGGTGGGGCTTGCAGTGGGGTGGCAGGGTCGGGGAGCAACCGGCCCCTGACACATTCTCAGCCACCAAATCTGGCCCTCCTTACAAAAAGTTTAGGCACCCCTCATCTAAAGCATAACAGCTTTAGAAGTTTTTGCTTATTAAAAAATACAGGAATAGCCCTCTTTGCATTATTTCCCAGTAATATTTCTGGTTTCAGTCTACAGTTATTCTGGCTCTTGATCAATTAAGTTGAGTAATGCAAATCCGTGCTTAACATGGCCTTTAAGTTCCTCAGAAATATCACTTAAACCCCATAACTGTTTAGGTATTCTTCATCTGTGCTTTAATTTTTGATATTAACAGTTAATTAACTGTACTATACTTCACTCCTGGTTTTGTTTTTGCAAAGAGATCATGTCTCTCCATCTTCTTTTAATTATATTTGTTTGTTACATTTCAATATTGGCTATCTTGTGACTTCTATGTAAAATGTGAGGTTGTGTAAAGCATCTGTTTGCAGTAAACAAGTAGTTGGTTTCTCAGAATTCTGTGAGTCACTCTGCTGCTTCATTTTTGGACTCCTAAGCCAAATTTTCTAATTATGCTTGGTTCTGCATTAGTTGTTTGTTTTGGTTTCCAGTCACATATAAATATGGACACAGCCTACTTTGGTGTGTGCATAAAGAAATTCACTTTCTTCTTTTTTAGCATATGTAGTTGGAGAATATATTGAATAATGGTTTTGTCATAGGCTTTCCACAAATTCTCATTTTATTCAGACTTGATATTATAACTCCTCAGTACTTGTGCTGTGTCTTATCTTACAACCAGAATCACATTGTTTGTTCTGTTTAGTTTTATTAGATCATTAATAAAACATAGGGGCTCCATCTTATTCAATGAGCTTTATCACATTTTCAAACTAGCCATGCCATTTTATTTTCAAAGAAAATATTGAATGTAGGTTTGTTTTTATGCACACAATCAAAACAAGACGTGCCAGACTCATAGGTCACTGGAAGGCAAAAGCAATAAACAACACAGGTATTCTGAAGAAGTGGAAGGCTCCACAAAAGCTCTTGTGGAATTATAACAGTTGTGTGTGTGTGTGTGCGTGTCACAAACACGTGGCTCACAAACACTGAAAACCTTTTAGGAAGATTGATGAAAGGACACAAGGTAGCACAATGGCAACAATGTTCTTTTGGATATTGAAAGTCTGACATCTCATCGCTTCCTCTGAAAATAAGCTGACTCTACCCATGGCAATGAAGTGACCTTAGGGTGATCATCCTCTTTTCCCTTTCTCATGTTAAATAATTAGCAGTATGGCTGACTTACCCTACAGTGTGATTTTGAGACTACAGCTGTATAACGTTCTGCAGCTAGCTTTGCCAATTACCAGTAGTTTATCAGTCTTTTAATATGGAGCATTTTCAGAATGTTTCCAAATCATGTTGAATCTGTATTCAAACATGGGTGCTTCTGATCGTCAACCGAGCGCATGGATGTAGGCCTGCTCAAATCAAAACATAATTCCCAAACAGCCTGCAAGCTTTAAAAGATATAAACCACACCAGGTTTCCCTTTGTACAGCCTTACTGATGTATATCTGTTGCATTATTTGAAGAGAGATCTTTCTCTGCCTGCCTGCCTGCATCTCCTTCCGTCCCTCCTTCTCTGATCCCTCCCTCCATAAATCTAGAAGTATGATGTCAGTATTTTTCTGCAAAGCAGGCAGGATGCTGAGGCTAGCCAACTGTTGTGTTTATGTTGATATAACTTTACAAACATTTCCCCTCATTCTGAAACAGTAAGAGTGAAGCATATGCAGTGGAAGCAAGTCCAGAATGTGACAGAATGGTCACAGCAAGTTCCCAACATATCTTAAGTCAAAGTGATGCTGCCATATTATATTTTTTTAAGGTTTTTATGATACTCGACAGGTTTCGTCCTCTTGTGCTTGAAGTTGCTTTAACCATTGTTGAGAAGGAGATTGGCCATCTTTGTTTCAGCGTTGTCAATGATCTACAGGACACAACTGTATTATCTGTGCAGCGTATCCAATGTGACAGTTCGCTGCCACTTGATGTTTCTCGTTGTCATGCCAGCAGCTTTTCAGGAAGCTCTCTGTGGTTCCCAGTACAGTGGTACCTCGGATAACAACTGCCCCGGATAACGGATAATTCGGATAACAACTGCAAATTTCCGGGTATAGGGCTGCCTCTGATAACGAATTTTCCCTATGGGCTGCCTCGGATAATGAATTGCAATTCCTAGGTATAGGTCTGCCTTGGAGAACGAATTTTCTCTATGGGCTGCCTTGGATAACGAATTTTCCTATGGGCTGTCTCGGATAACGAATTTCCAGCATGCATCAATAAAAAAGAGTTATCCCGGGTGGCATTGCATCTGTACCTTTAAAGTGCACTTTTTGAAGAGTTTTGAGGAAAAAAACAGGTGTCTGTGCCTTTTTCCTAGGGTCCAGAACGGATTAAACGGTTTCCCATTCATTCCTATGGGAAACTGCGTTTTGGATAACAACGTGTTTCGGATAACAACTAACCTCGGAGAACGAATTACCATCGTTATCCGAGGCACCACTGTATATTATCACATGTCTGTTTGCTATGTTTTCTGCATTGACATTATTATAACTGCAGGAAGAGCAATTGAAAAGTATGTGTGAGTTGTCTTCTGAACTGTAAATCTTTTTCAATGCATCTTGTATATTTTGTAATTTCTACCAAGCAGCCATTGAATTCTTAAAATGTTACTGTCAAGGGAACTCTGGGAGCATACAGCTGTGTTAACTGATGCAATTCTAAAGTATGTGACAGCAGTATTGACCAAGTAGCTGGAAAGACGAAGCAGGGCTGAGTCACCTTACTGTATTTCACATGATTTCTGCTAAATGGGATCTGAGAAAGGGAGAGATCACTCTTTTCCATCTCCACTCACCTCCATTTTTTGGAAATAATCATTCTTAAGGAATATTATAAAGTTTTGTCTTCAACTCTGCATGTGGCTAATTTGTTGATTTCATATACATTCCTTAGCATTTTTGTGTCAGGCCTGCTAAAGAGATCACTTAGATTTTCACCTGCTTAACACACATTCAAAGCTGCCTAGATGCCCTAAGTACATCCGATCTCGCCTGATTTCGGAAACTAAGCAGGGTCAGCCCTGGTTAGTACTTGGATGGGAGACCACCAGGGAATATCAGGTGCTGTAGGCGCCTGGAGTAGGAACTGGCAACCCACTCCAGTATTCCTGCCAAGAAAACTCCATGGACGTGGGGTCACGAAGGGTCGGTCACGACTGTAACAATACAACACACACAACACACATTCAACAATGAAACGTTTCCCCTATCCCACCGAGATCATTGGTGTTGCAGGAAAATACCTTCTGATTCACACAAATGAAGAACAAACACTTGAGTCTAGCAAAGGCAAATAGCAAATTCAATTCAAAATGTTGATAATATGGTTTTTTAAAGGGAGACTACGAAGAGATTTCCAAAAAAAGATGGCAAGAAGTGACAAACTTATTAGTATTGTGATACTATTTGGTGATTTGTAAATACGTTAAATTGTTATTTTAGGCTTGATATACTCAATGGAATTTTTACAATGTATTCCCCCTTCCTTCCCCTCATCCCCCTCTTCTTCTCCCCAAAAACCCAATAAAATTACTTAAATGAAAAAAAATGTTGGTAATAATAGTATTCTATCTGTGCCCATCATCTTACAAAACAACATGAGAAAATAAACGACCGCCGCCCTAAGGAGTTTATGGTTTGAATGTTAAAAGACCATTGTGGCGCAGTGGCTAAATGCCTGTACTGCAGCTAAACATGTGCTCATGACCTGGGGTTCAGTCTCAGGTAACCAGCTCATGGTTGACTCGTCCTTCTATCCTTCCGAGGTTGGTAAAATGACTACCCAGCTTGCTGAGGGGGCAATGTGTAGCCTCCATAATTAAATTGCAAACCGCCCAGATAGTGCTTGAAGTGCTATGGGGCAGTATATAAGCAGAACACTTTTAACCATAGAAAAGACAGTAATGGGAAAGGAAGGTGTTGGAAGAGGTAAACCTATACAATCACATGATGGTAGTGGAACCAGTTTGCTTAAGAGGTGGTACTGGAGGCATTCGAGTGAAATTTGGACAGCCACCTGGCAGATGTTCTTTGATATATATTCCTGCCTGGAGCAGGAGGCTGGACTTGATGGCCTTAGAGGCTCCTTCCAACTTCACTATTCTATGAATCTATGAATATAATAATCTTAGAATGGCAGAGCTAGAAGGGACATTCCATCAAGTCCTTGTCATGGAGGCCCAAGGGGGAATAGAACTCCCAGCCTCTAACCACAGAGCCATCCTGCACATAATTTGGCTTTGGCTGCAGACTAAAGATAAAGGGCTTCATATAAAAGTGGGAACTGAGGGAGTACTTGGAGGACAAAGAAGATGGTACCCTATATTTGTTCTCAGAGGAAATTCAGTGCATAGAGAGTAGGAAGAATGAAGTGTTGAAAGGACCACCTTCTATATGTCTGCTTTTGAAACGCAACCATTTGACTTGAATGTCTGAAACGATACCACTTTCTTTGGAGTTACCATCTTCTTTCCTGGCACAAGATCCTGTGCCTTTAGGTGTATGTATCCAAACCTCTCTTGATGTCCTACACTCAATCTTCAATGAACCTTTGAAGCACTTACGAAGTTTCAGAGCTGATCATTTTTACACAAGTATGTAGGCATAAGTCATCCCAGATCCCCAAAAAACATCCAGACCACTGATTGTGGACTCATCACATACAAACTGACCTTAGTGAATCTGAATGTGGTGATCTGTCTGTATGTGTGTGTGCGCGCACGCGCACACGCAGACACACACACACACACAATGCAGTATTAAACACATAATTAGGGGGCATGATGGGAGGGTTGTTAGAGCAAGTCCTGTTAATGTGATTTATCTCATTAAAACTACAGTATGTGAAGGAGTTTAAACCTGTTCTTCCCCAACTGCAGTAGTGATGAAAATCTCTATTCCATCTGTTGCTTGTTAGTCTGAGCAGAAAAGCTTAGAAAGGCCCCCATGAGAACAATTTTCCATGGGCTTGTTAATACTGTTATGTAGCCCATCTGGGAAAGGAAGAGTTAAAGTTAAATGTGCATTGCAACTATGATAGTGGGGACGGAGCCCTCAGGCTTGCCATTAAACAACTCTCCTGCCATGCTTCCCCAAGATGGTTTGTATCCTCTTGCTGTTCCCAAGAGGATAAATCCCATTGAGTCCTTGAGTTTCCTACAGAAGTGCTCTGTTAGGGAAAGGCTGTTTGATTGCAACCAGAAGTATCTGGGGGTTTGAGTGAATAATGTGTAGTTTTCAAATAGCTCTCAAACTTAGGCAGAATCTGCCTCAAAGATGAGAAAATTGATTCCTTAAGCTTGTGAGAATGGACTCAGTGCCAGCTATTGTATGTGTTCTTGGCTGTGGAAGCAAATAAAAGAAAGAAGAAAGCTTATTTATAGAAGGTCCACTTGTCCAAGTATTGTAAACTACAACTCCCACGATCCTTGAGTGTTGGCTGAAGTCTCTAGGAGATAATAGAAAGTAATTGGATTGCATCTTAGCCTAACATACATTATAGTAGCATTGCAGAGTTCCTTAGCATAGAACAACTCCTCCCAAGTCAGCACCCAAGTTGAAAATTGCTCTTGTCAGTCCAAAGGCACACAAGGGGTCCAGTAATACAGAGTTGTATCTTGTGCAGACCCATAAGGTGTTCTCTCTTTCTTTCTAACATCCCAGAAGTCTTGGTGGCTTGGCCCAGTGGTTGCCAGCTTGCAATAGTTGAGGCAAAGAGATACAGTAGGACCCCGGTATCCGCTGGAGATTGGTTCCAGGCCTTCCCGTGGATAATGAAAACCGTGGATAAGAGAGAACGCCTGCCCACCCACCCCCAAACTGCTATTTCCTGACAGTAGCTTGCTTTATGACTGCTGTTTTGAGACAATAGATTGCTTTATGGCCACTGTTTGTGACAGTAGCTTGCTTTACAGATGCTGTTTGTGACAATAGCTTGCTTTACAGCTACTGTTTGTGACAATAGCTCGCTTTGTGACTGCTGAATTATTTATTTATTTTTCCTCTGCCAACCGTGGATAATGAACCAGTGGATACGGGGGTCCTACTGTACTGAGCTTCTTAAAGCCATGTAGTCAGTTCACAGATGAAGAGGGAACTGAACTGGAGATTTCCTAGAATAGATCATGGTTTGTTCAGGGTCATACAGGCACTGAAGTGCTAATACAGTTACTTGATGTATTAACTTTAATTTCCGTGTCCTACAAAGCTGTCACAATGTTCAACAAGTACAACCTTCCCCCTCTTTCCGGTTTGATGCATCTCAGCAGCTGAACTGTTCCTTTTTATTAATTTTTTTTCCAACTCTTCCAGCTCTCCTGAGAAGGCAGAATCTCAAATACTGTTTTTAAAAATGACATGTACACGGTTTGTTGAACTAAGTGTTTTTCAGTGAGTAGTATAAAACACACCAAGATGCATGATCTGACTTTTAAAAACTCCCCAGGAGGAAATGGAAGTATGCCTTTATACAGTCCCTTCTGAGTACACCTGTGTTGCTAATGAACCCTTCCTCTTTCATGTCTCTTCCACACCCTCAGATGAACATGGGTTCATGCCTCCTTGTCATCCTGCTCAGCAGCTGCCTGACGTGCCTCACCGCCACCAGTATGACCACAAGTAAGGCAGGTATGTCATCTCCGTTTGCCCTTGGAATTTAGGGGAAGAAGGGCCATGACTTGTCCAGGAATACTTCCTCTCACTCAGAGGCTCACTGGAAACATAACTTTGATGTTGCTTAAGATTTCTTGCCACACCACGGCTAAGTCAGACCACACTCCAGACGGGGAGTTCTGTGGGCAGGAGAGGACCTGAATCCAGTAGGCTGCCCCCAGTCTTCATTGATAAAGAATCTCCAGGCTTAAAACCAGGGTACTTCAAGGGCCAGATGCAGGGAAGTGGGATCAGGAGACAGAGATCTAGTCTCGTGGGCTCCCAGACGCATTTGACGGGGCCACTGTGAGATACAGGAAGCTGGACTAGATGGTCCTTTGGCCTGATCCAGCATGGCTCTTCTTAGGTTCTTATGAGGTTGGTCATGTAATCTGCAGGAAGCCAGTTGGCTTCTCCTAATCATGTTCATGAGTAATCATTGTCCTTACTGCATTTACATTTGAAAGTAGGTACTAATTGGGGCAGCAAGAGCATGGTGGCTTAATGGGCTAGCGCGCTGAAAACTTTTGGCTGCAAAGTCAGCCACTCGGCGGTTTGAATCCAGAGTGCCACGCAGCAGAGTGAGCTCCCGCTCTTAACCCCAGCTCCTGCCAATCTAGCAGTTTGAAAGCATGCAAATGGAAGTAGATAAATTGGTACCGCCGTAAAAAGCGGGTAGGTAAATGGTGTTCCATGTGCAGAAACGTGTTCAGCCATGCCGGCCATATGGCCACGGGCTTGCACAACACTGGTTCTTTGGCTAGGAAACGGAGGTGAGCACCCCCATAGAGTCGGACATGACTAGCACACGTGGGAGAGGGGGGGGAACCTTTAACTTTTTTTTTTAACTTGGGGCTGCACCTTGAAAAAGGGCACAAGGTTCTTCATGCCAGGCACAGGGTGGTTTTCTTCAGTTTCAGCTACTCTTAAAGGCATGCCTTCTGATACTATAATATGATATTTAGTATGTAATATAATATAATATGATAATTATATTACAATAATTAGATAATGAGTGTCGGTTTGCATATACATGCTAAGTGTTATTTAGGGGAGGTTAGTTTTGATTGGGGTCTGTTATTTAAATTGAGCCAACATTGAGCCAGTTCATTGGCCTTAACAAAGTTTTTATTTTGTGAAAGAGTGTCCAGATGTAATATTAAAAGTAAAGTCTGAAGTAATACCTTATCCAACAGGAAAAAAATACATCATTGAAGACTGGGAATAATACAAATGCATCTTTTGAAGTAGGGTGGGGTACTGTTTGGGGATTGCATCGGCCCTTCCAGAATGTTTCGGGGATCTCCTACGTGGGTGGTGTAGAGACAGGGTTGGATGGCCTTAACCTGGCTCTTATCCTAATGGTCCCCCATTGGAGATCCTTATTTCTTCATAGCTGGTAACAAGATGCCTTCTTTACCTGTCCTCTGCTACCCAGCAGATAGATGGCTGATCAGCAGAACAGATGGGGAAAGGGAGCAAGGCTACTGAGGCACTGCAGAACGCAGCTAGAGAGACAGTGGGCGGCCTATGTAATTTTTACCACCGGCATTTCCTTTAGCGTCGTAAGGAAGTCAGGCTGCAAGGAACTTGCGTGGCATCGAGCAGAGGAGCGACGCGAAGCAAGGGGACACGAGATCGAGCCCATATTTGTGGTATAGCTGTGTAAAAATTTGGGAAATAGTTCGGATTGTGGAAGGAAGAGGGGATTTCCTTGGAAAGGCTTAAGTTGTTGGGAGTAGGGTGGGAGGGGTGGGGTCGTCAATGCAGAACAGATGTTAGGAGGCTAATGCCTGAAAGACTCGCTCCAAGTTATATTTTTGAAATCCTTGGTGGGTAATGTGCCCTGAAAGCTACATATTGCATTCCATTCTAATTGGCTTGATTTGCAGATAATAACTGTATATCTGTTCTTTTCTGGTGAAAATCGTTTGCTCTCCTTTTTTTTTTAAATGGAGCATTCTGAATTGTGAAAGAAACATGATGCCTCTTGAACAAACAACACCCCCCTGGCAATTTCCTTTTTGTTGTTTTTCTTCCTAGTGCTGTCCTCAACGGCTTCTCCTTGGCCCACAAGTTCTATGAAAATCAACAGGACCCGGCCAAGTCATGGGAAAACCACGACTCCTGTCTTTCAGAATGTTACTGCTCCAACAGGGTCTCCCACCGTGGCACAGAACCATACGATTCCTAAAGCCACTCAACTCCCTCCTACCACCACCTTCAGGTCGCGAGGCACAGAGGCTACAACCTCAAAGGCAACAACGCTCACTTCGGGGACCATCTTCTTCCCACCAAATGAGACATCCTCAGTTCCAAACGTGACTGCTTTAAACACAGACTTGGTGCCCGTGGAGGCCAATGCCACAGCAGCTGTACTCACTTCAAACGCTTTTGACACCTCAAGTATGGAAGAGCTGTGATGTGTTTCCACTTGCCCCATTCATGTCTTATGATCAGTTTCCCCCCTCCCCCATGTTTAAAACCCTCTGGGAGTAGCCTCCAGATTGATTATTTTAGCTGTCTTTTGCTGAGTGTTTCCATCCTGGTACTTTCTCCAGTATTAACCGACCTTAGACATTTGGGATCAATGTTTGTTGCATGCTGAAATATGATAGGAGGATACTAAGGAGTGTGTTTCTCTAAGGAAAATGATAGGACTAACTATGTGTGTGTGGGGGGGCGTGGGGGCTCAGTGAACTAAGGCTTCCGAAAACTGTCGGCTGCAAAGTCGGCATCTCAGCGGTTCTAATCCCGGGTGCCATGCACCTTCTGCTGATAACCCCAGCTCCTGCCATCCTAGCAGTTTGAAAGCATGTAAATGCAAGTAGATAAATAGATACCACTCTAAAAAGCGGGAAGGTAAAACTGTGTTTCTTTGCAGCCTTGCTGGCTACGTGGCCATGGACTTGCACAACACTGGCTCTTCGGCTTGAATATGGAGATGAGCCCCGCCCCTAGAGTCGGACACGACTAGCATGCGTGTTCGGGGATGGGGGACCTTTAAACCTAACTATGTGTGATGCAGTGGCTGAAATCCAGCTGTGCAGCTCTTGAGGCAGTGGGGATGATGTCATCACCGGCAGCCAATCGCTGGTGACTAAAGGTAAATCGCTGCTACTTAAATATGATTTCTGGGCGCATGCGACTCCTATACAGCACAGTGAAGCTGTGCACACCCTAGCGTTGCCAAAGGAAACCTTTACTCAGCAGCCTTTTAAATTGCTGATGACATCATCCCCTATGCATACATTAAACTAGACCAAAAATGTCAGCCACTGAGTCTAATTGTGTGGTTTGCCGTTTATGTAAAATTGCCTGCAGACCTACTGAAATTGATTTAGTGTCAGAAGTTACTTTGGGGGTGGACTGTGATTTCAGCACCTTTGAAATGAAATAAAATTCCCTTGGGGCTATTCACAAGGGCTATAGGAAGATGTTACATTCTGACTACTAACTAACCATTGTTCTCTCTTTGTGTTTTAGCTGAGATAACAAAGAATGCAGGTGAGTATATTCCTTTCTGTTTTCCTCTCTCCATTCCCTCCCCTCACTTTGAGATAGAGATTCACTTTGTCCATGTTCGCCTTCCCAGACCCAGATGAATCAGCTGAATTGTAAACTGCCTAGATCAGGCATGCCCAGAATCAGGCCCAGGGGCCAAATGTGGCCCGTTTTCAAATTCTGAGTGGCCCACAGCTTCTTCTCCCCTCCAGCTCAGCCTGTCACGCATCCCCACCAGCTGGCCCCTCCCCATACCGGAAGGGGATGTCAATTTACAGTTTTATGGGTTGCCTGCCCTACCTGCCTCCATCTGTCCCCCAGCCCCCTGCCCAGCCTACCTGCTCCTGGATGTTGCTGCAGCATCCTCCCTACCTCCTTGCATGTCCTAGACCTAAAGGCTTGTCCAAAGTATGTCCCAGGGGCCAAATCAGCTGAATCGTTGGCCCTCACACATTTTTCACTTCACCAAATCTGGCCCTTTTTGCAAAAAGTTTGGACATCCCTGGCCTAGAGAGTGCTTGGAGTGCTATGGGGCAGTATATAAGCAGAACACTTTTAATCATGGCATGAATGAATAGAGCAGTATGGCAGTGGAACCAGTTTGCTCAAGAGATGGTGAGTGCTCCAATACTGGAGGCATTTGAGTGAAATTTGGACAGCCACCTGGCAGATATACTGGATTTGTATTCCTGCATGGAGCAGGAGGCTGGACTTGATGGCCTTAGAGGCCCCATCCAACTTCACTATTCTATGAATCTATGAATCTCAAAATTTGCATTCAAATAGAGAAGATTCAGAAGTGATAACGTTATCCAAAGCTTTGGAAAGGGAAATTAGGGGAGGGGGAGAAAGCGGAATCGTATGAGCTTCCTACACATCTTAAGGTTCTTGCAGAATTTTGTTTAAAACATTCTTGATGTTCATTTGGACAGAGACAGAGTTTGTCTGCACCCAGACACACTTCTCGTTATAATCTTTTGGAGAGGAGCTGTGAACTGAAGAAGGGGATTATGTTATTTTTGCTCTTGATGTAGGCTGAGGCAAAGCAAAGCCACTTGTTTTGAGGCACACCACCATTCAAAAATGTTAAAAATTTAATGCCTATTTGAGTAATTTTTCAATTTTTCCCACGGCACACCAGGCAACATCTTGCGGCACACTAGTGTGCCGCGGAACAGTGGTTGAAAAACACTGGGCTGAGGAAAGAGCCATGGTTGAGGATCTAATGATTTGAGCTGCATTCATAGCTGGGCTTGATGACCATGGAATCATTCAGTTCACTAAACTAACGCTAAGCATTATTGTATAAGTAGAATTGCAGTGTCTTGCAATATAGGCCCGCACTTCTTGTATCTGAATGCCTTTAAAATGCATTTTTTTTACTTGGCACTGCAGCTCACACTGGTGGATTCCATTTCTTTCCTCACATAATGACACCAACACCAAACGTTATGTGCTTAAGTACAACAGCAGGGGACATTATATGGCCATGTAGTATCCTACTTGGAACCATGTGTTTGCTGTAGACCAGAGAACAAAGGAAAGCTGAGTGACTGCAGACTCCTTTGTTTGGACAAATTGGGAAGAACACTCAAGTTGACACCACCAGAGATGGAATTTAAAACCTACACCTCTTGAAATGGCAGACCTAATTTTGAAGCATGCCTTAAGCAGAGAAGCTTGGCTAAATCTGTGGCCGTGGATTTTTGAATGTGTATGTTCTTTGCACACTGTACATAGAGACCCCTGCTGACCCTGATAAAGATGTGTACAGGTCAAAAGCTTGCTTCCATTTACTAATTTTTAGTGGTCTAATAAAGGTATCACCTACCCCAGCCATTAGGTTATAAGCTAAATGGTAGAAGAGTAAAGACATTCAGTAGAAAGAAGTGCTTCTTCACACCACACATAGATGATGGATGTACACATATTAGACAAAGAAGAGAGGTGGTTTGAGAGAGGAGTAAGGGAAGCCATTCATGTGAGCATTGAAAATCCCTCCCTCAACAGAGGTGGTGGGCTCCGGCATAGTCTATCTGCTACTTATCAGGGTGTGCTTTCCAAAGTACCCAGGCAAATCAAGGAGCCTTCACCACCAGGTCACAGCTAACGACCCATTCTTGATGGGTTTCAGCACCTTAGGCCATTGTTTACCTTAAGGTCATGGACACTAATGTCTCCCTAATGAGCCTATTCAGGCTTTGTTCATCTTATGAGCCAATCAAACCAGGGGACAAGAGGTCAAGCTGACTATAAGAAGGTCTCTTGCACTAGCTGTATTCAGACCGATGAAGCTGTTTGGATGAACAGCGAAACGTTTCTATCTCTCAAAAAAGAAGTCCAGTAGCCATGACTCAACTCCCAGTCACACCACACATAGTTCAGCTGGGACATTCACTGTCCAAGAAGTGTTGATGGTAATCAATATTAAATGGCTTTGAGAGGAGATTAGTCAAACCCGTGGAGAATACGGCCGATCGTCATGGAGTCTGTGGCCTTTCTCCGGAATTGGAAGCACCTCTAAGTACCAGGTGCTCTGGAACTACAGTTGCCCTCCTGCTTGTTGTCGTCCCATAAGCATCTGATCGGCCACTGTGGGAAATAGGATACTGTATTAGATGGACTTTAAATCTGATCCAACACGGCCCCTGTGTTCTTACCATGGTTTATTTTTTTTTTCATTTATACAGATGACACCAGACGAGGTAAGCCGTTTACTTTACTCCTCTTTTCCGCGTGTACAAAGATGGCCGCCAATTTGTAAAGGCGTCTAGAAAGATTCATGGAAGATAACGCTCTTGCTGGCTGCTAGTCACAATAGCTATGTGCTATCTCCGGAATCAGAGACATTCCTGTCCAATCCATTTGCTGGCATCATATACACACATTTCGCTCGTGTCCCCCTTGGGGTTTACCATATGCAGAATAGAACGCCCTGCTAGATAGGGCTTTGGTCTCATCCAGCATGGTGCTTCCTTTGTGCTGGCAGTTTATGCTCCTCAATATCCTGTTTGCTTCTTGTTCATAAGTTTGAATGTTGTGTCTCATGCAACGTTAAAATGGCACCTCTTGTAAATGGTGAGCTACGATCCAGAGCTTGTTTACTTCACATTTACATTCTGTTGCTCTTGAGCCATTTCAGAAGTGTATTTTAGAGACTGCTTCACTGTCTTTTTATCAAAACTCGCTGGATTGTTGGCTAACTTAGCAGTAGTTGGAAGAAAGGCATAAACAATTTCCTCCTCAGGCCCCTCTTAGAGAGGAGTGAGATTGAGGCGCCCAGGACCAGGAATCTGAACTGATGTTAAGGAGTGAGAAGTTTGTGAAATTGAGAGAAGTATATAATTGGAGCCTGTTGTTTTTGTGTAGTTTCATCAGTTCTTGATTTCAATAATAATAACCCTCCGGTAGTGCTGTTTGCGACAATGCTGGGATCATGGTAGGAATTCATTCCAGGCTTTTACATTGAGGATATAGGCATTCCAGAACAAGCAGAAATAAAACAGAGGGTGCTCTTAGTGCATTCCTGTCAGATGGGTTTTGCCTTGTGCTGTTGGAAGTGGTTGACTTCTCCGTATGGGCCTCACAAGATCTCCCAAGTACATAAGTCCTCGTAGCTTAAAAATATGTGTGTATGTGGCAGGGTATACCTTGGTGTGTTAAGATGTTTTCTCTTGACTGCATGGATGGTAGTCTTCTCTCTGCTCCACCCCAAACTTTTTTTCCTTGGGACCAGATGAGGAAGGGAAGTGAAAATAATGTTACCGTGACTGTTGGCTCCATCAGAATTTAAGTAGAAGCAAAACAGTCTTTTCTCTCTCTCGGAGACTGGATGCAAAGAGTCGTATGCTGTTTCCAATTTTACATTTCAGGGTGTAATTGAAAAAACGCATCAGCTGTTGTCATTGTGGGATTTTAGGCAACTCCACAGACATGTTATTTGCTGGTCATGCTGTCTGGAGGGTGGTGTTTGCTATGCCTGTGAACAGTATCTTCTATATGCATAATCATTTCATGCTTTTCCCCAGTCCCCTTACAGGCAGGAAGTTAGTAACTCACACCAGTGATGTGTGCGAGCCTGTGAGCCGCAGCAAAAAAGGCAGGGTCACTCGCAACCGGCCTGTTTTTAGACAGGACCACTTGGCAGTGATGAGTTGCTGTTGCTTTTGGCCCCGTCTGCCTCGACTAGTGGTGTCAATGCCGCCTTTTCAGGCTCGGTGTCCAAACAGAACACACCTGGTAATATGTTCCCCTGTTCCCACACTCCACCCAAGCAATGTGGTCTGTGGCTGAGTAGCATTACAGAGGAAGCGGCAAGCTTATGTCAGCCAGCCATCGGATGGTTCCCATATCTGGTGCAGGATGGGGTGGAGGATGTTCAGAGAACTTCTTTCGCCTCCCATTTTTGGTAGCTTAGTGAAAAACAGCTTTTAATGCTTTTAAGTAGATAAAAAAGTGATTTGTTGTAGACAGATTTATTCTAATGTCATTTTCCACTCCTACTGCATTTGGGGCTTGGGGCAGAGTTTATTCTGAAGGGTGGGGAATTACTTTTAGTTTATAGAGAGCCATGTGCTTGGTAGTTTCTGGCAAGTGACCATCTCCGCTGCACTTCCAGGCAAGAAAGCTTTACAAAAGTTAAGCTGTTTCCCTATTTTTAAAAATCAGGTAGCAAGTTTTGTTCCGCTGGCTGGATAAGTGCAGTGATTTCAGTAGAGAGTTCAACACCCACCCCACTGTACCTTCTGGGCAAGCTGTACAAAAGAAGGGAATGATCAACCACTTCTGAGTATTCGTTACCAAGAAAACCATGCAAAGATTCACCAAAAGTCAGAAATGACTTGATAGCATACAGTTATTATTACACTAGGACCCCCGTATTGACTGATTCAGTTATCCACGGTTGGCAGAAGAAAAAATAAATAATTCAGCAGCCACAAAGCAAGTTACTGTCACAAAGAGCAGCTGTAAAGCAAGCTACTGTTGCAAAACAGCAGCTGTAAAGCAAGTTACTATCACAAAACAGCAGTTTTGGGGACAATTTGGCGTTCTCTGTTATCCATGGTTTTCATTATCCACAGGAAGGCTTGGACCTGGGGTCTACTTTATTTAGTTTTGTGAAATTAACTGCTTTCACAAACACTTCCAATTTACTGCCCACGCTTTGCAAAGGTGCCAATCATGGGTACTTTGTGAGCCTGTTCAGCTGAATGCACTTTGAATGCTTATGTAGACCTTCAGGCTGAACATGAGGCTGTATGAATTCCTAGAGACAGTAGATGTGAAAAGTGTGGGGGGGGGCGCTTAACAGGCACGCCTGTGTTCCAGCCACTCTTGGAGCCCTACAAATATTGATGTGGAAAGCCTGAATAAGGTTTAAATCTTGAACCATTGGTTGTTGAGGGACATGAGAATGCTCCTGCCCGTCTTGCCAATGGGTTTCGCTTAGGAAACGTGTTAGCTGCTGTGGGAACATGTTATTGAACAAATTCTTCCCTGGTCCGTGGATTCTAGGAAACAGATTTGCTGTCAAAAAATAAGCTGTTCTGTAACACAGGACTGCTTTACACCTAGTTATAAGCCAGTGTTACTGTGAATTCTTCTCATTTGGATCCAGCATAGTTTATATATACGGTGCATTTCTTCTCTTTCCAGCAGCAGTGGCTGAAAGGATGAGAAAACATTTATCCCTAGTTTGTGTAGCACTACGCTCAAACCGGGATTCCTGGTTAAGTTGAGAATGCCAGGCCTGAAATCCGAATGCACTGAACAAATAAGCTATAAACATTGTCTGATTTGTTCAGACACTCCAATGAGTGGGGGGATTGAAACCAAGTGCAAGCACACTATACATGCATTTAGAGTAATTCTGACCCCTTATTATGCATGCAAGAGACCACAGCCTCCCAGTCCTGAAGGCTCCTAAAGGAAATGGTTTGCCTTTTAAGGAGCAAAGAAGGATATTATAGATGGATGGCACGGTATGCAGAATGCGTACAGTTGATAGTAGGGTGCTCTAGGCTCTTATAGTGAGAGAGTTGTGGTTTGAGGCAAGCCATTTCCTTTACTGATGCCATAGCAGCGGCGGGGTATGGTAGTAGCCCGTTACTGAAAGAGACCGTTGAAAAGGGAAGGCCCTTTAACAGCAGCCCATCCAAAGGATACATCTGGCATGGAGACGTTGGGCTTTGGGGATCCTTCCTTTTTTGATACATCTGACTCAGAGTTGAAGATTTTTCCATCGCGGCCAATAACCACAAGCAGGAAACAGAATGATGAGCTATCAACTGCTTTCTTTGTGTTGTTTTGTTGCTTTCTGCCTGTTGTCGGGCCTCCCTCCACCTCCAGTAACCTTCCAGTAGGGAGGTTGCTAGGGCAAAGTGCAAACCTGGCAGCTTCCAAGGGCTCAAGGAGGCAGCCTACAGCTCATTTATAAACCTGTGGCATCTTTCAAAAGACAGGCGACATGCTGCGTGTACACCACCACTGTCTGCTCTGAGCTTTTAAAGGAATTGCTGGGGACCTGTTTCTTTTTTCCTTTTCTCAAAGAACATGGAGGAATAGGCAGTTGCAACTGCTTTAAGTATGCACCAGACATTCTTCAATTGTAGATCTCTGCATGCAGTATTGGCCTGCCTGGAATGTAAATCCTCTACGAAAGAAATCTTTTGGCGAGATGAAGCCAGAACCAGCTCTCGCTGCCAAACTGCAGTGACACAGGTGGGACTGCATCTAAGATGAAACAAAATACAGTAATACTTCGGATAAAGAATCATAGAATCATAGATAACAAGGGCCATTTTTGAATAGACTTCTCATAATGATAACAATTTTTCAGGTAAAGGGATGCCAGGTATAACAAATGTCTAACAAAATGCCTTGCCAAAAAATGTCTACCCAGGATGCATTGCACTCCCTGTTGATTTTGCACTGCTTTTCTTTGCTCTTTTGGCAGGAAGAGGCTCGGTAGTCTTGCTGGTTTCATTTCTCTGTGTTTGCAGTCATTTTTCATTGCTCTGCAGGCAAAACCAGGCTGGATTTATCTTCCTGCTTATGTTTGCATTTTTCTCCATTGCACTTTGAGTGGGAACAGGCTGGAGTAGTCTTGCTGCTTTCTTTTATCCATGTTTGCATTGCACTGCAGGGGGTGTTCTGGGGCGGTGTTCTAGCACTGGAAGCCTTTAAAGTGCACTTTATAAAGAGGTCTGGAAACCACCACCACCACCACCCCAGCTTTTTTGCCTTTTTTCGGACCTCCGGAACGGTTTAATCGGTTTCCCATTCATTTCAATGGGAAACCACATTTTGGATAACAAATTATTCGGATAACAATTTGCCTCTGAGAACGAATTAAATTTGTTATCAGAGGTACCACTGTATCTCACTTGTTCTCTATAAGGAGAGATACCTCAAGATGGAGGGCTAATCCACTTTTACTTCTTTAACCTCTCCAGCTTTTGCCCTTTTTGACTTGAGCTCACCTATCATTCCTACTGATTTCTCAGATTACACAATGTGGGTAAACTTCTGATTATGGTTGAAATCTCTGCTAAACTAAAAAGCTCACCAGATCTGGGAATTTTTCCCTCAGTTTTTCCTAACTCTGAGTTTTGCTGAGAAGAATAAATCCAGTTACAGTGGTACCTCGACTTACAGTGGCTTGAACAACCGAATAATTTGACTTACGGACACCGCTCTCTCCTCTTCGTGACAGGTGACCATCACCACCACCACCACCTCCTTCTTGGTTGCTTCGCTCTGCAAAAGAGATCAAAGCCAACAAGAAGAAGGAGGAAGTGGCCATCGCGCCTCCTTTTCAAACTGCTTGGGCTTATCCCTCAATCAAAAGCAGCCAAAGGTTTCTCCACTGTCTGGTGGGAATACAGAAAGCAGCCTTTGGCTGGCCTTGATTAAGGGGGTGGGGGGGTGGGACAGCCTTCCCATAGGAATGAATTGAAAACCTATTAGTCCATCCCCTCTGGAACTGATTAATTGATTTTCAATGCATTCCTATGGGAAACCACTGTTCGATTTATGAGTTGGTCAACTTCCAAATTGGTCGACTTCCGAAGATGCCTTCGAAACGGATTAACATCGTAAGTCAAGGTACCACTGTACATGGTAGGCAAAAAATCAATGTAATTTTAAATAAACATGTCATTTTGCTTTAAAGCCTCTGTCTTGCCAAACTTTGTGATTTGTTAACTGGGCATTAAACTCAGTAGTAGCACAGAGCCCGCTAGATTAGACAGTTGGGCATCATCCAAACCAGTCTTGAATGACATCTAAGAGTTTTCATGTAGTTAATGTGGCTGTGACTAAAACCCTATTCAAGTGTTCCATCTGAAACTTATGGGGCTCAAGGTGCCCTGGGGCTGAGAGTGTGCACATAAAGCTTAAAATTCCCACTCTACTTGGTACTCAAGCAGTGTTTCCTGTGTTCACCACGAGGACCTACATAGGATCTGCATGTTGGAGGGCTGTTCATCCTACTGACACCTACATATGAAAAGGCATCTATGCAGACCTTCACAGTGAGCACATAAAAGTCTGCAGGATTTCCAGGTGGGGTGGAGAAAATTGGGTCAAGTCTTAGTTTTGTCTCCAAATCACCACCAGTCGCGAACCCCCACACTTTCAGGATGAATACCTAAATATGACTTGTAACACAAAATGAACCAAAAAGAAGCACATTCATTTGGACTAATTTATGTCTTGCATGGTTACTAACCACCATGTATCATCAAATACTCTTAGTTTCTCCCCGCCCTCTGTTTAATTTGCAAAGATTATTACCATATTTTAAACACAATATCATCAACAGAGCTCCAAAAATGGCAGTATTAGGAACACCATATATAATACAGTGGTAACTTGACTTACAAACACTTCAACAACAACAAAAAATTGACTTAGGAAGGCTCTCCGCAGTCTTGCTAGACAGCTGACTTTGACAAGTCAGACCCTTGATTGAGGAAGATCGCCATCTCCTCCTTCTCCTAGGTGCTTCAATCTCTACGTAGGGGAAGAAGGAGGAGGTGGCGATCTTTGCCGCCATCACCTTCTCCCCTCCTTTCTTGCTTCCCTTGTAAGCCGGCCAGGCTGGCCAGCTTGCAAGGGAACCGGTGATCCATGCTTGCCTTGCAAGGAGCCTGGGTTGGGTGAACCGCCCAGAGACTACTTGTAGTAGTATGGGGCGGTATATAAGCAGAACACTTTGCTTTTACTTTGCTTTGAAGATCCATTGGTCCCTGCTCTGCCTAACAAATTGGTGGGCAGAGCAGGGACCAATTAATCTTCGACCAGCCTGGGCAGCTTGCAAGGCAAGTGTGCTTCACTTGCAAGGCGCCCCGGCTGGCCGAAGATCGATTAGTCCCTGCTGTGCCCAACAAATAGGTGAACAGAGCAGGGACCCATTGATCTTCACCCAGCCTGCGTGCCTTGCAAGGGAACTGGTGATTCACGCTTTCCTTGCAAGCTGCCCAGGCTGGGCAAAGATTAATGGGCGATCTCCCTCAATCAAGGGCCGCCAAGGCTGCTCTTCACAGCCGCGCCAGACAGCTGATTTTGACAGGTCGGACCTATCAAAATCAGCTGTCTGGCAGGAGTGCAGAGAGCACCCTTTGGCTGCCATTGATTGAGGGGGGGGGTTGGAACAGCCTTCCCATGGGAATGCAATCTCTTTCCCTTTTTTTGCCTTTTTTCCAACTTCCAGAATGGATTGATTTTCAGTGCATTACTATGAGAAACTGCAATTCGACTTAAAAAAGACATTCGGAATGGATTAATTTTGTAAGTTGAGGTACCACTGTATTTCAATGTTTAACAGTTACTGTACTTAGCTTTTTGGTTAGAAGTTGTATCTGTTGTGTAATACCAATACATATTATTATAATATTAATTGTACCACTGTGCCTGGTATCAACATCATCATCAATCATCATCATCAATTGTTGTTGTTGTTGTTGTTGTACCCATCAAGTCAATTCTGGCTTACAACAGCCCTTTTCAGAGTTTTTTCAGGTAGAGAACACTCAGATGTGGCTTAGCATTCCCTTCTTCTGGGGTAGTCCTAGGACTGTGCAGCTTGCCTAAGGCCACAAAGGTTGGTTCTTCTCCCAGGAGGAGGCCCAGTGGGGAATCGAACTCCCAACCTCTGTCTCTGCAATCATATACTATTAGAATCCTTTACAACTATGTTCATGTACCTGAAACATGAAGTCCATTCTACAGCCCTGGTACCCTTTGGTTCTTGCGTGAACATTATTCTCAGGAGGCTGGGTGAATGTTGAATATTGTGAGTTTAATTGTCAGAATAGTTGCAAAGCTTGGAGATGTCCAGAGCTGTTTTACTTCAAATGTGACATCAGACAGACAATTCACAGTACTGTCTGGGAATCTACGGCAAGAAATAAGGGAGATACAAGTTAATAGGTTTGCAGCTTCAGTATTCCCCGTTGATATTCCACTCACAGGATTTTGGTGTTCCTCTGAAAGCTTTAGTAGTTTTCCTAAGAGAAATCACTTTTGCAGGAGTCCCTGAGGAGGATAAATTTTAAAAGCAGCAATGCATCCCTCCCTCTCCCCCCCCCTCGTTATCTGGGTGTGGTTCCTATCCAGTGCCACTCCTATTAAGATCTGTAATCTTTCTAAGCAGGAAACACGTGGCGTATTGAACTTGCAGATTCATGCTAGCCAAGTACATCTAGGATGCCAGAAATTTATTTTTCCTGATTCATGCAGAGATGTGAAAGCAACCCAGAACTCTGTCAATTTGTGTAAAAGAAACCAAATGACAAATTAACTAAATTCTGTGCACAGGCTTGCATGGATTGTGGATTGTAGCTACGCTGAAATTTTGCTTAATATTCAAGGCATGCCCATATCTTTGGAGCTTGATCTAACAATTAGATAGATGGGTTCTAGCATAGGCACACTGATCTATTTAGATCCACCAAGGATGTCACAGTCAAATGGAGGTATTCCATCAGAAGCTCTTCACTGAGGTTTTACTTATGAGTACTGGATAGACTTGCAAATAGGTTGTTGTACGTTTGATGTCCAAGATAACTGGAATCTTTCCAAGGGTTCAGGTTACCTAGTATTAAGGTGATTTGGAGGATGAACAGTCTAGATCTTGTCTTCACAGGGAGGGTTTGGTTTTATATAAAACTGCTACTGGCAAATAGGAAACGGGTTCTGTCACCCGGGCATAGAATACAAATGTTTTAAAATGTGTGGTGGACTTGCCACTCCTAGGGGGATAAAGCCAAAATCTTCTCTCTTTTTTTCTAGATGAGACACCCATCATAGCTGTAATGGTGGCATTATCTTCCTTGCTAATCATAGTATTTATTATTATTGTCTTGTACATGTTAAGGTAAGTAATGCTTGGAAAACCTCTTGACCTCCCTTCTTGGGAACCTCTATCATAGCCTTCCTTCAAGGATGTATCCTTAACTGTTTGGTTGATTGAAACATATTGGGATAAGTTTGGGCCATCAGCTATCGCTGCCTGCTTCCTGAGTCTCAGGTATGGTTGAAGTAGATGGGTTCTACACGTTATGAGCAGTACTTTCAAGCTAGCATCCTGGAGGTAGGGCTGGCATGGGACATGAATAAAGCCCCATCGCTCTTATTTCCACACCAGAGAGGCAAGCGCAGTTTGCTGGGCACTCTATTGTCAGCTTAACAAGCAGGCCACGAGTGGGCACAGGGAAGTAGAACTGAAAGTTTTCCATTGCTGGAGAGATGCAGGTCATCACTAATATGAAGTTCTGGGATGAAGAGCTCCCCATAGAGGGAGTTTCCTTTTTTATTTATTTTTATTTATTTTTACAACTTATATGCCACCCACTACCCAAAGGTATGACGGTACACCCATCAAGGTGCTCCCCATGGATTCTTCCTCCTTACAGAAAGGGAGTTTGGTCCCATCAGCCAGCTCCTTCCCATCCTGATATGAGGAAGGGGCTTTAGTTCAAAACTATTAGTCAAATGTCAGTAATGGAGTTGATAAGTGTGAACAAGCTGAAGCTGCATCCAGACATGAGTTCTGGTTAGTTGAAGATAGATCAGGTGATAGAAATTCAGGGGTTGGATGGGATTAAACTACTTTTTAAACATCCACAGGTTGAGCGTATTCATGGATTCAGCTCTTAACCTGGAAGCCCAGGTGACAATAGCAGCTGAGGACATGATTGCACTATTAAAGCTAGTGTACCAGTTGTATTCATGGAGGTGTCAGGCTTGGCTTATGGAGATCCATCCCTAAGTTATAGCCTGATGGGGCATACTTGAATTACAAGCCCTGTATAACTTGAGCCCAAGGTACTTGAAAGACTGTATTTTCTCATACCAGCTTGCTTGGGCTTTGATTTCTGCTGAGACATCTTTCCATCCTGCCACTTTCAAAGACTCTTTTGGTGAAGATGTGAGAGAGGAGCTTTCTTTGGCCACCCTCGAACTTAAGAACTCTTTGCCAAGAAAGAATAGGATAGCCTTTTGCCTCTTACTCCTGGTTAACAGGCAAAGATGATTTTATTCGGATGTGCTTTCAGCAACTAATACCCTGCTAAGAACAAGGTCTAACTGGATGTGCTGGTTTTATTTATTTGGGGATTTGTTGTTGTTGACAAAATATTCTAGTACAGGCATGTCCAGACTTTGGCCCTCCTGATGTTTTGGACCACAACTCCCAGAATAGATTGCCAATGGCAAAGGACTGTGGGAGTTGTGGTCCAAAACATCTGGAGGGCCAAAGTTTGGGCATGCCTGTTCTGGTATTTTAGTTCCACTGTAGTCCTTTTAATCACATCACCTCTCAATGGCCATCTCAGAATATTTGAAGGGCTGTCATGGGCAATGGAGCAAACCTGTGTTCTGTGGATTTAAAACACAAGAAGGGAGTTTTTTTTTTAAAAAAAAATACCATGAAAAAACATCTTGACAGCAAGACCATTTTGAAAGCGGAACGTATGACCTTTGAAGGTGGCAACCCCATCTTCATGTGAGGATTCTGAGCAGAAGTTGGGCGGCCATCTGTCAAGGATGTGGTTTCTCAGCATTAGGAGAGGGTTGAACATGATGTGCCTCAAGCTGCCTTCCAGCTCTGTGGTTCCGTGATTCTATGCAAGTGCTTGCGTTATTGGGTTTATGCAGGGGTGTCCAAACTTTGGCCCTCCAGATGTTATGGACCACAATTCCTAGAATTCCAAGCCTAGGTTGCCAATGACAAAGGACTGTGGGAGTTGTGGTCCAAAACATCGGGAGGGCCAAAGTTTGGACACCATTGATTTAGGGTATGGCTGTGAATCCTCCTCTGTTTCTCGGGGGTTCTTATCTGAACCTGAATTGGTTTGTTAAAAGGCACCTGGTGATGCAGAGGTCGGTGTAGACTATTTCAATTCCAGGCACAGCAAAGGGCAATGATTCTGTTTGTGAACAAAGGGTTTAATGTGAAGAAAGACTTTGTGAGGGGATGTGGTGGTTTCACATGGCATGGTATGTACTTCAGATGTGCGCGCGTTTCAGCGGGTGTTCCATGTGTGTCTACTTGCAGGTTCAAAAAATACAAGCAAGCTGGGAGCCATTCAAACTCCTTCCACTTGTCCAATGGACGGACAGACGACATGGGTGAGTCTTGGTGTTCTTGTTCTATAGTGGAAGCAACTGGGTGAAAGGAGCCCTTCTTAACTCGCCATGCCTGTTTCAGAGTTTGGATAGATAAGCTGCAGAAACTGCCTTGTGGGTTCTCTAAGGGTGCACCCAGTGATTCGATGTGACTGCGCACCAGCCTTCACCTTCCTCCGACCTGCAGCACATGGCCCTGTCTTGCTGCGCACCTCTTGTCGTGTTGATCAGGGCTGAAGTGAAGTCCTTACCTTTTCCAGGAAATGCAACCTCCTCCTCCATATTGACTGATATTTTTGGTCTGGATCCGGCCTTGGCCCATCCGGTCAGTGAATGTCCTGTGCGGTTGAACGAGGAGGCAGTAAGGATTTTTCCAGGGCTGTTCAGCCAAAGTTGTTGCCCCTCCGTGGTGGAAGTGGCTTTGTTTTCAGGAGGAAAATACTGTTTGGCCTCTGAGACAAAGGCCCTGAACAGCTTGTAAAAAGGCCTTTCGTTTGCACACCTTCCTTCTTTGTACTGGCTAATATCGGAAGGGCCTTTGTACCAAGGCAAACAGAATGAACATCCCCATGTCCACAACAGGCTGTGTGTAATGCCCTCCGATGTCTCAAAGTGCAGCACTTACTTCTTTTCCCTATGGGAGGGATTTATTTATTGAGGGTGGGGCAGGAGGTTTGATGCCATTTGCTTATGGAAACTGGGGGAAGGGGAGGGAGGCCCTCTCCCCAAAGTTTACAGCAAAATAAAGACTGCATTCCTCTTTCCCGGAATTGTGATGCAGAGCCCCAGAGCATGCCGTTGCTTGCCAGATCTCCCAGTACCAACAGAAAGTACCCTCCATTGCCTGTTGACAAAGTGGAGGAGGAGATTAATCGGCGGATGGCAGACGACAACAAACTCTTCCGCGAGGAATTCAATGTAAGTGCTTTGCATTCTCTGCCCCATGCACAGCCACCGTGCTTTGTTCTGCCGCGTTGCGAGGTTGTGCTAAAAATAAAGGAGCTGCCGGGCTGGATTGCTCAGCGGTTTAGGTAACTGGCCAGCAGAGGTAAAAGCTGTGCCGCCTCGGAGTAGAACCAGCCTGTGTGGCCTTGGGCAAACTGCAGAGTCCCAGGGTACACCAAAAGAAGGGAATGGTAAACCACTTCGGAGTATTCTCTACCTGGAAGACACAGAAAAAGGTCACCATATATCAGAATCAACTTGATGATGCACTAAAAAAAAAAAGGAAAAGAACATGGTTGACCAAGGTAGAATGCCATCTATTCTGCTCTCCCTCTTCTCAACTGTTCACAAGTCACCTTGTACCTTCCTGTAGAGCTCCAGTGGAGAGAAAAAAATACCCTAAGAGCCTTCTGTAGCTGAAGTCATGTAAGGAACTAGAAACTTCCTGTAGTTGTGCAGAGGGAATTGACTTTATTCCTTCTTAAGCCTGGGCCTTCTGTTCACGTTTCTAGTTTACCTTTAGAAATCCAAGAAGTGAAAGGAATGGATATGTTGCCTCGTACTCAAAAATCTGAGCTCAATCCTTGCTCCTTTCTAGGCCCAACCACCCGGTGAAAGCTTTCTAGATCAACAGGGCTGCTGGCTTGCCCTTATTTGACCTCGTTCTTGGGCCCATTTCCAAACTCCTTCACGCCCTCTTCCTGTTTCCTTGCTGGAAATCTGTTCTAGCCTTATGGATCTAAATCTGAACAGGCTTTTGGAGGGCTAGTGGTGGTTCCCAGAAAAGCTTGATGTTGTTTTTCACGAAATCCACCCCTTCAGTGTTGGTTCCACCCAGAGTGACCTTTTCAGAAGGCAGATCAGATGGTGCTGTGTTAAAATCCACAAAAAGTTCATTCTGTGCTGGATGTGTTTCAAGTGCTGCAGTCTCGGTTTTCGGTGAGAATTATGCTCTATTGTGAGTAAAGTCTATACTGTGAGGGAGATTACTAGGGATTTTGTGCTACTGGGACTTTGCTGGTGAACCAAGAGAGATCTGGGTATAGAAATGGAAAACCCCATTCTCTGCTTTTTTTCTGACCACCTGGGGAATTGTGGTAGCTTTACCACACGTACTCAGTGGACAAAAGTGTTATGCTTTACACTGCTCCCTTTATATCACTCTGCAGTACATCCATGTTGTTATACTCATGTGTACTCTAATGAAGGCCATATAGTCTCTCATTCTTGTAAGGTTTCTTAGGCTAACAGGTAGGGATCCTCAGTGACCTTCATGGCAACTGAGGACTTGATCCTATCTCTCCTTCCCCACCCTGAGCAGAATAAAAAATCATTATCAGATTTTATAATTTAAATAAGATTTTTAAAGTCCATTCTTATATTAGGTATAAGTGAATTCAAATCATGTATTTGAATTTCTGGCTAAAGCAACATGTGCTTAACTTTGAAGATCTCCAGTCTCTCAATCTCTTAGGTTCTCATGGGAGGTGGCAGTGTTATGACTCATAGCTTCATTTTGATCCCATTTTTGCTTTGTTGCTTCTTCAAACAGTTTTTTCTCTACTTGAATTTTCACTTTCATGGTTCACTTGCTATTCATTGTTATGGAATTTGCCTGTCTTAAAAGAACCTTCTGAGACAGGTTACCACTGATCCAGCTCTTCTAGTTTGAATTTTAACTGAGGAAGGTTTTTGCTGCCATCTTGCGTTTCTAAGTCGCATGGCCACTTTAATTCCAGGTTTCTCTTAATCTGTTTGTCCAGAATTGATAGGATTAATTGAGAGGGTAATGCCACCATCCTCGTTCACTAACCCATTAAACATTTTTACTATCATATAATTGGGTGAAAATTGCTCCTCAACACATGTTTGTTTGTTTGTTTTTGTTTGTTTAAAATTGACCCTGCCTGTCTCCTTAACCCAAGGCAGCTATGTTAGATTACATATACAAGTTTAGTTTCTTCATGGAGGGTCTTGTCACTGTATAGAAATAATCTTGTCTGGCTGGAAGGGTGGGGTTGCCAGAGTACACCGCTGTCTCATTCCACCAGCTGCTGAAAAAGTAGTGAATGTGATGCCCACTTTACCCGATGCCAAGCCTTCGTATGGAAACAGCCTGCATGGTGGTTTCTCAGAATAAATTGCAGCTGGCGATGTAGCAACCAGTAACTTCATTTCTCCTTTGTCCTTCCAGGCTCTCCCAGCGTGCCCTATCCAGGCTACCTGTGAAGCAGCCTCGAAGGAAGAAAACAAAGAGAAGAACCGATATGTGAACATCTTGCCTTGTAAGTGCCCTCTTGCCTGCTTTCATTCAGATTACTTTGCAGTAGTTGTCAAGCCTCCACTCTTACCTTGAGGATGTGTGACGCCAAGCAGTGCCTTTTATTGGTGAAGCCTTGTGGAGCAGTGGTTAAATGGCAGCACCGCAGTTGAGACTACGCTCACAACCAGAGTTCAGTCCTGACAGGATCAGGTAGCCAGCTCCAGGTGGACTCAACCTTCCATCCTTCCAAGCCTGGCAACTTGAGAGCCCATCTCGCTGGGATAACAAAATGGAGCCTGAATAATTAAATGGTAAACCACCCTGGCAGAGCTTTAACCACTGTGGGCCAGTATATAAGCAGCAGACTCTGCTTGATCTGTATAAAAAGGAAATAAGACTTTAGATAAATAAGACTGGGATATTTGGGGGAAAGGGTAGGAGTTTGTAACAAACAATGCAGGAGGGCCATGGAGGAGCTGATGGTGAGATGGAGGTATGAGAACATTGTTTGTTTGTTTATATACTGCCCATCTTCCCAGGGGAACTCTGGGCAGTTAACAAAGAAGGGTGAGACAAAACAATATAAAATCAACACAGCAATCAAAAAAATGACAAAATAGTCGAAAGAAACATCCGCAAGACGGCAGCTCTGAAGAAGGAAGAAAAACTGTTAAAGGTCAACAAATGCCTCTCTAAAAAGCAAGGTTTTGAATGCTTTTTTAGAGGCGGGCAGGGACTGTGCAAGGCACAACTCACTCAGAAGGTGGTTCCACAGCGAGGGGCCAATCACAGTGAAGGCGTGGTTACGGGTTGCCGATTTCCGCGCCTCCCTGGGCGTAGCCACTCGGAGTGAGAGCGCCTGCGACAGAATCTAGTGGGTCGGGCCTCAGTTGACCTTTGGAAGATACACTCCGACAGGTATTCAGGTCCCAGGTCCGTGGGGGGTTTTGTAAACCAAAACCAGGATCTTGAACCTTATCCGGAGCACAACGGGCAACCAGTGCAGTCGAGCCAGAACTGGGGTGATATGATCATATCGACGTGCACCTACCACTAGTCTAGCCGCTGCGTTCTGTACCCATTGAAGCCTCCGGACAAGGGTCACGGGCAACCCCACATACAGAGTGTTGCAGTAATCAATCCTCGAGATCACGAGAGCCTGCACAACTGTTTAGAATGATTCATGAAAAGCTTTAGCATGACTTGAAAGATCGGGGGGGCTGGGCGTTGCTTAGTCAGCTAGAGATAATGCCTAGCACTAGATGGGATGAAAAGGAACTGAATGGCTGCCAAGAAGAGGCGGTGGGTGGAGTCCTCCTGAGACACGGAGGACTTTGCCCCTTCTCTTCCCCTGTGACGTCCCAAGGGGATCACCCAAGCCGTGGCAATAGAGAGACCTCCCTTTTGAATCCTGTCTGACCCTGATATGGACTGAAAAAACTTTAACTGAAAAACTGACTGAAAAATTCTAGGACTGTCTCTGTTTCTTGCTTTCTTCTGCTTGGCTGACAGCTGCCAGCCCATTAGTTTGCCTCCTCTCTTAATGTGACAAAGGCGTTGTGCTCTGAAATGGCGGCAGCAGCAGAATCTGAGCATTCTAATGGTCACAAATAATTCATCTCATTTTGTAAAGAAAGATGCACTGCCCAGTTGATGGAAAACATTATGGTGAAGGTATTAAATGTGTTTAGCCCTTCAGCATTTCCCCTATTTCATGCCCAGATGGAAAAATGCATGCAGTGATTATTGGAGGGGATGGGGTTGCCTAGGAGATCCGTTGCTTGTGGGTGGACAAGGGAACACTGTGGTGTTGGTACAGTTCAGAGGAGGTGTAGAATAGGAGGAACAGTGCCTGTAACACAAGAATAAGAAAAGATAATGCCCATTAAGGGTACCTCCCACTAGAGGCCAGGACTGCCTCATCTCTGTTGTCTTTCCGGAAACAGGCAAAGACCCTTCTCTTCAGGCAAACTTCCACTGAATGATGGACTACCTATTATGTGTATTTTATATGAATCGATAGGATCACATAGACGTTTTGTTTATAACTACTTATAACCTTATGTGTTTACATTGACACTATGTTTTCGATGTTAGTTTCCATCGCTCATAACTTTTACATGGAATTTTGCGCTCTTTTTAACTGTGCATGCTTTCTTGTAGCTTTAATGTAATGTTGTCTATTTATGCTGTAAGATGTCCCCCAATTCCCTCTTCTCAATCCCTGAACATGTCTTAATTGGATTGGACTGGACTGTATCCTCCATGATTGTCAGCTGCCTTAGGTCCTTTTCCAAGGAGAAAGGCGGAGTAAAAAGTACTCTAAAATAAATAAATAAATAAATAAATAAATGCCTTCCTTTGGAAATTGAAGGTGAAAGAACATTGATTGGAGGGCAAGTTAATAAAAATAAGATGGCACCATCACAAAACGGGGGCAGGGAAGAGGTTTATGAAGGACTCTTTCTCTTGTCACCACAGCACCCGCTCTAGGAGCTCTGTATAAGCCACCTTTTAGGGAATCTAGTTGGTCTAGATATTTTGCACCTGAGACAGTGGAGTTACCAGTTGAGATTTGTTGGTTTTGCACTTTGCAAAACTGGAATTGACCCTCCGCCCAGACGCAGAGACCAACATCTTCTGTACGCAGAAGCCAGTGGAGTAGCAGTCTATCAGGATGGATGATGGGAGGGCTTTCTGTGGTATTGGTTTTGGGACCAGAAAGCAGTCATAACAGGTTTCTGGGGAAATCCCTGGCCTCTGTGTGCCTCTAGCTGGAATGGATCTGCGCAGTGTATCTTGTGCATAGGACCATTTTGAGTCCTGTATTACCAATGAGTCATGGCAGTAGTAGGGAGTGTGAGCAAGTCACCAAGGCGGCAGCATCATTGTAACGACAAGGCAAAATGGGAATGCATTGCTCCTCCTTGCTCTAGTTCCGCAGCCTCTTTCTTATGTGTTTCTAGTCCAGAAGTATATTAAGCAATGTGCCCTTGATTCAGTGGCCCAAACTATTACTAGCCCTGACACTTTTTATTCTTTGCCAAATGGTCTGGAGAGAGGAAGGCTTTCTGTCTTTCTTTTGCCCCCTCCCTATCACCCGATCTCACTTCTTTGATGAAGTGAAAGGTATAAGGTTACAGGAATGGGGTAAAACATCCTGATTGATGGTAGAAGCAAATGTCCATCCACCTACATAAAAAAAAACTTTTCTGAATAGAATAGAATAGAATAGAATAACTTTATTGTCATTGTACTTCCGTACAACGAAATTAAATGCCATCTCCAGTGCACATTTAAAACACAAAAACACAAAACACGCAGAACACATTCCTCCCATCACATTCCTCACATCCTATTCACTCTTGCACAACCCCTGTGAAGGTGAATTGTGAAGGTGCAGCCTTTTCTCTACATTTTTCTAGCACGGGTCTCCTCCTTTTCTCCACCTTTCCTACTTCTGGAAAATGCCGTAGTGGTAATCCTTCCACCAGATCAGAAGCTACATGCACTCCATAGTCAAGCTACGTGTGATCATTTGTTTCATTTCAAATGGTCCCGGTTTTGCGTAGTTTGGTGAGATAGCTGCAAGAGAAACAGAGATGATACCTAGATGGAAAGACACAAGCCTCCTGCCAGCATATTGATAGCATGTGTTTCCTGACAGGATAGCAATAAGGGAATGCCTCCCTCGACCTGCACTCATGTCTTCCTTGCAAAAATGCCTGGAGGGAGCATTGAAGTGGATGTTTGATTCCCCTCCCCCAACATTTTTCATGTGTGCAGGTGGGATGATACATAAACCTTCATAGTTGAGGGTAATGAAGTTTGCCTCACCACATATTAAAACTTACATATCTACAAAGAATTTTGTCTGTAATTTCTAATAGTTTGGCATTTCTCCAGATTCTCTGTATACTGAAATCAGGCCTAAATACTATTCTGCTGCACTTCCATTTGCCTTGGATATACGTTTAACTTTTACTAAAACCCCTCATTTTAAATATTTCCTGGTGTTGTGTTTTTTGATGGGCCACCTCTTTTCTGCTCCCTTTAGATGATCACTCCAGGGTCCATCTGACACCTCTTGAAGGAGTACCTGATTCTGATTACATCAATGCCTCATTCATTAACGTAAGTATTTGGGAGGGAGGTGGTGGCATGGGACTCTATATCAAAGTGATGTTTCTCTCTCTAGTGCTGTTGACATAGAGGGTGTATAATCAGTAAAAATTTGGTGGATTGCTTGAAATCCCAAGAGACCCTGTAGAACAAGTTTCTAGTTTTCAGGTGTCTGAAAAGGTGCCAGGGAATAGATCTGATTCAGAATGCCCTCCTGCTGCACAAATTCCCAGCTTTTACTGCAGTCAGAGTGGAAACATATCTCAGCTTGGAAGGGAGTGCATTCTATAGTCAGACCCTCTCCCACTTGCTTGCTAGGTGGCCTTCTAAATCTATTGGTGTTTTCAAGAGAGCCTCTCCAAACGGTCTTCATGTCTAGACAGGCTCCTAATATGATAGGTGGCCCCTTATTGGCTTGTATGCCCAGCGTACTTCATCTTGTAAAACCACCAGCTCTGGAGGATTGCAGAACTGGAAAGCATCAGGGAGAAGACTGCGGTTTGCTGTTTCTTCATCTCCTGTCCTTTCGGCTTTAACCAAAGCAGAGGGATACACAAATTGTAGATACGCCTCTGAGCCAGGCAGTTTTTAATTTTGGCAGGTCAGATGCTGTATGCCTCTAGATCAGTGGTTCTCAACCTGTGGGTCCCCTGATGTTCCTGGACTGCATCTCCCAGAAATCCTAGCCAGCTCAGCTAGTGAGGAAGACTTCTGGGAGTTGCAGTCCAGGAACATCTAGGGACCCACAGATTGAGAACCACTGCTCTAGATAAGCGTTTTTCAACCGCTGTTCCGCGGCACACTTCTGTGCCGTGGGACCTTGGCTGGTGTGCCGCGGAAAAATTCTGCCCACACCAGCAAGGCAGCGGTTGTGTAGTTCCTCCCCAGGTCTGAGACGCGGTCCTGGGGAGGAGAGCGGACTACCTTTCTCGGCGTGCTTTGTTTTGCACGACAAGGAAAGGCTGGCCGTGGGCGGGGAAGGAGAAAAAAAAAGGAGGAGGAGGAGGAAGAGGAGTCTGACTGGAGAGCGAGAGAGAGCCGGGAGACCCGCGAGGTCAAGCCAGGTAGGAGCGGGCGTGCACACCCCTCGGCGGCTCTTAATGGTCATTTTTTGGTTGGGGGGGAACAAAGTCGGCCGCCGGTGCGCCCTCCAGCCACCTCCACCCAGCACCTGCAGCCGCGGCCGCCCGGGAAGAGGACGCGGGGAAAGAGCGGAGGGGAGGGGAGCGGCGGCAGGCCGCCTTTTCCTCCCGCCGGTGCGCCCTCCCCCGACGACCTCCCCCCCGCGTGCGCTCCTGCCGGCCAGTCGCCCGCGCACGCTCACCGGCGTTGGTGTTGAGGAGGAGGTGCTGGAGGCGAGCGCCATCGTGGTGGCGGCGCAGGGCGTCGGCGGTGTCCCGGGCCATGCGCTGCAGCCCCTCGTCGGTGCCCAGGTCGGCGGGCAGGGCCTGGACGCGCAGCTCCGGGTAGGCGGTGCACAGCTCGCTCTCCAGCTCGCCCAGCGCGCCCGCCACCAGCAGCAGGAGCGAGCCCGGTGCCAGGCGCGCCGCCACCAGCCGCGCCACGCTTTGCCCCAAACCCCGCAACGCCCCCATCACCAGGCATGCCGCCCGGCCCCGACGACGACGATGTCCCTCAATTCCCTGTTCTGAGACTTGATTATGTTGGGGTGGACAGGTTAAGACAGGTTGGTGGTTTTTTGTGTGTGTGTGGTTCTTCTCAGGACTCTGAGCAGGGATGAAAGGCTGAGCTCTCCCCACCCCCTTTGCAGGGAGAGTAAGCCAAGAATTTCCCTCTCAGATTGATTCCAGTAGAGTAACACCTCTGTGCATGCTCAGGAGCACCATTTCCTCTCCTTTTTTTCTAGCCAGCCAAGCACACCTCAACCGTGCAGCCCATCATCCCCAGGTGCAGGGTGGGGTGGGGGGTGGTCTCGAGCCATGGCTCGATCTACTCCTCCCCCCCCCCCCGCTTGTTAAATTTTTTAACATTTTCTAATGGTGGTGTGCCTCGTGATTTTTTTCATGAGGCAAGTGTACCTTTGCCCAAAAAAGGTTGAAAAACACTGCTCTAGATGCTGAAGATACTTCTGTCTTCCACAAAGATCAAGCCACTCACACATCCACTTTATTCTGTATCCAGTATAACATACCTCATCATGATTCAATACCTGTGTCCAAGATGCAGATGTTTATTTCTCCAGAAGCTATATTAATTCTGCTCAGTTATCGTAGGAGAAACGTAAATAGCAAGTATTTGTTTGTACCCTTTTTTAACCTTATTGGCCGTGCCAATCCCAAAGGCTTTTTCTCTCGTGGACTCTTGTAATGGTCTTTAATATAGTAGTGTAGTAGATGGCTTGCTCTACTATTTTGCCTCAGTTGTGCCAACAGATGCCAATGTTTTGAAATATATTTTGGGGAGTGGAGAAAACGACTGTCTTCATGACCTCTTCTTGTTTTTTGTCACAACAGGGATACCAAGAGAAGAACAAGTTTATTGCAGCCCAAGGTAAATTACCCTGGCTTTCCTTTTGGTTTCCGTAGTGCCATGCACCTGGGAAACTTTATACTGAACAGAGGGTGCCTGAATTGTGTTCAGTTTTGCCTGGATCGTTCCAAATTGGTTTGGTCTATGGGTTTATAACCCATGTGAGGAATTAGTTTCTTAGGGTGTGTTTTGTCCTAATGTAAGCAGCAAATAGCTGGAATAGGCAAGTCAGGCAAGATCAACCAGCTCTTTCTTAAACCCGGGAAGAGCCCCTCAGTTAACCTTCTGCAGCTCAGGCTTGAGCCAGAATAATTTTGCCTTTTATGTTGGCCACTGGAAGGCTGCTAGAACGGATTCTGCATCTTTTATCATTTTGGCGAGTGCTGTAGTTCAAAGCTGGAAGGTATTTAGTGCTGGAAAGTCTACTCTGTTTTAGGTATCAGGAAATAGAGTTTTAAGCAGATAAGGCAGTGCCTCTCGGAAGCCATCCATGGAGGGAAGAGCAAATAAAATTTGTCTATGAAACCCACAAGAAGCTTTCACTCTGCTCTTCCATCAAAGTGTACATCTTTAGAAACGCACTCACGGAGTAGAAGTTAGAAGCGAGACTTATAAATGGAAGGGGGTTTCTCCCTGTCTCTCCTCTCCAGTCACAAAACTTGTGCTTTGCATATTCAAAGCTCAAGGCTCCGTCTTCGGCACCTACGCTTAAAGAATTTCAAGTGGGAAGGCTGAAAAAAAGGTGTCTGTCGGAGACTTTTGAGAACAGCTGACAGTTTGAGCAGACACACTCGACACACAGCTGGGAAGCTTCTTAAGGCCCCTGAAAGTAGGGGAAGGTTACTAATCTCACTTTTCTTTCACGTGCATAATCCCCTCTTGTGAGCCTTTTTTTTCTTATTTTTAGGACCAAAAGAAGAAACTGTGAATGACTTCTGGAGAATGATTTGGGAGCAAAACACAGCAACAATTGTCATGGTGACCAACCTGAAAGAGAGGAAAGAGGCAAGGAGCTGCCAGGGCCTTTGTGGCAAGCAGGAAGATGAGTGTGAAAGAGAAATGTGTCTGGGAACACCATAAGGTGTACATAGGTGCACTGGCGCAGTTTCCCAGGGGGCAGTGTTACCCAGAGGGGCCAGAGAGGTTGAGCCCCCCTCTCTTGTCAAAAGGGACATTTTAATCTGGTGTACAAAAGAAAACAATCCATTTGGGGTTTTTTTTAATGTCTTTAGTATATACTTCTATGCTAACTTTCCTCAATGGGTTTAATGTGAATGTGGTGCTGCTCCTGCCTACTTTTATCCTTGCAGAAAACACTGCAAGGTAGGTTTAGGATGAAATTGTGATGGACCCAGGTAGCTTTTTGGCTGAGAAAGGATTGGAACCTTGATCCCTACTTCTAACCCAGCTCTCTAGCTTTTGTGCTGTGCTGTGTGAAATATTTGCACCTTTTTCTGCTTTGCACTAAATCTTCTTCCTGCTTGTTTCCAGTGTAAATGTGCTCAGTACTGGCCAGATCAGGGCTGTTGGACCTATGGAAATATCAGAGTGTCAGTGGAAGATGTGACAGTCCTGGTGGACTACACAGTACGGAAGTTCTGCATTCAACAGGTATTGTACAGTGGTTTCTACTTACAGTAGGACCCCCATATCCACAGATTCATTATCCATTGATTCAGTTAACCACGATTGGTAGAGGAAAAATTTAAATAAATAATTCAGCAGCCACAAAGCAAGCTACTGTCACAAACAGCAGCTGTAAAGCAAAAGAGCAGATTTGAGGTTTTTGGCATTCTCTCTTATCCACGGTTTTCATTATCCATGGGAAGACCTGGAATCAATTCCTAGCGGATACCGGGGTCCTACTGTACTTACTTACTTACTTACCAACCATCCATGCAGATAACAGGGCCTCTCTAGGTAGTTTATAACAGAAACAAAACAATCATCAACATCACTGAATAAAATACAAATCAAATTACAGGTAATATGAAGGAATGGACATACGTTAACATTAAAAGCAATATAAACTTAAAAGTGCAACACAACAAAACAGTGAGATTTAATAAAAATTGTGAGTTCTCCCCACACAAGGACTGAGTTTTCCTGCCTAACTGGTGTCAGGCCAAGTAGCTTGATTCTTCTAAATATGAATGTAAATATGAATGTGAATTCTTAAGATAAGTAGGGCTGTTGCAGCTAGGTTACAGCCTAGCGACCCATTTTTTTTCTGGAGGGATTGTTCTAAAAAATATGAAAGATTCAGACATTTGACCACCACACACACACACACCCACACACACTCCATTGGCACTAAAGTGTTATAGTGCCTCCTTGATGCCCCTCCAAGAGATGCAGATCGATTCAGCCTGGTGCTGTGTTATGATGGAGGGTTTGTTTGTTCTGCAAGGAAGAAGGAAATAGCCTCAGAGAGGCCAGGGTCAGGAAAAGGAGGCACAGCACTTTCTGATTTTCTTCTTCCTACCCTCTTTCTAGTCTCCATTATCCACCCCTGCCTCCCTTTGTCTTCCTTGTAATTCCCGATCCTGTAATCGGACCTTGTGAGTGGTGAGAGGAAGTGAAGGGGGTTCAGAGAGGTTTGATGGTTCTAGTTATCTGATGATGGACCCTGACATGCACTCTCTTTTCCTACCCTTCCCCCTAGGTAGGCGACGTCACCAACAAAAAACCTCAGCGCTTAGTAACGCAGTTCCATTTCACCAGCTGGCCCGATTTCGGGGTCCCCTTCACTCCCATTGGGATGCTGAAGTTCCTGAAGAAGGTGAAGACGTGTAACCCCCAGTACGCAGGGCCTATTGTTGTCCACTGCAGGTCAGTTGTGGTCCAGGCACAGTTTTCTTGCTCTCTGGAAGAGACGGCACCTTCCCACCTCTTCAGCAGACAATAGAACTGCCTCCAGGAACATCTTATACTTCACATCTGGGCAAAGTCTTTTCCAGTTTCTGTCCACAAGGAAGCAAGCTTGTGGGCAGAAAAGCAAGCTTCCTTGAGGTTTTCTTAAGTCCACAGTACTCAGAAAGATCTCTCACAAATCCAGTGGGCTGATTCTGTAGAATAAGATTTAAAGACAACCACCATTGCTTTGGGAGCTGTTTGCCACCTCAGTGGAATTTCGGTGTACAGAGAACTAAAGTGTGCCACTTCTGCTTCTCAATATCATGCCCCCACTCCAAAATAAATAAACCCAAGCGATTTATAAATTAATTTTATTTTGTTTTATTATTTTATTTTATTTTATTTTATTGTCTCAGTAGTTAAGACAAAAATATACCTGAGTGGCACAACACAATGGATTTGTTGCAGGCTTTTGCCTCAGCAATTTTTTAATCTGTTTAAAAATGCAAATGGTAACTATCTGAAACTTGGCAACTTTGCTCACAGTTATTTTGGTATCCATGTTGTGCAGAGCCTGCTTTGTAGAGCCTGCTCTGTGCTGATTCTGCAGCTTAACGTGACACTGGGGGATGAAATGTCTGAGCCTGATGTTCGAGTCGTTAAGATGATAAGGATATTGTTCTTAGTACTAAATAAATGTAAAAGATACTCAAGACTTGATATTAGCCAAGAATTTAGGTAGATCTAGAAGGAATAATGGGCATTTTCATTTTAGTATTAATATCATTATGTTTTTATGATTGTTTAAGAGATGCTGGGTGATCCTTGGGTATATGGAAGTTGCATTGTGGGGACACACAATATATAAACCACACTTGATCCACCATGATCTATTCTAGACTCTAGAGCAGTGTTGGTAAACCTGTGGCACACGTGTCAAAGGTGGCACTTGGAGCCCTTTCTTTGAGCACCCAACATCGCCCTTTCACAGCCACCTGTATTCAGGTTAAATGGCTGTATTGTCACTTTGTGAAAAATTAGTGGGTTTTGAATCACGGTTTGGGCACTCAGTCTCTAAAGGATTCGCCATTACTGCTCTAGACTTAGAGCCTTGTGGCGCAGTGATTGAACTGCTGTTCTGCAGCTATAACTGTGCTCATGACCTAAAGTTCAATCCCAGGTAGCCAGATCAAGGTTGACTCAGCCTTCCATCCTTCCAAGGTCAGTAAAATGAGTACCCAGCTTGCTAGGTTGGGGTGGAGGGCAGTGTGTAGCCCGCATAAATAAATTGCCAAGTGCCCAGAGAATGCTTTAAGCACTATGGAGTGGTATATAAGCAGAACACTTTGGGGTGGGGGGTGGGGGTTTTTTGTGTGTGGTTTGTGTGTGGTTTTTTGTTTGTTTGTTTGTTTGTTTTTTGCTTTAAAGTATGAAGGCCATATTTTCCTTCTTTCTGACCCAAAGGTAGGGGATGTTAACCTGTTGAATTAGGCAGCAAAGGGCAAACAAACTCATGCTCCTTCCCAGTGATAAATCTTCGTGTATTCCAGAATGCTTGATAAGGACGTTTAAGCAGGCGGGTCTTATTCCATGAGTGTTTATTTGCTTTTGGTACATAAAGTGTTCCCTTTGACTGCCACCTGCATGCTGTGAACAGAGAGGGTGTGCAGTTTGGTGAAGTTCCCTGCCAGAACCAAAATATTAAGGGATTCTTTCTCCTTCCCCTCTCTTTCCCCAACCCCTAGTGCCGGTGTGGGGCGAACAGGGACATTCATTGTCATTGATGCCATGCTAGACATGATGCACTCCGAAAGGAAGGTGGATGTCTATGGCTTCGTAAGTCGCATCCGAGCACAGCGGTGCCAGATGGTACAGACTGATGTAAGTCTCTACCCCCTAATTTGTATATTCTCTATTTTGTATAACACACAAGAGTCAACAAGCCATGGCATTTAGCCCTGGGTAGAGCATTGAGCATTCTAACCACAAATGAATTATTACATAGTAGGACAACGAAAATGTGTATATCCTCTGGGGCTTCAGTTCCTGGAACTGCTTTCTCTTCCTGATGCATATTCTTGTGATGTAAATACCTTGATGCTTTTTTGCTGGGGAGTACGAGGTTTGCAGGGGGCGGCTCATAATAGAAAAGAATCAAGCAGCCACCCTACTTGATTCTAGTCTGGTATAAGTTGAGGAGCTGAAAAGGAGAGCTTTTAGAGGCGTGCATTTGAATTAGAGATGGTTCATCCGTTGGTCCAACAGGTGTTCCACGGTTGAGGTCCCTGCCTCCTCCGATGGGCACCCCACTCAAAGACAGCACCCCAGCTCTCATGCCCCACCTCGCCTCCTTGAGGCACTGCCTCTGAGTGGGTGCCTGCCAAAGGGCTGAAAACTACAAAACACCTGTTGGACCAATGGAAAAATGGTGTGAACCAGGGAACCAGGGGTTTGTGCCCATCTCTAATGTGAGTAGAGACAGGTCCAATGGGCACTGTTAGAAGCTTGCTGCATCCAAGTCTCATTTTAACCTCCATCTTCGGATCCCTTTACTTGCCTCCACATCCTCTGCACAGATGTGCGTGCACGTTCATATAACATGGTCCACCTTGCCTGAGATAGGCAAAGGATAGTCCTCCTACTTCCCAAAGCTTTCTTTCTGACCTAGAAGTGGACTTTGCACCACCTGCCCAGTATCCCTAGTGGGAAAGTGACTCAGTGTAGCAGAGGTTGGGAACTTCTAAGGGCCCATGGGCCATTTATGTTCCCCCAGACTATTTAGGGAGACCATGTGCCTCTGCACAAAAATGTGTAGAAGAGGGCAACCAGAATGATTCGGGGACTGGAACCCTTCCTTAGCATCTGAGGCTGCAACGGCTGGGCCTCTTCACTCTTGAACGATGGCGCCTAAGAGGTGACTTGATTGAAGTTTATAAAATCATGCACAATGTAGACAAAGTAGATAAGGAAAAGCTGTTTCCCTATTGCACAACACTAGAATAAGGGGGCACTCATGAAACTTTTGGGTGCTAGATCTCAAACAAATAAGAGAAAGTCCTTTTTCACCCAGAGGATCACTGGTATCTGGAACTCCCTGCCAGAAGAAGTGGTGACAGCAGTCAGCTTTGAGAGCTTTAGGAAAGGATTAGACAGGTTCATGGAGAACAAGGGTCTCCATGGCTATCATTATGGATGCCTAAGGGCTACCTCCGGGTTGGAGAGCTAGGCAGGATATCTCACAGTGCCATTTGCAGGGAATCGTAAGCAGGTGAAGATATCTGCTTGGGAATACCCCGAAGCAAATGGTGAGCCACTGTGTGAGACAGAATGCTGGACTGGATGGGTGGGGGCCTGTCCTAGCAAGGCTGTTCTTAGGCTCCAACTATCCTGCTCCCCTTGGCAGTAAACAGTTCTGATCAAAAATGCAATTGGAAGGCCTTTCACGTTGCCACCCGGCCATGGAAGCTCAGGGGAGCTGGATTGGCACTAGTAAAGTCACTCCTTGAATATCTCACATACCTTGAAAATCCTATCAGGGTCACAATGAGTCAAATATGGGCCTTTTCACACAACCCCTAAGATCCGCTGGCCACTTAAATTCGGACCAGAGATCTTGGGGGTTCGTTGCTCTTCCTACGTCCCCACCCCTCTGCACTTCCTTGCTCCTGTCTGCGTGAGGGGAGGGAGAAAAAAAGAGAGGAAAAAATGCAGGCTCACCTCCGAAGCCCCGTCGTCGTCCTGATTCCTGTCTCTTAAAGGGGCGGGAGGCAAAAACAAAAACAAAAAACAGAAGCGAGGAGAGCCTGGCACTCACTCCCTTAAATCCGCATCAGGGATTTTCACCCCCAGAGAGCAGGTACATGAAAAGTGTGCTGGGACGTGCTTAGGTGGGCGTGGTCGCACTTAATTTTCTGTAAACTCCGGAGCTGGTGGGGAAACAATGGTAAGCTCCGGAGCTGGCAGCCATTTGCGGCAGAGTTTAGGGGTCGTGTAAAAAGGCTCTACGATGTGATAGTGTATTTATAGCTTTTTTGGGGGGGTCTTGATGCCTGGATGCATTTTATATTCTGATTTATTTACTTTTGTTAGTTGTACTTTAGAAAGATGTCCTTTAAAAATGACCTACAGAATGATTGTGTTTAATCTTTAAAAAAAAAAAAAAACAGGCTTTGGTGGCAATAAAATGTATGTGCATTGGAACGTGCAGAATGAAACCTCTCTCTCCTCCTTGCAGATGCAGTATGTCTTCATCTACCAAGCTCTGTTGGAGCATTACTTATATGGGGACACGGAACTAGAGGTGACATCACTAGAGACCCACCTCCAGAAGATTTATAACAAAATCCCAGGGACCAGCAGCAATGGATTGGAGGAAGAGTTTAAGGTGAGCCAACCCTTGCATTGGCTTGTTGGAGGTGTGTGTCGGGATCATAAAGATGATGGGATTCTTTGCTGGGATATCCGTAGATATGAGGAATCTCCCAGACCAGCTGAGAGATTGATAGCGAAGGGATGTTAAGGCCTCTGAACACAAAGGGATCTTTAGGTGCTTGTTTATTATTTCAGAATCAAGGCAGGCAGGCCAGCAGAGTACAGGCAGCTTCTTGATGGTAACAGCTCGATGGTAAAAAGCTCCCTCCCCTCATCAGCTAGACACTTTTATTCATCCTCCCAGATTCCATCCACGTCATCAGAGACGACCCAATCAAATACACAGCTTATTCTTCTGAGCATGCTCACTACTAGAGTGGCATCTCAGGAATGCAAAACCTCCCACGCTTTTCAGCGCCATGTTTTCCAGAGGCCTTTACCAAGCTCTCTTTGGTCAGCCGATTACCCATGATACAGTGTTCTCAGTGTGATGTCAGAGTCCCCAGATATATACTGCTAAGATAATAGAGATGAATCTCTACAGAGGTGTCAGGGGGGATCTGCACCAACCCTGATAACTTAACCACTTATAGAAATCAGGCCAAACCCTAACCCTTACCCATCCATCCATGGCAAATTTACGGAATAGGTTCTGCATCTGCCTCCTCATTAACCGGGAAATGTAAATCGATTGGTTATACAGGCAGATCACAGTGGCCGGGATTTTAGAAATCCCTTTAGGAAGAAATTTGGAGAGTGCAAGACTGAGGTTTGCTGTTCAGGGTGTTCCGTTTGTATTTGTGACTGCAACTTCCAAGAATTCCCCAGGCAAGGACGGAAGAGGCTTTAGTGCTACCTGGAACTCATGGATCTTCTGGGAGCTGTCACTGCTTGAGAGGCACCCTCCACGCAACCCTGTGGCACAGTTAAAGTGCAGTACTGCAAGTCAAGTCTCTGCTCACGACTTGAAAAGGATGGAGTCAGGTATCCAGCAGAAGGTTGAGTCATCCTTCTAGCCTTCTGAGGTCCATAAAATGAGTCCCAGCTCACTTGGAGACAAAGTGTTCTTTGCATAATTAGGTTGTAAACTTCTCAGAGAGTCCTCTAGCGCTAGAGGCATTATATGAGTCTTAAAACAAAAAAAATAATAATAATGTCAAGCTGAATGGGCAGTGAGGTTGTCAGTGTTAGGGTGACCTGTGACTTCTAGCTAGTACCAGGGCAGTGTCCCTCTTTTTGGAAGTAAAAACAGGTAAATATAGACTTCCATTTCTGGGCTATACCTCCCAGAATCTTCCTGATGAATTTCTGGAGAATTCTGAGTCTTGCAGGAAAGCAATACAAAGGAACACAACTCTGGGCGTTTACACACGACCCCTAAACTCTGGGGCAAATGGCTCCCAGCTCCGGAGCTTAAAAATGTTTCCCCACCAGCTCCGGAGTTAACAGGAAATTAAGTGCGACCCCGCCCACTTTAGCGCGTCCCAGCGCACCTTTCAAGTACCTGCTCTTTGGAGGTGAAAATTATTTGATCCGGTGTAAGGATAGTGAGTGCAGGGCTCTCCTTGCTTCTGTTTGTTGTTTTTTGGCTCCCGCCCCTTTAAGAGCTACTTTTTTACGAGGGGGTTGGACTTGATGGAGGCAGAGACAGAGGTGAGCGGCATGTTTTTCTTTCTCTTTTTCTCCCTCCCACAGCAGCCAGGAAGTGCGGAGGGGGTGGGGACACAGGAAGAGCGACAAACCCCTAAGATCTCTGGTCCAAATTTAAGTGGCCAGCGGATCTTAGGGGTCGTGTAAAAAGGCCCTCTGTTTCCTATGCAGAGGCCCCTCATATAACAAGCAATTTGTTTAACAGAAAATCCACTTAAAGGAAAAATATCTGGAGATAGGGGAAATCACTTAACAGAATCGCCGTACAACAGAAAAACGGTTGTGATTAGTCTGTTTTCAGTGCATTCCTATGGGAAATATATATAAAAGAAAATTTGCTTAACAGAATTTCATTTGGGATGAATTTATTCCTTTATCCAAGGTACCACTGGTATTTAAAAGTTTAAAATAATTTAAAATTATTTAATTTAATTTTGCTGTTGGAAGCAGCCAAGTGTTGCAAAACAAGAAAGCAAACTTCTGGGGTTTTTTTACCCCTTCATTTTTCTCCTGCTTTCTTGATCAGTATTCTCCTGCATGTTTCTGTTCCCATTTGTATGTCAAACGTTTCCTAACTTGTTCAGAGTGGGAGAGACCAGGCCTTTTCTTTCAGCCTAGATTTTGTCCTCCAAGTTCTTGGATCTCAGAAAGAAAGGCAGGTGGTAGAGAATGGGAGAAGGAGAGGAGTGCTGTTCTGTGTTGATCCCTGTTACCTATGATCAAGTTCCTCTTTCTTTTTTATTTACAAATTACAAAAAAGACAAAACATCAACAGTGCACCCCTTCACCAACAGGATCACTCTTCTTATTTACAGTCATTATCCTCCCCTCCAGAACAAAATTGATTGTTGCGCGGAAGCCTTACCCTTATCTCGTACAAGCACATATTCAGTAAATCTACCCCATATATCATAGAAAATATCTCTTTTTAACTCTCCTTTTTATCTTTAAAGAACATGTCCATTTATCATTTAAAGCAATATTCCATATTTCATTGTACCATTCATCTAAGCATAGATCATATTTAGATTTTCAATTTCTAGCAATTATTAATCTAGCATTTATTTTATTCAATTTCACTGGCGTCAAATACCATCTTAAACTTATTTTAAAGAAATTTTCCTTTATTCTAACAGACATAGAAGTTAAAGAAAATGGCTTAGCTAACATGTGGGTGAGTGGTTATATGGGGAGGGGGCTTGACTGGCCTGCCGCCTTATGACATGTATGCAACTCCACAAATTGGGTCAGGATTATATCCTTGAAGCCGTTGGTGAAGGTTACATGCTGTCGTTTTTTTCCCCGGCAGAAACTTACCTCTATCAAAATTCAAAACGACAAGATGAGGACAGGCAACCTGCCGGCCAACATGAAGAAAAACCGGGTGCTGCAGATCATTCCGTGTGAGTGTCCTTCCTGCGTGGCTGACATCCATCTGGAAGGGCAATAAGGCATGGTTGTTGGGACGGGAGAGGCAAAACCTAGCAAGAACCTTCAGCCAAGATGGCTTTGGGGTTATCAAGAACTTGATGGGATGAGAACGTGGCGGGAAGATATGGGGTAGGAACGAACTTATACAGGAAGAACAAAGGGGGCTATGCTATGTAACCTACCCGGCAATTAAGATCTAGCCAGGGGGCCCTCTTGAAAGAGCCATCCCTCAAGGAGGTGAGAGGGATGGCTTGTAGACACAGGGCCTTCTCGGCAGCTGCCCCCAAGCTATGGAATGCCCTCCCAAGTGAGATCCGCCTGGCGCCAACCTTGATGACATTTCGGCGCCAGGTAAAAACCTTCCTGTTCCAGAAGTTTTTTAATTGATACAACATAGACTGTGGGTCCTTTGATGGCAATTTTAGTGTGATGATTTTAGTATAAGGTTTTGCTGTTGTTTTAATTATTTATTGATATTTGATGTCTTAACTGTTTTAATTCCTTGTTGTAAGCCGCCCAGAGACCTTGGGTAGTGGGCGGCATATGAGCTGTAAAAATAAATAAATAAATAAATAAATAAATAAATAAATAAATAAATAAATAAATAAATAAATAAGACATGTACTTGCATTGAGGTCAGTCGATTAATTATATCCTTTCAGTATTTGCATACATAGTTTTTGTGCCTTTCAACTTTGGAATGTGTGTGGGGTATCTTTGCTTCACTGCATGCCTGTTTACAAATATATTCCCACCTTTTCTGGGCATTGCTGGAGAAATGCATCTCTCCTGAGCGACATTCTGCAAAACTCAGTACCCTTCTCTCAGTTTATTTTGCCAAACATTTCTTGAATTGTTACCTCCTTTGCCTGCAGATGAATTTAACCGGGTGATAATTCCAGTGAAGCGAGGTGAAGAAAACACGGATTACGTGAATGCTTCCTTCATTGATGTGAGTGGTTTGAGCTCCTCCTGTGGTCTTTCAGTAGTTATTCCCAAAAGTGCCCTTAAGGAGCTCGCTTGAAACTGAGCTCATGGATGAAAAGTTGGGACTAAAATCCTTTGAGGCAGGGGGGAAGTTTTCCTTATGTCATGTGTTGGTAAACAGGGAATTCACTTACCTGTAAAACTGTTGTCATTTGGGCCTTGATTCTCTCTCATTGCTTTCTCTCCACACACATCGTGTCTTGACAAGATTTAGAAAGGCTTGGAGAGGACAGCCTAGAATAGTGTTGGCGAATCTATGGCACGGGTGCCCAAGGTGGCACGTGGAGCCCTTTCTGTGGGCACGCAACATCGCCCCCTCACAGCCACGACACTTCCCCCTCTGCTCGGAGAATGCCACTGTGCCCCGTGCAGAGACGGCAAAGGGAAGCTGGCAGCGTCTCGTGGGCTCGTTCGTAGCCCTGGTTTAAAGTACTCTCCAGCCATGCTGCACTTTGCTTCCAAGACTATATGTAAAATATGCATGCCTCCCGCCCGCAACGTGGTCGGCCTAGCATATTCTTTGCCAGGTTGGCTTTCTGTGTGCAAGGAGGACATCGCTTTCCATAGCAGGTTTCCAGCTACCTACCGTACCTTGCTGTTTGTCTTGAAGCACACCATCCGCAGCTGGTTCTGTCAAGAACACAAAACAACCTCTGACTGCATGACCACTCCTAGTATTGCAAAGACGCACCTCTTCTGTATTCTCAACTATGTTCTGAGCGTGCAGCCTGCTGTGGGAAAAATGTTTGTTTTTATATTTAAAAACAAAATCAGAGACCTTTCATCAGTGAATCAATAGTGCAGTCCATCTGTGCTCCTCCATTTGGAAGCTTCTTGGCTTGGCTTGTGGTCCTGAAAATGTAGGCAGCTGCCGTTAGTCCCACTCAGAAGCACTTGCTGAACAAGAGAGCGAAGAGTGAAGTAAGTTTCTCTTTCAGAATCTTGAAATGATTCCGTGGTGCAATAAGTCATGAAGTCCTATTTGCATAACTGGGCCTTTTGTTACCAAGTTCCCGTTACTTCATCTAAGAAAAAAGCATGTGGAACAAACAATACCACTGAGAGATATTCTGAGCACCTCTTGCTCCCAGGTGGCTCCTTCTCAGATGCCTCCTGGCTGGGTAGATTTCAGTCCACCTGGCCTGTGGAGGCAGCAGTCTTTTCCAGCTTCCCCAATGGAGCATCCCGTTTCATTCAGCCCTTCACCTCGTTATGCCTCTTTTCCGCTTGGAATCAAGGACTCTTAAATGTATTCCATTTCTTGCCTTCAGAATGGCTTTCAGAATAACAAACAGGCAAATGGGATGGAGATTCCAACCTATTTGTGAATACAAATTTATTTATATTTATTTATTTATTTATTTATTCATTCATTCATTCATTCATTCATTCATTTTTATACCGCCCGTCTTCCCGAAGGAACTCCGGGCGGTGAACAAAGAGGGCAAAAGAGACCCAAAAAGAACAATACATCAGTTAGAACGAAAATACAAATGAAAATAAAAGAATAAAATATAGCATTGTATAAAACAACTCAACAAAAGAGTCGATAGTCATCGGCAAGACGGCACAATAATAATAATAATAATAATAATAATAATAATAATAATAATAATAATAATAATAATAATAATAATAATAATAATAATAATAATAATAATAATAATCATCATCATCATCCAGGTTGCCAAATGCCTCCCTAAAAAGCATGGTTTATTCTTGGATTAGTCTAAAGTAGGGTGAGTATAGGACCTAATCTGGGTTGTGTTGAACTGCAGCCCGTGTGAAGTCCGGAACCAGCATCAGACATGTTTTGTGTCATTTCTTCCCCGTTTGCTTTCTAAATAGAGCTTGCACACATTTTAGCTGAGAACTGGACTTCATGACACTTTTATCCTCTGTGATGGATCACATTGTCAATAGCCAAATTTCTTTCTCGTTGCACTGCCTTCCTGTATAGAGGAGAAGAGGAAAGGTCCCTCTTTTCTTACAAACCTTTTCCTTGATAGCAGAACTGCAGTTGAATGCTTCTGAAGCCAATCCATTGCTGCTCTGGCTGTTTTGATATTTGAATCTTGCTGCGGTGTCCTGCGTATCCCAGTAACTCCATCGCCTTATCATTCCAGGGCTATCGCCAGAAGGATTCTTACATAGCCAGCCAAGGCCCGCTGCAGCACACAATAGAGGACTTCTGGCGAATGATCTTGGAGTGGAAGTCCTGCTCCATCGTTATGCTGACAGAGCTGGAAGAGAGGGGGCAGGTGAGCGATGGGGGCGGGGAGAGGCAGAAGGGACCCTGGGCCTTTATAGGAGGAAGAAACACAAGCCTTGTGTGTCAACAGCTGGATAAGGTACATGGCAAAAGCTATTGTACTGATTGTGAAGTTGTAGGATTCCAGTCCGGGGAGTAATGACTAGTGGAGAAGGATCTCATACTTCGGCTCTCCAGTGGTACCTTGTATAAAGGAATCAATTCGTTCCAAATGAAATTCTGTTAAGCAAATTTTCCTTTGTAGAATTTTCCCATAGGAATGCATTGAAAATGGATTAATCCCTAATCACAACCGTTTTTCTGTTGTACGGATTCGTCCCACAGGCGATTCCATTAAGCGATTTCCCCCTGTCTCTGGAAATGTTTTCCTTTAAGCGGGTTTTCTGTTAAACAAACCGCTTGGCTCACTGTATTTGGAAGGCCACCATTTCCCTCCTACTACTTTGAAAGCTAGTAGGCCCTTTGAGTGAGCAGGAGATGTAGCATGCTAGGCCCTTTTTAGAAGACCTACAGCTCAATGGTGTAGCTCAGGCTGTGTGCACTGGGAAGGCCTTGCATTCAAATCCCGAGTTCCTTTCCTTAAGAGCCTCTCAGTAAAGGGTCCCGAGCGTCTGGGAGCACTCCCGTTTCAGCCAGTGCAGGAGTAGATATGGAGCAGTGAGTGGTCTAGCAATGTATAAAGCACTTTCATTCGTTCACCATGTCTTCTCAGCTTGCAAGAGGATAAATGAAGCAGGCTTTCTGTACAGCGAGCTCACTTCATTTCTTCAGTCTTCGCTCCTGCCTCCCCTCCACGTTTTTCCAAATCCTTAAGTTCTTGCCAGGTCATTTCAAAGGGAGCTGCTGTCCGTCTTAAAAATGACAGGATGGATAATAGCAGGGATCTCAAGAGTCAAGGCCTTTCCCATCTGGCTCTTGACTGCTTTGCCTGCTTTCTCACTTAATAGGAGAAATGTGCTCAGTACTGGCCGTCGGATGGTTCTGCGTCCTATGGCGACATCACTGTTGAGCTGAAGAAAGAGGAGGAGTGTGAGAGCTACACCGTGCGGGACCTGCTGGTAACGAATAACAGGGTAAGTATCGAGAGGCCACATGGAGGTGCTTTAGGCCTAAGTCAGGATGAGGGTGTCTCTTAGGCTCTGCAGGTACACCGGTCCCCCGCCCGTTCACTATTCATATACTGCAGTCCTGCTGTATGAACAAAGGTCCCCTGGGGTAAGGGGGGGAAAGTCACTTGGAGGCCTCAAAAATGATTTTAGGGATCCGGAAGTCACTTCCAGTTTTCCAGAAGTCATTTCCGGTTCACAGGGGGTCTCCAGAAGGCCCAGGAAGGCCCTCGCAGGCCCATTCAGGGCAGCCCCAGGCTGGGGGTAAGTACTAGAGCCCCCAGCTAGAACCCCCAGGCCTGACCCAACCTGCATCTCCATATCGCAGATTTTCAGTTATTGCGGGTTGGCTCGGGTCCCTAACCCCCGCGATAGGTGTGTGGGGGGTCACTCTATATGCCCCGATCTTCCTGCAGCAAGGTTTCCCTTCTGCTGCTGCCTGAGTTTTTAGGCTTTTCTCTACCTGCCCCCAAACACATTGGTGTTGTTCCACTCGGGACCCATAAGAGTATTCCTTTTGCCACATACAGGGCAATTTTTATACCACCCATCTGGCAGCGAGGTCACTCTGAATGTCTCCCCATATTTCTTGACCAGGAAAACAAAACTCGACAGATTCGGCAGTTCCACTTCCATGGCTGGCCGGAGGTTGGCATCCCCACCGATGGAAAAGGAATGATTAACATAATTGCAGCTGTGCAGAAGCAGCAACAGCAGTCTGGAAACCATCCCATCACTGTGCACTGCAGGTAATCAAACAAGGTAGACCCCCCCCCCTCTGCATGCTCCTTGCCCTCTGAAGATGCTGGCCACAGAGTCTGTTGAAACGTCAGGAAGAAAAACTTCCAGAACACGGCCAAAGAGCCCGAAAAACTCACAAAAGCTATGCGGTGAAATAGTTTAACTAGATTAGATTAGATAGTGAGGGGGTGCATTCATAGTGGCCATAATTGTATTATGTCATGTCAGCAAATTCATACATTTCAGTACATTCCCTGTGTAAAATAGAGCCCCTTCTGCAGTTTTCAAGGGCATGCACATACACTGGCTTGGAACAAGTACATACACACTCCAGAATTTCGGCGGCCGCTCTTGACTTACTCTTGAGAAATGGATCAAGACTTACAGATTTGCTCATGTTATGCAATGGGATTTCAACCGGCACGTGCGGGTAGAGTGCCCTCTTTGACATTGGCTAAGAAAGGCAATGTTACATCTGCATCAGCCTTTTGTGGTTCGCAGTAGGCAGTTACCAATGTACTTCTACACAATTTCAAAGTATGATTTGTCAAGAGGGTGCTGTCAGTACCTGATTTGGCATCATGCTTTGCCCTGAAATGGAGTGGCATTTTCACTCACTGATCTTGAAAGTTCAGTACAGGAGAGAGCATTTGTACCTACACAGAAGATACAATAAGGCAGGCATGTCCAAACTCGGCCCTCCAGATGTTTTGGACCACAACTCCCACAGTCCTTTGCCATTGGCAATCTTAGCTTAGAATTCTGGGAGTTGTGGTCCAAAACATCAGGAGGGCCAAAGTTTGGACATGCCTGCAAAAAGGGATTATTCTGCTGTTCCTTCTAGAGGTCGAGTTAGACAGACTTTGTTGCCCATCCACTTTCTATGTCTGGTTTTTTTCCTCCAGTGCTGGAGCAGGACGAACAGGGACCTTTTGTGCTTTGGGCACCGTCCTGGAAAGGGTCAAGGCTGAAGGGATTCTGGATGTCTTTCAGACGGTGAAGAGCTTGAGGTTACAAAGGCCACACATGGTCCAAACACTGGTAAGCATTGATGTCTACGGGAAGAGGGGAGAAGGGTTGTGCATCCAAGTACAATATACTGTTCCTTCTTATTTATTTATTTATTATTTATTTATTTAAATACTTATATCCAGCTCCATCTTCCCAACGGGAACTCAGGGCGGCTAACAACGCAAAAGCTAAAAAAGGTAAAAGCTAAAAATAGCAGGCCACCAAGCAAGGGCAGCAGAGGGCAAGATGGCGGCAGACGGTTAGGGGTAGGAAAAAGAAGAGAAACTAACTAATAAGGACACCATATGCTTCTTTGAAGAGGAAGGTCTTCAGAGCCCTCTTAAAGGCAGGCAGGAACTCCAGCAGGCGCAGCTCAGGAGGCAGATGGTTCCAGAGCGAGGGCCCCACCACAGAGAAGGCGCGGTTCCGCGTGAGCGTTTTCCGCGCCTCTCTGGGTGTGGCCACTCTCAATGAGCGCGCCTGCGACAATCTCGTGGGTCTGGATCCGGATGCCCTCTGGGAGATGCGCTCCGCCAGGTATCCTGGTCCCAAGCCGTGGAGGGCCTTGAAAACCAAGACCAGGACCTTGAACCTGATCCGGAAGACAACGGGTAGCCAATGCAGGCGGACCAGGACTGGGGTGATGTGCTCGAATCTACGAGCACCCACCACCAGCCTGGCCGCCGCATTTTGCACCCGCTGTAACCTCCGGACCAGGGTCAAGGGCAGCCCCACGTAGAGGGCATTGCAATAGTCGATCCTCGAGATCACCAGGGCCTGCACGACTGTCCTCAGGGAGGACAGTTCTGGTCTCATCTCTACTGTCATCTCGGGCTTCCTTCTTCCAGCTAGGAGTGGGAAGGGGAACGGAAGAACAATATTGTCCAAGAGATTTGCAGAGCATAGGAAGATCTATTGCCTTGCAAACCAGCAGCACTTCCAACACGCAGAGCTGGGTAGTATTCAGAGTGTTGCTCGACTGACCTGTTTCAAATCATAGAATAATGGAGTTGGGAGGGACATGTAAGGCCATCACGTCCAACCCCCCCTGCTGAATGCGGGAATCCATATCCAAGTAGATCTGACAAGTGGTTGTCTAATTTTCTCTTGAATATCGCTAGTACAGTGGCACCTTGTATAAAGGAATTAATTCGTTCCAAGTGAAATTATGTTAAGCAAATTTTCCTTTATACAAATTCCCATAGGAATGCATTGAAAATGGAGTAATCCAATTTTTATGTTGTATGGATTCTACCCATAGGCTATTATGTTAAGCAAATTTCCCTTATCTCAGGAATTTTTTATGTTGTACAGATTTTATGTTATACAAACTGTTTGTTATACAAGGGTCCACTGTATTGAAGTCATTGGTTCCATTGTTGTACTTCTCTGACAGTTTTTCCTGATATTCAGTCAAAATAGGGCTTTAGGTAGCTTGAGCCTATTATTATGTGTTCCTTACTCTGTGATGATTGAGAACAGATCCTGGCCTTTCTCTATAGGACAGTCTTTTCAAGTATTTGAAGAGTGCTATCCTGTCTTCCACTCAGTGTTCTTTTATGAAGGCTAAGCACGCCCAGTTCTTCTAGTCTTTCCCAATAGGAATTGGTTTCCAGTCTCCTGATCATCCGTGTTTCCCTTTTCTGAGCCTTTTCCAACCTGTTACCTTAAACCCCTTCAACTATCCATGCCAAGGACTTAGCCTGAGAGCTCACCTGCACGATATAGATAGGTTTTCTCCTACTGATCTCTCTGCCCTGCCCTGAAGCACATCCGCGGTTGTCAAGGAAACAGTCCATAATGGTGGATGAGATTTCCTTAAAAAACAGTGTGTCCTTCTGCTTACCTTCCTCTCAACCAGAGACACAACATGAGAAAGGATTTTGTCTTAATCAGAGACTGTGTCAGGGTGAGGAATGAAATGCTAGGGTTAGTAGGGTTACTTCTGTTTTATAGGACTATAGGGATAAACTTACAGCTTGTGATTTACTTCTATTCTGTCTTTTGTTTGCTGTTATTTATATCTAGCCCTCCACAGGATGTTCTAAAATAAAATAACCAATTGTCGTGTAAATGCATTCAGCATAAACATTTCCATCAGACGGTATAGACACAGCTAACAAATACAGAGTAAATACAATGGTTTTTTGAACGTTAAACCTTTTTTAAAAAAGTACTTTGAGAATTAAAAATAAGTTTTTATATGATGCTGAAACAACTCCAGGGAAGGCAGCAAGCAAGTCCAATTGGGAAGGGCATTTTGCAATCTGAATATTGCCGACATTAAAGAGTCAATGAGCATCACGCTTTATTTGACATGTGCTTCTTCTGTTGACTGTTAGTCCACATCTTCAGGTAGATATGTACTGTAGTCTACAAAAGCTTGTGCTGAACAAATCGTCTTAGTTTTTTAGATGTCACTAGGCTGCTTTGCCAGATGGTTACTACGTTGTTGTTTTTTTAACTCATGCAGAAAAGGGAATCACAGAAGCCACCATAGCAAGTTACAACTCATTGATGAGGTGCCAGGTACATGGCCAGGCTGACACCTCAGCTATTTTCCATGCTGATCTCTTCAATTTATCTTCAGTGCATGGAAATATGCAGTAGGATTCTAGCCCTTCCAGAGTTTAATATAACACGCGGCCAGTGAAGATGGCTGTCGTTCTGGAAATTACAGCCAGGAACGAAATGTACTTGGTGACTTTCTGTAGGAGATTTAAGAGCTGTCTAGTTCAGCATTTTTCCCCACAGTGACCAACCTGTGGGAGATCCTAAGTACCCAAGAGTAAGTCAGACCCTCCTACTTGCATTCTTTCCTAGTAAGTACATTTTTACTTCACTTGGTGAAGACACATAGAGCAGAAGAAGAAGAAGAAAAGTTTTAATAGGGATATATGGAATAAAGTCCTTCTTTCCAGTCTCCTGATCCCACATTGTTCCGGGCATTAAAGGTTACAGCCAGCATTTTAAAAATTAGCCCCAGAACAAGTAGGGGACAAGTACAGCTGTCAAAGTTACACACGTGATGCAGTCAGATTGCCTGCCTGTGTCGTCTTTTTTTTTTTATCCGTCATGGATCTAAGCAACGTAAAATAACCAGGCTGGACACCTTCACATAGAACTGTGAAATTCTCCCCTCTGAAAGCTTCAAGAGCTCTTCTCCTTTTGAATGTAGACCACACTGAGCTGGGGAAATTAATGATGTGATATTGCAGCTGCTTCCTGTACTGGGGCAGGTGTTTACCTTGGACTGTGCTGTGTTTGAGGAATAGCAAGTTATTCTGACACTAACTTGGTGTTTTCTCTTCTGCCTAATCCCTAGGAACAGTATGAATTCTGCTACAAGGTGGTTCAGGAATATATTGACGCCTTTTCCGACTACGCCAACTTCAAGTAAAAACGGAAATCGCCCAACAGAAGAGTTGCCTTCTTTAATACTTTGTAATATTCTGTTTGTTAATATCCCCTACCCACAAAGTGTATATATCTTAACTGTTCTAGAGGGTTGGTACCATAAGATTCCTATTAGCTGGAGATTTTATATGTAGCAAAAGTGTTAGAAAGAGATTGTAGGCACTTTTTTCCCAATGTTTTATTGGGGAATTAAATAGCTTGATATTTGGATTAATATTGTGAAATCTCTCTCCTGGAGAGTTGATGTAGGCTGTTTTTGTTTTGTAAAAATTTTTTTCCTTGAGGGAGTAAAGCCTTTTAAAACACCAAATGAAATTCTTCATATCAGCTGTTTCTTTTTTAAAAAGATAATGACTCCTAAATACTGTTTTAAAGAAAAGCTTTGTTTTTCAGCCCTTTGAAAAATGGTTTCTTATTTTTCCAGTTGGTTTGCTTTTTAAAGGCGTATTTATCAAAGGCTTTAAATAAGTGAACAAAAGCTGTCTATCGTGCATCTCTTCTTGTCCCCTTGTGCACTGCACACACACAAAGTTTGAAAAAATGAGGCATGCCGGGCACCTTGTGGCCAATTGGGGTCTACCTAGAATCATAGAATCATAGAGTTGGAAGAGACCTCAAGGGCCATCCAGTCCAACCCCCTGCCATGCAGGAACCCCCATCACAATATTTCCGACAGATGGCCATCCAGCCTCTGCTTAAAAACCTCCAAAGAAGGAGACTCCACCACCCTCCGTGGCAGCATATTCCACTGCCGAACAGCTCTAACTGTCATGAAGTTCTTCCTGTTTGGAGTCATGTCTGATCAGCAGACTCCTACAGATGGAAGCCTCAGAGTTCATCATTTATGGGGATGAGGAGAGGTGAGAACTTGATCCATTTAAGGAGAGAAAATGTAGGCACTGTTTGATGGTTCATTTTCTCTCACTCCTAGCCAATAACAGGGGTGGGTTTTTTTTTAACTGGCATCATCAAACATCTCCATCAAGCTAAGCCTCTTCCTGGTTTTCCTGTGTTGTGTTGTTAACTTCTGGCATAACCTGAGTTGCACCTACTGCAGCCTCTGTTTAGATTGGCTTTCTCCATTTCTTTGGCCTTAAACTTAGCTTTGGGCTCCATGTGAATGTGCTTGGTGCCAAACAACCAACAAGATTGGTAGGCAGCATCTCCAGTCCCTTTCTAAAAGTCCTGAAGCAAACGGGACCAATGCTGGCATTCTCGTCCTGTGTTCCTTGCCTGCCCAGCACCCTCTGACTCCCAAGGACAAAAAAATGAGGCTGTCTTAACATAGCTGCAGAAGGAACCCAACTGGGCTACCATTTTTCATACGGCGTGTTATTCCGGTCCTACTTTTATCGCACACACTTGTCATGGTGCGTCACATCTGCTTCCACCTTTTCACTAAGGGCTTCATTTCCAGGTCGTAGCAGAGCTTTTTGTTGAGAAACTGTCGTTTTTTCTTAAATCTCAGCACAACTGGTAGACTTCTACACACACACACACACACACACACACACACACACACACACACACACACACACACACAATCCTTGTTTGCCAGCTCAGATCTGCCGCTCTGCCATTTCTCCCTTTTATGCTGCTCTGTTTCATGGTTTAAAACCCTCTGGAGAGGCACAGCCTGACCTGGCACAAAATGCCACTCTTCCACTTCATCAGGACTGGCACAGCACAAGGCTCAGTAGATTGCACCCAAGTTTCTTGACCATAAGAGGAACAGAGGGTGGTGTGCAACCTAACCATTGGAGCCTCAGTCTATGAGCTTGTTCTGAAGGCGCAAGATCAGCTCTGCATCTTTCCCTTGTGTACAGTGCAGCATTTGTATATTTTTTCATGGGATATGATGTATTCTATTAAATATGTTGATTTTGCCCAGTCTGACTGGGACTTCCCTGTTGCCAGTTTTAACTGTACTGCTTGTACCTTTACCAAGGAAATGTGGATCTGGAATGCAGACTTGTTCCCATGAAAAGAACCCCAATTAATTGTATTTTACCAGATTGATTGAAAAATTGCCTTTTTTGGCCCAGGTTGGATCAGATCATTGTCTGGTGTCAAGTTCCGTTGTTGAGAACCCAGGCAGCCAATATCAACTTGGAGGCAGAGTCAATATCCCGCATCACTAGCTTGGTAACCTCAGCTCAAATATTTCCTGTCTTATGCATGTACAGCCCAAAATAGTTATTTTGGTGCATGTTCTCAGTGGGTTTAGTTGGGAGTCTCTTTTGGTCGCGGTCCATGCCCAGAGACATCCTCCAGGTGTGGGTCTTCTGACATCCAAGTCATCGGGCTGGCATTGGCCTTTCCAGAGAAGGAACCATTTCCTATCATTCTAGATACATAAGAGCATATGCTCAACCTTCATGAGGTCCCAGGTCCAGTCCTTGTCTACCCCTGTTTTCGGGTATCCGGAGTCGCTGCCAAACCAAGTACACAGCATTGTGGCCCATATGTCCCAAGGGTTAGAGCTGTGGGGCAGAGTTTGTTGCCTGTACAACCCATAAGCTGTAAGAGGACGGATGCAGGATTTGTGTAAAGGAAATTCTTCTGACACCACATGCAGTGGTGCGGTTCCTCTTGCATAGCCACATCACTCACTCTCATCTGGGCCCAGTACTTGTTGTGTTGCCCTTCTCCCCAGTGCAAACCATCTGTCCATAACAAAAGTAGTTAAGCCAAATGGTGCGCACACGTGCGCTTGCTATGTAAGCAATATCTTCTCTTCCTTTGCTTGAGCAACTGTACCGCAGCTGGAAGTGAGCGCCGTCTGTGTTTGTTCTTGAGCAAAGCTTCCAGTGCCAAAATTTAGTATCTCTGTCCTGCACCCATGAAGGTTTGAGGGCTACCAGGGCTGGCTGAGAAAAAGGTGCTTCTCACTTCTGTTCATTTCGGTCACTGCAGCCCTGTGCTGCCTCATTCTGAATATCATAATAATCTTAATATCATGTGTTTATGTTTTATCAGTGAAGGAAATGCTTTTTTCTTCTTTTTTCATTTTTGTTCACGTGCCCTGGACATTTTTCCCCCTATAAGGACATAACTTAAAATCCCATTTGGCAGAGAAGAAAAAGCAGGTTGAGTGGCTTTCAAGACTGTATTAGTTCATAGGGGAGTTCATAGGGGGTGGTTATCCTCCTTGCACACAAATCCCATCCCTGTGTTGCATGTATTGGTTGAGAACGAAGCCCCGAATAGTATCTGTTTGCTCTTAGCTGCCGCCGTAAATTTTGTTGTTATTGTTTCAAAGGTTTTATTGGAAGTTGTCACCTTCTTCCCCAAATGTCAGCCGTTGCCAGCTTTCAATAATTTCATGCTGTAAATATTATGGAACATAGATATGGAAAAGAGAGACAGCCCAGGTGCGATCTTCTGACTGGCAGTTGCGTATCTGTCCTTATCTGTGCCAAATGATAAGGAGTCTGTTCTCACAAATCCCATGGAACTGTATAATAAAGTATTCATGTGTTTTTAGCCCTACTCTGGACATACATTGGGGCTGTTGAAGAGATGTATAATAAAGATACAGTACTATTACACTTCATGGCTGATATCCCATTGAGCTTTGGCGTAGTGGAAAGCCGTAACAGTATAGAAATAAAAGATCTCTCTGCTTATGTATACGTTCCACTCCAGAATATGAAGCAAAGGACTTATTTTCCTTATGGAGATTTCCATATGCATAGGGGGTAGGTCTTATTGCATTGTTAAACTGGCAAGATTTTCTGCTAAGTAGAAGCTTGATATTTTTTTTTCTTCCTTTCTGATGAATCTCGGTGCGTGCCACCAAGCCTTGTGCTGGAAGGAGAAAATAGCCCCAGGAAGTAGAATAGGGAATCCAGAGCATTGGTGTACGTATCAAGAACCTGTAGGCTATATCCATTCCCAGTGGATTTGCCTATTGCGGCTGGGGTGGGGGGTGGGGGGAGGTAATTCAGATATGTCTCCATTATCCCCGGATTACAATCTGGTCTCCCTAAAGTTTTTCTTAACAAGAGCTGTCAGAGGCTTATTATTCAAGGTAAGAAGGTACTTGGTTGAGCAAAGGTTCCTGTGTGAGCTATTCTTAATTACCCACCAAAGTATGACTTTGTATACGTTTATCACCTGGCAGTGTGGAATCCCCTTTGCACATGTTTTGCCCCTGTTCCTCTCACCATCTGTTATTGTGTTCTACCCTTGTTGTGGCCAACAGGCTGAGGCTGAAGGGTATGTGTGGTTCCATGTGAATGAATGCTCCACAGAAAGATCTTAACCCTGCCTTCAGAATCAACGGGCTTAGGCAGTGATGGTGAACCTTTTAGAGACCGAGTGCCCAAACTGCAATTCAAAACTCACTAATTTTTTTTTTTTGCAAAGTGCCAATACAGTAATTTAACCTGTATACAGGTGGCAATGAAGGGGCGATGTCGTGTGCCCACAGAAAGGGCTCCAAGTGCCACCTTTGGCACCCGTGCCGTAGGTTTGCCATCACTGGCTTAGGGTGTGGGAGGTTTCTGAGGCTGGCAGAGAGCCCCAGTGTAAAAGCAGTTACGGAGAAGTTATGGAGAAGTGAGTGATGGTGATGTGTTGTGTCTGAACATCTCTGTCGTTTCATATTGCTATGGATCTTGCAGTGTGGCCTTCCTCTATAATATTAATAATAATACACTAGAACTTGTTATTGCCATTTCTTGTGATTCCCAGAAGACAGCCTCCCATGGTTAATCCGAATATCAGTAGTTGTTGTTAACTTTGTAAATAAACTTTGATTGAAATCCTATATTTTAGAACCTTGGCCAAGCTGTTATTCTCTGAATAAAGTGTTCATTCCAAAAGCAAGCAAACAAAACAAACAAACAAAAACCCAACCCAAGAAAAACACAGATCTCTAGAAGCAAAAAATGCCCCAGTGTTTCTGTCAGCCCTTGTCTGTGTGAAGCATGCTATTTTGAAATGTGAAAACAATGGTCACTTTTACCTAAGTTGCATTTAGGCAGTAGTCTTAATGGTCACATTCCCTCAAGGAGGCATAAGCACACTGATGATCCTTAGAACACCCTTTGAAGGCAATTCAAAGGGTGTTCTAAGGGCCGTTCCTCCATAGTGAGATGAAGCAGGAAGAACTGCTATTGTTTAACAAGTTGGTGGGTGAGAGGAGATTTGAACCCATATCCCACAGGGCTCACCCTTTTAGCACTTAATGTGCCTGGTGTCCTCAAAGTGACAAAGCACTCAGCAGAGAACTCCACAATTACAAATGATTGCCATTGACACAGAAGCAGGTTTAACTCAACCTTATCTATGTGTGCCCAGAATTAAGCTCTACTAAGTTACATGGGATTTACTTCCAAGCTTTTGCAGGATTGTACTCGAAATAGGAGAAGCATCATTTTGAGTAGAGAAGACAGCGGAAATGGGCATGACAGAGCACTAAAGTGAATAAGAGGAGGCAAGAGTATCCAAAAAATGATAACTGTATTTCAGAATTACAATTCAGATAACCATGTGTTTGACTAATACAGCCACTCCTTACTTAGCAACCTACCTGTTTAAGGACTGCTGAGACTTACAACCAACAGCCGCATCACAGAAAGAAGCCAAATGCTTCCGCTTGCCTCCACCAACTTTGTCAGCAGCTCAGATGGGAAGGAGCAGGGCAACAGCACTCACACGCACGCACGCACCACTGATTCCAAGGGAAATGTGTTGCTGTGAGCATCACAAGAGAATGGACCAAGCAAGGCAGAGCATTGGCCACCTCCTTTTGGTTATGCTTCTTCCGTGGCTTCCTAGACACCCTCCCCGCTCTGGTCTGTCTGCAAGGAAGTCAGCCTCAGCACACCCACGAGACATCCGCCTTCAGCTCCTCACTTAACAACCAATTCACTTAATGACCTGATCGTAGGAACGGAACTTCATTGTTAAGTGAAGAGTGGCTGAACAAAAATTAAATACAGTATACAGTACATATAAACAATGACTGAGAATCAGGAAATTGAGAGCTATTGACACTGTAACAAGACTTCAAGAGGATATGTCTGTGAAGATTCTCAGTCATCCAGGTGAGTTTATCTGGAAGTTGAGTAATGGCTACTGGACTTATTTTTTCTTGAGAGATAGAAACGTTTCGCTGCTCATCCAAACAGCTTCATCAGACTACGTTTCTGTCTCTCAAGAAAAAATAAGTCCAGTAGCCATGACTCAGATTCCAGACTTCAAGAGGATTAACACCTTCATTATGACCTGAACCTGATGGAGATAAAATGGATCAGTCCTGAATTTGTCATCACTGTCAGTTGTCTGATTGCACATAAATAAATAACTGTGATGCTTGTACTGAATTTATTATGCCCCTTGTGTGAACTTCATCTGCAACTTAATTTCTCTGCCAGCAGCATTGCCCATCTTCAGTCCACCCCGAATTACAGTCTTAACAGGGAAGCGCGGAGGCTTTTGTTAAGAGCAACATTAAATGCGAAAGCAAACTGGTTGTTACAACCTGGTCCCTGCTGCCTAATAAAAGATGCAGTTGGTATACTATACTAATCTAATATTTCACTTGGCAAGACAGATAACACAAAAGAGTAGAAAAATTATGACAGGGCATAAAGTTAAAAAAACATCTCTTTCCCTACTGTGATGTCTTCTTCACACCAAGTGACTGCTCTTTGTACATTTGATGTGCCTGTGTTGGAGGACATCCTCCCCGCACCTCTCTATGGCAATCAGTCGGCTGCTACTGCACTTAGTGCGGGATACGACCAAACTCAAGCGAAGATTGGTCCTCTGTAGTCAAATACCGTGGTCTTGGAACTGCAGCAACAGGATCCAGCCACCTCCCTTCTCCAATGGCTCGATGCCAAGATACAGTGCAAGACAGAAAGAGTTGAGAATTTTGTAGATAGAGAAGGGCATGGCATTCACCTGATTCATAAGACTAGAGACACCCCAAATGGCAGCCCCATCGGAACCTGAAGGCACAGGATGGAAGACATTGGTGTTTGTGCCCTGGTGCTCTGCTTCATGAATCATAGAATCATAGAGTTGGAAGAGACCTCAAGAGCCATCTAATCCAACCCCCTGCCATGCAGGAACCCCCATCACAATATTTCCAACAGATGGCCATCCAGCCTCAGCTTAAAAACCTCCAAAGAAGGAGACTCCACCACCCTCCGTGGCAGCATCTTCCACTGCCAAACAGCTCTAACTGTCATGAAGTTCTTCCTAATGTTCAAATGGAATCTCTTTTCCTGTAGTTTGAAACCATTGCCCCAAGTCCTAGTCTCCCTCCTGTGCACTCACCCATCTGGATGGAGTTTTACCATTTCTATTATGAGTTCCCACTGGGGAAAATAACTTGGGTGCCTGTTATTTCCCTTTGCAAGCATAGAGTCTTCTCCATCTCAAAGACACAACAACGCCCGACCATTTTACCCAAGTATTGCTAGAAGCAGGAAGTAGCAGGTTATGGGGCGTTCATGCGATACTCTGGTATAAACAGTATGCCTTTTACATATTACTATTTGGCTTGAAAAGTTGGGTTCCATTTACAAATAAACATTGCACCATGACATCAAGCAGTCTGACTCAGCCCAAGATAGCATGTTGGAGTGAATGCAGGCTATTTGAGTAACTTACTGCTTGGGAATAATTATCACCCAGGAAGGGAATTGAAAACCACTTCTGAATATTCTCTACCTGGCAAACTCTGAAAAGGATTGACATAAGTCAGAACTGATAGCATACCAATATATCTTAATTCACATGAAATTAATTCATATACAATTAATTCACTGGATTTTTAATTATGTGAGAGAGGGGGAAATTTCCCTTCCCTGCTTTCCCCATATCATGTCCAATTTTAAACATTGTTATCTTGTCTTTTCTTAAATCAATTTTTTAAGCTATACAAACTTAATTCCACTTTTTTAAGCTATACCAGGCCTGTCCAACAGGTAGACCGTGGGCTACTGGTAGCCCGCAAAGGGTTCAAAAGTAGCCCACCAGCCATCAATAAAAAAAGTGAGGGGATACGTTCTCCACCCCTCCCTCCCCTATCCCAAGGACCACCACTGCCCCAGCAAAGTTCTGGGTCTGCCAGCCCACTCTCGCAGCCAAGCGGGGCAGTTCAAGGGCCATTGCACATTGAAATCTGTTCCCTCCAGAACAGATTAATTGGTTTTCAATGCATTCCTATGGAAAACCGCTGCTCTACTTACCATTTTTTTACTTATGAGCATGTGCTCGGAGCGGATAAAATTTGTAAGTATTGGTTTTAGTGTAGTAGCCCTCAGGCACTTTGGGCCAGAAAAAAGTAGACCTTGGCCTGTTCAAAGTTGAACAGCCCTGAGCTATACAAATGTTACACAGTGGTATAACATTTCCTGACAGAAGGGCATCTTCACCTTCACTAATGTTGGTCTCCCTCTTCACCCCCCTCCCATTTTAAGCTCTATGGGAACCTTCTTCAGAGGAAGCAACCAGAATTGTGTGGTGACCAGTTTTAAGCAGGAGTGCAAACCTGGGGCCACTTAATAAAGGTTCTTTATCACTTGACTCTTTAGGAAAGCCTGAAGGACACTCTCTTGTCTTGTACATTTCACAAACTCAAGCTGTCCACACTTCTGAGATTCTTTAAAAATAAAGATAAAGCAGACCACACACACGATCCTACTTGTCATCGACCCATAATAAAACCTTAGCACCACCTACACATGAAAATGGGGATGAATAGGTATTGCCAGACATTCCTTCAATTTGTTAGGAGCACACCGTATATCATCAAGATGGCTGTTTTCCAGTTGCTTGGCATAAGCCCAATTGTACCTTCTTCTCTATTCCTCCCTGGTAAACAAAGCTGATCAACTACACTTCTCTGGGTCCGTGCAGGCACACCCCTACGAATCATGGCAGGGATGCTTATTTAACCAGAGATGAATAGAACTCAAGTTACACTTTGGCTTGCCCTGCACAACAGGATGTCACGCATAGCCCAAACTCCTGCCATGTAGTTATGCCTGCAGAAAGCAATTGGCACCACTTGCAGCTGTTTCTTCCTATTAGGTAATGACTTGCAGAGGCATACCCATCCAGAAATAATCATAATCTTAGAAATGCAGTGTTGGATGTTCTAAGATCATTACTTCCAAGCAGATAGCAAGATGCTGCAAAGAGTTACACTAATTCCAGCAGTAGGTATATCTACGCAACAAGTGCATCCGTGCTTTTGTGGTGATGATGAATGGCAGCCTAGATGTTTCCACCATAGTGTGGCCAAGTTTGTAACATTCACAGGCTCCTTCCCCCAGCTTAGAACAAACTGTATGAGAGCCCATTTAATGGATGGAGCAACCCGCCCTGCCGTTGGCAAGATGCGTGCCCTGGTTGGTTCTGCCTCCACAACAGGGACCATCTGGCATTTCCTTGCCCTACTGGCCTGTGTCTGAGAAGGCCACGTTTGCAAAGATCCCCCCCCAGGCTAAAAGCCAAGCTAGACTGAAATGTCACTAGCATCTCAATTAACATTGCATTATGGAATTAAGGGTTCTTTCTTGAGGGATTCCTGGCCATCTACATTGGCAGCCTATAGATTAAGACCACCACCACCCGGATGTCATGGCTTTTGTCTGCCCTGCCAAGCCAGTGGCCTCAAAGGGCGTTTATACACGACCCCTAAACTCTGGGGCAAATGGCTCCCAGCTCCGGAGCTTAAAAATGTTTCCCCATCAGCTCCAGAGTTTACAGGAAATTAAGTGTGACCACGCTCACTTTAGTGCGTCCCAGCGCACCTTTCAAGTACCTGCTCTCTGGAGGTGAAAATTCTTTGATGCGGTATAACGATAGTGAGTGCGGGGCTCTCCTCGCTTCTGTTTGTTGTTTTTTGGCTCCTGCCCCTTTAAGAGCTACTTAAGAGACTGGAATGTTGCCGCGGCAAGAGCGAGAGGCAGAACGGAGGTGAGCCACGTCTCTTTTCTTCCTGTTTTTCCTCCCTCCCCTCACGGCAGCCAGCAGCCAGGAATGCGGAGGGGGTGGGAACGCAGGAACAGCGACAAACCCCTAAGGTCTCTGGTCCGAATTTAAGTGGCCAGCGGATCTTAGGAGTTGTGTGAAAAGGCCCAAACAGTAGATTCTCTCGCTCCCTTTCTCTCTGTTAAGAGTCAGATGCTTTACAGTGGGGCTTTGCTAAACCATTATTGATATATAGGACTATTGGTAGATGCTATTAGCAACAAAAAGAGAAAACGGGCCCTTTCAGAAATTTCCAGAAGGGTAGCAAACTGCATTGCAAGTTTGCCGCAGTAAAAAATGATGAATTCAAGTTTCAAGGCACTAGCAGGTTTGCAGTATATTCGAGTTTGCTGCAGTAAAAATAATGAATTTGAATTTCAAAGACTAACAGGTTTTACAGTATATTTAGCATAAGGGTTTTATAGATTGCAGCCCACCTGCTCTGGAATAAGAGGGCTCCAGACCACCGAAGCATATGCCAAGTTAAGACTTGTTATTTCTTGGCTGCTTTTGGTTTTTTTAAACATCCACCTACAAGTGGTGATGGAAAAAGTAATAGGAATTCACTTGGCACCAACATTAGGATAGCATCATGTAGGCCACCATGAAACTTTAGGGCAGGCACAGGGCAGATTATACAGGACACACTACTCTATCGGTCAAGAGCTGAACTCCTGTTGTGCATGTATTTATTTATTTAAAATAGTTCTGCCCTGCCTTTCACCCCAGAAGGACCTAAAGTGATTATACTGTCAGCATAAAATAGAGAAGCAAATTTCCATCAATGAAGGAACCTCTGTAGACATTTTGCCGCATGTTTTAGCTTGCAAAGGAGGATGCCTGCAAAACCCCCAACGTCCAGCCATTTGTATATAAAAGTTACACCATTTGCACAACGGTGCAACGGGATTTCAGCCACCGTCTTCATATTAGGCCTTCTTTGTTTTGCCTTACAATAGGGCTGAACTATTTACAGTAGGGCTGCCTAGATGCCCTAAGCACATCCAATCTCGCTTGATTTCGGAAGCTAAGCAGGGTCGGCCCTGGTTAGTCCTTGGATGGGAGACCACCAGGGAACACCAGGTGCTGTAGGCGCCTGGAGAAGGAACTGGCAAGCCACTCCAGTCTTCCTGCCAAGAAAAACTCCATGGACATGGAGTCACATAGAGTCGGTCACGACTGTAACGACACAACACACACACACACAGGGCTGAACTATCGCGCATGTTAAGTTCCCCCTATGTATAGTAAATAGAGATGGGCATGAAATGAATTTTTAAATCGTTTCATTATTTGTTATTCTTTTCATTAAGGAACAAAACAAATAACGAAGGAACCCATCAAAGAAAAACGAAACAAAACGGAATTTCCATTTCGTTCTGTTTCGTTTTTCATTCTCTCCTCCTGGGCCAGGCCAGGGGGAAATTAAAAAAAACCAATAACAGAGGCACTAGCGTCTCTCAGCTGGGAAGTGCTGGCCCCAAGCCAGCGCCTCTCAGCTGTAAAAATAAAGAGAAAAAAAGCCCCGCAAAGGGGACTATTATTTTTTAAAAACAAAAACAAAAAAATTCCTGTCCCTCTGGCTGCACCTGGTTGCACCAGTGAGCCCAGCTGCAGGTCAGCCGGTCCAGCTGAGGGCCAGCCAGTGTCCCCGGCCCAGGGGATATAATAAAAAAAAATAACAGAGACACTAGCCTCTCAGCTGGGAAGTGCTGGCCCCAAGCCAGAACTTTTCAGCTGTAAATATAAAGAGAGAAAAAAGCCCCACAACTTGGGGACTATTTAAAATAATAAAAACAAACAAAAATAAAAAAAAAAACCCACCCAGGGAAATTTTAAAAAAACAACAGGGGCAGTAGTGCTTCTCAGCTGTAAAGAAAAAAAGAGAGAGAAAAGCCCCGCAAGGGGGATTATTGAAAATAATAATAAACCCCCACATACACATGTCCCTCCATGCGCCTGGCCAGAAAAAATGAAATAGAAAAGAAAAGAAACAAACAAAATACAAAATGATTTTTTAAAAAAAAACATTTTGTATTAAACTAAACGAAACGGAGGTGGGGCAATGAATAACGAAACGAAATGCCGTTTTGGCATTTTGTGCCCATCTCTAATAGTAAATGCTAAACTTGGCTAACTTTGTTTTGATGCATGGTGTGGTGTAGTGGATGGAGTGATGGGCTAGGACGCTGGAGAACAGGAACAGCAGAAAGCCCGTGCTGTCACAGCTCAGCCATGGAAACTCACTTGGGGGAGTGGAACTGGTAAAACCATTCCTTAAATATCCCGCTTTGCAATCCCTGTTATGGTCCCTAAAAGTTGGTTCCGACTTGACGGCCCACAGGAACAACTAACTTGGCCAAATCAAGGCTGACCTCTAAGCTGTTCTCTCCTGAACTTATCAAAGAATGGCCTGAAGAACGCCGTGTTTATCTTGGGTGTCGGATCTGACGTGGCACGGGCAGCCTTTAACAACAGAGAAAACAAAACAAAACAAGACATCCCAGCCATTTGCCCATTCCAATTATGATTACCAGCGACTTTGACCTTTTGGGTGATAACTTTGCAAGTGGAAGCAGGGGCTGAACATTAAAATTTCTAATTTTGTCTGGCTTCTGTTTGCTCAGAAGGCACCCTGTGTTTGACCTATGAGATGATGACCGGGACGCAGGAGGAGCAGAACAGCTTCCTAGCCTTGAACCTCTGGTCCAATTTGTTTTTTCGCTTTCTGCTCTCCCTGTTTCTTTGTTTTACATACCTCTCCTTCTCTTGACAGCATCATTCAATTAATGTCTGATGCACTGAAGACCCAACAGGGTAAGAGAGACAAAATTAGAAGAGGCCCTACTTTGGCTTTGGCTTCCAAGTTTCCCATTTGCAAGAGGATCTGAAAGTTTGCTATTGTGGAGGAACAAGCTCTTTCATCCACAATGAACACTCCAGGTTGAACAGCAATAGCCAGGAAATGCTGCTAGCACCGGTCTGTCACCCCTGCCTTGAAGCTGCCAGCCTGCCTCCAGAAGTATGGCTAATCCTTTTCTCCCTGGCACACCTTTCATCTTGGGAGATATCCATGCAGGGTTAACTAATTGCTACGGCTTTACTTTTATTACAAGCTGCTCTGTTCATGTCTCTCATTGAATGGCAAAAGACATCTCCATACCCAAAGTTGCAATCTCCAAGTCCCATTAGTGTGTACACCACCCTCTGCAGACAGCTCCGATTTTTTAAAAATCCCCCTTGAGTACATATATGGTGGTTGTGGGTTTGAGCACGTCCGAGAAGCTGACAGCAAAGAGGGGATATGATGTAGCTCTGTTTAAATATTTGAAAGGATGTCATATGGAAGAGGGAACCGGTTTTTTCCCCCATGGCTTCAGAGACTAGGACTCGGGGCAATGGTTTCAAACTACAGGAAAAGAGATTCCATTTGAACATTAGGAAGAACTTCATGACAGTTGTTCGGTGGTGGAATATGCTGCCACGGAGGGTGGTGGATTCTCCTTCTTTGGAGGTTTTTAAGCAGAGGCTGGATGGCCATCTGTTGGAAATATTGTGATGGGGGTTCCTGCATGGCAGGGGGTTGGACTGGATGGCCCTGGAGGTCTCTTCCAACTCTAGGATTCTATTATTCTGACTCACCAGAAAGCTGGACTAAATCACAGCCAGGCTGCTTGGACTTTCTGGGAGACGCAGTCAAAAATGTCAATTTTTCCAATACAGTACTTACTTACACATCAATAGCCAAAAATGTCATTGCGTTGTTTTGCTTTGTTTTGCTTTGTTTGTGTTCAACACAAACTCACTTTTCTAATTTATAATTTTAAAAATCCCTCCTTGTACTTGTAATAGCAGCTGTTACTTTTTAAGCTCTCTGACTTCATCCTTAGGGTCAAACTCACTTCATTAGGGGAATAAAAATAGTCAAAAAGCTATTTATTCATTTCTGTCTGCTGAGATTGCTTTTTGACACTGCTTTATGGCTAAATTGCCAGCTACTTTGGATACAAATGCAAAGATTCAGGAATCAGCATGAGCGCATGAAGATAAATCCCTCCACATTTTTACTACACTGCTGGGGGAAAATATTTTAGAATGGCAACTACCACAACCTAAGAGATTCTACAGAACAAGAACTGAGAAGGAAACAGGCGAGATAAAATATATACACGAGCTGGACACCCCTCTCAATGCATTAAATATTAGCCAAGACTTCTTAAGCCATCACCGAATGCAATAATTATTGTTACCTACTGTTATTTTCCTCCTCAACAAACTAGACCCAGCATTTCAGAACAAGGTCCAAATGTAAAGTCTGCAATTTACTACATTACCATTTGTTGTTCCTCCCTTGCATCCTTTAATCATTGTTGCTCTTTTCAGAACCTGGCTTTGAAAGAACGGAATACCAAACAGGGGTCATAAATCATAGTATGTGTGAAATGCAACCAAACACCACTGCCAATGTAGTCTCTGTATTCTAACATTTACGTCAGAGGAAGTGGAAATGTCCAACAAAAAACAGGAAATTCTAGGTATTGTATCTGAAACAGAAAACTGCACACTTTGATGTTCCCCTCTAAGTAGGCATTTGACAATGAACTGGACAGATGCCTGGATAAAAGAGCCAACAGAAATTTTGATTTATTATGGGTCTGGGAGAAATATTTTATTTATTTATTTATTTTAGGGTATTTTTACCCCGCCTTTCTCCTCGGAAAAGGACATAAGAACATAAGACCCAAGGCTGCTTACAGTAATGAGGGATAATATGCCGTCCAGTACAATGAAGACATGTTCAACTACAGCATCCTACAGCATCAAAAGACAACATTACATTAAAGCTACTAGAGAATGTGCCCAGTTAAAAAGAAAGTAAAATTCCATGTAAAGTTATGATTAAGGGAAACTAACATTGAGAACATAGTGTCAATGCCATGTTTTATCTGATGTTTTTTATTGTAAACCGCCCAGAGTCCCTTTGGGAAATGGTGCGGTATAAAAGTGTAAAAATAAATAAATATATGTTCATATATGATAGATTCATATAAAGTCACATAATACGTAATCCATCATTCAGGGAAATAAGAGAAAGGTCTTTGCCTGTTTCCGGAAGGACAACAGAGATGAGGCAGTCCTGGCCTCTAGTGGAAGGGAGTTTCAGAGTCTGGGCACAGCAGCTGAGAAGGCCCTTTCATGGGTTCCCACGAGACGTACCTGTGAGGGGGGTGGGATGGAGATAAAGGCCTCTCCTGATTACCTTAACACCACAGCTGGTTTATACTGTGAGATTCAATCTTTGAGCTAGCTAGGACTCAGGCCGTACAGTACTTTGTAGGTTAAGGTCAGCACCTTGAATTGTGCTCAATAGTTGATTGACAGCCAGTGGAGCTGCTTTAATAGGGGTGTAATGAAATATCTGTACTCAACCCCAGTCAGCAGTATGGCTGCTGCATTTTGGACCCGTTGGAGTTTCCTGAGACTTTTCATTGGTAGTCCCAAATAGAGCACATTACAGTAGTCTAGCCAGGTCGTCACTAGGGCATGTGTCTCCGTGGCCAGAGCTGGTTTCTCAAGAAATGGACGTAACTTGCATACTAGCCTTAATTGTGCAAATGCATACTTGGCCACAGCCGTGACCTTGGCATCCAAGCTCAAGGATGAGTCCAAGAGCACCCCCAAGTTGTGTACCTGTTTTTTCAATTGGAAGGTGACCCCATTCAGTACAGGTTGCATCACTATCCCTTGTTATCCTTTTCAATTGACCAGGAGCACCTCTGTCTTGTCTGGGTCTAGTTTCATTTTGTTCTTCCTCATCCAGTTCATTACTGTAGTTCCCTTAGAATCTGGAGGTGATGAGAAGTAGAGCTGGGTATCATCAGCATACTGGTGTCACTTAACCCCCTCCCTCCAAAGACCTGATAATCTCTTCCAGTGGTTTCATATAGATTTTAAATAACATAGGAGACAGAACAGAGCTCTAGGGGACTCCACAGGTCAGCAGCCGTGGTGTCAAACATGAATCACCTAACACCACTTTCTGCATTCTTTCCTGCAGGAAGGACCAGGAACATTTTAATGCAATACCCCCAATTCCCATTTCAGAGAGATGAGTCAGGAGGATGCCATGGTTTATAGCAGTGATGGTGAACCTTTTAGGGACCAAGTGCCCAAACTGCAATTCAAAACCCACTAATTTTTCACAATGTGCCAACACAGCAATTTAACCTGATTACAGGCGGCTGTGAAGGGGTGATGTCGGGTGACCACAGAAAGAGCTCCCAAGTGCCATCTCTGGCACCCATGCCATAGGTTCACCAACACTAGTCTATAGTGTCAAAAGCAGCTGAGAGATCTAGTAAAACCAAAACGGACAGTAATCCCCTATCCATTTCCCTGTATAAGTCATCTACCAGTGCATCCAGTGCCGTCTCAGTCCCATAGCCAGGTCTGAAGCCAAACCGAAATGGATCCAGGTAGTTTATCTCATCCAGATACCTCTGGAACTGCAAGGCCACAACCTACTCTAGGACTTTCCCTAAGAATGGGATATTCTCTACTGGTTGGTAATTGTTCAGTTCAGTATCATTGGGTCTCAGGAGGGCTTTTTTAACAGTCGTTTTGCTATTGCCTCCTTTAAGCATGCTGGAATCCTGCCCTGTTATAAGGAGGTATTAACTACTCTTCCTAACCAGTCTGCCATACCTTCTCTGGCAGCTTTTATGATCCATGAGGGGCAAGGATCCAGCAGACATGTGGTGGCCCTCATCTCCCCAAGGGTCCTGACCACATCATCCGTCTGTAGGAGCTGAAAGACATCTATTAATACAGAACAAGGAGGGTGGGGTGTTTTATTTACAGGCTCTGGGTCAATAGCAGCATCCAAGGTTGCCCGGATCTGTTCAATTTTGCCTGCAAAGTGTTGTGCAAATTCTTCACAGCGAGATACAGAGTGGTCTGTGTTATCTGCCCATGGGTCAGTGAGTAGCAGACTTTTGACTATCCTGAAAAGCTGCCCTGGCTTTCACTGTTTCTTTGGGCGCTTTTACACGACCCCAATGATCCACTGGTCACTTAAATTCGGACCAGATATCTTAGGGGTTTGTCGCTCTTTGTGCATCCCCACCCCTCCGCACTTCCTGGCTGCTGGCTGCGTGAGGGGAGGGAGAAAAAAGGGGACAAAAATGCAGGCTTACCTCCAGTGCCGGTGGACGCCGCCCCGTCGTTGTGATTCCTTCTCTTAAAGGGGCGGGAGGCAAAAAACAACAGCAAAAAGAAGTGAGGAGAGCCCGGCACATCCACATCAAGATTTTTCACCCTTGGAGAGCAGGTACATGAAAAGTGCGCTGGGACGCGCTTAGGTGGGCGTGGTCGCACTTAATTTTCAGTAAACTCCGGAGCTGGTGGGTAAACAATTTTAAGCTCCGGAGCTGGGAGCCATTTGCGGCGGAGTTTAGGGGTCGTGTAAAAAGGCCCTTTGTCTGTTTCAGTCTGGGTTTTCCACCAATGCCTTTCAGCAATACAGGCTACCTGTTTCACTAAACCAAGCAGCCAATTTGGGTCCATTTTGAGGAAGGAGGCATTTAGGAGCTATCCAGTCAATGGCTTGGCTCATTTTCTGATTCCAGATTTATTTATTTATTTATTTATTTATTTATTTATTTATTTATTTATTTTTATACTGCCCATCTCCCAAGGGAACTCCAAGTTGAACCAAAGATTCAATTGAATCACCCATCGAGAGGTAAGGAACTCCCCAAGGGTAGTTAAAAATAATCTGAATTCATCAACCTTCTGGGACATATTGCTTTTGTCTGACTCTCCCCCCTCAACCCACCCCCGGCCAGGCTCTGAGTTACAGCAAGTCTAAAGTGCACCATATAGTGGGGACACCTCAATGTCCTCACTGTCCATATCAGGGCAAAAGACCAGGTCCAAGGTGTGGCCTGCAGGATGGGTTGGGGCAGACACCATTTGAGCCAAACCCATTGTTGACATGGAAGCCATGAAGTCTTCAGACACCCCTGACGGAGCTGCCTCAGCATGGATGTTAATGTCCCCAGAACAATGAGCTGAGGGGACTCCAACCTTAGCCCTGTTATCATTTCAGTAAACTGAGGTAGAGAAGTTGTTGTGTCACAAGGAAGGCAATATACCAAGAGAATTCCTATTTTGTCCCTGGCTCCTACTTTTCAGTCCATACATTCAAAACCAGAAAATTGGGGAACAGGGCATCTAGCAAGAGGCATGGAGGTGCAGTAGACTATTGCCACTCCACCACATAAGAACATAAGAACATAAGAAGAGCCATGCTGGATCAGGCCAAAGGCCCATCTAGTCCAGCTTCCTGTATCTCACAGCGGCCCCACCAGATGCGTTTGGGAGTGCATGAGACTAGATATCTGTCTCCTGATACCACTCTCCTGCATCTGGCCCTTGAAGTACCCTGGTTTTAAGCCTGGAGATGACACATCTCCATCATGGTTTGTAACCTGTGATGGACTTTTCCTCCAGGAATCTGTCCAATCCCCTTTTGAAGTATCCAGGCCAGATGCCATCACCACATCCTGTGGCAGGGAGTTCCATAGACTAACAATGCACTGGGTAAAAAAAAATATTTTCTTTTGTCTGTTCTTACTCTCCCAGCCCTCAATTTGAGTGTATGTCCCCTAGTTCTCGTATTTTGTGAGAGGGAGAAGAGCTTCCCTCTATCAACTTTACTCATGCCCTGCATTATTTTGTACGTCTCAATCATATCCCCCCTCAGGCGCCTTTTTTCCAGACTAAAGAGGCCCAAATGTTTTAGCCTTTCTTCATAAGGGAGGTGGCCCAGCCCAGTAATCATTTTAGTCGCTCTCTTCTGCACCTTTTTCAGTTCCACCCTGTCCCCCTTGGTCTGGCCGCTGCTGTTCCACAGAGAAACCTGGAGGACAAAGTTGAATGGGGTTGACACCCCCAGCCTCATCCAGCCAAGTCAGCAAGTGAGGTCAGCACATTATTGCATGATCAGGTCCTGAATGATTGTTGATTTCCCATTCACTGATTTTGCATTTACCAGCAAGGTTTTCAGTCCAGGGAATCCTGTCACCACATTTTTCAGAGCAAATCAACTTTGTATGTACCTTGGGAGTTATCGATACCCTGTAGTCCTTCCTTCTTCTGTAGTGCTGAGGAACGTTAAGAATAGATACCGATAGTATTTCCCTGGTATTTGAGCAGTCTCTGCGGCGCCAAGCGCGGCACCAAGTGCAGCGCCAAGTGCACACTTTGCACCACACCTTGTGCGCGCATGAGGTGCTGCCTCTGGCTGCCCTCACAGCTCTGTGGTACCTGGAAAGAGAGGAGGGAGGGGATGAGAAGTCTGTTTGCCTCCTCCTGGTTCCAGCTGCTAGGGTTATTTTGTAAGTTTTTGGCTTTCTCCCATCTTCCTGCATTCTGTGGCTGCCCTCGCAGCTTTATCTCACCTGTTCCGTTCCAAAATCATCTTGGAACGCTCCAGGGTCTTGCTCACCAATTTTACGAAACTTTTTCACTGACTCTCGGACTCTTTTACTATCAAAGCAAAGGGAAAGTGGACAGCCAAAAAGGTATTAGCAGCTGGTTGGGAGAGAGGCTTAGAGGCATCTTGAGCACCTGGTATTTCTAACCTTCCAGTGTGATGCAAGAAACGTCAGCCCCCAGCCTTGGCCAATGGAGCTAAGGACTGCTTGCCCTGAAGCACCCAAGAAGCAGCATAAATACCCGGCTGTAATGGTTTGAGCATCAGTGGCATTTCGGGAGAGAGCGGAAAGGAGGAAAGCCAGCCAGGGTGAGTACCCCTTTTGTTCGTGTCTGCAAACAACTGGGATGACTTTGTTATTGGGACAGAGAGGGTCAAACTCCAGTGTTTTTCTGGAGGGTGGGTGTCATCTCAAGACCCTAACGGAAAATCATGTTTTGTAAGATTATATTCTGCTGGGCTGTGTCAAGATCCAAGAGCCTTGTCATGTTGGCAAACAAAACGGCCGCTTTTTGCACAGATTAAGTGCACAGCATGTTCAGTCAAACAAGGCTTGGCCAGAGAATATTTGGGCAGATTCGTCCGTCACATTGTCGTGGCCGGCTTAACAGCGGTGGTGGGCTGTATTTTCTTTCTTGTTGTTTCTTTCTTGTAGTCAGTCAGCTCTAGAAATTATTTTCCGATGCCGGCTGGTGACACCTGAAGTATTGACACTGCCGTACCTAGAGTGTAATCTCTGAACGGTGTTTGGAAGTATGAGAAATGACTTTCTCTCCTACAAAACTCGCTGGGCTCCACATGAAATAAACCATTGTCGGTTGGCTTCTTTTCAGTAGTTATCATTACGAGGCATCACCTCGAAGCATGGGTCCCTGCCCCGAGGACTATACAGTGGGAGAGCAGGCATAGGGAAAGGAGACGCAGGAGCAACCCTGGAGGATAATGAGCGATTTATGTGTAAAATGTCTTTCGGGGGGGGGGGGTCATCTGTCTCGTCTGTGCAGTCACCGATTCCCCATGGAAAAACGGCAGCCCTGGAAGCAGCCTTTAGAGTAGGAACTGGGGAATATGTGCCTTCTCAGGCATCCCTGGACTCCAAGTCCCATCATTTCTGAGTGTGCGTGGTAGAAGCCAACTGAATGACTGGCCCAGATTCGTACACTATCTTTTGCCTCTGAGCTGGAAATTCTGAACTTCAGTGCCCAGGACAAAGCCAACTGATCGCAGAGCATCTGCAACCTGATGCATCTGTTTTTGTTGTTCTTGTGGTTAGGTGTCGTCACCACCAGCAGCTTGGGGCGGCCCCATGGATGAGCCATCTCCAATATGTTCTGTCTGCCACAGCCCTGCTCAGCACCTGCAGACTCAAACCTGTGGTTTCATTTAGGGAGTCAAGCCATCTTGCATTTGGTTTTCCTCTTTTCCTGTTCCTTCATAAAACAGGACAGTCTGAGCTTCAACAATTTTTTGCTTCCGTAGAGAGCTCAGGCTTGATTGGCTCTAGAACCCACTTGTTCATCTTTCTCTGGCAGTCCAGGGAATCTTCAAAGCTCTCCTCCAGAACCATCTTCCAAGCATATCAACGCCCACCCACCCTGGTCAGCTTTCTTCACCGTCCAGCTTTCACACCCACTCCTCCATGCTTACACCCTTCTTAATGACATATTCCATCCAGTGTGTCTGGTAAAAAAGAATTCACAATATTTAAATAGTCTTTTTTGGGGACAGCAGTTATCATTCCCATGGGCAATTAGAGCTAGAAAAGGATTAGGTGATTTTAGATGCAAAATGTTTCATAGAGTTAAAAACAACTGAGAGGGTGAAATGTAGGATGGGTCAGAACAGGCTTGTGTGTGTGGAGCTGCTGTCTGTTTGCCTGTCTCAGCCACATACCATCCGAGTGGCAAAGCTGGTGTGCGCACTTCACAACAACAAGAGTCCATAGAACAAAAGCCAAATAAAATGAAAGTCAAAATGCTTAAGAAAGATGGTTGCAAATAATGAAATATTTATTTATTTATTTATTTATTTATTTATTTATTTATTTATTTATTTATTTATTTATTATATTTGTATCCCGCTTATCTCCAACATGGGACTGAAAGCGGTCTAAGATCAACATGGTTTACAAAAGCTTGTCATAAGGCAGATATTAGTTTAGTTGGTTTTTGCCTATCCCAGCCTCTTTCTTGCCAGAGTTATGTTTATATGGATGGATGTTGTTGTAGTATCTTATATTTTTTGTTGTTGTATCTTATCGTATCTTATTTTGTTTGTAAGTTGTTTTTTTGCAGGGGGGGGCTAGTTGCTTTGTTTTATAGTTTGTTATACACCGCCCAGAGTTCCTGAGGGAAGTGGGGTGGTTATTAAGTACAAATATAAATAATTAAATTAAATTAAATTAAATTAAATTAAATTAAATTAAATTAAATTAAATTAAATTAATAAATAACCCAACATACTGCAGCTTCACTGCTTGTTTGAAAGGAAAGCTGTTAACCTGCTGAATATAGTGCAGCTCATGGAAAAATCTGCTTGGAAGGAGAATCCCGCAGATATTTTCTTTGCATTTGAAATACTGCAGGGAGGAATAATGCAGCCAGCAGTTCCCAGAGGCAAACCTCCAAGGATGAGCCCAAAATGTAATGGATACAGACTGTCAAGAGAGGGATCTCTGGAGGCATTCAAGAGAAAGTTAGACTGACAGCTGTCAGATCTGCTTCTTGGACTGGGATCCCTGCCTAGACTCAATGGCCTTAGAGGGCCTCCTTCCAACTCCATCATTCTATGATTTTATTATCCTTCCATCATCCTGCTAAGTATGTTGGTTGCATCAACAGAACCATGATGCCTAGATCAAGGGAAGTGATAGTACCACTCTATTCTGTTCTGATCAGACCCCACCTGGAATACTGGGTCCAGTTCTGTGCACCTCAATTTAAAAAGGATATTGATAACCTTGAATGGGTGCAGAGGAGGGCGACCAGGATGGCCAAAGGTAAGGAACATATGTCTTATGAGGAGCGGTTTAGGGATCTGGGAATGTTTAGCCTTTCAAAAAGAAGGCTGAGAGGGAATATGATAGTCATGTTTAAATATTTCAAAGGATGTCATATTGAAAAGGGAACAGGTTTCTTTTCCATGGCCTCAGAGACTAGGACGCAGGGCAATGGTTTCAAACGACAGGAAAAGAGATTCCATTTGAACATTAGGAAGAACTTCATGATGGTCAGAGCTGTCTGGCAGTGGGAGATGCTGCCCCAAAGGAGGGTGGTGGAGTCTCCTTCTGTGGAGGTTTTTAAGCAGAAGCTGGATGGCCACCTGTTGGAAATACTGTGATGGAGGTTCCTGCATGGCAGGGGGTTGGACTGGGTGGCCCTTCAGATCTCTTCCAACTCTATGATTCTATGATCCTATGATTCTATTCTATTCTATGTCAAACTGAGAGAGGGGGGCCGATCTTATCTCACCCAGTACGTTTTCATGGTTCTGCACGGAACACATCCTGGACTCTCTGCCTCCTAATCCTGGATGTTAGGAGGCAGAGCAGAGCATTAGAAAAGGATACCTCTCTATTCTTCCTTTCAGGTTTCACTGAGACAGGCCAGCTGACGGACACCATGATGCTATGCCAGAGGCCCCTCTTGATTTTCTTCTGCCTGGTGCTGACGGTCAGCCTACATCTCTCCGGAGCTCAGCACTGGTCCCACGGGTGGTACCCTGGAGGGAAGAGAGAGATAGATTCACCCCAAAGTACCGAGGTAAGTAGACACTGGTCTTCGTCCTGGATATCATTTGTCTCAGAGCCTTGTTGCACCGAAGTTAAACTGCTGTACTGCAGCTGAGATTGTGCTCACGACCTGAGGTTCAGTTCCAGGTAGCATGCTCAAGGTTCAGTCAGCTTTCCATCCTTCCAAGCTCAGTAAAATGAACACCCAGCTCACTGGGGGGTCAATGTGTAGCCTGGCATAATCAACTTATCAACCACCCAGGGAGTGCTTTAAGCACTATCTGGCCATATATAAACAGCACACTTTGCTCTGCTTTTTTTTTTCTCACACAGAGCTCAGAAACTTGCATCTACATACATAGAGTGTCATATGCAGATCTACAGTATAGGGAGTGACAGGGTGCATATAATGCTATAAAAACTGCACTAGCTGCTAATCCATTTCCAGCTCCAATTGAAACCGATAAAGCCCCATACAGTTTGGGTCCAGGCTATCCGAAGGGCTGTGCCTCCCCATAACGGACTTCTTCACTCTTAAGACCATCAGAGGAGACCCACCTCTCAGTCCCATTGCCAACCCTCTGGAGGTTAGGTTGGCACCCTCTCTTCTGTCCTTCCGCTGATTATTTAGGTAAAGGTAAAGGTGTCCCCCGCACATGCGTGCTAGTCATGTCCGACTCTAGGAGCAGTGCTCATCGCCGTATTCAAGCTGAAGAGCCAGTGTTGTGCAAGTCCACGGCCACGTGGCCGGCATGGCTGCAAGGAAACACTGTTTTACCTTCCCGCTTTTTACAGCGGTACCTATTTATCTACTTGCATTTGCATGCTTTCAAACTGCTTGGTTGGCAGGAGCTGGGGTGATCAGCGGGAGCTCGCTCCCTGCGTGGCACCTGGGAATCGAACCACTGAGCTGCCGACTTTGCAGCCAACAGTTTCGGAACCTTAGTCCACTGAGACACACACACACACACACACACACACCCCGGCTGATTATTTAAGACCCATGAATTCAGGAAGGATTTTAATAACCATAACTGAATCCCTGACTGCTTTTTTTTAAACTAAGTTTGTTTTAAAGCTTCAAATGTTTGTAATCATTCAATGTATCTCAATTGCTATTATAATTTGTTTGTAATGCATAATTGTTTGTGGGTTTTATCCTTTTTTAAAAACACTGTGAGTCCCCTTGAGTTCCCTTATTGGGAGAAAGGTGGCCTATACATTATACAGACAGACAGATGGCCAGGTCCTATTTTTGATGGTATATTTCCTCTCTTTTTGTGGGTGATGTGTAAGCTGCCACCCTGAGAACAAAACGGCCAGCTGTTGTGCTCAGTTTTCTTTCTGTATCTCACATGGGAACCAATTTATCTCAGCACTTAGGAGAGTTGGTTTTTGGACCATAGCCTCCTGAATTTGCTCGCTTGGGCATTTTCAAAAGCTGCATCCCTTGTCCAAAGCCACCAAGCCACCTAAAACCCAACCCTCTCCTTTCTCCTCTGATTCCAGGTCTCTGAAGACATTAAACTGTGTGATGGGGAAGACTGCACTTACCTGAAGATCCCAAGAGATAAAATAGTGAAAACTCTCCTGGTAAGCAACCTGGAGCAACGGGGCAGGTTCTGAACCTCTCTGGAAAAGAGACAGAGCTCAGACAATCCACTTCTTCCCACGTCTGTCGCAGACGTGGCTCAGGGAAGGCACCAGGTGCCACCTAAATAGTGGCAGTGGGTCTTTGAGGAACATCACTTAAGCCCAGATTCATCACTCTTAGAGTGCCACTGCACGCCCCGGTCCCAAGTCCCTTTAAAAGCAGTTTAAATTACCAGATAACCTGTGTCTAAAAATGTCAACCCCACAGCCACTGGGCTTTTTGGAAAAAAAAGAAAAAAGAAAACCCGGTAATGCCCCTTGAAGAGAGGTTTCTGTGACTCACCGAAGAGGTAGGGAAATTTTTGCCTCGCTTTGAAAATCCAGCTTTTAAGGAGGCAGACACCGTGAGACCACGCAGATGATCTGGGTTTCTTGTTCTTTCTTTTTTATAGCACCGACGGGCTGTTCCCAGGGCAATTGGTTATGTTTTTTTTAATTGCTTTTCACCTTCGGAGAAACAGGAAGCTCTATCCCATCCTACAAGTTTTAATTTCCCCAAGCTATGTGGTCCATTTTTTTCAAATTCTAGTGCCACCTGCTGGCCAAAGGGGCTGAACTGCACTTTGAAATAAAAAAAATAGCTTTTGACTTGGGAACTCTTGTCCCACATTTAAATCACGTGCTGGGACGAAGAGGAAAAGCCGGACCTTCAGAAGATCAGGATCAAAACCCAGGTGTGACCACGTGTGCCACAAACTTCATGCCCTCCTTACTGGTTTCTCATACATTGTAGCTGACTGGTGTTGGTGGCAAGGTAATGGGCCGGAGATCAGGAAAATTATGTTTTTTTCAGTCACATCTCTGGAAATTTCTGAAAGCTAGCACAGCTAGTGGATTAAGAGGAGGACTTTTTTTGAGTCAGAGTATGAGGCAGACAGCATCCGTCCAACAGATACATCCAGACAGCAGCGTGAGAAAGCAGGCTGGCAGCAACTTTGAAAATGTCACCCAGCAGTCAGTAGCAAGGTTCTGATGAGATGCTTCCAGGCAGAAGTTTGCAATAAACAAACCAAATATTTCTGGGATGTTCATGTGCAAAGTAGGCAGGTAATGTCCCTCTGTTGTGTTTTGTCCACCCATGTCTAGTGTTCAAAGAGATTTCAGAGTCCGCCAGGCCCTTTAGCCTATTAAGGGAAATTCTGGACACTGACATCCCAAAAAGTAACTTTTTCTAAGCATGCTTGTTACTTGACCTCTTCCTAATTTGTTCCTTATAATGTCCCTTACCCAGAAAATAAATAAATAAATATTTTTTTTAAAAAAAGATGAGGACTGGCATTACTATTTTGCAGAGTAAAGTAGCTGCCTCAGAAAAGAGATTTTAGGTGTCAGGAAAAACTTTAGTGGAACAGGTGATGAGTTTAGGTTACTAGAAAATTAACAAAAACATTGCTAATATTTTGAGGGCGAAACCCTCTTCCTTAGAGCAGTACCAATAGGTTATAACATGGCAAAAGATGGATTTGCTAGGAGTTATTTCTTAGATGTAAGGTCCTTTGCAAGATGGAAAAAAGCCAGGCACATTCTTAGTTGAGTCTCAAAGTTTGGATGTTCTTAGGCTGCATCCGAAGTGAAGGGAGGGAGGTGTTTTTATTGACCCAGTCCTTCCAAAGACATGTCACAGCTCACGTACACATTTGCACACCTCTCCTCAATGTGGCTCATCGAGGCCAATGGCTCCTGCCTTGCCAGCGAAGGGGGAGGGGGATTGGTGCAGAAGGCCCATGCATTTCCTTTTGGGATTGGGATAAAATTTGGAAAATTCCACTTGCAAATCATTCATTATTTTACATGGTTAATGTAAGGATGGGAAGAGTACTGTACTTTACAAGATTTATTCTGTCATGGGCCAAAATAACTTGGCTGGTTTGGGGTATTCTGTGCCTTGAGCTGGTCACTCTGAGTTTGTTGGTGCACCTCGGGCAGCGAAATGTGTGGGGTTGGAGAGGACAGCAGAATAAACACGTGCATTCAGGTACACATCCTCAAAAGCTATCAAGCCTGGCTGGGCCTGTGAGCTTCTATCTACTTCATAAGAACATAAGAACATAAGAAGAGCCATGCTGGATCAGGCCAAAGGCTCATCTAGTCCAGCTTCCTGTATCTCACAGTGGCCCCACCAGATGCCTCTGGGAGCACACGAGACTAGATCTCTGTCTCCTGATACTACTCCCCTGCACCTGGTCCTTGAAGTACCCCGGTTTTAAGCCTGGAGTGCTGGGTTACAATTCCCATCATCCTCAACTAGCACACCCACTACCAGTGTTAACTGGGGAAGATGGGATGATGGAAATTCCAACCAAGTTGGAGTCAACTCCTGCTGCCTCCCAAGAAATAATGCCTTGGAAAGGGATACAGTGATCGCCCCATATGAGCCTCCTTCAGCTTTTAAGATCTTCTGGCTGGGACTTCTTTCAGGGCCACCCCTTTCCCAAGCTTATTTAGTGAGGACATGAGGGAGGAGGGCCTTCTCAGTGGTGGCTCCCTCCCTAGCCAGGCTGGACCCATTCCTCTTGTCCTTCTGTCATCAGGTGGGCGGACCTTCTTCAGTCTGGCTTTTAAGCACTACGTGATCTCAGAGATGCTGTTTTTTTTTTTTTTTAATTTACAGGTTTTTAAAATGTTCCTGGATTGCTTTCAAACGTGATTTTTAAAATCTTAAAGTTTTATGAAAATATTAAAAATACTGCTTTTAAAATATAATACAGTGCTACCTCTTAAAACGAATTTAATTCATTCTGCAAGTCAATCTGTTTTAAGAAAATTTTGTCTTATGAAACACAGTTTCCCATAGAAACTCCTGGAAAATTGATTAATCTGTCCTGGAGGCTATGCATCACTTTGTTTTATGAAAATTTTCTTATGAAATTCGGTTTCCCATAGGAATGCATTGGGAATCGATTAACCCATTCCAGAGGCTAGAATAAAGACAAAAATAACAGGGTTTTTTCCCTGGGCACATGCGGAATGGCTTTTCGTCTTGCAAAGCATCCCGTAGAGAAGAATTCTTTGTCATGTGAAATTTACTTCCTATGAGTTTTTTTGTCTTTCGAGACATTTGTTTTAAGAGGCACCACTGTATTTATACAGTGTTGTGGTATTTTTAAATCTGTTGTTTTGCCCTTTTGTAAGCTGCCTTGGGTCTCCTGTGGGAAGAAAGAGGGCGCAGAAATAAATAAATAAATGCCTCTCGACATCTTTAGGTACGGCCCTGCCTATTGACGTGTTTGTTCATGTGTTTGTTTTAACAGGCGGATATGCTAGCAAGACAACTGCAGAAGAAAAAATGACCACCCTTTTGTGGGCTTTTGGAAATTGTGCTGTGTCTGCACAGAGGGCCTGCCCACTGTCCTTTCTGTGTGTTCTGTTTGCAGACGCGTTTTGCTTAGCCTGTTCGAGAAATTCCTAAGAACGTGGTAGCAGTTTTTGTTCACTCTCCCAGCATGCAAACTTAAATTATGTTAGAGCTGAAAAACATGTTTGTATAAGTATGAAAGCCTGTGGAGCCGTTTTCTTTAGGCCACTGTAAAGTGTCAGTAAAACAAATAAAATACTTTATTTTGCTACACACATTGATTTGTGAACACTTTAGGTGGATTCCAATACATGGTGCCACTTACTGCATTGAAGGCCGTTTTTTAAAGTCACACTTATCCATGCCAGAGCAAAACTTAAAACCCACAGCTTGTTTGTTGATTGGGATAATAGCATGCCTTACAGAAGCAGTTCACAGTGGTATTGATTAGAACAAACTCAGTCTAAAACACAAAGGATTGATTGAAGGGGACAACTCAAAATATTTGTTTCCTTGGACCTTTACTAAGATCCCCCAAATATGCAAGTTTTTAACTTCTCCCGAAGGCTCACTAAGACAGAGGGGAGAAAGTAAGAAATGAGGCCAGAGGAAGAAGGCTCCAAACATTCTCTATTTCTTTATCCATATTTGAGTGTTGCATGGTTTAAAATGTTGGATAAATATGAAATATCTCAAGCTTAATAGGTTCTATAGCAAGCAATTCCACAGAGTTTCCACTGACTTTCCCCAAGAGGTGTAGGGAGCTGTCCAACACTGTTGGACACTCAGGGGTCTCAGTACTAAGAAGGAAAAGAAGGTCTATCCAGAAGGCCAAGATCTGTGCAGCAGCTCCAAGGCAGAGGTAGCACCAGCAGCTTTTGGTCTGCGACAGTGGGTGTTAGGATCAGGGTTCTTCCTAAAACACCACTACCTACCGAGATCCCAACTGTATGTTTTGCAAATTCTTCTTTTCTGACAATAACTCTGATGGAGGACTCCTTGGGTTGACAGTTCAGCACTAAATCCTTTGTGATGAAGCGTTGGTTTCTACTTGGGCGCTCTTCCCATTTGAGAAAGTAGCTGCCGTTATTAGGTTGCAGCAGAATTGAGGGAGGAACCGTCTTGGGAAGAATCACATTCCCTTATTTTGGAGGTGCTGTGCTTATGGGGTTTTGTTTTTCAACACAGTGTCTAGAGTTCGCCTTGAGTGCCCACCTCTCCTGGTCCTGATTCATAGGGAGGTCCTACTAAGCAGAGATGTCCAGGTTGCCTGACTCAAACTCCTGACTGTCCACGGCTGTGATCTCCAGCCATGCCCTCAACAGCAGTGCAATTAGGGTTCCTCATCCCCCCCCTTTTCTGTTGCTGCTGTAGTTTGCTCTCTGTCCTCTCATTGGATATAAGTATATAGAAGTTAGCCTCCCATTAGGCAGTGCTACCCAATATAAATGTCCAATAACAAGGCTGCTCCTGTGTACCTCTAACCAATTGGAATGGAGGGAAAGTGGTACAACCTGGCTCTAACACTTGTAGCTCCAGATTAAACCCTCTTTGTCGGTCTCCTTTCCAGTTAAGGCTCTCCTATGCAAACCGCACAGCATGTAGATAGCACCAAGCAGGCAAGTTTTTTTTCCCAAGCATCATCTCTGTAGCACGCTTCCCCCTCCTCCTTTCCCCTGGCTAAAGCAGGGGAAAGGAGGAGAGGGAAGCAGGCGATGGGATTTTTTTCCCAAGCAGCACCTCCATCACAGGTTTCCCTCTCTGACTTTCCCTGGGCTAACGATTGATCACCAAGACCTTAACTGGGGTCAGGAGAAGGAGGAGGGGGGCGCAATCAATAGAGGTGCTGCTTGGGAAAAAAATAACATCACCAACTTCCTTCTCGTCCTTTCCCCCCAACTAAGGATCGCCAAGCCTTAGCAGGGTGAAAGCAGGACTGCTGGCAGGATGGCACATGGCTTCCTCCTCCTATTCCACCTCCAGGTGCCCCAAGATTGCTACGTGCCCCACGGTTAATGCACTCTTCTGCCCCTCGCTAGTTATGCCAGTGTGCGGGCTACACATTGCACCCAGCCCCCAGTAACCTGGGCACTCATTTTACCAGCCTTGGAAGGATGGAAGGCCAAAGTGAACTTGAGCCTGCTACCTGGAATTGAACCCCAGGTTGTAAGCACAGTGATAGCAGCAGTACAGAAGTTTAACCATTGTGCCACAAGGCTCTGATGTATGGCAAAAAGTTGCCATGTGTCAAAATTAAGGATGGTACATGATTACTAAGAATTTCAGGCATTGGAAGTATTATTAGGGCTAGTTGTCATTCTATAAGTTCCAGCCTTCTTCCCTGCTTCCAAATCTCAAAATTAAGACTGTGGCAGTGAGGCCGGGAGGCACCTGTATCACAGAGTCCCAGCATTTTAGAGCACATGCATGCATGCTAACATGCCATGCAGCACAAAGTACACCATGCTCTGTGAAGCAGCACTTGAGGATTATTTTCATCTGAGGCTAACAAGTTGTCAGAAGGTTATATTTGCCTATTGCACTCATAATGAAAACAAGGCTCCTTTGCACTGTGTGAAAGCAGCACGTGAGAAAAGGTCCTTATAACTGTTTTAGCAAGATGGGATGGTGAGGCCACCATCTCTGGTGATGCAACAGCATCAGTTACCAAGGCTGCACCCATTTTCATTGGTGGCACAGACTGGGAATAGAGGCTTTCATATGCATTTCAGATTTGCAGTAAAAATTGCCATCTTATATCACCCAGGCTTGCTTAAAAATGGAGAGCAGCTTGCAAATAGGAAGATGATTCTCCAATAAGGTGATAGTTTCAACTTGACACATCGGGAGGATACCTGTCATTAAAAAAAGCAATTTGAATCTTGTCCAAGATTTAGACTTTGTTATATACCCTCTGGTGAATAGGTTGTTAACACATTATGTAAGGCAGACCTCAGTGGGCTAGAGCACTGAAACTGTTGGCTGCAAAGTTGGCAGCTCGGCAGTTCAAATCCCGGGTGCCATGCATCAGGACCCGGTCAGAACCGATTCCGGAGACTGAAGAGTTAATGCCTGATGGGGTTTCAGGGTTGTCAGTTCCTCCAGCAGCTGCACAGGAGAGTGACTCAGTGTCTTCAAGGGATCCTCCACCCCAACAGAGAGCTGATTGTCAAAGGAAACGAAGACTTACAACCAGGAGAAGCAGAGACAAGCTATATCTGAGCCATAGGCATCTACACTTAGGCAGTCCTAAGTTTTGACAGGGTTATTTTCTGGGGAAGTTATGTTGCTCTATGGAGACATAAATTAAGCATTCAGGACTGAGGCAAACTGTGGGAGCAACATATTGATACAACAACGTGCTACTGCTTTCCTGCTTGATCCTTGTTCCTGCTTGGTATGATCCTGGACCTCGGTCTCTCTTGGCTCTGGACTTTGTCTCTCTCCGTGGACCTGGCATAACCTACCATTGGCATTCTGGCATTGACCCCTGGACTGTTTATCTTGGACTCTGCTTTGCTCTCTGACTAGGTGTGACCTTGCTATTTCCTGGACTCTGATTTACTTCTGATTTGTTGCATTGGGGTTTTGGCTCTGAGTTTGCAGTAAAAGCCTGAACTTACCTGTGTATGCACAGATATAGGATAGGGGATATTTGGCTGGAAAATAGTACCTGTGAAAGGGATCTGGGAGTCTTGGTGGACCACAAATTGAACATGAGTCAGCAGTATGATGCGGCAGCCAGGAAAGCCAATGCGATTCTTGGTTGCATCAACAGAACCATTGTGTCTAGATCAAGGGAAGTGATACTACCACTCTATTCTGCCCTGGTCAGACCCCACGTGGAGTACTGTGTCCAGTTCTGTGCGCCTCAATTTAAAAAGGATGTTGACAACCTTGAGTGGGTGCAGAGGAGGGCGACCGGGATGGTTGGGGGTCTGGAGGAAATGTCTTATGAGGAATGACTTAGGGAACTGGGAATATTTAGCCTCTCTAAAAGAAGGCTGAGAGGGGATATGATAGCTATGTTTAAATATTTGAAAGGATGTCACATTGAAGAAGGGACTGGTTTGTTTCCCATGGCTTCAGAGACTAGGACTCAGGGCAATGGTTTCAAACTACAGGAAAAGAAATTCCATTTGAACATTAGGAAGAACTTCATGACAGAGCTGTTCGGCAGTGGAATATGCTGCCACAGAGGGTGGTGGAGTCTCCTTCTTTGGAGGTTTTTAAGCAGAGGCTGGATGGCCATCTGTTGGAAATATTGTGATGGAGTTCCTGCATAGCAGGGGGTTGGACTAGATGGCCCTTGAGGTCTCTTCCAACTCTATGATTCTATGATTCTATGACAACATGCAGCAGAGTGACCTCCCGTTGTTAACCCCAGCTCCTGCCAATCTAGTAGTTTGAACACATAAATGCAAGCAGATAAATAGGTACTTCCATAAAAAGTGTGAAGGTAAACAGTGTTTCATTCGCAGAAATGTGTTCAGCCATGCTGGCCACATGGCCACAGACTTGCACAACATTGGCTCTTTGACTTGAAAATGGAGATGAGCACTGTCCCTAGAGTCTGACATGACTAGGACCCATGTGCGGGGGGCTTTACCTTACAGGCACAAATGTCTAGTGATAGCAATCAAGATAATTTAATTGGAATCAGCTGAATTTAACCCATGAGGTGGTGGCGGTGGCAGCTGTGTTATGATCTTCACATATCTCCAGAAGACCTAAGCCTGGACATTGTCGCTCTTGAATGGATAAATTGCAGGTTTCAACTTTTACGATTAATGAGAAAACAGCTTTCTCTGCAGGCAGAACAAAAAGTGAAAATTAGCAGTAGTAGCAGCACATGAAGATTCACTTATGAAATATTATCATGCTAGTAGAATTTCCAGTGTGGGCCAGTGGATGGACTATCATGCTGGGGAACAGGTTTTGAATGGACAGGGCACACAATTCGGATACAAGGCAATCTCTCCGGACTATACACTTTTTAAAAGCAGACACATCCAGAAATCCAGACTTGCACAGAGAAGCTCAGATTTTGGATGGGCTTTAGACTGGTTTACCAAAGTGCCACTGTCAACTACGGATGTTGCAATTGTTACAGCCATTACGTTGGCTTTGTTTTGAAGAAAAGCAGGTGAGGAAAAAGCGGGTGATACCAGTGTTTCTGAAGGGTGGCCTTTTTCACATACGGTTATTCAACACTTACTTATTGCATGGAAGCTGCAGGTAGGAAGTAGAATTAGCTTCTATGCAAATGAGCCCCCTACATCTCCATTCCTGGCCATCGAAGCTTCCTCCTGGGGGGAAAAACAACATAATTAATGGAACAAGAGGAGGGGCAATCAAGGGTCCCATGTCGCTTTAGTGAGGAACAAATTTGCATTGCACGAACTTGAACATAAGAACATAGGAAGAGCCACGCTGGATCAGGCCAAAGACCCATCTAGTCCAGCTTCCTGTATCTCACAGTGGTCCCACAAGATGCATCTGGGAGTGCATGAGACTAGATATCTGTCTCCTGCAACCACTCCCCTGCATCTGGCCCTTGAAGTACTCCGGTTTTAAGCCTGGAGATTAGACATCTCCATCATGGTTTGTCACCTGTGATGGACTTTTCCTCCAGGAATCAGTCCAATCCCCTTTTGAAGGCATCCAGGCCAGATGCCACTTGGGTGGACGATACAACACAGCACAAAATGTTAGCTGTGTATCAGCTGCATTTTGGGAAAATAGATGGAGAGATGGACAGACAGACAATATGATTACAGACAGGGAGGCGGGAAGAAAATTTAATGCAGAAAATGTTGACAGAGACAAACCAATTGATTGGGTCTCCTTAGAGTAAGGTGGAAATCAGTTCTGTAATATAGGGTGCTGATTAACTCAAAAGAGAGAGAGAACTCTTTTCTGGCAAAATACATCCCTTGCCACGCCTGGACTTTTCAACCTGCTTTGAAAAAGGGAAGCTTGCTCCCGAAAGCTCAGCAACTTTTTTTTAAAGCTACTTTTTAAAATGTTTCTAGCAGCCTATAAAGGTGTCACCCATATAGTCTAGTCTTGATTAACTCAAGATTCTCATTAATTTATTTATTTTATTTATATAGCTTGTATGCTGCCCACTACCCAAAGGTCTCTGGACGGCTCACAATCAAAATAGACAATTAAAACATCACAATTACAATAAAATTAGAACAATAAAAACATGTAAATGCAATAAATACAATACAGTACATTAAAAACACAACACTAAAATTGCCATCAGGACCCACAATCATCAGTTAAAAAATTTCTGGTACAGGAAGGTTTTTATCTAGCACCGAAATGTAATTAGGACATTTGCTCTCTTGGTTTGTGTCAGAAGCCAGGTGATAATAAATAAATAAATAAATGTGGCTGAACTGCTGGATCGCTCAGTGGCTTAGGTATCTGCCTGTGAAGCCAGAGGTCAGGAGTTCAATTCCCCTGCTGGGATTCTTTGATAGTTGTAAGATTATTCTAAAGCTTATGTTTAACAGAGTTTCATGGTGTCAAAGTGCCTGTTACTGGAAAAAATAACAAAAGGGATTAGGTTGTACATTCTTAGAAAGGGACAGGCCCGCGCAGGCAGTAGACTCACATCCTCCGCAATGGCTCTCTTCCCTCCTCGTGGGCAGTTTTGGATGTAGCAGGGTTCAACTGGGCTGTTAGAGCAGATCTTGCATTCTGCACCGAAGGTCTGAACTGCAAGCAGGGGGAGAAGGCAGAGGAAGCAAACAACGGTTATTTTCCACATCTCAGAGGAGTCAAAAAGGCTTCCAGACCAGTGTGTGAGTCTTTGATCTGCTCTGCATTTCGAGCACTTTTCTGGCTCACCTCAGTCTTTATAGCTTTCCAATATTTTCCTGCTATGACCAGGAGGGAAGCTATAGGTCCTCCTCCATTCTCAAGCTTGGCTGATTTTGGAAAGGAGAAACAGAATTACCGCAATTGAGCATGCAGTGTGGTTCCGCTCCCCAGTGTGGCCTTAGGCGTTCTTTGTAAGAAGGCTTTGTCACAGCTATTAGATAACCATGGAAAAGACCATTGTGGCCAGGCAGGTCTGGATAAATCACAAGCCGGAATTAAGATTGCCGGAAGAAATTTCAGCAGCCTCAGATACACAGATGAAACTACTCTGATAGCAGAAAGGGAGGAGGAATTAAAGAACCTCTTAATGAGGGTGAATGAGGAGAGTGAAAAAACGGGCTGAAGCTCAACATAAAAAAAACTAAGATCATGGCCACTGATCCCGCCACTTCCTGGCAAACAGAAGGGGAAGAAATGGAAGCAAGGACATGGTTTATTTTCTTGGGCTCCTTGATCACTTGCAGATAGAGACTGCAGCAACGAAATTAAAAGACACCTGCTTCTTGGGAGGAAAGCGATGGCAAACCTAGGCAGCATCTTAAAGAGCAGAGACATCACTTTGCCAACTAAGGTCAGGATAGTCAAAGCTATGTTTTTTCCAGTAGTGATGTATGGAAGTGAGAGCTGGACTATAAAGAAGGCTGATCGTCGCAGAATTGACGTTTTTGAGCTGTGGTGCTGGAGGAGAGTCTTGAGCGTCCCTTGGACTGCAAGGAGATCAAACCTATCCTTCCTGAAAGAAATCAACCCCAAATGTTCACTGGAAGGACAGATTTTGAAGCTGAGGCTCCAGTACTTTGGCCACCTGATGAGGAGAGAGGACTCCTTGGGAAAGTCTCTGATGTTGGGAAAGATTGAAGGCAAAAGTAAAAGGGGACGGCAGAGAATAAGATGTTTGGATGGTGTCATTGATGCAACAAATATGGATTTGACCAAAATCTGGGAGGCAGTGGAAGACAGGAAGGCCTGGTGAGCTCTGGTCCGTGGGGTCACGAAGAGTCAGATACAACTGAATGACTGAAAAACAACATTGTGCCCACTTTCATGCTTTGTGACCCATGATTCTTCCAGCAAAAAATATCCCAGTGATGTCTAGCATCTCACTCTCTGCACTTCCCCTGCTTCAGTTTCTGTGACTTCTTTTTCATGGTATCATAAAATAACGAGCTGCAAGGGGCAGGTTAAGGCCATCAGGTCCCAGCCTGATGAAAACACATTTATAGCCCACCCTATACAGCAGGCCACCCTCTTCTGGCAGAGCAGCAGAGAGGAAGGAGCTGGTCAGAGGAGCACACGGCCAAAGGGCAGAGCTAACTTCTTCTTTTTGCAGGAGCAAGGGGCAGAGTTTTAGCTTTAAATAGCTGCTACCAGCAGTCCCTCAGTCCTCTTCTGGCAGAGCAGCAGAGAGGAAGGAGCTGGTCAGAGGAGCACAGAACAAAGGGCAGAGCTAACTTCTTCTTTTTGCAGGAGCAAGGGGCGGAGTTTTAGCTTTAAATAGCTGCTACCAGCAGTCCCTCAGTCCTCTTCTGGCAGAGCAGCAGAGAGGAAGGAGCTGGTCAGAGGAGCACACGGCCAAAGGGCAGAGCTAACTTCTTCTTTTTGCAGGAGCAAGGGGCGGAGTTTTAGCTTTAAATAGCTGCTACCAGCAGTCCCTCAGTCCTCTTCTGGCAGAGCAGCAGAGAGGAAGGAGCTGGTCAGAGGAGCACACGGCCAAAGGGCAGAGCTAACTTCTTCTTTTGCAGGAGCAAGGGGCGGAGTTTTAGCTTTAAATAGCTGCTACCAGCAGTCCCTCAGTCCTCTTCTGGCAGAGCAGCAGAGAGGAAGGAGCTGGTCAGAGGAGCACACGAACAAAGGGCAGAGCTAACTTCTTCTTTTTGCAGGAGCAAGGGGCGGAGTTTTAGCTTTAAATAGCTGCTACCAGCAGTCTCTCAGTCCTCTTCTGGCAGAGCAGCAGAGAGGAAGGAGCTGGTCAGAGGAGCACAGAACAAAGGGCAGAGCTAACTTCTTCTTTTTGCAGGAGCAAGGGGCGGAGTTTTAGCTTTAAATAGCTGCTACCAGCAGTCTCTCAGTCCTCTTCTGGCAGAGCAGCAGAGAGGAAGGAGCTGGTCAGAGGAGCACACGGCCAAAGGGCAGAGCTAACTTCTTCTTTTTGCAGGAGCAAGGGGCGGAGTTTTAGCTTTAAATAGCTGCTACCAGCAGCACGAGCCTTACGGCGCGTGCAAACTAAAAAAAAAAAAAAATTCTGAGTTTAATTGAGTTCCCAAGCCAAGCAACTCCTCAAGAGGTCCTACACTTCCTGACGTGCTTGCAGTTGGAGTAGAGGTGCTTTAGCGGCCCCTACACTGTTAGATTTTGCCTAAACAATAAAAGAGGTAAAGAGTCTTACTAGATTTAAAAAAAAAAGTGCAAGTTTACATTTTTGAGACCTTGAATACATTTTATTTTAATAGTTAAAATGGAGTTGCAGGGAGCAGCTGTAGTTACCTGCAGTACTTGTGCCATGTTTGTTATCTTGACAGAGCATGTGCAGAACTACATCTGCTGCAAGTGCAAGCTGGTAGCGCTATTGGAAGAGAAGGTCCAGCAGCTAGAGGCTCGCATAGTGGACCAGCAACATATTAAGGAGGTTGAGCAGTTCCTGGACAGAGCGGAAGAGACTATCCAGGTCCAAGAAGAGACAGGGCACACTTCAGAGGAGGAAGTCACTCCCCCAACTCAGGAGGTGGATGGGTGGAGGAATGTGACTCAAAGGAGTAGAAGGCCAAGGCATCGCTCAGAGAGTCTCATCTTGCACAATCAATTTGAAGCTCTTTCCCTCAGCACACCTCATGAGGCACACATAGAGGAAGAAGTGGTTCCGCCGGAGGATCTCTCCCTCATCACTATTGACGAGATACAAGATCAGGTACATGTTGATGAGCAGGCTGCAGGAGAGAAGCTCATTGTGCTAGGGGATTCTATCATTAGAAATACGGAGGGATGGATTTGTGAGGAGCATGATAACCGGATGGTCACTTGCCTGCCGGGTGCAAAGGTTGCAGACATCACCAGAAATATAGATAGCTTGTTAGAGAGAACTGGGAAGGAGCCAGTGGTCATGGTACACGTCGGTACCAATGATGTCGGGAAGGCCAAGCGGTCAGTCTTGGAAGCCAAATTCAGGTTGCTAGGTAGAAGATTGAAGTCCCGGGCTTCCAAGGTAGCATTTTCAGAAGTGCTACCTGTTCCTCGTGCAGGTCCCGCCAGGCAGGCAGAACTCAGAAGCCTCAATGCGTGGATGAGGCGATGGTGTCGAGAGGAGGGCTTTAGATTTGTCAGGAACTGGAGAACATTTTGGGACAAGCCAAACCTCTTCAGGAGGGATGGGTTGCACTTGAATCATGATGGGACCAGATTGCTGGCACTCAACCTCAAAAAGGCAGCAGAGCAGCTTTTAAACTGATAACTGGGGGAAAGCCGACAGAAGCTGTGTGGCATCCGGTTCGGAACACCTCATCCTCGGGGAATGAGGTTGGAGAGGGTAGAGAATCACATAGAGATGACATAGCAAGTATTAACACTGGCAGAATAGCGGAATGTGACAGTTTGTCTACTGAAAATAAAAGCTGTGGGGGGAGAAGAACAAGGCAGCAGCTGTTGCGGGACCCACTGTACAAGTGCTTCTACGCCAATGCTCGAAGCCTCCGAGCAAAGATGGGAGAACTTGAACATCTGGCAGCTAGGGATTTATTTATTTATTTATTTATTATATTTATATCCCGCTTATCTACAGGGTACTCTAAGCGGCTTACAACAAAAAAGGCTACAAAGCCAATAAAATACAATAAATAATCACAGACAAACCTATAAACTCCCTAAACACTGTTAAAACCACATGACACCTCGACTAAAATGCAAGTTACGATGGCGGGAAAGAAAAAGAAAAAGAAAAAAAAAAAAAAAAAAAAAAAAAAAAAAAAAAAAATCAACTGTCGCCAAAGGCCTCACGAAAAAGGTAGGTTTTCAGCGCCTTTCGGAAGGCCAGCAGGGACTCTGCAGAGCGCACTTCACTGGGGATGGAATTCCAGAGGCTGGGGGCCGCCACAGAGAAAGCCCGGGTCCGAGTGCTCGTCCTCCGGGCTTCCCGAGGGGTGGCGACCCGAAGCAAGTGCGCTCGCGCCTGCCGAACGGGACGGGCGAGTTGACCGCTGAGCGATACGCTCTGCCAGGTAGTCCGGTCCCAAGCCATGGAGGGTTTTATAAACTAAAACCAGGACCTTGAATCTGATCCGGGCCGCAACGGGCAACCAGTGCAAGCGGGCCAGGACTGGGGTGATGTGGTCATAACGACGCACACCAACCACCAGCCTGGCCGCCGCGTTCTGGACCCGCTGCAAGCGCCGGAGAAGATTCAAGGGCAACCCCATGTAGAGTGCGTTACAGTAGTCCAGCCTCGAGATCACCAGAGCTTGGACCACTGCTCTCAAGGAGCTCGCGTCGAGGTATGGGCGGATCTGGGCGATCCGACGGAGATGGAAATAGGCGGACCTGGTCACCGACGCCACCTGGTGCTCCATGGCAAGCGCCGGGTCCAGGAACACACCCAGATTCCGCACCCTCTCCGCGAGCTGGAGGGAGACTCCCCCAGACAGGGAAGAGGGCCACCCACCCGACGGCGAGCTCCCGAAGAACATAACCTCCGTCTTCTCGGGGTTGAGCTTAAGCCTGTTCGCCCGGTCCAAGCCAGTACGGCCTCCAGGCACCCGTCGAGAACTTCCACAGCTTCCACAGCAGAGGTGTTAAAGGAGAGATAGAGCTGCGTGTCATCAGCGTACTGATGACAGCAGACTCCAAAACTCCTGATGACCCCGCCAACGGCCTTACGTAGATGTTAAACAGCATGGGGACAGAGACGACCCCTGTGGAACCCCACACGGGAGGATCCAAGGGGCCGATAACTCCCCCCCATGCTGCACGTACTGTGGCCGGCCCTCCAGGAAGGAACGGAGCCAACTGCAAGCAGTGCCTCCGATTCCGACCTCAGAGAGCCGGTCCAACAGGATACCGTGGTCGACGGTATCAAAGGCCGCTGACAGATCCAGGAGGACCAACAGGGAAGAGCAACCCCTGTCGGCCGCCCTGAGAAGGTCATCTTGCAGGGCGACCAAAGCTGTTTCGGTACCCCGGCGGGGCCTGAACCCGGACTGGCAAGGATCGAGGCACTGCCGATCCTCCAAGTATGACTGCAGCCGGACCGCCGCCACCCTCTCGATCACCTTGCCCATAAACGGGACATTGGCGATAGGACGATAGTTTGTCAGATCATCCACCGCCAGGCCAGGTTTTTTCAAGATGGGCTTTACCACCGTCTCCTTCAGACGAGAGGAAAAACCCCTCGCTGAACGAGGCGGTGGCGATGGCAGAAGCCCATTCGGCCATAGTCCCTCTGGCAGCTCTAATTAGCCAGGCAGGGCAAGGGTCGAAAGGAGTGGAGGCAGGCCGGCAATGCACCATAGCCTTGGAGATCTCGACAGCAGAAACAGGCCCAAGCGCATCCAACCGAGGCGACGAAGGCGGACCAGCAACTGGAGATGGCGGGGCAGGACCACTGCAACCGGAGTCAAAACCAGCACGGATGGCCTCAATCTTAGTTCGAAAAAAAGGCTGCAAATTGCTCACTACTGAACTCAGTAGGAGGAGGCCTGGCCAGACTAGGATTGCTGAGGTCCCGAACCACCCGGAAGAGCTCCGCCTGGCGGTTCGAGGCCTCAGCAATTATCAGGGAGGTGAAAGATGTTCTAGCCTCCCTTATCGCGATGATATAGCGACTAGACTGGGCATCAACGGCAGCCTTACTCAACGCCGTGCGGGCTTTCCTCCAGCTGCGTTCCAGCCTCCTCCTAACCTGCTTCATTGCCCTAAGCTCCCCCGTGAACCATGGGGAGGGCCGGGCTCGGCAGCGGAGGAGGCGCTTGGGGGCGATCCGGTCAATGGTGTGGACAGCTGTTTCATGCCAAAGATTCGCCACACCCTCGGCCGGAACGTCAGCCAAACCACCAGGTAGTCCCCAAAGAGCTCACCGAACCGCTGAGGGTCCTGGAGCCTCCGGGGGCGGGCCAAGATAGTGGGCCGGTGGTCCCCGCGGGGAGGAGCCGAAATCGCCAGGGAAAATGAAAGCAGGTGATGGTCTGTCCATGACACAGGAAGGGAGACAAGGTCCCCCACCTCCAGACGTGAATCCCCGACATGGAGGTAAACACCAGATCCAGGGTGTGACCAGATCTGTGGGTGGGGCATAAAACATGCTGGGACAGACCCATGGAAGCCATGGATTCCATGAACTCCAGAGCTACACCAACAAGCCCACCATCCGCATGCACGTTGAGGTCTCCCGCAACCAACAGGCGCGGGATCTCAACAATGCAGCGGAGATGAACTCTGTGAGCTCTGGAAGGGATTGTGCAGGGTTGCGGGAGCTCGGTAGCCCAGCACAATGCCAAATCTGTCCCGCTGTCCCACCAACAGATGAAGTACCTCCAACCCCTGGCTAACCAATGTCGAGGCCCTGCTGACGTGTAAAGAATCCCTGTAGACGATTGCGGCCCCTCCCCCCTTTTGACCCCCCAACCTTCCCACTCCCTCTACCAGATACCCGGGCGGGCAAAGGAGAGAGAGAGAAGCCCCCCCCTCCGTGCCCACCCAGGTCTCGGTGATGAATGCCAGGTCGGGCTTCCCATCCGCAATGGTATCATAGATGAGAGGGATCTTGTTATGAACCGACCTGGCATTCATCAGGATACAGGTAAGGTTGGGGGCGCTGGTGGAGTGACTCCCGGGCACGTGACAGAGAGCCGAGGGGTCAGAACGAGGGACAGACACGAGTTGTCTGACCCGAGTTCTTCTTACCTGACAAACCCTACGGCTACAAGCGTACCGCCCACGGCCCATCACCGTTGGTATGTGAGCCCCTGCATTCATGGCGAGGAAAAAAAGAAAAGAAAAAGGAAAAGGAAAAAAAATATATGTATATAGGTAGTTACAACAACAACACTGTAAAAGTATAAAAATTACAATAACAATGAAATTAACAAGACAATAATGCACTAAAATTACAAATTACAAACTACAAACAACAAATTAAAGGGCAACCACCAGGGCAAATGGAGAGGGACAGGGAGGGACGCAAAGATGGTTCACAGGCAGTGAATGAGCAGCAATGACTGGTATGGCAGCTGATGTCATAGGTGGGTAAAAACAAGCACGAAGTGGGGTCAGGCCATCAACTGTCGGGCGGGCGGGGCAGCGGCCTCTAGGCCTGGGAGGGCCCAAACACAGCAGCCGCGAGCTAACCCCGAGCCTCGATAGATGGAAGGCCCACTGCCGCCAAACCAGTCCAGTGTCCTTGGAAGCAGCACAGAGGATAAAGGAATTAGATGAAAGGGGGAGCGGGATGAACACCGCACCCCCTAATCCACCACAGTCAGAGAGAACTGACAACAAGGGGAGGGAAAAAGGGGAGGGCAAGGGTGGAAGAGGGAGCAGGAACAGGGCAAGAGGGGAGAGGCGCATGTCGAGGCAGCCTTTGGGACTGTCCCCAAACAAGCCGTTGCAATAGTAACATTGATATAATAGCCATAACAGAAACCTGGTGGAATGTGGAGAACCAGTGGGACACAGCAATCCCAGGCTATAAACTCTATAGAATGGATAGAGAGGGGCGGGTTGGAGGAGGAGTGGCCATCTATGTCAAAGAAGGCGTAAAATCCAGCAGAATGGAGATTGACAGAGGGTCTGACTCCACCATAGAATCACTGTGGGTTAAACTACCAGGTCCAAAGAGTGATGTGATAGTTGGAGTATTCTATCGTCCACCAGATCAAAAACTTGAGGGGGACCTTGAAATGAGGAGAGAAATCATGGAGGTGGCTAAGAGGGATAGGATAGTAATCATGGGGGACTTTAATTATCCCCACATTGACTGGGCCAATGCGAGCTCTGGGCAAGAAAGAGAAACTGGGTTTCTCGACTTGCTGAATGACTGTGCCTTAGAGCAACTTGTCATGGAGCCCACCCGAGAACAGGCAACTCTAGATCTAATATTGTGTGATACTCGGGACCTCGTCAGGGATGTGAATGTCACTGAGCCTCTGGGGAACAGCGACCATGCTGCAATTACCTTTGCCATGCATGTCGGAGGAAGAGTGTCAACCAAATCAGACATAAAAACCCTTGATTTTCGAAGGGCAAACTTCCCTCAGATGAGGAAACTAGTTAGAGAGAAACTGAAGGGGAGGGTTAGAAGAATCCAATCTCTTCAGAGTGCATGGAGCCTGTTTAAAACAACAATAATAGAGGCCCAGCACAAGTGCATACCACAAAGAAAGAAGAGCTCATTTAAGTCCAAGAGGACACCGGCATGGTTAACGAGTGGAGTTAGAGAGGCTCTAAAGCACAAGGAGAGGTCCTTCTGTAAATGGAAATCCTCCCCAACCGAGGAAAATAAAAAGGAACACAAACTCTGGCAAAAGAAATGTAAAAAGATGATAAGGGAGGCAAAGAAAGACTTTGAGGAACGAATGGCTAGCAATATAAAGGGTATATATAGAGGACCTTGAGCGGATTCCGCTGCCTGAGCCGCCCCTCTTGACTAAAGAATTAAATCAAATACAGGTTAAAAGAGAGGAGGTTTTAGGACTAATTGATAAATTGAGGATTAACAAGTCACCGGGCCCAGATGGCATCCACCCAAGGGTTATTAGGGAACTGAGAAATGAAATTGCAGATCTCTTAACGGTAATATGCAACTTGTCTCTTCAAACGGCCACAGTGCCGGAGGACTGGAGGATAGCGGATGTCACACCAATTTTTAAAAAAGGAAGGAGGGGGGACCCAGGAAACTACAGGCCGGTTAGCCTTACATCTGTCCCAGGGAAGATGGTGGAAGGCCTCATCCAAGAGAAAATCTTAAAACACATAAAAGAACAAACCTTGCTGAGAGAAAATCAGCATGGCTTCTGTAAGGGTAAATCTTGTCTTACAAACCTTTTAGAATTTTTTGAAAAGGTCAACAGGATTTGGGTGAACCGGTGGATATAGTCTATCTGGATTTTCAAAAGGCTTTTGACACAGTCCCTCACCAAAGGCTGCTGAGAAAATTGCATAGTCAGGGGATAAGAGGGCAGGTCCTCTTATGGATTGAGAACTGGTTGAGATCCCGGAAACAAAGAGTAGGTGTCAATGGGAAATTTGAACAATGGAAAGAAGTGAAAAGCGGTGTGCCCCAGGGCTCGGTCCTGGGACCGGTGCTTTTCAATCTGTTCATAAATGACCTGGAGACAGGGATAAACAGTGAGGTGGCAAAGTTTGCAGATGACACAAAACTTTTCCGTGTGGTAAAAACCAGAGAAGATTGTGAAGAGCTCCAGAAGGATCTCTCCAAACTGGGGGAGTGGGCTGAGAAATGGCAAATGTGTTTTAATGTAACCAAATGTAAAGTAATGCATATTGGGGCAAAAAATCCAAACTTCATCTATCAACTCATGGGCTCTGAGTTATCCGTGACGGATCAGGAAAGAGATCTTGGTGTGTTGGTGGACAGCTCCATGAAGGTGTCTCCCCAATGTGTGGCAGCAGTGAAGAAGGCCAATTCCATGCTAGGGATTATCAAAAAGGGGATTGAAAATAAAACAGCCAACATTATAATGCCGTTATACAAAACAATAGTAAGGCCCCACCTGGAGTATTGTGTACAATTCTGGTCACCGCATCTCAAGAAAGACATAGTGGAACTGGAAAAGGTGCAGAAGAGAGCGACTAAAATGATTACTGGGCTGGGGCACCTCCCTTATGAAGAAAGGCTAAAACAATTGGGCCTCTTTAGTCTGGAAAAAAGGCGCTTGAGGGGGGAATATGATTGAGACATACAAAATAATGCAGGGTATGAGTAAAGTGGATAGAGGGAAGCTCTTCTCCCTCTCTCAAAATACCAGAACTAGGGGACATACACTCAAATTGAGTGCTGGGAGAGTAAGAACTGACAAAAGAAAATATTTTTTCACCCAGCGCGTTGTAAGTCTATGGAACTCCCTGCCACAGGATGTGGTGATGGCATCTGGCCTGGATGCCTTCAAAAGGGGATTGGACAGATTCCTAGAGGAAAAGTCCATCACGGGTTACAAACCATGATGGAGATGTGTAATCTCTAGGCTTTAAACCAGGGTACTTCAAGGGCCAGATGCAGGGGAGAGGTATCAGGAGACAGATATCTAGTCTCATGCGCTCCCAAACGCATCTGGTGGGGCCGCTGTGAGATACAGGAAGCTGGACTAGATGGGCCTTTGGCCTGATCCAGCATGGCTCTTCTTATGTTCTTATATGTTCTTATGATCTCAGGGCAGGTTGCAAAGGTGTACAAGCCAATTTTAAAACATAAGGTTATCAAATCCGTTTAAAATCAAGTCATTGAAAATACACAATTAAAATGTCCAAACATGGACACCATTACACTAGAACCTACACAGACCATGATCTTCCAGCTCCAAAGAAGACTTGAGTTGGTGGCAACTGATCTTCCACGAGCAAGGCATTTCAGAGCTGAGGTGCTACAGAAGGCAAAACTCTGCCCAATATCTGCAGATAACAAACTGTTCTCAACAGTGGGGTGAAGAGGAGACTCACCCCAGCAGATCTCAGTGAGTTTATATGCGCTGCCAAGTGTAGGGCAATGACTCTACATACATGTAATTGGGTTTTACAAAGCCAGGCCTCCAACTTCTGCAATCTCTCACACCACGACCAGGAGGCCTGACACTTTTATTAGCTATATGAGGCAGGGTTACAGATATGGCATGATATCCTATGTGTCAGCCTGCCATAGGCTTGATGAACTCCTGGGAAGGGCTTTACGTGACGTGGACGTGTCACCTAGCGAGGGACTGGATGATGGATAACACCAGCAGCTTGTTATTTCCTTACATCCCATTCCATGATGAGAGCAGTGCAGGAAGGGTGATGATGAATTATCTTGTTTGTTCCTATGGCCACGTCACGGCCTGGTGGAAGGAAGAGATAACGGAGTAGCCTGCTTCCTGAATGTTAGATCCTATGGGCTCCATTGTCCTATCCCGGGGCATCCCCGCGCAGGGGGCAATATTTCCCACGGGACCCTTGTGCAGGAGGCTTGCTGGGTGTGCTTATTAATAACTCCCAAGGGGATATTCCTATAGCCAAGTCAATTCTGACTTATGGCCACCCAATTACAGGGTTTTCTAGATAAGAGGGTAATTGGAAGTGGTTTGCCATTTGCTTCTTCTGGGGCAACCCTGGATCTATGCAGCTTTCCCAAGGCCACCCAGGCTGGCTCTTCCCCTAGAACAGTGATGGTGAACCTTCGGCACTCCAGATGTTTTGGACCACAACTCCCACAGTCCTTTGTCATTGGCAATATAGGCTTGGAATTCTGGGAATTGTGGTCCAAAACATCTGGAGTGCCGAAGATTTGCCACCACTGCCCTAGAAGGCACAGTGGAGAATTGAACCCACAACTTCTAAACCCCTGGGCTATCCAGAGGAATTCCTTCTTAACCTCTTTAAATCCCCTTTATGGAGTGACATAGCATGGAGCTGGCTGCATCTTTCTGTTACAGTTAGAATGTCTGTGAACAGTTGGGGTCTTTTCATCTCATGATGACGAATCGCAGTGAATTTGCACCTTTGCTCCCTTGTATCCAAAAAGTACCAGTTGTTTAAGGAGTGCACAATCTTTTCTTTTTAAAAAAATCAATACTTGAAGAATGTCCTAGGACTAGGTCAACTCTCAAAAAGTTGCTTATTGAGGATCCACTCCCCTAGCTGCTCTTCCAACGTATTTTTCAGAAAGCTGTGAAGCAGAGTTTGTCTTATTTATCCATCCAGGAATGAAGGAAATGATGTCATTTATCAAAACCTTTGACATTTAAGGTGAATTCTCTGCTTCCGGTGATTCAGATCTATTATGTTGCTCCACAGAGTTACAGAGTTTTCTTGGGAGGAGAAAAAAATCACTTGGTTTTCATGGGATGTTACCTCTTCTAAAGTTACATTGGTGGGCATCTCATGCCTCAGCCTTAAGCCTCATTAGGTGACAGGGGGAATATGCTTTTAAGAAGCAGAACTTGATAAGAATCTGGAAGTTGAGTCATGGCTGCTGGACTTCATTTTTGAGAGATAGAAACGTTTCGCTGTTCATCCAAACAGCTTCATCGGTCTTCATCGGTCACCTATCTACAAATTTCTCAACTCTTTCTGTCTTGCACTGTACCTTGGCATCGAGCCACTGGAGAAGGGAGGTGGCTGGATCCTGTTGCTGCAGTTCCAAGACCACTGTATTGGACTACAGAGGACCAATCTTCGCTTGAGTTTGGTCGTATCCCGCACTAAGTGCAGTAGCAGCCGACTGATTGCCATAGGGAGGTGCGGGGAGGATGTCCTCCAACACAGGCACATCAAATGTACAAAGAGCAGTCACTTGGTGTGAAGAAGACATCAGAGTAGGGAAAGAGATGTTTTAACTTTATGCCCTGTCATAATTTTTCTACTCTTGTGCGTTATCTGTCTTGCCAAGTGAAATATTAGATTAGTATAGTATACCAACTGCATCTTTCTATTAGGCAGCAGGGACCATGTTGTAACAACCAGTTTGCTTTCGCATTTAATGATGCTCTTAACAAAAGCCTCCGCGCTTCCCTGTTAAGACTGTAATTCGGGATAGACTGAAGATGGGCAATGCTGCTGGCAGAGAAATTAAGTTGCAGATGAAGTTCACACAAGGGGCATAATAAATTCAGTACAAGCATCACAGTGATTTATTTATGTGCAATCAGACAACTGACAGTGATGACAAATTCAGGACTGATCCATTTTATCTCCATCAGGTTCAGATCATAATGAAGGTGTTAATCCTCTTGAAGTCTGGAAGCTGAGTCATGGCTACTGGACTTCTTTTTTCTTGAGAGACAGAAACGTAGTCTGATGAAGCTGTTTGGATGAGCAGCGAAACGCTTCTATCTCTCAAAAATGAAGTCCAGTAGCCATGACTCAACTTCCAGATAAACTCACCTGGATGACTGAGAATCTTCACAGACATATATCTTGATAAGAAGTTTCAGACTAAAAGCAATGCAAATTATGCCACTTATATACTGCCCCATAGTGCTTAAATCAATCTTCTTCAACTTTAAAAAACCCCGTCTCACTCACTCTATACCCCAGAGTGCAGAGAGAACTCCTAGTTCCCTGAGCTCCTTGCCCTCTGAAGATGCCGGCCACAGAGTCTGGCAAAACATCAGGAAGAAAAACTTCCAGAACATGGCCAAACTGCCCGAAAAACTCACAACTATCAGATACTGTATAGTCTTTAATTATTTGTTGTATGTGGTATATTTTAATGTTGTTGGTTATTGTCGTGTTTTGTTGTGAACCATCCAGAGTGGCCTTGGTGGCCTGATGGACAGTATATAAAACCAGCTAACCAACAAACCTCTCAAGCTGTCCAGGTAAGAGAAAGAATTGAACATTCTGACCTCACCCAAGTACGAGCTTGGCACAGGCCATTTCACCAACCAGCTGAGCATCTCCTGCCACAGATACTCATTCGACACGCGCCAGCAGTTGGCACCATCTGTGGAAACACCAGCCTGTACTCATTAAAGAGGTACAGCTGGAAAGCACTGCATTATTCAGAGGAGTTCGTGCACAACAACATACAGGGCCGTTTCCTGGCCACTGCTGTTGCAGTTCTCATCCGCTCCCATCTGGGTGGGTTACGGAAATGATCATGCAAAAAAAGGGGGGGGGGGCAGAATTTTGTTGGTGTTTTAATGTTGGCGTCACAAAAACAGTGTAACTCTTGGAGGTAGCTGTTGCTCCCTAGTAAGGGGCAAGAGGCTTAGGGGGGATGCTTTGGGGATGATTATTTCACAGGGTCATGATTAATCAGAGGAAACTTAAGGCAGAGAAAACCATTACTAATAAGTGTAAGCGTGCATCACCCTTTTTTTGTCCCCTGATTCAGCTCTTCTCTCATTGGGTGTCTCTTCCTTTCAGCCACCAACTACAGTGGGCTCTTCCTTTTGTCAGCCACCAACATCAAAAAAACAGTGGGTCCCATCACCTCCTGGCAAATAGAAGGGGAAGAAATGGAGGCAATGACAGAGTTTCTCCTTTTGTCAAACCTAGATAAGACATCAGTTTCAACTAAGGTCAGGATGGATGCATGGTTTTTCCAAAGGAAAAGCATCAGTGATCGCCGCAGAATTGAGGCTTTTGATTTGGAGGAGAGTCTTGAGAGTCCCCTGGACTGCAAAGAGATCAAACCTATCAGATCAAAGAGTTCACTGGAAGGACAGATTTTCTTTACTTTGGCCACATCATGAGAAGTTGGCTCCCTTCCCTGATGCTGGGAAAAATCGAAGGCAAAAGGAAAAGAGGACGACAGAGAATGAGATGGTTGGACAGTGTCATCGATGCAACCAAAATGAATTTGACAAAACTCCGGGAGGCAGTGGAGGATAGGAAGGCCTGGCGAGCTCTGGTCCATGGGGTCACGAAGAGTCGGACACGACTGAACGACTGAACAACAACAACAAAGATGCACCAAAGGAAAACATCAGTTATTCAGGCATGAGGAAGCTAACCTCAGATCAAAGAGGTAATCTTTGACATCATGTTGGCGTTCCCTGGCATGTTGAGTGTAGTTGGGGATTTCATGGCTACAATCACCAACGTGGGGTGGCATTCCCTGCCCAGTGACCTAGTGGCAGAGGTGGTGGTGCAACTAGGCTGCAGAGAACAGCAACCAGGCTGATAAGGGGACTGGAGGATAAATCGTATGAAGAATGACTAAGAATGACTTAGCCTGATGAAGAGAAGATGGAGAGGAGACATGATTTAGGACTTCCAATCCCTGAAGGGTTGTCACACAGAAGAGGGCACTGATCTATCCTCATTTGCACCTGAGGGTATGACAAGAACCAATGGGTGGAAACTCATCAGAGGGAAACCCAACCTGGAAATAAGGAGAAATTTCCTGACGGTGAGAGCCATTAAACAGGTGAGCAGCTTGCCTTCTGATGTTGTGGGTGCCCCATCGCTGGAGGTTTTCAGGAAAAGATTGGACAGCCATCTGTCCGGGATGGTATGAAATCTCCTGCCTTGGGCAGGAGGTTGGATTAGAACGGACATGGGTTCACGAAGAGTTGATCACAACTGTAACGACATAACACACACACACAAGGTCCCTTCAAACCCCACGATAATTCTATGATTGTATGAATTCCGTTGTTACGGCCCAATCCCCAACTAGCTCATTTGGGAAGGAGTTGTCCATCTAGTCACACATCAGTTTCACCAACACTACCGTTAACTCCACCTTCAACCTTTTCGCAAGGAATATATTCAGGAGATCCAGGGCAGAGAGGTTATCGCCCTGCTAAATCAACCTCCACCTTCCATTTTGGAACCAGCCATGCTTGAGGATCAAGGTGGAATGAAAACTTTCTGACGGTGGAAATCAGCGGCATTAGAATCGCTGGAAAGAGATAAAGGCAGAGAGGGCGAATGGACAACTGCAGTGGTCCCCTGGGTGCTATAAGAAGCCGCTTGAGCTGCTTCCTGTGCTTCTTACCTTTCACAATGCAAAAAGATCATCTGGAAGAGCTCCACTGTCCTTGGGTCCTTTTGAGAATAAAGACAGGGCATTTGAAAGAAATGTGAGTTAAAAACCCAGAGGGGTGCTTTTTGGATTTATATAACTTAATGCACTGGGAAATGTCTGGCAGAACAACTGAAGTGAAACACTCCGCCTGTCAACAGACTTGTTTCATTGGGTTGAGGAAATACAGATTCCTCCAGGACCAACTAACTCTTCGGGCGCTGTGGTTCTCAAGGGACTACAATATATCCCCTCTTCCACCGAAGTTTCCCATTTTCATCCTGGTATATCCCTGAGATTTAAAATGGACTGCATACAGGAACTCATCATACCCTTCACTGTCCTTCATTAGAAGTTCTTCTTCTCAAAAGGTGTGAGGCGTGTGCAAATTAAAAGGCCTGAGCTCCCAACCTCCCCCTTTAAAGGCCGGGGAGAAATATTTCAGAGACTTGCTGCAGTTAAAGGTTCTCTTGGCTATTCATTTCTAAACCCTTCCTTGGACCTTCTTTTGCTGGTGGCTTTTAAACAGGGGAGGGGTGGCTACCTATCACGAAAGCTTTGGCAGACTATTTCCCGCTTTTCCTGTGGTCATAAGAACATAAGAAGAGCCATGCTGGATCAGGCCAAAGGCCCAACTTGTCCACCTTCCTGTATCTCACAGTGGCCCCACCAAGTCAATGACATCTGGGATTCCTTGAGAATATTTTGTTGTGCAAGAAACTGGCCGGGTGACATTTAGGAAAAAATGGCCACCCCTTTGGTTTTATTGGCTGAAACCCTGTTGTTTTAGCTTACTTTGCATAAGGCGGATGATGTGGTACAATTTCTGACTTTGTTCCCAAGGCTTTGTCCACGAGATTTCCTTGGGATCTCTTTCTTGGTCATCGGCCACCTTTGGCATCAACTGTCCCACAGGGTTTCAAGCAAGAGTTACACATTTAATGGAACTCATCTCAAAATGTCTTCAAAGGAGGCTGTACTAGGTCACCTGCTGCTCCTTATGGGGACTTTGGAAAGAAACAATGGCAGCCCTAGGCTACTTGCCACTCTGGATTCTTGTTTAAAATCTGTATCTCAAACGCATGTTTGCTTTAAATACTGTGCTTTTATGCTGCTGGCCAACTGTCCTAGGCCTCGGAGTGCTGCAACCCACGCACAACCAACTGCACAGCCCAGGGATGCCCAAGTCCACAACGGTCAAGATTCTGCACACTCCTCGTGCTCTTTCCGGTTCATTCTGCACACTACCAAACCTCCTGGCTAACCAACAGGCTCCTTCTTTCTACTACCAAGGAAATCAGCTCATGGGCTGCATGCCTGCGGAGTGGTGGGGAGAAAACCATCTCTAGAGCCTTTCAGAGCTCAAGTCTGGAACGAAACAGCAACAGCGCAATGCCTGCATGGCACAAGGACAGCCAGCAACCTAAAGAAAAGGCATGGTTTATTCCTGCAAAGCAGCAGCAGCCACGCTTCAAGAAGGAACCACAACGTTCTGAAGGACGGAAAACCCGAAATCCACCCCAATGAATTATCTTGAGGCAGCTTTCCTAGCATCAGTGGTTCATTGCTAGTCTTTTACGGCTCAATGGAAGGGAGAGCGAGCCCACAGTCGAGGTGATTCCGTGGCCCCAAGTCTTTCTCAGCCTCTAAGGCAAGACGCTCCGTTTGGCTACCCTTCCTTCTTTATCGATGGCAAAATTGTAGTTTTTCAGGTTGTCCAAGCACTCCTCAATCCGCTCGTCCAGGTTCTCCAGAGTGATGAAGTATTTGGCTTCCTCCTGTGGCAACAAGAAGAAACCAGCATCAAAACCAACATACCCATGTGCGTTTCAAACGCTTCGTCTTTGTTGCCTAACAGAAAAGAGCAAGCGGGTGAGCGACTTCCTGGGGGTGACTTGACCTGCACCACACCAGCCTACCAGAACTGGGATTCAACCTCATTCACAAACCCAAGCACAGGGCAAAAAAAAAAAAATCACAACAGCATAAGCAGACAAAAACGTTACAATGTTAAAGCAAGGCACATTTTAGTATTAAACTACTAATGAATTAATGAAGCATTTCAGAATAAATCATTTTTTAAAGGACAGCCCAACCTGCGAGAAAGCTACATTTCCAAGAGCTAGGGGATGGCCCAAAGCCTGCCTGGATAAAACCAGTATTTATTTCTGCGTAAAAAAGGGCTCCAGTAAGGAGAGGTATGGAGGGAGGGAGCTATTTGGTCTTTTTTGCTGTCAGGTTCATTGAGTCTAACAAGGTTTCAGAGGTATGAGAGATATTCAAGGAATTTAATTAAGATGGCCTTTGCCGGGGGGGGGTGTCCTTGGTTAAGCAAAGATTTGAACCCATGTCTCCTAGGTCCTGCTCCAACACCTCAGGCATTTCCAAACTTTGGCCCTCCAGATGCTTTGGACCACAACTCCCACAGTCCTTTGTCATTGGGAATCTAAACTTAGAAATCTGGGAGTTGTGGTCCAAATCATCAGGAGGGCCGAGGTTTGGACATGCCTGCCAGCATGCCACTTTGGCTGTCCCAATACTAAACAATCCCCATCTGACTATTTACCAGTATTCAGTAACCTTCCAAAACAACAGCTGAAGAAATCAGGTAATTCAGACACACTGGCTAGTCTTAGCCAGAGGGGGCAGGGCACTGAACCAGGGATTTATTTATTTATTTATTTATTTATTTATTTTTTATTTATTTTTAATTTTATTTTTATACCACCCATCTTCCGGAGGAACTCAGGGCAGTTAACAATACAATTAAAACAACAAAACAACACAAAATAAAGGTAGTACAATAATGAAAGAAAACTAACGGCAAGAGGCGTCAAGGAAAAGAAAAGTAAATTAAAGGTTGCCAAATGCCTCCCGATAAAGCATGGTTTTAAGTGCTTTTTTGAAGGCGGGCAGGGACTGTGCAAGGCGCAGCTCACTCGGGAGATGGTTCCAAAGTGAGGGGCCAACCACAGAGAAGGCGCGGTTGCGTGTAAGTGTCTTCCGCGCCTCCCTGGGTGTGGCCACTCGGAATGAGAGCGCCTGCAACATTCTAGTGGGTTGGGCCTCAGCTGACCTTTGGGAGATACGCTCCGACAGGTATTCAGGACCCAAGCCGTGGAGGGTTTTGTAAACCAAAACCAGGACCTTGAACCTTATCCGGAGGGCCACGGGAAGCCAATGCAGACGGGCCAGAACTGGGGTGATGCGATCGTATCTACGTGCACCCACCACCGGTCTGGCCGCCGCATTCTGCACCTGTTGGAGTCTCCGGATAAGGATCAAGGGCAACCCCACGTAGTAAACCTACTGTTTAGCTGGGAAATGAACTGTGCTGAATCACCAAACCAGTGGTTCATGCCCATCTCCAGCTTTGACATTTTAATTGTGTTTTTTAATTTATTATTTTGCCGGTCTCTTGTGTGTGTGTTCCCGATAGGAATAAAGAAAAAAAAAACTGACCAATACAATTAGCCACCAGCCACCCCTGGAAATCGTGACAAGGCCGATGGTACCCCAGCACCCTTACCTGCAACTGGAGCACCTCTTTCTCTCTCTCCTTCATGAATTCATTCTTAGAGGCAGCTAGATGTTCAGCAGCCAGCAGGCGGCGCTCTCTCTCCGCTATTTCTTCCTGTAGGAGGCGTTCCTCCCTAGGGACAGGAAGACAGAGGACCCATGAAGCACCTCGTGACCCAAAACAGCAAGATGGACAGGGAGATGGACACAAAAGAGCCACTAGAGCAGGCCTGCCCAACAGGTAGACCGCGGGCTACTGGTAGCCCAAAAAAGGGTTCAAAAGTAGCCTGCCAGCCATCAATTAAAAAAAGTGAGGGGATAAGTTCTCCACCCCTCCCTCCCCCATGCCAAGGACCACCACTGCCCCAGCAAAGTTCTGGGTCCAGCCCATTATCTCAGATGAGTGGGGCAGTTTAAGGACCATGGCTAATTGAAATCTGTTCCTTCCAGAACAGATTAATTGGTTTTCAATGCATTTCTATGGAGAACCGCTGCTCTACTTACAAAAGTTTTTTTTACTTATGAACATGCACTTGGAAAGGATAAAATTCTTAAGTAGAGGTTTTAGTGTAGTAGCCCTCAGGCACTTTGGGTTGGGAAAAGTAGACCTCGGCCTTTTCAAAGTTGGACAGCCCTGCACTAGAGTATTTATCATTCTCCGGGTTGTAATCACCAAGAGACACAGACAAAGAAGGAACAGATGCTGTGGGTAAGAAAAATGCCAAAATGCACATTGCGGGGCTGCTGGGGCTCTCAAAGAGCACAAAATAATAAAAAATACGTGCCCACTCTTGAGATCATCAGGACTCTTTCATCAAGCAAAATGGTTCAGAAATCACACCCAGGGAGGAAAGAGCTGAACGGCTAGGCCACGGTGTCTGCACTATCGTTGTTCTGAATCTAATGAAGAGGAAGAGTTTGCGAAACCTCCATGGGACTTGTCAGCTGATAGAAAGAGCAAAGGAAAAACCATGGGCTCCCAAAGACAAGAGAAATGGGGGTGTGGGTAATCCTTTTTTATTGGACCACTGAAAGACCAAAGAAAAATGCAAATTTTGGACTCTAGACTGCAATTTTTTCTTGACTATTGTGACGAACCTGGATTTTAGAAACCTCTGCCACCCTTTATAAGTGTGACGTAACGTGATTCCTTTTCTGCTGCCACCATGTCCCAAAACAATTATGATTTAGCTACGAAACAGAGACTGACCCCTGCTTTAACGTTTCAAAATAACACTGTAGTTTATTTAAGTTACAAAATAAAAGAATCATCAGAGCGCAATATTTGCTTGAGGTTATATGTTCATGTTCATATTCAGTTGTTTCCTGAACAATTCCTATCCAGTCCCTAACCCAACCCTATCCAGTCCTTATGTCTAAAACTAACAGCCATCAGAGCCCCATCTGTCATTTCTACACACTCTGCTCTTTAGCCCCGGCTACAGAATATTTGATGGGTTCAACGGATACCACTTCATAAATATTCATAGCCTAGCTTTGCATTCCGTTCCATTACAACTATCCACAGAGGGACCGAAGGCAAGGAGCAGCTTGACAGCCTGATGAAGCACTCTCTTCTCCACAAAAGCTTGCAAACTGTAGTGGTCTAATAAATGCATCGCCTGCTCTAACATTCACCAGGTGATGGGACAGTACCAGTTTTTGCCCAGCACCTACCTAGACTATAGCCATGGCACAAGGAGTCCCCTCCATGCCTGGCACTCACCGCTTTGCCTGGAGACGCTTGTTCTCTGCATCATTCCACGCCATCAACTGACGGTGCTCCTCTTCTTCCTTCTCCTTCAGGATCTTTAGAAATTCATTATTGCGCTGTTTCCAAACTTCGTGTGCAAACTCAGACCTAGCAGACAGAGAGAGAAAAAGACAAGGTTGACAGTACCTCCTGCCCTTTGCAAATGATCCTCTTTCCGGACAGAGACACCTCTGAGCTGCCTGCTGTTCTAAATTCACCATTAATTGCATCCCTGCCCAGAATATTCTGGCAAACAATGGTAGCTACTGGGCAAAAAAGTTCATGATCCATGAATGGGACACAGAAAATGATGTTTGTGAGCAAATTCGACAGCATCGCCCCATTCTAGCTTGCCTTCACTGGCTGCCTGTTGCATCCTCAACCAGGTTCAAGGTTCTGACTCTGCCATGCAAAGCCTTCCACAATCTGGGTCTATGTTACGTGTTGGAGTGTCTTAACGTCCCACGTGCTAATCCCACCCTTGCAGGGCCTTCTTCACAGTGGCTCGAACCTAGTGGAACCGGCTGCCAGAGGAAGTGTATCTGGCCCCCCTCCCCGATGACACTGAGGAGGCAGTTAAAAACCTGGCTGGACAGGGAGACGTTCCACATACAGACCCTGGCAGATCATCTATTTACAGTGGACTCTTGTATAACAAGTGGTTTGTTTAACAGTGTGTCCTTAAAGGAAAAGATTTTATTTACGGAGAAATCTGTTCCTCAGAATGCTGGGATGCATACAACAGATCTTATTGCAATGTTGGATTAATTTTTTCAATGCATTTTTGGGAAATCTGTACAAAGGAAAATTTGTATTAACAGAATTTCATTTGGAAAAAATTAATTCCTTTATGCAAGGTGCCACTGTATTCCCCTCCCGTCCCATCTGCTCTGGTTTCTAGGTGACTGTTTTGTGCCATCTAAATAAATATAGTACAGCCACCCCCTGCCAACAAAGGGAAGGTGGGAGATGGTCCACCCAGCCATTTAAACAAGGTCCTGAAGCGGGTGGTGGGGACAAAAAAATACGTTTCCGAGGCTTCAAAAATTGACACGATGACACCATGAGTCCAAGGTCGGAGGAGCACAGGGGGTTTCCTTCCTTCCCCTTCTAGCATCCCCACGCGGCTCCGAGGTCTTGCCTGAGGATCCCACAATGCAGTGGGACTGCAGTACCTGAACACAAATTTTCGGGGGGGACATGTTTTTGTTTTAGTGTTTTTATTTCTATTTATTCTTTGCTTTGTTTGACTCTAACGGACCCCATGGACCAGAGCTCACCAGGCATTAATGGGAGCAGGATACCTCCCGGAGTCTTGTCAAATAAAAATAAGCAAATGGGGGTGGGGGACCCTCATACTCTACATTGTAATATCCTCAAAACACCATCTTCTGATCAACTGTGTTATCAGCAACCACCACTTGTACCTCCTCTTGTTGTACGAAAGACAGACAGTCAGGAGGAGGAAACCATCTGATGCTGTTTTGACTCCCAGGAACAGAGTTCACCAGAGACTATATGTCTTCTCTTGCGATGGGAATCAACATTCATTTGATTTCTTTCAGGATGGAAAGAGTTGGCATCCCCCAAAAAAAAAATCTTGATGGGAGGGGAAAGGAAGAACTTTCCCCAGCACAAAATTGCACACTTATGGAAAAACAGCCCTGACAATTAATTGCTTTGTGTTTGAGTGAGAAACAGGAAAAAGGAGTCAGCTTCTGGGATTTTCCCCTGAATAATGTCACTTTGTGAATGGTGGTGACTGCAGAGGAGCATATCCCGAGTTGACTATCTTGACTGCGGACACTTGTATCCTTAGTGCTCAGGCTGACTTTAGCTCTGTAAAGTTTGGCATCCTAAGTTGGCGCTACAGGGGCAGTATAGAAATATAAATAAATAAATGTATTAATGAATGAATAAATAAACAAATAAATCATTTTTCCTGTTGGCAAGTAACCCTTTTGAGAGATCCTGCTGAACAGCTTTCTTCCATATTGCACTTTGGAATATTCAAATCACCTTTTTGACAAGATCTTGTACTTTCACAGCAACCCTGCAGGGCAGGACTGGATTGCTATCTTTACATTGCCAATTTTACCACTATCAGAACAACTGTCCATGTACCAACGACCAGCTGGAAACTGTAGAACATGTCTTCTTATTCTATACTTATTACCAAGACCTACATAGAGAACTCATCTCCCCAATCATAGGTAAATTTTGGGAGGTTTTAACTTTTTTTGCATCTTTATTTTGACAAATTTTAAAAAATTTTTATTTATTTATTTGAATTTTATAGTTTTAAAACAGATTAAATGGTTAAACATAATACTGTAACCATGTAGCTGATGACTGCCTTATTGTGAACCAATTGGGGGCGTGGAAAGAGGACAAATCCAGAGCACATTCCCCTTTTGGACTACAACTCCCAAAAGGCCACCGCTCTTGGCGGGGATAATGGGACTTGTAGATTTTAAAAAAAACAACAACCCACACCCAGTTGTCCCGCGTTTTGCACCGATTTCCCACCCACCCACGCGCCCATCCTTTACGAAAGTAACTTCTCCAAGCCTGTCCTCCTCCCTCCCTCCCCCCCCGAAAAGTTTCCCCGGGTGGGGGTGGGGCTGCGCGAGGACCCGCCTCCCAGCTCCGCCCGGCCTCCTGATTGGCCGTTCGCGCGCGCGTGATGGACAGTCCGCCCCTCCTCCTACCCCCTTCCCCCCCAAGCAACTTCCCCCGGCTGGTGGGGGTGGGGCTGCGCGAAGACCCGCCTCCCAGCTCCGCCCGGCCTCCTGATTGGCCATTCGCGCGCGCGTGATGGACAGCCCGCCCCTCCTCCTCCCCCCTTCCCCCCCCAAGCAACTTCCCCCGGCTGGTGGGGGTGGGGCTGCGCGAGGACCCGCCTCCCAGCTCCGCCCGGCCTCCTGATTGGCCGTTCGCGCGCCGTGATGGACAGCCCGCCCCTCCTCCTCCCCCTTCCCCCAAGCAACTTCCCCCGGCTGGTGGGGGTGGGGCTGCGCGAGGACCCGCCTCCCAGCTCCGCTCGGGCTCCTGATTGGCCGCTGGCCGCGTGATGGACAGCCCCTCCTCCTCCCCCTTCCTCCTCGGCTGATGGGGGTGGGGCTGCGCGAGACCAGCCCAGCTCCGCCCGGCCTCCTGATTGGCCGTTCGCGGGCGCGTGATGGACAGTCCGCCCCTCCTCCTCCCCCTTCCCCCCCAAGCAACTTCCCCCGGCTGGTGGGGGTGGGGCTGCGCGAGGACCCGCCTCCCAGCTCCGCCCGGCCTCCTGATTGGCCGTTCGCGCGCCCGTGATGGACAGTCCGCCCCTCCTCCTACCCCCTTCCCCCAGCTCCCCGGCTGGTGGGGGTGGGGCCCGACCCGCCTCCCAGCTCCGATTGGCCTGATTGGCTGTTCCCGCGCGTGATGGACAGTCCGCCCCTCCTCCTTCCCCTTCCCCGCCCAAGCAACTTCCCCGGCTGGTGGGGGTGGGGCTGCGCGAGGACCCGCCTCCCAGCTCCGCTCGGCCTCCTGATTGGCTGTTCCCGCGCGTGATGGACAGTCCGCCCCTCCTCCTCCCCCCTTCCCCCAAGCAACTTCCCCCGGCTGGTGGGGGTGGGGCTGCGCGAGACCCGCCTCCCAGCTCCGCCCGGCCTCCTGATTGGCCGTTCGCGCGCCCGTGATGGACAGTCCGCCCCTCCTCCTCCCCCTTCCCCCAAGCAACTTCCCCCGGCTGGTGGGGGTGGGGCTGCGCGAAGACCCGCCTCCCAGCTCCGCCCGGCCTCCTGATTGGCCGTTCGCGCGCCCGTGATGGACAGTCCGCCCCTCCTCCTTCCCCCTTAAGCAACTTCCCCCGGCTGGTGGGGGTGGGGCTGCGCGAGGACCCGCCTCCCAGCTCCGCCCGGCCTCCTGATTGGCCGTTCCCGCGCATGATGGACAGTCCGCCCCTCCTCCTCCCCCCTTCCCCCCCAAGCAACTTCCCCCGGCTGGTGGGGGTGGGGCTGCGCGAGGACCCGCCTCCCAGCTCCGCCCGGCCTCCTGATTGGCCGTTCGCGCGCCCGTGATGGACAGTCCGCCCCTCCTCCTCCCCCCTTCCCCCAAGCAACTTCCCCCGGCTGGTGGGGGTGGGGCTGCGCGAGGACCCGCCTCCCAGCTCCGCCCGGCCTCCTGATTGGCCGTTCGCGCGCCCGTGATGGACAGTCCGCCCCTCCTCCTCCCCCTTCCCCCCCAAGCAACTTCCCCCGGCTGGTGGGGGTGGGGCTGCGCGAGGACCCGCCTCCCAGCTCCGCTAGGCCCCCTGATTGGCTGTTCCCGCGCGTGATGGACAGTCCGCCCCTCCTCCTTCCCCCTTCCCGCCCAAGCAACTTCCCCCGGCTGGTGGGGGTGGGGCTGCGCGAAGACCCGCCTCCCAGCTCCGCTCGGCCTCCTGATTGGCCGTTCCCGCGCGTGATGGACAGTCCGCCCCTCCTCCTCCCCCCTTCCCCCAAGCAACTTCCCCCGGCTGGTGGGGGTGGGGCTGCGCGAGGACCCGCCTCCCAGCTCCGCCCGGCCTCCTGATTGGCTGTTCCGCGCGCGTGATGGACAGTCCGCCCCTCCTCCTCCCCCCTTCCCCCCCAAGCAACTTCCCCCGGCTGGTGGGGGTGGGGCTGCGCGAGGACCCGCCTCCCAGCTCAGCTCGGCCTCCTGATTGGCTGTTCCCGCGCGTGATGGACAGTCCGCCCCTCCTCCTCCCCCTTCCCCCCAAGCAACTTCCCCCGGCTGGTGGGGGTGGGGGTGGGGGCCTCCCAGGGGCTCGGCCTCCTGATTGGCTGTTCCCGCCCCTCCTCCTCCCCCTCCCCAGCAACTTCCCCCGGCGACCCGCCTCCCAGCTCAGCTCGGCCTCCTGATTGGCTGTTCGCGCGCCCGTGATGGACAGCCCGCCTCCTCCCCCTCCTCCTCACCGGAGGGCCACGAAGATCTGGTGGTGCCTCTCCTTGCGGTGCCGGATGACCAGGAGCTCGGCGGGGTCGACCGGCGGCGGCCTGTTGATCCGGCCGGCCTTGGATTGGGCGGGAGGGTCGTGGCGGCTCTTGCGGCCCCGGGAGGGCACCACCAGGAGCGCCGGCGATGAAGGCGGCCTCGGGCAGCCCCGGAGGTTGAGGAGGACGGAAGAGGAGGAGGCCCGGCCCGACCAGGCCGCCAGAGACGGCAGCATCCCGGCGGCGGAGACGGCAACGCGAGCCTGGAAGGGAAGCCGGAAGCCGAACTCCGGCCCCGGGGCACGACGGGAAACGTAGTCCTTGTGTCACATCCGGCCCACGGCGGAAGAGAGTCGCCTAGGCACCGGAAGTGGGGCTGAGGGCACGACGGGAAATGCAGTCCTCGCCCCCCCCGCCCACCAGGCCGTGGATTCCTGCAGGGAGTGGATCCATCTCATATGCATATTGGGGCAAAAAAAAAATCCAAACGTTATCTATCAACTCATGGGCTCTGAGTTATCCGTGACGGATCAGGAAAGAGATCTTGGTGTGTTGGTGGACAGCTCCATGAAGGTGCCTGCCTAACCAATGGGTGGGAGCGGTGAAGAAGGCCAATTCCATGCTAGGGATTATCGAAAAGGGGATTGAAAATAAAACAGCCAACATTATAATGCCGTTATACAAAAAAATAGTAAGGCTGCACCTGGAGTATTGTGTACATTCTGGTCACCGCATCTCAAGAAAGACATAGTGGAACTGGAAAAGGTGCAGAAGAGAGCGACTAAAATGATTACTGGGCTGGGGCACCTCCCTTATGAAGAAAGGCTAAAACAATTGGGACTCTTCAGTCTGGAAAAAAAGGCGCTTGAGGGGGGATATGATTGAGACATACAAAATAATGCAGGGTATGAGTAAAGTGGATAGAGGGAAGCTCTTCTCCCTCTCTCAAAATGCCAGAACTAGGGGACATACACTCAAATTGAGGGCTGGGAGAGTAAGAACTGACAAAAGAAAACATTTTCCCCCCAGTGCGTTGTTAAGTCTGTGGAACTCCCTGCCACAGGATGTGGTGATGGCCTCTGGCCTGGATGCCTTCAAAAGGGGATTGGACAGATTCCTGGAGGAAAAGTCCATCATGGGTTACAAACCATGATGGAGATGTGTCATCTCAGGGCTTAAAACCGGGGTACTTCAAGGGCCAGATGCAGGGGAGTGGTATCAGGAGACAGAGATCTAGCCTCGTGCGCTCCCAGACGCATCTGGTGGGGCCACTGTGAGATACAGGAAGCTGGACTAGATGGGCCTTTGGCCTGATCCAGCATGATGGCTCTTCTTATGTTCTTAGGTGAGATAAAAATATCCAAAATGAATAAGAATAAATAAAATAAGCATGTTGACCTCTTTTAGTGCACTGAATCCTAGAAGGGAGGGGCTCCTGGAGGAGGATGGTCCATATGGGTTGGCATCAGGTTCAAGACTAAAAAGTGCCAGGATTTTTGCAGGCGTGGAGGCCTCGGGTGTAGGGCTGGGTCTGTGTTGGCCAGTTGAATATGTCGGATTCTTCGGCTTTGGATTTGAGTTTGTGTTACACGTCCTCGCTGGGGAATTTTCAGCACAGACCACAGTAAGGTTCATGCAATATACCTAAAAGATGCAGTATCAGTTCACATACATCTTCCACCTCCTGTCCTTCAGTCTTAATTGGGGAAAGATTCCATCCAGACACTGTTTTTCCATTTTGTCTGCCTGCCCGTCTGCATAAAATATTTTTTAACATGCCATTCTCCTTAAGGGTCTAAAGCAGCTTGGATCATTAAATGACAATGTTTAAAGCTAAAATATGTTCATTTACAAATACTGTACTGAAAACGGTTTGAACAAACACGATACTAAAAAGAAAAAAAAACCAATAAAAGCAGTACCAAAAAACACATTCAAAACTGTAAGGCACAGCGATTCATTTTAAACCCTCATTCAGGCAGCCAGTCATTAAAGGACTGCTTGCCTGAAGAGAAAGGTCTTTGCCTGCTTGTGGAGGACCCGCAAAGATGAGGCCAGCCTGGCCTCTTGTGAGAAGGAGTTCCAACATCTGGGAGCAGCAACAGAGATGTCCGTAGAACATCTGGCAAGTCATCTGGGATCCCATAAGTTCTTCACTTCAGTACTCTGCACCCCATGTGCCACCACCCAAAAACCCATCAGAAACTAGCACCCTCAACAGGAACCATCTTGGGAAAAGCTCCATCCCCTGCCCCACAAGGCAAAAATATGTTTGTCCTTGGTTATTTCTAGGTTGCGGAATGTGTTGCTCCATGCTCATTGTGCATTACTAGACCATTGGGTGGGTGGGGAGGGTGGTAGAACAATCAAATAAGATGAATAGTGGGCAGTGTAGGAGAGATGAAAAATAGTTCTTTGAATAGCACGTACTTAAAGTAGAATTGTATGTGCTGTTGTGCATGGTACAAATTGTAGGGATGACTGAGGACTTGGAAAGGTTAGGAAGAATATGTAATAGATATATGGAGCGGCACAGTCCTCAAACGATCCAAGAAGAAGGGAATGATCAACCATTGGCCCGCCTGGAAATCCCGGAAAAGGGGTCGCCATAAATTGGAATTGACTTGATGACACATTACTGTCATCATTATGGTCATCAACAGAGCCATTATGGCAAAGTGGAGAAAATGACGGACTCGGAACACCTGTGTTTAAAGCCTTACTTAACTGGAAACTCACTGAGAAGTAGCAATGGTAAATCGATCCTTGAAATTTCATGTACAGTACCTGAAACTAATCGATAACAATTTGATGGCACATACCGTGATAGGTGGTCAGCACTGACTGTGAGGCGCAATGGTTATACATCACCTCCAATGTCAAATACAGAGTGTCCCTGAATATCAGGACAAAGTGAAGTTGCATTCATGTCCTGCTGGTGTGCTTTGATTCAGTTGATCATCGTTTGAACAAAAATGTTGGCTAAAAAGGCCTTTGATGTGATCCAACAGGACTGTTCTTGTATCTATGTGAGAACTTCTAGTCTATATTTGTTTGAGGGACATGGTAGGGTTTGACACTTAGATTCTGGGAGAATTTAGATGGTAGCTGTTTCTCATTGCTCTTTGTTTCCTCTCTCCACATTTTGTGGACATTGTAATATTTCTTATTGTTTTAATATGCTTTTATTTGATGTCCTTTTTGCATGAAAATAATTGTATTTTCCTTCCATGCTCTTGCTGCTTTATATAGTGGACAAAGGATAATGTGTACAACAGACCTGTGGATATCTTTGCTGAAAAACCAAGACAAAGTACATTTTTTTGTTGCCGTATGCCATTTATTTTCACAATCTAGTTGGCCACTGGTTTCCAATATGCATGTCTGCAGGGGAAAGATGCATCATTTCAATGTGATGTCGTTGCCTCCAAATTCATAATCTGAAAGTAGTGTTGCATCATTCTGATTCTTGGGATCACCTCATTCTTGATCACAAGCTGAGTCTACCATACAGCCCTCTGAAATGGCAAGAAAACAGGTTACAAGAAACCCACATGGAACAATTCAGTGTGTTCTATGTCACATCCTTTGCTTCGAGAGGGTACTTCTGGTGCATGTTTTGAAGGGAATAATAGTAATATACATTATAATACTAATCTTAGAATTACAGAGCTGCAGGGAACCCTCTGGATCGTCAGGTCAAGTCAAGAAGGCTCATTGGGGAATCGAACTCAGCACCTGTGGCTCCACAGCCAGAGACCTCAACCACTCAGCTCTCAAGCATTTCTAAGAGAGGATCTATACAGGGCCAGAATAGGTTCCATATTGGGCTCTGAGCTATCTGTGACGGATCAGGAAAGAGATCTTGGTGTGTTGGTGGACAGCTCCATGAAGGTGTCTCCCCAATGTTTGGCAGCAGTGAAGAAGGCCAATTCCATGCTAGGGATTATCAAAAAGGGGATTGAAAATAAAACAGCCAACATTATAATGCCATTATACAAAACAATAGTAAGGCCCCACCTGGAGTATTGCGTACAATTCTGGTCACCGTATCTCAAAAAAGATATAGTGGAACTGGAAAAGGTGCAGAGGAGAGTGACTAAAATGATTACTGGGCTGGGGCACCGCACTTATGAGGAAAGGCTAAAACATTTGGGGCTCTTTAGTCTGGAAAAAAGGCACCTGAGGGGGGATTATGCAGGGCATGAGTAAAGTGGATAGAGGGACGCTCTTCTCCCTCTCACAAAATACCAGAACTAGGGGACATCCACTCAAATTGAGGGCTGGGAGAGTAAGAACAGACAAAAGAAAATATTTTTTTTTCACCCAGCGTGTTGTTAGTCTGGGGAACTCCCCAGTACAGGATGTAGTGGTGGCATCTGGCCTGGATGCCTTCAAAAGGGGATTGGACAGATTCCTGGAGGAAAAGTCCATCACAGGATACAAACCATGATGGAGATGTGTAATCTCCAGGCTTTAAAAAATGGGGTACTTTAAGGGCCAGATGCAGGGGTGTGGTATCAGGAGACAGATATCTAGTCTCATGTGCTCCCAGATGCATCTGGTGGGGCCACTGTGAGATACAGAAAGCTGGACTAGATGGGCCTTTAGCCAGATCCAGCATGGCTCTTCTTATGTTCTTATGACCCTGATGGCAAGCTAGGCTAATGTCAACAGTGGCAAAATTCCAGCTGTGCCCTGTGTAGACTGTGATAAGGTAGTAAGATTTGGCAGGAGGAAGATAATATCTGATCTTTTGAAAGATGTACCCAGGGAAATTTACAGATTGTCAGCTATATAATATCCCCAGCAATCATGAAGTACAATTTTAGAAACTACTACTTTCCATGGGCTGCCCGGAGCATAGGTACAATTTGTAAATGCCCCCAATGAAGAATGACTGTTTTACCTAAATTGCTCTTTTTATTTCAATGTTTACCTATACTACCTAACTTTAAGATTATTTCAGACTTGGAAAAAAGTATACGTGTGTTTATATGGCAAAAGAAAAAAGCAAGGATTAGAAATGTCTAGCTACATGACAGAACTAAAACTGGTGGTTTTGCCCTGCCCAACTTGGTGCTGTACTATAAAGCTTCTGCTATGACTTGGATCAAAGACTGGATTTTGATGACAAATAATAGAATACTGCAGCTTGAGAGTCATGATTTGGACAGAGGTTGGCATCATTACGTATGGTATAAGGGTAATATACCTACCCTTTTCAAAAAGCATTGGATAAGGAATGCCTTAGTTAAAACATGGTTATCCATAAAAAAACAGTTTTACCCTAAAGCACCAATGTGGTTGTCTCCGTTAAGAGCGATTACCAATCCTCATACAAGTGCAAGCCTTAAATCTCTAACCTACAGACAACTTCTGAATGCTGATTTCTCCTTGAAGTCACTAGAAAAATTAGTATCAGAAGGTTACAAGTTAGACTGGTGGAAATACCAACAAATATACTCACATTTTAAAAATCTCACTAAAGAGGGGGGATTTATGACTAATGACACTCCACTTGACAAAATACTATCTTCTGGTGATTCAAAGCTTCTCAGTAAATTCTATAGTAATTTGTTAAATGAAAAAATGATTGATACACTGGTCAAAGATAATATGATAAGGTGGGCAGAAAATTTTGGTTATTCTATTCATTTAAACAAATGGGACTCTTTGTGGAATACAGTTAAACTCTTTAAATCTATAGCCTTTAAGGAAAATTGTTACAAGATGTTTTATAGATGGCATTTCCCCCCCCCACCGTTTATCTAAGATGTATAATTGCTCACCCAAATGTTGGAAATGTAAACATGACAGTGGTACCTTTTATCATATGTGGTGGACATGTAAAGAGGCAAAGGCATATTGGATAATGGTAAAATTATTTTTAGAAAGATATTTGAAGATTAAGTTAGAGCTTAGACCAGATTTTTTTCTACTAAATATAGTAGATGTTAATATCTCATATGACCAGAAATATGTACTTCATCATGTAATAGTTGCTGCAAGGATACTGTATGCGAAATTTTGGAAACAACCAGAAGTGCCAACAGAGAGAAACTTCCACGAAAAGATAAGAGAATGTATTGAAATCGACAGACTCTCTGGTTTTCTAAAGGGAGACTACAATGAGATTTCCCAGAAAAGATGGCAAGAAGTAACAAACTTATTAGTATTGTGATATTATTTGGTGATTTGTGAACATGTTAAACCGTTTATTTTTGGCTTGATATACTAAATGTAATCTTTATAGTGTATTTCCTCCCCCTCCCCCACCCCCCCAAAACCCAATAAAATTACTTAAATGACAAAAAAAAGAATGGTTTGTTTTGCACCCCCATGGAAATATGGGGCACCTGGCTTGCGACCCATTGCTCTACAATCCTCTTCCACTTGTACATACGCTGTGACGCCATCTTTATGATTAATGCCACCACAGCAGTAAATGAACATGGAGCTGAGATGAGATGGAGAAGAAAGAAGGCAGCAGAGTTTGGAGAGGAGCGCTCAGTGATTGAGCCAGTGCAGGCATGTCCAAACTTTGGCCTCCCAGATGTTTTGGACCACAACTGCCCCAGTCCTTTGTCATTGTCAGTCTAAGCTTAGAATTCTGGGAGTTGTGGTCTAAAACATCAGGAGGGCCGAAGTTTGGACATGCCTGAGAGGTGGCACATGGGAGAAAGGAGAAGATGAGAAAGCAGGAGAGGAGAAAACAGAAGGCCAACGAGTGAGAAGAGGTGTGAGGGAAGAATGAGAAGGTAGCCCAGGCATGTCCAAACTTCGGCCCTCCAGATGTTTTGGACCACAACTCCCAGAATTCCAAGCCTGTATTGCCAATGACAAAGGACTGTGGGAGTTGTGATCCAAAATATCTGGAGGGCCGATGTTTGGACATGCCTGAAGTAGCCACAGTTCCATTTATAAGGTGTGAAAATTCTCTAGTAACCAACCCCTGTTTTTAACATCATGCATAGAAAACGGGTTCGACTGAAAGTGGCTTGCCCCACTTTCCAACTGTTGTTAGGTGTTAGCAGGCATCAGTGGGGTGCCTGGTGTCAGGCAAGGCTGTAGGATACTACCCGACACTCCAAGGGGGTTTCCTCACCATTGTTGCAACAGATGCCAGGGGCAGCGCAGGTCCCGCTGTCGTTGCCGCACCCTTTCCTTCCGGATTCGCAGGGGGTTGGGAGGAAGTTTTCTTCTTGGCACCTCAGGGTTTCGGCTGTGCCAAAATAGCAGCCCAGCTCTTCCCCGCAACAGATGTTGGGTCCAAAGCAGTGGCCCCTGTTTCGAGGACCGCAAGAGATGCACTGGCGGGAAAAACAGCACAGGGACAGGTCACGTTATCCAGGAGGCTGGACGTGGTCGGGTTCGTGAAGCGTCTACAGCTGGAGGGGCTTTAACCCAGGCATCTCCAAACTTTGGCCCTCCAGATGTTTTGGACCACAACTCCCGTAGTCATTTGCCATTGGAAATACAGGCTTGGAATTCTGGGACTTGTGGTCCAAAACATCAGGCGGGCCAAAGTTTAGACATGCCTGCTTTAACCGCTATCATTGTCTGCAATAAGGCCCCTATCACACGCACACTAAATGCACATGTTGATTTGATGCGTACTTTCTCCAAGACTGGTCACGTGACATTTGATGCGCACTTTCTGTCCCCATGGTAGCACTTTTTTGATGCTCTATTCACGCATTCCCATGGGCCGAAAACGCATCAAATTGCTGTTTTGAAAAGCTGTTTTCTCCGCCACTATGATTAATACGCTTTGATTACTGGCATGCCGGGTTTATAGTTTCTAGTTTTACTGCTGGAGAACACGACAAACATTTTGGTTTTTTTCCTGTACCAGTAATCCACTTTTTATTTTAAAGAACGAATAAATTTACGAAAATATCAATAAATTGAGCAGAATAACAAAAAAATGTGCGCTAACAACACCCCACTTACTTTGATGTGCTCTTCCATTTTCTGAAAATGCGGATCAAGAAATGACTACCGGAGGGGCAAGGATCAGGAAAATGCAGTGGGTCGCGCTTCAGGAGGCGTGGCAGAGGCATGTATTTTTTGTCTTTGAAGCGCATCTTAGTGGGGGCCAGTACTCCAGATGTGAATTTAAAATATAAAAAAGGTGCTTTTTATGTGCAGTGTGATAGAGGCCAAGGACTCTACATCTTTTCTATGAAACCATACAGTGCAACATTAAGCGAGGCCAAGGTACAGCCGAACACCAACACATGCTAGCAAAAAAGACCAGCCCTTGTTTAAAACATGCAGCAGGTTTAAAGGCAACAAAGTCAATAATGATTATTTGGCTCTCTTTCTCAAATGTATTTATTTATATTTACAGTAGGAACCCCGTATCCACTGATTAATTATCCACTGATTCAGTTACCCACGGTTGGCAGATGAAAAAAAATTAAATAATTCAGCAGCCACAAAGCGAGCGATTGTCACAAGCAGCAGCTGTAAAGCAAGCTGTTGTCACAAGTAGCATATGTAAAGCAAGCTACTGTCACAAACAGAGGCCATAAAGCAAGCTACTGTCTCAAAACAGCAGTCATAAAGCAAGCTATTGTCAGGAAACAGCAGTTTTGAGGGGTGGGTGGGCAGGCGTACTCCCTGAGGGCGTGAACTCGGTTGAACCGAGTGGGATATATTTTGGCATAAAGTTGTGCAGGGTTATGCTGTCCAGATGTTTCCAAGGTGTAGGGTCAAATATTTGGGCTTTTTGTTTTGTTTCTCGGCTTCCATTCCTTTGGGCCCCAACCTGGAGTTCATGAATGTGTCTACAAGCAAAGGTCTCCCAGGTACTTCTGGTTTTGACATGAACTGCAGGAAGGGTCTCTTAAAATGAGGATTTATAGGACTCTTTATGCCAGTGACCCTTCTGCTTCACTGAAGTTCCAAACCTTAAGAAAAAGTATTTATTTATTTATTTAATTGATATACCACACCATCTACAATACGGCTACTCTTTCTGTTGGAGTTTTTGCAACCTCGCATGCTGCTTGTAGTAGGTGTGGCTGGGAGGGACCTTTTTTGCTGGGGGTGACTGTCAATCTATCCAGACTAAACAATTCTTGCTTCCTGCTTCTGAATTCAAAGAAGTCAATTCTCTCCTCTGTGCTCCCCCCCTCTTTTCTCTCTGTTGCAATTAGTTGTCTGTTTGCCTTTAATCTGTAAATAATGGTAAGCAATGAAACCTTTTCATTCTTTCTTCCAAAAACGTGTGGGAATACATTATTGAGACATTAAGTGCCAGTTGATGAGAAAGGGGTGAACTATCTGGGGAACCTGTACCTATTCTCATCTGTGAGTCTACTGTGCCACCCCCCAAAACAATGGAATTTAACCACAAATTTGAAACTCTGCAACAATGTCCTGTACCGGCTATAAGCATAATTAGTTTATTATTCGAAGAACAGTACAAAATCAAACCAGGAACCATTCAAATTAATAGCAAGGCTTTTTGAAATGATAACCAAAGATTGCAGAGCATCACTACAGCCCTCATTAAAATGGCCCCCTTTTATTTTTATTTAGAGATGTGTGCTAGTTTATTAACAAAGCACAGCAAAAGTCAGTGTTGTGCATAAGTCCAAAGAAATTCCTAGTCTGTATTGGAAGGAGAAATAGCCAATAGTTCCACACAGGGGGAACATACAAGGAATCTGATCACTGTAGCCGCACCAACCGACTGAAGAACAGTTTTTATCCATGGGCTGTCAGACTGCTGAATGGGAAATAATCCCAGGAGAAGTCTAGAAGAACTGACCTGTGGGCTGGCGCATTCTGTGTCAAGTACACAGGGTGCAATAAGACTGAGTGGTTGCTAGCGGGATGGGGGTGGGGGTGGGCAAGGGAGACTCAGCCAATTTCATTGTGCACATGTTGTACATTGACAATAAAGGTATTATTATTATTATTATTATTATTATTATTATTATTATTATTATTATTATTATTATTTTGCACAGAGGCAATTCTTATTCTCAAGCAGAAATCCCATGATTAGCAAGTTACCATCAATTTTCCTTGGCTCTGTGTCTCGTAATTGCTCACAAAACTCCCCCCCCATCCCGCCGCATGTTCAGTACCCCCATGGCCTACCTTTCGGACGTCCATGTCAAGGATGGAACGCTTGCCTCCAATGGGGCAGTTCTGGATGTAGCAAGCGGAGGAGAAAGCAAGCAGCCAAAGGAGGCAGAAGGCTAGCGTAGGGTATGACATGGCCCGTCTCTCACCCTCGGCTTTCTCTGTGAAGCAGCAACGGAAGAGAGTCCTTCAAGGTTTTGTCTCAATATCCGCAGGAATATATATATATTGCCAGCCTGGTCTGCGTAGCCATGCTACCATCTTTTTTTTTCTTACGTATTTCTCTTAAAAAACACAATGCATTGCCTTTCACACCAGATGTCACCTCTAATGAAGCCAAGGTCACAGGCGTGAGGTCAGTAAAATATGGATAATTTTCTTTTTCTCATTTCCCCCCCAAACTGGGCGGGAGACCTATGAAAGGCCAAGAGTCTTTCTTAATTGAAGAAGTCTTTGATGTCACCAGAGTTAGGGACAAGTTCATGAATACTTGTCTCTGACTTTTTCAGGAGATCTAAAATGGAAACAGTGAGAGGATGAAGCTATGTGTATGTTCAACCTGTGTGAAACAATGGCCAGTACCACACCCTTGGTTTGAGGCCTTAATTAAGATAATGCCTCCCATAATTTGAGGGAAAAGATGTGTCCTTTTGGTGAAAGGGAAAATGCCCAGGACTTCTCTGGTGCTGTCGATTCTGCCTTTCCATTTCATATTCTGAAACAAGACATTTAATGGCTCCCATTAAATGGCGCCAAGGAGGCCGAGGCAGCTGCCACTTGCACAAACACAAGCAATTTCCTAGGACTCGCACCAGGCACTGTCCAGTACATCCTCGAAGAAGCAGTTTTTTTTTGTGCTTGCCTGAGTGAGGTTCAACGCCATCCTTACACAACAACATGCTCACGGTGTCCAAGCTTGGTCCACGCGTGCAGACATGCCATAACACAAGGGTGTCCAAACTTTTTGCAAGGAGGGCCAGATTTGGTGAGGTGAAAATGTGTGGGGGCCGACCATTCAACCACATTTGGCCCCCAGGCCAAACTTTGGAAAAGTCTCTATAACAGTGGTGGCAAACCTTTGGCACTCCAGATGTTTTTGGACCACAACTCCCAGAATTCTGAGCCTAGATTGCCAATGAAAAAGGATTGTGGGAGTTTTGGTCCAAAACATCTAGAGTACCAAAGCTTTGCCACCACTGCTCTACAACATGCAAGGAGTAGGGAAGGACACAGTAGCAACGGAGCCAGGGCCGGGAGGCTGGGTAGGTGGCTGGGGGATGGACAGAGATAGGGAGGGCAGGCAAACCACAAAGCTGCAAGCTGACATCTCCATCCGGTATGGGGAGGTCCAGCTGGTGGGGATGCGTGACAAGTTGAACCACTGGGGAGAAGAGGCCACGGGCCGCTTGAAATTTGAAAATGGGCTGCATTTGGCCCCCGGGCCTGACTTTGGACATGCCTGCCATAACAGGATTCTTGCATGAGCAGATGGCTCTGTCCTTTGCAGCAAGATGACCCCAGGGTCCAGTGTAAGAGTTGACAATTGGGAGAACCAGTGTGAACCTAAGAAACTGGTGATGGGTGGGTTACTCATTAACGCCATCCTTTGCGAGTGTGGAAAAGAACAAGCAGGGATGTTGGTAAGTCTTTGGCTCTGAGTCCCAAGTCCAATTCTGAGACTTTGGTAACAACTCCTGAATCCAAAGCCTCAAGTTCAAGTCCTTATTAAAAATAAACCTTTCCCCCCAGGAAAAACAAAGGAAAGGCAGGTGAGTTCCAAGTTGCAAGTTGCAAGTCCAATCCAATTCATTTGGGGGTCGGGGAAACAAGTTAAGTCCAAGGTGAGTCCCGGTTGAATCACCAGTGAGAATTAAATCTGACATGACAGCGAATCCTGCAAATCAAGTCCCTATCTCACAAATAACCTGAGTTCTGTCCAAAGAGGTCCAGGCCGCTGGCTCAAGGTTGAATCAGCCTTCCATCCTTCCAAAGTAGGTAAAATGAGAACCCAGCTCTCTAGGAGGCAAGTTGTTGTTTGTGTAATTACTGCATTTTCTCGTCTGTAAGATGCACCCATGTATAAGATGCCCCCTGCTTTTCCAGTCCAAAATTACAGTTTCGCTACTGTTCTCTTCTCATTTCCTGTGTATAAGACAACCCTCAATTTTGAGTCTAAGAATTTTAGGCAAAAATATAGTCTTATACATGGGAAAATACTGTGCTCCAAGCACTATGGGGTGGTATATAAATCAAAACTATAGCAGCAGCAGCGCCAACAATTTCACACCTAGATCAGTCTACTCTGCACCCTTTACCCTGTAGTTTTTTTGTGTAAGCTTCCCCATATGCTTTTGATGTTGCCCATGGTTGGGTGAAAATATCTGATCTATTTATTAATTATACTGTTGTGCTCCTCACATGCACAACAAAAGTAAATATAACCATGTTATTAGTAGAGATGGGCACGACCAGGAAAAATGACGTTTCGAGTTGTCGTTTGTCGGGACGGGTCCGTTTCAGGTCGTTTCCGTTTGTTGAGGAAATTTTCAAAAATTTGTTGTTTCCGTTTGTCGTTTGTGTTAGGGTTGGGGTTGGGGTTGGGGTAAGTGGGCTCTTGGAGGCACCTCTCTGGGTGCCTCTGACGTCTGACCCACTAAGAAGGGAAGGGAAGGGAAGCGTTTCGCGTAGCCGCCGCGTACCGTACATTTTTACATTATGTTAGGGTTGGGGGGGTAAGTGGCAGAGGCACCTCTCTGGGTGCCTCTGACTCACTAAGAAGGAAAGCATACTGGCATACTGGCGTACTGGCGTACAGGGTTAGGGGTAGGGGTAGTGGGCTCTGGCTGGGAGGCACCTCTCTGGGTGCCTCTGTGACCCACTAAGAAGGGAAGCGTACTTGCGTACGGATCTGGGTTAGGGTTGGGGTTAGGGTAAGGGCTAGGCTTAGGGTTATGGTTAAGGTTAGGGTGGGTTAGTGGGCTGCACCTCTGGGTGGATCTGACCCACTAAGAAGGACAGTGTACTAGCGTATGGGTTAGGGTTAGGGTTAGGGTTAAGGTTAGGGTTAGTGGCCTTTTCATGCCCTCTGGCACATCCAGAAGTCTCAGTCAAAACCTGGCCATGTGATTGGTGGAATGGGTCCAAAAATTTGCATGGTCCCATCCCATGGCCAGCCCATCATTGTGCAGGTGTAAAAAAATAAAAATAAAAATAAAAATAAAATAAAATAAAATCAATGGAGACGTTTTATTGCAAGAAAAACCCACTGCTGCTACTATAAAAAAAATCAGGCATTTAAAATACCTAATTTTCAAATGTTTCTGTGGTGCTTTGGCGGGTTTTTGGACCACGATTTAAAAATAAATATTGCGGTTGCCATTTTGGATCCCCCCACCGCATGGCAAATGGAGACGACGAGGATGGCCCCCCAGCCTGGTACCAGCAGCCCAGGACAGGAGAGGGGGGAAGGCCGGGGACCCCCCCACCCCAGAAACCACCCCTCTCTGGCAGGCATATTTTCGCTTGCTTTTTTGGCTGGGAATTGGGTTTTTTTTAAACTTTTTTTTCTGTGCTGCTTGGCATCGCGCGATCGCCGCGATGCCATGAACGACAACGAAAAATCAGACCCAATTTTTCTTTTTCAGGTCGGGTTCGAGCTGGAGCGGAGTAATTCTTGTTACCGTTACCCGTTACGTAACGATAACGAGAACCGAAAACGGAAACGAGAATTTCGCTGCTCCGTGCCCATGTCTAGTTATTAGGGATGCTCAGTTCCTCGATGTTCATTGGGCCAACAGGTTTAATCTTTAAAGCCATATACTTTGTCAACATCACCCTTGAGATGCAGATTATGGTAGCAGCATATTAGCATACTTATTTCAACCAAGATTTTCTTCAAATAAGGTTCATGTTACTGATTTTTTTTTATCCATCCATGCATATAGGCTCAGAATACTGTCTTTTTCATTTGATGATGAAGTGCAAGAATGACATGTCCGCATGCCTTCTGTGCAGTCATGGGGAACAACTGAGGGGAAGAAAGTGGCCAGAATCTTGTTGGGTTAGCATGCTGAAGGAATTGCAGGAATGGCCAACAATTGATGAGGTATTGGTCATGTGGCAGCCACATTGCATGCCTGATCCCACATCCAGCACACACCAGACATTTGGCTGACACTCTAGCAGTCTGTCGCAATGACAGCTGTTTCATGGGTCCTGTTGTACACAGACGTGTATGATGGGCCAATAACCCACAACATTAAAAGAACTACAATCCAATCCAAAGCAAAAAGCAAAGTGTGTTGCTTATATAAGGCTGCTTACAACACTCTCTGGGAAGTTTACAGTTGAATTCTGGAGGCTACACATTGCCCCCCTCCCACAGCATTTCAACAGTCTCAGAAGGATGGAAGGCTGAGTGAACCTTGAGCCTGCTACCTGGAATTGAACTCTAGTTCATGAGCGTAGTTTTAGCTGCAGTAGAGCAATTAAGGCAACACTAAGCTGGAAATCTGAACTCCGAACCTCTGTCTGCATCCAGAGACCGAAACCTCTGAGCTACCCAACAGGTTCCTGACTTTGTAGATATCAGTTTATCGGGTAAGAAAGAATGTTGTTATGTCAAGAAAGATCTGACCTCACCAGGTACGCTAGGCCACGAGATGGTGCACTGGAGTAAATATCACAGGCCTTGTCCTTTTCTACAGTTATCTAGCCATTGAAGTATACTGTAACTTGATTCAACTAGCCATGTATCCTATGTTATATTTACAATTCACTAGAAATGCCCCTCAAGGCCATATCTTTTCAGTCCACAAGACACCCCCATATATAAGATGACCCCCACTTTTCCAACCCAAAATTAGTTTTGTAATCACATGGTTCTCTCCTCAGCTTACTTCCATTTATAAGATGACCCTCGATTTTGAGTCTAACAATTTTGGATTAAAAATATAGTCTTACACATGGAAAACCTCTGTAATTCATCATCCCAGACTGAGATAAAAATAAAAAAGTGGCTCAAGCTGGAGGTCAGATTGGCAGCTGCAGCTTTGCAGTGTCAAGGTCTTTAAATAAACAGAATAACCAATAAACCAAGATCGCCTAAATAGGCAATGCCCTATCTGTGTTGTAAAGCCAAAGAAGGACCCCACCTAATAAACTTCCCATTCCATACTTCCACCAGTTCCTTTCCACATCCTTGCCTCATACACCTTTCCAAGAGAAAGGGAGGGGAAACCATTTGTGAGTACTCTGCACCTGGAAAGGGTGGATTCAGAATTGACTTGACGGCACATGACACAGTTTTTGATAAAATTTCCAAGTTGCAATATCAAAACAGATCACTAGGAGGAGCCAGGGGCTATTTCTCTGTATTTCTCCATACTTAGCTCTGCATTGTGGGTAATACACTGAGTTACATGCAAGACTAGCACAAGGGTAGTAATGGTAACCTAGCAGATGAACATCCTCATTTACAAACAGGCAATATGAGTTGCGGAGTAGGGGGCTCCTTCAGAAACTAACTCTTGTCCTGGAGGCTGAATGGAATATTCCAACCAAATGACACCGAGAAGGGGGGACCTGAAAAACATCCACCACAAACTAGTTGAAAGTAGCTCTCAGGTCACCTTAAGTAATACGCAGCATGCCTGGTGAGTGTCTATCATGAACATTTTGAGACTTTCATTCCTAATTTTTCTACCTTATGTCTGAGGAAGTGAATTTGATTCATTAAAGCTTACACTGAATGTTTTATTTTTAGTGGTTGGAAGAGAGGCATCCTCTCTGAGCGAACTAAGTATTCATTTTAACAACCTCGGAAGGATGGAAGGCTGAGTGAACCTGGAGCCTGCTACCTGGGATTGAAGCCCAGGCAGTGAAGTTACAACTGCAGTATGATGACTGATGATGATGATGATGATGATGATGATGATGATGAATGACGACGATGACAATAACAACAAGAACAACAACAATAAAAACAACAAGCTGCAGTGATCACAGCTTTGTCCATTGGACTATGAGTTGAATTGTTTTATATTCATTCATTACAACACGCTCCTTTTTTGTACGCCACCCCGACCACGAGATAAACTTATCTTCAGAGATGTAAATATTTGAATTTTAAAAAGATAATAATCTTTTTGAGACACATCCTGCTATGCATCCAAAGTCACGTGTGGCCACTAATTTTTCTTTTTCTTTATTTTTTTCAGTTACTTTTTGAAATGAGATGAATGCAAGGGAGGCATGATAGCTTTGTAATGGTAGTTTGAGGTGGAAGTTTGGTCACTGCTCTAGGGATTTAGGAAGGATTATCGAATGCCCTTGGAGGACCGATGGATCATAAACAACAAATGTTGTGTGCTGGTCCACCTAGTGACCCTGACGGAGAACAGCAATTTTTTCACGTCGCCAATGGACAAAATAATACAATTGGCTGTAGAAAACGAAGGATCATACAGTAATTTTGCTCAGCCGCAAATGACAGCCGGATATTGATTCATCGCACCTGGAGGTGGTTTTTAAAAAAATTAAAGAAAGCTGAAACCGGACGTTGCAAATAAGCTTCCCAATGCGAAGGGAACACGTGAGGTAGTAATGGATTCGATCCTAAAACTTGCGCCAGAATTGAGGACAGAGAAAGATTTTAGTTGGGGAGAGCACGTGACCGCCTTCGGATTCAAAGCGAAGGCAATAGGGTTGTTCAGGACTTGTGAAAGTAAGGCCATCAACAATAAAAACAACAAGCTGCAGTGATCACAGCTTTGTCCATTGGACTATGAGTTGAATTGTTTTATATTCATTACAACTGATTGCTTTATTGTACCCAACCCTGGGGTCTTGAGATATACTTATCTTCAGAGATGTAAATATTTTAATTTTAAAAAGATAATAAATTTTGAGACACTACTGCTATGTGGTGAAATACTGCTGTAGAATTTATTGTGACTGCAGTTTGCTGAGATGGAAGACACTGGCTGAAGTTCTGTTACTTCGTGTAGTAAGTTTGAACTAGCGTAAGCCCATTGAATCAATGGAGTTTACAGAGTTGGCTCACAAATCCTGATGGACTCTCAGTGGGTCTGCTCTAGTTGCAAGCATGGGACTTTAGACAATATGGTTGTCTTCTGCCATGATACAAAGTATGTGATTAATATAAATTAATCATACTATTAATGAAACCAGACGGTTGCCCCTGTTTCTTTGGGCCTGACATGTTTTAGAGCTAATAAACCATTTCATAAATGTAAGAGAAGAACTTGAAATGCTTAATAGCACTGAATACATGAGTTCTGTCATTTATCAGTCCCCAGATTTGACTTGGCTAATTAATTATTGGGCTTTGAGTCGCCGTCTAGAAAACAGCCTTTGCCACCTAGTTTCTTCTGCTTCAATATTTGCCACTTAAAACATAGCCAAACAGATCTTCAGAGGTCAAAAAGAAATTTCTTTACTGCCCTCCACAGTAACAAGGGTCAACTGGCTGGCATTACCCAATAAGTACTCTTTAAAATCACTGGAATAGCAGCACAGAAGAATCTGTCCCATTCTGTACTAAAGAAGTATAAAGAGACTGGGACAGGCCATGAGATCTCCGTGCTCAAATATGCACCACCCATTGCAACTGAGATGATCACCGATACCATCTGGCTGCACTTCATTTGACTCACATAGACTGCGGGAGTATCTAAGGAGCCCTGCTTCTATGCTGGCAGAACAGATTACTCTTGGGGAGATGCCTCAGGCAAGCCAGCCAAGTCACAAACGTGTCTACATTGAGTCAGCCCGATGGCCTGAACACGGGACTGTGCTAGTAAAGATACACCCATGGATCCGACACAAGGTACCTTGGTGATGTATATGATGAACTGGGTGGGCTGGGGGCTTGATTGAAGGAATAGCCATGGATCCACAGAGCCTCGCCTCCCACCTCTCTGTCCAGCTGCCAAAGCTGTCAGTATGGGAGGGAGGCTGGGAGGAAAGCGGTAGGAACTTAGTGGAACTGGAAAAGGTGCAGAAGAGAGCGACTAAAAATGATTACTGGGCTGGGGCACCGCACTTATGAGGAAAGGCTAAAACACTTGGGGCTCTTTAGTCTGGAAAAAAGGTGCCTGAGGGGGGATATGATTGAGACGTACAAAATCATGCTGGGCATGAGTCAAGTGGATAGAGGGACACTCTTCTCCCTCTCACAAAACACCAGAACTAGGGGACATCCACTCAAAATGAGGGCTGGGAGAGTGAGAACAGACAAAAGAAAATATTTTGTTACCCAGTGTGTTGTTATTCTGTGGAACTCCCTGCCACAGGATGTGGTGATGGCATCTGGCCTGGATGCCTTCAAAAGAGGGTTGGACAGATTCCTGGAGGAAAAGCCCATCACAGGCTACAAGCCATGATGGGGATGTGTCATCTCCAGGCTTAAAACCTTGGTACTTCAAGGGCTGGATGCAGGGGAGTGGTATCGGGAGACAGATATCTAGTCTCGTGTGCTCCCAGAGGCATTTGGTGGGGCCACTGTGAAATACAGGAAGCTGGACTAGATGGGACTTTGGCCTGATCCTGCATGGCTCTTCTTATGTTCTTAACTTTGCCTGCACTCTGGAGCCTGAACAGAGCCTGGGTTTTGCTCCCAAACCCAAAGCCCAGAAAAGAACCCTAACCCGCCCCCCAACAGATACACCAATTTTCCAGTCCCTCCAGCTCCATTTGGACCCATGCAGTTCATGTAAATACTTGGGAAGATGTGGATACAAATCAAAAGAGACAGCCCCTCATCAGCTTGAAGAGAACCGGCTGTGTTTGTAAAACAAACATTTTGGGGCAAACGGATATGAATGGTATTCATCACTTTGCCTCACCCTGCCACTGCCCTGGCAGAAATAAGAGCAAATGGGATATGCTGCCACATAAGAGGGTGGTGGAGTCTCCCTTTTTGGAGGTTTTTAAGCAGAGGCTGTATGGCCATCTGTCAGAAATATTGTGATGGGGTTCCTGCATGGTAGGGGGTTGGACTGGATGGCCCTGGAAGTCTCTTCCAACTCAGTGATTTCATGATTCTGTGATTCAAATTGCTTGAAGGAGCAAACACTCAAAGATACAGACTACAGAGGTCTAAGCTTCATACTCATTCTCTCTCTGTCTCATCTTTCTCTGATGTCCAGAGTCAAGGCGGCTTGAAACAACATAATGATTATCAAGGCTCCGCTAAAGTCAAGTTACACCCAGAAGCTCCGCCTCTTCCAATTCTCCATCTCCATCCCGGTCCCTCCTTAATGCTTGAAAATCTATAAGAGGAGCACTTTCATACCATGTGGACCAAAGAGGCCGTGCATGGATCACATTGCTTGGGCAAGGCAAACTTTGGCTACCTTTTCTCGGGCGGGTAAGCAAATTCTTTTTCCTTCCAGCTGTTGTTTTTTAACAACCTGCTCAGATGAATACTGTATAAGTAACGTTGCCGTCTACTTGGAGGGACTACAAGGGAGGTAGAGAGAATGCTTCCACTGCTGCAGAGATTAATTTCAAAGGCAAATAGGGAGTCTTTCCCAGAAACAGTTCCCCATAGTTATAGGGTCACATCTTTGCTCGTAGAACCAAGCAGCGTGGTGATAGATAGATAGATAGATAGATAGATAGATAGATAGATAGATAGATAGATAGATAGATAGATAGATAGATAGATAGATAGATAGATAGATAGATGGGAGGAGGAAGGAAGAAGGAAGGAAGGAAGGAAGGAAGGAAGGAAGGAAGGGATAGATAGATAGATAGATAGATAGATAGATAGATAGATAGATAGATAGATAGATAGATAGATAGATAGATAGATCAGGAAGGAAGGAAGGAAGGAAGGAAGGAAGGAAGGAAGGAAGGAAGGAAGGAAGGAAGGAAGGGATAGATAGATAGATAGATAGATAGATAGATAGATAGATAGATAGATAGATAGATAGATAGATCAGGAAGGAAGGAAGGAAGGAAGGAAGGAAGGAAGGAAGGAAGGAAGGAAGGAAGGGATAGATAGATAGATAGATAGATAGATAGATAGATAGATAGATAGATAGATAGATAGATAGATAGATAGATAGATAGGATGAAAGGAGGAGAGAGAAAGAGAGAGAAGGAAGGAAGGAAGGGATAGATAGATAGATAGATAGATAGATAGATAGATAGATAGATAGATAGATAGATAGATAGATAGATAGATAGATAGAACTTTAATGTCATTGTCCTATACAGAACAATGAAATAAAAGAAAAACAAATTTAAAAGATCTACATCAGGAACATCCATACAGAAGAATATGTCACAAACATACCCCACCCTGCATTTATACAGAAAACTCCCTCAAAACGTACATTTCCCTGCATTCAAAGCCATCACCGCTTTCAGATAAAAACTATTTCTCAAGTGGCTGGTTCTAGTCTTAATGATCCTTTACCTCCTTCTAGAAGGCAGAAGCTGAAAAAGATAATTTCCAGGGTTTGTGGGATCCTGCACAATCTCTCCGGCTTTCTTATAACTTCCAAAGGTACAACACACCTGGACCGTTCCACACTCTGCTTGTGTAGAACTGTCACTGTAGATGCCAAAGGATGCATCCTAAGTGTGTGTCCTAGAATGGTCGAAAGGGCTAATGCCCGATTTATCCCAGGACCTTTTCCCTTTGTTTTCAAATTACATCTGCCATTGATGGGGTGGCAGGGGTGGCGTAAAGAGTTAAACCAAGAATCCATGATCCAGCCAGATCAATCTCTGTCTAGAAGCTGAGATACAGTGGTACCTTGTATAAAGGAATTAATTTGTTCCAAATGAAATTATGTTAAGCAAAATTTTATTTATACAATTTCCCCATAGGAATGCATTGAAAACAGAGAATTCCCTAATTGCAACCCTTTTTATGTTATACGGATTTGTCCCATATAGACAATTCTGTTAAGCAAATTTTCCAGAATTTTTTATGTTGTACAGATTTTATGTTATACAAACAATTTGTTATACGAGGTCCACTGTAATTTCTTTGACAGTGGCTAGTAGTAAAACAGGCAGACAAGTAAACTTTGTTTCAGAAAGATGAAAGTAGTTGAAGAGAGATATCAATTCCTGGAAGTGACGTAGACACATTTTATTGCTGACTGTTGTTTAAGTTTTTGTAAGGTGTATTACATATGCTGCATTTCAGGGAAAGGTCGGGCAGACGTATAAAAAAATAGTTTAAACATATATATTTATTTTGTTCCATGGACACCCCAGGAAAACACACCTTGAAAAGTACAAAAGGCAGTTCAGTGGCGAAAGCAAGAAATGAATTTAGCCCAGAGACAGGAAAAATTACTTCAACGGACTGCACCATAAAACCACTGATTGAGAAAGTGATGAGGAGGTTATGGTTTTTCCAAAGTGAGTTTTCCATCGTGGTGGTGTAACCCTGCAAGGAGAGATCTCACTTTAACAGTTATTTTTATTAAAAAAAAAAACACCCATGGCTTTGAATAAAAGCAACTATCATTCTCTAGACCTTTAAGCCAACAAGGCAGTTGCTTCACATCCGTTTTGTCTTTGTAAGTGTTGCGCTTCAGACCTGTACAAAAAAAATCTTACTTTACATCCGTCGTGCAAGAGCTGAAATTTGTCTTGACCACAACCCCGGAGCGGGGTCAGAGTGTGACAATACTGTACAGTGGACCCTTGTATAACAGTTTGTATAACATAAAATTTGTACAGCATAAAACATTCCGGAGAGAGGGGAAATTTGCTTAACATAATCAGCTATGGGGCAAATTTGTACAACATAAAAATGGTAGTACATCTGTTTTCAATGCCTTCCTATGGGAAATTTGTATAAAGGAAAATTTGCTTAACATAATTTCATTTGGAACGTATTAATTCCTTTATACAAGGTACCACTGTACCTGGTGCTGGGTTGGGGTATTCTCTTGTCACAGTATGTTCCCAGTTCCTGTTCCGAGATAAGGGATCGTGTGGTAACAACTGTCACGCAACAACCAGTGTCCACCTAGTGGTCAGCGGCTGAAGTGGCATTCAACGTTAGTTTCCCTATGGGAAACACCATGCAGTGCAAATGTTTGTTAAAGAAAGTACTGAAAATTCTGTAGCATTGATGTGTAAATCCCAGAAGACCACTAAATCGAAATATTGAAAATGTTTTATTTACGATATTTTAAAAAAGGGTTAAGAAAGCAAGACAAATTCAGAATTTGTCACGGAACAAGGCCGTGAAGTAACAGTTGTCACAAGACAAGTTATCATGACCTTGAGAAAACGGAAACAGGGACAAAACCACGTGATTGCGACCAACGCTGTCACAGTGCAAAACTAGTTGCGGAACAAGGAAGGACGTGAAGTAGAGAGGAAGAGTCGAGTTAGATACCAGCACAAATATGACTGAAATAAGAAGCAGCCATTTTTGTAGACAACCGGTCTCAGGGACAATTAAATGCAAATTCAGATACTAGGAATCAGGGCAAATTTAGTCCTCACTCAGACATTTTTTTTTTAAATTGCTGATTTATGGGATATTTCTTGAACTTGTTGGCATTCCATTCTTGTGAGAATTCCATTCTGTTGAGGGTTTTCAGAAAAACTGGATTTAGAATTAGAGGTTGATCTAAGGATCAGGTGCGGGTTACAGTTAGAACCAAGATTACAGTCATGGTGATTTGTATTTTCCAGATCCACTTAGAGCCCCAGTGTTCCTCCCCCCCCTCTTTTTTTTTGCCTTTTTAAAGTATTCTGTGCATAGAAAGAGGCTAAAACCTGGGGACATTATCTACTGCGCTTTGCTTGACAAGGCTGTAAAATGTTTAATTTGTAGGCCTAGTTTTGTGTGGATTCTGTAACAAAACGTCTGGGAGTTGAGTCATGGCAACTGGACTTCTTTTCTTGTGGGATCAAAATGTTTCACTACACAGCAAAGTAGCTTCCTCAGTCTGAGAAAAGTTGGTGGGAGGCTTCTCGTCCCACCCTGCTCTGAATAGGCTCCTTAGATCAGTGGTTCTCAAGTTGTGGGTCCCCAGATGTTCCTGCACTACAACTCCTAGAAATCCTGGCCAGCTCAGCTAGTGATGAAGACTTCTGGGAGTTGCAATCCAGGAACATCTGGGGACCCATAGGTTGAGAACCACTGCCTTAGATGGACAATGGCGAGGGTTGTGTGAAGGTCACACCTATGCACCTCTTCCCAACACCCATTAAGTAATGGATTGTTAGCAGTGGGGGATTTAGGGTACAACCTGTCTCCCTCTTATCGTGCTGCCCTTTCATCGATCCCCAGACAAATCAGAAGCACTTCACACCTCCACCAGGAAGGCCATGGATAACATCCCATACTTAATGGGTGTTGGGAAGAGTTGCATAGGTGGGTCTTTCACACACTCCAGGTCATTGTCCATCTGAGGACCCTATTCAGATCAGGGTGGGGTGAAACCAAGGTGCACTATAAATTGGACGCCTCTCACCAACTTTTCTCAGACTGAAGAAGCTACTTGGATGAGTAGCAAAACATTTTGATCCCACAAGAAAATAAGTCCTGTTGCCACGACTGAAAGCTGGCAGAAAGAGGCTGCAGCATGCCTCTGTTGCGTGTCTTGTATACGTGTTAAGTGTAGCGCAAAGCGCACTTAGCACCACAGTTGGCACCACAGATATTGCTCAAATACCAGAGTAAAACAATATGCAAGGCAATGTAGGAAAATGTATTGTTACTGTTTTGGGTAATGGAAGACATGTCCATCATAACGTTCCTCAGCACTACAGAAGAAGGAAGGACTACAAGGTATTGATAACTCTCAAGGTACATACAAATTTGAATTGCTCTGAAAAACGTAGTGAAAGGATCCCTGGACTGAAAACTTTGCTGGTAAATGCAAGATCAGTAAACGGGAAATAAACAATCAGGGCCGATGCTAGGTTTTTTTGCGCCCTAGGCGAGGGGCGGGGGGCGGGGCGGGTGGGGGTGCAGCGACAGGGGGAGGGGTGGGGCGGCGGGTCACAGCGACAGTCACGGGGCGGGCGGCGACGGGCACAGGGGGACGGCGATGGGCGCGGGGGTGGCGGGCGGACAGCGACGGGCAGCAATGGGTGGACGGTGACAGGTGGCTGGCGGGCGGTGGGGGGACGGACGGCGGTGGCCAGCGGTGGGGGGCAGGGGGGCAAGCTGGCCAGTGCCCTCTCTCCATTTTGGCACCCTAGGCAACTGCCTCGTTCGCCTTAATGGAAGCACCGGCCCTGTAAACAATCATTCAGGACCTGATTCTGCAAGAATGTGCAGATCTCACTCGCATCACAGAGCCTTGGCTGGATGAGGCTGGGGGTGTGAACCTCACTCAACGTTGTCCTCCAGGTTTCTCTGTGGAACAACAGGCCAGACCAGGGGGATGGGGTGGTGGAGTGGCAATAGTCTACCGCAACTCCATCCCTCTTGCTAGATGCCATGTCCCCCAATTTCCTGGTTTTGAATGTATGTACTTAAAAGTAGGAGCCAGGGACAAAATAGGAATCCTCTTGGTATATCACCTTCCCTGTGACACAACAGCTTCTCTACCTCAGCTTACTGAACTGGTAACAGGGCTGATGGTGGAGTCCCCTTGGCTCATCGTTCTGGGGGACATTAACATCCATGCTGAGGCAGCTCTGTCAGGGCTGTATGAAGACTTCATGGCCTCCATGTCAACAATGGGTCTGGCCCAAAGGGTATCTAACTCAACCCATTCTGCAGGCTACACCTTCGACCTGGTCTTCTGCCCTGATATGGACAGTGGGGACATTGAGGAACTTTCTGTAGTCCCATTGTCTTGGACAGACCACTATATGGTGTGGTTTAGGCTCGCTGTAACTCAGAGCCTGGCCAGAGGAGGGGGAGGGGTCAGACAAAAGCAATACATCCGAGAAGTATGGGTGATTCTATTGAATCCTTGGTTGAACTCTGGAATGGAAAAATGAGCAAAGCCATTGACTGGATAGTTCCTAAATGTCTCCTTCCTCAAAATAGACCCAAATTGGCTGCTTGGTTTACTGGGGAGTTGGCAATATTGAAACAGGTAGCCCATAGAGCTAAAAGGCATTGGCGGAAAACCCAGATTGAAACGGACAAAGAAACAGTGAAAGGGCCTTTGGAAGTCTTGCTCCAAGGCAGTGGAGGCAGCAAAGAAATCTCTGTCACCATTGATTTGGCACAAAATCACTCAAGGCAAATTTTGTGATTTTTCAGAATAGTCAAAAGTCTGCTACACACTGACCCATGGGCAGATAACACAGACCACTTTGTATCTTGCTGTGAAGAATTTGCACAACACTTTGCAAGCAAAATTGAACAGATCCAGGCAACCTTGGATGCTGCTATTGATGCAGAGCCTGTAAATAAAACACCCCACCCACCTTGTTCTGTATTAATGGATGATTTTCAACTCTTACAGCCGGATGATGTAGCCAGGACCCTTGGGGAGATGAGGGCCACCACATATCATGGATCATAAAAGCTGCCAGAGAAGGTATGGCAGACTGGTTAGGAAGAGTAGGTAATGCCTCCTTACAACAGGGCAGGATTATGGCGTGCTTTAAAAAGCAATGGAGGTGGTCTTCAAGCAGAAGCTGGTCAACCATGAGTTGAGGCTGTTCTACCTGGAGCGGTTTCTTGATTTTTCAATACTAAACTTTTTGGAGGGGTTTCCCAGTCCTACTGCACCAAACTTTTAAATGCATGTTTCATAATCGTCCCTTAGCTTTAATCTTGGATGCTTCTCAGGGCATTGTGGTCAATGCTCAGATAGCTTTTCATAGATGAACTGCAAATCCAGAGCCTCTTGAACTGTTGGGTAGCTCAGTAGTTTAGGCACCAGACGTTGGGAGTTCGAATCCCCACTGTGCCTCCTTGACAAGGATCAACGATCCATAGGGGTCCCTTCCAGCTCTGCAGTTCTGGGATGATGGAGATGATTATTGACTTAGCATCTTTTTGTCCAACTAATCTAAAATGGCTCCTCTAGCCAAAAAGTTGTTATGATGCATATTGAAAGCCAAATGGAAAGGATCTATCCTTCCATGAGACCTTGTTGATTGGGAGACTCTAGGTGTTATGGTCCCAAAAGTAACTTTTCAAAACTCTGCATGGAACACCAGCCCACAAAGATGTGACTTGGTCTGTTTTTGTAGCCTTGCTGTGTGGTGTGAACTCAAATTAATCTGAGATAGTGGGTGTGGTGGCTGCTGGCAGTGCATGTGCCTTGCAGTGTTCCCTATGGGCGTTTATACATGGCCCCTAAACTCCAGGGCAAATGGCTCCCAGCTCCGGAGCTTAAAAATGTTTACCCACCAGCTCCGGAGTTAACAGGAAATTAAGTGCGACCATGCCCACTTTAGCGCGTCCCAGCGCACCTTTCAAGTACCTGCTCTTTGGAGGTGAAAATTATTTGATCCGGTGTAACGATAGTGAGTGCGGGGCTCTCCTTGCTTCTGTTTTTTTTTGGCTCCCGCCCCTTTAAGAGCTACTTTTACAGAGACGAGAGGCAGAACGGAGGTGAGCGGCATGCTTTTCTTTCTCTTTTTCTCCCTCCCCTCACGCAGCCAGCAGCCAGGAAGTGCGGAGGGGGTGGGGACACAGGAAGAGCGACAAACCCCTAAGATCTCTGGTCCAAATTTAAGTGGCCAGCGGATCTTAGGGGTCGTGTATAAAGGCCCTATGTTCTTCTGTTCAGTGCCTTAAAGTCCTGGGAACTGATATGGTGCAGTGAATAGATTGATGGAAATGGGCTCAGGAGACCTGGGTTCAAATCTTTGTTCACCTATGGTGTATGAGAGAATAGTACAGGTAAAAACACCTCTTAAATATTTCATATGCCTTGATGACCCTATTGAAACAGCTGTAGGTTGTAAGTTATAGTTTATCGTGTCCTGAGAATTCTTGTATAGAGATGTCTTAATCTTTCACCCACAGCACCTGAAACCCCAGGGTAAATCACATTTCAAGTCTATTGTGTCAACTGCCAAAAATCGCCTGCATAACTTAATATTGGTGGAAAGATGATTACAGCATCGGTAGGACAAAAAAAAATTGGTGAGGAAAGCCTCCTTCCCTCCCCCCACAGCTTCTCCAACTCATATGTAATCTATTTGGTTGCATAGATAATGTGTTGCCTGTGGGATGGAAGGAGGAAGTCTATTGGAAAACCTTTGCTGCAGTGCGATGCAGCAGAGGCCCTTTGTACACGACCCCTAAACTCCGCCGCAAATGGCTCCCAGCTCCGGAGCTTAAAATTGTTTCCCCATCAGCTCCGGAGTTTACAGATAATTAAGTGCGACCACGCCCACCTAAGCGCGTCCCAGCACACTTTTCAGGTACCTGCTCTCTGGAGGTGAAAATTCCTGATGCGGATATAATGTAGTGACTGCCAGGCTCTCCTTGCTTCTGTTTGTTCTTTTTTTGCCCCCAGCCCCTTTAAGAGATCTGAATGCAGTGCCGGGACGGCAGAACGGAGGTGAGCGGCATTCTTTTCTTCCTTTTTTTCTCCCTCCCCTCACGCAGCCAGCAGCCAGGAGTGCGGAGGGGGTGGGAACGCAGGAACAGCGACAAACCCCTAAGATCTCTGGTCCGAATTTAAGTGGCCAGCGGATCTTAGGGGTCGTGTGAAAAGGCTCAGAGAGAGTTCTCAGTAATGAAATACTTCCTCTTTTTGTCCTGGGGCTCCCAGGGCTCCCACACAATGAAATGGTTTGCATATAAGCCACAGAACAGAAAGAAGAAAGTCTTTCAGTATTACTCCTGCCAGTGACATCATCACACTTCCACAGACGTAACTTATGAGGGATCATTTTTGCTATTACTGTATGTTATATTAGGCGATAGCCCATACTATGGTATGGCCCTTTCTTGTAGAGGGAAATTGGGTGGTGGTCTTGGCAAACTCAGACACCTCACTATCCAATCTAAGTGGTTTGTCTCACACCCTTACACTACTAGCCTTGTGTTTTTTTTAAAGTGGATATTTTTTGACAGGTAAGCGTTCAAATATTTCTTACACCAAACTGTAAATGCCACCGTGCCTCTAACACATGTTTAAAAATGTAATATGATTCCACTGTTTGTAAGTGATTGGGGGGGGATCACCATACCATGCAAGAAAAGAGTTTAATTCTTTGCTTTGTACTGTATTTACATTTTACTCTCAAACGGTTATTTCTTTACATCGTAGAGGGCTTCCTCGGAATGCCTCGTGTAACGTTAAGCAGTGCTCCTTCCATGCCGGAGAGCCGCCCTTCAGTAAATCTGTGGTTTGCCCTGTTGCTGCCTGTTTACATTGGCCATGTGCATCAGTTTGAGAAGGAGGTCTCCCGCTGAGCCATCCAGCACGGTCAGGTTCTTTTCCACCGACACCTGGCTCCTGTCGCTGTCTCCGTCAGCACACGCAGCGTCAACGGTGCAGCTCTCTTTGGAAAGAAGCAAGAAAAAGCCCGGGTGTTAACAGTGCGCTAGGAGGTCTTGTGAACTAGTCTAATGTGCCGGTGTCTTTAGGTTGGCTACAGGCAGGGCCAACACGTCCATTAAGGCGAACTAGGCAGTTGCCTAGGGCGCCAAAATGGAGAGAGGGTGCTGGCCAGCCTGCTGCCCCCCGTCCCCCCCCCGCTGGCCACCACCCACTGCCCCACCGCCTGCCAGCTGCCCGTCGCCGTCTGCCTGCTGTCCGCCCGCTGCCCCCGCGCCCATTGCCGCCCACCCCTCCCATGCCTGTCGCCGTCCGCACCCTGCGCCCATTGCCTTCCCCCGCCATCTGCCGCCCCGCTCCTGCCCCTGCCCCGCTGCCTGCCCCACGCACCCACCGTCCACCCCCCCGCCCCTCGCCTAGGGTGCAAAAAAACTAGCACCGGCCCTGGCTACAGGCAGCTCTCAGGGAGTTATTCAGGAGGGAATAACTCCTTCTCAGGAGGGAACAACTGTCTAAGAAACTGTTGGTAACCTTCTAGCGGGGCTTTATAGAAAGCACCGTCACTTACTGCCTCTGGGTCTGGTTCGCCAGTTAAACAGTGGCAGATAGAAGGGCGCTCCAGAGGGTTATAAACACTGCTGAGAGGAGAGTGGGCTGTCCTCTTTCTCCTTTGGAAGAACTATACAACTCCAGAGGCTTGAGGAAGACATCTAGAATTCTGAGAGACCCTTCGCATCCTGGCCACCAATTTTTTGAACTGTTGCCATCTGGCAGGAGATATAGGACTCTTAGGTCAAGGACAAATAGACTAAAGAACAGTTTTAATCCCAGAGTTAAACGCGACAGATTTAGCACCACCCTAATCAGTTTTTAAGTAGTGTTTTAAATTTTGTAAGCGATTTTAAGAGTTTTTAATAGCTTGTATGGTGTTTTATGTGTTTTATGTGTTTTGTTGTTCCTTGTTTAGAGTGTGTTGTGGAACAGCACTCTAATTTCGTTGTGCATATCTTGCATACGCATAATGACAATAAAAACTCTATTCTCTATTCTATTATGTTGGCCGCTGGTCCGCAAATTTGAGGCTGCAGTCCCTAAAGGTAACCTTCCTGCAATTAGGCTGCATTTTATTTTATACCGTCAAGCTTTGGGCGCTGGGCATTTCAAAACTGCGTTACCATCTGAGAACCGCCCGAGTCAACACGCCCGAGTAATTCTGGGGTTGTTGCCAGAGTTTTAATGAGCTGCTGCTCCTGTGCGTTCAACACCTGCTTCGCCTGCATGTGGTTGGGACTCTGTCTTTGCTGCGAAAAGGACCACCTGCTCATTTTTCTGCACGATTATCCCACCATTAAAGGCTAGAGAAGCCTGCAGACACAGACACAAACCCGGTCAGGACCTGGCAGGCATTCACAACATGACAGCATCTCATCCTTCCACCAACATGCTATTCTTTGCAGACAGGTATCGATATACAGAATATTCAAGTGTTGAGAGGCCTTTCTGGAATGCTTCTAGACCAGAGGGGGCCTTATGCATCTCTCAGGGGCCAAATACAGTACCAGGACATTAGTAACCCTGGATGGACACCACCCTCCCAAATCTTTACCCGTGTACAGATTGTTGTTAATCAATTGTTCAGAAAGCCCCCTTGCAGGCTCCAGAGGGTGCTGAGGGAAATTTTTTGCCCTGCCCAGATTTTAGATGTATTATTTTAATATAGAAATCACTACTAGAGGGTATATGGCTTTTTATTCAGTCAAAGAAAGACTTTTTAAAAATAAAAATAATTTGAGAGTTGGAGGGATGCAGTAATATGTACAGATTTTGAAGGTTCATAGGCACATTTCTGCAATCTTCAGACCTTTAGAGGTCACCCAACCTCACCCCTTGGGCATGTGGTGGCTGCTGTTTCTTCCATGGTGGCTTCTGTCTCGGGCGGGTACATGGCATGGAAAAGCTTGCACCCATGCTCCTTTGTGACCTCGGTCAGCACGCTATGCAGAATCAGACCCTTGGGAGTTTGCAAGATGTAGGTTAGACCACATAAAGGGAAATGTAGGTAGAAGCTATTATCAGGATTTACAATGTATGGGTCCAATTTTTAATTTGTTGATTATTTATTTATTTATTTATTTGCTTGTTTTATTTATTTATTTATTTATTTATTTATTTATTTATTTATTTATTTATTTATTTATTTATTTATACAACTTATGTGCCGTCCACTACTCAAAGGTCTCTGGGTGGATTTCAATTAACAATTAAAACATTAATGAGTTAAGCCTCCTCTGACTCATGGCAAGCCTATGATGGAACAATCTCTAAAAGGGCCTATCCTCAGCTGATCTGATCAGCTGTTGTATAATCAAACCTGTGGCTTCTTTTAGGGCACCAGTCGTTCTCGTATTTGATGCTCCTCTTTCCCTGCTGCCCACCACCTTCCCAAGCATTATTGCCTTCTTATGGAAAGACAGGCTCATTTTCAACTTTTTTTTTGCCTCCCAAGAATGTTCAGGCTTGATTTGGTCTAGGACCCACCTGTTTGTCTGAAGTTAATTAATTAACTAAAGCTAAGCATGACTGTCTGGGAAGGCAACCCTTACTGGTCAATATGAACTCTGAAAATGTTTAACTTGTTCTGTTCATGTGGTCAATGTGTTTATTTTGATGTGTTACTCCAGAGTAATAACCTCCTATGTGCAGTCCAATGTGGAGGGAAGCAAGCAGACAGAGGTAACTGCTTGAATTTCAGGATGAAGGTTTAAATAATTAATTGTTCAGGTTGATCAATTAAAAACGAAAAAGATGTTCAGTTTTAAATGGTATTTTTATAAGGGGCGTTTAACTATCAGGTAGGAAAGACGCCTATTGAGTTCATGAGCAACATGAGGAGATATAAACACACTTCGGAAATAAAAATAAATATACAGTATAAACATTTACATTTATCTTTTAAAAACTGACATTTCTGACTCGTTTTTCTGCCTTCTCTTCCTCCTTGTCCCCTGCTTCTTTCCCCAATATTTATTTACCGTCATTGCAGCAAATGCCCGGCGCTGCACACCGTCCCCCCGCACTGCACGGTTTTCCTCCAGCTTCACAAGGAGAAGGCAGGTAATTTTCCTCAAGGCAACGCAGGGTTTCGGAGGTGCCGATGTAACATCCCATCGCCTCTCCGCAGCAGATACTGGGACCAAAGCAGTTCCCTTTGTTTCCGGGACCACAGGGGATGCACTAATAAGCAAAAGGGGGAACATAAAGGATCGCATAAGGTTCAGCTTAAGCAACACAACTTAACATATGTAGGAATAGATGGCCTTTTTGTGCTGGAAGAATGGAGTGCTCGTGGGTTCAGCAGATGGCGATCAGATAGGAATAATGGCACTGGTAACTAACTAGTTATTGGGTGGAAGACAGAAAAGCTGCATATTTTGCTTTGAGAGAAATCCATGCAGGAATAGTGCAGGAGGAAGTGCCCTATTTTTAATCCTGTCCTGGGAGGACATTCTGTCTGATACTCATCCAAACAAATCAGAAATAAGAACCATAATGACTTCCAAGATGAAAGAGGAAAGACAGGTTGAACATAGGAGTTTGCATATCACTTGGTGCGAGGAGGACACAACACCTGGCTGTCCACCGGTCTATTCCAGGTTTGTCTAACCCTAACCCTAACCCTGACCCTCACCCAGTTCCCAAGAGCTGTCCTCCCCCTGCATTAGTCCTTTCACTTCCAGTAACACATACAGCCTGGATCAGGCCAAAGGTATGACCTCCTAACTAAAGTAACTAGCCTTCAAATTAGGGAAACTTTAAAACTCCAGGAGACTTTGAACTCCAATAACAATCTCCATAGCCAGCAGTATGAGATGATGTGATCTGTAGTCTAAAAATGTTAGAAGGAGCACAGGTTCTTTTTTTTTAATGGTTACATCAGGCATGCTAGTACATGTATGTCAATTCAAATAAATGTAGGTTTAAGGCAGCTTTTCCCACGCACAAAAAAGTGGTATCTACTAAAATTTTGCTCAAACCATGGGAGGTACTAGATTTTAAATGGTAGTTCATTTATTCATTCATTTATGTTAAAAAAAAAACCTCTTTGTGTCAAATGATCAGATTTTAAAACAAGACAACTTTGTAAAACAAGGCTGCCATGAAGAAAGCAGTTTGACCTGAGTGATAAAAGAAAGATTAATCTCCAACACAGAAAAAGTAAAGCTGGATTTGTTTGTAATGCAATTTACTGGTACAGATTTCCTAACATTTCAAATTGGTGGACTTTAATGGAAGCTTGAAGTGATGGTACAGTATCAGCTAGTGAAGATTTCAACTTTCAGGCAAAGAAAATATTCACCTGCTAATTTTCACTGAACACAAGAAAATCCGGTCTTTTTTTCTTTTCTTTGAGCCCCTCTGTCACCAGGCTAATACTGAGTGTATATGATACACAGGAGGTATTTTTTAATATAAATAAAACAGCAACCTTTAAGTTGCTTATCTGACTAGAATTCAGTCATGCTGATCGTGGGGTCTACTTCTGAGCAGATAACCTTTCCTCCTATTAATGACCCTGTTATTTATATACAAATGTCTATGAATATGATTCATCAGTTTCTAGCAAAGAGTTGGCTGCCAGCAGCTTGTAACCAAAATCATACATGATTGCTTTGACTGATTTCATAAGAACACCAGTGTTTTCCATGTTAGTTTTCACCCCTCTTAATGGATTTTTGTTTTCTTTTTGCATGCTCTTTGTAGCTTTTAATGTTCTAAGATGCCTCTTCTAACTCCCTGTTTCTTGAGTATGTCTTAAATGTTCTGGGCTGTATATTGCCCCTCATTATTGTAAGCCACCTTGGGTCCTTTTTCAAGGAGAAAGATGGGGTAAAATTATAAATAAATAAATAAATAAATAAATAAATAAATCTGGTCCATGATCAATCATACTGAAGACTGCTTCCGCCTCACAGGCTAACAGGCACCAATAACTCAAATCTCTGCTTCATAATGGGAAGTTGAGAATGTTCATTTTGGAGGGCACTGCCCTCATTAGAATTCCATTGGACGCATTGGCTACTGGATTCAGAGAAGAGGACTCGGCAAAAGTAACTTTGCCATGCTGTGGTAGTGTCCCTTGTGTAATACAAGCCACCTTTCTCTTTTCTAATGTGGCTTGTTACATAATTACAGCCTCTGAAATTTTTAGACTAAATTAATACACAATCTCTCTGAGATCTTGATCTGTTTGATCCCCAGCTTCCTAAGATGCAGCTTTTTAAAATAGTTATTTTCTCAAGCAAACAAGGTCTGGTTTGCCTTTGCCCTTTTTCTACATGTTTTCCTCTCTCTCTCTCTCTCTCTCTCTCTCTCTCTCTCTTGCACACGGTCCTATCTGCCTTTCTGAGGAGCCAATGGCCCCCAAAAATGACAACGTCACCACTTGGGAAGTTAATAAACCAAGACACAGCTCAGATGGCATTCAGCAGAGCAAGAAAAATGGAAAAGACTGAACAGACAGAGCAGTGTGAATGAACATTAAGATTTAACCCTTTTCTGAGCAGGCAGAATATTCACATCGGTTTGTCGTAGAATCATTGCAGTATCTGACCTACACAGTAGGCACTCTACAACATTTGTCATCTGAATAGCTGTAAACAATATCACACAACTTCAGCTATTGATCCTGTATAGATTTTTAACAGACTAAACTAAACTAAACTAACTAACTAACTAACTAACTAACTAACTATGTGTGTCTGTATGTTGTGTCGTTACAGTTGTGACCGACCCTGCGTGATCCCATGTCCATGGAGTTTTCTTGGCAGGAATACTGGAGTGGTTTGCCAGTTCCTACTCCAGGCACCTACAGCACCTGGTATTCCCTGGTGGTTGCTCATCACTACTAACTAACTAACTAACTAACTAACTAACTAACTAACTAACTAACTAACTAACTAACTAACTAACTAACTAGCTGAAACAAAATTTGTCCCAGCAGATTTGCCCCCGTGCTTTTTACCACAAAGGTAATTGCAACTACCAGCCAAAATAATGGAGCTTTGGCAAGTCATGAGACAAAGAAGCACAAAACAACAAACACACAAACAGACATTACAGATAGCCAGCGATTTGAAAAGTGACATCCTTAATTGCGGAAATCCTACGAGCTGTTCTGATCTTGTGGAATAAGAGACTCAGCTTGCTTTTGCTTTTTGACTGGATTTAAGCATGGGATTCTTTTGAAGTCTGGTTTCTGCCTAAGTCACCTCTCTCCAACACTCCTGCACATCGTGTTTTCAGAGCTCATGGCACACAATCTGTAATCTCTCTCTCGGCCCACGTTGGCCCTGCAGAAGGAGAGGGGTGTCAGAAGAGTCCCGACTCCCGACCGAGTTCAGGATGTGAAAGAAAGGTTCCTGAAATGACAGCCATTGCTCTAACCTTACGACAGATCCTCAAAATACAGTGGGCCCTTGTATAACAGTTTGTATAACATAAAATTTGTACAACATAAAATATTCCAAAGATAGGAGAAATTTGCTTAACAGAATCGCCTATGGGGAAAATCCGTACAACATAAAAATGGGATTACTCCATTTTCAATGCATTCCTATGGGAAACGTGTATAAAGGAAAAATTGCTTAACATAATTTCATTTGGAACGAATTCATTCCTTTATACAAGGTACCACTGTACAGGAATTCCCACATGGCCAGAAGGTACCTCAGAATCCAGCCTGCGCCGGTTTGTTTTGTTTCAGTTTTGACCAGCTGGATGAGGAAACAAAGGACGAGGAACAGAAAACTAAAATATGTTGAAAAGCAGTTTCATCCTCTTTCCTCCTCCAACCCACTCCATCACTCACACAGACCAAACCCATTCCTCTGCTACCTGTCTGATTTCTGTGTCCGGGTAAGACCTCTTTCCTCCCCGAGGGCAGTTCTGGATGTAGCATGCTGAAGACAAGGCAAGAAGGCAGAGGAAGCAGCCGGGAAGAGACATTGCCAGCATGTTTCTCGACGGTGAAAGGCTGTTCACCCGCTGCCTCTCACTCCATGCGTCTGGATCCAGGCTGGACTCTCCTCACCTATTTATACCCCCTTCCGTAGCTCTCCTGTTGCATCCTCAACGTAATACCAACCATCCCCATCCCCTGGGTGTTTATTTCGTGATGGCACCCCAACCTGGACTTACACCAAGGACGGTAATTGAGCCAATTTGGTGCAGAGGCTGCCACTCAAGTCCCTGGGCTTGTTGTTCGTCGTCACAGGATTTTTATTTTTAATGTTTGCATCGTAATAAATTTGAATGGGGCAGAGCACTGGAAGTGAAGACTCTGTTGTGAGAGGGCCTGTTTTGCCAGAAGTGAAGAGACTGGTTTTTTTTAAAATGTCCTTCTGTGTCTTTTTCTCTGCCTACGTGCTTCTGCCTAGTCTCACTAACTTTTGTGACCCCTTCCCCTCTGGTTAGCTTGGAGCTCTTAAAGCGTGACTTGAATCGCTTGATCTGCTAAAAGTTGCCATGTGACCCGCGATCAACTTGTGTAACATCTAATTCCAGCTCTTTAGTAGGAATTTAGGAGGGTCTCATATAGAGGCAGCTGATCTTTGGGTCAATAGAAATCACCACCGCCGCCGCCCCCCTCCCCGGCCTCTCCATCACTTTATGTGCCAGAACAATATTATTTATCCCAGTGAAGCACTGTACAACAGCTAAGAAGGACATATGTTGAAGAACACAGCAAGCATCTTGAAATAAGACAAACTTTTATATTGTTCAGTCAAGATGTTTCCTGAGCCTTTATTCTTTCTTATGTCATTCAGATCACACCTTTACTTCAGATTTGTTTTTTTAGGACGCTCATCTGTGGAGATTCTCAGTCATCCAGGTGAAGTTATCTGGGAGTTGAGTTGTGGCAACTGGACTTCTTTCCTTGTGGGACCAAAACGTTTCACTACTCATCCAGGTAGCTTCTTCAGTCTAAGGAAGTCTGGAAGTTGAGTCATGGCAACTGGACTTCTTTTCTTGAGAGATTGAAACATTTCGCTGCTCATCCAAACAGCGAAACATTTCAGTCTCTCAGGAAAAGATGTCCCGTTGCCATGACTCAACTTCCAGATAAACTCACCTGGATGACTGAGAATCTTCACAGACCTTCCCACCAAATCTTCCAATTTATCCTCCATGTTAGTTTCACACCAATTTAAAAAAACAACTGCACAGTTTGGGGGTGCTCCTGGGCTTATCCTTGAACCTAGATGTACAGGTCACAGCGGTGGCCAGGAGTGCATATGCAAAATTAAAACTAGTATGCCTGTTACACCCGTTTCTTGAGAAACCTGCTCTGGCCACTGTGACACATGCCCTAGTGACCTCCCAGCTAGACTACTGTGATGCGCTCTATGGAAAGTCTCAGGAAACTTCAACAGGTCCAAAATGCAGCAGCCGGATTGCTGACTGGAGTAAGTTACAGAGATCACATTACACCCCTATTAAAGCAACTCTAAAATGATGACCTTAACCTACAAAGCACTGTACAACCTGGGTCCTAGCTACCTCAAAGATCAAATCTTGCGGTATGAACCGACTCGGGTGCTAAGGTCATCAGGAGAGGCCTTTCTCTCCATTCCACCACCTGCACAGGTGTGTCTCATAAGAACACACGAAAGGGCCTTCTCTGTTGCTGCTCCCAGACTTTGGAACTCCCTCCCATTGGAGGCCAGCCTCGCCCCATCTCTGCTCTCTTTCCAGAAGCATGCAAAGACCTTCCTCCTCAGGCACGCTTTCCCTGAATGAGGAACTACCTACTACTATGTTTCTTTTATATGGATTACAGTGACCCACCCCGCACCTATCACTGGGGTTAGGGACCTGACCCGACCCACGATAATTGAAAATCCGCAATATGCAGATGCAGGTCAGGTCAGGTGTCTAGCTGGGGGCTCTTGTACTTATCCCCCAGCCTGGTGCTGCCCCAAATGGGCCTACGAGAGCCTTCCGGGCCTTCTGGAGACCCCCAAAGGGCCTCCCTGCGAACCGGAAGTGACTTCCGGTAAGCCAAAAATAATTTCTGAGGCCTCCGACAGGCCTAGAAAGGTCCTCGGAGGCCTCAGGAATGATTTTCGGCGATCCGGAAATCACTTCTGGTTCGCAGGGAGGCCCTTTGGGGGCCTCCAGAAGGCCCGGGAAGGCCCTCGCAGGCCCTTTCGGTGCAGCGCCAGTCCTAGGGTAAATATGGGAAGCCTGAAACAGGCCTTCCCCCCCCTTACCCCAGGGGGTCTTTTTCATATACTGTGGTCCCGCAATATAGCAGGACTGCAGTATGTGAAGCGTGAATGGGTGGGGGACCGTTGTATTACATTGCATGATTGCATTGACTGATTTCATAAGGATGCCAGTGTTTTCCATGTTAGTTTCCACCACTCATAATGGATTTTTTTTTTCTTTTTGCGTGCTCTTTGTAACTCTAATGTTGCCTTTTAATGTTCTAAGATGCCTCTTCTAATTCCATGTTCTTAACTTGAATATGTCTTAAATGTCCCTCGTTATTGTAAGCCACCTTGGGTCCTTTTCCAAGGAGAAAGGTGGTGGGGGTGGGGGTGGGTGGGGGTGAAAATATTCAAAAAGAAATAAAATAAAAATAAATTTTGGAAGGTGTAATTAAAAAAACAGAATCTTGTGACATCAAGCTCATTTTGACTTGTGGTGCCAGAAGTGTTTTGTCCTTCCCTTCTTCCTGGGTTGCCATGGGACTATGCTCAACATCTGCAGCCTGATAGCTTCCCCTGGAAATGGCCTTCATGTACATTTTAGGTAAAGGCCTCTCTCATATATTTGATATTGATATAAAAATTATAGCCACGGGTCAAAAGTAACTAGCCATTATAGCCCTATATCTGGGAGATCATTCTTGGGGTAACATAATTCTTCTGACACAGTAAACTTAAAGGTATGGGTTCCCCCCACACATGCGTGCTAGTCGTGTCCAACTCTAGGGGCAGTGCTCATCTCTATTTCTAAGGCAAAGAACCAGTGTTGTGCACGTGTGTGGCCATGTGGCTGGCATGGATGAACACATTTCTGCACACGGAACACTATTTACCTCCCTGCTTTTTATGGCAGTACCTATTTATCTACTTGCGTTTACATGCTTTCAAACTGCTAGGTTGGCAGGAGCTGGGGTTAACAGCGGGAGCTCACTCCACTGCGTGGCACCCGGGATTCGAACCGCCAAGCTGCTGACTTTGCAGCCGATAGTTTCAGTGCTCTAGCCCACTGAGCTACCACACCCCCTAGGTCTGACACCATACCTGGTTCTAAATAATCTCACCTCACATCTGTATCTTTCTTTCTCCAAAACAGTCCTTCATGAGTGAAATAGGATGTGTTCCTAAAGCCCTTGGTTTTTAGTCTTGGTGAATATCATTTCCTGAAGTAAATTTTTGTTCTCTTGGTGAAAGGAAATTTGGTAAGAACATGGCGGCAAATGCTTCCTCTGCCTTGACACATAGGCCTTCTCTCTCTTAGTTGGTGCCCAGGACAAGATGGCATGAGGGGGTTGGCACTTCACTTGGCACTTCAGATGATCTGGTCTCTTCACAGCCCCTGCCCACACCCCATTCCCACAGAATTTGTGAGAGGACAACTCTGCTAGGGCACAGATGGCACCTCGCACTGACTCAACGTCATGATGGAAGTGCGACCATCCAGTCCCCACTTCATCCAGCCAAAAAAGATCCCCACACACATATTTGTGCACACGCCATCTGTGCAAGGAAGAACAACGTCCACTGTGGCCTTCTCAAATTTCATATGCATTTTGGATGTGGAATCAACACTCACTTGGATTGCCAAATATAAGAATGTTGGGCAACGTACTCGAGAAATAGCAAATAAAGTCTTGTCTGTGATGCCAAGACAGGACTACAGTAGGTATACAAAATAATGAGCTTCTAGTAACCCCTTGATTAGCAGTTATAAAATATACAGCAGTGCAATTAGCAGAGTGTTCTGACCTTTGAACTCATGGAACTCAAGAAAAGGATGTGCACATGGAGGATATTTAACCCTAAACACAGGTCCTTAGTCACATGTCTTTTGTGATATTTTAGCATTAAGTCTGTTTAGGGCCCCTCTGACTTCAAATAGGAACCTGACTTTATTGTATGTCATTGTTATACTGTCATTTGGAACTGGAAGCCAGAATACAGAGGATATTGGAATTGCCACCCCACTTGGAAGGAAGACTACCAGGGAATACCAGGGAATACCAGGGAATACCAGGAGTGTAGGCACCTGGAGTAGGAACTGGCAAGCCACTCCAGTATTCCTGCCAAGAAAACTCCATGGACATGGGGTCACGGAGAGTCAGTCACAAATGTAACAACACACACACACACACACACACACACACACACACACACACACACACACACACACACACACAGAGAGAGAGAGAGAGAGAGAAAGAAGCATCAGATACTAAGTTGGCTGCCATCAGATATAGTCAAGTAGCACCTATAAAGCTAACATGGCTACCTGGTAAATTAACTTCTTCTGCAGGGTATATCTGTCTACTGAGGAATGATATATATAAACTGCTCAAAACTAGGAGGAAGTAGGGAGTCGGATGGATGCCTCACAATAATCTGGTGTACAGATCTGGTGAGGTAGAACAATTGAACGTTGGTAAACTATGTTGTATTTGTGCCTCTGCCTTTTAAACTTGTATGAAATATATTATGGTCAAGAAACCAACTTGAGACTAGTTTCAGAGTCATTTTGTACTATTTTGTGTTACGGTCAAGCCTGTGACTTAGTAGAGCATTGGTCAAGTCTATCAGGGAATCTGAGTATGTTCCATGAAATGCCCAATCTAGAGTTGGCAAAGTATATCCCGGGTAAACCTTCTTCTTAAAACATAAACATTTGTCACACACCTAATGTGGAAATCATGTTTTTCCAGACAAAAGAGTGCCAGCACCATCACATACTCTGCCACATGCTTGCTCAATTTTAACTCAAGCTGATGAATTAAAAAAGCACAAATATCAGAACCTTGGGGAGACTCCAGTTCCCTGTCCCCCTATTTTTCAGTAAGTTCTTAACCCATAAGATGTCTACCTTTCTCATTCTATGACCAATAAGTTTATTTTATTGGGGGATTTTATCCAAAGTTTTTTGAACACCCAAGTGTATAGTCCCTGGGACACTACAGGCCAGGGAGCCTTGTGGTGCAGTGGTTAAATGCCTGTACTGCAGGTAAAGCTGTGCTCACGACCTGGGGTTCAATCCCAGGTAGCAGACTCAAGGTTCACTCAGCCTTCCATCCTTCCGAGGTTGGTAAAATGAGTACCCAGCTTGCTGGGGGTGGGGCGGGGGCAATGTGTAACCCGCATACTGGAGTTAAAACTGTAAACCGCCCAGAGACTACTTGAAGTGGTATGGGGCGGTATATAAGCAGAACACTTTATAACCTGACATGGGACCGGTGCCTTATTCATTAGCTGCAGTTCCCAGCTGCGATTTAAAGGATTTCACTTACTCCACATAAAATCCCAATAGGCTTCTGGGCATGAGATGAACTGTGGGAAAGTAACACCCCAAAATCACCTATGGAAATATTTTCTCCTTTCCTGTTTTGGCTTTTCTGGGACTTCAGTTACTTCACGTTCGTTTTATCTCTCTAAGTGTTGTGCTTCAGAGCAGTACAAAAGAAAATTGTACTTCATGTCCGTCGCGCAACAGCTGAAATTTGTCTCGACCATGCCCCCGGAACGGGTGCTAAGCGAGACAAATCTGTACCTGGCTCTGGGATAGGGTATTTCCTTGTCACGGTTGGTTCCCGGTTTCTGTTCTGAGACAAGACACCGTGAGGTCACAACTGTCATGCAACAAAACATTCGTTTCTCTCAGAAAACTGTGTCCCAGGTAATGGGCTGGGTGTTACGTTCAAAGTGCCCACCCACCCCGGATGATCACCACCCTTCCTTGCCCTCCTCCATTAAATACCAATAAAACAAACCAAACTTCAAAGCCAGGCAAGAGGGACCCCAGACAGGCAATGAATTAGCAAGCAAAAGGAATAAAGAACAAAGAAAGCCCGAAGGCTATCACCCGGAGCGTTCCATTGCGGCCACGTGGAGAAAGTGAAAGCTAGCCAGACGAGCCACAGACTCCTTCCCTGACTGCAAAGATTTTGACTTTTCAGAAGCGGAATATCAAAAAAGAAATTTTATACCCCCCCCCCCCCAAAAAGGAAAAAGGAAGCTAGACAAATTAAGTGTTTGTCACGGTACAAGACCGTGAGGTAACACTTGTCACGAGATAAGTTATCACGACCATGCGGACACTGAAACAGGGATAAAACCATGTGATCGCGACCAATGCTGTCATGGCACAAAACTAATCGCAAAACAAAGAAGGACATGAAGGAGGTTGCTGGTAAAGGAAGGAGGAGGTGAGCAGAGGGACTGGCTGCCTGGAAGCCTCTATTCCCCCCCCCCAATTCTCTCTTCTCTGCCCCAAACTTTTCGTCCTCAGATTGCCTGATTGTGTTTTTGCTTTCAAGCCCATCTGTGCTCCCCGCGGCCCCCAGCCTCTTCTCCTTGGATGCTTCAAGCCATCGTGCAGTGCAGTTCCCAGAGGAAAACACATCCCAGGCCTGTCACCAGCAGGGAGTGACCCCAGGAACGTGAAATTAATATGCAAAGGGGAATCTGGCTGGGTACGAAGCACGTCAGCAGCACATACCCTTTTGAGGGCTGATGGCTGCCCGGGGAAGAGCAGGCGCAGCAGCCTCCTTGCATCTCTTAGAAAACAGGCACTAAATGTCACCGGTGTCATTTAATTAGCTGGAAATTAAGCAGCGGAAGGGGCAAACGTATTGACAACTTAGTGGAAGACAACAATGGTAATACCACATCCAAAATGCTCACTGGAATTGGCCTCAAATCATGGATGAAAGCAAGGAGTCTTAAGTCAGATGTAAAGAATTGGGATAACAGGCCATAGGAGACATTCGGAGCCAGGAGACAGAAGTTAAGGTCAGTGTGTACATCTTTTGGACTCTAATTCATGGAAAAAAGATCCATCTCCCCCCCCTTTTTTTTTGGATGGGCAGCCAACGGTTAAACTGCAGTACTACAGTCAAACATCTGCTCACAGCTGGACTTCAGTACTGACAGGCTCAGGTAGTTGGCTCAAGGTTGACTCAGCCTTCCATCCTTCTGAGGTTTATAATATCAGCACCCAGCTTGAGGGGGGCAGGTAAGTGTTCCCTGATAACATTGTAGCACTGAGGGGTGGTAGTGTCAGTCAAGGCAGCAGCAGCAGCAGCAGCAGCAGCAGCAGGAACAACAACAACAGTAGCGATGTGGTTCTCAACAACAACAACAGTAGTGATGTGGTTCTCTGAGGGTCAAGCTTGCATAACCAAAGCAGGAGCCTTTATGGTTACGAAGGATTACGGAATTCAATAAACCTAAGGCAAAAAAAGTTTTATGGAAGTTGTCTTTGGGGCAATACAATAAATATCAAAATGCAAAGCTACTCATATGTTCCACTGGATTGCACCACTGCTGAACCAGCCTCACAACAGAAACCCATGAAACAAGTGAGGCAGCGGGGTCTCAGAAAGTGAAACAGCTTGCTCAATCAGGTGCACGTGGAGTCCTGGACACAGCCTTTCCCTGCACTGCCCTGTAAGCCAGCAAAAATTCCCAACAAGATTTGGGCTGAAAAAAATATATATATGGGAAGCGGATACTCTAAGACCCCACCACACCTCTGTGCCCAATAAGAACATAAAAACATAAGAAGAGCCATGTTGGATCAGGCCAAAGGCCCATCTAGTCCAGCTTCCTGTATCTCACAGTGGCCCCACCAGATGCGTTTGGGAGTGGACGATACTAGATATCTGTCTTCTGATACCACTCCCCTGCATCTGGCCCTTGAAGTACCCTGGTTTTAAGCCTGGAGATGATACATCTCCATCATGGTTTGTAGCCTGTGATGGGCTTTTCCTCCAGGAATCTGTCCAATCCCCTTTTGAAGGCATCCAGGCCAGATGCCATCACCACATCCTGTGGCAGGAAGTTCCACAGACTAAAAACGCGCTGGGTGAAAAAATATTTTCTTTTGTCTGTTCTTACTCTCCCAGCCCTCAATTTGAGTGTATGTCCCCTAGTTCTGGTATTTTGTGAGAGGGAGAAGAGCGTCCCTCTATCCACTTTAATGCCCTGCATTATTTTGTATGTCTCAGTCATATCCCTCCCAGGCGCCTTTTTCCAGACTAAAGAGCCCCAAATGTTTTAGCCTTTCCTTTTTTGAGATGTGGTGACCAGAATTGTACACAATACTCCAGGTGTGGCCTTACTATCATTTTGTATAATGCCATTATAATGTTAGCTGTTTTATTTTCAATCCCCTTTTTGATAATCCCTAGCATGGAATTGGCCTTCTTCACCGCTGCCACACATTGGGTAGACACCTTCATGGAGCCGTCCACCAACACACCAAGATCTCTTTCCTGATCCGTCACGGATAGCTCAGAGCCCATGAGTTGATAGATAAAGTTTGGATTTTTTTGCCCCAATTTGCATTACTTTACATTTTGCTACATTGAAACACATTTGCCATTTTGCAGGCCATTCCCCCAGTTTGGAGAGATCCTTCTGGAGCTCTTCACAATCTTCTCTGGTTTTTACCACATGGAAAAGTTTTTGTCATCCGCAACCTTGGCCACCTCACTGCTTATCCCTGTCTCCAGGTCATTTATGAACAGATTGAAAAGCATCGGTCCCAGGACAGATCCCTGGGGCACACCGCTTTTCACTTCTCTCCAATTGTGAAAATTTCCCATTGACACCTACTCTTTGTTTCCTGGATCTCAACCAGTTCTCAATCCATAAGAGGACCTGCCCTCTTATCCCCTGACTGCAATTTTCTCAGCAGCCTTTGGTGAGGGACTGTTTCAAAAGCCTTCTGAAAATCCAGATAGACAATATCCACCAGTTCACCCAAATCCACATACCTGTTGACCTTTTCAAAGCAGAGCATGCTAGTTAATTGTGGGTTTGGATGTGTGTGTGTGTGTGTGTGTGTGTGTGTGTAAATAACAGGAGGGAAGAGGTGTGTGTGGAAAAGAGTATCCTGTGCCGACTGGGCATCTGAGTGTTTCCAGTCCAAAACTTAAGTTCTCAAAATGGTGTCTCAATCTTATGATGCGTTATGGTTAGCAAGCATATCATTCAAAGATGGTATCGCATTAATATTCCTAAAACAAGCCCAACAGTCATACTTGCTCTGGCAGTTGGGTTTTTTTTCCAGGGGGATGGGGGAAATATTGGGAGGTTTAGTTTGAAAAAAAGGTATGTTTTTTGAGCTCTGGGCAAAACCAGGCCATCCAATGAGCAGCAGACAGTGCTTAAATTGGTACCATTTAACTTTCTTCCAGTCGTCCAAACGATACGAAATTGTGTTATCTCTCTCTTGATTTGTCAGTTAGGACAAATACGTTGGTGAGCCCGAGAACCTGCTATCAGAGCCACTTAGGAACAGATGGGGGAATTAATGGCATTACTCCTTAAATCGTAGCTGTACTTTACGTGAGGTAATTTATAGCACATAGACACTCAATAAAATGGCTGAAATGAAGTCTGCCCCCAGGTAGGGAAATAACGCGGAGTAGAAGAGGCACATCTGAGGTGAAATTGTGTCATAATGACCCAGCTACTGCCTTGTCGCCACACGCTTGCTGCGCACAAAAAAATAAGTCGAATCTCCAGGCTTGCGGTCTTCCAAGATGATAACTTTTCCTTAGATTCTTCAAGTAGGAATTGAAAGTGAGGGTTCATGTGCAGTGAAGGACGGGGGTCCTTCTGGCAGCGAGGCAGTGAATCCATTTTGGGTTTTAGTCTGAATTTAGAAGAGTCTAACCCCAAGATATTAGCACCACCTTGACTTCTCCTTCCTGCCAAACTATTGGATCTCCTCAGAAAACTGGTCCAATCTCCTTTGCTCGGATAATTTCAGGATTTTCTTGAATTACAATTGGCGCCCAAGAATGGAATCTCAAAGTGACCCATCTACTACGGTTGTGGAGGACATGGCAGTTCCTATTTCCTCACATCTTTTCCTTCTGGGAGTATCTTAAGGCTGCTATGCCACGGCCGCAAAATCTGTATCAAACTAAAATGCGCATTTCCCCCCCAGAGTGGTCACGTGGTTGAAGTCGCGGTTCCTGTGTTCCCACAGATGCAGTTTAAAGATCCACATCCTTTGTGATCCCACGACCGGGAACCACATCAAAGACTCCATCAAAGAGCCTCGTGACGCAGTGGTTAAATGACTGTACCACAGGTAAAACTGTGCTCACGACCTGAGGTTCGATTCCAGGTAGCAGGCTCATGGTTGACTCAGTAAAATGAGTACCCAGCTTGCTGGGGACGCAATGTGTAGCCTGCATAGTGTAATTTTAAAAAAACAACTGTAAACCACCTAGAGAAGTGGTATGGGTCAGTATATAAGGAGACAACTTTGCTTTTTGCTTTTAATGGGGGTGAAAAGGTTTTGGTGTGGATTTTCCATGCTCCCACAGACTCAAGTACTGGTTAAAAATCCACATTGGAACTGAGACAAGCTTTTTAGCACCTACCAACCAGGTACTGGAAAATTCGCTGGGTCACAGTAAAATGGGCATAACCGCATTTTTTAAAACTCCGCTGGTCGTGGGGAAATTATTTTATGTATCGGATCTTCAAGTACTTTGCAGTGGATTTTAGTGGATGTGGGATAACAGCCTAAGTTTGAACTCATCTTAGGGTCTTCATCAAAGGGTAGTTGAATACAAACCCTCTAGAAGGGATGAATATCACTGTAGCCTTGTTCAGTTACTACCCGTGCTGATGAAAGGAACGCCTACCTCCCCCCATAGTTTCTATACACCATAGAATCATGCAGCTGGAAGGGGCCTCTTAAGGCCATCAAGTCCAGCCCCCTCTTCAATGCAGGAATCCAAATCAAAGCAGATCTGCTTGACTGGTTGTCCAGTTTGTCTCTTGAAAACCTCCCGTGTTGGAGCCCTCACCACCTCTCGAGAATACAGTGGACCCTTGTATAACAAACAGCTTGTATAACATAAAATTTGTACAACATAAAAAATTCCGGTGATAGGGGAAATTTGCTTAACATAATCGCCTATGGGGAAAATCTGTACAACATAAAAATGGGATTACTCCGTTTTCAATGTATTCCTATGGGAATTTGCATAAAGGAAAATTTGCTTAACATAATTTCATTTGGAACAAATTAATTCCTTTATACAAGGTACCACTGTATTGGTTCTATTGTCATACTGCTCTAACAGTTAAGAAGTGCCCCCCCCCGATATTCAAAAGTGATGTTTGTGCAGTAGCAGTTCTTCCATGTGCAAAGGCTTTACAGGCAAGTAAGGACGCATGAGCATAACCTCTCTGTTGATGGATCACTTTCCACTTGTAAAAAGCTTTGGCAGAGAGCAGAGAGCAGCAATGAAAAAAGCAAACTCAATGCTAGGGTAGGGATCATTAGGAAGGGTATAGAAAATAAGTCAGCAAGTGTCATTTTGCCTCTTTATAAATCTACGGTGAAGCCCCATCTGGAATATTGTGTACAGTTCTGGCCACCATACCTCCAGGATATTTATGTAAATGGAAAAAGTGCAGAGGAGGACACTGGAACACTTTCCTTGCCATTTGAGGCTGCAATGGCTGGGCCTCTTCACTCTTGAATGACGGCACCTAAGAGCTGACCTGATTGAAGTTTATAAAATCATACATGGTGTGGACAAAGTAGATAAGGAAGAACTGTTTTCCCTATCAGAAAACACTAGAACTAGGGGGCACTCCATGAAACTTTTGGGTGCTAGATCTCAAACCAATTAGAGAAAGTACTTTTTCACTAAGAGGATCACTGGTCTGTGGAACTCCCTGCCAGAAGAAGTGGTGACAGCTGTCAGCCTTGACAGCTTTAAGAAAGGATTGGACAAGTTCATGGAGAACAAGGGTATCAATGGTTATCATTATGGATGCCTAAGGACAACCTCTGGGTTGGAGAGATAGGCAGGATATCTCTCAATGCCATTTGCGGGGAATTGTAAGCAGGTGAAGACATCTGCGTGGGAATACCATGAAGCTAATGGTGAGCCACTGTGTGAGACAAAATGCTGGAGTGGTTGGGATGTGGCCTGTTCCAACAAGGCTGTTCTTATGTTCTTAAGGCTTAAAGCACCGTCCCATCTTGAGGGATAGCCAGTCTGTCTATGAACAGATGACACTTAACTGACCCACTTCTTCTGGCTGTAGGAGACCTGACACAACTCCAATGGGACCCCGAGGCTGCAGCTGGTAAGGCATTTGCAGGCACTCTAGCCCTAATTAGATGGGACCAGTAAAATTGTATGCTGTATTAGGGAGATAACACAGCAGCCATTAGAGGTAGGGAGGGAAGGGCAGCACAATGACTTTCTCCATTTCAAGCTGGGAACAGAGGACTTGCCTTACAGATCCTAAGCAAAACAAGGATAAAAGAGTTGGCTGCTTATCTTTCAGTTACGGCAGCCATGTCCAAACTTCGGCCGTCCAGATGTTTTGGACCACAACTCCCAGAATTCCAAGCCTGTATTGCCAATGACAAAGGACTGTGGGAGTTGTGGTCCAAAATATCTGGAGGGGCGAAGTTTGGACATGCCTGAGCTACGGCAAAAGCAAACATGACTTCTGTCTCGTGACAGCTGGGGATTGGTGCTGCAAACAGTTCATATATTTCCAGTTTCATTCCAATGTCCTCCTCTTATAGGATTGTCACAAGGGAAAGACATCCCAGGGCATTCCTTTTTCATAAGAGGGGTGTCAAAAGTTACTCTACATGCATTGGTGCCCCCCCCCCCCGAGTCTCTTGCCCCTCAAAATGAGCATTTCCAAATTGAAGGCATGGTGGAAATGGAGTAAGGTGAACTTACCTGGAGAGACTCAGAAAGTAGCCTTCAGTCTGAATGTAGCAGGTCGATTGAAATGCTAAGCTCAAAACTGGAGTAAAATGCATATTTCTTCCAGGAGAAGGGCATAAGCCAGAAGTTTTCCTAAGGATCGGTGGTGGTGGTGGTGGTGGCTATTGCACCAATGATCTGGACGTCAATGAAGTCAGCAAGTCGGGACACAATATCAAACGATCCTGAGTATTGAAAGTCTAACAAACCAGGAGAAGCCCAGCACCAACTGAATGAATGAGATTCTGTACCTCTAAGGAGAAAATGATGGATCTCCATACAAGAGCACTCTACAGCCTCCTGGCTACAGTAACAGGATTTGAACTGGCCCCGATTGGGAGAGGCCACTTCAAGGACCAGCATGGTGGAGGGTAGCTGTTGAGCCACCAGTAAAATCTATGGAAAGAGATAGGAAATAAAGACGTTTGCATATCCATCCTTGAGATACAGTACAGACATTTTTGGTAGTGTTGTGTGCTTCCTAATAACCTGCCACCCAACGTACGCTTCGTATTACATAGTGTCAATCAAAAGCTGGCAGGAACCGTTGAGGTTGTCTGCAAAGAGAAGGATAAAATTGAGGGCAGTCCCCCGAACAAAGGGATTAAGGTGTAATCCCAAATCAAGTGAGCGGTCAATTAGTCAGAAAACTGATCAAATAATGATTTAAAAACAAACAATCAGGAATCTGACAAACAGCATCTGCCCCTCACAAGAGACTTCGGTCCTCTTGGTAGTGGGTGGACTTCTACTGAAAGTCACTCATCCTTCAGGATGGGAAGGGTACAATTGGTTTGCTCTGCTGGGACTCTTAGAACATAACACTCCAGTGATGCATTATTGGGTACTTTTTCTGGAATACATTCCGCACAAGGCAAGCTTTCATGTTCTCCAGAACTCTTTGTGTTTGGATTCTGCAAACTTGGAGCTACAGGGGAACAAGATAACCTGCCATAGGCCATTTCAGGGAGGTTTTTTCTTCTAGACTGGAATGCCTTACAAGTAGAAACTTGGATTGGGGGCGGGGGGGGGGGACCCAGAGGAGCAGAAATGAAGGCCTACAGCTTTTTGCATCTCTCAAGCATTGGTGTCCAGGCCCCTGAGGGCTTCTCCACAAACCCGGATGGAACACACGGGTCTGCAATTTTAATGTGCAAAAACTTCATTTGATCTTTTTTGTAATTGTGGCACCTACTAGCTATTTAATGAACTTGACTTTTCTGTGGTCTTTCAATAAGCTCTTCCGCCACTCCAATTAGATCAACTCAAAAACAATTAATATACGTGAAAGATTATAAACACCAGGAAGCACTAGTTGCCATCATCTCAAGTTTCTCAACCTCTGTGGGTCTCAGCAGCTTTTGAATCCGATCTAGTTACTAAATGAAATCAGTAAATGACACAGAAACAGAGAACTTTATTGGCATTATTTTACAATCCAGCCACCATCCCAAGTGCCATTTCTAGACACAATGAACACATTACACGATCAGGCTAGACTTCACATTACTGTAACTTAAAATTACATTAGCAAGGAATTATCTGCCCTTAAATGACAGTGTGCCTAGCATGATAATGCTGGGATAAAAGATTAAAATGCAGTCGCACTCTGTAATGTCAAGGAAGGTTAATGAAATGTTTTCCGAGTTAAGGAAGGTTTGCCCACCCGCAGCTCAGAATCGCTTAATGAAATCAAGCCAACGTTCCAGCCAGGAGTTAAAGGCAAGAATCAACTGTTGAAACACAAGTGAGAAGACAGTGAAAGGACCGTAAGGCTGAAGGGCCCAGCATTAGTATCTTGGATAATACTGTATTGCAGTGGGGGCCATTAAGAGCTTTCCCAGTATGGTACTTTTCCAACTTCTCCATAAGCTGATCTACTCTAGCTAGACCAGTTTCTCCTGTGCTTGTCATCACGGCCCTTATCTCCACTTATGGTTGCAGTCAAGAAGAGACCCTGTGCCCAGACCAACAGGCAGGTCACTGCATTAATGATGATGTGCCACCAAATCAACTCTGACTTATGGCTACCCTTTTCAGAGTTTCTTTGGTCTACTTAGGCATTCTCAACCTGTTTTTAGCTCCAGCCCTTCTCGGGTTCCAGGGCCCCCTGCCAAGTAAGGATACATCAAGAAGAGGTACCTACTCAGAAGCTTCTTCTGTGCCAGGGCCTCTTAAAGGGGCCATCTGGCTCCCCATTGAGAACGGCTGGTCAGGAGTGGTTTCCTGTTCCCTTCTTCCGGGGGGTGCTGTGGGACCATGCAGTTTGCTCAAGGCTACCCAGGCTGGTTCCTCTCTTCCTGGGAAGGCCCAGTGGGGGAATCAAACTCCCAGCGTCTGGCTTGGCAGCCAGAGACCTACTCCACTGAGATATCCAACCAGCTGTGTGTTTGTATTACAAATCCACAAGAGCTCATACCCGTTTGGACTGTCTCATCTCGGCACTAGGGAGAATCTGGTTCTAGTATACCTCCTCTGGGCACATCGCTAAGCTCTGCCTCACCGACCACGAGTAAAGAACGAATAGGTCAACCAGGCAAATGCCAAGTGAATCACTTGGCTGAGGTTTATTGCAGTAGGACCCCCGTATCCACTGATTCATTATCCACTGATTCAGTTATCCATGAATAGCAGAGGAAAAAAATCAAATAAATAATTCAGCAGCCATAAAGCAAGCTACTGTCGTAAACAAAGCAAGCTACTGCTACAAACAGCAGTTGTAAAGCAAGCTACGGTCGTAAAACAGCAGCCGTAAAGCAAGCTACGGTCATAAAACAGCAGCCGTAAAGCAAGCTACTGTCACAAACAGCAGCCGTAAAGCAAACTTCTGTCATAAAACAGTAGCCGTAAAGCAAGCTACTGTCACAAAACAGCAGTTTTGGGGATTTGGGGTGTTCTCTCTTGTCTATGGTTTATATTATCCACTGGAAAGTCTGGAACCAATCCCCAGCGGATATCGGGCCCTACTGTATATCTATGTGAGAGGCACTGACTCCAGCAGGTTACTCCTACTCATTCGCTTCCAGAATGCAACATTGTTGGTGGTGCCACTTCCCAGTGGATGGACATCCGTTGCCCAGTCCAAGATGCCAAATTCCTTCAACATCTCCCTCGTTGACACGTATCTGGACAGCAGAGAAAAAAGCACCCTCTAACCTCCTTCTGGGTGGCTGCCTGTCAATCCCGGAGCAAGTCAGACTGGAGGCAGACTGGTGTGTTCACAGAACAAGAAGGAGGGTTTGAGAAGAAGCCAACAAAGTTGAAAGCAAAACATGGCAAGGAATGTCGGCCAGGCCATTTTGCTCAGAATGATATGAAAACCGACTAGAAGCACAGGAGGACCCCCTCTATCCATGGAATCAGTATTGGCTGATTCACTTAAGTGTGGTCATTTGCAATCAATGACACCAATCAGCTGAAGCAGTTCAAACCCTAGCAGATCCATTCCTGGGATCCAGGCCAGTTTTTCAAAACGCCTGGAGCCCAAGAGTATAGACCAGTTGTGGCGAACCTTCGGCACTCCAGATGTTTTGGACCACAACTCCCACAGTCCTTTGTCACTGGCAATCTACTCACAGAATTCTGGGTCTAAAACATCTGGAGTGCCAAAGGTTCGCCACCACTGGTATAGAGAATCTATGGCAGGATTTCCACTAGCATGGGGAGGGGGCCAAATTCTCACCAAACAAGGAAGGAACTCATAAACTGAACTTTAAAAACATGTTTTGCTGTGTGTTTACTATGCATTCACTACTATCTGCATTTTCTGGTATCTGCGGAATTGATCCACCATGGTCATGTGTGTGTGTGTATCATCCTGTACATTACCCACTTCAAACATCTTGTACACGAAACTACACCAGGGTGAGCAGGCACGTGCAAAACAGCCATAAGCCAGGTCAGACTGTTGGTTCAGTTATCCCAATGGGGTCCTTTCTGGCAGGCAGGGATTCTCTGACAGAGAAGAGTCTTTGCTGCCACTTGCGGCCTGATCCATCCTACTGGAGGAATCAACACGGCCTCTACCAAGAAGCGGAAGCTCCTGCCCCATTTCCCTGCAACTCCCTGTATAATTGCCGTCTTCTTGTTCTTCCCGGTTTCTTCAACCAATGACACATGGTGCCATCTCTGGTAGCCACACCAGCAATTAGATTAAAGTCCAGTCCAAAGGAAATCTATGACCATTTCTTTCTCCAGAATCTTTGGGTATGCCAACCTCCACCCTGGAACAGTCCCCCCTCCCCAAGTCCATCTCATCACCGTCAAAAACATCTTTTTTGGATTGCAACAGGATATGAAGAATTTTCCAAGCGATTTCTTTAGATCACTCATTGCCAGCCTTTTCCCCAACTCTGTGTGACTGATGATCAGTCCATACAGATGTCATCTTTAGGAACATCCCCACCCTCCAGCTCTGGATCCATGTTGACACTTTGAACCATGCTAGCATCAGTATGCATATTGCTACTGTGGCTTTTAGACTTCCACCTCCCGAGATGAACCATGTTGCAAATGCGCAAGCCGGCACCAAACATTCCCTGAATATTTTGGCTTGGTTTTTCACTTTAGTTCTCTCTAGACCAGTGATGGCGAATCTTACAGAGACTGAGTGCCCAAACTGCAATTCAAAACCCACTAATTTTTTTGCAAAGTGCCAATACAACAATTTAACCTGAATACAGATGGCTGTGAAGCGGCGATGTCGGGTGCCGACAGAAAGGGCTCCGAGTGCCATCTTTGGCACCCGTGCCATAGATTCACCAACACTGCTCTAGACTAAACCTATGCCTTTAAATATTTCTTCTAGATTTTTGTATGTTCTTCAAATGATATATGTCTCTCATATTGACATCCTTCCCTTCTAAATGCTTTTTAGAGACATGTGTCTACGTATTTGTCTGAACTTTGCTCTGCTCTGAATAAATTTGCACCTCTAAATATTTTCTTCTGAGTTAGATTCCTGTCAGGATCTTTTAAAACCTTTGCTGATATATTTAAAACGACATGCTTTTTCAAGGAGATAGCCATACTGGCTCATTGCAACAAAGAACTCTGTTACACCTTTGAGACCTACCTGTTTTATTGGGCATAACCGTCTGTACTGCTTATGCCAAACAGCAAATGTGTGTGGATGTCCCCCAGAACCCCCCCCCCGGGACCTACTTGTCAGTGTTACGGGTAGCACAGCACTCTTTGCTGCTGCTGCTGCTTCTACTGCCGTGCTTGCTGCCTGTCATCTATCCTTCTGTTCGGCATAAGCGACTGCTTTGGGCTTTTCCAGGGATATCCTATTAGCATTCCTTTTTTGGGGGTGTTTGCATTTCCCCCAATCAGCATCCCCCTTCCACCGCACCAGAAAGCCACTGTGAGCCACGGTGTGAAACAGGTGAGAAAGGGAAGAACACGGGGCCTGATTAATCTCCCTGTACGCATGCGGATGGAAGATCGTAACCCCACTGTCGCTCTCCATGGGCACAGAGAGTTTAAAGATGGGACTTCCTTCAAAGACAGAGGCTTTCCATGTGACTAGTGTGTTCATCTCCCTCTCGGAGAAATCTGTCACGTGTGCACCTGTACTGGCCAACTCTAATGCGACACAAATTAAGGTTCACCTCAGGGTTATGCAGCCTTGCGCCAGACACACACACACACACACAGACACAAAATGCAAGACAAGTGCTGTTAAGCCCAAGCACGATCAGCGGCTTCTGACCGTCATTTTATTAAGGCTTGCATTTTCATCTGCTCGGCAGGCACTTTTCCAACTTAGTTGCACAGGAGAAAATCAAGTGTGACGACAGACGGGCCCGCACGTATGACACACAGACTTTTCTTTTTATACAGGTTGCACAGCCAAGGAAAATTGGCACCAACTTTGTTTCACCACTGCCCTCTGTTTTCCCCTTTGCCAGGCAGTTAACGTGGACATTCAGAGCAGGCAACCTGTTTTCTTTTCACTTTGTATTTCTGCAAAAACAAGAACAGCAACACCGCCACACACACACACACACACCCCAGACACCCGGAGGGTGCCAATAACAGACAGGTGTCACAAGAAGTCTTGTGATAGGCCAAGAATCTGGCTCTGACATAGGGCAACCTTGTAAAGTCAACAACCTCCAAAAGATGTAACCACTAACAGTCCCTGCTCAGATCTTACCAACAATCCCCCAAGCCAGGGCAACCAAGCCAGAGCAAACAATGCTTCCCAAATCCTGGTATTTTCTTCCCTACAACCCCAAAAACCTCTCTTACAGAATAGATCTTCTGGGAAGTGGCTCCATGGCTGGACTCTACCACACGGAGGAAGCCATGTGCATTTCGGTTGTCTGAAAAGTGGCAGAAATAGAACAGAACACTGTGCAGTTGCACGGACGCCACTTCTGCAAATCAAATGAGATGTTTGGAACAAAAAGTTAAGAAAAGCGTATGGCTTTATTATCCTTTGATCACTTAGAGCTCTGGCGCAACGTACAACGCTACAGCCCCGCCTAGTCTCTCGCGGGGGGCAATAAGTGCTCCTCAGAAATGTACAGAGCTATGATTCTGCAAGGGTTGTGTCGCAGGCCCCCTTGCGTGACTCAATTGAGAGAGAGAGAGAGAAAGAGAGAGAGAGAGATGGAGACCCTTGGCTTCTCCTTCTCCTGGGCCCCTCCGTCGCTTGCTAAGTTTTGTCCACCACCCATCTCTGGTAGCCACACCAGGACAAGGCGTGTCAGAAGTGGACCCTCGTGATGTCGTGCGTGGCGACCAACCTTTTGCAATTCATGCAGAGTATCGATAAAGATTTCTGCTTCTCAGCCAGGCAGGAGCGACAGACGAGGTGGCCGCAGGGGAGCTGGTAAACGGGTTCGGTCTTGAAGTACACAGAAAAAGTCCGAGAGCAAGAAGAACAGCTTTGGCTGCTGCCGCCGCCGCCGATCCAGGTGTGCTCTGCAGAAACATAAAATGAGAACACCTACTGAGAAGGAAGACATGTCCACAAACTCCCGCAGAAACTGCCGAGCAGCAGAGCTTCCCAGTGGCGGCCAGAGATTGGAAAGCTTTTGAGTTTTTGGAAGAATTGCACAACTTAACGAAGGCTTGGGACCTTGGGGATAAATGGTGAGATGAGGAGGATGCTTCATGAAATGCATCTCTTTCCAAAGCTTTTTGCTCCTCTTACTGGGCCCAACCCTCTGGGGTGAGGGAAGCTGCAAGGAAAGTTGAATTCAGTAGGACCCCCGTATCCACTGATTCATTATCCACTGATTCAGTTATCCACGGCTGGCAGAGGGAAAAATGAAATAATTCAGCAGCCACAAAGCAAGCTGTTGTCACAAACAGCGGCTGTAAAGCAAGCTATTGTCACAAACAGCATCTGTAAAAAAAGCTACTGTCACAAACAGTGGCCATAAAGCAAGCTACTGTCTCAAAACAGCAGTCATAAAGCAAGCTACTGTGAGGAAAGAGCAGTTTGGGGGTTGGTGGGCAGGCATTCTCTCTTATCCACAGTTTTCATTATCCACAGGAAGGCCTGGAACCAATCCCCAGCGGCTACCAGGGTCCTACTATGTATCCAGTCATCCAAGAAACCAAAAATACTGGGATCCTGCAGCATGAAAAGAATTAGCACTCCAGTCACAAATGAGCAAACCCAGCAGATGGGTTTGGCCAACTGCAGTCTCCAAGACCATCATTTTCTGCCTTCCCACGCTTGAAGACATTCGCAAACATACAAATCAATGTCATTAATGTGTGCCAATTGTGCTGGTTTGATGCCATCTACCTGGCAGATCTACAGAGCAGAACAGGCTGACTTGGTGCTTCTGTAATAATGAAGCATCAGTTGAGGACAGATGTGGGCACCAACCAAAGCAGAAACTGAATGTTTAAGCTCTGACGCATCTGAGTGACAGATAAACCCAAAACTATGCAGAACCGGAACCAGTGGGATGCAAAGGTTGATCTGTTTTCCTCCTGGGGGTGGGGAGGGGAAATACACTTAAGCTACACACTACAATCCTTAAACCCTGACTACCGAATCATGTTTTAAGACAGCTTAATGAGAAACCTGCTCCTTGCTTAGCAAAATGCAGAGGGCCGTCTATGTCAGAAGTAGGGTGGCGGTGGTGATGGTGGTGGGAATGAAGAAAGATGGCTTCATGAATCACAGAATCATAGAGTTGGAAGACACCTCAAGGGCCATCCAGTCCAACCCCCTGCCATGCAGGAACCCCCATCACAGTAACCCCGAGAGATGCCCACCTAGCCTCTGCTTAAAAACCTCCAAAGAAGGAGACTCCATCAACCTCCTTTGTGGCAGCATATTCCACTGCCAAACAGCTCTAACAGTCATGAAGTTCTTCCTAATGTTTAAATTGAATCTCTTTTCCTGTAGTTTGAGACCACTGCCCCGTGTCCTAGTCTCTGAAGCCATGAAAACCAAACCAGTCCCTTGTTCAATGTGACATCCTTTCAAATATTTAAACATAGCTATCCTATCTCTTCTCAGTCTTCTTTTTGTAAGGCTAAACATTCCCAGCACCCTAAGCTTCTCCTAAGACATTTCTTCCAGACCCTCAATCATCTTGTTCGACCTCCCACTATGGCTGTGGAATGCAGCCACAGAGTTGGGAAACCACAGTGACAAGCTTGGCCTGTCTGAAAGGGACCCATCTGCTCCTCTATCCGTTTGTCTGGCAATGGATAAAGCCAGATCCTTTTAAGGAGCAAGGCAGGGTAAAAATATTTCTAATAAATTAAGTAAAAAAGAACCCCAATGATATTTTAACATCAAATTAGTACACATCACAATTTAACATATATAAAAATATTTTTGACTTAAGTTGTCCTTTTAAAAAAAAATTCTGATTATATCGGATCGCTCCATGCTTCCAGGTGCTCCAATCTGGGTAGGAGTTTGGCCGGCCGAACCCTAACCCCCGCCCCCAAAGCCAATAGCCAATCACGTTGTGGGCTAAGTGGGGAGAACCCCCTCCTGCCTCCTTGCCAGAGCAATAAGCTGCCAGCGGCCGCAGGGAGAGGTCTGCGAAGCTCCTGCCAGGATCGGAGTGCTGCTGGAGAAAACGGACCCTGGCATCACACGACAACTGGTAAGTGACCCTGCCAGACTGGGGTGGTGGTGGTGGTGGCAGGCGGCACCTATGAAACGCTCCGTGGACTTCGTGCCCGTCTCTAATTTAAACGACTTAAAAGTAGTCTTTGCTTTGTTTTCGGGATCCGAGTTCCTTGCAGGGTGAATGGGAGATGGCCCCCTCTGCTAACCCCAACAACGGTTTCCTGACCCTTTTTTGGGAACAGAACACCCCCCCAGCGCCGCCGCCCGAACCACTTCCTCCTGGACGTCAGGCCTCTTTACCGTGGGCGCCGCTGGCGTTCCACAGACCGCTGGAGCTTCCGCCGTGGTGTGGCTGCTGCTGGCCTTTCGCCAAGGGCGTGGTGAACCAAGGCATGGTGCTGAGGGCTGAGTTCAAGGCACTGTCCAAGCTTTGGGAAAGCCTCTGCTCGTGAGAGACCAGGCCTGCAAAGAGAAGGGCAGAAGCCTAGAAAGAGACGTCTGGGGTGCCCGCCAAGCGATTCAAGCAGCAAGACCCACCATCGGCCATACAGGTGCCTCGCCGTTCTCAGGCAACTGCATTCAAGAGGAACCATCACCTCCTTTATTTTCTTTCCAGGAGGGACGTAGGTGGCTCAGCACCAGCACCCCACCACTCCAAATCAAATATATCAGGCCTGCCCAACAGGTAGACCGTGGGCTACTGGTAGCCCGTGAAGGGTTCAAAAGTAGCCCAACGGCCATATATATAAAAAAGAAAGGGGATAAGTTATCCACCCCTCTCTCCCCCATCCCAAGGACCACCACTGCCCCAGCAAAGTTCTGGGTCTGCCAGCCCACTGTCTCAGCCGAGTGGGGCAGTTCAAGGGCCATGGCACATTGAAATCTCTTCCCTCTAAAACAGATTAATTGGTTTTCAATGTATTCCTATGGGAAATCGCTGCTCTACATACGTTTTTAAAAAACTTATGAGCATGTGCTAGAAACCGATAAAAATCGTAAGTAGAGGTTTTAGTGTAGTAGCCCTCAGGCACTTTGGTCCGGATAAAGTAGACCTTGGCCTGTTCAAAGCTGAACAGCCCTGAAATCTATGATTATTAAGAACCTCCTTGGTAGTTGATGAGACAAGGGGACCCCTGTGCAACTAACTCCCCGCATTCCATCCTGATCCCTCGACGAAGCTGACCAACAGGGCATTGCCTCCTGGCTCTGCAGCTCAAGACTTACTGCTCCAAAAAATGGAGGCACCATCTAGACTGCCAAGGACACACACACACATCAAGACATTTATCCAATTCACCCACGGTGTGAAAGGAAAGGGGCTTTGGAAGAGCAAAAGTTCCATTCCAAGAATGACCCCTGTCTGTTTGCTTGTCCTCTCTGAGCCTCTCTAGCCAACACCATGAAGAAGAGAGACAGCGTAACGATGCATGTTCATTTAGCTACACAGAGGAACGCCGCAACCGTTTCTAAGCATGGTGGGGCCTCCTGCAACCATGCTTGGCCTTGCAAACTGGTACAGTGGTGACCCCGACTTAAGAGCAGCTCGACTTAAGAGCAGAAAACTGTTGGCATCCCTGCTGGAAAATGGGCAGTATAGAAATAAAACAAACAAACAAATAAATAAGAAATAATAAATTTTAACTGCCGCCTTACAAATTTTAGATATGGTCTGCAAATATTTTTTCCATGTTTTTGATTTTTTAACTTTTTTTTCAATTTTTAGATAGGTGCCCCAACTTAAGAGTAGTTCGACTTAAGAGCATGCATTCGGAACGGGTTAAATTCGTAAGTCGAGGTACCACTGTACACCAATAGGGAGCAACCCCAACAAGGCTTCCGGGTGGGATTTCTGCAAAAGCTGATATGAAACATAAAGAAAGCCTCTCCTACCCCTCTAGCTTTGGCATCCACATGACCAAAGACATGAGGGTAGAACACTGTACTTTTTATACACCTCCTAAGCTTTTTGTGCGCTTCATTTTCTCAGTCTAACCATAACCAGGCATGTCCAAACTTCGGCCCTCCTGATGTTTTGGACCACAACTCCCAGAATTCCATGCCTGTATTGCCAATGGCAAAGGACGGTGGGAGGTGTGCTCCAAAACATCTGGAGGGCCAAAGGTTGGACATGCTGCATGATTAACACCAGGGTCAGATCTTGAGCTAGCTGCCTGCCAAGGGACAGCTACTCAAACTCAAAGTAAGGCACATTATGGTTCCAATAGGAACTTCACTTTTTTGGCAGGGTAGATGCAATAGGTTTTAAGTTACTTTTCTAATTACAGTACAAGGTAGGTGCAACCTCACTGGTTTTCTTTATAGGATAGGCTTGTAGCATTTGGCACTTGTTAATACATTTCTTTTTTAAAAAAACTACCGTATTTCCCATCTATAAGATGCCTCCCATGTATAAGACCCCAATTTTTCCAGCCCTAAATAACAGTTCATCTACTGTGTACTTCTCTCATTAGCTTACTTCTGCATATAAGATGACCCTAAATTTTTAGTTTCAAAAATATATAGACTTATACATGGAAAAATACAGTATCTACTTTTGAACAATGAAGTACAATTACTGTTTAAAAGTAGCAGCAATAATGATAATTATTTTTTAAAATTTTGAAACTGTAAATGTAATTGATCAATTTAAAACCGTCAACTTTCAGGCAGAGAATCAGTTACCATCTATCAGGAAGCCACCCAGACACTTATTAAAGGATATTGGAGGGAATGGGACAAGCAACTCTTTAGCAACACCTGAGCTATTACAGTAGCACCCCAGTATCCGCAGAGGATTGGTTCCAAGACTTCCCGTGCATAATGAAAACTGTGGATAAGAGAGAACACCAAAATGTTCCCCAAAACTGCTGTTTTGTGATAGTTACTTGCTTTACAGCTGCTGTTTTGCAACAGTAGCCTGCTTTACAGCTGCTGTTTGTGATGGCAGCTTGCTTTGCGGTTGCTGAATTATTTATTTTTTCTCTGCCAACTGTGGATAACTCAATCAGTGGATAATGAATCAGTGGATACAGGGGTCCTACTGTATTTAGGAACTGATTCAATGGCCATATAGAGTATTTCTGAACAGTTCTATCCATAGCTGACAAGTACATGGAAAGCTGCCTTAATCCTGGAAGACTGCTCCATCCATTACAACAAGACACTAGGTGACAGCCACTCTGTGGAGCTTGAGATGTAAGTTTTTCTCCAGTCCACTGTGGAAGAATTAGTAGTTGGACATGGGGGTCTTTGGTAAGCAATGCACACGCTCTGCCCCCGGGAGCTGAGACCCTTTCAAAATGAAGGCTGCATAGCAGGGGTGTCCAAACGTTTTGCAAGGAGGGCCAGATTTGGTGGGGTGAAAATGTGTGGGGGCCGACCATCCAGCCGCATTTGGCCCCCGGGCCAGACTTTGGACAAGTCTCTATAATATGCAAGGAGGTGGGGAGGACGCTGTGGCAATGGAGCGGGGGGGGGGGCGGATAGGCTGGGCAGGTGGCTGGGGGGATGAACAGAGGCAGGGAGGGCAGGCAAACCATAAAACTGCAAGCTGATGCCTCCATCCAGTATGGGGAGGGGCCAGCTGGCGGGGATGCGTGACAGGCTGAGCAGGCGGGGAGAAGAGACCACGGGCCACTCAAAATTTGAAAACGGGCCACATTTGGCCCCCCAGGGCCTTACTTTGGACATGCCTGCCGTATAGGAAACAGGGAGGGTGTACCAGTAACCTCCTGAGGGCCTTCAGAGTTGCCACATGATCTACAAGGGTGGATGGACTTCCTTTTCCCCCTGCTGCGTGAAAAGGGAAGAAGTGGATGTGACATCATAGCCTGCATTGTGATCAACCCAATGCAATCAGAAAATCCCCAGTATCATCCTTCAAGGAAAGGATTTCTTAGAGAGAAGAGGGAGGGATTCTTGCTCTATGACCCCATAGAAGGAGACGTACTGAAAATGAAAAGAGGGCAGAGAAGGGAAGTCCCAATTCTTGAATGATTTGCTATGAATCCATCTTTTAAAAATGCAGTGCCCGAGAAACTGCAAAGTGTAAATAAAGTTGCAACAAGTTTCATGGTGAAGTACACACATAGTGAAGGCCTATATTTGCATTTCAATGTAGCCAAATGTAAAGTAATGCATATTGGGGCAAAAAAGCCAAACTTTATCTATCAACTCATGGGCTCTGAGGTATCTGTGACGGATCAGGAAAGAGATCTTGGGTGTTGGTGGACAGCTCCATGAAGGTGTCTCCCCAATGTGTGGCAGCAGTGAAGAAGGCCAATTCCATGCTAGGGATTATCAAAAAGGGGATTGAAAATAAAACAGCCAACATTATAATGCCATTATACAAAATGATAGTAAGGCCGCACCTGGAGTATTGCATACAATTCTGGTCACTGCATCTTAAAAAAAGACATAATGGAACTGGAAAAGGTGCAGAAGAGAGCGACCAAAATGAGCTAAGGCACCTCCCTTATGAGGAAAGGCTAAAACATTTATTTGGGGTTCTTTAGTCTGGAAAAAAGGCGCCTGAGGGGGGAATATGATTGAGACGTACAAAATAATTCAGGGCATGAGTAAAGTGGATAGAGGGATGCTCTTCTCCCTCTCACAAAATACCAGAACTAGGGGACATCCACTCAAATTGAGGGCTGGGAGAGTAAGAACAGACAAAAGAAAATATTTTTTCACCCAGCGTATTGTTAGTCTGTGGAACTCCCTGCCACAGGATGTGGTGATAGTATGTGGACTGGATGCCTTCAAAAGGGGATTGGACAGATTCCTAGAGAAAAAGTCCATCCCAGGTGACAAACCATGATGGAGATGTGTAATCTCCAGGCTTAAAACCGGGGTACTTCAGATGCAGGGGAGTGGTATCAGGAGACACAGATATCTAGTCTCACATGCTCCCAGACGCATCTGGTGGGGCCACTGTGAGATACAGGAAGCTGGACTAGATGGGCCTTTGGCCTGATCCAGCATGGCTCTTCTTATGTTCTCATGTATTTTTCCATCTATACGATGCCCCCATGTATAAGACAGCCCCCTCTATTCCACCCAAAAATTAGTTTCACAACCACACAGTTTTCTCCTCACCTTAGCTCTGTGTACAGGATGACCCTCAATTTTTAGTCTAACAATTTTAGACAAAAATTTAGTCTGATACATAGAAAAATAGTGTATATATATATGTTCCAAAGCCTATTTCCTAGATGAATTCGCACAGACCAGGTCCAGATTCTATGCCATCCCACGAAGACTTGCAGAATGAACAAGTCTTGGAATTACCAATCGTCTAAATAACACCAAATACAGAAGAACGCACATAGTGTTGATGACTGAAAACAAAGGAAGAGAAGGACAAAGCAGGAGAACACCCCATCCAAATGCAACTTAGCTCCCAAAACCAAGGCAGAACACAAATTACTTCCACTTCAAGCAGCAGTAATAAAACAATAGCCCCCCCTTTCTCGACATCCACCTCCTATCTTCCACTAAGACAGGCATGTCCAAACTTCGGCCCTCCAGATGCTTTGGACCGCAACTCCCAGAATTCTAAGCTTAGATTGGCAATGGCAAAGGACTGTGGGAGTTGCTGTCCAAAACATCTGGAGGGCCGAAGTTTGGGCATGCCTGCACTAAGAGTAACAAGGATGTGTCCAACCAAGGACTATTTTAAGTATTCAGAAGCGAGCACGCTAGCAATTCAGATGCTGCATGAATGAGCGGCCTCCATCCTCCCAGGGATCAAGAGAGAAGGGTCCAAATATACCTGTCGAACAGTCCATTTGGGGGGCGTTGGCATCGCACTCCACTTTCATTTTTTTGGCGGGGGATTCCAAGGCGGAGGCGACGGCCGAGCGGGCGGGAGCGAAAAGGAAGGGTCCCGTGTCGCGCTGGCTGCCCGGGTTCTGCTCCGCCCCGTCTAGTTTCCTTTTCAGTGAAGACGTGGCGATGGAAGAGGCCACCATGGTCCCCAAGGCCTGCCTCCTCCCGACCAGGCGAGTCCCAGGGATGCTGTGCTGGAGGAGGAAGTGGTCGATCCTGGCCTTGAGGGAGGGGTGGGGGAGGGGCTGGGAGTGCTGGCTGAACGCCACCCCGGTGAAGGGGTCGCTGGGCACCCGCCCCCAGGACGCTTCGCTCCGGTTGCACTTCTCCAGCGTCTCTTGGTCAATCACTTTCCCGGACGGCAGCAGCACGGGGATGGTCATGACCTCCAGCGTGATGGGGTCCAGGAACTCCTCGGGGACCTCCGGAACGGCATCCGTCAACCTTTGCCCCTGGCTGTCGGAGCTGCCAAAGGGGACCAGGTCGCTCTCCATCGGAGATGGGAGACCGGGGACCTGCCCCGCTCCGAAGCCTAGCGCCAGGGACTCCGACGCCACCCGCAGGATGTGATCCACCACATCATGAGAGCAGGATTTGGCCGGCTGGCCCCACACCTCCACTCTCTTGATGCAAGGGAGGCCGCCGCCGGCCACGTGGGTGATGCAGATTTTCAAGTGGGAAACGTTACTCAAGGAGTTTGGGCCTTTGCTCCACAAGTCCAGGGATGCAGAGCCGGAGAAAGAGAGAGGAGTGTCCATCTGATGTTGGAAGGAAGGCCTCGGCTTGAAGCCCCGGTGGCTGAAGGTGACTTTGCTTTGATTCTTCAGCACTGCTTTGCCCACCAGGGTGAAAACTTCTTTGTTCAAGGCAGGCGGAGCGGTCAAGAACGGAGACTCCTCGGGGCTGTTCCCGGAGGTTTTACCGGACGAGGTAGAGGTGAAGAGATCTAGCCCTGTGACATTGTGACAGCTGCCGGTAGAGATGTCGATATTCACCCGACAGATTTCAACGTTGAAAGGGAAAGAAAGAGTCACGTGGATGGGGGGCTTGATGAAATATTCGCAACGGAACCCACGGTTCCTTTTGGCAGGGTCTTCTGAGATCAGGTTTTCTACCTCATAGCCATCGGTAGAGATCTATAAAGTGGGAAAGAATATATTCAGTGCTTTGGATATTATTATTTTTAATGAAGAGAGTGAAACTGCTGGACAAGGAAATAAGAAGCATGACAGAGCCACTACTGAGCACTCAAAGCAACCATGGGGATTTTGAAAAGAGGAGTGAAAGTATGCATATATGGAAAACTCTCCTGTAGAAATTCCTGGGAATTAAGAACTTAACTTTGGCCTGAATTTCATCACATCTGATAGTTGTTGTGAGTTCTTTGGGCTGTTTGGCCGTGTTCTGGAAGTTTTCCTTCCTGACGTTTCGCCAGACTCTGTGGCTGGCATGAGAGGGCAAGGAGCTCAGGGAACTAGGAGTTCTCTCTGCACTCTGGGGTATAGAGTGAGCGAGACTGGGATTTTTAAAGTTGTGGGAAAGAGGAAACTTGTCCTAAGCAGGAGAATAGGTGTTAGTCATTGCATTGTGATGAAGGGATTAAGAAGTTTCAATGCAATCAGGGGTAACAACGATCCCTGTGTGTAGTTGACGGGTGCCGTTAGCTGTTCTATTGTGTGAACTGATCACTGTTGCTTGTGAAAGGGTGGGATACATTCTCCACATCTGTTTGTCAACCATTTTGTACGCTGCTTTGGTAAACTGCAATGTACATAAATTAGATAAATAAATGCAGCTGTAGTACCAGAGAAAGTTTCTAGTCCTTAAAGTGGCAGAATGAAAGGATCGGAAGAAACATCAAAGGCAGAGAGAAAACTCAGCAGGATTTTTGGAGTCATAACAAGCAACACTGGAATTTTACGCAGACCTCTGCCCCATGATAAGATCAGGCAATCTTACATGAGACAGATATCTAGTCTTGTGCGCTCCCAGAGGCATCTGGTGGGGACACTGAGATACAGGAAGCTGGACTAGATGGGCCTTTGGCCTGATCCAGCATGGCTTTTCTTATGTTCTTATGATCTGAATTTAGTTTGGATTATTTTGGCACAGTTTATTTTGGCATTACAAAACATGGCACAACAGCACAGGATTGTGCAGTGTACACCAGCATTATGAATTGTTTAAAAACACCAGGGGATGGCCTCTGAGTGAACTTTTAAAATCACAAGTTCCTGTCTTACTACTGCTGCCCTTTTATCTCCAATACGGGAATAATCATCATGCTTACCTATAGTGCAAATATGTCGGGTGGAGTCATCCCCCGTTTTGTTTTGTTTTGAGAATGATACGAAAAGATTCAAAGCACTACTTTTTTCTCTCTTTTCTGGCTGATTCAGTTCACAAGATGCAGAAGGCACGCTGTATCCCTTTGACATAAGAAAAGTTACTTGCCACTCGAGAGCAGAAATCTTTATTTCAAAAGGATCTCGCACACCCGATGCTGCTAAATTTATCACTCCCTAAGGTGGGATACCCAACTTAAATATTTCCCAGAAATCCAATCCTCTCTCTCTCTCTGTGTGTGTGTGTGTGTATTTGTGTGTGTGTGCAGAGAGAGAGAGAGAGAGAGAGAGAGAGAGAGAGAGAGAGAGAGAGAGAGAGAGAGAGAGAGAGAGAGAAGGTCCGACAGGAGATGAAAGCCAATAAGCAACTATTCATGGCAATAGTTCTCTTCTGCTATTGCTGCTCAGCAACTGACATTCATGGGATAGATTTCTCCTAATGAAGAGACTTTATTTAGCAATCATGGCCAATACCCACTGACACAGCTGTAAGCCCTTCCAAACCACCAATTCAATCCCACTGGAAAAGATGCCACTAGGACAGCAAGAGCATTGAGTGAAGGCATGAAGACCTCTGCGATTCCAGGTGTTTTGGACTAAAAATGCCACATTCCCCTACCTATTAGCCAAGCTGTGCTTCCAGCAGCTGGAGTCCAAAACAGATAAGACGCCACGAGGCCTTCAAAAGCTCTTTTGTCCCTGAAATATCACAAACGATATACAGCGGTCTTGTTTGCTCAAGAGAATCTGAATTGCACGTTCCCAGCTAGAACCCTTGCCTGCCAAGGGAGAGCCACCGGACAGCTATAAGGTTGCAAGACAAGCGGTCTCTTAGGCAAGGACCCTGCTTTCTGGTCCCCATTATGATGTCACCAACATGCAACAGGAAGTAGTGGTTTTAGCCTCAACCGAGAGCTAGAATTGTCAGCAGGCAATGACAGCTGTGTCCCTTTCTAATCGAACGTTTGCTCAATGAAAAGAAAGAGTGACTCTCTTCTTCAGCTGCCCAAAATCAGGGTTGGGGGTTAATAACCTTGGAACTGCAGGGCTGGAAAGAATCCTGCACATCACCCGGTCCAGCCCTTCTCAAGGAGTCACAGTGGGGGAACTGAACTCCAAACCTCTGCCATTGCAACCACAGACGTTAACCACTGAGTCAGGAGCATTAGAGGCCAATGGTACAAATTAATGCAGGGCATCAGCAAAGTGGATAGAGGGTCACTCTTCTCACTCTCACAAAATACCAGAACTAGGGGACATCCACTCAAATTGAGGGCTGGGAGAGTGAGAACAGACAGAAGAATTTTTTTTTTTACCCAGCGCGTTGTTAATCTGTGGAACTCCCTTCCACAGGGTGTGGTGATTGCATCTGGTCTGGATGCCATCAAAAGGGGGTTGGACTGATTCCTGGAGGAAAAGTCCATCACAGGTGACAAACCATGATCATAGAATCATAGAGTTGGAAGAGACCTCAAAGGCCATCAGTCCAACCCCCTGCCATGCAGGAACCCCCATCACAATATTTCCGACAGATGGCCATCCAGCCTCTGCTTAAAAAACTCCAAGGAAGGAGACTCCACCACCCTTTGGGACAGCATATTCCACTGCCGAACAGTGGAGATGTGGAATCTCCAGGCTTAAAGGGCCAGATGCAGGGCAGTAGTATCAGGAGACAGATATCTAGTCTCATGCGCTCCCAGACATATTTGGTGGGGCCACTGTGAGATACAGGAAGCTGGACTAGATTGGCCTTTGGCCTGATCCAGCATGGCTCTTATTATGATGTTCTTATGGTGATGTAGAAAACAGGCCAGCTAGCAAACCCTGTTCTACTTCCTGCCCTACAAGATTACAAAATGCAACCTCCTGCTGCTATTTCCATCTTTTGTACACCGTGCAAACGATCTGTTGGAGACGTTGCTGGATGCCGCGCTGTAGGTGCCACATTTCTCAGAAATACTGTATATATGCATGAGCAGGAGGGAGCCCTTTGTACACCAACACCATGGAATTCGTTCAGCATGAGTAACCTTCCCTTGACGAACAGCAAATCTCTGTACCAGGCTTGCTGCCCTTTCCTCCCCCCTCTCTTTTTCTTTTTTTAAACTTTAGGCAAAATACCTTGTTGCACTGGATTCGTGGCTTGAATTGTGGAAGGCAGAGATTGACCACCATCTTTATGGCTTGAGGTGGGGACCACCTTTCCAATCTTCAAATCCAGCTCTAAAACAAACAAACAAAACACAAGATCACAAACAAAACACAAAGAAGGCTCAGCAGAGACTATTTTTCTTGAGAACTTTAAGGAAAAACCATCTTCTGCAAAAGCTGCTGCTGGCCTTCTATCATTGTGCTATTGAGAGTGTGCTTACTTACGGGTTATGTGTGTGGTATGGAAGTTGTACCCTCCGGGATAAGACAGTGTTGCACAGAATCATAAGAATTGCAGAGAGTATTGTGGGCTTTTCACTCCCCACCCTAGAACAAATTTATACTACCAGGTGCCACTGTAAAGCATTAGATATATTAAGAGATCCATCACATCCTGGCCATCGCCTCTTCGAGTTGCTGCCATCGGGACAGAGATATAGAGTGCTGAGGGCGAGAACAAACCATCTCAAAAATAGCTTCTTTTTTAGAGCAATATTGGCCTTAAACGGAAATTCTGGACTTTGAAGTCAGCTTATTTTATATGTCATATTTTAGTCATTTTATATGTCATATTATTATGTGTTGTACCTGTTTTTAAATCTATGTGAAATGTTTTAAATGAGTTGAATATAGCAACCACAAAATTTCATTGTTCTTGCAAGGGGGCAATGACAATAACGATTCCTATCCTATTCCTATCCTATCCTATCAAATCAAGGACCTTTCTAGTGCAGCAGTCTGTTCTTGCAATAAGCTGGACATAAGGATAATAGCATGCACTCCAGATTTCTTTACTGGCAGGAGATCCTATTAAATTTCACACCTCTACTGTTTCATTGCCTAGATCAGGCATGTCCAAACTTCAGCCCTCCAGATGTTTTGGACCACAACTACCACAGTCCTTTGCCATTAGAAATAAAGGCTTGGAATTCTGGGAGTTGTGGTCCAAAACATCTGGAGGGCTGAAGTTTGGACATGCCTGGCCTAGATGCCCTAAGCGCATCCGATCTTGCCTGATTTCGGAAGCTAAGCAGGGTCGGCCCTGGTTAGCACTTAGATGGGAGACCACCAGGGAATACCAGGTGCTGTAGGAGCCTGGAGTAGGAACTGGCAGGTCACTCCAGTATTCCTGCCAAGAAAATTCCATGGACATGGAGTCACGTAGAGTTGGTCACAATTGTAACAACACAACACAACACAACACACACACACACACACACACACACACACACACACACACACACACACACACACAGTTTCATTACTCTGACACAGAGAGGCACACTGCTTCTTAGGAGTTAGGATTATCTACTAGGATTATGATCTGAATTTAGGAGTCCAAGTAGGAATCAAGGTTTTCACATCAAATTCCCAGGAATCCACTCTTTTCAGTGACCCTGCCCTCCCGCAAGTGTGACCCAGTCTGTTTCCAACCCTACCTGCCCAGATTGATCTGTCTCTGATCTTGTGGCCTGCTTCCGGAAAGGCTGCCCGTATTATCAGCTTGCTTCAATATGAACCAAAGCAAAAAACAAAAAACAGCCTCAAAAAGGCCAAAGAAGTATCTTCATCCTTGGAGTTAAGATTCTTGTTCCCAACATGGACAAGGCTGAAGGATTGGGGGCTGTCTTTTGCCTCATTGCTCCTCTTCCGTGTGTGTGTGTGTGTGTGTGTGTGTGTGTGTGTGTGTGTGTGTGTGTGTGTGTGTGTGTGTGTGTGTGTGTGTGTGTGTGTGTGTGTGTGTGTGTGTTGTGTCATTACAGTCATGAACGACTCTTTGTGACCCCATGTCCATGGAGTTTTCTTGGCAGGAATACTGGAGTGGTTTGCCAGTTCCTACCCCAGGCACCTACAGCACCTGCTATTCCCTGGTGGTCTCCCATCCATGTACTAACCAGGGCCAACCCTGCTTAGCTTCCGAATATCAGGTGAGATCAGATGTGCTCAGGGCATCTAGACAGCTCCTCTTCCACATACAGTATGCCTAAATATAAAGCAGGCTTTCCCTCCATAAGTGCCCAACCAGGGAGGCATTCAAATCCAGGTGCTCATGTAAGCAATCATGTCTGATGTCTTTTCCATCAGAACCATCTTCATCTCCCTCTGACTTAAAAAAATATTTTCACATCTTCAACCCTATAATTGAAGAGCATTCCAAGAGGGAAAAGGGGGCAGCACGGCTTTTGAAAGAAGCAGTTTTTGCTTTTGCATTGTTATTTTTAACAGGGACCTAAGATGTGACCAAGAGTCACAGATTTTTAGGAATCATTAACTCGACTCCCAGTGCATTTTCCAAGTACCTGGTCTCTGAAGGTGAGAAATTTCTGATGCGGATGTAAAGCAGTGAGTGCCGGGCTACCCTCGCCTTCTGTTTGTTTGTTTGGCCCCTTCACAGCCACCTGTATTCTGGATAAAATGATTTATTGGCACTTTGCAAAAAAAAATCAGTGGGTTTTCTCCCTTTTGGCTCCCTCCCTAAAAGGTTGATCAGGAGCAATGGTGTGCCTCTGAGGACTTAGGGAACACATCAAGAGAAACAACCCCCCAGAGATCTCTGGTTATACAAACTTAATGTCAATCCCAACAGGTTCTGGTCTTCCTCCAAAAGGCTCCTCAACCCTCTTCCTCTCTCCCTCAGCTCTGCATACATCAACCAGGCAGATTCAAATGAATAATTTTTGCTAACTATAATCATTCTCTGAGGTTCTCACAATGACCCTAGAGCATTCCCTCCGGACAAAGCACTTGGGTCTTGCAGAAGTATCAGGTTCTGTCCTGAATGTATCAGTATCTTCTGAACCATGCACACAACGTAAGGCTCACTCCACTTGGTCCACTACTGCTTTGTGGACTTTCCACGCCTTGTCCTCCCTTTTCAACCAGATTTCAGTTTCACTTTTCTCAAAGGGTAATTTAGCGCCGTGATGCTTTCTGCTGAGCATCATCATTCCCACGGCCAGAGCCTCCCATCTGGAACCATCCCATCGGAATTTCAATCACCATACCACAACAAAATAACTCCAGCACAGTTACAGTTCTAAAGTATATTTTTCAATTTCACAGAAGCACCCCCTCCCTATCCCACACCCCCAAAGGCTCTCGCAAGGAATGTCTGGACAAAAAATCGGGAACACATCCATTCGTCTGTCTGTGATCTCTCACTATGTATCAGGGCAGAAGACTAAATCCTTCCCTCCTCAGAATTCACAATTCTCAGGCAACAATTACTTATGGTTGCAGTAGATACCACAATTCAGAAATCTCAGGGCAACAGATGCCTCCAAAACACAAATGTGACAATAGAACTGAAACAGGATCATGAAGTTGGTCAACCAGCGCCAACTCAGGCCATCAAGAAACCAACCTCCTGACTCCTTGAAGGAATATATCAAGTAAGGATGTGTCAGTGAGACCAAGAACCATTTCATCCACTCATTATCCATTGATTCAGTTATCCAAAGTGGGCAGAGGGAAAAAAACATTAAAGTGGTGCTCAGCAGCCACAAAGACTGCCTAAAGGACAAACCTATTGTCATCCAAAGGAGCATCTGAAACTGAGCCTGAGCTGTCACAAATGAGCAAGTAGGGTTCTCTGGAAAAGACAAACTACTGTCTCAAAACAGCAGCAAAAGAGGAAGATAAAGAAAGCAGATTACTATAAAAGAAACAGCAGTTTGCAAGGAGACAGGATGCTAGGGCAGGACATTTCTGGTCATTCTTATCCACAAGTTTTCATTATTCAAGATAAAACATCTTCTAAGCCATCTACCAATGCCCTCCTAGCTGCAGGATCTCTTAGTGGTCCTACTGTAAAATCAAAGGATATCTGCAGAGAGAGCTTAAAATTGTCCACCAGCTCTTTTCTTGAAGGCCTATAGTGCTGGAGCACCCATGCATTTTATTATCATTGGTTGAAGGTGACAAATTTCTGATGCGGATGTAAACTATCAGGACGTTTTCTTCTGTTTGTTTGTTTTCAAAATCTAAATTGCTGTCCCGGGAAGTTTGAGCCCATTGTTTCATGTCCTGCACTCTGGGTTGACTGAGAACCCCTAAGATCTCTGGTCCGTATGATAGCCTCTTAGGGGGATTTGCGCCTTAGAATGCATGTCTACTCTACAATGTTCTCAAGACAGAAACATGCCCAGTTCAGTCTATCCTGAAAGAACTTGTCTTTGACCAGCTCACTGACTCCACTTAGTCCACTACTGTCGCCCTCCTCTCAAACAATCTCAAAGGGTAATGATGATTGACCATCATCATTCCCCTGGGCATGCCGGAATTTCAATCATATACTACAACAAAATGTCCACCAGTTACATTCTAAAGATAATTTTACTGTATATTGGGGGAACCTTTCTTTGAAGGGTGTTCCGGAGGGACTGGAGTGATTGCATGTATCAGGGCAGAAGACATCCTTCCCTCCTGGTTGGCAACAATTACTTATGGTTGCAGTAGACATGCCTGAAAAGGGCAAGTGACCTCCAAAACATTTCCCCAAAGGATCATGAAGTAAATGGCATCTGCCCCCCCCTCATCCAAGCTCTTGTTTTTGTAAGTTCTCCAACTCCTCCAGCAAAATGAAGCAAAGCCATGAAGAAATTTGTTGTTTTGGTTTCAGCTCATTGCTTTTATTCACAAAGCACCCAGTCCTAAATTGCTGTATGTTGCCCTTCAGTGTCCCTACATCAACAAGGCGTGACTAGATGAGTAAAAAGTGTCCACCTGATGTGCGATCAAAGGTGACAAGAACAGCAACCAGGGTACACCGGCAGCAATGCCAAAAGTCTGATGCTTCCCAAAGTAGATAAAAATTATTTTTAAAAGGAAAAAAAACTCATTACTAAATATTTAAATAATTTAAAAAAATAATTCTTAAACTGCAGTTTTAAAAATTCTTAGGAGGATACGTTTGATTTAAAATGTATTCTAGCTGAAAGATCCCAGCAGGCATGTCCAAACTTCAGCCCTCCAGATGTTTTGGACTGCAACTCCCACAGTCCTTTGCCATTGGCAACCTAAGCTTAGAATTCTGGGAGTTTTGGTCCAAAACATGAGGGCCAAAGTTTGGACATGCCTGCATGGAATACAGATTATAAATTCCTCTTCTATATTATGAGGCAATGAACATCTTTTTAAAACAGTTTCATAATTATGGCAGAAACAGTTCTTGGCTTAGTTATGAAAACTTCAGTTAGGATTGGAAAGGGGGTGGATCAGGTTTACTTATTTCTTATATTCATGTTGGCACATGAAGATCCATCAAGTCAGTTTGGAACGGTATAACATGTTCACAGAGTCACTTAATATACAGACAAACCTGGATTCAAACGCAAACCTTGCAACCAACCCACAGTCCTATCATAAATACCTTCTGCTTCACCCCCATCCAATTGCTAACTTTCTAATTATGCCAGTTGCCCGGGGGTGGGGGTGGGGTGGGGGTGGGGAGAAAAGGACAAGATAAGATTAATATTGGAATACAATTTTATTTACAGAACATATCACTATGAACTCCCTTTACAAGAGAGAAACACATGAGGTGGATGCAGTACCCTTTTCAACAACACCAAGAAATGCCTCTCCAATTACCAGTATTAAATAGCTCAGAAGAACTGAGTTATAAGTCAATGGAAACTACCTGGCTACCCACAAATACTGCCCAAGACCTGAGAATACCTGCATCTCAGTGTCTTAGAATTCTGATTCTTCAGGACATTTGGCTTTCATCTCATCCAAAGAGCCAAACACCTTCCTGTACAAATAATCCTGTTTGTAGAAAGAGCTTTGGTTGAGTAATGGGCTCCATTCCCATGGGGGTACTTCTATCACTACATATCCAATCTTGCGGAGTTGCCTCATTTTCATACTGTGGAAGCCCAGCAAATGTTTTGACCCGAAGCAGTAGTGGTTCCTGCTGGACACCTGGATGGCTAGTTTCATCGCGACAGGCGACTGCTGGGTCATCCGAGGACAAGGATCTGCCGAAGATGTTGTTGGCTTGATCAGTGCATTCAAGAGAGGACCAGTCAGTGGAACTCCATCAGAAAATGAGGAATGGCGCCCAGTAGAGAGAGAGGAATTCTGCGGGACTTCCCTTTTCTGGACGCATTTTTCGTCCTCGTTTCTCACGTCAGCCAAAAGGGTCTGGCTGCTAGCCGTCCTCATTAAGAGTTGGTTAATTAAATCATCTGTAAGGGCCACGCTGTTCCCTCTTAGTGGCAATGGAACTGCTGCAACAGGTTCTGAATTAAATGGCAACGGGTTCTGGTTAGAGTCCAAATGAATCTCCAAATCAACTGTTCTGTTGTGAGGCAAAATCAAATGCTTTTTTATATACTGGGGCCCTCCCAACATGTCTTCCAGTGTCGACACGGCTGTCTTGATTTCTGGTTTCTCGTAGAAAGTCTGCCTAGCAGAGCTGTATACCTTATGCATCGCTTCTTCCCTAAACTGTGAAGTCAGCCGATTACCAGTGTAATCAGGACATTCAATCTCCAGCGTGCCATCAAGCGTTAACAAGTCCCTTTCGGGGCAATATGCACGGCTTCTACTTAAAGCGATGAAATCAGGACTCAGAGCATAGTCTATCAAATCGTAATGGAAGCGGTTGGCAAAAGCCAAAGCTATCAAAGCAGTGATCAAATGCTCAGGGAACTTCTGAAATTCATGAAACGTTACACGCAACTGTTCCTCAAGGCTGGCATAAAACTCCTCTTCATTGGGTGGCTTGTAGTTCAGGTTTCCAAAAGACCACAATAATTTGGCAACGTCTTTGCATCGGCAGGAAGCTACCTTAGAAGGGACAGAAAGGCCAACAGATTTCATAAGACTTTCATCAAGGTAATGCAAGGATGAACAGGCAAGTGTTATGTGCATGAGGCTTTGAACCGTTATTGTCTGGATCCTAGGCGGAACAACTTGCCCAAGCTGTTTCATAAAATCCATGTGGCCACTGTAAGTGAACCGATACATCTTGAGGATGTTCACTAAAGCTAAATCGCTTATGTCTGGAAAATGGGCACAGACTTTGAGTCCTATTTTTTTCACAGTTGGTTCTGAAAGTTCGTGCTTCGACTTGAAGAATCCTAAACATATGACACCCAATTCTTCTACGCTGAGAGACTCCATGTGGGTTGACACCAAGAGGTCTAGTTTCTGCATCAACTCTTCGGGAGCTCTACGCCCTTCACCGATGATGTAGATGAGCTGGACCAAATGGGGTAAAGTCAGTTTTTTCCACCGCTGGTTAGCACAGCTCAGCATGATCTCCCAATACCAAGGGACCTTGCAGCCCATGCAATACCACAGGTCTGCCACCAGCAGCAACTGGTCTAGGCTCAAATCCCAGGCGCGACGGCAAAATTCTCTTTCGTAGTTCTTCAACATTAAATGGGAAGGTGGAATCCCAAGGGTGACAAAGGCTTTCAGGATCGTAATAAGGTCAGCGGCATCAAACATTTTGATTTTCTTAACACTATATTGACAAAGCATATCAAATCTGACATTGGACAAGAGCAGTCTGTGCTGCTCTGCAGGCAAACAGCTTAGCTTGAAGAAATACTCAGCAATGGTTTCTGGTTGGAGGCTACTTTTCAACACAGAGACCCTCTTTAGGACCTCTTCAGCCTCTTCTGTGGAAAGAGAGTGAGAAAATTCCTCCCTGTTGTAACACAGAGATCTGTATTCAAGTCTTTGCTTAAGGAATATCCTGGCATGTCCCTTGTTGCTACAGGTGTCTGTGTCATCATCATCATCATGTCCACCATCTTTCATGTGGGCTTGTTTCAGTAGCACCTCATCATCTTCCAGCAGCGTGCCCCCTCGCTTGGAAAGCCTCTTTGCAGGACTGGCGCTGTGCGTATTTCGGATCTGCTTGGGACTGACAGCAGCTGAATCACCTTCGGGAGATCTATTCCTCAGACTTCTTGAGGCATCTTCATGATGTAAGTGTCTGGCCACTGGGTAGGCTGAGGGGTTAAAGGGCATCCTATACTCCAGAGGCGCCCACAGTCTGATGCTGATGGCAGCACTAGGTTCTTTGCCTGCTTTTATTGTGCTTTGGCTTTCTTCTGCTTTTCCGAAGAGCATCTTCTGACCATGAACTTTTGTCGTAGTCGAAAAGGCAGCTGCCCTGCAAGATCGCCCTGCAAATCTTCCATACATTATCCTCGTAGCCATGGCCACAATTATCAGGCGAGTACTGGTTCCAGGTACTGAAAAAAGGGCAGATGAAGAATGAGTGGCTTCCACCTGCCAGGGTGTGTTCTCTTTTTATTTTTAAACTATAGCAAAATATGTTCCAACAAGCAACATTTATTTACTCAGTCGTTCAGACAAGTACAACACAATGGATGTTGTCAGCAATTTCAAGAACACAATGGATGTTGACAACTATTTCAAGAACTAAGAGCCTGCCTTCCTATCTACTCCCATACCATGGGCGTTACTCTAAATGGTAGATGCTTACAAACAAATGTTTCTGTTTATACACATGCTTTCAGGTACCCGTGAACAGATAAGGTCTGGGCAACACACTCATAGGAATGAAGGAATGGTAAAGGACACTTCCACTTAATATTACAAGAGGTATGCTGATCCTCAAAGAGCTTAATAAAGAAATTCTGAAAGAGTATTTCAACAAAGAAAAATATGACAAACTGTTTGAACTCACGCAAGCACACACTCACCATGGATGGAGGAGAGATTATCCGAGTCAGAGCCAAGACTGCATGGGAATAAGCTTCCTCTCCTCTGGACCATCCTTCTTTCTAAACGATACCGGCCATTCATATTGCCTTCTTGCACAAATCGCATTGTGCTACACATAACATACACTCCATCCTCCTGCCCCCATCTTAAAACACACACTCCCAACCACCACCAAAAATTGTCCCACAAACCTCCTCCATCCTTCCCCCTTTCCCTCCCCTCTACAGTTCGCAACTGTGCTTTCTCATTCTTGCAAATGCGCCTGGAAGTCTTCTAATTTCTTGTGTGTTCAACAAAGCGACTCAGAGAGACAGTCCCCTAAACTGTACTTGTTAATGGTGTCGCCATTTGCAAGATTAGCAAGTCTCAGGGCTACAACAGGGTTTTCCCTGCCCCAGATTTGTGAGACAGGCCAGTCAAAGAACCGTTCACCAAATGAATTAAAAAGTACCACTTGCAATAAGCCATTAATATGGCTTTACCATTGATAAGTCAAGGACTTCATGGAAATGAAGGTGCTTATAGGGCAGGAAGCTGGTGACCAAAGAATACAAATACATTTCTTTTGGTAAGAAAAGAAAACCAAACTAAACAAAAAACTGCATAGTGATATATGATCAACATCTGCCTTTAAAAATGGATCTTGCACTGAAAGAAGACTATTGCTGCCACCCAGTGCTGACTAAGAGGAGTTACTACTGCTTCATCTCGGGAGAAACCCTTCCGAGATAAAGCAATCTGGGGAAAAGCCAGGTATATCATCATGCCAGTTAAGAGGCAGTTATAAACTCCATACTTTTTCAAAGGTGAAAAGAAGCCATTTTTCAAAGAAAACATAGACAAAAAAGTTTTAACCCTCATTTGAGGATGACCATACCAGACTTCCTAAATAATATGAATGACGGGAGCAAAAACGCAGGAAAGCTTGTATGTTGCAGAACTGGTGGCTTGTATTTTGTGGTAGAAGGGAGACTTTCTATGAGAGGGTCACTTTGAGAACAGCTCTGTCAGGGGTGGGCAAGGCACTGCTGTTTCCAAAGCTCTAAAGCTGCTGAAACCCACACATAGAAGAGAGAAGCTGCAAAATACAGGATCTGCCAAGACACTGCATCAACTCAGAAAGCTAGGTTTGGCAACGTAAGACTACCTCCCAAGACAAAAGTTCTTATGGACAGGCATGCCCAAATCTAGCTTTGGCAACGTAAGACTGCCAAGAGCCTTTAAGGCAGGCATGCCCAAACTTCGGCCCTCCAGATGTTTTGGACCACAACTCCCACACTCCTTTGTCATTGGCAATCTAAGCTTAGAATTCTGGGAGTTGTGGTCCAAAACACCAGGAGGGGTGAAGTTTGGACATGCCTGCTTTAAGGGCATCCCTGGAGCTGGGCTGCACCCATCCTGTATGTAAGTGGCTTTGAGAGAGTAGAAGCAGGTGGTTTGGGGGAAGCCCCACAAATCTGTGCCTTTATATTTTATATTGGCTTTCATCGCTAAAACACTGAGGCTAACATCCAAATCCGGTTCTATGACACATGACTTGACTGTGTCTTTGGGGCACAGGAAGTGCAGCCGATTCAACTTCAAATCCCACCAAGGTCACGGGGTACAGCGAAGACCAGCCTTGCTGACTGACGAGAGAGGGCCCCAACTAGCAGACTCTGAAGTGACAAAACGTGCATCTTCTGCACAGGGCAGCAGCACAGGTCTGCTTGGGTGCCCCCACCCCCACGAGTCACATTGCAGAATTCCATAGCTCTGTGAATGATTTCCAGCGTGCGCGCCTTATTTAAAAGAACACCTGTAATATGGAGATGAGTCTAGTACCCTAAAGCACAAGCATCTGTAACACCCCCTAATGTATTCTGGGGAAGGGACACCTATCTCCCTCTCAACAGCAGCAGGGGCCTTCTCCTTCATCTGTAGGCCACAGCCACACATCTCCTGCATTTAAACACCCTGATATATATTTTTAGGGATGGCCGCGTTCAGCTTGGGGCATTCTTTCCAATGAAGGAAGTCTGCACAACAGCATCCAGAGTCTATAAAAGGCCTACAACAGGATTATTCGCAAAGGGCTGCCTGTGGGCCACATGCAATGCCAGGTTTCCCTAGAGACCCGTCTCCCATGCTTCTCCATCCAGGGGGCAGGGGAAGCTGCCCCCAAAGCAGCCTTTCTGGCCTGAAGGTAGCCTGGAGCACTGATGTTTCACACGAGGAAGGGCTGCATTTCTCTCAATCTCCTTCCCAAAAGCAAAGAAGGGCATATTAGAAATGCAAGTGCACTCATTCTTGGTTTTGTTTTGATTTTTTAATGGCTGTTTCAGGCCATTTCTGGGTCCAGCGCGGCCCATGGGTAAACACTAGGGATTAATATTTGGTCCCTTTCCTACAAAATCCCGGGTGCCACGCAGCAGAGCGAGCGCCTGAATTAAAAGAGAACATGTGGTATGTGCCTTGCTAGATCAAAGGCACCTTGAAAAGTAACTGATTTTGCTACAACCCCAGCTCCTACCAACCTAGCAGTTTGGAAGCATGTAAATCCAAGTAAATAGGTACCACCGTAAAAAGTGGGAGAGTAAAACAGTGTTTCCTTGCAGCCATGCCGGCCACATGACGATAGACTTGTACAACATTAGCTCTTCGGTTTGAATACGGAGATATGCACCGCCTCTAGACTCGGACACAACTAGCATGCATGTGCCGGGGGGAACCTTTACCTTATCGTACAAAAGTTGATCTTGCAAGCCCAGATCTCACTACATGACCCACACAACAGAGTACGCAACCATTTGAGCCGGGTTATAGAGGTACAAGGCAAACACATAGTGTTCATGGATATTCCCACTACACTCAGGCACTCAGAATGGATGCATATGCCAATTATTGCTCTTTTAACCTTTGTAGAATATTTCCCACCATGACCTACAGCTATGCTATGCTGACATTAAAAAAAAATACCTTTTCTTCACGTGCCTCATCTTTATCGGGCTGGAAATCTGAAAGTTCAACTTAACACCTTATTCTATTTATTTATTTATTTATTTATTTATTTATTTAAATACTTATATCCCGCTCCATCTTCCCTACGGGAACTCTGGGCGGCTGACAACATAAAAAAGCGCAAAAAGCTAAAAGAAAGTAACCAGGCCACCAACCAAGGGCAGCAAAGGACAAGATGGCGGCAGACAATGAGGCAAAAAAAAAAAAAGAGCACTAACTAATAGGGACACCATATGCTTCCTTGAAGAGGAAGGTCTTCAAAGCCCTCTTAAAGGCGGGCAGGGACTCCAGCAGGCGCAGCTCAGGAGGGGAGATGGTTCCACACACACACACACCCACACACACAGAAGGCGCACACACCACACACACACACACACACCGCCTTGCAGCCTCTGGGTGTGGCCACTCTCAAGGAGCGCGCCTGCGACAGTCGGAGGGTGGGTCTGGATCCGGATGCCCTCTGGGAGACACACACTCCGCCAGGTATCCTGGTCCCAAGCCGTGGAGGGCCTTGAAAACCAAGACCAGGACCTTGAACCTGATCCGGAAGGCAACGGGGAGCCAATGCAGGCTTAATTTAAAAAAATACCTTTTCTTCATGTGCCTCATCTTTATCGGGCTGGAAATCTGAAAGTTCAACTTAACACCTTATTCTACAAGCAGTGCAGAATCTGTATGCCGCTTCTAGAAGTCTCATTTCCTACTCATGATAGTGTGTCTCACCATGATGCTGAATTAAAAAGAGAACATGTGGTATCTAAAGGCTAACAGATTTACTTCACTGCAAGCCTTGCTAGATCAAAGGCACCTTGAAAGTACTGCTGATGCTACTATTTTGGCACTACAACACACAAGCAAATATGTACTCACAACATCTTGAGATAATTGGACATTATATTTCTGCACAGTTTAGATGAGGAATACAAAACCTACAGAAAGCTTTGTGTGTGTGTGCGTCTGTGCGCGCGCACGTGTGTGTACATTGTTCCCTTGGTTGCTTTCAATGGCATTTATTTGCCATTTTAACCATCCAGAGGGTCAGATGAGACGTGCAGAAATGTAATAAATACAGTGGGACCTTGTATAAAGGAATTAATTCGTTCCAAATGAAATTATGTTAAGCAAATTTTTCCTTTATACAAATTTCCCATAGGAATGCATTGAAAACAGAGTGATCCCATTCTTATGTTGTACAGATTCTCCCCATAGGTGATTATGTTAAGCAAATTTCCCCTATCTCCAGAATATTTTATGTTGTACAGATTTTATCTTATACAAGCTGTTTGTTATGCAAGGGTCCACTGTATTTGAGAAAAAGGAATTGAAGGACCCAAGGCGGCTTACAATAATGATAGACAATATACAGCCCAGAACATTTAAGACATATTCAAGTTAAGAACAGGGAATTAGGAGAGGCATCATAAGTGCCGCATTGCTGGGACAGGCCCCCAACCATCCAGTCCAGCATTCTGTCCCACACAGTGGCTCACCATTTGCTTCAGGGTATTCCCAAGCAGATGTCCTTACCTGCTTAAGATTCCCTGCAAATGGCATTGAAAGATACTCTGCCTCTCTCTCCAACCCAGAGGTTGTCCTTGGACATCCATGATAGCCATATATACCTTTGAACATTAAAATGTAACATTAAAACTATAAAGAGCACACAAAAAGAAAAAAGTCCATTATGAGGGGTGAAAACTAACATGGAAATCACTGGTGTTCTTATGAAATCAGTCAATGCAATCATGTATGGTAATCCGTATAAAAGTCACGTAGTGTGGTTACACAAGATAATGTACAGTATAATGCCTTTCTTATAATAGTGGAGGGAGGGGATTGTTAGATAGAGCTGTGCACCTTACATTGCATCTGCTGTTAAAAGGATCTTGAGTAGCGGACGTGTGAGAAACAGAAGAGGGGACTACATTAGACTTGGCATAAAGCTGCTTCTTTATGAAATCCTAAATCTTCTTATTTCCTGTTAAATTTAAAGGAGAAAAATTAGCATTTCAGCTCATCGTTTTCAGGTTGGGTCTTTAGGGGTTGTTCGTGACTGAATCTTACAGATGGGGGCACCAATGACAGGCAGGCGCATTATCTGCTGTATTGCCACAGGTCTCGACCAGAAGGTCATAATAACTTGCAATAGATATTTTAACCTTCTTGATAATTTTCCATTGGCAGGGCATGTTGTTTTTGTTTTGTCTTGCAGTTGAGTGTGCACGCATGTGTACACGCACATACACACAGGCCAAAGTGGACCCAGACATTTATGTACTGTACAGTGAACCCTTGTATAACAAACAGTTTGTATAACATAAAATCTAGACAACATAAAAAATTCCAGAGATAGGGGAAATTTGCTTAACAGAATCGCCTATGGGGAGAATCCATACAACATAAAAATGGGATAACTCCGTTTTCAATGCATTCCTATGGGAAATTTGTATAAAGGAAAATTTGCTTAACATAACATGTACTTGAACATGTCTCAATTGTACTGGACTGTGTATTTATCCCTCATTACTGTAAGCCGCCTTGGGTCCTTCAATTCCTTGTTCTCCAATACTTGAGCATGTCTCAATTGTACTGGACTGCATATTATCCCTCACATTACTGTAAGCCGCCTTGGGTCCTTTTCCAAGGAGAAAGGCGGGGTAAAAATACTCTAAAATAAATAAAATATTCAAAATAAATAAAATAAACAAGGTGGTGGGCAGGTGGGGTGGGAGGTGGGCAGAGAAGGGGGCTGGCCCACGTGACGCAAGACAACCCTTGGGGGAGGGGTCGTGCCAAGGTCACGTGAGGGAGAAAAAGAGAGCCCCCCCCAACCAGCCGGCCAGCGTCACCTTCAGTGGACAAAGCAAACCCCCAATGTGTGTGTGTGTGTTGGGGGGGTTCGCGTGACGTCACGCCAGAGGGGGCGGGGCTAAGAGGGACCGGCCAGGGCGCACGCGCGGAGGGAGGAGCGCCGTGCATCACCCCATCCCCCACCCTGGGAGATGATGATGATGATGATGAACCACCCTTTCTCCCCCATAACCCCCGGGGGAGGAGGGGGTGCGGAAGGCCCTTTTTTTGCCCCCCCTCCCCCAACCAACCTGCCTCCAGGCCTTCCCTCACCCGCTCACCGAGAACCCACCGGGGGGGGGCCCTCCCTTCCTTCTTGTCCTCCCGGCCGCTCCTTCTTACCTCAGCTCTCGCTGCTCTCAGCGCCCTCCTCTCCTTTCCGCTGCATAGAGGTACTTCCGGTCACGTGACGACGCCGCCGCCGCCGCCCATGTCCTGGAAAGCGCCTACTACGGCAAGCGACGGGGGATAAATCTTTGCCTACCCGTCGGCTTTGGCGCAGGCGCGCTAGAAGGAAACCCTGCTCGCCGCGCCGCCGCCGCCCGGATTCGGTTGTGCGCATGCTCGAAGGGGGTCGAGGCCGGCCGCGTGGGCGCCTCTAGAGGGCGCCGTTGCTGTTGCTAGGGCCGCGCGACGCGGCGGTTGTCAGGGTGGATTTCGTAAATAGGCCCGTCGAGGAAAAGCCAGGCCTTGTTAAGGCCTCGTTCAGACGAGCGAGGCTTCGGCTTGGTGCGAGGTTGATTTAATGTTTGCGGCTATCTTCCTCCAGTCCAGTCCAGTCCACGGCTGCCATCTTCCTGTGCGCCCTACGTTTCGTTCATTTGCATCCGTCCTGGGCACTCTCAGGGCGCTAAGCAAAGCATTTCAAGTGTGCTGCTTCTACACCACACCATGGGGCTTAAAAGCTGGCTGTGGGCAGTTTGCAATTTAATTATGCAACCTACACATTGCCCCCACCCCCATAGCAAGCTGGGTACTCGATTTACTGACCTTGGAAGGCTGAGTCAACCTTGAGTTGGCTATCTGAATCTGTTGGGATCGAACTCAGGTCATGAGCAGAGTCTTAGGTGCAGTACTGCATCTTAACCATTGAGCCATGAGGCTAAGAAGATGTGATTTTACCAACTCTGTCCCCACCCCATGAATCTCTATGGTGGCCAAGGTGTGTGTGGAATTTGAACCCACACCTGAGTCCTAAAAGGGCCATGGTGGCTCAGTGGGCTAGAGCACTGAACACTGTTGGCTGCAAAGCTGGCAGCTCAGCGGTTTGAATCCCGGATGCCACGCAGCGGAGTGAGCTCCCGCTGTTAACCCCAGCTCTTGCCAACCTAGCAGTTTGAAAGCATGTAAATGCAAGTAGATAAATAGGTACCGTCATAAAAAGCGGGCAGGTAAAACAGTGTTTCCTTGCAGGCATGCTGGCCACATGGCCACAGACTTGCACAACACTGGCTGTTCATCTTGAATACGGAGATGAGCACCGCCTCTAGAGTCGGACACGACTAGCACGCATGTGCGGAGGAAACTACCTTTACCTCCCTGAGTCCAAGTCCATCACTCTATCCATCACACCAACACTTGAAAAGGAGGCCAGGATGGGCTGTTATGTTGGAAATAAGTGGGTCTAAGGGACGCTACCCCGAGCCAAGCCAGAGTTTATTGTGGAAACCCACAAATGTATGGGGTCCAGCCTGCCTTTCTCTCTCCCTTAGAGCTCGATCCCAAAAGGCACCCATCTCAGCTGTTGCTTGTTTCCATATGAGGTGTGAAGTCCAAAACAGTGGTTATAAATCACCTGTAATTGGGACTGACAGCCTGACAGATTTGGAGGGACTTGATTCAGACTGTCATGTAGGAAAATTCAAAAAATTCTTGAAGGTGAAGTGCACAGCAAAGCTGATTTGCAGATTAGGAATGAAGATGATGGTTGCTACCTTAGTTTTAGCAGTTAACAAATGTCTTTGTGAGGATGATAGAGGAAGTCTGAATAGCCACAATGACATCTAATGTGGCCCAGGCGTAGAAGAACATGCTGGCTAAAGAACTTAAGCCGATGGACCGCAGTGAACACAGGTGCTCTGTTTAAAATAGCTTTAGATAGGAACCAGTTCAGGCTACTTAAGAACACAAGAACATAAAAAGAGCCATGCTGGATCAGGCCAAAGGCCCATCTAGTCCAGGTTCCTGTTTCTCACAGTGGCCCCACCAGATGCTTCTGGGAGTGCACGAGACTATATCTCTGTCTCCTGATACCACTCCCTTGCATCTGGCCCTTGAAGTACCCTGGTTTTAAGCCTGGAGTTTACACATCTCCGTCATGGTTTGTAACCTGTGACTGACTTTTCCTCCAGGAAGCTGTCTAATCCCCTTTTGAAGGCATCCAGGCCAGATGCCATCACCACATCCTGTGGCAGGGAGTTCCACAGACTAACAATGCACTGGGTGAAAAAATATTTTCTTTTGTCTGTTCTTACTCTCCCAGCCCTCAGTTTGAGTGTATACCTAGTTCTGGTATTTTGTGAGAGGGAGAACATTGCCAATGTTCTACAAGGACATGGCACCTGAAGAAGAAGAAGACATCTGATGTCTGATAAAAGAACATCTGTTTAGCCATACAGAGCTGCAGTACTCAGCCACCAAATACCTCAAGGCAGGGGCTGATGTCCTAAGAGCTGTGGCACCTGCTCTCTAGTTTACTGGAGAGTTTGTGTAGTAGTATATTGTTCCTGGTGTTCATATTATCCATAGATGTTCCCTATAGAGCCAGTCAACTGGATTACAGTTGGACTTTAGAACCTGATTTCTAAATTATTCTTTCGGGTCTTGTTGGCTTGTATGTCACTCACTTGAAAGCAAGTGACCTTGGTTTTATTGATCTTGGGGTTTAGCCTCCAAATATCTAAACAAACACACACACACACATCTATTTTGTTTAAATCATTTTTGAGGGCTTGTTCAGATGCATTCAAGTCTTCAGATTGTTTGATCAGCACAATATATACTATATTATAGCGTTTCTCCTGTGAGTTCCAGGCTGCATTTGTAGCTTTCCACCTTCCCTTGCGATCCTAAGCTCTGAAGCAGGTCAAGCTCAGAATGACTGATATTAGGCCAAGGTCACCGAGCAAGCTTCATGGCCTCCTGGAGATTTGACCTTGGATCACCAACACTAACTACTGCACCACAATGGCCCTCACGTTATCCTTGGAGCCAAATTGAGCTAGACCCTGGTGAGGATGCTCCTCAGACTTTGCTTTTGCTGCATAAAAGTCCTGCTGGGGGACACATTTCAGCAAAGAAAACATCAGGAAAGGATGACAACTTTGTGCTGCTCTTTCTTCTCCAACCCCAGCCTCATAGGTCCTGAAGACCTCCACATAGTTTACAGATATCTTTTTGGAGAGCTTCTGCAAGCTGCTTATTTGACTTTTATACCACCCATCTAGCCCTAGGGCTACTCTGGGCAGTTTACTTTACACCATACAATCATGATATAACACTATTTGCATGGAATGGTAATCACCTCAAGGAACCTATCACTTGCCAGTTAGGTTCAAGGACTGTTGTCTCAGATTCTCATTCCTTGAACCCTCCATCTGCAAGCAAGATGGTGGTGGCATATCTTAGAGCTGGCACTTTCTTTTTGGTTTGTGTTGCAAGGGCTCAGGTCTTTTGGGTTGTTCTCTGTTGGGACTCTCAGGTTTTAGATCTGAATGCTCCATAAACTGGATGCTGCCAGCCTCACAACTCAGATTTTGAAAGAGGCAGCTGTGTTAGTCTGTGAAAACATACCAGGCAACATCCAAAGAAACAAAAGACAAAATCATGTGGCCTCTTAAAGATTATTACAGTGGTACCTCAACTTACGAATTTAATCCGTTCTGAATGCATGCTCTTAAGTCGAACTACTCTTAAGACCACAATCTCACAGTACCTATCTAAACAATTGAAAAAATACTGTAAGTTAAAAATAAAAAAATGGAAAAAATGTAAGTCAAGCAGACCATATCTAAAATTTCTAAGGTGGCAGTTAAAACAACAGTTTTCCCTCTTAAGTCAAATTGCTCTTAAGTTGAGCTGCTCTTAAGTTGGGGTACCATTGTATATTATTTTAATGTAAGTTTTCTTGGATCACGTCCACTTTATCAGACATATGACAACAGAATGAAATGTTAAATAAAATATAAGTTTCATACCAAATATTCGATGTCTCTTAGATGTGTGGTACATTTACTTTTAGTGATTTTGCTTATGCTGCTTTTGGACTCTGATGTAAAAATTTCGCTGTGGTTGGTAGGTGGAAGCTACACTGATGATGCAAAGAACAATTTTCACAACAAAACCCAAATTTTTAGGTTCATTCTTTAATACGAGTCATTTAGACATGTTTAGAACCATTTTGATCCTTTCGTTAGCTTGCACACCCTAATTGCTATTGATGGAGTACATAACATACAGCTTATGTTCTTATGTTATGTTATGTTCTTATGTTCCTATATTGGTTTTTATACTTATCAAGGGTTTGGTGCAATGTACCTCTATCAGACCCACAAACATTTTGTCAATGACCTCTACTTGTGATATCACATAGCCTCCCTGTGACATCAAAACAGCTTGATTGCAAGATTTTGGTCTTAAGATCTCAGGGGATTAATACTCCTGCCTAACCACTTTATTTTGCATGGGGATTTTCTACCTTTAGTATTCCAATTCAGCAACCAAGATTTTGGCCGGTACAAAAAGATGGTGGAAGTAAACAACCATTGGTTGAATTGCTACTGAGAGGCTGGCAGGGGGAAGGGAGTATGCCTCTCCACCCGGGAAACACAAGAGTCCCTTTAAAACATTTATTAAACTGGCTTAAAGCTAATTGCTAAGCTAATGAGTAACCCCGGCTGAAATCAATTTCTGATGTTAACTTCCTCAGAGCAAATATTCAATCAGACATACCTGCCTCTACACAACCAGAAGGACACTAGACTCATTTGGAGCAGGTCTTTCACTAATCTAAAAGGTCATTTCCCTGAACCCAACAAATTTCTGGTGGCTGAGGATCATCATCTAAAGTCCTGTCTTACTTCCACAATTGGTTGCTTAATTCTGTGAGAAGCATTTAGCCCCATTTTCTATTTCACTTTAAAGCACTCCAGGCTACAGCTGGGCTACGTCAAAAATAAGACGGTCAAATTGCCCAGTTATTACGATCCTTAGTCCAGCTCTGCAAAACTATTCAGACATGACCATGACTAAATGCCATGGAAATGCCTGGGCAGATCTGTTAATTAAATCAGCTGTTCAGCAAAGGCTCTAATTGGGCTTTGACAAGCTCCCGGAACAATTGTGACCAGAGTTGATTCTTTGTCTGTTGTCCTCGTTAACTGCCATTTGCTACGCAGGGCCACGCTTCCGAGGCGGCCAACGACCAACGGACTCATCGTACCAGTTGTTCTGCTTATAATACTGCCCCATAGTGCTTAAAGCTCTCTCTAGGCAGTTTACCATTTATTTATGCAGGCTACAGACTCCCACCCCCAGCAAGCTGGGTCCTCATTTTACCGACCACAATTGAACCCCGGGCCATGAGCAGTTTAGGTTGCAGTACAGCAGTTTAACCACTGGCTTGGGGTGGGGTGGGGGAGATTCAGATACCCACTAAGCCAAGGGGAAGCATTCACACATACAGATGCCTTCTGCCTTTGGCAAGGTGGGGGTGGGATGGCTGGAGGTAGCCTGAGGTGGGTCAGCGCCCCACTTAAACTCCTGGGTGGGCTGCCACTGCTTCTCTCAATGGGGGAACAAGTTACCTGGGAACACTTGCGAGTCGGTTGTCGTGTTTGTTGTACAAATGATGAAACAAGAACCTGCGTCCTTCACTGGGAAAACAGCCGGAATGGGACTGGGTTGGGGGCCAGATGTGCGGGGGGCAGATGTGCTTTTAGACTGGACTGGGATGGTGTGATGACAAGTGGAAAGAAAGGCAGTGATGTATGTCTTTCAACTCCCTGGAAGAAGAAAGGGAGATAAATACATGGCACACATTTTTTAAAAACATCACTCCTGCACAGGGCCGGAAGAGCACCCAGACGGGTGCAGGAAAAGGAAAAGAAGAGTTTAATAGACACCTCATCACAAGTACAGTGGACCCTTGTATAACAAACGGTTTGTATAACATAAAATCGGTACAACATAAAAAAATTCTGGAGATGGGGAAATTTGCTTAACAGATTCGCCTATGGGGTGAATCTGCACAACATAAAAATGGCCGCAATTAGGGATTACTCTGTTTTCAATGCATTCCTATGGGAAATTTGTATAAAGGAAAATATGCTTAACATAATTTCATTTGGAACGAATTAATTCCTTTATACAAGGTACCACTGTATCTCCCTGAAGCTGTTATTTTAAGGGTGGGGGGTGGAGGCATTGAAAGAAGTGCAGCCTTGTCTGAATGACCTTAGAAATGCAGGGAAGGAGTGGCTGCCTCCCTCCCCCCCACACACTCCAAATGTACAGTAATACCTCGGATAACAAATGCCCCTGATAACGATTTTTTCAGATAACGAATTGCAATTTCCAGGTATAGGGCTGCCTCGGATAATGAATTTTCCCTATGGGCTGCCTCAGATAACAAACTGCAATCTTAGGTATAAGTCTGCCTCGGATAACAAATTTTCTCTATGGGCTGCCTCGGATAACAAATTTTCCTATGAGCTGCCTCAGATAACGAATTTCCCCTATGGACTGCCTCGGATAACGAATTTCCAGCATGCACCGGTAAAAAAAGAGTTATCCTGGGCTGCATCACATCTGTACCTTTAAAGTGCACTTTATAAAGAGTTTTGAGCAAAAATCCAGGTGTCTGGGTCATTTTCCTAGGCTCTGGAACAGATTAATTGGTTTCCCATTCATTCCTATGGGAAACCTTGTTTGGGATAATGAATTTTTTCAGATAACGAATTGCCTCAGAGAACAAATTAAATTCATTATCTGAGGTACCACTGTACCTGCAAAGGGATTGCAGCCAACCTCACCAGCACCAACTTCCTTTTCAAGAAAACGGCTGATCAATGGGATAGCATGTCTCTGTGTCTGTGTGTTCATCCCTGTTGCTTCTCAGTTTCTCCCATGTGGTGTGGAAAAACTACCGGGGCAGGGGTTGGGGGGAATAAGTGGTTAATGGAATAAGTGGTACTACATAAAAATGGTCGCAATTAGGGATTACTCTGTTTTCAATGCATTCCTATGGGAAATGTATAAAGGAAAATATGCTTAACATAATTTAATTTGGAACGAATTGATTCCTTTATACAAGGTACCACTGTATCTCCCTGAAGCTGTTATTTTAAGGGGGGGGTGGAGGCATTGAACAAAGTGCAGCCTTGTCTGGATGGCCTTAGAAATGCAGGGAAGGAGTGGCTGCCTCCCTCCCCCACACACACTCCAAATGTACAGTAATACCTCGGATAACAAATGCCCCTGATAACGATTTTTTTGGATAACGAATTGCAACTTCCAGGTATAGGGCTGCCTCGGATAACGAATTTTCCCTATGGGCTGCCTCAGATAACAAATCGCAATTCTAGGTAGAAGTCTGCCTCGGATAACAAATTTTCTCTATGAGCTGCCTCGGATACCAAATTTTCCTATGAGCTGCCTCAGATAACGAATTTCACCTATGGACTGCCTCGGAAGCCACAGTCAACTTAGCCATATGAACTGTGGTGCTCTCATCCCAATCAAGTGGGGATGTTACGTGTGCCACCTTTTCTTCAGAGGATGTTAAGATGTCTTCACCCCCTCCCAATGTGGAGTTTCTTACAGTAGCTTAATCCTCTTTCACACATCCACACTCTTTGCCATGACAGCCATTGTGCCAGGCATCAAAATAAAGCCAGAGTCATTTCCCTCAAGAAAAAGAGAGTGACAGCTTTCAATTTTTCAAAGGGCCATCATTCTCCTCCCCCCCTCTTTTAAATTTTCGCGCACATATAAGCTGTTCATAGTCAGAAAGAAAACACACAGATACATGTATAATGTATTTATATATCTATTTATATATGTACACACACATATATACACATACCTCTATATAGATATATATTTACACTATTAAGAAAAAACTCCAAAGGCATCAGCTGTTATCATCTTTATATAACCCAATAAAGATCAACAAGAGAACAGCAGACTGTGAAATGTGCCATAGGTTTAAACAATCATTTAAAAATTGATCTTTCCACTGTACAAAAAAAGAGAAAAAACTTTATTTCATTTTGTTAAATATATTGACCAGCAAGGCAAAGTTGATTGAACAATGTTTGAATGCAAGAAGTGGATAAGTGCCTTCAGAAACTTTAGTCATTTGAAAAATGTAGAATGTCGGCCATCCCCAACATTTTTATCATGTGTGTATATTGTACCCCTCACCCCTTTTCCCCATTTTTGCAAAACTCAGACATAGTTCAAAGAACCATCAACAGTCAACGCTTGACAAGAGATTAAGAGTTTTTATTTAGTACACTTCTGGCTTAAATTCACAGTAAGAGCAGATAGACCAAGAGGTTGAAGCTTCTTTTAAAAAATAGGTAATAAAGGTGATCCAGGCAGTTTTGCTTCCAAACTGCTGACCCTGGGGCCAGTCCAGGGCTTGTTTTGTTTTAAAGATACAGCAGGCATTAAAAATGTGAAACACTTGGACTGGCAGTTATTATTGCTGGTAAAACCTCCCACCATTTTGGGCCCCTTAAGCTTGTTTAAAAGATTGCCACTTCACGCACACCTGCTCTTCCCATCGCATCTCACTCATTTTCTGCAGAAAAGTATTAGTATGATCTTAAGGAGTCAATGAAAACTAAGTCTAAATTGCCTTTTCCTTTTGGAACCAGGGCTCTCCCAGGAAAGGCACTGGTTCTCCCCAAAATCCCACTTTCGAGACCAATGTTATCAGTATTTTTTTTCCAGCCATCCATATTCTTATTCATCCCAAAAAGCATGGCTGATTTTTAATCTCACTTCCTACTTGGGATCGAGTTTGACAGTCCTCATTTGCAGTTTATGTGTGGAGGGGGCACTTAGAACCTTTAAATTAGCACTTTAAATAAAAAACCAGCAACTCCAGAAGAGATGCAGAATTTTCTATTATTTCTTAAAGATTTCTTAAAGGCAAGCAGATCTCTCTATAATAAATGAAGGGGAGTTTTAGAGAGAAGTCCAGGGGTGGATCTACATTTTTTGAGGCTTTGAAGTTTGAACTGTTATGAAGGGGCCCTTCATATGAGGTTTGGTAACCAATGATATATTCTTCAATAAGATTGTTCAGTGGCAGGAGAGCACAAATACTGTGGCACTCCGACTTAAGAGCAGCTCGACTTAAGAGCAATCCAACTTAAGAGCGGAAAACTGTTGGCGTTTTAACTGCTGCATTACAAATTTTAGATATGGTCTGCTCAACTTACAATTTTTTTCCATTTTTTTATTTTTAACCTATTTTTTCAATTTTTTAGAATTAGATAGTTACCCCGACTTAAGAGTAGTTCAGCTTAAGAGCATGCATTCGGAACGGATTGAATTCATAAGCTGAGGTAACACTGTATATATAATTGTGGTGTCCTGCCACAGAATACTCCTATTGAAGAAGAGAGCAGTGGTTACCAGTAGAGATGGGCCCGAAACAAACAATTTTTCATTTCCGTTTTTGTTTTTTTGTTTCGTTATGAAACGAAACGAACAGAGACACCGGGAATCTTGTCGTGCGTTTCGTTTCTGTTACTGCAATATGAGTGAACTGCTTAAAATCCTTAAAAAAATCACAAAAATGAAATAAATGGTAACGAAATGGTAACAAAACGAACGAAAACGATTTTTTTGCAAAAATTTGCGAAAAACGGAAACGAACCGAAACGGACCCTCCAAACGACATGCAATTTTTTTTAATTCATGCCCATCTCTAGTTACCAGACCTCATTGTTGGTTAAAATGGATTTGTGTATCTTCTGGGGGCCCCTCTGCACTTAGGCGTAGAGCTGCTTGTGGAGAAATCTGGACATCAATATTTTTAAACACGGTGCTGTTTCGGCACCAAACCACAGAAAGCTCCGAACAAAACATTTGTCTGGAGGAGTCCTGATTCACCATCCTACTTCCAGAAATCAAGAAAAAGTCTGCCACCCTCATAACCAAGAAACACGGCGAGTCATGGGATTCAGAGCTGGCAGGCTTCAGATACTATGCAAGGAGGTGAGATAGCCAGTTAGTTACTTTAGGCTTCAAATCTATTTTTATCCTCAGGTGAGTGCGCAATCTGAATGTTCTGCTCAGACACTAAAATGTTTTGGCCTGGGAGGCGATGAGCAAAATATTTTCGTTGGCAGCTGGTTTGGGATTCTGTATCAAGTAACCAACCAATATTTGTTTCAGCAGAATAAACACACACACCAACACATGCATTAGAAAAACGCTTCAGACCCTGCTTTTCAGAGTGGCATTTGGCGACCATTAGGGTTTTGTTTTGCTCTGTTCCGCCATCTTGCTGAGCATTATTTTTCTTTTAATTCGTTGAAGTATTTGTGAGTTTTTGTTTGTTCGTTTGTTTGTTTGATGTGATTGTTGTATACCACCCAAAGTTCCATCGGGAAGATGGGCGGTATAAAATATATAAATAAATACATAATAATGTATGTGCTCACACACCCAGAAATTAGCAGGACACATTCATTCACTTGTTCTCCTTTCATGACAAACTGTACTTGAGCGCAAACTTCAGATGAAGTCAGTGATGGCAGCTCAGCCTTTGATATTCAGAAGTTCTTCCCTCCTAGCCATAAATGACAGGGCCATTCCTTGACGGAAGGACCCCAAAATGCATAATTTCTTGGCAGAATGCTGGTACGAAATGAGTCACTACTTCTGCCAACCTTTCCTGTTCCCCCCTTTCTTTAGTGGCATGTGCACAATGGATCCTAGGATGGTGTCCCAGCATGTATGGTGTGTTACTGGCCACAACCAGGTGTCCCCAGTATATGCTGATGGCATGTGCAACAAGTGTACACCACACAAGCATGTGAGATTTCAAGGAGGGAGAACCAAAAAAGGCATTGCATTTCCTTTGTTTATTTTTGAGTTGCGAGCCCTCACAAAATGTCGGCGTGGGGGGTTTCATATACACTGATTCATTATCCATTGATTCAGTTATCCATGGTTGGCAGAGGAAAAAAATTAAATAATTCAGCAGCCACAAAGCAAGCTGTTGTCACAAATTGCATCTGTAAAGCAAGCTACTGTCACAAACAGCAGCCATAAAGCAAGCTACTGTCTCAAAACAGTAGTCATAAAGCAAGCTACTGTCCTGAAACAGCAGTTTGGGGATGGGTGAGCAGGTGTTCTTTCTTATCCACAGTGTTCATTATCCACGGAAAGGCCTGGAACCAATCCCCAGCGGATACCAGGGTCCTACTGTACTGCTGTACATGTGTATTTTTGTTGCTGTGAGACCCAAGCAAGCATGTGGGAGGACATACTGCACCATGAGGACAACTGGCACTCTGATATGTGTTGTATCTTTTTCCATGTGTGACATTTCTACAGCAACTCTGCCACAGAAACTAGAGCACACAGATGCAGTGCTGCAGAATATCTGGGTGTGAGTATGTGAACCGAACCATCCGTAACACTGAACCCATTGTGGAACAGCGTTCTGCACAACGTGCGCCTACAGGCCCTTGGATGGAAGGACGGAAATTCTATTTGCAACCTGCCTTTTTTTGGATTGTAGCTGCCGTCTTCCAATTCTGCTGGTCGGCAACTAGTGTTCCATTGTGAAGAAAGAGTCCTAGAAGTGGGGGAGGAACAGCCAGAAAGAGACCCACTCTGGATCAGAAAGGGGACGGCTGAAAAGTTTCCATGGCCACCCAGGGCTGTCTGTATAGAATTAAAAAAAAAAAAAAACCGAATGGCCACTGGGAAGCTAGACATTCTGTCCCAGTGAGCAGTATTTGGCTCCAGGGTTGCTCCTTGTTAAGGTCATGGTAGTGGGAGTGAAGCTTCTATTATCTCTCACTCCCCCCCCCCCAAGGTCTTTTCACAGGATGGAGTTGGTGAACCAAAGATACACAGATTTGTGTGAACCACCTGTAGGGTGGAAGCTGCAGCTCTGTCTCTCCTGAGGAAAAACACAACAGTTGAATCCAATGGTGTTTTTTTTTAAAAAAGTTTATCTCGTTTTTCTCTCATCAGGAGCTGCACAATTTACACAAGAACATCAGGAGGAGAACGCTGCTGTCTTAGCCCCCCCCCCCACCTCCCACGGCCTCCCAGATCCCTCACATGATAACATCAGCTTGTGTGGGACAAAGCAACAAAAGGCTTGCTATCCATTATTAAAAAAAAATCACAGTGGCTATCCCCCCCCCAAAAAAAAAACACACACGGGCATTTTATATTTTATAACAGGGGTATATGTGCAGCACCGAAAGGCGGGCCTTTCCTCCCCGCTGTTTCATCAAGGACATCTCTGTTGTCTACACTCTGGGCAAATTCCACCCATACTGAAGGGCTGGTGTTTTCCCTCCCCCATCCCAGAACACGCTATGTGTGTGTGTGTGTGTGTGTGTGGCAAAACAGCCTTTTGTCAAATGTGCAACACGGCCGCCTGTCCAACATCAGAAACACTGAGCCTTCCAAATGGTAGCCGGCGGTCGTGACCAGTCAATTGTGACGGACCGACTCCAGTGCAGCATCTGGTTACCTGAGATTCTGAGCTTTTGCCTCCAGCAAATAGCCCGTGCAGATGCAAAGAGAAATGGCTGAAGACGTGAGGGCAACCTTTGACATTGTTCGAGGAAATGCAGGAGGACGATTAAGGGGAGATTAAAAAAAAAAAAACAACCCCTAAGCGGTTCCCCCAAACCAGTTGGTTCCCTGGTGTGCAGTGATCAACTGAGATACTACAGACAGTGGTGGGCAAACTTCAGCCCTCCAGATGTTTTGGCCCACAACTCCCACAGTCCTTTGTCACTGGCAATACAGGCTTGGAATTCTGGGAGTTGTGGTCCAAAGCATCTGGAGGGAGGGCCGAAGTTTGGCCAACCTTTGGAGTTTTTTAAGCAGAGGCTGGATGGCCATCTGTCTGAATTATTGTGATGGGGGTTCCTGCATGGCAGGGGTTGGACTAGATGGCCCTTGAGGTCTCTTCCAACTCTATGATTCTATGATTCTATGATCACTGTTTAACTACAGAACAATAAGGCATTCCAGAAACCTTGCGCACCACATAACGCATGCCCCCTCCCCGCTCCTTAGACCACAGTGTTTAGCTTTGTTTTAAGTTTCTGATCTGCCCATTTCACAGCAGCATCCTAAAAAATAAAGATATGGTTCACAACTATTCCAAAGAGTCCTCTGTCAGTTCTTTGGTCACACTGGCTGGGAATTGGAAGCAAAGATTATAAAGTGCTGTTGTGACAGGGGGATAAGGTGGACCCTCTTGGGGCATTTTTCTTGGCCGTCTTAGTCAACGACACACCGGTAGGTAGTGGTCAACTCTTGTCGGGAATCCAAGGCAGAGGTGCCTCTGAAGAAGGAATGGGCGAGTTTACAGGGTCTACGTCAAGTGAACTTTGTTTCAAGTCACAAGTCAAAGCAACAATACACCAACATTTCAAAACAGCCGAAACCCTCGGGTTCCCCTACAAGACTTATCAACAGGTAGACGAAACACACATCAAAACAAGAACACCATGTTCTAACCTTGGGAAGGTACACAGTGACCTTGACAGCACATGAGATTTGGGGGGGTGGGCTGCTTTGAAGAAGCCTCCAAGATTTTGGGCCTTTTTACACGACCCCTAAGATCCGCTGGCCACTTAAATTCGGACCAGAGATCTTAGGGGTTCGTCGCTCTTCCTCTGTCCCCACCCCCTCCGCACTTCCTGGCTGCTGGCTGCGTGAGGGAGGGAGAAAAAGAGAAAGAAAAGCATGCCGCTCACCTCCTTCTGCCTGCATCTAGTCTCTGTAAGGCCATCAAGTCCAACCCCCTGGTCTCTGTAAAAGTAGCTCTTAAAGGGGCAGGAGCCAAAAAGCAGCAAACAGAAGCGAGGAGAGCCCCGCACTCACTATCCTTGCACTGCATCAAAGATTTTTCACCTCCAAAGAGAAGGTACAAGAAAAGTGCGCTGGGTCGCGCTAAAGTGGGCGGGGTCGCACTTAATTGTCTGCAAACTCCGGAGCTGGTGGGGAAACATTTTTAAGCTCCGGAGCTTGCAGCCATTTGCAGCGGAGCTTAGGGGTCGTGTATAAACGCCCTAAATCTTCTTACTAGGAACAAGGAGCTCAGTTCTAGACAGTAAAGGTCTGCTCTTACTGTAAAACCTTTCTCTGTACACGTCTTTTGTTGTAATAATCATATATACATATAAAGAACAGTTATTTACATCCAAGTACACTTGTCTCTGTATAACTTAGCAGCATATAAGTAAACGATTTGCTTCCGATTTCAGTTAATAAGCACTTTCACATACAGACATACGGCAGTGATTCTCCTGTAGTTTGATGCTAGCGACAGCACTGTTTGCTTATAATGATGGCCAGCTCTCCTATTAGACAGAAGGAGGCAACTGTGTTAGGTGGTGGATTCTGGGCACCATTAAAGAGCAGCAAATGGCTTGTTTGTGTCTGCAAGATGCCATTTGTAGATGACAAAGGACTGGTCCTGCATCACTCTGTCCTGCATCACTCTTTGATGACTAGCTAAAGATTAGGACGATGGAGAGAAACGGATTTTCTCATCGACCTGTCTAGATGTAGAAAAGAAACACCAGTTCAAAAGCCACGGCCCCATTATGAAAATATTTCCATGGGCCTGTGCAGCCGGTACTCTACACCTGTTCTTCAACTACAAGCTATTATGGTTCCCTCTTCAATGTACAGTAGACCCTCGTATAATAAACGGTTTGTATAACATAAAATCTGTACAACATAAAAATTCCAGAGAGAGGGGAAATTTGCTTAACAGAATCGCCTATGGGGCGAATCCATATAACATAAAAATGGTCACGATTAGGGATTACTCTTTCAATGCATTCCGGTGGGAAATTTGTATAAAGGAAAATTTGCTTAGCACAATTTCATTTGGAGCGAATTAATTCCTTTATCCAAGGTACCACTGTACTTGGTCGTTTCATGAATGTATCAAGAATTCTGACCTAAATGAAGAACTTCATTGCACAGTGGTTAAAATGCCTGTACTGCAGCCAAAACTGTGCTCACAACCTGGGGTTCAATCCCAGGTAGCCGGCTCATGGTTGACTCAGCCTTCTATCCTCCTGAGGTCAGTAAAATGAGTACCCAGATCGTGCACGGGGGGGGGAGTTAATGTGTAGCCTGTGTAAATAAATTTTAAACAGCCCAGAGAGTGCTTTAAGCAGTATGGGGCAGTATATAAGGAGAAGACTTGGCTAAATTCAACCACTATCCAGAGCCATGGTATGAGGAGTTTCGGTGGATTACTCTGCTTGAAACTACCAGCTGATTATGTCCCTTCTGAGTTAAAAAACACCCATCTATTGCACCTAAAGCCCAGAGAAAATGGTGTCTTGATATCTCATACTGCTCACTAGAGCATGGATGAGTTCCCAACAAATATGGCCAATATTAGAATTCAGGCAAGTTAAATGACAGGTGCCCATCTAATTTAGACTGACCAAATTCACAAGCAGAATTCAGTCAAACCATATGGTAACAGCTATTGGCGAGAAAAACTGCTTTAAAAAAGAACTGGACCAGTTCACGGAACATAGATCTCCCAGTGAGAGCTTGTAATTGGAATTGGGAGCTTTGTATTGTATTCAGACGTAAAGTGCCACTTTCAGGAGGAAGTGAAAGCAGGTGCCATCTGTTTATAAGCTTCCATGGGGCACCAGGTTGACGCACGGTGAGAGACAGAATGCCAGACTATGCAGGCCAACACCGGGAAGGTGACTTTGAAAATCTGTGATTGTTTTCATTCTAAGGCCACCTGAAAGTTGCTAGCCATCTCTGTGTTTTGACAGTTTTTTAAGGTTTTCCGTCAGGAAGTTATCCCTTTCATTCTGTCTACACTCCAAAACTGACAAATAGTGCTTTTACACGACCTCTAAAATCCGGTGGCAACTTAAATTCGGACCAGAGATCGTGGGGGTTTGTCCCTCTTCCTGTGTTTCCACCCCTCCGCACTCCATTGTTCCTGTCTGCGTGAGGGGAGGGAGGGAAAAAGGGAGAAAAATGCAGGCTCACCTCCTTCTGCTGGTGGAAGCAGCCCCAAGCAGCCCCGTAGTGATTCCTGTCTCTTAAAGGGGCGGTGGGGACAAAAAACAAAAACAAACAGAAGGAGAGGGAGCCCGGCATTCACAGTTTTATAATCTGCATCTGAAGATTTTTTACCTCCTGGAGGCCAGGTACTTGAAAGGTGCGCTCGGACACGCTTAGGTGGCCGTGGTCGTACTTAATTTTTTTTTAAAGTCTGGAGCTGGTGGGAAAACATTTTAAGCTCCGGATCTGGGAGCCCTTTGCCTCGGATTTTAGGGGTCGTATAAAAGCACCCAAAGCTTCATATGGAATAACACTGTCCACAGATGCCATCCCTGCTGCCTGCAAAAGCTTACAACAAAGAAAACATGATCGTCTTTAAGGTGCCACAAGAATCTTTGGTGATAATTTTTAGGGGAACTCCTTGCTTTCTAGTTTCTGAAAAGTAACCAAAATGTCTGTCTCGCTCAACCGTACCAACAAAGCACAAGGTAGCACTTCTGTAATGTGATATTTAACTCTCTTTCACATTCCCTCAACTAAAGAAGTTAGTTTTATAAGCTACCATTACATTGCAAAAGGAGTGAAGTGATTCCTTGTTAGATTACAATGTTCATGCAGTGTAGTTATTATGTTCCTGTCTGAAAAGGGAAAGTTACAGGTCATTGTTTGTAACTAATCACTTCCATGTTCCCATATGGACTCTGATCCGACAGAGCTCTTAGATCAGGCATGTCTAAATTTTGGCCCTCCTGATGTTTTGGACCGCAGTTCCCAGAATTCTAAGCTTAGATTGCCAATGGCAAAGGACTGTGGGAGTTGTGGTCCAAAACATCTGGAGGGCCGAAGTTTGGACATGCCTGTCTTAGATGGTGTTAATGCGTTCCCCTTGCTGAGCTGAAAAGCCAAACAGTTCCATGGGCTAGCTTTGCAGTGCAAATGGGCTTCAAATATCCAGGTGCCAGGCGGCTGTATACTTTTAGGGCAAGGAAGGTTCTACTTTCCAGTCACTAATTTGGCGTTGTTGTTAAGGGAAGAATGTCATGACCGCTTACATCAGTGCTAAAATCTCCCTGAACCCTAGTTACTGGGTTCCTCTTTAGGGTAAGGAATGTGAGTTGCATCCCAGATCTATGAACCAAGAGGTACTTATCAGTCCTGCACAGCATTCCTTTCCCAACTGAGATAAGATAAGAAACTCTGTTTGAGAGTGTGGGAAAAGTGGAGAAACCCCACCAAGGAAGTGCTCGCTAGGAAAAGCCTGCCTGGGTCTCAGGAACTGAAAACCAGTTGCTGAAAATGTTGATCACAAATATATGTACTCAATTGACGTGACTCAACTGGAAACTACGTCCACACAGGAAACAGCTTTTGCCTCCATGCATTTCCCTTGCCTCACCAAAGTAATCTCCCTATGGGAAAGCTTCTAGAAATCAAACATAAATCCAAGGGAAACCTAAAAATCTCTCTCCCCAAAACCCGCTCTCCCCTATTTTTTTAGTCCTTGCTTATTAGATTAATACCCTGCCCATCTGGCCATTCTCCTCTCTCCCAGGCCAACCCAGGACTTCTTGCCGATCGGTTGAGGGAGAGCCATATTTCTTGTTTCTCTGTTTCTTCTCAAGGCATAGAAAACCTCTGAGGCTGGGCGCCCGAGCAATCAGACTTGCAAATGAAAGCTGTGTTTAATTCCAAGGGATCCATCACAAAACCAAAGCAAGCTAGTTTGCAACATGGGGAGTGAGCCAAGCTCATCACGGGAAAAGCAGGCAGCGCTTGCCTCTTAGAAGAGTTCCACCTTTGATGACATGCCATCACCTCTGAGACCTTGCAGGCTTATTCCAGTAAAGACAAACTGCTGTATTTGAACATGAGCTTTCGCGGATAGGTCCACTTCGTCAGAAGTCTAAGGCGGGCGAAGAAAATCTCAGTCTTGCCTTGAGCTTAAATCATGATCTGCCTTCCCTGCTTCTATCCTCTAATCCAGGGCTGTCCAACTTTGAACAGGCCGAGGTCTACTTTTTCCAGACGAAAGTACCTGAGGGCTACTACACTAAAAACCTCTACTTATGAATTTTATCTGTTCCGAGCATATTCTCATAAGCCAAAAAAATTGTAAGTAGAGCAGTGGTTTCCCATAGGAAAGCATTGAAAATCAATTAATCCTTTCTGGAGGGAACATATTTCAGTGCATCCCTATGGTAAGGCTGACCATGCACACGCTTCACTTACACCCGCTCAAGCTGGTGTGGACAGGTGTAAGGGAGGCGAGTGCATGCTTGAGCGGATTGCCCCTTCTGCTGCTAGCCCAGGCTGCTGGAAGACTTTCTAAAAAAGGTGCATTTTCCCTCCCAACCCATCCGTGGCCTGACTTGACTCTAACTCTCACTCACTTCTGTGCCATGGCCCTTGAACTGCCCCGCTCGGCTGAGACAGTGGGCTGGCAGACCCAGAGCTTTGCTGGGGCACTGGTGGTCCTTGGGGTGGGGGAGGTACAGGTGTGTGACAACACCCTGGAAGAACTTATCCCCTCACATTTTTAATTGATGGCTGGCGGGCTACTTTTGAACCCTTCACGGGCTACTGGTAGCTCCCGGTCTACCTGTTGGGCAGGCCTGCTCTAATCCAAGTTGGTCCAACCTGTCACAGCTCCTCTCCCACAGATCACCCTCTCTCTAAGGTACCATGGCAGAAATTCTCATCGTCAGCGCTACCTGATCCTCAGATTAAGCCAGTGGTGGCCAAACTTCGGCCCTCCAGAAGCACAGTCCTTTGTCATTGGCAATCTACGCTCGGAATTCTGGGAGTTGTGGTCCAAAACATCTAGAGGGCTGAAGTTTGCCCACTACTGGATTAAGCTATCCAGGGTTGATTCGAGAGGAAGAATGACTCAATCTGGAGATGGGTAGGAAGGAAGAGGTGGTAAGTGTGTTAGTCTGTTGCAGAAAAAAACACACAGAGTCTTGTGGCAGCTTAAAGGCTAACATAGTTTATTGTAGGGATGTCCAAACTTTGGCCCTCCAGATGTTTTGGACCACAACTCCCAGAATTCCAAGCCGGTTTGCCTATTGCAAAGGACTGTGGGAATTGTGGCCCAAAACATCTGGAGGGCCAAAGTTTGGACACCACTGGTTTATTGGTATAAGCGTTTGTGTCTTACGGGACCTTTTGCCTTTCTATGACATTTTACAGGGCACCTCTTTCATGTCTGCTTGCAGAGGCTACCATCTATGCATCTGAAGAAAGGGGCCAGAATCCTCAATGGCTTATGCCAGTAAAACCTGATTTCCTTTCAAGTAGCCCGAGACTCTTTCCTACGAAATGAGAACTGTACCAGAAATATGTCTTTGGGTACGGCGTAATTGCATGTAGTGTAACATGACTGTAAGAATTTAAATTTTACTGACCCCCCGCCCCCATGGCAAAAAAAAAAAAAAAAGCCTTCGGGAACGACATTGTGTTTTCCAAAACTCAATGGCCTCAGAAGAACATGAAAGACAGGGTGGAGTGAGAAAATGCTGGCAATGGACTGCGTAGCGAGGGTGCCTTTTGTCAATGGAGCTCACTAAAATTAAAATTAAAAAAACAACTGGAGAAAAACCTTTAAAATCCATACATCCCCACTCACACACAAAACCAGAACATCAGATCTTCCATAGATTACAAAAAAGCACACCTGTGGATCATGATTTTTCCTTTGAATACCTGTCAAGCACCAAAGCATGTCAGAGTGCAAACCGCTGCGCACTGCTGGTTATAGAGCACAGTCTCCTAAGGAAGATCACCAGCTGAAGTACATGCACAGTAATTAGGAGGAAAGGGGAGGGGGGGAGAAACATACTTTGAGTGATATAGTCCTTTCTTTAGATCTCTGTGGACTCTATCCTCTCCAGCCTGGAGGGAGTCCATGTCTTCTTGTCATCGCCGTGTGGTGGGCTCGGGACTTTGCTGGTCATTTCGTTCACTTTGTGCTCCAGCATTTGGTTCTTCTGGTACATTTCCACATAGTTCAGCTGAAGCTGCTTCTGGTATTTGATGACCTTCTCCTTCTCCTCCTGCCAAGTGCGCCGCTCCCCCTCAAAGTCCGCCACCTGCTGCTCCCGCTGCTGGCGCTCGGCCTTCAGCTCGGCCTGGAGCCTCTCCACCTCCTTCTTCAGGGCGCCAAGGTTCTCCTCGCTCTGCCGTTTCATCTTGGCCTCGTCGCTCTCACAGGCCAAGGTGTCCCTGGCGGCCTTCTCGGCGGCCTCGTGGTTGAAATGGCTGTGCTGGTGGCCCCCCAAGCTGGTCAAGGTTTGCTTGAGGTTGGCCACCTCCAGTTCACACTGGCTGAGCTTCTCCCTCAGCATCTGCACCTCGCTCATCTTCCGCTGCAGTTCGTCCTCGCAGATCTCTAGGCTGACACTTTTGTTGCTGTAGGAGTCCTTCAGGGTCAAGATCTGCTCTTCTTTCTCCCTGAGGAAGCCCTTGCCCTCCTTGAGCTGGGTCCGCAACCCAACAATTTCACTCAACTTCTGGGAGACATCGGCTTGGGAGTCCTTCAGCTGCTGCTTCAGCAGAGAGATCTCCCCTGCCTTTTGGCACACCTGGAAGAAAGACACGGCCATGAGACAACAGCTTATTTATTTATTTATTTATTTATTTATTTATTTATTTATTTATTTATTTATTTATTTATTTATTCACCCGTCTTCTAGAGGAACTCTGGGCAGTTAACAACCAAAAACAATATAAGAAACAAATGTACAGTGGTAGAATTAGTTTATATATAGTCAATATAGGACTTAAAAACATTTTCGACTTAAGAGCAGAAAATTGTTGCCATTTTAACTGCAGTTAACAACCAAAAACAATTACAAATTTTAGATATGGTCTGCCATTTTAACTGACCTTACAAATTTTTTATTTTTTATTTTTTAACTTTCCCCCCCAAATTTTTAGATAGGTACCCCGACTTAAGAGTAGTTCGACTTAAGAGCATGCATTTGGAATGGATTAAATTCGTAAGCTGAGGTACCACTGTATATAAAATAAGTTGACTATTCTAAGCCAATCAACAAAATAAAATAACATGAAATACTCAGCAAGACGGCGGAATAAATTAAGAGAAGGGAAAAATTAAAATTAAATTAAAATTAAAGGTCGCCAAATGCCTCATGAAAAAGCCAGGCCTTCAAGGCTTTTTTAAAGGCAGGCAGGGACTGCGCAAGGCGCAGCTCACTCGGGAGGTGGTTCCACAGCGAGGGGCCAGCCACAGAGAAGGCTCCGTTGCGGGTGACCGCTTTCCGAGCCTCCCTGGGTGGGGCCACCCGGAGTGAGAGCGCCCACGACATTCTAGTAGGTTGGGCCTCTGTTTATCTCTGGAAGATCCGCTCCGCCAGGTATTCAGGTCCCAAGCCGTGGAAGGTTTTGTAAATCAAAACCAGGACCTTGAATCTCACACAACATTTGCTCTAGGGCAGCCGCTGGTTCAGATCATACCCATTTCTTCCTCTTCTAATGTTATCCCTCCAGGCATGCAGATCTCCCAAGGCCCCCGTGGCTGAGACATCAGACATGCAAGCAACATGCTTGCACATCTGAGATATCACTCCTCAGGGAAACCACAGAACCAAAGCTACTTCACCAAAGGGGGTTGGAAGCAAATTTCCGGTGAGGATAAACACCATCCTTTCCTTTTGTGGATGCCCGCCTGCTATGCAGATGCTTTATTTGCTGGATGGCGTAACATAGACATAGACAGAATTTCTCTCCTGGACACAACACACAGTTAAGACTCCTCACCTCCAAGGACAGAAAAGCTGCACACATTTACAGCTCCAAGGGAAAGCATTCCTGCCTGTCAGACCCGATACACTGTTTACACAGTGATATTCCAAGCAGAACTAAGGGTGCTTTTACACGACCCCTAAAATCAGAGGCAAAGGGCTCCCAGATGCGGAGCTTAAAATTGTTTTCCCACCAGCTCCGGACTTTAAAAAAAATTAAGTATGACCACGCCCACCTAAGTGCATCCCAGCGCATTTTCCAAGTACCTGGTCTCCAAAGGTGAAAAATCTCTGATGCGATTGCAAAGCAGTGAGTGCCAGGCTGTCCTCACCTTGTGTTTGGTATTTTTTTGCCCCCCCCCCGCCCCTTTAAGAGACTGGAATGCTTCCCGGAGCAGCTCCCGACAACAGAGCGGAGGTGAGCCTGCATTTTTTTCTCCCTTTTTAATCCCTCTCCTCATGCAGACAGGAGCAAGGGAGTGCGGAGGGGTGGGCACACAGGAAGAGGGACAACCCCCACGATCTCTGGTCCGAATTTAAGTTGCCAGCGGATCTTAGGGGTCGTGTAAAAGCACCCAAACACACATCATGGGAAGAGAAGCAGATTCCTCTTGGCAGGCGGAACTACAGGCCTGGGCAGCTTACTGGGCTGGCTTTCCAATTTTAAAAAAAAAGGGAGCAAGAGGAAAAGGAAGTGCCGTAACTTGGCTTTGATCATGGCAATCTTGGTGATATGCTGCAGTTTTCAACAAAACTAAAGGCCCACGCCTGCTGCGGGACCCTTTCACCTCCTTTGTAAGTTTGCAAAGGATGCTTCTCTTGCAAGCCAGCTGGTCCCATCTGCTTCAAATAATGGTACAGGGAAGTCGTCTTCCTCCACCAGTTTCCCCACATAGAGGTATTCAATTACAGTAGACCCTCGTATAACAAACAGTCTGTGTAACAAAATCTGTACAACATAAAAAATTACGGAGATAGGGGAAATTTGCTTAACAGAACCGCCTATGGTGCAAATCCGTACAACATAAAAATGGCCGCGATTAGGGATTACTGTACTCCGTTTTCAGTGCGTTCCTCTGGGAAATTTGCACAAAGGAAAATTGGCTTAGCAGAATTTCATTTGGAACGAATTAATTCCTTTATGCAAGGTACCCACTGCACATGCATTCCCAGACTAGGATGTCAGGGGTATAATATGTAAACCAGCTCTAAAAGCAGAGGTCGTCCTAAGGATGTAAATGTTTGCTCTCTTGATTCTGGGGTATTTTTAACCTCCTTGCTTTGGAAGACGGTGGGATTATTTCCCACCATGATCAGTGAGGGTTCTCACATTTGAGAGACCGCGTTCGGCACAGCTCCATCCATTACAAGAGCTGCTGGCTTGTTGGATAGATTTTTAACCATTAGAAGAATTGGTGGCAGGAGCCTCAGTGGAGAATCAAACTCCCAAATCTCTGCTTCCACAGCCAGAGGCCTAAAACCACAGAGCTATCCAGCAGCTCTTGTGTCATCTTGAATTTTTCCAGGAGCTGGAGAAATAATGTATGCATATATTATAACGTATGCATACGATGCTTGAAAAAACACAGACAAATGCAGCATCGTCACGTTAAGATTTTATGACTAAAAAAGACAGTGCTTACACCCAATGACAAGATGCATTTACGTTTTTTCCTTTCCTTTTTTTTTACTTGCTTTTCAACCAATGCAGACCAGAGGTTACCGTAAAAGATTTCGCTCAGAAGATCACACATGCCTTTGCTAGAATATTAAGTCTGCACTCAGAGGGACAAACTTATAGACACACACATAGACACACACTAAGACCCTCTGCATCCCGGCTGTCTGGTTGTGATACAAGCTGCAGTCAACATTTGCAGGGCACCATAGGTGAAGAAGGACTTCTCTGGACCACAGATTTATGACTGGCCTACTCACAGCATCATCTAGAAACAACTTCGGTCATGTCGTCACCTGAAAGCACCTTCCCAATATTTTAAGGATGAGCTGTACCAACAAATAATGGGATCGCGTTGACTTGCTTACCAGGTGCTTTCAGTATCCATCTCATTGGTGACCTAGGTAGGTTTGTTCAGTTGCACCAGATGCTTCAGATAGACAGACATAAAGATTAAGAAGGAACCACAAAAGTGGTCTCATTCAGGAGAGCAGGGGAGACTGAGCTGAACTACTCAGTACTTACCATTCTTTAGCACCTGCTTAAGCAAGATGGCACCAAAGGCAGCGGAAGATACAGCCAGAGCAGCCTCAGGAGTTCTCCACCACAAGCAGTCGCTAGCAAACATATCATCGAAACTTGTCAGCTGCAGAGTTTAAATGCTACAAGTCCAGATTCTGGGTGGTATGAGTATGAGCCTCGTGGCGCAGTGGTTAAATGCCTGTACTGCAGGTAAAACTGTGCTCATGACTTGGGTTCAATCCCAGGGAGCAGGCTCATGGCTGACTCAGCCTTCCATCCAAAGGCAGTAAAAGAGTACCCAGCTTGCAGGGGGGCACAACAGTAGCCTGCACACTTTAATTCCATTGTAAACCGCCCAGAGACTACTTGTAGTGGTATGGGGCGTATATATATCAGAAGCAGAACACTTTGGTTCAGAAGCACTGGTTAAGAAGAGTTTAAATATCTTCTGAGACTTCTCAGAACAACTTCTAAGAAACTGTTGGTAATGGGGCTTTATAGAAAGAGCTTACTGCCTCTGTGTCTGGTTTTCCAAAGTGGCCTGCACTGCAGAGGGTCATAAACACTGCTGTTGGGCATCCTCTTCCTCCTTTGGAAGAATTCAAACCCAGATGCTCAAGAAGACATCTAGAATTTTGAGAGTCGCATCCTGGCTACCAATTTTTGAACATCCTCTGGCAGGAGATACAGGACTCTTAGGTCAAGGACAAATGACTAAAGAACAGTTTTTATCACAGGGGGTATCCAAGCTAAATGCGACAGTTTTAGCACTACTCAGTTTTAAGTAGTGTTTTAAATTTTGTAAGCAATTTTAAGAGTTTTTAATATTTTATATGGTGTTTTATATGTTTTATGTGTTTGTATGCTTAGAGTGTGTAGTGGAACAGCGGTATATATTTTGCATATGCATAATGACAATAAAACTCTATTCTATTCTATTCAGAACCATCGCCAGCAATTTTGTCCCCTGGGACTTGCCTGCCTAGTTGGTTAAGTTTAGGTCCCACGAGCCTCGAATATGAAGAGAGGAGTTGGGAATGAGGAAGAAGGCTTAGAGATGGGCATAAACCAGTTCATCCCAGTTCATTCTGGATCGGCGAGGCGGCAGCATGGCCCCTGCCGCTCCCCTCCCCCACCTCCTCAGCTGACTAAGCCACCCAGCAGGGCGGGCTTGCTTGCTTTTCCCACCTCCTGGGCTAATCTACCAGTCATGAGCAGGAGCACAGACATCTCTGCTCTGCCTTTTTGTCTGAGTGGGAGATCAGCCAAGAGGGAGGGGGCAAAGCAGCCTGAGCTGGCCAGGAGTGGGAGATGAGTTGAGGAGGTGCAGGAAGCAAGCATGCTGGGCCTGGTGAATGGCTGACTGAGTTAGAGGAGAGGAGGGAAATGAACTGGGATGAACTGGTTCCTGCCCATCTGCATCGGCCATATCAGTGATACCCGAAGTTTGCCTTTTCTGCTGTTTCCTCTTGTCCAGAGTGGCTAGAGACTGGCCATGTATCTAGGGTGGGTGGTTTCCTGTCCTTCTGGCACCAAACAGCAACAGATGGTGTTGCACGCTGTTCATTTTAGCACTTGAGGCTAAAGTCCAAGCTGCTCATCCGTCGTTACATCTCTGGTTTAGTGCACTCAGGGCCACCTTTCCTGTACCATGAGATGTATAGGATGAACATGAGTGGTGTTGCAGCAGCAGCAGCACACAGCTGAGTGGCAAGAATAAAGGAACAAACGGGCATGATTCCTGCTGCCATGCAAATTAATTAACTGATTAGTTAGGAAATCAGTTAATTACATGCTGTCAAGTTGATTCTGAGTTTTGACAACCCCTGGCCAGGTAGTGGGGGCGATAGTGGGTCAGAAACAGTGCTAGACGACAATTATGCCATACCACACTGTGAAGAAAATGGAAATGTATATAGGTTTTGTTAAAAACGGCATGCAACAAGGGACGGAGGGCTACCAGGTCCCCACGCCATCTGCAGTCAAGCTTACGTACAGTGGAGCCTTGTATAACAAACAGCTTGTATAACATAAAATCTGTACAACATAAAAAATTCTGGAGATAGGGGAAATTTGCTTAACATAATCGCCTATGGGGAAAATCCGTACAACATAAAAACGGGATTACTTTGTTTTCAATGCATTCCTATGGGAATTTGTATAAAGGAAAATTTGCTTAACATAATTTCATCTGGAACGAATTAATTCCTTTATACAAGGTACCACTGTATATGCTAAGGACTCCTGCAGGCAACCTAGAATGTGCAACGAAAGAGAGCCAGATGAACAATGTTGTTGCACTGCAACTCCCGTCAGACTCAGCCAGTAGAGTGAATAGTGAGGCATGCTGGGATCTGTAGTCCAGCAGCATCTGAAAACAGCTGTACTTTGTCCATTCCTGAATGAGAGCACAAGATGAGGCAGGCCCAGTACTGCCATTATGGGGTTTTATGGGGCTGCCATTAGGTGCCATTGTTTTACAACACTTTTGAGTAAGGCAATGCCATTTCTGTATATCTTTTAATTGCATCCCTTTGTTTTAATTGTGCAGGTCTCCGGAATAACCTATATGGTAAACTGTGCAACTGAGAAGGTAAAACATGCATACTCAGCCTGTAACAGAGGTACCACTCAGTTTCTCAAACCTCTGGTTTACTGCATAAGACACAAGAGGATGCAGGAGCTAGACATTCTGATCACACCAGTAGACCATTTGAGAATTTAGTTTCAATTCTCATGTTCCATCATTGGGCCCTATCACAAATTCAGAGCTGTTCCTTCCATAATATTAGGTGCACATCTGTTGGAGTTGTTACAACCCCACATGCTGCCTAAAGAATGTGACAGACTTTTCTGGGCTGACTGTCAATCTATCCAAAACGAATCAGTTGTTCCCTTCTGCCTCAAAATTCAAAGTGAGTTCCACCTCTCTACTGCATATTCTCTTTCTCTCTCTGTTGAAGGCAGCCACATTTGTCTGCTGTTTGAGCCCTTCAATTGTATTGAACGGAAATTATTACTTCCCCCCCTCCTACTAATGTCTCAGAGTGGGTTATTGAGACGGTAAGTGCCAGTTGATGAAAAAAGGGGATGGACTAATCTGGGGAACTTGAAGCTATTCTGCTGTGAAAATTCATGCACTTCTGCTGTGCAGCTAATTTAACCCAAAATTCAAAACTCAGGACAATACCTTGCCTGCAAGATGGGACATAGTGGCCCTCTGCCAGATGGGCTGAACGAATGAATGAACAAACGAACAAACGAATAAGACCGCCTCCAAATGTTGTTGGGCCTTCTTGATGGTGCAAGATGCAATTCAACAACACGCACTTGCAGCTCATGGGGCTGAGTGCATGGAGCCTCACCCAACAGTCCTGTGACCCCACGGACTTCCTGCTTGGGCCATGGACCGACCACCCCGAACAGAATCTGAAAGGGCCGCAGGTCCCTCATCTCTCTGCCCAGCACGAGCATTTACGGCAGGCATGTCCAAACGTTCGTCCTCCTGAAGTTTTGGACCACAAGTCCCAGATTTCTAAGCTTAGATTGCCAATGGCAAAGGACTGTGGGAATTGTGGTCCAAAACATCTGGAGGTCTGAAGTTTGGACATGCCTGATTTACGGCGTCCAGCACTCACCTCCCATTTGGTCTCCTCGATCTTTGGAAGGAACTCAGCCTGCTCTTTCTTGAACGCCACAAACTTCTTCTCCAGCTCTTCCCGCTGCTGCAGGAGTTGCCCCACGTCCTCCTGGAGCTTCTTCTTCTCTTGCTGGAGCTTGAAGATCTGGATCTGCAGCGCCTGCTGGGCTCGCTGTGCCTTCTTGGAGACCTGCTGCAGTTTGTTGGCGTAATTCTGCCGCAGGTCATCCATCTCGCGCTCCCAGATCTTCTGCTTCTCCTCGAAGACCTGGTAGATGGCCGCCTCGCTCTTATCGAGGTTCCTCCTCATCTGGAGAACCTCCTGCTCCTTCTCCCACAGCCGGTCCTCCAAGTCCTGGATGATGTCGTCCGTCGAAGGGGAGTGGAAAGGCAGGGTTTCGTTGAGGTGGTTGAGCCGGCTGAAGGAAGAAGTGCTCTTGCTGGACGACCGGCCGCTGTCTGAGGTAGATATCCCGTTGTATCCCACCACGTTCTTGTCCCCGTAGGAAGTCGTCCCGATGCGGTTGATGTGGCTGGTCGAAGCGCTCATCGGGCCAACATACTGGCTGTAGCCTGTGCCGTAGGTGGGCAGGCTGGTCAAAGAGTTGCGTCCGGAATCCGAGAGTCCGCCTGCCTGGTTGGTAGTCCTGCTCAGGCTGGGCTTCTCCAGGCCACTTTTGGCCGCGGACGGAGCGTTGCTGTTGGTGTGGTTCGAAGTCTTTCGATTCTCCGACATGCCATTGTTCTGCGGCGGGCACAGATTCTGCATGGAATGGAAGTTCTTAGGAACGACGGGTTTAAAGGCTGATGGTCTCACTAAGGGCTCGTTGCTCTGCCAAGAAAAAACAAAACATGCAAGATGGCGTGTGTATGTGGGGGGGGGGATGAAACACCGTAGAAGGAAAGGAAGATAAAAGCAAACTGTTCTGTTTATATACTGCCCAATAGCACTTAAAACACTCTCTGGGCAGTTTACAATTCAATTATACAGGCTACACTTGCCCCCACTTCCCAGCAAGCTGGGTAGTCATTTTACCGACCTCAGAAGGATGGAAGGCTAAGTGAACCTTAAGCCGGCTACCTGGGATTGAACCTCAGGTCGTGAGCACAGTTAAGGCTGCAGTACAATAAACCCCCCATCTATTGCGGGGGTTAGGGACCCGACCCATGATAATTGAAAATCCGTGATATGCGGATGCAGGTCAGGTTGGACCTGGGGGGCATGCAATGTTTAAAATGACTTTAAGCAACAGAGACAAGCGCTTGGCTCCGTTGCTTAAAGTCATTTTAAACATTGCGGCTGCTTCCGCCCCTGGGTGTGTGTGGGGGGCACGCGATGCTTCCATGGAGGCAGGCCCCGGCCAAACAGAAACACGTCTGTTTCAAACAAAGAACAAATGGGAAGAGCATGTGCACTTGCAAGGCCTGCCCGTCTTTGTTTGGAGACCTGGGTTGCAACTTGCTACACTCCATCCACAGGCGGCTCAGCTGGGCATTGGGTGTTGGGTGACGGAAAAGGAAGGTGATCTCTTTCAGCTGAAGGGCCAAATTCAGTGTCATGGAAGATCTCAAGGGCCACAATCCAAGGCCAGTGGCCAAAGGCGTTTCAACTTCACTGTTCTTTGATACCTTTCTGGGACCAATATTTTATCTTAAATAAACAGTGCTTGACTATAGAGTAGGACCCCCATATCCACTGATTCATTATCCACTGATTCAGTTATCCACGGGTGGCAGAAGAAAAAAAATCAAATAAATGATTCAGCAGGCACAAAGCAAGCTACTGTCGTAAACAAAGCAAGCTACTATCACAAACAGCAGCTGTAAAGCAAGCTACTGTTATAAAACAGCAGGTGTAAAGCAAGCTACTGTCGTAAAACACCAGCTTTAAAGCAAGCTACTGTCACAAAACAGCAGTTCTCTCTTATCCACGGTTTTCATTATCAACGGGAAGGTCTGGAACTAAGCCCCAGTGGATACCGGGGTCCTACTGTATTTTTAAAATTGTTTGGCCAATAAAAATATCTGCCCTTGCTTTTGTGCTGTGTAAGGACCACATTCTTTTTTTTGGGGGGGGGGGTTGGCAGGAAACCACCAGATATTAAAGCCACAATGGAGGGAGCACAGTCAAGTGGGAAACCCAAGAGGGGCCTTAGAAGGGCCAGTTTTACCTCAAGGACTTGTACAGTGGTACCTCTTAAAACAAATTTAATTCGTTCTACAGATCAATTTATTTTGAGTACATTTTGTCTTTATAAACGCTGGTGTCCTAAAGGAATGCAATGCAAATGGATTACAGTGGACCCTCATATAACAAAGGGTTTGTATAACATAAAATCTGTACAACATAAAAAGTTCCGGAGATAGGGGAAATTTGCTTAACAGAATCGCCTATGGGGCAAACCTGTACAACATAAAATGGTCGCAATTAGGGATTACTCAGTTTTCAATGCATTCTTATGGGGAATTTGTACAAAGGAAATTTTGCTTAACATAATTTCATTTGCAACAAATTAATTCCTTTATACGAGGTACTACTGTAATATGTTCTGGAGGCTATGGATCGCTTTTTATGTAAATTTTGTCTTACGAAACACAGTTTCCCATAGGAATGCATTGGGAACAAATTAATCTGTTCTGGGGGCTAGAATAAATACAAAAATAACTGGGGGGGGTAGTTTCTTGGGTACATGTGGAATGGTATTTTGTCTTGCAAAGCATCTCATAGGGAATTTTTTTTATCGTGAATCATGCCTATTCCTGGAATTTTTTTTTCTTCCTACAAGTTTTTTTTGTCTTACGTGGCATTTATCTTAAGAGGTACCACTGTATTCCGAAGTCCCTGGACTGCCAGAAATAGTTTGTACTGATCAGATCTGTTATTTATTTCCAGAATAGACGCTGGGTTCCGTTTAGGCCTAATAGACATTAAATGCCAGATCCACTTGACTGGAGTAGTTGCGACACCCAACTGACGCTGTTGGCAGAGGCCAAAAGAACACGGTGTTTCAATGCCTTTGTTGCAGAAAAGGTGGCAAGGGAGGTTCCCAGTTTGAGCATAGAGGCTAGTAGGGGGGGGAAATGCCTAAATAATTCCAAGTTCACAGAGGTAATTTTAAGAACACGGCAGTTGGATGAATGCTAGTACTGTTAACAAGCTAGCTTTACGTATATGTGATGACAGCGAAAAGGTATCCTAATTTAGACCCTATGTCCCATTTTACCCTATGTCCCTTAGGACATTATAAGGGTTATCCCAATGTTTGAACACAGATTGGTCCACTCTAGTAAAAAAGCAGGGAATGACAGAATTTCCAGTACATAATGAGATCTTCCTGCATCAAAGCAAGTGTTCATCTAACCCTGAATCCTATTTTGAAAAGCCAACAGCTAGAGACCTCGGAGGAACCATGAAACCCAGCACTCAGTTCCACTACGTTGGAGGGACATAGACTTATCCAGTCTAACCCTCACAGTCAGCAAAGGACCTTGCTACTATCGCATGCCCAATGGACAACTGTCAAAACTCCACTTAAATTCTTCTAGCAAGGAAGAGCTTGTCACCTCCTGCAAGAGTCTGCTGTCAAACAGGACTTACTGTTAAGATGTATTCAGGTGTTTAACTAAAACCAGTTCCCTACAGTTTCTTCTTCTACATGTATCAGAGGTGTCTAAGAGGTGACCTGATCACAGTTTATAAAATCATACACGGTGTGGACAAAGTAGATAAGGAAAAACTGTTTTCCCTATCGCACAACACTAGAACTAGGGGGCACTCCATGAAACTTTTGGGTGCCCAAACTCAAACAAATAAGATAATGTACTTTTTCACCCAGAGGATCACTGGTCTGTGGAACTCCCTGACAGAAGAAGTGGTGACAGCTGTCAGCCATGACAGCTTTAAGAAAGAATTACACAAGTTCATGGAGAACAAGGGTATCAATGGCGATCATTTTGGCTGCCTAAGGACAACCTCCAGGTTGGAGAGATAGGCAGGATATCTCTCAATGCCATTTTCGGGGAATCATAAGCAGTTGAAGACATCTGCTTGGGAATACCCTGAAGCAAATGGTGAGCCACTGTGTGAGACAGAATGCTGGACTGGATGGGCTCTGGCCTGTTCCAGAAAGGCTGTTTTTAAGTTCTTATGTGTTGCTCTAATATCCATTTTGAACTTACCTATGCTTCTCAACAACACATTTTGAGGCAGAGAGTTCTACAGGTTAACAATACCCCCCCTTTTTTTTGCTCAGCTGAATTCCAATTTCAGAACAAACTTTGACAAGCCGAAAACCACCAGGGGTGTGTGGCAGAGGCTGGGTGTGAGAAGAGACAGTCTTTAATAAGTTAAAACTGTGAGTTGGAGGAAGATTGTCATCAGGCGAAAGACCATTGAAGGAGGCCCTTCTCTTTGTCCTGTCACATTCAAACCAGGGAAGGAACTTTTTGGTGGCTGCTCTGAACTCATGATTAGAGATGGGCACAAACTTCAGTTCAAAGATTCCCAGTTTGTAAAGGAGGCAGCATAGGTGCTGCTGCTCCCGCCCTCCACCTCCTCCGCCACTCTCCAGGCCCGGCATGCTCGCTTTTTCTACCTCCTTGGCTAATCTCCTGGTCATGGGAAGGAGCACAGACTTCTCTGCCCTACCCCTTTGTCTGAGTGGCAGATCAGCCCACAGGGTAGGGCAGAGAGGAGCCTGAGCTGTTGCCGGAATCGGAAGATCATTTGAGAGAGTGGAGAAAGAGAGCACACTGGGCCCGGTGAGTGGCAGAGAGAGCCAGAGGAGACGAGGGAAGGGGCTGCCTTTATGAGCTGGGATGAACCTCCGAACCAAGGTTCATGCCCACCTCGAGACGTGATGCTTCCTATCGAGTTCAGGAGGGGCACCACCCTTTGAGAAGATAAATGGAACCTCACCTGGTCTAGTTTCCCAGAGATGGGCAAGATCTTTGGTGGGTTACTGGGTTCTCTGTACTGGGGAGGAGGAGGAGGCATGTTCTTTTCATTATTGGCTGCCACGTTCCCGCAGAGGTCCGCTTTCACTTTCTCGCTCTTCCTCAGGTCCCCGTTGATGAAGATGGAGTTGGCGATCTTTTCTGACTTGTAGGTCTTCTCCTCCCCAGAATAGCGGTTGGAGATTTCCCGCGGCACGTAGCTGTTCCGGGACCCGTCGATCTGCCGGCTGCTGTTCTGAGTCCGGGTGCCCACGTTTTTCATGGCAAACTCTTGTTCGCCGGCGACGCCACTGCCGACGCTTCCCATATTGCCTTGGGAGGCAGATTCAGAGAGCCTGGGGTCGAAGGGGTGGAACGTCTCCTGGCTGTGGTAGCTGGGGTCACTGAGGACAGAGAGGGTCTCTAATTTGGCCATGGCAAGATAAGGAGGTTGAGGCACAGGTCAGTGGCACTGGAGCACAGAAAAAGCAGAAAGAGGGATTAAGGAGATCTGGCAGGAAGAAATGAACACCCAGGAGACAGTCAGCTGTCCAGCAAGACCCCTGTTCCTATAGTTTTCAGCAGGGCCTTTTTTACAGCGGCCCCATTGTTGAAAGCGCTACTAAGAGATGTTCATGCAGCCTCCTGCCTGATTCTTTGTTTCAGCCATAACATAGTTCCTCCTTTACACTGTTGCCATGATTGTCACATCATCATTCTTTTGCTGCAAAAAGCAAAACCTCCTAAGACAGGGGTCCTCAAAGTTTTCAAACAGCGGGCCGGTCCACCACCACCCAGACACCACTGGGGGCCGGATCACAGTCCAAAAGCAGCTGCAGAGGTTGGCTTGCTCACAAAACAGGGGGTAGGTGGGGGGGGTGCAATTGGTCCCAGGGGCCGGATTCAGGACCTTGGGGGGCCGCATCCGGCCCCGGGGCCTTAGGTTGAGGACCCCTGTCCTAAGAACTGCTGGCACAGCTGAGGCCCCTGACCGTACATGGTAGCAAAATGGAGAGGAAAAAAGTAAAGGAAATCCAACCTGGCTCCTTTATCACTCCTGGGCGCTTAGGAAGAGGGTGAACTTGACAAACAGAACAAAACAAAAAACAGGCCGTTCTTACCACAGCTTTTCCACACACACACACACACACCCATTCTTTGGGGTTTAGGGTCTAGGGATTTAAACAGGGGAGCTGCACGTGCAGAGGAGGAAATGTTAATAAAAGCAGTGAGAACAACAGAGTGTTCTCAAAATAATCTTTGTTAAGTTCCTGAGCTTGCAAAGAGCGGGCGTATGTATCCAGTCTGCTGGCCACCTCTGTAAATGTGCTAATCTGCGAGAAACAACAGAAAGCCTTCGACAGACTGGAGCTCACTTTGACACACTGTACAAACAGAAGAAGAACTTTCACTTGTAAAAACATTTTACCTCAACTGGTGGATTTACATGCTTGGGAACCACACATTAGACCTCCCATGTCCAAACCAAGATAAATGCGGTGGTGGTCGTTGTGTTTGTATTTTAGTGCTGTACAAGAACAGAGGTGAAAAATCCCCTCTTTTTTTGTGGGGGTTATACCTGTGAATGACCACAGTGGTGCTGGGATTCCGTAGTCCAGGAGAGGAATCTTTCTAAGCCTTGCACAAAAAGGATCTGCAGAGTGTTTGGTTTAAATTTATCAAAATATACATTTTTAAATATTTCTAAAAACACATCTAGATAGGACTTTTCTTGCGTAAAACCTACTGCCTAATTTGTAGCATGACATGACATAGGAAAAGAAATATTGTATCGACAAAGGCAAAAATATACTGTGACGGAGGTTCCTGCCTGGCAAGGGGCTTGGACTGGATGGCCCTTGAGGTATCTTCCAACTCTAGGATTCTATGACCCAACCCGACCCGTGATAAAAGAAATTCCGCAATATGCAGGTGCTGGGTCAGACCAGGACTAGGGGGGCAGTCCTGCACTTTCCCCAGGCCTGGTGCTGCCCTGTACAGGCTTCCAACACGCTCCCTGGGCCTGTCAGAAACTCCAGAAGTGGTTCTGGGCAATCCAGAAGTCACTTCCAGTTTTTCGGAAGTGACTTCCGGTTTGCCGGAAACCACTTCTAGGGCCTCTGAGAGGCCCGGGAAACCTGTTGGAAGCCTGTTCGGGGCAGTGCCAAGCCTGGGGTAAGTGCAGGAGGCCTCAAACATGGCCATGCAGCTTGGTCCGAGGCCCTTTGCCTTTATACACTCCAGTCCCACAATATACCGGGACATAAGAACATAAGAAGAGCCATGCTGGATCAGGCCAAAGGCCCATCTAGTCCAGCTTCCTGTATCTCACAGTGGCCCCACCAGATGCACCTGGGAGCGCATGAGACTAGATATCTGTCTCCTGATAGCACTCCCCTGCATCTGGCCCTTCAAGTACCCTGGTTTTAAGCCTGGAGATTACACATCTCCATCATGGTTTGTAACCTGTGATGGACTTTTCCTCCAGGAATCTGTCCAATCCCCTTTTGAAGGCATCCAAGCCAGACCTCAGTATATGAACGACAAAGTGGCGGGGGACGACTGTAAGTGGTGAAAATTGCAAGCTTCTTTCCTCCTACTCAGAGATTTCTTCACACCTGCATGTTTGGAGGTGGGGCAGTTCACTAGGTTCCAGAAAGGTTGAACTGCAGGGCAGACATGTGAGAAGGAGTTGTATCTGAAGATCACAGTCTTTTTTCCATCCAGTTCAAGATGGCCTCTACCTTTCCTGCAGGTTTGGCCATTGTGTCTTGAGCCATTCCCTCACAAAAAGACAGGATAGTGGTTCTACTTACTTGAAATAGCCGATGCAGGTATAAAACGCTGGCTGTGACTCAGCACCTCCTAAGCCTCCTTTTCATTGACCTCCCTGGTTACTGGTGCTAAAAAAATGGAAAGGAAGAAGATAAAATAGGTTAAAACAGGGCCCCTCGTTTGGAAATGATTTTTTTCCATAACAACACACACATACATTTATTTACTGTATATACTCGAATATAAGCCTAGTTTTTCAGCCCTAATTTTGGGCTGAAAAAAGGGGTCCTCGGCTTATATTCGGGTCAATACGTTTAGCCACTGAGGCAAGTTTGGATCAGTGGCTAAAAGTCATTTTAAACATTGTGTGCCACTTCTCCTGACCCCCCCCCCCATGTTTAAAATGACTTTTTAAAAAGTCATTTTAAAACAATGTTTAAAATGACATTTAGCCACCAACTCAAGCACTTGCCTCGGTGGCTAAGAGTCATTTTAAACATCACACACACACACAGCTCAGAAAGGAGGAGTTGCCAGGCCCTGCTGTATTTGCCACCCTAGGCTTATACTTGAGTCAATAAATTTTCCCAGTTTTTTGGTTTAAATTAGGGACCCCGACTTATACTCGGGTCGACTTATACTCGAGTATATACGGTATTTATAAAACTGCATTCTGCCCTCTCCTGAGCATCACAGACTGTGATGTTCTATTTTTCCCTCCCAGGAAATGCTTCTGGATACATCAGAGTCACAAAATATGCGGCCCAGTCACCATGTCATGGATCTTTCTCTGGGATACACAGGAACAAAAGCCACATCAAATCGTGCAAAGAAGTCTTTTCAAAGCAGGGCTCCTCTCATGTTCTTATGATGAGATCAAACTCAGGTGACAAACAGAGTCTTCACTGCAGTATTGCAGTTCAACCCCTCCGTCACAAGGCTACTGCATCATGAGGAATGTCGAGATGTGAAATTGCGAATGTATAGAGAAAAGAGTATCAAAATAATTTAGGGGAGGTGTATTGATTACTGCAATGCGCTTTACGTGGGGCTGCCTTTGAAGACGGTCCGGCGATTGCAACTGGTTCAGAATCGCGCGGCATGGCTGGTAAGTGGTGGGGCCGCCAGGGATCACATCACGCCGATTCTGCGTAACCTTCATTGGTTACCAGTTGCTGCCCGAGCCGAATTCAAAGTGCTTGTTCTGACATACAAAGCCCTAAACGACTTAGGACCTAGATACCTGAAGGATCGCCTCCTTCCATACGAACCTACCCGGCAATTAAGATCTAGCCAGGGGGCCCTTTTGAAAGAGCCATCCCTCAAGGAGGTGAGAGGGATGGCCTGTAGACACAGGGCCTTCTCGGCAGCTGCTCCCAAGCTATGGAATGCCCTCCCGATCGAGATCCGCCTGGCGCCAACACTGATTACATTCCGGCACCAGGTAAAAACCTTCCTGTTCCAGAAGGTTTTTAATTGATATAATATAGATTGTGGGTCCGCTGATGACAATTTTAGAATAATGAGTTTAGTGTAAGGTTTTTATTAATGATTTATTGATATTTTACTCTTAACTATTCTAAATTATTTTATTCTTTGGATTGTAAGCCGCCCAGAGACCTTGGGTAGTGGGCGGCATATAAGCTGAATGAATAAATAAATAAATAAATAAATAAATAAATAAATAAATAAATAAATAAATAAATAAAAGCAATTCTGACAATGCCTGCGCATTGTGTTTAAAAAATGAGGATTGAACAAGCTTTTTTTAAGTTACTGCAAAACAATCAGTTAGTTCTAGCCAAGTGTCCGAGCAACATCACTATACAAATGGAAAGGAATTTATTTCATACCTCACAACTGAGTTCAGAATGTAAACAAAGGTGACAACTGCAAGTGTATTGAAATAAGCAGGATGTTGACATGGCGAGTGGGTGGCATTTGCAGACCTTGTGACTTGTTCTACTTTATCTTATTAGACGTCTGCATTTCAAACCTATTAGAATCTGTAGGTTCTGTAGCTGTTAGTCAAAATAATTACTCCTATTATCATGGTGGCAGCTTGCCAGATTTCTGATTTGCAGCAAATTGAATTTACAGGGCTTGCAAACGCAAAAGAAATGTCTATTATAAATTTTCCATCGTGAATCAAGACCCCGAACTTAAGAGGTCTGCCAAAGGTCAGTCGTTTACAATTCAGAGAAATATAAGTATAGGGAGCCAAGAGACACACAGATACAACATCAACGCTACACAACATGCCATGTCATGCACATACCAAAACTTAAAAACACTGATGCAAGGGAGTGTGTCAAGCATCATGTAGCAGTAGCAGTTACATCAACAGTAGACAATGAGGACATGGATTTTCTTCCCTAGATTGAGTAATGTACTTAAAGGGCAAGAAATAAAATTTACTTTCTATATTTTTACTTTTAAGAACTTGGGTATTTTAGACATATAATTTCTGCTTTCAGAGTGCATGGAGCCTGTTTAAAACAACAATAATAGAGGCCCAGCACAAGTGCATACCACAAAGAAAGAAGAGCTCATTTAAGTCCAAGAGGACACCGGCATGGTTAACGAGTGGAGTTAGAGAGGCTCTAAAGCACAAGGAGAGGTCCTTCTGTAAATGGAAATCCTCCCCAAATGAGGAAAATAAAAAGGAACACAAACTCTGGCAAAAGAAATGTAAAAAGATGATAAGGGAGGCAAAGAAAGACTTTGAGGAACGCATGGCTAGCAATATAAAGGGTAATAATAAAAGCTTCTTTAAATATGATAGAAGTAGAAAACCTGCCAGAGAACCAATTGGGCCTCTGGATGGTGAGAGAGGAAAAGGGGAGGTTAAGGAGGACTTGGACATTGCAGAGAAATTGAACGAGTTCTTTGCGTCTGTCTTCACGACAGAGGACCTTGAGCGGATTCCGCTGCCTGAGCCGCCCCTCTTGACTAAAGAATTAAATCAAATACAGGTTAAAAGAGAGGAGGTTTTAGGACTAATTGATAAATTGAGGATTAACAAGTCACCGGGCCCAGATGGCATCCACCCAAGGGTTATTAGGGAACTGAGAAATGAAATTGCAGATCTCTTAACGGTAATATGCAACTTGTCTCTTCAAACGGCCACAGTGCCGGAGGACTGGAGGATAGCGGATGTCACACCAATTTTTAAAAAAGGAAGGAGGGGGGGACCCAGGAAACTACAGGCCGGTTAGCCTTACATCTGTCCCAGGGAAGATGGTGGAAGGCCTCATCCAAGAGAAAATCTTAAAACACATAAAAGAACAAACCTTGCTGAGAGAAAATCAGCATGGCTTCTGTAAGGGTAAATCTTGTCTTACAAACCTCTTAGAATTTTTGAAAAGGTCAACAGGCACGTGGATTTGGGTGAACCGGTGGATATAGTCTATCTGGATTTTCAAAAGGCTTTTGACACAGTCCCTCACCAAAGGCTGCTGAGAAAATTGCATAGTCAGGGGATAAGAGGGCAGGTCCTCTTATGGATTGAAAACTGGTTGAGATCCCGGAAACAAAGAGTAGGTGTCAATGGGAAATTTTCACAATGGAGAGAAGTGAAAAGCGGTGTGCCCCAGGGCTCGGTCCTGGGACCGGTGCTTTTCAATCTGTTCATAAATGACCTGGAGACAGGGATAAACAGTGTGGTGGCCAAGTTTGCAGATGACACAAAACTTTTCCATGTGGTAAAAACCAGAGAAGATTGTGAAGAGCTCCAGAAGGATCTCTCCAAACTGGGGGAGTGGGCTGAGAAATGGCAAATGCGTTTTAATGTAACCAAATGTAAAGTAATGCATATTGGGGCAAAAATCCAAACTTCATCTATCAACTCATGGGCTCTGAGTTATCCGTGACGGATCAGGAAAGAGATCTTGGTGTGTTGGTGGACAGCTCCATGAAGGTGTCTCCCCAATGTGTGGCAGCAGTGAAGAAGGCCAATTCCATGCTAGGGATTATCAAAAGGGGATTGAAAATAAAACAGCCAACATTATAATGCCGTTATACAAAACAATAGTAAGGCCCCACCTGGAGTATTGTGTACAATTCTGGTCACCGCATCTCAAGAAAGACATAGTGGAACTGGAAAAGGTGCAGAAGAGAGCGACTAAAATGATTACTGGGCTGGGGCACCTCCCTTATGAAGAAAGGCTAAAACAATTGGGCCTCTTCAGTCTGGAAAAAGGCGCTTGAGAGGGGATATGATTGAGACATACAAATAATGCAGGGTATGAGTAAAGTGGATAGAGGGAAGCTCTTCTCCCTCTCTCAAAATACCAGAACTAGGGGACATACACTCAAATTGAGTGCTGGGAGAGTAAGAACTGACAAAAGAAAATATTTTTTCACCCAGCGCGTTGTAAGTCTATGGAACTCCCTGCCACAGGATGTGGTGATGGCATCTGGCCTGGATGCCTTCAAAAGGGGATTGGACAGATTCCTAGAGGAAAAGTCCATCACGGGTTACAAACCATGATGGAGATGTGTAATCTCTAGGCTTTAAACCAGGGTACTTCAAGGGCCAGATGCAGGGGAGTGGTATCAGGAGACAGATATCTAGTCTCATGCGCTCCCAAACGCATCTGGTGGGGCCGCTGTGAGATACAGGAAGCTGGACTAGATGGGCCTTTGGCCTGATCCAGCATGGCTCTTCTTATGTTCTTATGTTCTTATGCTTTTTCAGTATGCCTTGTTAGGCTATCAGCTCTTGTATTTTTAGAGGGCAATTAAAACATTCATTTAAGTATTTTACTATACTTGTTATGCTCCTGTGATTTGGATCCAGGCTTAAGTACTTTCCTGCAACCTAAATTTTAATTTTTAAGCATTCATGCATACAGTTTTACCACGTCTCTAAAGAATGTTTTCAATACATTTTGGCTTGTTACACTTTGAAGTGTTTTTGTCCTTATGGAACATACAAGCAATGTAGATGATTAAAGCTTATAGAGTTAGACAATAACTGCAGCTTATAGTTTGATATAATAATAACTGTGGCATTCAAGCCAATTCAACTTACAACAACTTTGGATTTTAATCAGAGAAAAATGCTCTTCTACTCATAAGAATAATGCAGGGCATAAGTAAAGTGGATAGAGGGACGCTCATCTCCCTCTCACAAAATACCAGAACTAGGGGACATCCACTCAAATTGAGGGATGGGAGAGTAAGAACAGACAAAAGAAAATGTTTTTTTCACCCAGCATGTTGTTAGTCTGTGGAACTCCCTGCCACAGGATGTGGTGATGGCATCTGGCCCGGATGCCTTCAAAAGAGGATTGGACAGATTCCTGGTGGAAAAGTCCATCACAAGTGACAAACCATGAGGGAGATGTGTAATCTCCAGGCATAAAACCAGGGTACTTCAAGGGCCAGATGCAGGGGAGTGGTATCAGGAGACAGATATCTAGTCTCATGCACTCCCAGAGGCTGGACTAGATGGGCCTTTGGCCTGATCTAGCAGGGCTCTTCTTATGTTCTTATGACACACTTTCAAAACAGGAGTGGGATCTTGAGATGCTAGGGTCATTTAATGCATATAAACTGAGAGATGGAGATGGAAGAAAGGTCAGGAATTATCCTGGAAAAAACATCCTGGTAAATGACTCACCGATGCTTCCTCATTACTGGAAGATCAGCCTTGAATTTCTAAGGTGTGCAGCACAAATGGACCTACAGCACAGTATATGTAATGATTATAGGTATTCCATCATATCACACGGGGAATCTTTTTTGTTTGTTTGCTTGGTTGGTTCTATTCTACTTTAAAAGAAGCCATCACATCATTTCGATTCTGAATTAGAGATGATAATTCACCATTATAACAGGACAGATTTGAAGTGACATTTCCAGGCAGCTCCATAGACTGGAAGCTCCATTTCCTCTTTGCTTTTAGAAGAAAGAGCTTCTCCATCCCCGATTACTACCCCCATCCGGAATGTGTTTGTTGTGTTTGGCTGAACACTGGCAGGATTTAATCTGCAGAACATAACTGAGCCAACAGTCAATATTTAACCAGCTCCTCCCTCGCCTCTCCAAAGGTTTTTGGTTTCTGCAGCTGAAAACATGCGTTAAGAGATTTCGTGCAGCTACAAAAGAAAAAGCAAAGGGAATTTTCCCATCATTGATTCAACCGATCGGTTATTCAACTGGAACTCTTTGTTTGATTGCACCTCACCCTCATGTCTAGATGAAACTTGAAAGCGGCCTCTTTGGTTCTTTAGGGTCAGAGTAAAAAAGAGACCACCTTCAAAAATCCTTTCTCTATTTCTTACCCAGGAAGTTTACGTACCTTTATTACAGAATTAATCGGTTGAATTAAGATGTTGCTACTCCAGATGCCCTAAGGCACATCCGATCTCGCCTGATTTCGGAAGCTAAGTTAGTACTGGTTAGTACTTGGACTTATTTGGGATAAATACCATCTATTATGAACACAGAGTATTTTCCCAGAGTTACTGGGAACACTGATTTCCCCCCAGAAGATCTGGAAGGTTTTGCAGGATTCTTATAGGGATGTTTCAAGAATCTGTTTATCATATCTGATAGGTCTTACTTCCCAGTAAGCATTTGTGGAATCTCTCTGCACTTAAAATACAAAAATGTTATATGATAAGGAACTAATGATGCCTATAATGGGGCGTGGAGACTCAGCAGGCTAGAGCACTGAAATGTCAGCTGCAAAGTCAGCTGTTCGGCGGTTCAAATCCCGGGTGCCACGCAGCTCCCGCCAACCTAACAGTTTGAAAGCATGCAAATGCAAGTAATAAATAGGTACCACTATAAAAAGCAGGAAGGTAAACAGTGTTCCATTTGCAAAAATGCATTCAGCCATGCTGGCCACATGGCCACAGGCTTGCACAACACTGGCTCTGTGGCTTGGAAATGGAGATGAGCACCGCCCCTAGAGTCGGACACAACTAGCACGCAAGTGCGGTGGGAGGGGACCTTTACCTTAACCTTAATAATGCCTATAATATGATTCCAGGCAATAAAATAGGCTTGATAAGAAAGGATAGAATAGATTTCTCTCTTAACTCACCTTCCTCATTTCAATTTTCCATGCTGCAAATGATTATGATTCTTAATATTGGTGGAAGGGTAGTGGTGGAGAAACCTTTCTGGAATTCTGGACTCACAAATAGCCCAAGAAGAAAGCCAGCTTTGATGGACTGCAAAGAGAACCCCCAGAGCTCCTGGGAATTCTCATCCCCCAGCCCCCACTCACAAAAAAAGCAAAATTTCAAAGCTCTGGGTGTAACTGCAGCTTTCAAGCACAAAAACTATAAAGTATAAACTCCTATTTTTTGAAGAGGAACAACCAAGTAAGTAGGAGATCAACAAACCCTCTGGTTTCAGCAGAAAGGCAAAACAGGAGGGGGAGCACACACTCCCCCCCTTCTCTTTGGTCCCAATAATAGATAATTGTCGGCTGTTCTGTTTTCCCAAACAGCATCCCCATTATGGGGTGAGAGGACGCAGCAGTGGCCATTTGCATAAGTAATCACAAGACAAAAGACAAAACCAAATGAAAAGACCCAAGCTGCTCCAAGCAAGTGGCTGTAGAAATAAACACAACTTGGGCAAACAAAAGACCTTATTTGGGCTGTTCCAAGGAGGTCCCCGTCCATCTGTCAAGCAGAGGCTGTGGGCACAGCTCTTGGTGACCCCTGCCAACCCAAGCATTTGCATCCTTGGCAATGTAAAAACCACCTTCAGCATGTCCAAGCACAACCAAAGCCCCACTGGGTTCAACAAGGCTGATGACCCTGAGGAAATTTATACAGTATATGGGTGCCCTGTAAGCCTCAGTCAGCTTTATTAATGTTTACCTGCTCTTCAAGGAGTCCTGAGTTTAAACAAGGATGAGATTAATTTTTTTTCTGAATATCTGCTCAGCAGTACACTTCCCCCTTTTTGACTATACGGTTCTGGGCAGCATGGTTTTGGTTATGCGCTCCCACTCAATAAATAAATATTCCACAAGATAAATAAATATTCAATAAAAACTGAGCTGCTGTTTGTCTCCAGGAAGTGAGCTTTCTTTCCCCCAGGTCGTTTCATTAGTGGCAGTTGTTTGTTAGCTGTTGATCTGCTCAGCTGGTCACTACGTTTGTTTTCAGACAAAATGCAACAGGCACCAATCTGTATTATCAACAGCTTTGAGTAAAGAGACATTTTTATTTTGTCTCCTACAAATGCCTCAGGGTGAGTTATTGAAACTGTATGTGCCATTTAGTAAAAAAAAAAATGGTGTGGGCTTCGGTATCTTTTGTAGATATGCTCCCCTGTGGATCTCTGTACCTGTACTGCATAGCAAAAAGGAATTTTATAGAAATGTAAAGTTATGCAACAAACACAAAGTACCTAAAGCCAGTCGCATTATTATCATCCTCATTCCTTTGCAGTAAAAACAATCATAACACATCTATATCTCTCCTTCTCTCCATCTTTCTCCCCATCCATCTATTTAATCCTGGATCCAAGACATCTTATAAATAATATAGATTTTTAAAGCAGCAGAATTCAAATACAATAAGATACACCATTAAAACAGAATTAAACCCATCCTTTTCTGAAAATATAGATAAAATAAAAAGACGTTAGAATCACTGAAAAACTTTGGTGAGAGAATTTAAAAAGCACTTTCATAAAGTTCCAAATCTGTTGCACGAGGCGGCTGTTTTGCTTTGCCCAAAAGTAGGGCTGGCCCCAGGCAAAGGACGCAATGTCACTGAACAAAATGTAAAATGGGAGCTTCTGCAAAAGCGAGAGTCTTTTTCAGGGGGTGTAAATCAATCCAAAGGAAGCGGGGCTGATGTCAAAACCAGGAGGAGAAGGCCAGATTTGGCCAATCATAGAATGTAGTGTAGTTAAGTCCAACCTCTTGATCCATGCAGGAATACAAATCAAAGGAGATCTGCCTGGTGGTTGTCCAAATTTCTCTTGAATGCCTCCAGTGCTGGAGCACTCACCACCTATTGACGTACTGTAATTGGCTCCACTATTGTACTGCCCTAACAGTTAGAAAGTGTTTCCTGATATTCCGCCGATATTCTCTTAATTTGAGCCCACCGTTGCACATCCTGCCTTCTCAGATGTTCGAGAACAGTTCCTGCCACGCCTCGTTAGGACAGCCCTTCAAATACTTGAAAAGCGCTCTCCTATCTCTCCCCAGTCTTCTTTTCTCCAAGTCCAAACTAAACATGCCCAGTTCTTTTCAGTTTTTCCTATCTGAACAGGCTGCACCACTGAAACATACCATCCCAAACAAGCGAAGGTGAAAGTAGACCTGCAAAGAATACATGTTCTCCGTAATTAACAAGAGTTCCCCTCCAGCAAAACTCTGGGTAAATGATAGCAGCAGAAGCCAGTGGTAGCAGCTTTGGTGGCAAGGCATAGATAGGCTGGTAAAAAGGAGGTGGGGGAGTAAAGGAAACATCTAGACATGGCATTGAAATTAGTAGCATTCAAACTGCACCGCTGGAAGGAACTCTGTGGGTTATCAAGCCCACCCTGTCAAGGAGGCCCAGTGGGGAATTGAACTGCCGACCTATGGTTCCGCAGCCGGAGACCTAAGCCACCAAGCTATCCAGCAGTTCAAAGGCTTATCCTGGGTGGATGTGAATTTCTCTACCCTTCACCCTGGCACTTCAGTCACTGCTGCTATGCCCAGAAAACTCTTTTATCATCCTGGGAAGGTGTGTTTTCAGCACCCACACATCACGCAGCCTTTCTCTGCTCTATCATGAGCGCCACCCTCTCTCCTACCCATTTCGGTGGAATGCAAATCCCTTCTTTGTTTTAGAAAACAAAGGTTTGGCGAAAAACAAGAGTGCTGAACTGGTGAGACATGATACGCGTCTGAATTTGAATGAGCACTATATCAATTCAACGCTGCAGCACTAAGCTAGAATAAAAGGCATTTGAAAAATTGCAATTGTCAAACGACATTGCTGGTGTGGTCCTTAGCACTGTGAGCAGAAGACAGTCCAAAGGAGTGGGACTCATTCGTACACTATGTTTTTCTCTGCGCATCATCTAATACAGTTACTTCACGTCCTTCCTCATTCTGAGATGATGTCATTTGTGGTCACGTGGTCTTGTCCCAGTTCTATCCCTGTTTCCGTTTACCCATGGGCGTGATTGATGGTATCATGATGACTGTTACTTCACGTCCTTGTTTCATGACAACATCTGTACTTCCCTGCCTTTGTCCCCCCCCCCTTTTGGTCCGACCGTCGGTTTTTCGATAGTTCAATTCTCCGTAATTTTGCCTTTCATGTGTTAAGCAGCAAAGTTCAAGGTTTTATGCCTTCTTCCCTCTCTGCGATGCACTGTTTACACCATTGGAATTGTACTGGAGAATGCAACTTTGCACTCCTGCCACTAGATGGAGAATGTGCACGTTGCGTGACGAGCCTTACATCACGGGCTCTCGTCTTGAAACAAGAACCGAGACAAGAGATTCCTGAGGTCAGGGAGAGGTATGGCTCATCACGCTTAAATCACAGTTCAGGGGGCGTGGCCGGGATGAACTCCCGTCGTCCCGGAATGGATGTGCGGTAACATTTTTTTTTACCGGTCCCAAGCGGGAAGGTGAACCGCGATGAGAGGGATGTGAAGTTACTGCCTAAGTGAAAATGAAGAAAAATAATGTGACAGCAAATGCAGCAAACAAAACAAAACAAGAAAACCACAAACCCTGCCAGCCAAACACACAGCGTGCTCATGCCAAAAGATGAGGTCTGCTCATGACAGAATAAATACCAAAAGGGACAGGGGAAAAACACAGCACAAACAGAAGGAAATTTAATTTAGTCTAATTGCTCTTTCAGTCAGCTTCTGTTCAGCAGGACCCCTATACCCACGGGATCAAGATCTACTAATTTCCTTACCCCCAGTTTCAAAAGCTTAAAAATATTGAAAGAAAAATCCTAGAAGTATACATTTCTAAATAGGACATTATAGGAACTGGCCCCTAGAGAGAAATAAAGACCATGCAGTTAAACCAGTGTTTGCTATAATCTGCATTATCCAGCATCTTGAAAGTGTTCCTCCGCACATAGGGAAAGTCTTACTGTACTGGCAAAGAATAAGTGGGTTCCGCCTGCTGTAAGGAAGATGACATGTACTTTTTTAAAATAAATCTATATGAGACAAAAACTGTCCATAGAGATCTATTGCTTTTTGCCACAGAGGTACTTTCCTATCTTAGCCAATTGGGCACATTGGGCTGAGATATGATTTTAGGGAATGGTGAAGATGAAAAGTAGAAGTGAACAACCGTGGTTGGCGATACTAGAATTCTTGTATTTTCAGAAAATAGAATCCAAACTCTAATCCTAAGGACACAACGGACTCTACTGCTAGCTCTTGAGACAATGGAATTCCCTTGGGGCACAAAATACTCCATTAAACACAGTATTTTTCTTTCTTTCTTTCTTTCTTTCTTTTTAAAAATCCTGGTACATTAGAGTTAACACATTTATGTTTAATCGCTTCTTCATTTTCTAATGTTAGCTGCCTTGGAAGTTTCAAATAGAAAGGTGGGATGTAAATATTTTGGATAAATAGATAAATCAGAGCAGGTGGCTGGTATTTTCAGATCTCTGGGCAGATTCTTAGTCATTTCAACCACACAAGTGAGTACAGTATTTCCTATTGATTTTTGAAGTATTTTCTATTTGATTTTGCGATCTGCAGTTTGGCCCAGTGCTTTAGAGGCACTTTTTCCAACTGTCTTAGACCGCAGTTACATGCATGGGGGGGAAGCTGTTTTTCAATTGGGTTTGGCATTGATGAAATCAGTTTTAAAACAATGCATGATGCTAATGGAACAGCTCATGGAGATTTCTTTTCCCTAGGAAGCATGGTTTTTTTTGGGGGGGGGGGAGTGAGGTATTTTATTCGGCTACAAGAGAGCCCTTATATTTTATTCAGTTTGAATTGTTTTGGCATATGGAAATGCATTGGTGGAAATTGTATCTGTGGGGTGTGCCACTTCCTCATGTGTTTTCTCTGTAGCCAGCCTTAGTTGGCATGTCCCTTTTCCCTATCCTTCTCTATCACCCTCCTCTGAGTCTGTGGCCGTAACTTCATGGTCCTTTCGTCCCTCTTCGCGGTCCCGCTGCAGACCGGTACGAAGTAACGTAACCTCACGCCCCCTGAACTGCGATGTAAGCGTGATGAGAAATTCTCCTCCCTGGCCTCGGGAATCTTTTCAGCACACTTCTCGTATTGAGACGAGGGTTCGTGAGGTTGCGTTACTCCCGGAATGAGAAGCGTGTTTCCCTCTAAAGAACCACTTTTTCTTTTGTGTCTCCCTCCTTGGCCACCCTAAAAGTGTTAATCTAGGCAATGGCTCTCGTTAGTTCCGGCTCTAGCTTCCTTGCTTCCTCCTTCTCCAACCCCTGTGGGTATGTGTCTGTGTCTGTGAGCATGCATAGGGGCACCTACATGTGCGCCTGTCTGTCTGCCTTCATGAACATTATTTATTTATTTATTTATTCATTTATTTATTATTGTTGTACTTATTGACCGCCCAAATTTCCTTCAGAAACTCTGGGCGATGTACAACAAATTGCCCAAATAAACAGACCCCACAATAAATCAAATCAAATAAAAATAAAAATAAAAAAGCAAATGACATATGATAAGAGATCCGGCAAGAAAGGGGGGGGGGGAGAAGCAAACCAACTGAGAAACAAACATACTTCCAGGACTGCAGACTTAATTTTCTCTCTTTGTCCTACTGAGTTAGCGCTATGCCAGACTATGAATGAATGAATGGATGGATGGATGGATGGATGGATGGATGGATGGATGGATGGATGGATGGATGGATGGATGGATAGATGTCAGAGGCAGCCAGCGTGACGGTGGGCAGGCACAAGACAGAGAGTCAACAATTCTAAAATCCCTCGAACAATATACAACACTGTTTACTTTCACACATACTTAAAACTGGGAAATAAGGGGTATAAACCCAAAGAAGGGTTGGAAAGGAAGCAAGATGGGTCTCATTTGCAGGACAGAAACAGAACACTAGCTTATCTAGATCTTCCCTAGGTTGGTCAGACTTCAAAATTACAGTATCTTCTTTGTTTTTAATTAGTATGCAAGGGCGGCCAATCGGAGTCTGCTATAAAAGGCATACAAAGTCAGCCCTGTCATTTGTTAAACCTGCCACAGCCACTCAGAATGTAGTCGGCCAAGAAGTTAATTATTCCATTTATTATTACTATATTTGTCTGGCCAAGGATGGAAAAGGTGCTTTTGGAATTTTCTGCCCCAGCCAAATGATGGGAGCGGTACTTACTTGAGTGCAAACAGATGGCTGAAGTCCTGTTGCTTAGCCTAAGAAGTCCTAACTAGGCTAGGGCCATTGAACCAGTGAGAATCGGGTGAGTCAATTCCTTTGTATGTTCTGTGGATCCATAGGCATGCTCTCGTTGTGACTTTTTTTATGCTAAGCAACAGGATTTTTCCAACGTGTGTTTAAAATTAGCACATTCATTCTGCCATGACAGCAAGCTTTGTTTCGTGATTGGCCAATAGAAGGTAAACACGGGCTTCATTTGCAAGCCGGTTTCCCCCGCCTTGTGTCTCTTTAGAAATCACGCAGTGGGAAAGGGGGAAAATGCTACTGGCAAGTAGCATGCATTTTCCCACTTGTGTATTTTGACCCCAAGACCTTCAGGATGCTAAGTCCATGCTCTTTTACAGAGCTTGGAAAAGTTAGATTTGGTGCAATTCAATGTCATGTCCTGACACATAAAAAAGCAAAAAGCAAAGTGTTCTGCTTATATACTGCCCTATACCACTTCAAGTCGTTTCTGGGCAGTTTACAGTTTCAATATGCAGGCTACACATTTGCTCCCCCCCCGCAAGCTGGGTACTCATTTTACCGACCTCGGAAGGATGGAAGGCTAAATCAACCATGAACCGGCTACCTGGGATTTAACCACTGCAATCAGGATGCTGGCTGGGGGAATTCTGTCCAAAATAAAAGGAGTTTTCCCAGGCTGTGACTGAAATATTTATTTGTTTTATTTATTTTTGAGTATTTTTGCCCCACCTTTCTCCTTGGAAAAGGACCCAAGGCAGCTTACAGTAAGGAGAGACTATTCAGTCCATTACAATTAAGACACAATCAGCTTGCCCCGGCTGGCAAGTCCTGATAATTGGCGCATTCGTCTCTATAAAGGGTTGACCAGCAATGTGACAGCTAGGGAAGCTGGGAAAATAAAATGGGGGTGATCAAATTCAGAGACACGTGAGTAGAAAGAAGTGGGGGGGGGAGCCCACATAGGCATCCCAGAGCTTTCCAGTCGAAAGTACAGTGGTACCTTGTATAAAGGAATTAATTTGTTCCAAATGAAATTCTGTTAGGCAAATTTTCTTTTATACAAATTTCCCATAGGAATGCATTGAAAACGGAGTAATCCCTAATCACAACCATTTTTATGTTGTACGGATTTTATGTTATACAAACCGTTTGTTATATGAAGGTCCACTGTACTTGGTTTGCAAATCGTACCCACTTCAAAAACTACAGCAGTCCCAGTTGTCGTGTGTGGCACAAAGGCCTTGCAGATTTGTTATTAACATGGAAGAATGAAGAATTTCAAGGGCAGCGATATAGCCCCCTTCCCCTCCTCGCACATCCTGCCTCCCGGAATGCCACTGACCAAAGAAACAGGGAGGCAGGCTAGTTATTCATTTGGGAAAGCCAGATTCCGGCAGTCAGAAGCCTTGAAAATGGATGGAAACCAAGAATTCGCAGCCAAGAGCGGCTCCAGGCTCACACTGTTATTTCAAGTATTCGTCATTTCAGGTATTCGTCGCCAATACACATTCTAGGGGGCGACCTGCTGATCATGCCCCGCGTCCCTACCCCCCCTTTTTCCCAGGTTGAGAGGCAAATTTGCTTTTCTGTATCTAAACAATTCGGAGGTTGTTCAGTCCCACAAAGAAATTATGGTATACGGCGTGTGTGCACCTTGATGAAAGGTAGGCCACGTTGCAGCAGCAATAAACGGATCAGCCAGCTCTCCTCTGATGAAAAAAGGACTCTTAATTATCAGTATCCCCATATAAGCTTCTCCTTAAGCAAAGACATGGGAAAGGGTAGTGAGATTTGTGCATCATCTAAGTGAAAATCAAGTCAAGCCTCTGTGCCTGGGCTGAATAATAATAATAATAATAATAATAATAATAATAATAATAATAATAATAATAATAATAATAACAACAACAACAACAACAACTCCTATTTAGAAGAAATTGGAGTTGACAAAGTCACCATCAGTCAGCTGCAGAAACCCACCTTACTGGGATCTGCTTGCATAATTCGCCGATACATTACATAGTCCTAAACACTTGAGAAGCGTTCGACTATTAATTTGTAATACAAAATCCAGCATAGTTATTTTGTCTACTGTGTGATGATGATGATGATGATGATGATATGATTATTTTAATAATAATAATAATAATGATGATGATGATAATAATAATAATAATAAAAACCTGATGACTGGTATGGCCCAGCTCTAAAGGCCTTGATGGTGTTACCACCACTCAGCTTACTTTTTAATACTTTTCTAACCCTTTGGATATATTCTGTACTGACCATATTTTTCACTTGCCTATCTATTTGCAGTATGCCCATATATTTATAGAAGAAAAAATTGTGGGTCATTGATATTGCTATACCAGGTGATAGTAGAGTCACTGAGAAACAACTTGAAAAAATTACCCAATATCAGGATCTGAAAATTGAACTTCAGAGACTCTGGCATAAATAGGTACAGGTGGTCCCAGTGGTGAATGGCATGCTGGCTGCGGTGCCCAAAGAGCTAAGCAAGTATTTAGAAGAAATTGGAGTTGACAAAGTCACCATCCGTCAGCTGCAGAAAACCACCTTACTGCGATCTGCTCACATAATTTGCCGATACACCACATAGTCCTAAACGCTTGGGAAGCGTTTGACTAGTGATTTGTAATACAAAACCCAGCATAGTTATCTTGTCTTATAAATATTATATATATAATAATTTATATTTATATATAATAAATGATGATGATGATGATGATGATGATGATGATGATGATGATGATGATGATGATGATGATGATGATTGTAAACCGCCCAGTGACCTCGCTGCCAGATGGGTGGTATAACAATCCAATGAATAAATAAATAAATAAATAAATGATGAAATTATTATTATTATTATTATTATTATTATTATTATTATTATTATTATTATTATTATTATTATTATTATTATTATTATTATTTTGCTGTACATCAGATAGGTTCTCAGGAGCTGCAGTCCAATAATAAAAATAATCACATGCTGTCCAGTTGAATCTTATTTATGGCAGCCCTTTCCAGAGTGTTCCAGCAATGAGCGTATTCATGAGTTGACCATTCCATTCTGTGGGTGTGCGCCCATGTTGGGAGCCCTGTATAGCTTGCCCAAGGCTACACAGGCCGGCTGTTCTCCCAGGAGGCATAGCGGGGAATCAAACTCCCAGCCTCTGGTTCTGCAGCTGGGCACTCAATTCACTGAGCCACCCAGCCAGTTACTAAGAAGAGCATGGTGCCAATGCAATTCTGTCTTCTGTGGCAACTCTTTCTAAGATTTCCCTACCGGAGGTGGGCCTGTGGAGAGTACAAGTACCAGCATATTTTAATCTTAAGAGTTCTTAACTATCAGTAACTAAAGCTTAAGAGATACATTCCAAGTTGCCAGAACAGAGGAGAAAGCATATTAAAATAGGCAGCCAAAAAAAATTATAGTGTCACCGGATTTAATCTTGGGCCTCCTTAGTGCAGTGTGCATGTTCTACCATTTTGGAGACAACCATTGTTCAGTGGAAGCACGAGCGGATGGCACGCTGAAGGTGCCACACCCAATTCCTGATATTTGCAAAATGTAAATCCTGCAGCTGCCGGTCACAGCTGACTGCGTTATGCTTGAGGCAACCATGGTCTAACTCTGGTATACAACATATTCTACTTACGGACGTCATGCTCAAAGCTGTCTGGAAAATAATTCAGGAGGCAATGAGTTGTGTGTCACCAGGATGAAATGCCACCTGCACCATCTGGCAGTCACTTCCACAGACTTCAAAGCAAAGTATGTAGGAAGATTCAGAATCATCCAGTAAAATGGGGCCACTTGGATGCAGGATAAACATTCTGTGACTGGGGAGAAATCCAATCGCTGCAGTACATTTGTCAGAGCGGCTCCTCCCAAGAAGAACTGCCCAGATCACCCGTGCTAGCCAGGCAGGACATTTGGAAGTTCCAACCCCGAGGGAAGCCCGAAAAGTTTTAACAAGGAGTAGGGCCTTCTTGGTGTTCGCTCCGAGTTGTGGAATCATCTACTTCTAGAAATTCGCCTGGCACCCTCACTTCAAGCCTTGAAAAAAAAAAACCCGACTGAAAACATGGTTTTACAGAATGGCCTTCTCTGACTTCTTAAACATCTAGCAAGACACTGTCCTTCTTTTACCGCTTATCTCTAATTTATTGTTGTTTGATCAGTTACTTGGCTATTTCTATTTCTATTTTAGTTTATTGATGTTGATTTATTTGGTTATAATTTGTTGTATTATTTAGAGTATTTTTAACCCCACCTTTCTCCTTGGAAAAGGACCCAAGGTGGCTTAGAATAATGAGGGGCAATATACAGCCCAGAACATTTTAAGATACTGCATATTCAAGTTAAGAACAGGGAGTTAGAATAATATTACTGTATGTTGTTTGTATTTTCATTATTGAACTCTGTTGTTATTGTTGGGATTTTATGTTGTAAACCGTCCAGATTAGCCCTGGGGCTAGATGGGTGGTATAACAGCCAAATAAATAAATAAATAAATAAATAAATAAATAAATAAATAAATAAATAAATAAAATTTTTGTGTGTAGAAGAAGATCTAGCAAATGGTAGAGATAACACTATTCAAGTAGCCACTTCTGCTGACATATATCTTAATATTTTAATTGGTTTTTAATTTTAGCTATATTACATGTCCATAATTCAAAATTGCGCATCATGTTGATATGAGTAAAGAAAGAAAAATGAGCGTCTCCTGGGCCCTTTCACTGTCTCTTTTTTTTTTTCACCTTCACTCTTGCAGCAAATGACCAAAGCCTCTGTTCTGTTCACGCATCACCCCTGCTTCTGATGTAACTGTTTACCATTTTGTTCCAGCTTCCCTACTGGGAATAGCACTCCTTGCAGCCGATGTGGCTAAGTTGTGTACGGACAAATCCCAAACAATTACTGTACTCTGCTCTTCTTACAGCCACAGATAACATTCATTCTCAGGCCCGTTTGTTTGTTCTTGAAAACAGTTAGAACCAGAACCTGGAGCTGTTTTTTATTTTTCCTAGCAAAGAAGATTTGGAGAGTTGTACGCCCCAAAACACCTCCGCCTGTTCCTTAAACAAGTTGCATTTGGTCTCAGCTTTTGGCAGGCTGCGTCCCACTTTTATTTATTTATTTATTTAGGATATTTTTACCCCCACCTTTCTGCTTGGAAAAGAACCCAAGGCGGCTCACAGTATCAGGTGTGTGGGGTGTCATCTCAACATTTTATTATTATACCTGAGGGGTTGGAAAGGCACAAGTAACATGGACAAGTTATCACTGTTTTAACAGTGGTCCTGAACAAATAATAGTTTTTTTTGGGGGGGCGGGGTTTGACACAGGCATTCATATATTGACGAGGCTACGATAGTGTGACTAGAAAAGGGTCGGGGGGGGGGGAGCATGTATGGGATGTGAAAGTTGGATGGGAAAAAAGTGAGGGGGGTTGATTTGTTTCAAATGTGCTGCTGAACAAGGTGTGTGTGTGTGTGTGTGTGTGTGTGTGTGTGTGTGTGTGTGTGTGTGTGTGTGTGTGTGTGTGTGTGTGTGTGTGTGTGTGTGTGTGTGTGTGTGTCTTTCTTGGGGTGCATCCTAAGAAGGCAGGGTTCTCCCAGGAAAGACCAAAATGCTGGGCAAATGTAGAAGGGAGCAGGAAAAGAGGAAGACGAAATACGAGATGAATTGATTCAGAAGCCACAGGGTTGCGTTTACAAGACCCAAGCAGGGGGCGGCTGACGGCAGGGCGTTTCGGGGATCGCTTATTCATAGGGTCACCATAAATGGGGAGGGGAACTGACAGCACACAGCCGCAACGACACGATCTGCTCAATTTTAACAAACACGGTCGTCTTCATCCCAACCAAAATAATAAAGAATGTGGACCCTCCGATTTTTAGAAACCCCAATTCGCAGAAACATGACACTTATTTTCCACCCCTCTTCTAGGGAGCGTAAATTTGGCAGGTCAGTGGAAACATTGGTGGCAGATGTTTCGACCTACTGTACTTCAATTCTAATGGCTTTGCAGCTTCCAAATGCACAGAAGCGGTGCTATTAACCAGATGGAGACCATTAGTGGTAGACAGGCGGTGGGAAACCCGGCTTAAAACCTATTAGCAACGGCAAAGCAACGGAACAACCAGAGGAAGCATGATTCTCTGTGCACCTTTTACACAGTCACACACACACCATTTGTTGCCAGCAGCAACAATGGGGGCCAACGGGCGCTGAAGGCCTCTATCCCCGTGAGGAAACACATTGTCGAAAAGGGTTGCGTCTCGCTCTGAGCACTGTAGTTAAAAATCCTTTCAAATGCAACACAAAGCAAATTTTTCCTTCGTTGCAAAAGTACTGCACTGAGCAGAAGGGGTGTGTGTGTGTGGGGGGGGAAGAGGTTACTTCGCGCTCCAAATTTTCTGTAGCTGTGTCGTTTGTACCTTGATATGCCCAAAAGTCCAGGTCTGGAGAGCTATAAGCTGGTAGAAAACAGGGTGCAAAAATAAATCATATCTCATATAGCCAGGTTTTCCCACTCTAAGATGAAAACAAAGGCTACAGCCCCAGGCGTTGCGGTGGGGAGGGGGGAGTTTGCCAGCCAACTTTCCAACACAACAGGCAGAGTTCGGAAAAGTTCCTTTTTTTTTTTAATCAGGCAGCTCTCAGAATCCTTTGGCCAAGCTGCCTGGGAGTGATATCCCCCCCACACACAAAGAAACTCACCCCCCCTCAAGTCTGATGGCCAGGCATCCAAGACGTCTCTGTATGCAGGAATCCACCTGTCCATAGCCACCTTCCAGGGCATGCCTCCTTGTGGCAACCTGTGTTTGTCAACCCAGCTTGCAGGCTTGAAACCAAGCTGGGAAGGAACCCCCTTTTTCACCAGGAGGGGTTTCCGAGGGATCCAGTTTTTTTAAAAAAAAAAAAAAGTGGAGGAAAAGTGACTGATTTCTCAAGTGCAGTCAGCAGTACCCGGGATATTTACCTTGGCGCTCCAGGAGATCTTGTTCTCATATTTCCCCTGTTCTTCGCTGAGCTTCTGTTGTTGTTCCCCGGCTGATAAGAACCCGTGTGAAAAAGCAAGAACTGACTACCTGGATGGAACACTTTCCTCACCTGTTGCTTTAGTGGAAACCCAATGCTGAGAACCTTTGTTCCCTCCCATTAGTGGATACCAGGAAGTGCTGGGCTGCCAAGGAGGCAAGTTCCATTAACCCTTCCCTGGCACGATGGCTGGGGCAAAATTATCACGACCTGCGCAACAGCTGACGTAGAGGGGAGGACTCCCCTGGAATGCCGCCTGTGTTTTACAAAAATGTCATTATTAACCATGACGCTCGAGCGGGTGCAGAGGAGGGCGACCAGGATGGTTGAGGGTCTGGAGGAAATGTCTTATGAGGAACCGCTTAGGGAACTGGGAATGTTTAGCCTTTCAAAAAGAAGGCTGAGAGGGGATATGATAGCTATGTTTAAATATTTGACAGGATGTCATATTGAAGAGGGAACAGGTTTGTTTTCCATGGCTTCAGAGACTAGGACTCGGGGCGATGGTTACAAACTACAGGAAAAGAGATTCCATTTGAACATTAGGAAGAACTTCATGACAGTTAGAGCTATTCGGCAGTGGAAGATGCTGCCACGGAGGGTGGTGGAGTTTCCTTCTTTGGTGGTTTTTAAGCAGAGTCTGGATGACCATCTGTCGGAAATATTGTGAAGGGGTTCCTGCCTGGCAGGGGGTTGGACTAGATGGCCCTTGAGGTCTCTTCCAACTCTATTATTCTATGATTCTATGATTCTAAGAGGGTATTGGTGATGCAGGAGAGAGAATGAACAGCGTCTAAAAAGAGAATGTGAAGAAAGCCGTATGTGTGATCATCAATAGCATCACCTAATGATGGAGTTGGAAGGGTCCAACACCCCCTCCTAAAGGCAGGACTCCAAATCAAAGCAAACCTGATGAAATGGCGGTCCAATGTTCTCTTGGATACCTCCAGCAGTGGCTCATTCGCCACCTCCTTATGACAATTTCCATTGTCATAAATTTAAAAAGTAAGCAGTCCAAGAAAGGATGTTCAAGATCTGCCAATCAAAGTTAGGGGCATTCCAACACATATACCCTGTTTCCCCAAAAACAAGACCTCCCCCAAAAATAAGCCCTAGCAGGATTTCTATGCATTTGTTAAATATAAGCCCTACCCTGATAATAAGACCCAGTGATGGGCATATCACATATCTGCATAGCCACCCCATGCATTCCGGCGCAGAGTGGTAAGGAAGACTGGAATACCTTTTATTTGCCCCAGCTCCTTTCTCCAAGCCATTCGCATTTGCGTGGATGCGTGGGTGGCAACTGCATCACTCCTTTCTCCTAGCCGTTCGCGCATGCGTGGGTGCATGTGTGGTAACCGCGGTTGCAGGCAACCTATTGTGCACGTGCGAACGGCTAGGGGAAAGGAGTTCACACATTACTAGTGACAGCCCCACCAACCAGCAACAGTCTGTGGGCCTGCTTTTCCTGAGTATCTGTTGCCCCCAGACAAGGTGAGCGCAAAAAGAAAGAGATATTCTGTTGAGTACAAGAAAGGAATTGTCGAAGACTCCCAGGGCAAGAATCTTACCGCTTTCTGCAAAGAGGAGAAGTTGGAGATCTGAATGGTCTGAAAATGGTGGGCAGAATATGATAACCTCAGTCTACATGTGGGCAGAGGAAATGCTAAGAAGCGCAAGTGTGGTTCAGGTCGGCAACCTTTATTTCCTGAGCTAGAAAACATAATCTGTGAATGGATTGCTGGCAGGAGAGCAAAGGCTTAGGTTGTGCACAGGGCTGACATTCAAGCATATTATTGGAATGGAATTTATTGTCATTGTATAAATGCAACGAGATTAAAAGTGCCATCCAGTCAGCTAATTCACACACCCCAGTACAAAAATCCAAGACATAAAATCTACCATTTAAGAACAAACCATCCATACACATAGTCCTACATTCACACGCAGAACATCACTTACACTCATTTAAAACTGACATAAAAACCAAACATACACACACAGCCCTACAGTCTTTCACCTGACAGCATTCATACCCAATCCATAAAAACTACGATTTTAAAAAACAACAACAGCCATACACAATCCCCCATATATGTTACACATTCAACACTGATATTACCCGTCAACTTAATTTTTAACAGAATTTAGCATGGTTACACTTACTGCTATTGGGTAAAAACTATTTCTGAATCTTTCTGTCCTTGTTCTAATAGATCTATACATTCTGCCTGATGGTAATGGTACAAACAGAGAGTGTCCAGGATGAGAAATATCTCCTACAATATTCTGTGCTTTCTTAAGACAGGGGGAGCTGTGTAATTCCTCCAATGTGAGGACTGGGCATCCGATGATCTTCTGTGCCATATTGATAACCCTCTGGAGCTATTTCCTCTGAGCCACTGTGCAACTGGCGTACCACACACATATGCAGTACGTCAGTACACTTTCTACTACACAACGATAAAAAGACACCAATAGTCTTTGAGTGATGTTATTCTTTCTGAGCACTCTCAGAAAGTACAGTCTCTGTTGGGCCTTTATACTTATATTATATTATATATATTATACTTACATAATATGACGTCCCCTGAAAATAAGCCCTAGTGTGTATTCTTGAGAAAAAAATAAATATATGACAGTGTCTTATTTTCAGGGAAGCACGGGTAGGTACCTTGGAATTTGTTTTTTTTTTTTTTAAACGTATAACTGCAGATTTGGAAGGGACTCGCATCACTTCTTTCAAGGAGACACAACGGGGAACTGAACTTCCAAACTCCGGCTCCGCAGGCAGATGCCTCAACCGCTGAGCTATTCAGGTTGAATTAACAGCAAGAGCCAGAGCCATGCCATAAAAGGCAGAACAGAGATGACCCAAAGCAACTGGTTAAAGGTGAAGAATGGAATTGGTGACTTAGGGCCTTTTCACACGACCCCTAAGATCTGCTGGCCACTTAAATTCGGACCAAAGATCTTAGGGGTTTGTCGCTGTTCCTGCGTTCCCACCCCCTCCGCACTCCTGGCTGCTGGCTGCGTGAGGGGAGGGAGAAAAAACAGGAAGAAAAGAGACGTGGCTCACCTCAGTTCTGCCTCTCGCTCTAGCCGCGGCAACATTCCAGTCTCTTAAGTAGCTCTTAAAGGGGCGGGAGCCAAAAAACAACAAACAGAAGCGAGGAGAGCCCCGCCCGCACTCACTATCATTACACCGCATCAAAGAAATTTCACCTCCAGAGAGCAGGTACTTGAAAGGTGCGCTGGGACGCGCTAAAGTGGGCATGGTCGCACTTTGTTGTTGTTCAGTCGTTCAGTCGTGTCCGACTCTTCGTGACCCCATGGACCAGAGCTCGCCAGGCCTTCCTATCCTCCACTGCCTCCCGGAGTTTTGTCAAATTCATTTTGGTTGCATCGATGACACTGTCCAACCATCTCATTCTCTGTCGTCCTCTTTTCCTTTTGCCTTCGATTTTTCCCAGCATCAGGGGCTTTTCCAGGGAGTCCTCTCTTCTCATGAGGTGGCCAAAGTACTGGAGCCTCAGCTTCAAAATCTGTCCTTCCAGTGAACATTCGGGGTTGATTTCTTTCAGAATGGATAGGTTTGATCGCTTTGCAGTCCAGGGGACTCTCAAGACTCTCCTCCAGCACCACAGCTCAAAAGCATCAATTCTGCGGCGATCAGCCTTCTTTATAGTCCAGCTCTCACTTCCATACATCACTACTGGAAAAACCATAGCTTTAACCATCCTGACCTTAGTTGGCAAACTGATGTCTCTGCTCTTTAGTATGCTATCTAGGTTTGCCATTGCTTTCCTCCCAAGAAGCAGGCGTCTTTTTATTTCATTGCTGCAGTCGCCATCTGAAGTGATCAAGGAGCCCAAGAAAATAAACTCTGTCATTGCCTCCATTTCTTCCCCTTCTGTTTGCCAGGAGGTGATGGGACCAGTGGCCATGATCTTAGTTTTTTTGATGTTGAGCTTCAGCCCATTTTTTCCACTCTCCTCTTTCACCCTCATTAAGAGGTTCTTTAATTCTTCCTCACTCTCTGCTATTAGAGTAGTATCATCTGCGTATCTGAGGTTGTTGATATTTCGTCCGGCAATCTTAATTCCGGCTTGTGATTCATCCAGACCGGCCTTTCTCATGATGTACTCTGCATATAAGTTAAATAGGCAAGGTGACAATATACAGCCTTGTCGTACTCCTTTCCCAATTCTAAACCAGTCAGTTGTTCCATATCCAGTTCTGACGGTTGCTGCTTGTCCCACATATAGATTTCTTAGGAGACAAATAAGGTGGTTAGGCACTCCCATTCCTTTAAGGACTTGCCATAGTTTGTTGTGGTCTACACAGTCGAAGGCTTTGGCATAGTCAATGAAGCAGAAGTAGATGTTTTTCTGGAACTCTCTGGCTTTCTCCATAATCCAGCGCATGTTGGCGATTTGATCTCTAGTTCCTCTGCCCCTTCGAAATCCAGCTTGTAGTTCTGGAAGTTCTCTTTCCACATACTGCTGAAGCCTGCCTTGTAGAATTTTGAGCATAACCTTGCTAGCATGTGAAATGAGTGCAATTGTGCGATAGTTGGAGCATTCTTTGGCATTTCCTTTCTTTGGGATTGGGATGTAGACCGATCTTTTCCAGTCCTCTGGCCACTGCTGGGTTTTCCAAATTTGCTGGCATATCTTATGCAGCACCTTTACAGCATCCTCTTTTAAGATTTTAAACAGTTCAATTGGAATGCCGTCACCTCCACTGGCCTTGTTGTTTGCAATGCTTTCTAAGGCCCACTTGACTTCACTTTCCAGGATGTCTGGCTCCAAGTCAGCAATTACGCTATCTTGGTTATCAGGGACATCCAGATCTTTCCGATATAATTCTTCTGTATATTCTTGCCATCTCTTCTTGATCTCTTCTGCTTCAGTTAGGTCCCTACCATTTTTGTCCTTTATCATATCCATCTTTGCACGAAATACCCCTTTAATATCTCCAATTTTCTTGAACAGATCTCTGGTTTTCCTTTTCTGTTGTTTTCCTCTATTTCTTTGCACTGTTCATTCAAGAAGGCCGCCCTGTCTCTCCTTGCTATTCTTTGGAAGTCTGCATTCAATTTTCTGTATCTTTCCCTTTCTCCCTTGCATTTTGCATCCCTTCTCTCCTCCGCTATTTGTAGGGCCTCGTTGGACAACCACTTTGCTTTCTTGCATTTTCTTTTCTTTGGAATATTTTTCATTGCAGCCTCCTGTACAATGTTACAAGCCTCCATCCATAATTCTTCAGGTGTTCTGTCCACCAAATCTAGTTCCTTGAATCTATTCTTCACTTCCACTGTGTATTCATATGGGATTTGACTTAGGTTATACCTAACTGTCCCAGTGATCTTCCCTACTTTCTTCAGTTTAAGTTTGAATTTTGAAATAAGAAGCTGATGATCTGAGCCACAGTCAGCACCAGGTCTTGTTTTTGCTGACTGTATAGAGCTCCTCCATCTTTGGCTGCAGAGAACATAGTCAATCTGATTTCGGTATTGTCCATCTGGTGATGTCCATGTGTAGAGTCGCCTTTTGTGTTGTTGGAAAAGAGTGTTTGCAATGACCAGCTTGTTCTCTTGACAAAACTCAATTAGCCTTTGTCCTGCTTCATTTGGAACTCCAAGGCCAAACTTGCCAGTTATTCCTTTTATCACTTGACTCCCTACTTTAGCATTCCAATCCCCTATGATGAGAAGAACATCTTTCTTTGGTGTCAGTTCTAGAAGTTCTTGTAAGTCTTCGTAAAATTGGTCAATCTCAGACTCTTCAGCACCGGTAGTTGGTGCATAAACTTGGATTACTGTGATGTTCAAAGGGCTGCCTTGGAATCGTACCGAGATCATTCTATCATTTTTAGGTTGTATCCCAGCACTGCTTTTCTCACTCTATTGTTGACTATGAAGGCTACTCCATTTCTTCTTTGGGATTCTTGCCCACAGTAGTAGATGTGATAGTCATCTGAAATGAATTCACCCATTCCTGTCCATTTAAGTTCACTGACACCCAGGATGTCAATGTTTATTCTTTCCATCTCACGTTTGACCACATCCAGCTTACCCTGGTTCATAGATCTCACATTCCAGGTTCCTATGCAGTATATTTCTTTGCAGCATTGGACTTTCCTTTCTCTTCCAGGCACGTCTGCAGCTGAGCGTCCTTTCGGCTTTGGCCCAGCCACTTCATTAGCTCTGGAGCTACTTGTACTTGTCCTCCGCTCTTCCTCAGTAGTATGTTGGACACCTTCCGACCTGAGGGGCTCATCTTCCAGCGTCATATCTTTTAGCCTTTTGTTTCTGACCATGGGATGTTCTTCCTGTAAACTCCAGAGCTGGTGGGGAAACATTTTTAAGCTCCGGAGCTGGGAGCCATTTGCCCCAGAGTTTAGGGGTCGTGTATAAACGCCCTTAGAGAATGTGCACTGAACTCTTCGTTCTGCTTTTCAGCATAACATTGTGGACTTTCAAATGGCTATTCAAAAAGAAGAAGAGGAAAGAGACAGAAGCGTTTGAAATGTGTGGATTTATCCAACGATGTTAAGAATCTCTTGGACTGGGAGGGGGACCCAACAAAGAAGTACCTAGGATAATGAATGAAGAGGAAGGAAAATAATAAAGCATATAAAATCCAGAAATTCAGACGTATAAGGAGAAATGAGAAGAATAATTTTCTGGATCTCATTGGTCAAGAAAAAAGAATCAGGACAAAAGTGCAGAAAGAAGAACAGTAAGAACTGTTACACATCCTCGTTTTGAGCTTAGGCATCTAGTCAGAACTGGCATGACATTGTCTGCTGGTAGGCATGGAAATAGAATAAGTGGGACCACCATATCTGCTGGGGATGGGGACCGATTCCAAGCCCCCCTTGTGGATACTGACAACCATAGATAACAGCGAATGCTACAGAGAGAGAGTCTGTGAAGATTCTCAGTCACCCAGCTGAGTTGATCTGGAAGTTGAGTCATGGCTACTGGACTTCTTTTTGAGAGATAGAAACGTTTCGCTGATGAAGCTGTTTGGATGAGCAGCGAAACGTTTCTATCTCTCAAAAAGAAGTCCAGTAGCCATGACTCAACTTCCAGATACACACACACACACACACACACACACACAGAGAGAGAGAGAGAGAGAGAGAGAGAGAGAGAGAGAGAGAGAGAGAGAGAGAGAGAGCATGGTAGAATGGAAAAATAATTTAAAAATATATTCCATGCTACATAGTCATCACTAACAAGTAGGGATGGACACACCAAACAAAAATGAAACACTGTTTCATCAGTTCATTATGTAACGAAACGAAACAAACCGGGGAAGCAGCATTTCGTTACTAATGAAACAAACCAGCATTTTTTCATTTAAAATAAACCAATTTGTTTAGCTTTAAAACAGTTCCCATTTTATAGAGTCACAAATTGGTTTGTTACTGGTTCGTTTTGTATTTTTTTTTAAAAAAAATTCATCTCTAACAAAACAAAACAAATCACGTAGGAATGAAATGAAACAAAACAAAACACATTTTTCTGTTTCGTGCCCATCCCTCTGATTGGTGGACACCAGGATGTACTTGTCTGCCGAGGACAGCTTGGTTTTCCCCTACTTTGCTGTGAAAAAGAAAAAAAAAAGATGAAAAGGGGATCCTATGGTGAAGCTTGCTAGAATTACCATCATCTTCCTCCTTTACAGAGAGCCTTTTTACACGACCCCTAAGATCCGCTGGCCACTTAAATTCGGACCAGAGATCTTAGGGGTTTGTCACTCTTCCTGTGTCCCAGAACAAACAGAAGCAAGGAGAGCCCCACACTCACTATCGTTACACCGCATCAAATAATTTTCACCTCCAAAGAGCAGGTACTTGAAAGGTGTACTGGGACGCGCTAAAGTGGGCGTGGTCGCACTTAATTTCCTGTTAACTCCGTAGCTGGTGGGGAAATATTTTTAAGCTCCGGAGCTGGGAGCCATTTGCCCCGGAGTTTAGGGGTCGTGTATAAACGCCCAGACTGAAGAAGAGAGGCAGCAGGACGCAGCATCGCCCTCTGTAGTCTCTTGATTTCTTCCAGAAAGAAGACTCATGCCATACCCAATTATGGGCTTATCAACTCAGCAGTGTTACTTCTGACCATTCTTGGGTTTTTCTGGGTCACTCCAGGATAAATCATCCTCATATTGGCATCCATACATGAGGTGGGTAACAGTTTGCTGAATGTAATGTGAAACACAGGGTTGTCCCAGGACTGCCTGTCCACACACATCTGGAATTGCTCACAACACAGGAGGCAATTGTCACTGCCATTTATCCCACAGTTTGCATCTGATCTGCCACAGATGAAACTGAATGAAAAAACAGCAACTTCAGCACCTGATGTAAAGCCAAGCATGGGGAAACCCAGAGGGGAGTCCTCTGTTTCTGGCCAAGAATCTCTGAACTCTGTTGGTTCAGCCAGAAAGAGTTGTGTATTTTCCTACTGGAAACACATTTCTCTACTTGCTGTTTTTTGCCTTATCTAATGCAATGGGGGGGGGGGTTTGATAGTCAATTTCCCCTCCATTGACCCCACTGTGTTTCCTTAAGTGATTTTTTTTCTTTTTAATGCTTTCCCATGTAAGTGCTGCAACAGAGCAGTGCTATGTCACTTTAGAATGCAGGTCACACAAATCCTAGTTTCACACTTTGTCCACTATATCACAATGACCCAGTTCTTACTCTTAGGATGTATGTGCCCCCCACCATAGTAACTGGATTATTACTTGCATCTGATTTGGTAGTAGGATGGTGGGTGTTCTCTCCTTTCACTGTTCATCAATGGGCGTTTATACACGACCCCTAAACTCCGGGGCAAATGGCTCCCAGCTCCAGAGCTTAAAAATGTTTACCCACCAGCTCCGAAGTTAACAGGAAATTAAGTGCGACCCCGCCCACTTTAGCGCGTCCCAGCGCACCTTTCAGGTACCTGCGCTTTGGAAGTGAAAATTATTTGATCCAGTGTAACTATACTGAGTGCGGGGCTCTCCTTGCTTCTGTTTGTTGTTTTTTGGCTCCCGCCCCTTTAAGAGCTACTTTTACAGAGACGAGAGGCAGAACGAGGTGAGCGGCATGCTTTTCTTTCTCTTTTTCTCCCTCCCCTCACGCAGCCAGCAGCCAGGAAGTGCGGAGGGGGTGGGAACACAGGAAGAGCAACGAATCCCTAAGATCTCTGGTCCGAATTTAAGTGGCCAGCGGATCTTAGGTGTCGTGTAAAAAGGCCCACTAACAGCATATTTAGTTAGTTACCGGTATGTGCAGTCACTTTAGAATATGTCTCTGAAGATTCTCAGTCATCCAGGTGAGTTTATATGGAAGTTGAATCATGGCTATTGTCCCTCATTGTTGTAAGCCACCTTGGGTTCTTTAATAAGGAGAAAGGTGGGGTAAAAATATTCAAATAAATAAAATAATGGCTACTGGACTATTTTTTTTTCTTGAGAGATAGAAACGATTCGCTGCTCATCCAAGCACCTTCATCAGTCTGAATACAGCTAGTGCGGGTGCTCCATCTTATAGTCAGCTTTGACCTCTTGTCACCCTGGTCTGAAATAGGCTCATAAGATGGACAATGGCCTGAATAGGCTCGTTAGGTAGACAAGAGTATCCATAGCTTAGGGCCTTTTTACACGACCCCTAAGATCCGTTGGCCACTTAAATTCGGACCAGAGATCTTAGGGGTTTGTCGCTCTTCCTGCGTTCCCACCCCCTCCGCACTTCCTGGCTGCTGGCTGCGTGAGGGGAGGGAGAAAAAGAGAAAGAAAAGCATGCCGCTCACCTCCGTTCTGCCTCTCGTCTCTGTAAAAGTAGCTCTTAAAGGGGCGGGAGCCAAAAAACAACAAACAGAAGCAAGGAGAGCCCCACACTCACTATCGTTACACCGGATCAAATAATTTTCACCTCCAAAGAGCAGGTACTTGAAAGGTGCGCGGGGACGCGCTAAAGTGGGCGTGGTCGCACTTAATTTCCTGTAAACTCCGGAGCTGGTGGGGAAACATTTTTAAGCTCCGGAGGTGGGAGCCATTTGTCCCGGAGTTTAGGGGTTGTGTATAAACGCCCTTAAGGTGAACAACGGCCTGAGGTACTGAAACAGCAATTCTAATAAAGTTTTCAAGGTAAGCAAGACTTTTAAAGAGTGATTTTGCCAGTTCCATCTGCCTTGTGAGATTCTTTGGCTGCGTGTGGATTTGAATCCAGTTCTCGAAAAGGCACCTTTGTGAGGGCAGCTCGGGGCTTTCCAGATTATGTTAACTCCAGCTCTCATGATCACTGAAACATGGGCACAGGCAGTGAAGCCTGGACATCTGAGGTGCAAGGCAGATGCATGACTGCTCACTCAGTTAAGAGTTCCTGCAAGACTCATGAGTTCTTTCCCACTTTGAAATCACAACGGCAATCATACAGTTCTAGAATAACTAACTGATCTGGAAGGGACCTCTAAGGCCATCAAGTCCAGTCCGAATCAAAACAGAGCTGACAGATGGCTCTCCAAATTTATCATGAATGCCTCCAGCACTGAAGGGCTCACCACCTTCCTGGGGTCATTGGTTCCCAGCTCTAACTGTCATGAAGTTCTTCCTAATGTTCAAATGGAATCTCTTTTCCTGTAGTTTGAAACCATTGCCCCGAGTCCTAGTCTCTGAAGCCATGGAAAACAAACCTGTTCCCTCTTCAATATGACATCCTTTCAAATATTTAAACATACCTATCATATCCCCCATCAGCCTTCTTTTAGAGAGTAACTTAAATCCATCATTATGTGTCCTGTACTCTGGGATGATCCAGGCCACATAATAATTGGGCCCAATCCACAGGAAAGACAAAAACACACTGCAGATGGATATCAAATGAAACCACTTATGTTTTTATAGCAGTTTTTTGAAAGTTAAAAAAAATGCTGCTCGTTCCACTAGTTTCCCTCCACCTTCATTTTTGTTTCCAAAGAGGGAGGTGGTCTTTCTCTTTTAAGGGGCAGAAAACCCCTTTATTAACTTGTTTTGTCCCGAAATTCTCAGCATATCATATTCTCCTTTACTCCGGAATGGAGACCAGATTCAAAGGTGGCCACAGAGCTCTTTTATTTTCATGTGTGTTTGCATAGAAATGGAAATTTCAGCAGAACCGGGGGGGGGGGGGAAGCAGGCAAAATTCTCTCCTCCTTTGCATTTGGTCACCAGAAAAGGAGGAAAGAGAAGAGCTATATACAGTAGTTACAAGCAAATTAGTCATTTGCAGTTCGTAAACCAGGGTGGAAAATTCACTGCAAGGTAATGCTCCCAGAGTGTAGGAGTACAGATCAAATTTTAACTGAGGACAGAAACTGCTGTTGCAAGTGAGGTGTCATTAGAAGAGGGAATTTCTCAACTGCTGAAAGAGTCTCAGCGCACAGTGGGAGTTTTCAGGTAGAGTTTTATCTGGAGTCTGATCCGGTGATCAACCATGCGTTGCTTCTGTCCTGGGATATTATGTCCAGTTGGCCGCTTTGTTCTAGTCACCATTTCTCCACCTAATTTACCTCACAAGTTGGATGTGGAGATAAAAATAAGAAACAGCTTGGGTGCCTCAACAGCAATAGGACAAATTATGTGACAAAGCTGGCTGCTTCAGTTATGGCCTAACACAGAGTTCAGAAGAGTTACTTGTCTGGACTATAAGATCCAGAATACGTGTAATGTTCTTGCAGCGGTAATCTTTGTGATCTCGAGGATAGATTACTGCAATGATCCCTAGGTGGGGCTTCCCTTGACCCTTGTTCGGAGGCTACAGCGGTTACAAAATACGGCGGCCTGACTGGTGGTGGGTGCGGGAAGGTATGACTGCATCACCCCAGTCTTGGCTTGTTTTCATGGGTTGCCCGTTGCTTTCCGGATAATGTTGAAGGTATTGGTTTTGACTTTCAAAACCTCCACAGCTTGGAACCTGAATGCCTGGCGGAGCGAATCTCCCTAAAATCAGCTGTGGCTCGACCCACCAGATTTTCACAGGCGTCCTCACTCTGGGTGGCCAATTGTAGAAAGGCCTGGAAAACAGTTACTTGAAACCAGGCCTTCTCGGTAGCCAACCCATCGTTGTGGAGCAAACTCCTGAGTGAGATACACCTTGCAGAGTCCCTGCCTGCCTTCAAGAGAGCTCTTAAAACCTTGCTGTTTATAGAGGCGTTTGGCGACAGTTAATTTAATTTTTTTTTCTTTTAAAAAGTCTTTTGGGACCATTAGAAAGAGATTGTCTTGCCGGTGTTTATTATTTTAGCTGTGTCTTTTTTACTTTGTGATCTTTGATTTATTTATATTTTATATACTGTATATTGTATATATGTTTTTTGTATTGTTGAAAACCTCCCGGAGTTCCTTTGGAAGACGGGCGGTATACAAATGTATAAGTAAGTAAGTAAGTAAGTAAGTAAGTAAGTAAGTAAGTAAGTAAGTAAGTAAGTAAATAAAGTGGACCCTTGTATAACAAATGGTTTGCATAACATAAACTCTGTACAACATAAAAAATTCTAGAGATAGGAGAAATTTGCTTAACAGACTCGCCTATGGGGCAAATCCGCACAACATAAAATGGTCGCGATTAGTGGGAAATTTGTATAAAGGAAAATTTACTTAACACAATTTCATTTGAAACGAATTAATTCTTTTATACAAGGTACCACTGTAAGTATCTCTTTCCCACCTCTGATCCAACTAAGGCAGTTTATTCCATAAGCTGCCATCTCTGATGGAAAGAGGGAAAGGCTATGCATATTTCCCCCGTTTTGTGTTTTATCTTCACATACACCTTGCCAGGTAGATTAGGTTTGGAAACAGTGGCTAGAACAAAGGTGGCCCAGTGGAAAAAAAGAAGTGATTTTAAAGAGAGGAGGAAAGAATCTCCTAAAAATAGAAATCTACATGTATATTTTGAAAAGGCTCGAAGCATTGCCTTTCTGTCCGATCTAGATACCTGCTAGGAACGGGATTTTGTTTTATATCCTCCACTACAAACCCAACAGTTCTGCACATCAGGAGTTCAATCTGAAAGACAGACAAACAAAATGTGGTTAGAAAAAAATAAACGTAAACTAGAATCTTTGAGGTTTTGCTAGCCCTAGCTCCACCTAGGTCTATCAGTGGTGGCCAAACTTCAACACTCTAGATGTTTTGGACCACAACTCCCAGAATTCCAAGCCTGTATTGCTAATGACAAAGGACTATGGGAGTTGTGATCCAAAACATCTGGAGTGCCGAGGGTTAGCTACCAAGGAGCAAGGCCCAGGCCCAGGGTGAGCTGCATGAAGGTGTATGTAAAGTGACGGTCAAGTAGAAATCCCGGAATGGGGAATTATGGGTTTTTTAGTCCAAATTCCAAAATCCCATGTATCCCTGCCCTGACTTTGAGATAGCAAGTTTCATGTATTGGTGCTTTATCCCTACCTCAAACTATAAGATAAGATAGTCTCTGAGAAAACCCAGCCTTAAGGATGGTAAGCCATACCCTAGATACCTTGGAAACCCTGGAAAAGGCACTTTAACTTGGAATTGGCCTGGTGGTATGTAATTATTATTATGAATAACCCTGATGTCGAGCACATCTATCTCTGCTAGCTAAGGAATGCGGAAAGCTGCCTTGTGCCAATATTGGTCTACTTCGCTTTGTATTGTGAACTCCGGCAGATCTAACTTCTGTACCCAGGTTTCAGGCGGAATTCTGTCTGGAATTTCCTGATACAGTAGTTTCCCATTCAAGAATCTTCCCTCCCAACCCTGTATTGTGTTGTTTCATTTCTGAAACCAGACAGGCTTGGGGGTGTTTTAAGGTGGAGTGAAGATCATCTGTCTGGTTTCAGTAGCCAACACGATACAGTATCAGTCTAGAACAGACCTTTATGTGAATATCACAGCCTCTCACTCTGGGAGGCAAACAAAATCAACCAACCAATCAAAATAAATAAGTAAGCAAGTAAATAAACACCCTTTTCTTTTGTTCCCCAAAAGCCTTGAGAGTAACCTCCCAGCGATGTTTGGGGGTGATATATCACTCTTTGTATAGGATTGTGACAATTCCTGTGCAGGATGTTGTATTTCCTGATCAGGATTCATCTAGAAATGGCAAAAGGGATAGCAAGCAGCACGGGATTACCACCATTCCTGCAACAAATATCATTGTCCTTGTTGTGGATTCATAAGACAGAGCATGAAGCTGCTCAGAATCTTGGGGTTTCATTTTCACGAGAAACTGAAGCACCTTGCTGATCAAGGATGGTGTCTCGGAGGGGACCGTCTGCATACCATTACTCCAAAAAACGGCAGCAATGCCCTGCCCTGTGAGTACTGTACTTATCCCATCCCTGCCCTTCTAAGAGTCTCGAGAGTGGTATTTAACGCAACAGAAGGAACAGAGCAGGCAGGAAAGTAATTTGGCTGCAGACGTAGGCCAGCTCCTCACCACCATCTCTGCCTAATCGGTTTTGTCGTGCAATTGATTAATTGCACCGCTAGATCAATGCCTCTTCTTCGACTCAAGACTAGCTATGGCGCGATCATGAGTGGGGCCAGAAGAGACACAGAGACCGGGGTGGGTTTGTGGAAGGAGGTGAGAAGAGATTTATCGCACTCTTTGATGCAGGTATAGCTGTGACGCACACTCCCTTACCAACATCTGGTGGGGCTGTTTTCTCCTGGCCTTCCCCCATCCCCAGGCACCTGCCTGCCTTTCTTCAAGGCATCCCTACCGATGAATAAGTCATCGCAGAGTCTGCTGCCGAGAGAGCAGCCAGAATGGGGGTGGATCCCTTCTTCCCAATTGGCATTTCTGGCGAAAGCCTCAAATACCCGACCCTCAAAAGTCCTCCTTTGCACTTTCTGCATTTATGTAGGGCAAATGGAGCCCGTCTCTGGTTGCAAACTAGTCAGTCACAAGAGAGGATCCATTTAATGAATGAATCCAAGAGACCAACCAAGAAGCACTGAGTAGGCACCGAACAGGACTAAATTATGGACAGTATACATAGGGTTTTTTTTTTTTTGGACTTTTGTTCCATAATAAATTTTATTTATAGAACCCTTTTGCTGATTTTTAATGTGTTACTTAAACAGGACAGGTGAAATTATGCCAAGCTGCCAGAAACTCATGAAAAAATGTAGGTCTACCATTTATTTGAACAAGCCCTGTGGCACAGTGGTTAAATGCCTGTACTGCAGGTAAAACTGTGCTCACGGCCTGGGGTTCAATCCCAGGTAGCAGGCTCAAGGTTCAATCAGCTTTCCATCCTTCTGAGGTCAGTTAAATGAGTACCCAGCTTGCTGGGGAGATGGGCCAATGTGTAGCCTGCAAACTGTAATTAAAAACTGTAAACCGCCCAGAGACTACTTAAAGTGGTATGGGGCAGTATATAAGCAGAACACTTTGCTTTGCTTTTGGTTTTTATTTAAAATATTCTCCTTGGAAAGGACTCAAGGACAGCATACAAGGTTGGAGGCAATGATTATGCAGCAGTTGTTAAAAAAATGAAGACAATATTTAAAGCGAGATTTAAAATTTAACGAGATCCTCTCACATCATTAAAAAGACAATACTCAAGAACTATAAGTAAGCAAATATAGGGGGGAAATGCCACTCAGAGATGGAAAGCAGAAAAATGGAAAATACCGATAGTACTACAAAACCCATCCTAGCAGTAATGCATGAGAATGCATTTAAAAACCACGTAACAGGTACCATAGCTAGTTTCTGAGTTAGAGCATTTACAAAATATATGAGTAAAACTCTACCATCCAAATAATATACATAGACGTAAAATGCAAAAACTTAAATATCTTGGAAACAGTACCCAATTGGTTGTTTTAATGGTTGCATAGTACAGTGGTGCCTCGGATAACAACGATAATTCATTCTCCGAGGTTAGTTGTTATCCGAAATATGTCATTATCCAAAACGCAGTTTCCCATAGGAATGAATGGAAAACCGTTTAATCTGTTCTGGAGCCTAGGAAAAAGGCACAGACACCTGGGTTTTTGCTCAAAACCCTTTAAAAAGTGCACTTTAAAGGTACAGATGCAATGCCACCTGGGATCACTTTTTTACTGATGCATGCTGGAAATTCATTATCTGAGGCAGTCTGTAGGGAAAATTCGTTATCCGAGGCAGCCCATAGGAAGATTCGTTATCCAAGGCAGCCCATAGAGAAAATTCGTTCTCCAAGGCAGGCCTATACCTAGGAATTGCGATTCGTTATCCGAGGCAGCCCATAGGGAAATTTCGTTATCAGAGGCAGCCCTATACCCGGAAATTTGCAGTTGTTATCCGAATTATTCATTATCCGGGGCAGTTGTTATCCGAGGTACCACTGTATCTGAATTCACCATATCAAAATCCATAATAAAGAGCACATTTTATCTTGGCAGCAGCCAACATCTAAATAATTGTAGACTCTTGCACACATACTACTTTGAGCGACAACTGTGTCCTTGATGTGAAAGGGAAATGGTGGCAGCATCATAAAAGCAACCCACTTCAGGGTGTGTGTGTGTGTGTGTGTGTGTGTGTGTGTGTGTGTGTGTGTGTGTGTGTGTGTGTGTGTGTGGAACCTGGCTGAGACATGCAACTCTCTCAACACCAATTTCTGTCTGTCTGCCAGTTGCTCTCCTCATTCTACAGATCACTTCAATTAGCCTGGAAAAGGGGGCAAACGGATGTAGGAAGAGAGCAAAGATGAAGTCTTGGGGTGGGGTGGGGAGAACAGTGTGGGTAGGATTTTCATTAGAGACCTGACACCTGGCAACTTTGAGTGAAAATACTTAAAAGATGTTTATCTCACAACAACAGCAATAACCACATGCTATCAAGCCAGTTCTGACTTATGGCAATCCTTTTCAGGTAGTTCTCCAGGGATTTTACATTGGTGGTAAAAGGGAAAAGAGTTGTACACTGTCCTTTGATTATTCATGACCAGAACCTCAGCTGTAGCATGTTGGCACTGAACAGTTAGAGCAAGCGCGATGCAACAACTCCAGCCCAACAGGACTGTGGGTTTTGTAGTTGGCTAAGGTACTTTGCCTTTTCTGATACAGAACCTTAGCACCATAGTTGAGGCCAGTGAACTGTAGGACCCCCTATATCCAGATTCACTTATCCACAGCCTGAAATGATTAAAAATATTAGAACATATATCCTAGAAATATTTCTAAAATTAAACTACCACAACTGAACACTAGAGGGAGCCAGGGACCATGCTATGGGTAGCATTTCCTACCATCCACATTCTTCAGCATCCACATGAGGCCTGATCGCCTGTGGATACAGGGGTCCTAATGTAAGTACAGTTCTGAAGTAGAGACTTCTAATCCCAGGACAGAGCCATAACACTTCAACTGATACTGAAGGGTATATACCATGCAGAGTAGACATAGTCTGAAGAGCCTGTTGCCAGTTTCATAAAAATCCGTTCTGGAAGATGTGAATGCCACGGTATCGGGATGCAACCTAAGTATCATCCTTCCAATCCTCACAATAGATTGTCTATTGACTGGCCAGTCACCACCCTCCATTTCAGTCCATGGAAACCCAGGATTGTCCTAGGTAAGCCTCTTCAGATAATGAGGGTATCTACAACCATAGTTGGACATCTGGATCTAGCAATAGAAACCAACAGAACCACAGTATGGAAGCATCCATCGGCAACTCTAGCCTCAATCCAAATATTCTCCTCCATTGCCACGGCCAGATGTTTGGTTAACTATCAACCAAACCTCCCTGCAGACAGACAAAGTCCCAGAATCCACACACACACACACACACACACACACACACACACACACACACACACACACACACACACACACACACACACACACACACAGGTCTCTTACACAGGGCATTTGTTCCTTGAAGCTTTGATGGATTTCCAGCACAGCAGGACAGACAAAGCCCCTGGTGTATGATGCTGCCCTTATGAAAGTTGTGTTCTATGTTTGCCGATGAGGTCAGCGGGCAGACAAGACGCAGATCTGACTCCTGTCTCGTTGGCTTGTCCAAGAGAGACAAAGAGCAACAGAGGTGAGGTCAGATATATGAAAAATAATGCAACACAACCGAATGCTTGCAAATGAATCCCGTACAGTGTGTGTGTGTGTGTGTGTTGTGTCGTTACAGTCGTGACTGACTCTTCATCACTCCATACCCATGGAGTTTTCTTGGCAGGAATACTGGAGTGGTTTGCCAGTTCCTACTCCAGGCGCCTACAGCACCTGGTATTCCCTGGAGGTCTCCCATCCAAGTACTAACCAGGGCCGACCCTGCTTAGCTTCCAAAATCAGGTGAGATCGGATGTGCTTAGGGCATCTAGGCAGCTCATCCCGGACGGTACTTATCTCCAAATGAACGACCACAAAACAAAGCAAGGTAATGTACAAGCTGCAGGAGGTGAGCCAAGGTCCTATGATGACAACCAAATGCTTTAAGCTTTCAGGAAATTCTCTCTTCCAACATCAGGTTCTCTTTAAGATACAGAACAGCCGTATACTTTCAAGAGGCCCTGGTTCTCAATTCCTGATGGCATTCATTTTAAGAGGGCAACTCTGAAAAAGCAGGTGATGTTCAGCAGCTTATTACATAATGATTTCATGACAACGCGCGCTCGACTCTTTCGCAGCTTGTCCTCTGTAGAGGAACAACCGAGAACACACTTATTCTAAGGTTCTCTCCAAAGTGTATGACGCCGTCCTCATTATTTCTGTCTCTCTTTTATCCCTGCTGGGACAAAAATAGCCAAGTTATTTTTATTTTCACTGACGAAGATAGCCACTTTTGTGCTAGAAGGATCCACTCGGCTAAAAAGAAAATGAAGTCATTTTGCGAACATCAACAAGCTTGGAGAGTTGGCAGACAGCCTCTGCAAAGACAGGGTGGAGGAAGATGCACCAAAGAAAGGAGCGTCAAACCAAATGTTTCAGTTAAACCAGTGCTTCCTGAACATTGGATAACCAGATGTTCTTACACTGCAGCTCCCAGAAGGCATAGGGGCAGCACAGCTGGTGATGGAGGCTTCTGGGAACTGCAGTCCACAAACATCTGAATTACTCAAGGTTGGGAAACAATGGATTGAACAAGGCTTTTCATAATATAAAAGTAATATTTATCTATTTATTTATTTATTCATTTATTTATTTATTTTAGAGTATTTTACCCCGTCTTCTGTTTGTACCGTAGCCATCAGGCAGAAAGTATAGAAGTATTAGAACAAGGACAGAAAGATTGAGAAATGGGTATGCAGTAACCATGCTAAATTCTGTTAAAAACTAAGCTGACGGATAATATCACTGCTAAATGTGTAACATATATATTGTACGGGGGATTGTGTATGGCTGTTGTTGTTTTTTAATCGTAGTTTTTATGCATTAGGTATGAATGCTGTCAGGTGAAAGAGTGTAGGGCTGTGTGTGTATGTTTGGTTTTTATGTCAGTTTTAAATGAGTACAGGTGATGTTCTGCATGTGAATGTAGGAGTATGTGTATGGATGGTTTGTTCTTAAATGGTAGATTTTATGTCTTGGATTTTTGTACTGGGGTGTGTGAATTAGCTGACTGGATGGCACTTTTAATCTCGTTGCATTTATACAATGACAATAAATTCCATTCTATTCTATTCTTTCTCCTTGGAAAAAGGACCCAAGGCGGCTTACAGTGATGAGGGATAATATACAGTCCAGTACAATTAAGACATATTCAAGTATTGAGAACAAGGAATTGAGGGACATCTTACAGCATTAATAGACATGACATTAAAGGCACAAGAGAACACGAGCAGTTCCATGTAAAAGTTATGAGTGATGGAAACTAACACTGAAAACATATTGTCAACGTAAACCCATAACATTATAAGTAGTTATAAACATGAAGTCTAGGTGATCCTGTGGATTCATATAAAAGACACATAATAGGTAGACCATTATTCATGAAAAGTTTGCCTGACGAGAAAGGTCTTTGCCTGCTTCCGGAAAGATAACAGAGAAGAGAACTCCAGAGCTGAAAAGGACTGGATGGATCATCAAGTACTGCCCATGTCACGGAGGCCCACTGGGGAATTGAACTCCCAAAACCAGTGGCTCCATAGCCAGAGACCGAAGACACCAACCTACGCATCAGTTCCCACCCAGAACCCATGTTGGCACAGACATCCTGGAAGGACAAACAAGATGGAGGCAGATGAACACTCTGATCAGAGCCTCGTGGCGCAGTGGTTAAGTGGCTATACTGCAGGTAAAACTGTGCTTACAACCTGGGTAGACAGCTCAAGGTTCACTCAGCCTTCCATCCTTCCGAGGTCGGTAAAATGAGTACCCAGCTTGCTGGGGGTGGGGAGCAAATGTGTAGCCTGCATATTGAAACTGTAAACCGCCCAGAGACTACTTGAAGTGGTAAGGGGCCCATATATAAGCAGAGCACTTTGCTTGGCTTGGCTTTTGAGAACGCTTAGGCGAGAGGAAATGGCCAAGGCTGCCTGGGAGGATCTGGGAGATGTAATCCATCCCCCTCCACCGCCTCCCCAAGGCCAAAACCTGATTGACAGCACACCAGCCCAATGGGAAACCAGAAGCACCCTTGTTGCCCAAGTGAGCAGAGGACAAAAGGGGCAGATCTATTATGCTCCGGAACCGCCCCCATGCTTTCCACGTTCAGGGATTTCAAAGCTGTGCCAAGAGAGTCGAGCAGGGACCTGGCATTGCAGCCGGCACAGAGAGCGGATGTGACCACGACCGATCGAGGCTTCATACACACTGGATGGAGGACTCAAGGACGCTCCTGCCCCAAAATCTCCGGGGCCCAGCTCTCCTCTCAAACAAGGCGCCAGTTTTAACCTCCAAATCAGTCTCAGAAGGGGCAGCCCAGAAGGAGCCTTGGACCTTCTGAGGTTGCCCATTGTCTCCCAGATCCAGTGGAAGTGCAAACCCCCCCCCCCCACCATCATCATCATCATCATCATCATCATCATCATCATCATCATCATCATCATCATCATCATCATCATCATCATCATCCTTATAATTTTCTATTAGTTATTTTTCCCCATTTGTTCTTATTTTGAATTGTTAAAACATTATGATTTATTGTATTTCTGCTTATTTGTTTATTTGTTCCTTTTATTGTTATGATTTGATTATTTGGATTGATTGATTAGTTTTTTATTTTCTATTTTAAGTTGTTTAATCTGTTTTTATATTTTGTACATGTTTGTAAACCGCCCAGAGTAGCTTTTTTGCTAGATGGTTGCGGTATATACTGTAAATCAAATAAATAAAATCATCATCATCATCATCATCATCATCATCATCATCATCATCATCATCATCATCATCAGCAGCAGCAGCAGCAGCAGCAGCAGCAGCAGCAGCAGCAGCCCCAGTTTTCAAAGCAGACGAGAAGTGCTGTTGAGAACATCAGAGAAGCCAGTGTTGAATCATTTTTTTTGCCTTCAGGCTCCATATCCTCCATTCTTTCAGCTCTGCCTTGTCTGATTTTGCTCCCAGGTTCCTTCCTATCTTTTGCCACCCTCCCTTCACGCCCTTCCTAAAATGTGCCAACCAGAATTGGACCCCCTGGTCCAGTAAAACCCAACTGCCATGCAGACCGGAGGGGGTGGGGTGGCCGATGATTCCCGGTCTCTTACATCCAAGTGGTTTTCCTCTCGGTGCCGAACTGTCTACCCCTCTGGGCTATTTTCCCTTTCTTGGAGGGAATAAAATACATATTGTAACAGAGAACAGGAAAGGGAAAAAAAGAAGAGGGGGAATGGGGGGGGAGGATCACTGAATCAATAAGCCTCTAAAGCAGTTTTTTCTCAACTGGTGGGTCCCCAGATGTTCCTGGACTGCAACTCCCAGAAGCCTCCACCACTCGCTGTGCTGGAAGGGGTTTCTGGGAGTTGCAGTCCAGGAACATCTGGGGACCCACAGGTTGAGAACCACTGCTCTAAAGGAACCCAGCCTTCATTGAAGCTGTCTGGTGGAAATGGAGCTCATCTCATATTCCCAGTGCGGCCCTGAATCACTTTTAATCTCCAGCTAGCTGCCATTTCAGAAGAGCGTAGGAGGGGATGCCAGCGTGCTTTCAAATGCATCCCAAAACTTAATTTTTAATAGAATTTAGCATGTTTACTGCTGTAATAGTAAAAACTATTTCTGAATCTTTCTGACCTTGTTCGAATAGATCTATAGCTTCTGCCTCATGGCAATGGTACAAACAGAAGGCGCGGTAAAATACTCTAATATATATTATATTTTATATTATGAAAAGCCTTGTTCAATCCATTGTTTCCCAACCTTGAGTAACCCAGGTGTTTGTGGACTGCAGTTCCCAGAAGCCTCCATCACCAGCTGTGCTGCCTCATGCTTTCTGGGAGCTGCAGTGTAAGAACATCTGGTTATCCACAGTCAGGAAGCACTGGTTTAATTGAAGGCACCGTCGAGGAGTGAACCCCCCGTGGAAGGCAGATTCAAAGTCAATGTCATGGACAAGTGTGAGGAGAAGGAGGAAACATCTAAGGAAAGTGAGCCATCTGGAAATGCAACATGGCCAGAGAGAGAAGAAAAAGAAACGAATGAGGACATGTGTGCACCAAAGATACAGAATATGGTTATAGATGAACAGGGGAAAGTAGCGAAGCGGGGTAGCGTGCGCGAGGCGTTTTGGGTGTCAGAGGGAGACGATGACGTCTGGGTGGAGCGCGAAGAAGCGAGTGGCAGTTGGGAGAAGCCGGTGAGGGACGTTAGTACTCAGACTGTGGGGAATGAGGGGAGAGGATGCGCCAGGAGATTCAGGGTGAAGGAACCAGAGGAATTTTGCTGTTCAGTGCAAGTAAAACCCTTGAGGTGACCGGAGACTTCGGAACGATATAATTCCGAATGGAGGAAGGGGCGAATGGGCAATCCCATAGCCCAATGGGCCAAGCATCTGTGTTGCGGAACCCAATGCTTGGGTCGGGGTTCGAACATTCCCCATTATTATTTGTTAGATCTCAAGAATTAGTCCAAATTCCAGTTAATGTTGTTTATGAGGAGCCTTTATTCGAAGAGTTAAATATTTAAAGAGTTTACACTGTTGTTGCGAGCAAATGAAGAAAGAGCCCACAGTCTGTCAGATGCTGTTAGAAATAAAAATCCCTTTGATGTTCATCTTAAAACTGACTCTCGACTCTTTTGTGGACCGGTACCGCCTGGTGAGAGAACCGAACCCTCACAACAAGCTACAATCCTCGGTTTGTCGTCCTTCAACAAAGCTTGTTGGAAAGACACACACACACACATACAACTTTATATGCATGGGTGACAGTTAAGACTAAGCACCCAGGACCACCTCTCCATCACCAACCCTGAGCTGGATGGAGCTGGGAAATAAGCAGGTAAAAATTAAACCCCTTTCTCTAATAATTATATTTTTCCCCCATAGCAGAGGCGAGAAAACATCCTGGTATGCACTCAGAGGCTTCCAGCAGGTAAGGAATTTCTGTTCTAATGATGCATTATCTATAAGGTCCATTTCTGCCCTCATTCTAACATTAGTGTAATTCTGAAGAAGTGTATATTGTCCATTACTGTAAGCTGCCTTATGTCCTTTTCCAGGGAAAAGGGTGGGGTAAAAATACTCAAAAATAGAATACATCAAATAAATAATTCTGCTTTATTTTCATCACCCAAAAGTACCACTGCTGGCTGGGGAGATTTTACTAACACTAACTTCAAACTCTCACACATGTAGCTCTTTATAATTTTGAATGCTTTATGGATGCAAATGGAATGGGTTGCAGTGAAATCCTGGCAAGCGAGAACTATTTATGTGACCACAGGAGGAGAGCAGAACAGACATAGCCAGGGCAGAAAGGGGTTTTGGGAAGCATTAATAACTCACGTTGGTCACGGACACCAACAAGTCCCTACCCCCTGCACGCTATTTTCAGCTTAAACCGAGCTTTGGTTCTTACACATAAAGCTTCAAGGCTAGGCACTTTTCTCATTCTCCAAGAAATTAACACTAAGAAGATTGACCAGAATTGCATCCCCGGTTACACATCTCAGATTCCCATTTCATTGCTAGGGAGGGAAAAACTAGAAGGCCATTTTTACAGCCTTTAAAAAAACAGGCTAGGCAACTATGAGCATTAATACCAAGAGAGGCCCACAAAGATAAGATCTGATACTGACCCTTCTCTCCAATAGCTCCATGCTTATGGAATAATCTACCTGCTGAGATCTGCCTAGCCCACTCTTTGGGACCTTTTAAAAAATCCTTGAATATGGGAGTTCTCCAGCAGGGACTACCCAACACCAATATTTTTTGATTAAATTAAATCTGGTGACCTACGTAGTCTGACAAATGTCTTTTAACATGTGTCTTGTTTAATGATTTGAAGCATTGTTAGATGCTGTTTGGGTGGTTTTAGTATATTTATTATTTATTATTTGCGCAAGTCATTTGTGTCACTATTGATTGTATTGTGGGATATGCAATATTGCATATTGTAAAAAGGGAAACTGAAGAATTAAGCCAGATAGAAATAACCAGGGAGGAGGTCCTTGCATGCCTTGTTAGACTAAATGCTAACAAATCACCAGGACCAGATGGCATCCATCCACGAGTTCTCAAGGAACTTAAAGATGAAATTGCTGAGGTCCTAGCCAAATATATATATAATCTTTTCCTCAAATCAGGTGTTGTGCTTGATGACTGGAAGGTAGCGAATGTAACACCAATCTTCAAAAAAAATATATTGTAAAAAGCCCAGAATGGCCTTGTTGCCAGATGGGCAGTCTAAAAAAATCTAATAAATAAATAAATAAACTCTCTTTTGGATCAGACCCTCTCTTTTTCATCAGTAATAGGCTGGCAGATTGGGGTTTTAAGTATTGTCACAGTGGGAAAACAACGGTCCCCCCATATCCCTGGATCCTAAAGAATGGGGACCTAAAATAATTGTCAAATGCCTTTTTAAGAAAGTGTACATCAAATGAAATCAGGGCAAAAGGTACAAGAGAGAGGGGACCTTTTCAGGGATGCATCCATATCAGAAGTAATCCCCTTTCTAGGGAACCTCCCCTCGCACTTGAACAGGATGCACCGATAACTGCAATTGTGTTGAGGAAGTGAATATTCTCCCGTAGGCCAAGCACTGCAGTCTGAACTTTAAAACTGCTGTCCAAGGTGCTGATAAGTCTGTCTTTTGGAGAGTTTCTTCACAGTTCAAACAGTGGGATATGCTGCCACGGAGAGTGGAGGAGTCTCCTTCTTTGGAGGTTTTTAAGCACAGGCTGGATGGCCCTTAAGGCCTCTCCCAACTCTATGATTCTAAACTCAAAGTGGATTAATCACCCCTGCACCTTTATCAGCATCAAACAAAAGACCTCTTTATTCTCCACCCCACAGTTTTATTTGAGAACCTTCATATCTCTGCCTAGCCTTATTTTTGGTGTCAGTTTTCATTCAGTCTGATTACAGCCTGCTTTATTCTGAATATCTTGGAACTGGCCTTTACCTTTTTTTATATTTTAATTTATTTTATTATGATGTGCTTATCCAGTTGTTGCTTCAGAGCTGCTGTGCCAAAAAGGGTATTTATTTATTGCATGTATTCATTCTAGAACTTCTATATCACCCCATTCATGAGCAGCACTATTCTGAGCAGTTGTCATAAAAATGTCAAAATATCTAACACAGCAAGACAGAGAGGCCACCATGCCAGAATACCGGCATCAGCCCTCGTGGTGCTAAAAATAAAGCGGTGGGCCAGAGATGGAAGAATACACAAGACGCTGCTTTCAGATACCTCTCCAAAGAGTAGAGATTCAAAAGTAGGCTAGGTGATACCTTTATTGGTCACTACTAAAACAAAACAAAAAAATGTAAGTTAAGCTTTCAAAAGCAACTTGCTATCTTTACCAAAGCATTGTACCAAAAATGCAATCTTGATAGAGGATGTAGTCTATCAGGCGCTGAGAATCTTTTTGGTGAGATGGAATATACCAGATGATGGTATCAGGAGGCAGGGCTGGTGTTAAGACTGCTTCACAGAGAAGAGAGGGGCATCACTCCACCAGGAGGCAATTCCAAAGCAATGGTGCAACCACCGAGAGGATTTTATAGCTTCCTTCAGTGTAGCCACCCAGAGGAGCATGGTCTGAATGATCCCAAACTCAGGAGGTTTATATAAGTGAGCACCAATACCTCAAACGTGACACAGAACCCAACCAAAAGCCAGTGCAAATGAACCAGGACTGGGGGGGGGGATGTGTTCACATCTGCGCACACCTACCAGCAGCCTGGTGGTCATGTCCCAGGCCTTCTGCAGTCTCTTGGTCAACCTCAAGGGAAGGCCCACATAGAGAGCTTTGCAGTAGTCAATTCTGTACGATCGGCAATACGTTCTGAGGGCACCCTCATCCAGGTAGGGACAGAGCCTCAGTAAATACAGTGGACCCTTGTATAACAAACAGTTTGTATAACATAAAATCTGTACAACATAAAATTTTTTTGGAGATAGGGGAAATTTGCTTAACAGACTCGCCTATGGGGTAAATCTGTACAACATAAAAATGGTCGCGATTAGGGATTACTCTGTTTTCAATGCATTCCTATGGGAAATTTGTATAAAGGAAAATTTGCTTAACATAATTTCATTTGGAACAAATTAATTCCTTTATACAAGGTACCACTGTAAGTAAGTAAGTAAATAAATAAATAAATCTGGACAGAGCTCTGTAGTCATTCCAATGAGTGAGTGCTGGTTGATTTCTGCCACTAATTTCTGCATTTTTGCTGTTACCATGTCTTTTAGTCATTGTGTATGTATTTTGTGATAGTTGCATGCAGGTTGTGGAAATCACCTTTCTAAGGAAGCCTAGATTTCCTGTACCTGCCTCTTTCCTGCCACCAGCAAACGAATCCCCTTTTTATTTCAGTAGGCTCTAAGAAACTGCCACACAATTGAATATTATTGTGTTTTAATCTAATTTGTTGCATTTGTTCAGCACTATGATGTCCAGAATCCTACTGGTGTCCCTATAATGTCTGGGAAACTCGCCATGGCTAACTGTGGCTAATTGATGAGGTGTGGGAGCATGTCTTGGTCATGTGAGTTGGCCTTGTGCCTGATGGCACAACACTGATGCACTCTCTATCACTTAGTTTCAGCCAATCTGGAATTGGCATCAACAGGATCCCAACCAATGTCTTGATACTTCTGTCTGCACATTTTCAGTTTATTTTATGGTCAGCTGCCTTGACCATAAGTTTTGGGAGAAAGGTGAGATGATCAATTAAATGCGTATTAAATGCAAATGGCAATAACATGGCTAGGGCATTCAGAAGGAACTTGGTTGGTAAAAAAAATGTGGTTTGTTATATTTGGTAGGTAACCTATATGCAAAAAGTATGCTTCTTCACAAATAGGCTTTCCTGGTGTCAAATATTAGGGAGCCAGTATCTCCTCCTCCCCCTCACTTGTATTTGCAACTTCCACATATATTATTATAGCCTGTAGAAATTTTATGATCTTCCTTTGTTTACTAGAAGCTAGAAACAAAGGCTTTTCCATCCCTCCGTTCACATGAGTCACCGGCCACCAGAGATTTACTTGAACTTTCTGTCATCGTCATGTAATTTATTCCAAATTGCTACAATCAGCTAATGAGCAAACAAGATAAACTCAAATGAAAAGACTCTGTCAACAATCAGGGCTGTATGTTACAGCATCATCCCAAATATAAGCCAGTATTCAAAGGCTTCAGCAAGTGCAACAGAGCAGCTATGGAATAGAGAAGATCTGAGTTCAAGTCTCACCTCTGCTGTACGCTCTCTACACAATTAGATGACCTCCCATTCCCTAGGCCAGATAAAATGGGAACAAATTAAGAGGAAACACAGCATCCTCTTTCTCAAGGAAATTGTCACCTAGCCAAGTTTACAAATTTTAGGTCTGAAGAGGAGGACATGAGAGTCGAAAAAGGAGGGTGACCATATGCCACAAAATGGAGGACCCAAGAGAGCACTGGTTTGCTCAAAATTGCATATGTTAGTCTATATGGAGGGATGCAAAATAAGAACGATTCTTAGAATTTACACAAAAGACTGTGACTAAGTCACCCGCAGGACTCCTGGAGCTTCATCAAGGCACCACTCACTCTAGATAAACCACATCTAGGAGTCCCCACCTGCAGCCTTGTTTTGTGTTTAATATAACCCCTAAAAGGCGAAAGATTTATACGATCTGAAGAAAAACCAAAGCTCTCTAAAAATGTGGGGCATGGTGGCTCACGGGAGGAGAGCTGAAAATATCTGCTGCAAAGTCGACAGCTTGGCGGTTCGAATCCCGGGTACCACACAGTAGAGCAAGCTCCTGCTGTCAACCCCAGCTCCTGCCAACCTAGGAGTCCGAAAGCATGTAAATGCAAGTAGAATAGGTACCGCCGTAAAAAACGGGAAGGTAAACAGTGTTCCATGCAGAGAAATGTGTTCGGCTATGCACCACACTGGCTCTTTAGAATGGAAACGAAGATGAGCACCGTCCATAGAGTCGGACATGACTAGCACACACGTGTGTGTGTAGGGGGGGAACCTTTGTATTTACCTTAAGAAATGTCCACTCGCCCCACCTGTTCCTCTCAGGCCATGCCCCTCTGGGTGGCCACACTGAGGGAGGCCAGGAGGTCATCGACCAGAAACAAGGACCTCTCCGTTGTGCCCACAATCCCTGTGGAACCATTTTCAAGAGGATACTAAAAACAAGATGGTTGACCAAAGCCTTTGAAAACACCCCCCCCCTTTGTTAACCTAATTGACTGACTATTTCTGGGCTGTCTGTTTGCCATCCTTGAGTTCTTCTTCGTATTGATTTAGATGCTAGTTGCTTTGTTGATTAGAGGTGGTGTTTATCTTTTACTACATTCATGATTTATTTTATTTTACCTCAGTCTCACTCTGCATTTAAACCATGCATGGTTGCGTTTATCTCTATCTGTGCAGTGTGCAAGTTACATATGGGAGGGAAGACCGAAAAATCTTCTTTCCAATTATTTGCCAACACCCTTTCAAACAGAAGACTGTCCACCCTAAAAGATGCCATTTGACCAGCCTAGATTCCAGAGGAAAAATATACAGTATTCAAATTGACATTGTGCCATTCAACTGCTGGCTGTAGTTTAGGTCTCTGGCTGTGGAGAGAGAGGTTGGGGGTTCAATCCCCCCACTGGGCCTCCATAAGAGGGGCTGAACCCCATGATCCAGAGGGTGGGTCCCTTTAGCTCTGGAGCTCAAAGGCAACAGTATTATTATATGAGTTCTTTATTTACAAGTGCCTCTTATGAAGCTTTCTAGATGACCCTTCTTCATATCTGTCTAGAAGCTCTTTTGATTCTGGGCACCTTGTTTTCCAAAGAAGTCTACTGTCAAACCTGGACAATTTGACCAGGGAAAGCAAAACATAAACATCATTTCCTTGCCTTGGAGAACAGACACAGCAAACAATGGAGAGTACACTTGAGCAACCATAATTGTGGAGGGAGAGGAAGTCTAGTAGAAGTAACCAGAATTTCCAGGGCATATCTATTCCAGGGAGCCTCCTTAAGCATGTTCCTTTTCACACATGATGCATCAGATCAAAGCCACACTGCCCCCAAATCAATCCCTGGTGGGGCTCCTTGTCCCTTAAAGGCGTGCACAAGGACACCTCCAAAATTCAAGAGATTTTAGCAGGTTCAAGGAACAAGCTTTGCACAGAGGAAAGAAAAGGCAGCATGCATTAAAAAAGCCGTGAGCAGCCATAGCAAGCATGCGCAGCGTCCTTCCCTTCCAAAATCCGCTCCAGGAGAACAGAAGGCGATGTTGGGCAACACAGAACGATCCAAGGCCTGCATAAGCATCTTCCCATCAACAACACTCCCAGCCTGCAGATCTTCAGAGGCAGCTGCAAATCGGCTCAACTGAGGGCCTTTTCACACGACCCCTAAGATCCGCTGGCCACTTAAACTCGGACCAGAGATCTTAGGGGTTTGTTGCTGTTCCTGCGTTCCCACCCCCTCCGCACTCCTGGCTGCTGGCTGCGTGAGGGGAGGGAGAAAAAACAGGAAGAAAAGAGACGTGGCTCACCTCCGTTCTGCCTCTCGCTCTTGCCGCGGCAACATTCCAGTCTCTTAAGTAGCTCTTAAAGGGGCGGGAGCCAAAAAACAACAAACAGAAGCGAGGAGAGCCCCGCACTCACTATTGTTACACCGCATCAAATAATTTTCACCTCCAGAGAGCAGGTACTTGAAAGGTGCGCTGGGACGTGCTAAAGTGGGTGTGGTCGCACTTAATTTCCTGTAAACTCCGGAGCTGGTGGGGAAACATTTTTAAGCTCCGGAGCTGGGAGCCATTTGCCCCGGAGTTTAGGGGTCGTGTATAAACGCCCTGAGAGGCTGATCTATGATCCAGAAGGAACCACAGAGGAGTCGTTTAATGGACTAGCAGCCCCTGCTGCCGATCCCAGGAGGACTCCAATTATGAAGACCCTTCCACCTCATTCCCAGGTTAACAAAGCCCCCTCAGACGAATTTCTTCTTTGCTGCACAGCCATCTCTGAAGCCATTTTGAAAGCGGGGATCCTCTTAGCATCCTGCATCAGATGTAAAGGAGAGGCACGTGGCGCCTTTAAGTCTTACTACTACCCCGTGGGAGTTTCCGTGCACACAATTCCTAGCCAAACCCTGAAGATCTGATCTCTTAGAAGAGCTACTGTTCAAGAGGCCAAAAGCAAGCAACGGGGGAATAGGCCCAAGGTTTAGCCTGAGGACTTTCTAATCTGCATGAGCTCTGGCATCATCAAACTGCAGTCCCATAACAGCACTTTCTTTATATTTGACCCCCTTCCAAGACACGCCAGCCTCAGCTGCACACATTTGCACAACTGACCTAACGCCACCTCTTCTTTTCTAGTCCAGAGGTGGAACAGTTAGTTCGTGAACCACAGACCATGGAGGATTCTGGGTGTCGTAGTCCAAAACAGCTTAGCCTCGTGGCGCAGTGGTTAAATGCCTGTACTGCAGGTAAAACTGTGCTCACGACCAGGGGTTCAATCCCTGATAGCAGGCTCAAGGTTCACTCAGCCTTCCATCCTTCCGAGGTCGGTAAAATGAGTACCCAGCTTGCTGGTTGGGGGCAATGTGTAGCCTGTACACTGTAATTAAAATTGTAAACCGCCCAGAGACTACTTGTAATGGTATGGGGCGGTATATAAGCAGAACACTTTGCTTTTTGCTTTTTTTGCTTTATTTTTCACGGCTCTGCTCTTGTTTATTTATTCATTCCCCACCTTGCTCCTAGCCAAGGACCCAGCCATACAGGTCCCAGTCTAAGTGTCCACCTGATCCTCACATACCATGTTCTAAGTCCCTACTACTCCGGGAGGCAGTGGAAGACAGGAAGGCCTGGCGAGCTCTGGTCCATGGGATCATGAAGAGTCGGACACGACTGAACGACTGAACGACTGAACAACAACACACAAACCACAGAGCCCTGATAGAGAAAAGCTAGAAACTTTGACCTAACCCTTTTAAAACTAGTGTCACTGAAATCTAGAGATGTAAAATTTCTGGACGTTTTGAAGCTTAGAAAAAATACCTCCCCCCCCCATTTTTTCAGGGGGAAACAGACATTTTCAGGGGGGTTTAAAAATGCTACATTAGTACACACCCCCTTTATAGCTCGAAAGTCATTCTGTTAGTTTACGAACATAAAATATGACTACGGACAATTTGACTGGGCATCAAATCATCACAACTAGCATATTAAACTATTGTGTAAATCCAAACAATTCCTACAAACGGAATTTACTTTTAAAATAATATTTATTTGAATGGTAAGTAACAAATGGAGTAACAATATCCTCCTAAACTGTTTACTAGTTTAGGCGCAACAATAAAGCAGTGCTTTGAGGAAAAGGACAGAACAGAACCAACCCCCCTGCAAAACCCAAAAGTAAAACCATTTTCTTTTTCTGGTGACAACAGCAGGACCTAGGAATAAATGCATCTTGTTCTTGCATTGGAGAGTACTCTAACCTAGTACAGTGGACCCTCGTATAAGAAACGGTTTGTATAACATAAAACCTGTACAGCATAAAAAATTCCGGAGTTAGGAGAAATTTGCTTAACAGAATCGACTATGAGGCGAATCCTTACAACATTAAAATGGTCACAATTAGGGATTACTGTACTCTGTTTTCAATGCATTCCTATAGGAAATTTGGATAAAGGAAAATTTGCTTAACATAATTTCATTTGGAATGAATTAATTCTTTTATAAAAGGTACCACTGTACTTGCTTGTCTTCAGTCCACAGAGATAAAAATAATCTCATACTTTACATATTTTTTTAAAAATGATTTGGAAAATATTTGAACAACCTGTTTTAAAATAGTTTATTCATCATGTTAAAATAAAACATTCCACAATCATTTTTCTTTTTCTGTTTTCAAATTTTTTTTAAAAAAAAAATTGAAAATCTGCCAAAGACTTCAGAAATAAATGGGCTGGGGGATGTTTCTTTCTGAATTTGTTCATTCCCCACCCCCACCCCACCCGACCTTCACAGCTCTACTGAAATTTAATCCTAAAGAGCAAAACTCTCTCAGTTGCTGTCAGTTGCTAAACTGGCTGCTTGGTTGACATCTCCTTTTCGTTCCCTTCCTCTTCCCCCCCCCCCCGTCACAAAACCCTCTCTGCCACAGCCTGCGTCCCCTGTTTTCAGAGAGATGACATTCAAAGACGCCCGGCCAAGGTGTCAGCTCTTCTTAACCTCACCTCCCTTTGCAAACGTCTCCTCCATTGCCATCGTTTTCGTCAGCGTGAGGATGCCACAAGCAGTTCTGAGGCAGCTGGAAGGAATGGAGATGAAAACTCCAAACCCAGCAAGGAGCCATGCTCCAAAGCTGCCAGATGGAGCCATGCTGATTTTGGGGGTGAGGGTTGGGTTAGTACTTGGAGAGAGCAGCAGCAGGGTGAATCGAGTCAGGAAGGGTATTTTCCATGGACATGGGGCAGCCTCACACTGTAATGACACAACACACAAAGTCATTCTGAATCAAGTCAGGAAGGGTTTTCCACAGGGCAGATCTCTAGGATCAGAAGGGGATGGGCAGATCTCAGAAAGCTAGAAGGGGCAGATCTCAGAAAGCTCAGCAGAAGCTTATTTCCAGCCCCCCAAGGCCCTTAATGGGCCTGCAACTGGCATCTTACTGGAAGTTTCCTTCCACGTCTCCTTTTGTGTACTTTATTATTTTATTTCTTTACTTATGTCATTTACTTCCCCGCCTGTTCCCACGTAGACCATTGGTTCTGTTGCATCAACAGAAGCATAGTGTCTACAGCAAGGGAGGTGATAGTACCACTCTGTTCTGCTCTGGTCAGACCCCTCCTAGAGTACTGTGTCCAGTTCCGAGTGCTTCAATTTAAAAACGATGTTGACACCCTCGAGCGGGTACAGAATGGTTGAAGGTCTGGAAGAGATGTCTTACGAGGAACGGCTTAGGGATCTGGGAATGCTGAGCCTTTCAAAAAGAAGGCTGAGAGGGGATATGATAGCTATGTTTAAATGTGTGAAAGGCTGTCATATTGAAGAGGGGACTGATTTGTTTTCCATGGCTTCAGAGACTAGGACTTGGGGCAGTGGTCTCAAACTACAGGAAAAGAGATTCCATTTGAACATTAGGAAGAACTTCATGACAGTTAGAGCTGTTCAGCAGTGGAATATGCTGCCACGGGGGGTGGGGTGGGGGTGGATCTCCTTCTATGGAGGTTTTTAAGCAAAGGCTGGATAGCCATTTGTCGGGGTACTTTGACGGGGGTTCCTACATGGGAGGGGGTTGGACTGGATGGCCCTTGAGGTCTCTTCCAACTCTTATGATTCTATGATCACCAATAGGAATGAGCACAAATTTAAAAGCAAATTGTAAACATGGTCAAAACTTGCTGATTACCCATTCATGCTCATCTGAATCGATGCCCCCCAATTGATATGAATCAATAAATTTTAATGAGTTTTGTTTGATTTGTGGATTCGTTGAGCTATAAAATGCCTCCTACACCACCACCACCGGCACCTAGAGAGATGAAAATTGCAGAGAAGCTCCTCTATAATCCCTCCAACTTTGGTGAAGATTGCGTTTTCCCAACCCAGTTGCTAAATAACACTTTCCTGGGGAGGGTACTTTGTTGGTATATAACTTGGATGTCTGAAAACCCCTCTTCCCCAAATGGGGAGAGGTTGTAGAAGAATGACAGGGGAAGCTTCTCTGTATTTTTAGTAACTTTAGGCACTTGGGAGGCCATTTTATAGGGCAGTGTTGGCGAACCTATGGCACGGGTGCCAAAAGTGGCACTCGGAGCCCTTTGTGTGGGCACCTGATATCTCCCCTTCACAGCCACCTGTATTCAGGTTAAATTGCTGTATTGGCACTTAGCGAAAAGATTAGTGGGTTTTGAGTTGCAGTTTAGGCACTCGATCTCTAAAAGTTTCACCATCACTGTTATCGGGGGTTAAATGCCAAAACACACTGACAAATCAATTCATGCCCACCCACTCTAGATCGCTTCCTTTTTTGAGTCCCAATTCCCTTTAAGAATAGCCAAGTAATCTGCAACTCCCCTGCCTCCACATTTACAAAAAAATAGCATTCTTAATGGGGCAAAGACCCAAATGGAGAAGAGGTGTGGGTGGGTGTGCATGACCCCTGCCCCTTCATTTGAAGGGTTCGGGTATGAAACACAGTCCTTTGCTTCAGATAAAGCCTTACAACAACCTTGCTGCTTCCTACTTCATCTAAGACAGACGTGCCTGGAGAGAGAAAAATCTCTGGCCAAGAACTTTATAGTCAAGATTAACCTCCTGGCAAACCACATCTTGTCATGTTTGAACGTTTGGTACTGTACTTGCCTTGAAGAAGTGTAATTTATCCATGAAAGCATGCAATGACTTTTTATTTTCTAATCCGTGAACTCTAAATGTCTTGCATTTGTATTTTGTAATGGCCACACGGCTCCCCGCTTTTATTTTAATAGGGGCAAATTTTAAAATAGGGGCAAAGTAATCCCTTCTGAGAAAGTCAAAAGAAATGATTCTTAAGAGCCCATATATGTGACCCATGACCCATATCAGAAAACACTTAACAACCCCTTCTAGGGTCATAACCTCCAGGATGGAAAGGTAAATGGTAAAGTTTCCCCCCGCACATGCGTGCTAGTCATGTCCGACTCTAGGGACGGTGTTCCTCTCCATTTTCAAGCTGAAGAGCCAGTGTTGTGCAAGTCCATGGCCATGTGGTCGGCACAGCTGCATGGAAACACAGTTTTACCTTCCCATTTTTATGGTGGTACCTATTTGTCTACTTGCATTTACATGTTTTCAAACTGCTAGGTAGGCAGGAGCTGGGGTGATCAGTGGGAGCTCACTCCGCTGCGTGGCACTTGGGAATCGAACCGCCGAGCTGCTGACTTTGCAGCCAACAGTTTTCAGAGCCTTAGTCCGCTGAGCCACCACGCCCCAGTCCAGGGTGGGAAACATTGCTATAAAAAGCCTCAAGGCAGCTTACAAATGGCTGAACTGATAGGTTGTCACCAACTCACCAACCGAAATCCTAGCAGTGGTATTCCCAGTTTATGGTGCAAAAAGACACAGTCAGGATGTTCTCTGCAAGATGGACTTGCAACATGAGTTTTCACCAATATGGACAGCCTCTGCAGGAGCTGTGCCACTTCTGACTAGAGATGGAGACCCTCCTAGCAGAATGCTTCTCAGTACTATGGGGACACCAGTCTTTGCATATAGAAAGCAAGGCTCGAATCCTTCTTCCTGGCAGGCTAGATTTCCAGCTGCGGGGATGTCTTTGTCAAATTAAACCAGGGATGAGGACGACAGTTTAGGACAACTTGGAAGCTACTTTCCACCCTCAGGACCTACTCCTGTGTGCTCTTGCCCTGGAACTGTGCCACCCCACTGCCCTTTCCCAATATCAAACCTGAAGTCCCCTCCCCATTTTGTGGTTGAGGGCTTGGGGGAAAAAGAAGGTGTAAGGGGGGGGGCTCTGTGTCTTGTTCTATTGCAAGGCCAGTGCAATAGGAACCTTCCACAAGTCAAAATATATCCCCACCCCCGTTTTTTTTTCTTCCAGTTTAGAGGTTGCTGTTCTGTTTTGACAAGTCACTTCCACGTTATGGTGATCCAAATAGAGTTCCCAACATATGTAAGAGGTTCGAGGTGTGATTTCTCATCCCTGCCACCTCCACTCAGTAAATTTCCACAGCTGAGCAGAGATTTCTGTTCTCTTTAGTCAGGCATTCTATCCAGTACACCACCTAAGCTCTCAGTATGGCCTGCAAAAACATTCTTGAGGGTGCACAGTCAGCAGTCCGCCCACTCTTGGCTTAAACAAGGTGCACCATTTTAGGCGCAGGCTGGGCAATGAACCTGGCCTAGGTAGATCATCTGCCAGAAGTAGAAAAGATATTTTCTGCCTTTCACTTCCTGCTTGCAACAGACCAACGGGAGGGAAAGGAAGACTCAGCAGAGAGGCGGGGCTCTCTCTGAATTCAGAGGATTGGCTAGTTCTGAATAGATTGGCAGTCACTCCGCCACAGAAAAGTCCCTCCCGGTTATTTATTTATTTATTTATTTATTTATTTATTTATTCTTGTATTTATATCCCGCTTATCTACTACATGTAGTACTCTAAGCGGCTAACAAAAGCAATACATACCAAATCAACAACAATAGAATACATCAGATATAAAGCATAAACAACATAGAATTATTAAAACAACAAAACATATAAAAATCCTCCTGCGTCCCGGCATGCGGAGGAGCAAATTCTAGCAGAATTAAAAATAGATATGACAAAACAGACTAATTTGGAAGTGGTGACGAAGGCGGGGAAAACTTGGTTCTGTCTTCAGACCAAATGAAGATTTCAGCCAAGAAATTTAGAGTCGAGTTCTGGAAGTGCAGCAAGGATTGGCTGTTGCTGCCGCCCGCCATCTTGCAATTCATCCGGTCTAAAAAGCCCTCCAAGGGGGCAGAAGCTGGAGGCTCTTCAAGGACCGGGCACACCTCTCAGCCGACACAAACCCCAGGTGGAACAAAGGGAGGGAGAGGGTCCTCAGAGAAGAGTCCAGCCGGTCTAAAAAGCCCTCCAAGGGGGCAGAAGCTGGAGGCTCTTCAAGGACCGGGCACACCTCTCAGCCGACACAAACCCCAGGTGGAACAAAGGGAGGGAGAGGGTTACTCAAGCCGCAAGCCGCATGCAAGGTTGTAAGAACTCCAACAAAAAGAGAGGCGTACGACGGACATGTGCTCACCCTAGGCTGGCAAGAATCTCAGTGCCAGACAAGGAAAATGTGTATCGCGAGGTTCTAGAAATCAGCTGGAACAGCCGTCTTTTTCTCACCCCCCCCACCTGTCTTGTGAGGTGTGTGACAGCACACTGAACACCAGGCAACGAAGTTGGCATTTTCCCCCGGGGCAGTGTTCGGACAATGGAAGCATTGTACCTGTGCAGGAGAACCAGGAAGTGAAACTAACTGAGCTGGTTTTGCCCCTCAGGTTGTTGGCTGGATGGGGAGGCAGTTACTTCAAGCTTTTGTATTTCAAACAATGTGATGTAACCCAGAACGTATAACTCTTAAATGTCCCATTGTATCCTGACTGGTTTAGGTTTCCTCTGAATCTCTGTCTTTCTCTGCTTTTTTTGTCATGTCTGTGTAAGCAGTAAGTGGAGTCAGGAGGACTCACGGCTTCAAAAGGGGTGCTGCTATCAGGGTGTGGACATGACACATCCTAAAGAAGTAAGTCCATATCCTCCGGTGGCTCATATTGTCTCAAGGAACAAGGTTTCAGCTAGTTCCCCAAGCCCTGCTTGAACCTACCAAGATGCCCCTCCTGTTTGATTTATGCCAATGAACTGATAAGCTATAAGGCATTGATGGCGAACCTTTTAGAGACCGAGTGCCCAAACTGCGATTCAAAACCCACTAATTTTTCTTAAAGTGCCAATACAGCAATTTAACCTGAATACAGGTGGCTGTGAAGGGGGTGATGTCTGGTGCCCCCATAAAGGCCTCCGGGTGCCACTTTTAGCACCCATGCCATAGGTTCGCCAACACTGTTATAAGATATCAAGGTCTGCTCTTTCTTTTGTTCAAGGTCTTTGTTTGTCCTTAGAATAAGGCCCCTAGTGCAGGCATGTCCAAACTTTGGCCCTCCAGATGTTTTTGGATCACAACTCCCACAGTCCTTTGTCACTGGCAATCTAAGTTTAGAATTCTGGGAGTTGTGGTCCAAAACATCAGGAGGGCTGAAGTTTGGAAATGCCTGCCTTAGTGTATATTGGCTTGTATTCAATAAAACTGTGTTGCATCATGCTAGTCTCCTTCTTGGTATTCCACCATAGGCCAAAACCCCGAGAACTGGTTAACACCACCACATGTCAATGCAACGAGGTGCCATCTGAATGTCCCAGGGATGAACCTTGCCTCTCTTGAGATTTTATAGCAAATGGGGGTTTAGAATCTGTTGCTCCACTTCAGAAGCTGAAGTTCATGTTTTTGCTGTCCAATGACATGCTAGCTTTCCATCTGCAGGGGTGTCATCCAGCTCTGTGCAACAAGCTGGAATGAGCGTGCTGGGCAATGACCATCAGAAGCCGGGGGACAAATTAGAAGCCCCCCAATCTATCCACACACATTAAGCCCCTTCCGGCCAGCCTTGGGACTTTTCGCTTCTCCAGTCTCCTAAAGCTAACCCCACGGCTTCTATAGCATGGCAAGCCAAGAAGTCTAAAAAACTCAAAGGTTTGCCATATTTATGAAATTGGGGGACCTAATAAACATACTGCATGGCACAGTGTTTTGTTCCTACTGAGAGAACACATGGCAAGTGTTTATTTTTCATATCCAATACACATTTTCTGTAAGCAGTGGCCACATGATTTGGCATGCCCTTCAATATTAGAACTAAGGAGTGTTCTGTATTGGTGATATTCAGCCATGATTCCACTAGCTGCAGCTTCGCTCTTATGGCTCTTCAGTCAATCAAGAGAGGAACTGCAGGATCAGCTAGACAAAATGCATAGCATGTTTTAGAAGAGGTGCTCTCTCAAATGATGAAAAGCATCCATTTATCTCAGCACATGATTTGCTGCACAGCGATGCGTCTCGCATTTAACATTCTTTGTTTTGTGCCTGGACACTGTAAAGTAAACCAAGGTTTAACTTACATGTCTGACTGCCATTAATGTCAAGCTTGATTCACAGATTTAGACAGAGGGGCGTGCACCCAATTTAATTGCGTGCTTGTTTGCTATAAACTGGGGTCCTGCTGCAGCCTGTTTCCCTCCAAGCATCCATGTGAAGCAGAGAGAGTTGAAATATTCTGTTTTCTTTACCAGGGACAAGTAACTTTGGGAATTCTTGCAGAAAGACACAACCTTAACTTTTAGAGAAACAAGGCTGAGTGGACGAGTGAGGAACTAAAAGTTGAAGCAGCTGTTGGAGAGATCCAGCTCCCATTAGCCTGAACGAGCAGGACCAAAGCTCTAGGGGTTTCAGTAAATAAGTGAGGGACTTCTTCCCTCCTGCACTATCCCTAAATGGATTTCCTAGGTCAGGGCTGTTCAGCTTTGAACAGGCAGAGGTCTACTTTTTCCAGCCCAAAGTGCCTGAGGGCTACTATACTAAAAACCTCGACTTACGAATTTTATCCGTTCCAAGCATATGCTCATAAGTTTAAAAAATTGTAAGTAGAGCAGCAGTTTCCCATAGGAATGCATTGAAAACCAAATAATCTGTTCTGGAGGGATCAGATTTCAATGCACCATGGCCCTTGAACTACCCTGCTCAACTGAGACAGTGGACTGGCAGACCCAGAACTTTGCTGGGGCAGTGTTGGTCCTTGGGATGGGGGAGGGAGGGGTGGAGAACTTATCCCCTCACTTTTTAAATTGATGGCCGGTGGTCTACTTTTGAACCCTTTGTGGGCTATCGGTAGACCGTGGTCTACCTGTTGGGCAGGCCTGTCCTAGGTTAATAAAAAGCAAGGGAGAGGGGATGATTGCTTTTCCTAAAAGAGCTCTCAAGAGTCATTCCGTTCATTCAGCAGCCAAGCGGCCAGCACGGCTCAAGCGTTCTACCCGTTAATACAAAATAATCCCAACACTTGGATGGATCAGCGTAGCCTTCCATGTCTTCTGCCAACAGCAATAGTGTCAGAATATCTAACACACAGGGTCTCACACGGCTTGGAGAGGGAATTCTGATTAGGATAGGGTGCAAAATACATACATGCACACATACACATAAAAAGAACATGGCTAGTTTTCAAAGCTTTCTGATTGCCCGAAGATCCCTAAAGCACAGTAATAATAATGGTATTATGGTATAATAATATCGACAGATATGCACGGTCCATGGGGGCAATGGATCTATCAGGAAAACCCAAAATTTGGTTTAATGACTCAATGACTAAGAAGGTCTGTTTTTGTGCTTGGCTGATGATGGTGTGCCTTTGAAGCCCTGATTGTCTGGTATATTGGAGACACACCACCTATTACCTATTATCATTAATGGATTATAATTGATTGTAATGGGAAACCAGTGAATGGAAATATGTACTGTAATAGACCAGTTTAAGAGTTTTGCCAAGCTAATCTTATATTTGCCAAACCAGACATACTCTAATGCAGAAATCTGCTTTTCGTATGTGGACCATCCTTAAAATATTAAACGCATATTAAGATGTGAAAATGGAAAAGGGGGTGAGACTACCAGCCTGAAATGTTCATCTGTCTGACTTCGAAGAGGAATAATGGTATGCCATCCAGTTGATTCCAACTTATGTCGAGTCAACCCTGTCCTGAGTTTTCCAGATGGAGAATACTCAGTAGTTTACCCTCCCATTCTTCTGGGGGGTACCCTGAGATCATTGTGCAGCTTCCCCGGCTGGCTCTTCTCTCAGGAAGCCCAGTGGGGAATCGAACTGCCAACCTCTGGCTCCACCACCAGGCACCGAACCCACTGAGCGATCCAGCTAGGTACATACGACTGCCACATTTCTGCTGAAATTCCACAGGTGACCCTCTCACAACCGACACAGGTTGACCTTTGGGAGGAGCGGCACCTCTTGAATTTATTTATTTGTTTAGTTTTAAGTATATATACCGCACCGATTTTTCCCAAAGGAACTCTCGGCGGTTTACAAACAGAGCAACATAAACTATTTAAACCCTCCACAAATTCAGATTTTAAAAAAATACACAACAAAAGAAAAGAAAGGAGTCTGGCAAGAGGCACAAACAATAATAAGCGAAAACTAATCACAAGGGGCACAAAACAGACATTAACGATCGCCGTAAGCTTCTTTCAACAGCCAAGTTTTCAATAATTTCTTGAAGGCCGTGAAGGATGGAGCCGAGCGGATCCCGCAGGGCAGTTTGTACCATATGGTCGGGAAGGACCTATTGCGAGTTGCAAACTTACGGACCTCCCTGGGGGTGGCCACCCAAAGTAAGAAGGCCTAGGAGACTCTTGGTGGGTCTCACCAGCTCTGACCTTTGGGAGATATGCTCTGTCAGATATTCAGGTCCCAAGCCATGGAAGGTTTTGTAAACCAAAACCAACTCCTTGAACCTTATTCAGGAGGCAACTGGCAACCAGTGCAGGTGAGCCAAAATTGGGGTGATGCAGTCAAATCTGCCCGCACCAACCACCAATCTGGCTGCCGCATTCTGGACCCACTGCAGTTGCTGAACAAGGTTCAAGGGGAGCCCCATGTAAAGAGCATTGCAATAATCTATCCTCAACATGACCAGCACCTGCACAACCATCCTCAGGGAGTCCCCATTAAGGTACGGGCAAATCTGGGCGATAAACCTAAGATGGTAAAAGGCCGACCTGGTCACGGCTGCCCCCTTGGGTTCCAGGGACAGTTACGGATCCAGGATGATGCCCAGACCCCTCACTCTTTCAGCCAGCTGGAGGGCGGACCCACCCAGACTGGGAAGAGCGCCACTGTACTCAGAAGAACAGAACCTTTATCTCCTCAGGGTTGAGCTTGAGCCTGTTGGTCCTGCTCCACTACAGAACTGTGGCCAAGCATCGATCAAGGGTCCGGAATGCCATTGCAGAGGTGGAAAAGGAGAGACAGAGCTGCGTGTCATCAGTGTACTGATGACAGCAGACTCCAAAACTCCAAATACTCTCAGCCAGCAGCCTCATATAGATGTAAACGAGCATGGGGGAGATCACCGATCCCTGAAGCACCCCACAAGAGGGTGTCCAAGGAGACGCCAATTCTCCCTCCAAGCTCACTTGCTGGGCTTGGCCTTCGAGGAAGGACCGGAGCCAGCTCAAGGCTGGACCCCTTATCCCCACCTCAGAGAGCCTGCCTCGGAGGATACCATGGTTGATCAAGAAGGACCAAAAAGGTAGAACAACCCATGTTGGCCCCCTCAATAGGTCATCTTGCAATGTGACCAGAGCAATCTCAGTCCCATAACGCAGCCTGAACCCGGACTGGAAAGGATCCAGGACGAGGTTCTCCTCCAGGAACGACTGGAGCCGGACGGCGGCAACTCGCTCCACTACCTTGCCCAGGAAGGGAACACTGGATATAGGCTGATTTCTGCCCCTGTAAAGGGCACAGCTCATCTTGCTTCGGAGAGAGTAGGCGCCCGATAGCCTCACCTTGGCTTCCATGCCCCCTTTGCAAGTTGCCATCAGAAAGTCGAACATCAGCCTGTTTGACCAAGGACCGGATTTCTTCTCTTCTTCTGGATTCTCGCTGTCATGTTCGCTTTCAAGCAACCATTAAGGTCAGCTTGGACACAGCAAGATGACAAAAAAATCCTTCTCTAAATAGCCTTGACTGGAAGTATGGCACAAAATCCAGACTGGCTTCTTAATAATCTTTTAATCTGCTGCTAAAATTCCACCCTGAAAGCTTCTTTAAGTCTTCCATATTCCCTGCCTAGGAAACTCCAATCAAGCAATGCAGTGGTGGGGGGGAGAGGGAGAAGATCGGGAAGGGGAAATGACTTTTTGCTGAATGCCCACCCACATTCCTTCTTCCATACACCCAAATTTAATTAATTAAATTAAAATTAATTTATTTAATTCACTGTCAAGGCATCATTGGGAGGAAAGTCCCAGTAGAAAGCATGTCAGGTTGGCTGGCATCTCTTCCCCCTGGCATATCCAAACTTCGGCCCTCCAGATGTTTTGGAGTACAGCTCCCACAGTCCTTTGCCATTGGAAATACTTGGCTTGGAATTCTGGGGTTGTAGTCCAAAAACATCAGGAGGGCCGAAGTTTGGATGTGCCTGCTGTAAAAGATCACAAACTTAACTTTAGCAGGAAATTAAAATTATACATAAACCAAAGATATAGCCTCACCTACTATTATTCTACGAATGCTGATGCAGAACTTTGAAAAGAGGTCAAACACAAAGGAAAGAGAGGATTTCAGGTTTTAAAGAAAGGTTCAGGCTGGAGATTGATTGAGAAAGAGAAAGAAAAACCCTCTCTTCTTAACCGTACAAACAACTCCAGAAATATAGCAGGTTGCCGTGACATGATGATAAAATATTCACTTGACAGCATGACTCATAATGGCAGAGGCAAATCTTCCTTTTTTCCATATTTGTTGAGTCTGTTTTGTCCTTCATAATGAGCTATTTCATCCACGAACAACTTTAAACTGAAGAGAGGGTTGTGTGTGTAGTGTGTGTGTGAAATCTAAGTAAGACAAATTAAGAGCAAGTGGATTGAGTTATCAGGCTGGGACAGGAGAACATAAGAACATAAGAACATAAGAAGAGCCATGCTGGATCAGGCCAAAGGCCCATCTAGTCCAGCTTCCTGTATCTCACAGCGGCCCCACCAGATGCGTTTGGGAGTGCATGAGACTAGATATCTGTCTCCTGATACCACTCCCCTGCATCTGGCCCTTGAAGTACCCTGGTTTCTCCATCATGGTTTGTAACCTGTGATGGACTTTTCCTCCAGGAATCTGTCCAATCCCCTTTTGAAGGCATCCAGGCCAGATGCCATCACCACATCCTGTGGCAGGGAGTTCCATAGACTTACAACGCGCTGGGTGAAAAAATATTTTCTTTTGTCAGTTCTTACTCTCCCAGCCTTCAATTTGAGTGTATGTGTAAAGGTTAAGGTAAAGGTTCCCCCCGCACATGCATGCTAGCCGTGTCCGACTCTAGGGGTGATGCTCATCTCCGTATTCAAGCTGAAGAGCCAGTGTTGTGCAAGTCCATGGCCACGTGGCTGGCATGGCTGCAAGGAAACAGACACAGGTAAAAACTGTTTTTAACCTTCCCGCGTTTTTGGCGGTACCTATTTATCTACATGTACTTGCATTTAGATTCTTTCAAACTACTAGGTTGGCGGGCGCTGGGGGTATCAGTGGGAGCTTGCTCCGCTGCGTGGCATCCAGGATTCGAACTGCCAACTTTGCAGCCAAAAGTTTTTGGAAGCCTTAGTCCACTGAGCCACCACACCCCTGGGTTCAAATCTCTGCTCAGTCTCTTTGTGGTAGCAATGGTGGGCTACTCCCTGGATAGATTGCTTATATTAGAAACCTTCCTTCTTTCCCTCCTTCTTCCTTCCTTCCTTGCAAAGCTGGAAATTCAATTCCATTTAAAACCAAAATAGAAAACATGCCCCTTTCATAAAACAAGCTGCTATGCTTTGTTTCAGAGTTTTGCATATACAGGTGTACAGGTTTATAGGTTTTTGGACTACAACTCCCAGAGTTTCCCAGACAGATTTCTGGGATGTAAAAGGTAAAGGTTCCCCCCGCACATGTGTGCTAGTCGTGCCTGACTCTAGGGGCAGTGCTCATCTCCGTATTCGAGCTGAAGAGCCGGTGTTGCACAAGTCCATGGCCACATGGCTGGCATGGCTACAAGGAAACACTGTTCTACTTTCCCACTTTTTACAGCAGTACCTATTTATCTACTTGCATTTACATGCTTTCGAACTGCTAGGTTGGCAGGAGCCGGGGTTATCAGCGGGAGCTCGCTCCCTGCGTGGCACCTGGGATTCGAACTGCCGAGCTGCTGACTTTGCAGTCAACAGTTTCAGAGCCTTAATCCGCTGAGCCACCATGCCCCAGGATTTCTGGGAATTATAGTCCAAAAGCACAACACAGTGCACCTTTAATGTATATGCATATGTACAATACATCTCAGTGGTTAAGGCATTTGCCTGTACAGCCAGGGTTTGCGAGTTCAATTCCTCAGTGTGCCTCCGATAAGTAGAGCCAGCCTGGGTGACCTTGGGCAAGCTACATCCCCTCCCACACACCCCCAGAGAAAGGGAATGGGAAACCACTTTGGAGTATTTTCTACCTAGAAAATATTGAAAAGGTTTGCCATAAGTCAGAATTGACTTGGTAGCACATGATTGTGTATATGTATATATTTATATGAAAATATATGCAGACTGACGGTTGGGGGTGAGCCAGGGGTGACTAGAGGAGGGAATCTCATCTTGAACCCCTTGAAGGCATCTTATCTACTTGTGTACCAGAATCATGGGTTCCAATGAAGAATCTAGGGTTCCAATGACAACAGATGATGACCAAAAACATTTTTTGCTTCTACTTAAGAAGAAAAGTTCAAGCTATGGGCCTAAGGCGGTGCTTTGCTGAAAGCTGAAACCACTGGCTTATGCATAAGAACATAAGAACATAAGAAGAGCCATGCTGGATCAGGCCAAAGGCCCATCTAGTCCAGCTTCCTGTATCTCACACTGGCCCCACCAGATGCGTCTGGGAGCGCATGAGACTAGATCTCTGTCTCCTGATACCACTCCCCTGCATCTGGCCTTTGAAGTACCCTGGTTTTAAGCCTGGAGATGACACATCTCCATCATGGTTTGCCACCTGGGATGGACTTTTCCTCCAGGAATCTGTCCAATCCCCTTTGGAAGGCATCCAGGCTAGATGCCATCACCTGTGGCAGGGAGTTCTACGGACTAAGAAAACACTGGGTAAACAAATATTTCCTTTTGTCTGTTCTCACTCTCCCAGCCCTCAGTTTGAGTGGATGTCCCCTAGTTCTGGTATTTCATGAGAGGGAGAAGAGTGTCCCTTTATCCACTTGACTCATGCACTGCATTATTTTGTGTGTCTCATTCATATCCCCCCTCAGGCACCTTTTTTCCAGACTAAAGAGCCCCAAATGTTTTAGCCTTTCCTCATGAGGGAGGTACCCCAGCCCAGTAATCATTTTAGTCGCTCTCCTTTGCACCTTTTCCAGTTCCACTACGTCTTTTTTGAGATGCGGTGACTCAATTGAGATGCATCTCAGTTCCTCCTCGCGTCAGCCTGAAGAATCTTCAAACATGTCCAACGCTGTGGCTGTTTTTGGTCCATCATAGCAGCAGAACCAGCAACAAAAACTCTGGTGGCCCCTGAAACATCTTAAGAGTCATGGAGCTGAAAGGAGGTGCTGTTAAGGCCACCCATTCCATCTGCCTCCCTGCTCATGGCTGAGTTCCAAACAGAATAACAATCCTTATTGATCAACAAATGCAGAAAGAGGAACTCTGGGGCCCACGGCCTGCTTCACATAGTTACTTTTTCAGGCTACTGTAGCAAAAAGAAGCAAACACCATAAGGAGTAACAAATTCATGAGTGGATTAGCTACAGATCTTGAGTTTATGTTAAATAAAACCTGTTAGTCTTTGAGATACTACAAGACCCTTTGTGTGTTTAGACGTAATTCCTTACTCCTGTATACAGTGTACTGCAGTAATCTAACTCGTTTACCAGAGCATGGATCACAGAAGGTACGTTACCCTCCACCAAGAAAGGAAGACAACTGTGCTCCAGAAGCAGGGCTGTGGAGTCAGTAGATAAATGTTCCGACTCCAACTCCGACTCCTAAATTTTTTTGTACTTCTGACTCCCCGACTCCGACTCCTCTGTCTTGAACTCTTGACCCTCCATTCCCTTCACTTCTACAAGTGTCTCTAGTCCTGCAAAAAACATATTTACTTAATCCCTTATCAGTGAGAGGCTAGTTTACCCATGGGCGCTGCCGTAACAGCAGAACACAACACTATGGAAAGTATGAGTATTGCCGCTCCTAATTGTGCGTTGCATGCCATATAGTGAAGCACATGAAAAGCATGCTTCTTCACGGTCACTTAACGTGTTCGTTTTGCAGTTACGTGAGGCACTGCATGCATTGGTAGAGAAGTCATTCATTATAACTTTTTGTGAATTGGGACATTTAAACTTGCTTTTTTAAAGAATTCCAATCTAAATTTAGTAGGAGTCGGAGTCGGTGCATTGTTTGCCGACTCCGACTCCGACTCCAGGTACCCAATATTTCCTCTGACTCCGACTCCGACTCCACAGCCCTGTCCAGAAGTATCCCTTACTTAGTTCAATAGAGTTCAACACAAACAGTGCACATGGGGGATCACTGTTGTACTCTCTCGCACAAGCTGAAAAAAACCAACAAGGAGAACTAAGCAGAAATATATATGGCAATATTTTTTTTTTACTGATGAGCACTGGAGTAGGAACTGGCAAACCACTCCAGTATTCCTTCCAAGAAAACTCCATGGACATGGGATCACAAAGAGTCGGTCACGACTATAATGACACGACAAACACACTGTAGACTTTCAAGTGTGTAGCATATTAAAGAATGCAATACAGTACTATTGATCTATTGACTATGGGAGCCATGTTTTTGTTTACACGTAGGGTAACATTTGTAAAAAAAAATCTTTTTAAAAAAAATTGGTAAACCACCACCCAGAGTAGTCTTGTGGCTAAATGGAGAGTATAGAAATCCAATAAATGAACAAATGAATAAACAAATTGACCTTGTAGGCCCCTTCCAACTTCACTATTCGATTAAGAAATCAATTGGATGCAACAAAGAAACCAGAAGCAGCGGAAAGCATATTTCTGATCTCCGAAACCCTTTTTAAAGAGAACTCTGTTAAAAGAGAGAATCACACTTCCGGAAAATTACCAGAACATTATTTTCTGTTTTCTTTAATTTTTTATTTGCAAGGTGTGGTACTTTGTATGGAAAACTAACTGAAACAAAGTTCTTATTGCCCCTGCCTGTCCCAAGTAAGGACAGAATTGGAAAATGCAGGGAATGCTGTATTTCAGTTCAGCTATTCTAAAATTCATTCATTCATTCATTCAGTCAGTCAGTCAGTCAGTCAGTCAGTCAGTCATTGAACCCTGTCTTTCTCCTTCAAAAGGAACCAATGAGGGTGGCATCAATAAAATATAGTATTTAAAGCTAACAACAGGAAGTATGCAATTGTTAAAAAGCAAACAGATACCACACAGTAGAAGATGGTAAGCAAAAGCAACACTAAAACACATCCAAAGGAGTAAGGGGCAACAATCCATTGCAAAAAAAACCCCACCCAAGACAATCTGTCACTCAGGGAAAGCTTGCCTGAAGTGAAAGGTCTTTACTTGCTTGGGGATGAAGAGCAAAGTTGGGGCCCGGCTGGCCTCCAGTGGGAGGCAGTTCCAAAGTCTGGGAGCAGCTGCAGAGAAGGCCCTCTCCCGTGCCCCCACCAAGTGTACCTGGGAGGGTAGTGAGGTAAAAGAAAAGCCCCTCCTGATGGTCTTAACACCTGAACAGACTCATAAAAAGAGATGTGTTCCCTGAGATAACTTGTACCCAAGCCATTAAGGGTTTTACAGGCTAGACCCAGCACTTAAAAGTGTGCCTGCAAACAGATGGTCAGACAATGTAGCTGCCGTAACGGGGATGTGTGTGTTCTGTGATCCTTCGGTCCAGCCCCAGGTGCCCATCTGCATTTGGGGCCTGCTGGGGTTTCCAGACATTTCCCAAAGGCAGCCCCATATAGAGTGTGTTAAGGCATGTGTCTAAATTATACAGAACCTTATACATGTTGATTGCTGTCCATGTGCCACAAGCAAACGAGAGGAATTTGACACAGGTCCCTACATTTAATCAATGGCGCAAAACAACGGGTTATGCTTATGCATAAAATTATTTCTTCTTAACTGTTTATTGCAGGGGTCCTCAACCTAAGGCCCTGGGGCCAGATTTGAATCCGGCCCCTGGGTAGCAGACTTACCCCCTGTTTTGTGAGCAAGCCAACCTCCGCAGCTACTTTTGGACTGTGATCCGGCCCCCAGTGGTGTCTGGGTGGTGGTGGACCGGCCCACTGTTTGAAAACTTTGAGGACCCCTGGTTTATTGGGTAGCAGACTTAATGCTATTTGATCATTTTCTAGAAAACTGGACTCTTCTAACTGATCGAAGAAACGGAGAGACTTAACAGCTTGGCTGTCTTAGCTTTCTCGAGTTTGAGTCCTATATGATTTGATATTGTTTGGATAAATAAATATGTTTAAAGGACAGTTTTCTACGTAATGATCTTGCCAGTCCCCCCTCCTTTCTGCTCATTGATTGAACATAGGCCTCCATTTTTAAGAAAGGGAAAGTTAAATACATCCCTCCTGTATCCCTGTCAGCATTTTACTTCAATGTGCCTCCCCTGTGGCATGCATTTTGCCAATGTGACACTTACAGCTAAGCCCCAAATATGTAAAACTGTATTAATCTCAGTCACTCCTTATTATAATTCCTCTTCCCTCCTGGGTCTCTGCTGTTGAGATGTAATTTGAGGACACCATGGAAAAGATACTTATCAGGATTATAATGGCCAGAATCTCAACCCCCCCCCAAAGGAACTTTTAGAGTAAAAATCTGTGTTTTCTCATTTCAGTGGTACCTCGAGTTATGAATACCCCATATTACTAAAAAAATCAAGCTACAAACACAAACCCCGGGTATAGGAAAAAATCGAGTTACAAAAAAATTTCTTAACTCAAAATGTAATTTCCAATATTTCGGAGGCTAGAAAAGAAATAAAAACACTCTTTATAAAGAGTTTTGTGCAAAACTCTTTATAAAGTGCACTTTAAAGCCATACACACTGTACGTATCTTTAAAATGCACTTTATATAAAGAGTTTTGCATAAAAATGGGTGTTTTTGTCTCTTTTCTATTCTCTGGAATGAAATAATCCATTTCCAATGCATTCCTATGGGAAACCACGTTTCAAGTTAAGAAATTTTCGAGTTAAGAAAATGCATTCAGAACGGATTAATTTCTTAACACAGCACTCCACTGTATATAAAGATCAGTGTCTACTGAAACGATGAGATTCATGTAGCTAGTATGTGTATAAAACATTAATCCCTCCAACTATGGAACCACACACTGAAGATTGCATTTTAAGCAGCAGAGAGAAAGCACCAACCCCCTTTGGGGCCAGTCGTCTCACCTGCCACTGGAGTTTAGAAAGCAGAAATGCATCTGGATATATGAGACGGAGGGTGATGTTGCAAACCATAGTCTCTAGCCATTATGGTCATCTCCCAAGGCAGAGGACATACACCAGATTTACATCTTGTGCAAGGGATAGCCATGCGGCCATCAGATCTTGGACAAAGTGCTTTTTTGGGGAACCACAGGTCCTGGAAGTTCGCAGCCTGCTTCATCGTGCTGTACCTGGAATCCATCCCACTGATCCATCTGTGAGGGAATGGATGGATGGATGGATGGATGGATGGACAAAGGCAATACAACTAACTGAACTGGAGGGACTGAATTTCAGCCATCCCTGCATCTTATGGCATGCTACCTGTGTTCCGGCCCCTTAGGTTGCAATATCTGGACCTGAAGGACCACAGCACCATCTGCCCCTCCCCTCAGACCTCCCTACTCCTAGACAATATGGGCACCATCCTCAAAGGAACCAACTGTACAGGAATGATTTTCCCCCCTGCATTGTCCTGGGCAGACATGCACAGGTTTGAGGTTTTGGACGGCAGCTCCCAGAATTGCCCAAAGAGCAGGGCGGGAGATTCCAAAGATAGAAACCTCCACACCTTCAGCCTAAGCTGTCACTATCGCTGTGCAAAGCATTGGGGTCTTTAATGGGCGACTAAGACCTATGAGCTTTACACAAGACACGTCCCCAGAGTTGCAAACAGCTAGAAATAAGGCATGCGTAAGGGTCGACACAGCTGTGCGTAGGGTCGGACTCTGCCTTAGAAGACCTGCATGCGTGGATTTTGCAGCAGGGTCCCCTTCTAAGCAGGCTATGAGTGCTGCTTCTCTGGCAGCCTCTGTCGCTGTTTGGAGGTAAAGATTTCTCTTCCATCAGCTATTAGACAAGGATGAACAGAGGCAATTCAAGAAGAAGAAGAAGGCTTACGTGGAAGCCTGAGTGGTGTGGGACCCCTTTTACGTCCATGGGCAGACTCTCTCTCTCTCTCTCCTCTCATTCTCTCTCTCTCTCTCTCTCTCTCTCTCTCTGGCCAAAGAGGAAAAAGAGGCAGCCATACAACCACAGCCTCTCGCTTTGCGATGCAATTCCACCCCGTGCAAAGCTTCCACTCGCGGGGGGGGGGGGACAGGATGGAGAGAGATGTGTGTGTGCGCGTGCATTTGCTTGCATGTTGTGTCTGTTCACGCCTGCCTGCCTGCCTTCCCCCTTGCCTTAGCCAACGTGCTTACATCATGCACAAAACCTAGCCAGATCGAGAATAAGCCTGAGTGCCCGGTAGCAAGGGGCAGCAGGGATGTGAAAGCCTCTGTCTGTCTGTCTGTCTATCTGTCTGTCTTTCTGTCTGTCTGTCTCTCTGTATGAGAGAGAGAGAGAGAGAGAGAGATCCTGCCTTTGCTGCACTGCAGTTATCAGCTCCTCGTACTCTTTTTTCTTCTTCTGGGGAGCATGCAAAAAAATATATTCTTTTTTAAGCCTAGCCTTGCCAAAGCAGCTCAGATTAAGCATCCAGCTTCAGGAAAGATATATGCAATTCTCTGCACAATGACCCAGTTATCCACTGGGAGAACTGCAAAAGATGATCTGAAAGAAATTCCTCTGGCACGTCAAGCTTGTCTTTTTTTTTTCCCAGCACCAGCCCTTGTGTTTCCTCTCCCACCTTGATCTTCTGGCTGCATTTGAGGCCCTTCGGGATGGTGCCGGAGTGGTGCCATTCCATGGCTCCCCACCTGCAGGAGGTCTTCAAGCGGGATAGGTTGGCGCTAGGAGCTGATGGCCCCGGAAGGGTGGGAGGAAAGGTAGAAGACTTGCATCTCATATGCCCCTCAACGCACACATAAACACACAGACTTTCCCCACTCTTTACTCTGTCTTTGAAGAAAGGCAGATCGACTGACAGAGATGGAGGGAGGTGGGACTGGGATGGCAACAGGCCATGTTTTGACCCCTTTACTCTACCGCCACCCCAGTCCCAAAAAAAAAGGGGGATGGGATCTGTCACGGCAACTGGATCTGAAACGAAGAGCCAATTAACAATAAGGCTGGAGGAGAAAGACAGGGGAGCCCCCATCACCAGGGATGCCATCCAGAATCAGTGCCAGGCATCTATGGCAGAGCGAGGAGACCAAGACAGAGCAGAAAGGGAGGTTCGCTCCCACCGGCCTGCTCAGAGGCACATTCAGACCCCCTATGATGCCAGGGCCAGGGGGGGGGGGAGGGGGAGGAGGAGGCAAAGGAGGGCACTGGCAGGGCTTATAGGCATCAAAATACCCCCAGCCCACCCCACCCCACCCCACCAACACCTCCTATTTTTGGAGAGAGAGAACCCAGAAAGGAGCCCTCATCTGTCTCTGCCACTGGACAAGATGTCACATCCAGAAAGGGGCTGCCTGTGTGTGCGTTCCTTCTGCACAGTGATAGATAGGGACGCCAACATATTTCAATAAATAAATAAATAAATAAATAAATAAATAAATAAATAAATAAATAAATAAATAAATAAATAAACAAGCCTTTACTAAGCTACTTTCCCTCCCTCCCTCCCATAGCTCACGATGGCATTATTATTATTATTATTATTATTATTATTATTATTATTATTATTATTATTATTATTATTATTATTATTATTATTATTATTATTATTATTATTTGCTTCAGCCTAAATGTGTGTGTGTGTGTGTGTGTGTGTGTGTGTGTGTGTGTGTGTGTGTGTGTGTGTGTGTGTGAGAGAGAGAGAGAGAGAGAGAGAGAGAGAGATGGGGAGCCCCCACCACCACCACCGTTTTCCTCACCCCTGAAATGGCTGGCCAGAGCATCCTCCTTCCAAAACCCAGATGACATAATTTTCAACCCGATCCTCTCCCTCTTAACCACCAGCACCACCTCACCGCTCCGGATGATGCCCTGCTGATGACATCATCTTCTTGCCTCCTCCTCCTCCGCCCCCCCCCGGGCAAAAAAAAAAAAAACCCAACCCACCATCCTAAAAAAAAAAAGAGAGAGAGAGATGAGGATGGAGCCAGCCAACCCTTGACACTAACCACGGTTGAGGGACGCGGTGCTTTTGATTTACACACGCGTAGACACACACGCATCCCCCACAGCCCTTTTCGTTTATGGGGGATGGGTTCAAACCATCCCCCCCCCCCACAAACACCTACCACACTTCACAAGAAGGGAGGCAGGGGATCGATTCTCTCTCTCTCTCTCTCTTTTTTTTTAATCCAGGTATAAAGCGAGATTATAATTTTTTTTGTTAAGGGCATGCGTGCCCACGACCCCTGCCTCTTTCCTGGTGCGCTTACTTCCGATCTCCCCGAAATAAGCGTTCTCACGTACAAGGCTTAAATTTGAAACGGGAAAGGGGGGGCAGGCGGGAGGGCGACGGGAATGCAGGCGTGCTCGAATGCAAAAGGCAGGCATGGCCAGGGGCATCGGAGGCACCCCACCACCAACACACACACACACACACACACACACACACACACACACACACACACACACACACACACACACACACACACACACACACACACACACACACACACACACCCTCCGCCAATGACCACCTCTTCGTTCTCATCCTGCACCGTGCATCACATTTTAATTGCACGGCAACCCCCACCCCCACCCCCGCCGCCGTCCAGCCACGATCCTCCTATGCCGCCCCCCCCCCCACCTCCATCATCCTTCCGCCTTCTTCCATGCGCCCGCGGAGATTTTGCCCAGCCTTCGGCCACGCGGTCTCCCCCGACCCCCCAACCCCCCGGGGGGATGATGGCGTCCCCGATCCCATGCCCCAAATACCTCTGGGTGGGGTAAAGAGGGGCACCTCTTCTCTCTCTCCCCCTTTTCCTTACTCGTTGCAGGAAAGGCAGCGATGGGTCCCTGGATGCAGAAGAATCCGGTTGAGCGCGGTGGTGGTGGTGGTGGTGGTTTTAATCCGCTTCGAGGAGGCGAAGGCAAAAGGGAGCGAAACGGGATTCGGAGCCGAGGCTGGTGTGGAAGGGGTCCCTGCCCCCCCCCCCAAATACCGGCTTCTTCTCGCCCCCGACACTGGGTGGGGTGGGTGGCAAAAGGGCCCAGGGAGAAAAGGAGCCGGGCGGAGGGAAAAAGCCACACCAGCCGCGGCGCCTGCCGCGCGCATCTCCGCCGCCGTCACCGATCCACACGCGCGCCCTCGCCGACACGCGTCTTTTTGGGGGCCCCTTTTCTTGCGGCAAACGGGAGCCGAGTCCCCCCTCCCGGGCCACGCCCCCTTGTCATTAATCCCCAGCCTATCAGGCGGCAAGATCAAAGGAGGACCGGCCCGGGGAGTGTGTGCGGGGTGGGGTGGGGGCTGGAAGAGGGGATCGCCTGCCCCTGATTTAACTCTTCCCTCCCCTCCCTGACCAGAAGGGAGAGAGGAGTGTCGGGTCCGCAGGTTCCCACGTTCAAGAGGGGACGGAGGATTTGGGACGGCGGGCCGGGCGGCTGGCTACAAAACGAAAGGGCGGCAGGGTGAGGTCGTGTTTGGGAGAGGCACCCCTGTAACCTGGTGCCGACGCCTTCCCTGCAAGCAGAAATCTAGCTGAGCAGGATGGATGTTTCCTTGGGGTGTGCGTTTTTTAATAACAACAACCTGGAGAAAAAAAAAAAAAATAGGGGCACCACAATCTCAAGATGCATCGACTGGTGGATGTTAGGAAAATAAAAGGCAGCGCCTCCCAGGTCCATCCATTTTGTACCACATTCTTTTTTCAGCTCCTTCTACTTCCCACCCAGTGCGTGCAGATTTGAGAAAGGGGTGGTTACTACAACTCCCAGAATTCCCCAAGCTGCTCTTTCCCAGCCTTTCTTCCTGATAATCTATGGGAGTTGTAGTCCAAAACAAGCCACTGCTTGGGGGGATTCTGGGAGTTGCAGTCTAAAATCCTAAATCTACACGTTTCTAATGTCTATGCCAATAAGTGAAAATGGTACCGCTTGCTCCTGGTGCTCAGGTCTCTCTCTCTCTCTCTCTCTCTCTCTCTCTCTCTCTCTCTCTCTCTCTCTCTCTCTCTCTCTCTCTCTCTCTTTATTTATTTAGAAAATAGCACTTGTAACTTGAGGTGGCGCAGTCAGCTTTTGCGCTCGTCCTCCCAGGCTTTTAGAAACCAAGAGAGGCTCTTGAGTCTATCTACCTGGAAGGTACAGATCTTTATCTGGGTTTATGGATGTTAGGTGTCCTCAAATCAGAACTGTCTTACAGTGACCCTAGTACAGCTTTTAAGGGAGCAGCTTTACCAGTTCTACACCCACAGTGAATTTCCCTGGCTAAGCAAGAATTCGAACTCAAGCCTGAATCGGTCACTCTATCCACTATACTACGCTGGATAACCTTGTCCATATAGTAGAGTATGAAGGGCTCAGGTTCTCTTATAATACCCGGTGTGGTGAAGTGGGTAGAGTGACAAACTAGAACTCAAGAGTGAATCCTCGCTCAGCCATGGAAGTGCATGGGACACATGGAACCCTTCAGTTTTCAGATTAGCAGCCTCCTAACTAGGGCAGGGTAATGGGCTATGAGCCCAGGCTCTCAAATGTAAAAGGTGCACACAGTGCTGCTAGGAGAGGGTCAACCAGCGGTGCCACTGGTACAATTTCCAAACACTCAGGTTCCAAACACTAAAATCGAATAGACCACATAATTGAAATCAGGAGATGGAGAAGCTATAATCTCCCTGCCTAAACAAGATCAGGAGTAGATAATAGTACACAATTAATTAATATGCAACATAAGAGAAAAGCTGAAAAAGACACTAAAATAATCATAGTACCAAAATCTAACTTAACAACATTACTGATGAATTTAGAGTTCACCCCCCCCAAAAAAAAAGACATTTGCTTTACTAAACTCAGTTGACCATGAATTGTAACAACTGTGGATTGATACCAGTGATATCATTCAGGAAAAAATGCAAAAAGACAATTCCTGTTGCAAAAAGAAAAAGAAAACCTAGATGACTGATAAAGGAAACACTTAAAATTGTCAGGAAGGGGTGAGATACAAAAATAAAAGGTAGCAGAAATAGCGCCAGAATCATGAATACAGCTTTTCAACTGTTGTAGAGAAAGAGAGGATAACAGCAAGACAGGGAAAACACAAAATCTCTTCCAGGAGATCTAAGAAATCAAAGGGAAATTTAAGCCTTGATTAAGAATGCTGATTGACACTATCTGACCAAGAGAAAATAAAGAGAAGAGGGAAACAGTATACTGAAGACCTATACAGAAGGGGTGGGGGAAGGATGACAGGCTCCTTTGAAGAGGAAGCCTATAATAAACCACCTGCAGTTCCAGGAAGTGAAGTGAAAACTCCTCTGAAAGCATTGGGAAGAAATAAATCACTAGAGGTAGCTGGAATGCCGATAAAACTTTCAAGCTACAGAAACTGAGTCTGTCAAAACCCTAACAAGAATATGGCAACAAATATGAAAAACAAAATAATAGCACATGGATTAGAACAATTCAATATAAATTTCAATTCCCAAGAAAGGAGATGCGAAGGACTGCAGTAACCATTGGAGCATTATTCTAATTTCCCGTGCAAGCACAGTGGTGCTCCAGGTTTTGCAACAAAGGCATTTACCTTTTAGGGAATTAGAAGTGTCAGATGTTCAAGTAAATGAACCCAATAAACAAATTAAGTGCTGCCCCTGTGGGTACCTCTGGATCCAGTAGAGCTGGAAAAAAGTTACTACATTTCCTAAATCCTTAGCCAGCATAGCCACTAGCTATATCGGCCGGGTGTTCCTAGGAGTTATAGCCAAAAATATAACTTCTTCCAATACTTGAGGAAGTTCCTTGTGTTGGTAACATCTGCCTTTAATGTTTTTCTTAAAAAAAATAAACAAATGTTTGTTTTGTCTTTTAAGTACTGGACAAATGTTGGCAACCTGTTGTTAGAAGCAGCAAGCTCAATAAGGCCTCTGTAGCTAGAATCAGTGTACAGTTGATGTTAGGAATATCATGGATCTTCTGTTTGCTCCGTGAGCTTCCTAGGACCTAGATCATATAGCTGGTGGAAGACGCCCTATAACCAACCGTCTATAAAAGAGATACCTTTTTCCTAAGTGTGGATGTAAAATTGTGTATAGACCTCTGAATGTGACAGTTTCATAACCCGTGGATTGTTAACTGATCCTGAGTTCTCCTAACAAATGTTGTGGTAATATGCTCACATCATATTGATGAACAGCATAAAAGCAATATTCAACAATATTCTATCTGTTAGCAGCAATCAGAAGTCAATGGGTGAACCCCAAGGCTAGCAGTTTTAATGGGAGAATAATTATCCCCTGTTCTCTAGCTAGAACAGCAAAGCTTGGAGATTTTAATGTATTCTTGAAGGCTTTAACGACCGGGATCTGATCGTCGTTGTGAGTTTTCAGGCTGTTTGGCTATGTTCTGGAAGTTTTTCTTCCTGATGTTTCGCCAGACTCTGTGGCTGGCATCTTTAGTGGGCAAGGAGCTCAGGGAACTAGGAGTTCTGTCTGTGTTCTGGGGTACAGAGTGAGTGAGACTGAGACTTTAAATTTGTGGGAAAGGGGTAAACTTGTCCTATGTAGGAGAATAGGTGTTAGTCATTGTATTGTGATGAAAGCATTAAGTTTCACTGCAATTGACTGGTGCCGTTAGCTGTTCTATTGTGTTTAAATGGCACCATTCCTTTCGTATCCACCCCCGCACAGCCAACAAATTGATCCCCTAAAGCAGTGATGGCGAACCTTTTAGAGACGGAGTGCCCAAACTGCGATTCAGAACCCACGAATTTCTCGTAAAGTGCCAATGCAGCAATTTAACCTGAATACGCCTAGCACAGTCCCTGCCCGCTTTTAAAAAGGCTCTGAAGACCCTACTTTTTAAAGAGGCATATGGCGACCTTTTGATTTAGTTTCTATTTAATTTTTTTTCTCCTTTTTTACCGCCCGCGTCGCTTATTGTGGAGGGTCTCTCCCTCCTTTTTTTAAACTAGTTTTTTACTGCTTACTTTATCTCTCATAATTTGTTGGTATTATTTTATTGTAAACCGCCCAGAGTTCCGTTCAGAAGATGGGCGGTATAAAAATACAATAAATAAATAAATAAATAAATAAATAAATAAATAAATAAATAAATAAATAAATACAGGTGGCCGTGAAAGGGCGATGTCAGGTGCCCACAGAAAGGGCTCTAAGTGCCATAAGTCCGTCAACACTGCCCTAAAGGAAGCTACGGCTGTGAGTTTGCAAATGCTGAGCGGGGCAGTTGAGGACGGAAGTGTTTGGGAGATTTCTCATTCATAGGGTTGACATAAGTCCATGATGACTTGATAGCATGCAAGAACTCACACTTACGTTAGCCAACAGAGTCATGCACAAATCAGTGCCTCCTGTTGCCCTCCTTTTTGAAACAGCGTAAGCTGGTGCACTGGGAATTTCCCATCTTATCTCTGCCCCTGTCATCTGCCCTTCTGCCTCATCTTGGTTTGTCTCCTCCCGCCCTGCTCGGAATCAGATTTCCACAGTCTTGTGGCCCAGTGGTGGTGAACCTTCGGCACTGCAGATGTTTTGGACCGCAACTCCCAGAATTCCACGCCTGTATTGCCAACGGCAAAGGACTGTGGGAGTTGTGTTCCCAAACATCTGGAGGGACGGATGTTTGCCACCACTGGTGTAGCCCGTCGTCATTTGAGGTTACCTCTAGGTCCATAATCTTGGGGGTCAATTCCAGTATTGCACTGACCCTGACCAGTATTCTCACTCAGACAGGACTCACCCTTCTTTCTTCCTAGGAGAGAACTTCCCATATTTTGCCAAACACCTCCTTTGGCAGATGACATCCCTAAGAGATTTATCGATCCTGCATGCCTTCTGAAACCAGAAAGCTGAAAAGACAGGAGCTTTACACCTCCAGGGCTGAGGGGGGGTAGGACGGGAAACAGGAGCCTCCTGTTCCCGCCATCAGCTCTGAGTGAGAAAGGCGCCAGTTGTAACCCATGGCTCATTGGTTCTTTATAAACATCTCCCCCTTGGAACAATGCCCTGGCGGTGAATCTGCTTGCTGAGGCAATTTCACCAAATGTGACTTTTGTGTTGGCTCCATTTCCACCGAGCGCAAGGATACTTGTAGGCGTTGTGGGGTTTTTGGATGCTCTGGAGAGGATGGGCTTGTATAGGTTCTTTGTAGCTAGACGGAGAAGGTGAAAGAGGTGTGTTTCTTTTCGATTTTTGATCCATCTCAGGTAGAGATGGGCGCCAATAAGAAAAGATATATGATTATATTTATAGAAAGGATATAAAATGATATTTATAGAAAACCGCTGATTTGTCAAAAATTGTCAGTTCTCTAATTTTTATCTCATTGTTTTATTGTCTTTGATTTATTATCTGTCTGCTTCCATTTTAACGATTATGCATTGATCTCTATGTAAACCGCCCAGAGTTCCTTCGGGAAAAGTCCAAAACTACATGCAACTATATCATTCCATATCGGTTGACCATCCCTTGAAGTCTGCATCTCAGTCAGGAGCTGGTCTTTTGTAAATGTAATGGATCTTAATTGCTAGTTCAGGACAAATCCACCTCAAAATTCTCTGCATTAAAAGAGTGATCATCGCACAGACAGATACTTATTGTTGCTAGGAAAATCTACTTTATCATTTCCTTCTATCCATGCTCCAAAGAGTGCAGCTCACCGCAGAGGGAAGTGACAAGCTTACATACAAGGATGGAACTGATGATGCCCCCGTCTTGCCAATCAAATCATCTCATCTTTTTCACCACTATCCCACTGATTTGGCCTATATTTTCAGCTCTTCAGGAAAATGACACCCCTGAAAAAAAGTGGCTTTCAAAACTTAGCAGCCTCTTGGAGAGGGAAAAGGAGGGTGAAGAAACCAGCTAATGAATAAAAAAAGCAAAGACTGAGTGAAGTTCATGGCAACTTGAGTGGAAGATAGGCTATTTATTGCCTCAGTGTGGCAGGATCCAATCTGACAGTGGTTACTCAGAGTGAGTGGGCGCATCTCTCTCACTCTTAGCGTATATAGACTTCAGCTCCTTACAGGGACCCAAGGAGAAAGGAGAGAGACAGGGCAGGCGGCTGAAGGAGGCTCCTATCAGAGGTTGCTAGCCAACATTGGGGCACCAACAAATAGCAGCCATTTGGGCCCAGACCTCTGGAGTCACGGTGGCTGGAGAGTCCATTATAGATGCAAAATGCACAGTTTATCGTCTGAAGAGACTTTTCCACGAAAGCTCTCGTTCTCATATAGCAGTTCGTTTTTAAGGCACTAGAACAGTATTTTTTGCCTTCTTTCTTTTTCATATCCCTTTGTATTATCCCCTGATCATCATTTGAACGAAACTGATGGATAAGCTAGGGAAAGGTGGGTGATTGAACCAACCGAGGTTCAGAATCTGAAGAGGCTACTTTTCTGGACTACAGTTCCCATAATCCTCCAGCCAGTGTGTCTGTTCAGGGAAGTATCGTTAACTTTTCAAAGCGTCCACCTTGCTAAGTTAAATGGGGCTTCATTTGACGTCAGTGCAGCTATTCGAGGTGAAGAGAGGTAGTTTTCTGGACAATGAGGCTCGTAATCTTTTGGTGAGGGGATGCTAGCAGTGACAATTGAGAAATTAACTTTCCCATGCGCTGCACATGATTAGTTTATGTGCATTATTGAATTGCTAGCAGCCTGACTACAGCTTTTACCCATTTACTCCATTTGTGTGGAGAGACATGTGCCGTTTACTCACCTTATGCAGAGGAACATTGATCTGTAGGTTTCCTGGAGAACAGACTCTCTCTCTCTCTCTCTCTCTCTCTCTCTCTCTCTCTCTCTCTCTGTGTGTGTGTGTGTGTGTGTGTGTGTGTGTGTTCCCATCCAGGCACGTGCTTCAGAATTCTCATTGACATCTGAGAACAGAAAGTTGTCTGTCATTCTGGCTGCCTAGTGTCTACTCATTCACTTAAATGTTGTTCTCAGTAAATATCAGGAATTCCGAATATTTCCCGATGGGAGCAAAGGAAACCGATTTACAGTAGAGATGATAGAGCTGCTGCCTCTGGGGGAGGAGACGTATCACAATTCAAGGGAAATGGATTTATAAGGAGTCCTTTTGGAAGAGGTAGCCATGTTAGTCCACGTAAGCATTTCAAAATCCCAAGGGGAAGAACACACACACACACACACACACACACACACACACACACACACACACACACACACACACACACACACACACACACACACACACACACACACACACAAACAAGAGCAAAAGGCCAAAATGTGTGGCACCTTAAAGATTATTATATTTTAGAGATGGGTGATTCATTGGCTTTACAAGTCTTGGGCATGTGGTTAAATCTCATGTGCCCACATTTACTCCCTAATATATTTGGTGTTAAGCTCTATAGAAAACCTTCCTAGAGGAGAAGTGGCTGTGATCTACAAAAGCTCAGATTAAAATATAATAGAGATGGGCATTTCATTTCAGAAGGGGACTGGTTCCGAAACGAAACATGCCAGCATAGCTGGTGTTCGGAAGCCAGTCCCACCCTCTGGAACAAAACCAGCCAACGTTTTACCTTGCTGTAGCTGGCGCTGGGCAAAATTCCAACCAGGAAGCAGCCTCCGATGCATCATCTTTCCCTCTCCCAGGCCAGAGTTTTCACAACTCCTAGATGGAAATGGCAAGACTTGAACTTGGTACCTACTGCATCTTGTTGTTGTTTTGGATAACAGTGCCCAGATTTCCGCAGCAGCACAGGGGAGGGATTCTGAGAGGTGTCATCAAAGGCCGTTACTTCATGAACCACTCGCTTCGCAGCAAGCCCTCATTTCTGTGCGAATCGATCGTTTCAGTCCGCACGCTCCTCCTTTTTGGCTGCGATGCCACCCCGACCACACCCCCTTTACCGTGCTCCAAGCGGGGTGAGTGGTTCCCCTGCCAGCAGCCGGGAATCTTTTTGCTTCGCATCTCGCTTCGCTCCCAACGTCACGTGTGGACTTGTTTTTTTTTATAGTTACTTTTGCGCCGAAATATCGATGCATCGATATTTCGGTTAATTGATGCATCGATACGCCGAGTTAATATTTTTTTAAAAATAAAAGGAGGGTGGAACCGGACGTTGCAAAGCAGTTTTCTAATGCGAAGGGAGCACGTGAGGTAGTAATCGATTCGGTCCTAGAAATGCTCCGCGTGAGTACTGAGAAACAGGGGTGGGATTGAAGGGAGAGCACGTGACCACCACCGAATTCAAAGCGAAGGCAATGCCGCTGCGAAGCAATGCACTTCGTGAAGTAACGGCCAAAAGAGACACACACACATACCCAAATCTGCACAGCCCTATTTCAGAATTCACAAGTCAAAGCCCAGCTTATAGAGGAAAAGCAGCCACGTGTCGTGAGAATTCAGTCTCTCACACTCATCTGTGGCTCTCGCTGTTTGCTCCTCTCACTCTTCCTGAGTTCACACCTGGGTCCATGTCTTTCGACTCTCCCTCTAGTTGCCTCCAGCTACTCCATGAATCTACCATCTCAGCATGCGGCCAACACCTCTCCCCACTCCTACACAACGCGCCTTTGAAGCAAACTTGTTTCCTACGCAGCTTGTCTTGCCAAATTTTTTCTTTTAGCCTCCTCCAGCATCTATCATTGCTCATACTGTCAGATCTGAGCTTCATGGAAATTTTGAGTTTCTTTCCCCCCCCTTCCTCTTCCTTCTTCCTTCCTTCCTTCCTTCCTTCCTTCCTTCCTTCCTTCCTTCCTTCCTTCCTTCCTTCCTTCCTTCCCTTTTTTTGCATGGAGATGGAAAAAGCACAGTTTGTGTGTCTATACTGTATTTGTGAGCACGTGAGATAGGGAGAGAGACAGAAGCCCTAGATTTTCTTTGTATTGTTTTATTATCCTAAGGTGGGGGAAAATGTTTGCAATACAATGACCCCCCCCCACCTTTTGCGGGGGTTAGGGACCGACCTAACCTGTGATAATTGAAAATCCGCAATATGCAGACGCAGGTTGGGTTGGGCCTGGGGGGGCTAACTGGGGGCTCGGAGGCCTCAGAAATGATTTTCGGCGACCTGGAAGTGACTTCCGGTTCGCAGGGAGGCCCTTTTGGGGCAGCCCCAGTCCTGGGGTAAGTATGGAAAGGGGCCTTTGCCCCTTACCTCAGGGGGCCGTTTTTCATATAGTGGTCCCACAATATAGTGGGACCGCAGTATATGAACCGCGAAAGGGCGGGGGACCACTGTACTGTAGAAAACCCTACAGGATTAGGGTCCGAGCTACCTCAAGGATGTTGTCTCCCTTTATAAGCCTGTCTTGGTAGTAAGATCGTCCAGGGTGGCTTTTCTCTTGGTCCTACCACCATCCAAAGTACACTTTGTGGAGACATCAGGGTGTTCTCTGTTGCTGCAGATTACAGACTAACATGGGTGAACACTAATGCAGGCATAGTAATCCTTTGCACAGTATGAAATTGTGCAGTATAAAAACCTCTAGTTAAAAAACACAGCAGAAAACATTTAGGAGCCTACAGAGCAGAACTGGCTTCAAGTCTCCCCTTAGTAGAACACCCCCTTACTGGATAGTTCTCCTCAACTGACTCTTTCTCTCTCACACACGTGAGCTAATGGTTCTCTCTCTCTCTCTCTCTCTCTCTTTGTTTCTCTCTCTCTCATATTCAGAGACACTGGTAAGAGAAAAAATAAAAAGGGTCCAGTGACTCTCAGCTTACAAAAACAAAACTAAACAAAATAAAACCCACAACACCGGTTACAGAAACACAGTTTACACAGACTCATTTTTGTTTATAGATTAACTATATGACTGACTGACTGAACAAGTGCAGGGAAAGAACTCATAACCAGAGAGTGAGGCTGTCTTCAAAACATCAGGCAGAAAAGGAATAATTGGTTGCTGCTGGATTTATTGACATTCACCCCAGTCCTGAAAGGTGAAGCCATGACCTCTTAAAGGCATTATAAGAAGGTTGCTAAATTCCATCAATAACAGCATTATTAATAATAATCAACAGACGCCCAAATCTGCCTGATAAGAATAATTAGCCATTCCCTTGCTTTGAAAACAGTTCCACATTGTCACCCAAATGGATAATGTGGTTCTTCCATAAGACAAGCTTCTACAACCTCCAACAGCACTGTTAAGGAATATCTAGCAAGTCACTTTTAACATACTGTATTATCTTTAAATAGCACCCCTGTTGAAGCAGGTTATAATTACTAGCGGCTTCTAATTCTGGGAGGCTGTTTCAATTCCCTGCCATTTCACTGTTATTATTACAAGAATACTCTTTTATTACTCAGTTTCCCTAGCTTCAACTCGGAATTATTTTACTTAACAGAGAGAGTCCATTTCAATGATCACAGTGTACAGTGTTGTGGTGGTAATATTTTTTGTTAATCATCTTACCTTAGATCTATCCCGTCTTTCTCCCATGCGTGTGAACTCAAAGTATCTCAGAAAATAATGTAAAGTAATACAGTAGGACCCCCTTGTCCCCCCTAATGGATGCTTAAAAATGTGGATTATTAAAAACAACACCACTAATTTTAATCGCAAACAATATACATGGCTGTCTCTAGTGGCCTGTTCTGAATCTGATAATGACATGGTGGAGATATTTTCCTATGCATAAGACTATATTTTGTCTCAGATCATTAGACTTAAAATTGAGGGTCGTCTTATACAATGAAGCTGAGGAGAGAACTGTACGGTTGCGAACGTTGCCTCTGCAAACACTCGTCTTATACATGGGAGTGTCTATAGACAGAAAATACAGGTACAGTATACAGTACTTACAGTACAGTACTGTAGTTCTCTAATGAATGCAATACACAGAGTGGTCTCTAGCTCCCTCTTGTGGCCAGTTGTGTTAGCTTCATTTTTAGAAATATATACAGTATTTCTATGGTTTTTCTTCCAATCTTTAAAAATATTTTCAGCCTGTAGGTAAGTGAATCAGTGGATAACTGATCACACAGATACAGTGGTACCTTGGTTTATGAGCATAATCCATTCTGGATGCATACTTGTAAACCAAAATACACGTGTATCAAAGCAAATTTGCCCATAGGAAATAATGGAAACTTTTATTTATTTATTTTATTTACAATATTTTTTTAGCCGCCCCACTAATAGAAGGTCTCTGGGCGGCATACAATAATATGTTAAAACAATAAAACAATATGACTGTTAAAACTATAAAATACAATATAGGTTAAAACAATTGACATAGTGCAAATTATAAAACTCTGCTGCTCATGAGTTATCTAAAACACTGTCTAATTAAAATGTGGGCTGAACAAGAGGGTCTTTGCCTGGGGCCTAAAAGCCAAGTGTGTTGGCACCAGGTGGATCTCCGTAGGGAGGGCATCCATTATGTCCTATGGAGAAATTTACTTTGGCCGGGAGCTGCAGCAATCTGTGGCGCATGCCCAGGGCCTACACTGCCTGGAGCATGCTGCAGAGGCCATGGACAGGTGGAGCTGGGCCTCGGGGCGAGCTGTGGACGTCACTTTCAGTCCATCGGAGGTCACTTCCACCGTGGGCCCACTGGACACCCCAAAGGATTGTTCCATGTATTGTTGGGCCTGCACCAAGCTCCAGAGGCCTATTCCAGTCAGGAAGAAGAGGAGGAAGAGGTGAGCCAGACCGTGATTGCAAAATGAGCACCTCCAGTGTTCCTTTTGCAAGACACTGCTCGTAAAGCAAAGCAAATTTTTATTTAATTTTTTTAATTAAAATTTCATGCTTGTTTTCAGAAACACTCGCAAGCCAAGGTACTTCTAAACCAAGGTACCACTGTATGGGAGTTCTCCTATGCTTTCCTGTCCTCTTTCAGACTCTCTGCAAAATGTTTTCTTCATAGGCTGACATTTTTGAAAACTAGGCTTAATCTCGGGATAGCTTGAAATGTTGTAAAGACATTTCTCTTCTGTTCTCCTCCCTTGCTGATCTAAGAATTAGATGCCACTTAACAGCAATCAGCAGAATAGGCACGCATACTTAGGTAAAAATGTGTAAAGCAGGTCCCCTGTATCTGCGGGAGATCAGTTCCAGGCCACCCTGCAGATACCGAAATCCACGGATAAGAGCAAATGCTCTTATCTGGGGGTGATGATGGCAACAGGGGTGTTGGAGAGCCGGGGGAGAAAGTGCCACCAAGTCTGCCATCCAGGCAGCATGGCACAGCTTTTGCCCCTGACACCCCACTACCCCCACTGCCGCTGATTGCAGAACACAGATAACTGAATCCGCGGATGGCAAATCAGCGGATACAGAGGTGGTACTATACTCTGAACTTTTGTCTGTATCAGAGCACATACACAGAATGCATAGTCCTTAGAATATGGATCTTGATTCCTTCCACTACTGTACGTTTCACCCTTCAGAGTTGCAATGGTTTACCTTCCAAGGATAAATCACTAGACAATGTTAAATACAACATACAGAGGCAAGATCTGGTAACCAATATATTTGTATATTTGGGTGTGTTAATTGGGGTGGGTGGGAAGGAAGCCTCTCCTTCCCTGGATATTTCAGCTCAGGGTGGTCAAGGGAAGCCTGAAACACCTTGGGACATTTACAGGAGTGTCCAGTGTACCAAACGAGCTAGTTGGATGGGAGTCAAATGTCAACATATATGAGGGAGGATCCTGATGAAGAAAGACTCAAGTCCAGTTTGTCCAACCAGCGGAATGATTATGATGATGAACATCCCCCTTGCCATTTGGGTTTTATTACATATCATTTACATTCAACAGTATGGACAGAATCAGTGATTGTTACAAGGGAAACATTACATACGTTACATATGCTGGTTGGCTAGGATGCTGTATAGATGATTGCCTCGTGACTGCCTTGTGGATGAATCGGCACTGGGCGCGCCCGTGCCACCATGCCTTGCCCAGTTATTGATTGCCATAACCCATGCCCTAGCTGTTTCCACATGGAGGTGAGTTTCGCCGCGACTCCTCCCAAACCATGGCCAGAAAGAAAGAAAGAAAGAGGAGAAAGAAAGAAAGAAAGAAAGAAAGGAGGGAGGGAGGGAGGGAGGGAGGGAGGGGGAGAGAAAGAAAGAAAAGAAAGAAAAGGAGGGAGGGAGAAAGAAAGAAAGAAAGAAAGAAAGAAGGGAGGGAGGGAGGGAGGGAGGGAGGGAGGGAGGGAGGGGGAAGAGAAAGAAAGAAAGGGAGGGAGAAAGAAAGAAAGAAAGAAAGAAAGGAGGGAGGGAGGGAGGGGGAAGAGAAAGAAAGAAAGAAGGGAGGTGAGTTTATTAGAAGGAGGGAGAAGGAGGAAGGAGACAATAGAGAAAAAGAAAGAAGAAAGAGTGAGGGAGAGAGGGGAAGAACGAAAGGAGGAGGAGGAAGGAAGAAAGAAAGAAAATGAGGAAGCCCATGGGGAAAAATGCGAGGAAGTAAAAACAGGGTTTCCTTGCAGCGATGCCAGGAAACATCGCACAACACTGGCTCTTCGGCAAACGGGGAGATGAGCACAGGAATTATCTCAGTGACCAACAGTAAATAAGTGAAGGCATGAGCAGGCAACAGCAAGTCAGAAAAAATGAACAAGCTGACTAAATTAAAGAGTTAAATAAATGCACTAGCTGGTAATCCAGCCTTAAGTTGAGACAATAGATTCCAAAGTCTGAAGTCTGGAGCATGTGGTAAATTTAGGCAAGGAACAAATTTCCATCAGGTAATCCAGCCTGAGTTTTCCAAAGCCTGGAGTCTGGAGCATGAAATGAAAATGCCTTTCTAGGCATGAAATGGAAATGCCTTCTAGGCTGAATCCCAGCTATCAGATCCCACACATCTATTTTGTTCCTTGTCCCTTGACCATGCCAAGAGAGAGACCCATACATTTTACCATCATCAAGTGCTTTACAGTGGACCCTTGTATAACAAACAGTTTGTATAACATAAAATCTGTACAACATAAAAAATTCCGGAGATAGGGAAAATTTGCTTAACATAATCGCCTATGGGGAGAATCTGTACAACATAAACATGGGATTACTCCATTTTGAATGCATTCCTATGGGAATTTTGTATAAAGAAAAATTTGCTTAACATAATTTCATTTGGAACGAATTAGTTCCTTTATACAAGGTACCACTGTATTTGTATTGCCATCATTTTGCAAAAGCCCAGTGAAATTTGGAAATACAAGCTGGCCTTCGTTTTGAACAAAAAAACAATTTACCCGGATCGGCAGCAACAAGAAGCAATGAAGCACACATGAGTCATTTGTCATGCTTGTCTTGCTGCATAAGGATGCCAGATTAGGAGAACATCCAACATTAAATAAAATAAGCAGCCTGTTGGACTACCAGGCTGAAGGTATGTTTGCAAAGAACACCCAATCAGCTTGACAACGGGTTGGACATGAAGAGTCCCCTGATTCACTGACATCTTTATTTAAGACTTAGGGTGTGACTACATTGGGAAAAACTACACTGAAAGACATTAATATATCCACCCAGCCTAAAAAAGGAGGATTCAATACTGCCCTTCTCTTTGTATGGGTTAGTTAAAGGCTGCACTGTAGAGGAGTTTCAAACCTCTCCCTGACTCCATAGATGCTTCTATCACTCCACTCCACTGCTGCTGCAGTTGTTTGAGTGATCCTCTTCTAAGCAGATGGATGGGGTTTCAGCTCCTGGTTTATTTAGAGCTTACTGTCCATTTGATCTGATTCTCACCAGATGTTCATTTTATCATATAAGGAGATTCCCAGCCCCAGGAGAAATCATATCCTCAGACTACAATAAATCCGAGGGAATCAGAAAGGTTATATCGGATTGGAACAGGCCTGTTTTGTTTTGTTTTTAAATGTTCTGATGGCTCAGTGATTCCTTTGAATCACTCATTTCTCTAGGCACCAGAAGGTGGAGATAAACATTTTGGATCAGTCAGGAAAAGTTTTTTTTCTTTTTCTTTTTGGACACCTCCTCTCTAAACCTCTGGCCATTGAGGCCAACGGCATTACTTAAAAATTATTATTATTGGAGATTTTTTTTTAAAAAAAGATAAAATTTGCCCTACCTTTCCAAGTTCTAAAAGTCCAAAAGCTGCTGCAAAACAATGTCCGGAATGGCTCCAAAACTTGATGAAAAAAACTCCTCCCACCCCTCCACAAACTACGGAGGCGCAATGCATCCTGGGTAACTTGTTTCGAAATGTGGAACGGATTTTTGTCTTGCAAGGTATCCCATAGGGAATTTTTGTCATGTGAAGCATGCCTGTTCCCAGAAATTTCATTCGTCTTAACAAGTTTTTTTTGTCTTACGGGGCATTCGTCTTGCAAGGTAACACTGTAGAGGATTCATATACTGTATACAGTATGCAATTAAATTTATATTTTTATTCTAGGGCTCTCCCGTCTCTGCATACAGACTCTTCTATGTTACGAAAACCCAGCCCAGTTGAGGAAGATTTTTTCCTGATTTAGAATTCAAAGGGACGCTTGAACTTTGCAATTCGACAAGCAGCTTCTGTATTGGTGCTGCCTTGAAAGTCTTGGGTGCACAAACTGGAAGATGTTATTTTTGCTCTCATCACTTATGTTGTTGTTGTTGTTGTTGTTGTTGTTGTTGTTGTTGTATCATTACAGTTGTGACCGACTCTTTGTGACCCCATGTCCATGGAGTTTTCTGGCAGCAGGAATACTGGAGTGGCTTGCCAGTACCTACTCCATCGCTTATATTGCCTGTTACCTAATGAAATAAGGAGAGGCACAGTTTGTGAAACTGTCTTTGGCGGCTTCATAAATAGAGATATATTGTATTTCCTCCATTCATAAGACACCCCCACTTTGCCAACCGAAAATTACAGTTTCGCAACCATGTAGTTCTCTCCTTGGCTCACTCCCGTGTTTTCTATAAGACCTACAATTTTGAGTCTAACAATTTTTGATCAAATTATATATAGTCTTATTAATGGAAAAATAATATACATGCAGCCCCATGGAACTCAAAAGTGTTACAAGTGCTTGTTGTGATGTTTTGGACTACAAAAGTGTTTGTTGTGAACCGCCCAGAGTTCCTTTCGGAATACGGGTGGTATACAAGCTCTATAAATAAATAAATAAATAAATAAATAAATAAATAAATAAAAAAGGGACTTAAGATTATCATTCAGAGTTGTGCAGTAAAGGTCTGTAGTAGAAAATCCGAAGTAACCCTGCGTGTTCATGACTTCTTAAGACATACCCATGACTTAAAAGAGTACCAAGCTCCACCATGTTCACAGAACGCATGCTCAGAAAATGAATTCTAAGTTCCGGCAGTGTCCAAGTGATAAATAAAAAACAGCGTTACTCCAGCACGGTTTCACCAAAGTTCGTTTAAACAGCCATTGTTCATGAAGTGATCTGGTCTGCGCATTGCTGAGCTGTCCATTGAGGGCTTGACGATGATGTGGAGCGACAAGGCTTCTGAAACCAAGCGTACGGGTTTTGCTTATCTTCTTGATCTGGCCGGTCCCTACGCCAAAACGGAACAAACAGAAGAGTCATCATGATGGCTGAATGGCCAAGAGCAGAAACAATGCAATCCCTTTGAGCCATGCTGCATAATAGCCACCTTGCCTACTGAAGCAAAGACCACTACCACACTTCCGCAAGCAACCGCTTCTTATTTTGGATCACCTTTTCTCCTCCCGTGGTCACGTGGTTGTTATAGCGATTCTGCTGTTCGCACTTAAGTGGGTAGCGAGTAATTGGCTTTCCAGTTCTCACTTTATTGAACCACTTTAAAACTTGGTACAGTATACCAATGTGTTTCTCTTCAACCAAGAAAATGAAATTAAGTGACAACGAGCTGAAACCTTTGCATAACGAAGTTGGTAAACATCCTGACATGGTGGTATGATTCTGTTTTCTATGTTTTCTGAAAGCAAAAAGGCTAAGAACAGGGGGGAAGGGGGGAACGACTTTGTCTGTCTGCAAATTCAACCAAATTGCTTAAAAGGGAGACGCAGGAAGTGATGTAAAAACCACCACCCCCAGTGACCGTCGCAAGAAAAAGCACCACAGCGGACAAAAATGGGTGTGGCCAAGGGGGTTCTTCAGATAAATCGTTTTGAAAACCGGACAGTGGTTTTAAGGTGCCTTGTTTTTAAAGAAAAGGCATTTCAAATCAGAAGTGCGGTACTGGTCAAAGGGTATGTTGCAAAGTAGTGGCCAAAGATATGTTCGTGCCAACCTTCAGTCAAGGGAATCTTCTGTCCTCATGCTCACCAAATTTCCCAGGCCCAGAATTCTTATGGTGGTGTTCGTCAGAACAGTAATACCTCACAAGTTCCCTTCAGGTGTTCTCCTCATGCATCAAACTTTCAGGTGTCCTGAGGTCTATCTGGATTGTCTTCTGCTTGATTGCCTACTATTCGTTCTGGTAAAGAAAGCAGACACACTGGGTTATTTGGGGATAGTATGGAGACCATTTTCTTGTTACCTTTGGCACTGTTTCAGCTGACATCTGCTAGGATCTACGATACCCCACAGGTCAGATGGTCAGACACAATAGCGAGTAGATTTCTGGAAGTGACTCCTGCTTTGTATAAGTAGCAGCAACATTTGCTAGTTTTAGCATTTAGTTTAAGTGAGCCATCTTGCTGTGGGATTCGAGGCTGTATTTCAGTTTTCAATAGAGATGTGTCATCTGTTGCTGCTGCTGCCGACAAACACCAAATCCCAGAGTTGTCCAAGAATTCCCAAACATTTCACTCACCTAGAGAAAGGCTGCAACCTCTTCCTGGGCCTTCGTCTAGGCTAGTGGTTCTCAACCTGTGGGTCCCCAGATGTTCCTGAACTGCAACTCCAGAAATCCCTTCCAGCACAGTGAGTGGCAGAGGCTTCTGGGAGTTGAGAACCACTGGTCTAGTCCAGTGGTGGTGAACCTTCAGCACTCCAGATGTTTTGGACCACAACTCCCACAGTCCTTTGTCACTGGCAATCTTGCCTTGGAATTCTGGGAGTTGTGGTCCAAAACATCTGGAGTGCCGAAGGTTTACCACCACTAGCCTACAATAAGGCCTAGAAAGGCCTCAGCTTTTATTCAGGTGAGTGAAACTCTTATTTATCATGCCACCCTTTCGTTAATAGGAAAATCAGGAACACTTCACATCATCTGGAAGGCCACTGCTAACAACCCATGCTTAATGGGTGTGGGAAGGGTGGCAGAGGTGTGACTTTCACACACATCTGGCCATTGGTCATTTAACAAGTCTACTCAGACCAAGGTGAAGTGAAACCAAAGTGGAGGATAAATTGGGTCATCATCTCGTTACATGCTTATCCACACACCATGTTGGGAGTGAGCTTTAAACTTTGCTAAAGAACACGCTGATGCTAGTTTATAAGCATGTGGGAATGCTGATAACTGTCGCATAGTACACAATAGGTACCATTGTCCTGTAATAGTCCTATTCAGGTACAGCCTAGACAGGCCAGTTGTGCCTGGGAGAGAAGGGAGGAATGTTGTTTTCTGTTTCTCAGAAAAACCCAGATGTGTCACAGGTGCAGCTGCTAAATATGGTTGCATAACCCTGTTTTGAAAAATGGCATCCAATCTACGGTGGTATTTTTAGCTCTTTTACCCAAAAGCACATGCAGGAAGCATATGGTGTCTTCCCTTAGCACACTGCCACTGGCAAGAGCGAAGGACTCAAAACCGTTCTCTCCCCATGGTGAAAATTTGCAATGAGGCGGCATTTAAATTTTGCAACGCTGCCCGCTGTTTGAACTCGGGCGAAACAGAGGGAGCAGTCTCCCTCTGTAGTGTTTCAAAGAATGAATCCAAGCGATATCTGCTGCTCAAGGTAGAAAAATGAAGACTGGTTTAGCTCCCAGGTGGTGAGCTTGGGAGCGAACGGCATTCCATCAAAGCACTCTCAAAGAGAAAATAAAATCAGGAGGAGATAAGCTTCAACAGAGGATGGCTTGTCTTGTAGGATATGTGTGCTACAGCTGATGCCTTCTTAGTTTGAGTGAGAAAAGGGGAAAGGGCTAGGAGGTAGCAGAGTACAGCTGGCCGTGTATGTGTGTGTTGCATTGTTACAGTTGTGACCGACTCTTCGTGACCCCATGTCCATGGAGTTTTCTTGGCAGGAATATTGGAGTGGTTTGCCAGTTCCTACTCCAGGCACCTACAGCACCTGGTATTCCTTGGTGGTTTCCCATCCAAGTACTGTTTTTTAATCTTGTTTTTATTGTATTATACTGTATAGTATTTTATAGTATTTTATAGGTATTGTATTGTTTTTACATTGTACTGTTTTTATTGTATTTTTATGAATTTGTTGTAAGCCGCCTTGGGTCCCTCCGGGGAGAAAGGCGGCATAAAAATAAAGTTATTATTATTATTATTATTATTATTATTATTATTATTATTATTATTATTATTATTATTATTATTATTATTATTATTATTATTATTACTAGCCAGGCCCGACCCTGCTTAGCTTCCGACATCAGGGCAGATTGGATGTGCTAGGCAGCTGGCCCTACTGCAGGTCAAACTGAAGATGCAATGCGATGACACATTTATTCTGTTTATTGCAGACGTGCTCCCCCACATGGTAAAAGACATCTGATGTAGCACGTGATTTTCTTCAACTACATATCTTGCAGTTAGTGTGCTTTGCTTCATGGTTAATACTCAGAGATATAAACTTGGCTTAATTTGCAAGGGGTGTGCAAATTAACTCTGAGTGGCACGCAGTGACAGTGTCAGCCCCATCTGGAGTTATGAAGAAGGTAGCAGATGCATCAGGATATTGGAAGAAAACTGGAGCCCTGCAGTGTACAGGATGGCTCAGTGGTTGGAGTTTGATTCCCCACTGGGCCTTCTTGACTGGGGCTGCACTCAGTGACCCATAGGGTCCCTTCTAGCTCTGTGGTCCTACAGCAATGATGATGATGATGATGATGATGATGATGATGATGATGATGATGATGATGATGATGATGATGATGATGATGATGATGATTGTTGTGTATTGATCTGTATTCCTATTGGTTTCTGTTCCTGTTCCAAAGGGAACAGGCCTATTGGTTTATTCAAGTTGCTGCATTTGGATCCTCAATCCTATTGGTCTCTGCCAAAAGGCAGCTTTGTGATTGGTTGTAATTGTTCCCTCCAAAATGTATCTTTTCCTAGCTAGTCCTGGCTCCTATAAAAGTAGCTCCCTCTCCCCAGTCCCCAGTCTTGTTCTCTTCCTGAATAAAGAGCTGTTACACTAGAAGCTGTCTCCAGCCTGCTATGTCTAAGAGCTGAAATCACTGCTGAAATCACTAAAACCCACGCTACTGCAATGATGATGGCCTTTTATGTCCCCCAAAGCTGGGCTGCTAGCCTCTGGTGCAGCAGGGAGTGCTGCCCTATTGCCAGCACTGAATAAAAATTTGTCTACCTGACTGTTCAGCAGAGGCATAGCAAGGGTTTTCAGCACCCAGGGACAAAGTCAGTTTTTGTGCCCCCCCCAAGGGATGGGGGTTAAGGTGCCATGCACAAGGCTTGGCAGTGGCCAGGGGGCCCTCCACGCCATCCCTGGCAACTCCCCCATGACGTGGCTTCCTGGGGCTCCATGGCAGGGAGCCATTTGGTGCCCCCAAATGCTTTGCCCGGGGACAGATGTCCCCCCCCTTGCTGCCCCCCTCCATAGCTATGCCACTGCCATTCAGCTTTTATAAGAACATATATAAGAACAGCCTTGCTGGAACAGGCCACAGCCCATCCAAAGCCCAAGTTGAATGGGAACGGGTGCCATCTACCTCTTTGATTTAGGTAGAAAAATATCTAAGGCCAGACTCGATACAAAGCACCGTTGCATTCATGCTGATGAAAAGCCTCTCTTCCCCTCCTCCTCTAAGATCGGTTTCCATGCATCAACTTTAATGCCAAGGCACGAGTGTGCAAAATTGTATGTTGGAATGGACCTCGGCAGATGGCAGCATGCTAGCGAAAGCTGCACCCGCCGCCAGCCATGGGTGGCGGCAAGGGCCCTTTCATGGCTTATTTGCACCCCCGACCGGCACGTAAAGAGATCTGCGACACTGCTGTTTGATTACCGATTTCAATGGCCATCGAGTCAGGGCAAGCCTTTCATTTGACATGGCGAGGGCCGCGGAGAGGGTAAACAAAGCACAAAAGCCCCATGTGGTGGGCACAGAGTGCCGGATTGCAGGCTGCCACGGGAAGCCCTTGCAAAATAATGCATGCAGTCATTTGCAGCATAATTTAATTAGCCCTTTCAGGGCGTTCAGCATAGAAAGCCAAGGACCTCCGCCAGAGCCATTGTAGCCCCTGGCATAAGGTCAGATGTGAAGGGGGTGGGGTGCTTTGCTTTCAAGGACAAGATGAATTCATGATCCTGGAACTGCAAAGAGAAGCAGCCTGAATGGCTGGGCCACGTGGATGGTTCTCTCTCTTGCCAGCTTGCTTGCTTTCCGTTCAAGGCATGCACACAGGGTGAAATTTTTGGCATACAATTTGCACCTCGGGTAACACCCTTAAGAAGTCAGTGGAAGAAAAACACCTGCAAAGACCTATACAAATGAAGATTTATCTGTGTTTGTAATGGATCTTTTACTGTCCCTTTTCCCAAGCATTGTGTCAGCAGAGTGTCACAGCCTGGTGCTGACTTTCTGACTGTGGAAAAGGAATAGGCACTCTTTACATGGATAGTGAACGGGTGGATGGGAAGGAAACTTAGTAGTTATTCAACTGAATAAATTATTTTAAGAGAATGTAGGGATTTTAACCACAACCTGGCATCTATCCACACAGATCAAAAGAAGAAAAGAAGCTCTTGAGTACCAATCCACATGTAGATCTAGATCTAGAAAAGACAAAAGGAAACCTGGCTATCTCTTAGCTTCTAGGAGCCTCGTGGCCCAGTGGTTAAATGCCTGTACTAAAACTGCTCACAACCTGGGGTTCAATCCCAGGTAGCAGGTTCATAGTTGACTCAGCCTTCCATCCTTCCGTGGTTGGTAAAATGTGTACCCAGATTGCTGGGGGGATGTAGCCTGCAAAATTAAATTGTAAACCGCCCAGAGAGTGCTTGAAGCACTACGTGGTGGTATATAAGCCGAGCACTTTTTTTTTGCTTTTGCTTTTCCACCCCCATTGGCTGATCACTTCCTGAATGCTCTGGTGGTCTAATTCCAGTATAAGTACCCTTTCTATTACCCATACTGTTTTTACATCCATGGTAAATGGAACAAAATTAATCTGTCTGTCTGGAGATACAACAGGATGTGTAGGGGAAACCATCTTCATCCTTAAAGACACCAGAAGGCCTTCAGCCAGCATCAATTAAAGGCACTGTAAGCAGATCTGGTGTCCTTTAGGTTTGACTAATATAAAAAGTCCTTGGGAAATGTGATGTGTCACATCTTGTTGGTTTGTTGTGAGTTTTGGGGCTGTTTGGCTGTGTTCTGGAAGTTTTTCTTCCTGACATTTTGCCAGACTCTGTGGCCGGCATCTTCAGAGGGCAAGGAGCTCAGGGAACTAAGAGTTCTCTCTGTGCTCTGTGCAGGGGTGTGTGTGGGCAGCCTAAGAGAGAACACTTAGTTCTCTATGCTCCTTGCCCTCTGAAGATGCTGGCCACAGAATCTGGCAAAATGTCAGGAAGAAAAACTTCCAGAACACAGCCAAACAACCCGAAAAACTCACAACAGTGAACAGTGAAAGCCTTCAAGAATACATTGTCATACCTTGATTTATTTCTTTTGTCGACCCTGCATCACCCTTAGTTTTGTTGACCCTCTTAATTCCTCTGTGTCCCAATCTCCAACTTCCGGCCTTCCTTCTTTTCTGTCTCATCTTCCTCAGCTACTGACCACCTCCTCTCTTATTTACATTGTCTTCGTTTCACTGCCTTCCATTTCTACATGGCACTCCTCACTCTGCTGCACCATCAAAGTGTTGGTATCACGTTGATCTGGCAGGAGCTGGGGAAGCATCCTTCAGACCAGGAATGTTCTCTAGATGTCACCCTGTATGGGAAGATGTATGCCCTAAGCACATCCAGTATCTCCTGTTTGAGGAAGCTAAGCAGGGTCAGCCCTGGTTAGTACTTGGATGGGAAACCACCAGGGAATACCAGGTGCTGTAGGCGCCTGGAGTAGGAACTGGAAAACCACCCCAGTATTCCTGCCAAGAAAACTCCATGGACATGGGGTCACGAAGAATCGGTCACAACTGTAACAACACAAAACACACACGCACGCGCACACACGCGCACACACACACACACAGAGAGAGAACCACCACCACCCTGCTCACTGCCTGCTACATAGCAGCATGAAGGCAAATACGGTAAGCCCTAGGGGTAAAAAAAAAAGTGAGCAAATTGTGGTAAATAATTCAAAATGCAAGGTAAGAAGAACTTGGGCTGGATGTCAGGGACACACCTTGGCTCGTAGGGTGGGACAAGCGCTATGTTTCGTAAAGTTGGAAAGTCTCAGGACTCAACAGAATTCTTTGCATCTCAGGGATGCTGCAACCAAGTCGTGGCCTCCCTACTAGGCCTCCCTATGCAGGCGAGAGAGTGGCAGAGCATCAAAGATGAGGGCAGAAGACCCGTTTCCATAGCAACCCTTCTTCTTCCACTAATTAGGTGGCCTGCCTCACATCAGGGGGTGAGGTGAGGCTGGTCAAGATGAGGTACCGCCCCTCCGGCCTCTCTCAGAGACCTTCCCTCCCAATGACATCATCCACAGGCAGCATCAGCAATAGCCGGGTTATATCCTGTGAGGTCACCTTGCATCTACTACCATTCCTTGGCCCGGCCTGCCCCCAGCCCTATTACTGCCTGCCTGCGGAGAAAGGAGCATTTAACGGGAGCTGCTGCATTTCCCCCCTTTTAAAAGCATTTAAAAGCCCCTGATGTGCTTTTAAATGGTTTTCAACTGGGGGTTGTTTAAATACGATAATAAGATTCATGGCATGTCCATATTGCTGCTCAGTTGGACAGCCCGACCAGCTCAATTGCAGAGCAGTCTGTTTTGTAAGGTGTTTTGTGGGGTTTTGATAGGAATACCCTATCAGGGATCCTATACCAAAAGGAGCCTTGCACTGGTGGGAGATAGGACTAAATGTCCATTTGGATATCTTCCAACACTATATTTATTTATTTATTTATTTATTTATTTATTTATTTATTTATTTATTTATTAGTTATATTTCTATACCACCCATCTTCCGGGCAGAACTCTGGGTGGTTTACAATTCAAACAAAACAACAAAACGTTACAAAAATAGCAAGTGAGTACTAATAAAATAAGGAGGGACAAGAGACGACGCGGACGGCAAATTAAAAAAAAACTTAAGTAATAAGGTCGCCATATGCCTCTTTAAAATGGAAGGTTTTCGGAGCCTTTTTAAAGGCGGGCAGGGCCCATCCTACTGTTCCTAGTCAAATTCTCCCGGAAAGCTTAAAGATAAGATAAGATAAGATAAATCTTTATTGATCCCACATCTGGGGAAATTTACTTGTTACACAGCTCCCAATATAAAAAACGAGTAAAGATGGCTAGGTGCACAAAAAAGTGTAAAGTGTGTGTGAGAGAGAAAAAATAGCTAATAGAGATTAAATAAAATAAGAAACCCAATATACAAATATTACACTAAAATTTGTATATAAAAATAAATATAAAAAGAAGCTACAGTATACCCCAGATGAATATGTTAAACTGTAGAGTTGAAGAGTCTCACAGCAGTGGGAATAAAGGACCTGAGATAGTGCTCCTTCCCCCACCGGGAATGTCTGAGTCTGCCACTGAAGGAGCTACGCGGAGCCTCCACTGTCTGGCGCAGTGGGTGAGAAGTATTGTTCATAATGGATGTCAGCTTGGCCAACATCCTCCTCTTACCCATCTCCTCCACAGAATCCAGAGGGCATTCCAAGACAGAGCTATCCCTCCTGACCAGCTTGTTCAGTCTGTTCTTATCCCGTTCAGTACTACCTGAGCTCCAGCAGACTACAGCGTAGAAAAGAGCTGAAGCTACCACAGAGTCATAAAAAATCCGTAACATAGGCCTACACACTCCGAAGGACCTCAGTCTCCTCAGGAGATGGAGGCGGCTTTGACCCTTCCTGTAGAGGGCATCAGTGTTATGAGTGCAGTCCAGTTTATTATTTAAGTGAACACCCAGGTACTTGATGCTGCTCACTATCTCAATATCTTGAGTACCTTTCTTTGCCAGTGTTCAGCCATTGCCTTTCTTTACTCTCAGTTCTCATCAATTTTTGAGACTGCTCTTCAACAAAGCGGATCCCTTGAGCCAGAGTAGCTAATAATCATTCATAAAAGTTCACACTGCACTCATTGGACCCCACTACCCAGTGGGGAGAAGTTACGCTACCATACACGACTCATTGTATGGAGAATTTACTTTTTGGATTGTAGATCCCAAACTCGGGAATCTGTGGACTGAAAAAATGACCATCCCACATGAGTGTGTGCTGTTTGGACAAATCCTCTCTTTCTACCTATCCCTTCGGTGGACAGAGAGGAAAGTGAAATGCTTCAGAATCTGTAGCAGCTGTTTCCCACTTAAGCGGGTGATTTACCTGGATTATAAGCATCTTTAGAAACGCCTGGTGCATTAAGGCGCACATTGGGGTGGGTGGGAGAATGGATTGCGGTGAAATCAACGGTTATATAAAGAGCTTAAGATCGAGTCATTTGTTCCTGTGGCATGCGGAACAGCTGGATCCTCCAAATCTCTTGTACGTTGACAGGGAGATGAGAACAAAGGCTTTTGGGCCATCCCACGGATGTTACCCAAGATGGTCACTTGCCCAAGAGGTGGGACCAGGTGCCACTAGCATGTGCACATGCCTGCTGGGTTTCATGCCACTGTGCCTGGACCCCCTGAACTTGTGGGATTCAGCTTCCTCTGAAGGAAGGGCCTCTAAAGAGTTCAATGAGTATTCTTTAGCATAAGGCATGGAATGGAACAAATAAGAACATAAGAACATAAGAGGAGCCATGCTGGATCAGGCCAAAGGCCCATCTAGTCCAGCTTCCTGTATCTCACAGTGGCCCCACCAGATGCACCTGGGAGTGCACGAGACTAGATCTCTGTCTCCTGATACCACTCCCCTGCCACTGGCCCTTGAAGTAACCTGGTTTTAAGCCTGGAGATGACACATCTCCATCATTGTTTGTCACCTGTGATGGACATTTCCTCCAGGAATCTGTCCAATCCCCTTTGGAAGGCATCCAGTCCACATGCCATCACCACATCTTGTGGCAGGGAGTTCCACAGACTAACAACACACTGGGTAAAAAAAAATTCTTTTGTCTGTTCTCACTCTCCCAATCCTCTGTTTGAGTGCACAGCAACTCAGGAACCTTCCAGTGTTGTACATGCCCAAGCAGAAGCAGCAGCAGCTCAAGCAGGGGCGCGAAACCCTGCTCCCTGCGCCTGTCCATCTCTGCACCATCACAAGGGTCCAACCCTGGTCTAAGGTTTTGGCTGTGAAATCTCAGGGGAGGAAATGCAGTTGCCTTGGCCTTGAGGCTCTTGGAATTGTAGTACAAACCAGGTAACCTGCCCTGTTCTTGATTTTTAGTTAATCAGAAAAAGACTTAGATAAGCCTTTCAGTTGGATAGAGTAACTGACTGAACACTGACATGCCAATTTATATCTCGGAATGGCGGACAACCACACATCTAGAAAGCAGAGTTTCTGGATCTTCAGTACTCCCTGAATAGATTTTTTTTTAGTCTTGAACCCTGCTTTGTCCCAAAGCTCCCAGCTTTAAAGACCATGCTCTTCCGTGAGGCGTTTGGTGACTTAATTTAATTTATTTTTTTTCTCTTTCCTGCCATCTGCTCTCTGCTTTTATGTTAAAGCTAAATTGTTTACATTGTTCGTTTAAATTGTTGTTATTCTTTTATTGTTTAGTTGATTATTCACTGTTGGTTTATATTGTTGTGAACCGCCCGGAGTTCCTTCGGGAAGACGGGCGGTATATAAGCCTTAAAATAAATAAATAAATAAATAAATAAATGTGCACAGATCTCCAGATTTGCTGCAAAATTTATGACTAGACAAAACATAGTGGGAACTTAAAACAGTGATACAGCACTTTTGTGTCTCTCCCACATTGCAGTAATCCTATTGTTCTTCTCCTTATCTTCATGTTTAATCTTACTCTTGGTGATGTTTTGCTACGAAGTTTGGACAAAATAAGAATCCTTTTCTGTATTTCTATATACAGTATATATAAAACTAGAATGCCCTACCTGGTAGCCATATTTTGCAGGTGAAGTCTGGAGCTTGGTGTCCCAAAAGAAGATCATCAAAGATTTATATTTGATGAATTCATTCCTGACAATGTAAGAGTTTGAAACCGGATTGTCGTCCAGTGACTAGCCTATTTGCACTGGAGTTTGGTTGTGTGTAACATTTGGTGGTGCAAACATTATACACAACCAAACTCCAATGCAAATAGGCTAGTCGCTGGATGAGCCTCTTTTATTTATTTATTTATTTATTTATTTATTTATTTATTTATTTATTTATTTATTTATTTATTTAAAACATTTCTATCCCACTTTTCTCCCTAAAAGAACACAAACGTGACAATCTATAGCTTTTGGTACCAGAGAAGAAGCATCTATACTTGATTATCCCAGAAGGACCTGTTCTTCATCATCTCTGAGTGCAGGACTCAAGTTGTAGGGGGCCAGATTTAGGCTGAATATCAGGAAAAACTTCTTAACTGTTTGAGCAGTGTAACAATGGAATCGGTTAGCTCAGGAGGTGGTGAGTGCTCGAATGACGGAGACATTGAAGAGAAAGCAAGGCAGCCAATGGTCAGGTCAACTTTGACTTGGATTCCTGCACTGAGCAGGGAGTTGGACACCATAGCACTATCGACCCCTGTCCAGTTAAGAATCTATATCTGTTGGGATCCACTTTAAAGAGGGTGGACAGTGGCTGGGCCAACACAAAAACGCTCCATGCACTGTATAATTAGCAATAAAAGGATGGCAACAATTGTACCATTGTACTCCACTGGATGATGTAACCAGCGGTGTGATAGGAAAGCAATGGATATATTATAAGGTTTTCCCCTGCTTTTTCCGTTAAAAACATTAGGACAATGGATTTGGGTGGTTTTATTTTTTCAGGCTACTTCTGTTTGCTCTGAAATCCTGATCCCCCATCATCCATCTTGGAGGGCATATGCTGGCTGGCTGAGCCTCATTGGTGTAGAGTGGTATGAATGAGGGAGGGCAGTCAACTGTACAAGTTAAGTGCATATATAACTGGGCTACTATTACCTTTGGCAAGTAAAAGGTAAAGGTAAAGGTTCACCCCGCACATGCGTGCTAGTCATGCCCGACTCTAGGGGCGGCACTCATCTCCGTTTCCAAGCCAAAGAGCCAGTGTTGTGCAAGTCCGTGGCCTTGTGGTTGGCATGGTGGAACACATTTCTGTGCATGGAACACTCTTTTACCTTCCCATTTCTTATGGTGGTACCTATTTATCTACTTGCATTTATGTGCTTTCAAACTGCTAGGTTGGCAGGAGCTGGGGTTAACAGCGGGAGCTCGCTCCGCTGCGTGTCACCCAGGATTCGAACTGCCGAGCTGCCGACTTTGCAGAACTGCTGTCAAAAATCTCTTCGCTGCTCCTTTGTTGGTCTACAACTCTGTCCCACTGTGGACATTGGCTCCATTTATGAGGATTCTTTGCTTGACCAAAAGGGCAAATACTGTAAAAGAAAAGCGAATGAGTAACCTTGAACCTGCAGGGTGGCATTCTTTGCTGGGGGAATGGAGGGAGGGAGCCTGATGGTTAAGGGAAAAGCGCTGAAAAGAGATTGTGGAAGTTGACGGCACAACACGGGGTGACTAAAACAGCAGGATTCAAGGAAGGAGGCATCCTGTGTACTGCAACATTGTTGTTGCCCGCCAGCCTTCCCCACAAATGCTTGGGCATGGTTGCCATAGTGATGCAACACAGGAAGAGACACTGCTGCCATCTTCCTGCCATCACAGGAAGAGACACTGCTGCAAGTCACAGATCTCCCTGGGTTTTGGGGGGGCACAGTTATGATAACAAGAAGACGGTTATTTCATGTCCATTCTCGTCCCGGGAGAACGTTCGTTGCGTGTTGATGTTGGTCGCGGTCACGTGGTCTTCTTCCGGATCTGTCCCTGCTCCTGTGTACACACGGGCATGATTTATGATACCGGCATGACTGTTAACGCACGTCCTTGTTCCGTGATGAGATGTGAAATTCCATGGCTTTGTGTTTTTTCCGGCCCGACCTTCTGTTTTTGATGTTTTGATTCTCCGAAGCCTTGCCTTCAATGCGTTACGGAGCAAACTTCAATGCATTTGTCTTTTAAAAGCTATTTGCTGCATTACTAACTCTATAGGGGATTTACTGGTGAATGTCGCTTCGGGCTCCTGCCACTAGATGGGTTTTGCTCCTATCTTCACTCATTCCATGACAAGCGTGACTTCACAGGCTCTCGTCTCGGAATGAGAAGCGTGATGAGCAGATTCCCGAGGCTAGGGAGGTGAATCTCTCATTCCGCTTAAATCGCAGTTCAGGGGACGCGGTCGGGACCAACTCCCCTCATCCCACAATGGACGTGCGGTAAGATTACTTCATACCAGTCCCAAGCGGGACCGTGAACAGCCATGAGATGGACGTGAAGTATATTTTTGCTAGAATCTGGGTTCAATTGTGAACAGACAGGAAGTGGGTTTAGAAATTCCATAATAATCATAGAACTGCAGAACTGGAAGGAGGCCTCTGAATACCCAGTCCAGCTCCTCTCAAGGACGCACAATGTGAGACCTAAACCGCCGAGCTTATTTGCAAATCTGTTGATGAGTATTGTCAGTAATGAGTTTGAATAAACAATTACCATAGTTTTCTAGGCTGAGATAAAGCCGGAATCTAATTGAAGTTAAAAAAAAAAACCTAGGAAGGGTGTCAATAATATTCTTATAGTAATGAGCTTTTCAACTTAAAATTAGAGATATGGAGTCCATCTGTGGGTCAGGTGCTCTTGACAAGAAGGCTAGTGCCCAAGGACAGTAGAGCGTAGCTCAGAAACGTAGATGAGAGAAGCACTGAGACATGTGATGTGAAGATACAGAATTGATGGGAAAGAGATGTCATATAAACCATATGTATTGCAATATGTTTTTGCTGTTGAGCCAGGGCTGTTGAGCCAATCTGCTGTAAGCCTGATGTGTTGGCTGTGATCAAGAAGAGTAGCTGGATTATTTATGCTACTGGATGTCAGTCTCTGAAAACGAATGGAACCTGCATACATTTTGTAAATAGACTGTAATAGAAAACCAGCAACGGAGTCTGTCATATTTTTGCCTCTAATCCTTGACATTGCTGCAACTCTGCTTATTGAGGGTAACTCCTCCTAATTCCTGACAAGGGTGATTGCTAAAGCCTCCAGGAATTTGCTATGCCCCTCTTGGTCACCAAGCAAGGGTGGCTTGTCAGAGGGCAAGCAATGCTCAAGGAAATAAATGTTTGCTTATTGCTTGTGAGGCAGCTTGTGAGGCATCTCAAAAAAGACAAGTGGAAAAGGTGCAGAAGAGAATGATTACTGGGCTGGGGCACGTCCCTTATGAGGAAAGGCTAAAACATTTGGGGCTCTTTAGCCTGGAAAAAAGGCGCCTCAGGGGGGATATGATTGAGACGTACAAAATAATGCAGGATATGAGTCAAGTGGATAGAGGGACACTCTTCTCCCTCTCACAAAATACCAGAACTAGGGGACATCCACTCAAATTGAGGGCTGGGAGAGTGAGAACAGACAAAAGAAAATATTTTTTCACCCAGCGCGTTGTTAGTCTATGGAACTCCCTGCCACAGGATGTGGTGATGGCCTCTGGCCTGGATGCCTTCAAAAGGGGGTTGGACAGATTCCTGGTGGAAAACTCCATCACAGGTTACAAACCATCATGGAGATGTGTAATCTCCAGGCTTAAAACCGGGGTACTTCAAGGGCCAGATGCAGGGGAGTGGTATCAGGAGACAGAGATCTAGTTTCGTGCACTCCCAGAGGCATCTGGTGGGGCCACTGTGAGATACAGGAAGCTGGACTAGATGGGCCTTTGGCCTGATCCAGCACGGCTCTTCTTATGTTCTTATGTTCTTATCTTGGCCCATTTCTGTTCGACACCAGGGCAGACTGGCGCAGCTTTAAGGCACTGGCAAGTGTGCTGCCCGTGAGCAATCTTGTCACATCAGAAACCAAGTGCAAGGGAAGAGAAGCATATATTGCTGATGAAGGCAAACCATGGGACCTTCATGCCAGGGGGGCAAGGAGGGGGGGCATGACTAGGACTCATGTGCCTTCTTGTGGCATAAGCCCCGTTAGCTACAGTGCAGACCTGGGGGAACAGCCACTGTGTTGGTGGTGAGCACAGGGCCTTCAAAACATTCTCACAAACCCAGTGTGCTATAGATGAGAAAAACCAGACATGACCCTAATTAGGAACGGGAGCAATCACTGCATTGGCTGCATATAATTTGCCCCAGCCTGTCTACTGAAAAAAATGGCTGTGGGTTGTCTTGTTTTGGGTTCATTAACCTGTGTTCTGTCTTCTGTTTGTTTGTTTGTTTCTTTCTTTCTTTCTTTCTTTCTTTCTTTCTTTCTTTCTTTCTTTCTTTCTTTCTTTCTTTATCGGATTTATATATTGCAGAGCTAGTCATGCCTGCTTCTACAATCTGCTCAGCACAAGAAGCCCTTTACCCCTCTGTGGTTCGAACCACTACGTAGGGAAAGACTATGAGATGTGCTGTGCAAGCAAAACGGATGCATTCAATTAGAAAAAAATAACTGATGCAAAAGCCTATTTGAATCAGCCTGTCCTATTTGCTTCCAATGTATTGTTTTTTCCTCCCCCCCTCCCCCCAGCTGGAGTGATTTGAACTGTGTACTGTATTCCCTGTAGGATACATTATTTCATTCTCTGCAAGGTGGTTGGTTGGTTATTGGTTGAGTACTAAATCATCTATGCAAGGAGTAACAGGGGTCAAAGACGTTGGGGCTAACCCTGAAGGTGGAGAAGTGGGAAGTGGGAAGTCGGCCATGACCTGCGAAGTGAGGAGGAGAGAAGTGATGGAGGGCTTCCTGTTGATGGAGGAAGTAAGAGAAGAGGAAGAGGGGAAGGGCGAGCCCAAAACCGTGGGAGGTGCAAAAGGGGAGAGAGAGGCGGGAAGAGAGGCAGATGCAGAGAGGAGATGGAAGGAGAGTAGAAGGTGTACATGTTCAGGAGTCCAGTGGGTCCCTGGAAGAAGGCCCCTTTGGAGGGCCGTGGCTGGGCAGGATCTTTCAAGATGGCTCCAGATTGGGCATGTCACCATTGTTGTGGGACCCTGTGTGCTGGCCATGGACCACACGTGAGATGTCACCTGGAACAGAAGAGGTTACAGAAGTCCCCTGGAGTTCTAGATTTGGAGTTAAGATTCTTGGTCCCAACCTGTTTGTTTCGAAGGCCCTTATTTATGACTTGTTATGGCCTTAGGAAGTTGTTGTTCACAAACCTGAGACGGATAAGAATAAAGCTGAGAGTTTTTCAATACCGTCTCCACTTCTTGAAGGATCCACAGGGGAGGAGCCGCCAGAAGAACAAACAGAACCCACTCACACTGAGCCATTCTATCGGGATAACTTACAAGTTTGGTTTTCTTTGGAGTGCAAAATAGATGGCTGCACAATTATGCAACAGGTCTTTTTTTAAAAACATCTGTACTTTCTGTTAAAGCAAGCCAACAAGTTCTGATCTGGGTAGATTCTCAACCTCATGTTGCTATATTAGGTTTCTCAGATAAGTTACAGAACATGTCAAATTTTGGGGATAAAAACCGGGAGCCGTCCGGATGCTGATTTGGTATTCTATTTATCTCTCTCCCGCTAGGATGCTACACATGAGAGGATATCTGATGTTCTGTTACGTTAGGAGGTAAGCATGGGTTTAGCCCTGGCAAGGCAACCCCAAACCCATTGAAATTGGCTTCCCTAAGTGTCGTGCTAGGATGCCAGGATAAGGAAGAGGAAGAACCTCTGGACGTGGATGTCACAGCTGCAAACATGGAAAAAACAAAGGAGCAGACAAAGTAAAGCATACTTCTAAGCGTTGAACACAGAGAGGAAGCTGGGGTGCATGTTCCATTTTTATAATGAGGGAATGAGGCACTGATGCATGCACGTGTCTCTCTCATTTCAATGTGCCGTACAGCTTTTAGAAGGAAGTGGACAATTAGGTTATTTTTCAGATGAAAAACCAAACACAGGAGACAGAACTCAGACGTTCTTAGAAAAGAATGACACCCTAACGGCACGTTGCCGGAGAACTGATTTGAAAGCACAAGTGGGGTGGGATTCTGTGTAGATGGTATCCTGCGATAACCTGCATTGCCTCTGTATCTGTGCACTGGTCCCGGATGTTCGGGGCTCTCAAAAACCAGCCAGTGTCATGGGTCCCACCCACAGGTAGCTGGGCTGCTAAATCTGCACCCTTTGCCCCCTGCCAGCACACCAGAGAAAGTCAAAGCTGAAACCTCACCCACACAAAAGAAAAAGAACTGGAGTGGAATCTAAACTGATCCTGTAGACTGGAAGTGTGGCTTTTCAGGCTGCTAGCAGGGCAGGGGCTACTAGGCAGTCTGAAAAGCCACGAGTGCTAGCCCCAGCTGAAATGTCACTCGCCCCAGCGAGATTCAGCCCTTCCTCCTCACCCACTCCAATTTCTCAGGCTCAAAGAGGCTTTCCTTTTCCGAAATTACAGTTCTACTTTAGCACTTATCATCTCTCCTTTGTAGTTGAGTTAGGGTGCTTTTACACGACCCCTAAAATCCGAGGCAAAGGGCTCCCAGATCCGGCGCTTAAAAATGTTTTCCCACCAGCTCCGGACTTTAAAAAAAATTAAGTACGACCACACCCACCTAAGCACATCCCAGTGCACTTTTCAAGTACCTGGCCTCCAGGAGGTAAAAAAAATCTTCCGATGCAGATTTTAGGTGGGCTCCCTCACCTTCTGTTTGTTTTTTTTGTCCCCGCCACCCCTTTAAGAGACAGGAATCCCTACAGGGTGGCTCGGGGCTGCTTCAAACCGCAGACGGAGGTAAGCCTGCATTTTTTCTCTCCCTTTTTTCTCCCTCCCCTCACGCAGACAGGAACAATGGAGTGCGGAGGGTTGGGAACACAGGAAGAGCGACAAACCCCCATGATCTCTGGTCTGAATTTAAGTTGCCACCATATTTTAGAGGTTGTGTAAAAGCGCCAATGTTTTCATTCTTCCAAATGAAGGAGCTGATTACACTGATTTACTTAGGTGCCAGTGTGCTCTCTTGACTCCACCTGAAGTCATACCCATCATATTACTTGTTAAAAACTATGACCATGTACGTGTAGTATTACAGCAGCAGGAGAAAGACAGACTGGTTCCTCCTGTTTCCAAAATCATAAAAATAGAGGAGTCTGCTGACATTTGGGAGATGGCAGTGACTGTGACCACAGGTCAAGTGGCAAAAGAATTACTGTACTACTACAGCCTTGGTCTGTATAAATGCAGTGAGACCCCAGTATCTGCTGGAGATTGGTTCCAAGCCTTCCCGTGGATAATGAAAACCGTGGATAAGAGAGAACGCCAAAAATGTCCCCAAAATGACTGTTTTGTGATAGTAACTTGCTTTACAGCTGCTGTTTTGCAACAGTAGCTTGCTTTACAGCTGCTGTTTGTGACGGTAGCTTGCTTTACAGCTGCTCTTTGTGACAGTAGCATGCTTTGCGGCTGCTGAATTATTTATTTTTTCCTCTGCCAACTGTGGATAACTGAATCAGTGGTTAATTAATCAATGGATACAGGAGTCCTACTGTATCTCCTCCACAATATATTTATTTATTTTGTACTAGTGTGGTTTCTCCCCCACCGCCAAGGATGTGTAATATCTACACGCATTTGCAAATCTGGAATGAAGCGTCTTTATTACATGGAAGAATTGGAGTAGAAATTGTTCCATTTGTTTCTTGAGATTTCCTACATAGGTTTATTGATACATTTTTGTTGTTGAAAGGTACAGGGACCATGCTATTCACGAGACAGAGCTGACTCAAGTATAACAATCTTGGCCTTATTAGTCAAGGTTATAAAACTGTGAACGAACGGGGGTGTGTGTTTGTGTCCCTCCTGGCCCAGATACTTGAACAAGGAGATCTTATTTCTGAAACAGAGAACTTTGGCTTAACTGTGGTTTAAAACATGGGCTTTACGAAAGCAACATGAAACTTGTGTTCCTCACTTGCCATTTCAAATATAATAGAAAAGTCTGATTTAAACAGACTTATCGTTTTTGTACAGCAAAATGTATGGGCTCAGGGTCCTCTCTAACTTGATAAAATATGGTTTATAAAGCCAGGAGCATTAGATCCAAATCAGCCGTTCTCAGGATGTTTCTGAATTGCAGTGAAATCTGTATTTTCTAAGGGAGGCGGTTTTGTGTTGATGTTCTTTTTAGGTAGCGAGAGTCATTGACCGCAAACTAAACACGACAGCTATGACAATAATAACACAGGACATTAAAGCACTATAAAAACTCTCTCCTGGGATAGCTTTTAGCTGGAATATTTTCCATGCATCCTCATTGATCCGGTGCTGAATCTTCACGAGGCACCAACAACACAGTACTATTAGGCCTATAAGAAATAAGCCTGCAAGGGAAAAAAAAGATTTTAAAAAGTGTCATGGTGGCATCTCTCCTAAATAATTTTGGAACTGGAGAAAATACAAAAAAATAATGCCAACATCCAAGTACCCAACGATTCCATGAGACTTTAAAGGCCGTGGTCACACCTGGGTTTTGATCCTGATCTTCTGAAGGTCCGGCTTTTCCTCTTCGTCCAATCACGTGATTTAAATGTGGGACAAGAGTTCTCACGTCAAAAGCTGTTTTTTTAATTTTAAAGTGCAGTTCAGCCCCCTTGGCCAGCAGGTGGCGCTAGCATTTGAAAAAAAAAACGGACCACTTGGCTGGGGGAAATTAAAACTTGTAGGACTAGAGCTTCCTGTTTCTCCGAAGGTGAAAAGCAATTAAAAAAACATAGCCCATCGGCCCCAGGAACAGCCGATCGGTGCTATGAAAAAAGAAAGAAAAAGAAACCCAGATAATCTGCATGGTCTCACGGCTTCTGCCTCCTTAAACGCTGGATTTTCAAAGTGAGGCAAAAATTTCCCTACCTCTTTGGTGAGTCACAGAAACCTCACTTAAGGGATCATTACCAGGTTTTATTTTTTTATTTTTTTTTTCAAAATGCCTGGTGGCATTTTTAGACACAGGTTATCTGGTAATTTAAACTGCTTTTAAAGGGACGTGGGACCGGGGCCTAAGAAAGAAGCTGAGGCAACAGTGTTGTTCGTGGAGGGGATGTTGGGCCCAAACATAGCTGATTAACCAGAGTCTTGGCAAGCATCAGATATCAGAGACATCTCTCATCCTGGACTAGAAACTATAGTCCCTGCGTCCAGACCTGGAAAGGGAGCATTATGTTTGCTTGCAAAGGTAGGATTCACATTTCACAAAGAGGATGTACCGGCACAGGCACTATTTTTGGAATGGGCTTCTGGAGAGCTGATGGGTGGTGGAGTCTCCTTCTTTGGAGGTTTTTAAGCAAAGGCTGGATGGCCATCTGTCGGGAGTCCTGTGATGGGGGTTTCTGCATAGCAGGGGGTTGGACTAGATGGCCCTGGAAGTCTCTTCCAACTCTATGATTCTATGATGGAACATTAGGCCAGAATTCGAGGCCAGAGTGTTTTCTTTAAGGGCTATGCATTTCTCAGTGAGGGGCAGACCCTGAAAAAAAGCAGTCGGACTCAGGTTGCATAAGAGGGTTGAGTTTAAAGAAACCCTTCTTCCTAGAGCAAGACATCCACAGATTCTTTTTTCCCTGGAGTCCTCAAAGACCTGCCACCGGCTTCCCTGGATTTCAGATACCTGAACCCTGAGTGAACACTCTTTGGCCCGGTCCCACGTCACTTTAAAAGCAGTTTAAATTACCAGATAACTCGTGTCTAAAAATGCCGTCCCCACGGCCACCGGGCTTTTTGAAAAAAAAAGAAAAGAAAAAGAAAACCCGGTAATGCTCCCTTAAGCGAGGTTTCTGTGACTCACCCAGGAGGTAGGGAAATTTTTGCCTCGCTTTGAAAATCCAGCTTTTAAGGAGGCAGACGCTGTGGGACCACACAGTTCTTTCTTTTTTCATAGCACCGACTGGCTGTTCCTGGGGCCGATGGGCTATGTTTTTTTAATTGCTTTTCACCTTTGGAGAAACAGGAAGCTCTATCCAGTCCTACATGTTTTCCTTTACCCCAGCTAAGTGGTCCGTTTTTTTTTCAAATGCTAGCGCCACCTGCTGGCCAAGGGGGCTGAACTGCACTTTTAAAAAAACAGCTTTTGACTGGGAACTCTTGTCCCACATTTAAATCAGGTGATGGGATGAAGAGAAAAAGCTGGACCTTCAGAAGATCAGGATCAAAACCCAGGTGTGACCACAGCCAGAAGAACCCTGGCCTTGAGGACCAAGGCCTGGCCTGATCAGGCTGAGGACCCACGACTGCCCTAAGATATTTTCCCATTTCTCAGTGGGAGCAAAAGGTAGCACAGGACAAATCATATTCTTTTGGTTCTCCTAGCTGGGAAACCAGAAAGCTTGCTTTGCATGCAAATACAACGGCTCAGTTGCAAAGTTCTGGCTAAATCACACCTGTGGTATAGTTCTTGCTTGCAGCTTTTAACAATGGCCTGCCTACAATGTATAGCTTTGCTTTCCGAGAATGAGTGTTTCTCAGTATATGAGAGGGTGGTAATGATTGATCATGATCAGGGGTCCTCAAAGTTTTCAAACAGTGGGGCCGGTCCACTATGCCCCAGACACCACTGGGGGCTGGACCACAGTAGGTGGGGGAGGGGGGGACCTTGCTGTAGCCCTCCCACTTTGAATGCCCCACTAGCCAGCATGATGATCATCTGGGTGGTAGTTGGTGGGAGTGGGAGAAGTGACATAGCCCACTGCTTTGAACTCCCTCAGCAATAGAAGCAGCTGTGGAGGCTGGCTTGCTCGCAAAGCAGGGGGTAGGTGGGGGGGGTTTGCAATGGTCCTGTGGGCCGGACTCAGGACCTTGGGGGGCCGCATCCAGCCCCGGGGCCTTAGGTTGAGGACCCCTGATCATGATGATAAGGAGGAGGAGGGGGAGAAAAAGGAGAAGATAGTGATGCAGGCATGATTTGTGCTCTATTTAATCTGCATACATGTTCATGGTGCTGTAAGCTGAAACAAGCATGCAAATTATGCAAATTATGCAAAATATGCAAATTACCTGACAGAATGTGCAGGAAAGTGACAATGGCTGTCTGGTTCTGTCCTAGCTTTTTGACTTCCACGAATCCCAGGAGAAAAGCCAGAAAGCCAGAGAGCAGGCTCATGAAGCAAACCGAGGTCATCACTGGCTCAATAATATTGTTGTCTTCATCACTAAATAAATAATATTTCCCTGTCGCGGTGAAAGAAAAATAAGATGGATTAAGGGTGTTACTGGGATTTCTATTAAATGACTTCTATTATATTTTATCTCATGGTAAGGGCAGAACAATTAATGCCCACGTTTATTGGTCTAGTAGGATTAAACATTGGTTGTTATCAAGCCTGTTGGACGAGTTATGGGCTGCTACTGAGGAAGTGAACACCTGCTGGCAGCTACTACCATACAGTGCCTGGCGTTTTGTTATGGAAGAATAAAACACATAAAAGTCTAAATATGCCCAGTGCTGGAGTGTTGCTCAAAATAACAATTGCCAATGTCAAATTTCCATTTCCTTTTCCTTTTTAAGCAAAAGCCCATTGTGACTGGCTTTTATTTTCATTTATTACATCGATTTACAGGGCAGCTCGTCTTAAAAGATAGCTGGATACACAAGCAAAATGTCACCCTTCCCACAATGAGTGTTGCTTCTAATCCAAGCAGATTTACCTGCATTTTTTTCACCTCCAGCTTTTCGAATGCTTGTGGCACCTATCCTAGCTTTATAAATCAAATACAGTAATCCCCCCCCTTTTGCGGTTCATATACTGCGGTCCCGGTATATCACGGGACCACAGTATATGAAAAAAAGCCCCCTGGGGTAAGCTGGAAACGCCTGTTTCCAGGCCTCCTGTACTTACCCCAGGCCTCGCGCTAGCTCAAATGGGCCTCCAATGGCTTCCCGCCCCAAAAGTGCTTTCTAGTCATCCGGAGGTCACTTTCAGTTTTCCGGAAGTCACTTCCGGTTCAGCGACAAGCACTTTGGGGGCATCCGACGGCCCCTTCAGGGCAGCGCGAGGCCTGGGGTAAGTACAAGAGGCCCCAAACAGTCCCCCCGGGTTCCTACCCAACCCTGCATCTGCATATTGTGAATTTTCAATTATCGCGGGTTGGGTTGGGTCTCTAACCCCCCGCGATAGGCGGGGTTTTGCTGTATAATAACCGTTGATGTGTGGAGCTGGAAGGGACATCCTGGCTGCCAGATGGGCGGTATAAAAATCCAATAAATAAATAAATAAAATAAAAACCACTGAGTTGAGGCCTTCTCAAGGAGACACAGGGGGGACATGAGCCACTGAGCTATCTGCAACCATTATCAATTATTTGGGACTCGCTCGTCTCTTTGAGCTTGGCGGCTTACAAAGGTGTGGCCACCGTTTCCTGTGCACGGAAATTCCGTATTCATCTTGGAAACATGGGGTCTTCTTACGTGAGTCTGTGGCGTTGGGATTCCACGGCTCATACACAGACACGTCGTAGGGCACGCCAAAGCTGAAGGTCACCAAGACGCTTGGGCGATGGAAGAAGGGTTGCAGCATTACGATCCACTTGAGCAAAGAGATGGCCACACAGAGGCCACCCAGGCTGAGGCACTGCATCAGAGTCGCGAGGAGAGAATAAATGGTGGACAAGGAGAGCTCTCCCAACTGCTGGTGGATGGAATGGTCTCTGCTTTCAAGCACCAAGTTCAAGATCTGCATAGATGGTGATGCGCTCTGACTAGGACCTGCAGTGTCCGTGTCGGGCCTGAGGGTCTGTCATGGGGGAAAAAAAGATTGAGACTTTTCACCTGCCTTGTTCTGAACCACCGGGCCTCTCATAAGGTGGCTGCTGTTGCTCACTGGGCCTATTTTCATAAGGAGTTAGTCATGTTAGGCCAGGGATGGAGAACCTTTTAGAGACCGAGTGCCCTAACTGTGATTCAAAACCCACTAATTATTTGCAAAGTGCCAATACAGCCATTTAACCTGAATGCAGGTGGCTGTGAAGGGGCGATATCGGGTGGCCACAGAAAGGGCTCCGAGTGCCACCTGTGCTTGCCAACACTACGTTAGGCTTTTGTAGAGAGGGTGGGGGGAAAGTCCCATGCCACCTTTATAAATAAGAAGTTTTATTCCACACAAAAGTACGTGCCGGTAGCCCACTATTTCAGAGTACGTGCGGGAAAGTGAGCTGCAATCCACAAATTTTTACACCAGATAAAATTTACTCATTTCCGAGGTGCCATAGAACTCTTTGCTGCTTTTGATGGCAGTTGCAGGCTTGTCATGGTATGTTTCCCCACATTATGCCACTTATCAAGGTCCCCTGTTCCATCAAAACTGCCCTCTGGCCTGCCATGTTTTTCCTGGACACCTGAACTGATAATTCCTTTTGAGCTCAATAAGTGTTCCCCCATGGACCTATAATCTGAAATTCTTCCAGACTTCCTTCTTCCCCAGTTCCAATGCAATGGTGGGACATATTGGTACCCAGCCAGACTTGATGCAGCCATGCACTTGATTTTATCTCTCTCTCTCTCTCTCTCTCTCTGTTATCTCTAAGTTCCCAACAAAGTGCTTGTTCTCTTCCCTGTTAGGTGTAGATGGAAACAAAAACTGAGCATGCGTAAACAGACCCCCACACCTTTGGTGGTCCTGCCTGCCTCTGGCTTGTTTTTGTACCCATGTAGGCCTGGGAACAGACTACATGGAAGAATATGTGGCTTCCCACAGACATGCTGCCCATGCCTGCTTTAATACTAGGGTTTGTCATGCTAGCTAGCCCATCTTGTTGCTAAAGTGGACACTGGCCCACAAAACAAGGGGACAAGCCTCCAGGAGCTTCAGTATGGGAGTGGATCATTCAAGCAGCTGTTGTTTACATGAGAAGAAATTTGTTGAACTTCCCGTTCAGACAGCCATTGGAAATACAGGAGCTCTGCCCTGCAGCCCTGCAGCCGCCGCCTTAACCCATCGCCCTGGTTTCTCAGTAAGGATTACCACTTTTTCAATGAAGAGGGAGCGTGGCTAGCCATCTTCTGGAAGATTTGCAAAGGGGAAGAGGACAGGATCTCGTGGAAAAAAATGGCAACGGATAAATTTAGCTGTGAGTGTAGGCTAGAAAAAAAAGAGTGAGAGCCCTCCAGAATGCTACTCTTGAAAATGTTACTGGGCATTTTTGACAACGGCAATTCCAAACTATAACCTTCCCAAGCACTGCAAAAAAGCAAATGCCCAGTGCAAAGTGGTGTGCTCACGTGTGTTTTTGCAATGCTTTTAGTACATAGGACTTTTGTTTGTTTGTGTTAGATATTAGTGAAATATATGTATTAGACAGGATGGTCTATATGTATTTGATATGCATTTAATTGATTTAAAGATGGAGTCTGTAAAAGTGCAAAGTCACAGTGACTCAATGTATAGTTTTTTTCTAATGGAGTACAGATGTTAAGAATTAACATAATGAATTTTGGCTGATGCAAGGGGTTGCAATAGCTATGAGGTAATGTCATTTATGATTGGACAGACACATGTATAAAACTGTTCTGTAAATCATTGTTCATTGGGCCTTCTGTGAGTAAAGACACCCACTTTGTTATGTAATACAGGTGTTTGTTTTTAAGAAAACTGTCTCTAGCTAACTGTTTATTCAGTAAGTATTTGCTTCCGCTGGCTGATCAAATAGCACAAAACTCACAGTTTGTTTGCAGCTGGCCCTTTCCTTGTCTTAAGGCACGGCAAATAAAGCGCGTCAAGAGTTTGCTTAAGAGCCTCGTGGCACAGTGGTTAAATGCCTGTACTGCGGGTAAAACTGTGCTCACGACCTGGGTTCAATCCCTGGTAGCAGGCTCAAGGTTCACTCAGCCTTCCATCCTTCCGAGGTCGGTTAAATGAGAACCCAGCTTGCTGGGGGGGGGGCAATGTGTAGCCTGCACAATGTAATTAAAATTGTAAACCGCCCAGAGACGACTTGTAGTGGTATGGGGCGGTATATAAGCAGAACACTTTAGATGTTCCTTGGCCCTCACCTGAAATTTGGGGTCGAGCAGGTCGCGAGACCTGGAGACCGGTTAGCCGCTTTCCCACCACATTCGGCCTTGATGCCAGGCCTACTGATAGAAGCTCCCATAGGGCTTGAGATGCTATGATTCTGGAGTACAGCGCCCAGAATCCCCCACCCAGTTTAGTGGTGGCCGAGGGATTGTGGGCGCTGGGGTCCAAAAATGTCACAATTTCCAAAGTGTTGCCTCCTAGGGCCACAGCTTGACAAAGCAGCTATGCTGGAAACGGCCTCCGTCCTAGGCCTCGCCTCTGGGCGTTGCCAAGCCTGCCTGGGGCCTCTGTGACACCTTCCCATCCCCATGGCTTCAGCTCAGGATTTGGACTAAAGATGCTCTCATCATCGACAACAGCTCAGTTTCCCACGCCAAGGCCTACAGCCAAGGCTCAAGGGGCTTCCCAATAATAAGGCCCCAGATAGTCCCAGGCCTGGCTCTGTCGGTGGGGTCTCCTGAGCAGGTCTCGCCTGGCATTGGCCTCATCCTTTAGCCCCGATCTCGCCTCACCTCGGGGACCAGCAGGCCACCCGGCTCATTGGGCACCATCTGGGACATGGTGGGTCACCCGCCTCCACACCCACACCCACACACGTCCTTGCCGGGTCAGGCGAGTGGGTGGGGGCGGAAGTTATGGCAGCCAGAGAACCTCCGTGACCGATGATGATGATGAGGGGAAAGGAACGGTTCTACTGGCGTCTCCGGTCATTCTATGCTTCCGTGCCTCTTCTGACCTATTGGCAAACCCATGAATCAGGAAGCTTCAAAAGATTATTGCCTCAGCAGGTCCTCCACGTGCAAGCCTGTGGCGTCGTTCCTTCAATCAGTCCTTTTCCTGTTTTGTTTTCCCTTTTCTGCTGCATTGTTTCATTCATTGGGTCTTTGTTTCTCGTGATGCACCCGAAGTATTGTAGCCTGAGTTTAATGCTTTTTTCTTCTCCTCCTCCTCCTCCTCCTCCTCGACATAATTCAGATCTAAAATGATCTAGCACCCCCTTGTTTATCAATTTGGCTATCTATGGTATTCATAAAGCATTCTTTCAATACATTTTAAATGGATTCCCCCCCTCCTGTTCACTTTTTTCATTGTTCAGCTTTCTATCCATACATAATAAACCGAAAGACTACAATAGGGATAATCTTGGTCTCCAGCAATACCACCTTACACTTGATTATATTTTAAAGTTCCCTCACAACTGCTGATTCATGTCTCCCTTATTTTTTGCCTGCCGTCTCTAGTTGGTTTGATGATGTAACCAAATAACAAAAAATCTTCAACAATTTTGATTCCTTCACTGTTAACAGTAAAATTATTTACTTCTCTAGTCGTGAATGTCAACATCTTAATTGAAACTGTATTTCTGCCTTTACAAGTACCGTACAGTAATTAAAAACTGAATCTTCATAACCACTAATCTCTTTAAACCACTGCTATTACACTGTTATGTGTCATCTGGTCATTTCTGATTTATGGTGAACTTATGAATGAGTATCCATCAAAATGCCCTGTCATTGACAGATCTGTTCAGTTTCGCAATCACAAGCCCCAGGCTTCCTTCGCTGAACGAATCCAACTCATATTGCTTTTCTTCATTTTCTGTTGTTAAAAAGGAACAACGGGAATTGGCATTTTAACCAGGAGTGTTACCAGGCACGACAGTAGTTCTGTAACCAGAAGAAGTGCATCTTTGAAGAGGAAAATATTTTTTGTTTATACTTACACAACCTTGCCTGAATCCACATTTGGCAAATTAACCCACTTTAGTTTTGTGGGTTAGCATGGCTTTCCCTGTTTGTCGACTCAGCTTGCGAACACTGAAAGATCTGTACGTTTGGAGAAGCAACATAAAAAACAAACATTTGCCTCAATTTGTGATCTGACCACCACCATAATGTCAAATATCTAAACAAGAAAATACAATATTCCAGCAGTGCCATAGGTACGTTTCATAGAGGTGTTTTTACTACCAAGTCCCTAAAGATGGTACCTTCCAGTTTTGGGTTATATACAAATAGGAGGATGAGGTGGGAAGGAAGCCTTAAAGGTTTGGTCAACTTAGACAGTTCATGAGGAGAGTTAATTGAAGGACCAACATGTAGCAAGCCTTATGATGAAAACACACATGTCACACTACAGATTGCTACCACTAGGACCATCAAAATCTCAGGCTGATCACCATTGGCCTCCATGGGCAGCCTAACATGCTAAGAAAAAATGTCATAGTGGACAGATAAGTGCAACAAAATATTGCAGCCCACAAAGTTTTTCTCCTTAGTCCTATCGAGATTTTTAGATACTCCTTTACAAGTCACCAGTCTTTTGCACACTATAGAGCATCCTGTCATAAGATATGTTAGAGTTAAGAACATAAGAAGAGCCCTGCTGGATCAGGCCAAAGGCCCATCTAGTCCAGCTTCCTGTATCTCACAGTGGCCCCACCAGATGCCTCTGGGAGCGCATGAGACTAGATCTCTGTCTGCTGATCCCACTCACCTGCATCTGGTTCTTGAAGTACCCCGGTGTTAAGCCCAGAGATTACACATCTCCATCATGGTTTGTAACCTGTGATGGATGTTTCCTCCAGGAATCTGTCCAATCCCCTTTTGTAGGCATCCAGGCCAGATGCCATCACCACATCCTGTGGCAAGGAGTTCCACAGACTAAGAACGCGCTGGGTGAAAAAATATTTTCTTTTCTCTGTTCTTACTCTCCCAGCCCTCCATTTGAGTGTATGTCCCGTAGTTCTGGTATTTTGTGAGAGGAAGAACATTCCTCTATCCACTTTACTCATGCCCTGCATTATTTTATAGATCCATGCTGAATCAGACGGAGGGCCTACTTTGGCAGGAGGCCATTTCAGTGGATCCAGGGGTCATTTTTCTTCTTCCCTGGCCATTAGCAGCCCACGTACACCCATCTGACTACTTTATTTCTGTCAAATTCTCGTGCTTGCAAATCCTTATCAACAAGGTGTTGAAAGAAATACTGGAAGATCAAAGAAATGTTTCATCTAATTTTGAATTTTTTGCTATTAATCTTTAGCAGATAGCTCTGGAGTTATGAAAGAGGGAGAAAAACATTGCTCTTCCCACTTTCTCTATGCTATGTGTAATTTTAGCACATTTTTCTTGTCCCTTCTTACCTGCCCTTTTTACTAAGCTAAACAACCCCAAACACTATAATCTACGTTTGCAGAGAAGTTGCCTGCATGAGCTGTCTTGAAGGTTCCCCTTGTACCTGAGCAAAAAAATCAGGTTGTTCCAAATCTGCTGGTACGTCTATATAAGGTACTGGGCAGCAATAGGACTGGATTATTTAAAAAAAAAAGAAGAGGGACTGCAGACTGCATGTAGAAGGCTCACTTTTGAATGCTCCTCTTCTTCTTCAAGTGCCATGTCCCCATAGAACATTGGCAATCAGTAGCCTGAACTGTTTTCTATTTAAAGCTATTTCTAAACAGAGCAGCTCTGCTCATTGTGGACCGAATGTTGTGGCTGTAGCCAGTATGCGTAGCCTGCATACTATAATCAAACTGTAAACCGCCCAGAGACTACGTGAAGTGGTATGGGGCGGTATACACGCAGAACACTGCTTTGCTTTGCTTTTCTACGCCCTGGACCATGCGTCCTGTCTATTTTTTTCTTGAAGGATAACCTGCAGCAGATGGTATATCTCATTGCGCATTATGTGTCCAAAATATTGCAATTTTCTTCTCTTTATGGTATTGAGGATTTCTAGCTTTTTATTCATGCATTGTAATACAGCCACATAGGTGACTCTGGCTGTCCAAGGTATCTTCAGAATTTGTCTAGCTTCCTGCATAATGTGTCTGTAAGGGTCCAAGTTTCAACACCATAGCGAAGAATACTGAGAGAAAGTATGTTATATACTAAATAAATCTACCAGTGCATGGAAGGACAACATGGTAGGCAGTGGGTGAGTGATAGCTTTTATTCTTAATGCATTACAGGTATTTGGTATTTTTGGGGAATTATACAGAAAAGCACTGCAAAATCTCTCTCCCCCCCTCAAGCTGCCTGAAATGGAATAATTCAGAATCTGACTACCTTCTTACTTTTATTCATGTGTAAAACTAGCTCTACTGAAGATCCTTGTCTTTCCAAATGAAAAGCACCCCATAAACAGTATGATGCAGCCTAACCTCCCAGCAATCGGAAGTGCATTTGATGAGGCTTCACATTGGTTAATCTCTCTGCTATCACGGGCAGAATGCAAAGGAAGTTGTCGAGTTGCTGCCACAAACAAAACTCTTTCCTCCCGTGTCCTTGCTGGAATCAGTCAAGCAGCTCTCTAAGAAATATGAAAGATGGCAAAACTATGTATATGGTTTAAGGGAGGAAAAGAGCCAACGGCCGAATGCCCAACAAACAAGGGTAACAGTGTGAACGTGTGTACCAATGCAAACATGAGGGCAGCAGGTCTCCTATCTGAAGTTGTTGTAATCATGGGCTGACTTCTGGCAAATATATTAACAAGTCATGTCCAGAAGGTCCTTCGGTGACTGGAAAAAAAGCATATATCCCTAGATATTTATTTTATTTTTGGCATTACAAAACATGGGGAGACTTAACCCAACTCTGCTTTATTTCCCTGCAGCACACTCCAAGGTTTGCTTCTCACGCCACCCCCTTAGTGGCGAATCTGGCCTCGGGTTCTAGGTTGATAAGAGAATTGCTTTGTTGAGCCAGTTCCGTAATAGACACACGTCCTCGCCGGCGAATAAACTCAGCCACCGCCGTCATCTCCTCTGGCGTGATATAGATGAATTTGCCCCGGTCGTCGATGACACCTAGGGGGACAAAAACGACAAATGGGAATCGAATGCCACAGGTGGTGGTGAATTAATCCAGTTGCCTAACTAGGAGTTCCTAATCAGTCAGTCTGATTGGGAAGGTTTATACTAGGTTATAAGATATCAGGGCTTCAACTGTTAATTTATTTATTGGTGCGATTAGGACTCTCAGTGCCATTTTAAGTGTCCCAGTTATTAACAAAGGGAGGGAATTTACTCTTAGTCGGCAGGTTCACCAGGATCACTTTATCTCTGCCTGTCAAAGTGCAACCTCAACAAGGGATGTTCTGTGAGAATGACAAGCAATGCCACAGTCATCATTAATTCACTGTTCAAAATGCATGTGACTGATACTCGAAATAGAAACTGGTCAACTGCTCTGATGAATGCATATCAAATATTTCGGAAAAACCACTTTTAACATAACACAGGCTAAAATTTCTTAATTTACTAAGAGGAATCTTGCTGGATTAGATACGAGCTTCCTCTGAGTGAAGGACCCTGTTTTCAGCTTTGACCACTCACTGAGAAGCTACTGGGATCGGTCACAGGGCATTCATTCTTCTGCTGCTAAGCCCTTCACAAAGACACCCAGCTGGTCTGAGTTTCTTCATTACATTTCTCTCCTGTTGTTTTGTCAAAGAGCTGAAGGGGACACCCACAGAATCATGGACCTGGAAGGGGACCCATGGGTCATCAAGACCAGCTGCTTGCGGAAGCAATAAATCCACCGCTAAAGCCATGCTCTTAGGTGGCTTTAATTAAATCTCCAGGGCAGGTTGTTCCACCGTCATACAGTTCTTCTTGTGAGAAATGTCTTCCTAATGCCTTCTTGAGATTGCCTCGCTTGCAATTGGAATCAGGGTTCCTTCCAGTCCTACCTGTGTAGCTGAAGAAAACAAGTTCACTCCCTCTTCCACGTGGTACCTTTCAAATACAGTGGTACCTTGTATAAAGGAATTAATTCGTTCCAAATGAAATTATGTTAAGCAAATTTTCCTTTATACAAGTTTCCCATAGGAATGCATTGAAAACAGAGTAATCCCTAATAGTGACCATTTTTATGTTGTACGGATTCGCTCCATAGGCAATTCTGTTAAGCAAATTTCCCCTATCTTTGGAATTTTTTATGTTGTACAGATTTTATGTTATACAAACCATCTGTTATATGAGGGTCCACTGTACAGTATTTTAAGGCTATTGGGTCACCTCTCGACCATCTGTCCTCTAGACTCAACATGGCCGCTTCCCTTAACCCTTCTTCACACAGCTTGGTTTCTAGACCTTTTGTCTGCTTGCGTGCCCAAAGCTCTCCCATTTTGCTTCTCATCATCAAAACACCCTTGCAAGTTTGGTTAGGATAGGAGTCTGTTTCTGAATCAAAGTCACATTGTATGCTTCAGGTCTGCGGAGTGGGAGCCTAAACGTAGATCTTTGTTGTAGTCCTAGCCCCAGCCAGTATGCCTAAGAAACAACACACTTTGGAGAAGCTTGTTTTTCCCTTCAAGACAACCATCTGCCCCTCCAAGTAACAGGGGGCCCAGGTATACCTGGGGGGGGAGGGCAGGAAGGTGACATGGCTCTAGGCAATTTTTGCCACACCAAAGCCAACAAATGCAACTCTTTCATGCAACTTTTTCATTTTCTTAAAATGAGCCCATCTGTAATTATTTGCACCTAAATGGCCAACATTTCACAATGCGGGAATGCTATAAAACAGAACTGCAGCTTAGTAACACTGAATAATATATATATATAAAAGAAGATGTTTAAGAAGTGCAGATATTGTCGTTCAGGCTTCTGATTCAATCTAAAACAATGCCGTCAAGTGCTACCATGTTTTCACACTTACCTGTTAGTGCTCCATCTGCCATCAGATCTTGTACTCTATCAATGGCATCCTGTTGAAGGAAAAATAAAGGAAATAAGCAGAAGACTTCGTATTTCCAGGTGTTTTGGCAGGTTTTCAGACAACACACCAATATTTCCTTCCAGGCCTGACAAGCTGCATACTTGAGGGTACATTTGAATTGCAAAACACTGTACTGTCTGGTTTTGTTTTCTGATACATTTCTCTTATTTTTTAAAAAAAATTGTTTTGAGTTATCATGTACTTGTTATGGTTTGTTTCTTTAGTTCAGTGCACTAATAGGGCGGTATATAAATGAATGAAACAAATGAAATAAATAAATTCTGAAAGCTCAAAGTCAGCCACAAAAGAAATTTCCTTTGTTTAAGAAGCTCCCTTCAACAAACCTGCTTATTAAGCACCATCTGCACTAGGCAACCAGAGCAGCTCTCCAGTATTTCATGAGCAGTCTTTGCAATCCCAGTTCAGAGAAACTGGGGCTTGAACCTGCAACCATCTGCTTGAAAATCATGTTTTCTACTACTGAGCGTAGGGCTAAGAGATCGAGCAATCTTCTACATGTCTTGAGAGGTTTTCTCACCAAGAATTTTCCTCATCACCTCCATCAGGTGGCATCCTGAAGTGCCTGGTATACAAAAGGACTCTCCTTTGGGCATCTGCTAAGAGTCTTCAATTTTTCATTCAAAATATTTTCACCCTGGCTTTCTCCTTAAGAAGGACCCAAGGTGGTTTACATCATTAAAAGACAACATTTAAACCTAAAGAGAGAAAGTATAAAGCAAAGCAAAGTGTTCTGCTTATATACCGCTCCATACCACTACAAGTAGTCTCTGGGCGGTTTACAATTTTAATTACAGCGTGCAGGCTACACATTGCCCCCCCCCCAGCAAGCTGGGTACTCATTTTACCGACCTCGGAAGGATGGAAGGCTGAGTGAACCTTGAGCCTGCTACCGGGGATTGAACCCAGGTCGTGAGCACAGTTTTACCTGCAGTACAGGCATTTAACCACTGCGCCACGAGGCTCTACAAATACAAAAAAAAATGATGAAACAAATACCGCACTAAAATGGTAAATGAAAACAACCCCAAGAACACATTCAAAGAAGTAAGGCACAATCATCCATTTGAACAACCCTCCCTACTGCAGAGAAGGGCAACCAGTGGCTCACGGACCATACCTAATTCCTGACATGGATGCATCCTTTAAGTAAAGTTTTACTTTAAGTAAAACTTAAGGTCCCACAATGTCATTTGGTTGAATATTTGCCCAGTTGCCTGGATCTCCTTACTGGCTCCTTCCCCTCCCCCGCTAGGTCTTCCGTTCCTCCTTGCCATGACAGGATAAAAATAAGGGAGAATAGCAGGGTCTGTTCATACAGAAGGGGGCTCACCTCGACCCCCATTGTCCAGCCTCCATCCTTTAAACCCAAAGTTTTCCCTTTCCCTTTTAATCTTTCAGGGCATCACTAAACTCATAATGTGATGTTTAGTGATGAAATCTCTTCTTCAGAGCTGGCTGACAGAAAAGTCTAGGCTAGTAGTGGCGAAGCTTTTAGAGACCGAGTGCCCAAACTGCAATTCAAAACCCACTATTTTTTTTCCACAAAGTGCCAATACAGCAATTTAAACTGAAAAGAGGTGGCTGTGAAGGGGCGATGTCAGGTGTCCACAGAAAGGGCTCCGAGTGCCACCTTGGGCACCCGTGCCATAGGTTCGCCAACACTGGTCTAGGCCATTTTCATACAAAGAAGAAGGCAGTGTTTATCTTACGTATCAGGGTAAATTAAAGGTGGCATGTAGGTGCCTCCAAAGCCAGCCAGCCAGCCAGCCAACCAACCAACCAACCAACCAACCAACCAACCAAAGCAGCATTGCACCAAATGTTGCATTTAGGAGCTCTTTCCCAAAGCTTTGTTATCATTCCTTGGCAAGCCTTTGCTCACTGTGCTGGATGCCTCCTGTTCACAAGGATAGGTCAGCCTGGTGACATCCCTTAATGTTTGTTGAGTGCCCCAACAGGTGGGAAGCGAGCCATTCAAGGGGGCATGCCATTTTGCAGCAGCCGCCTGGTGTCACCCATAAGATCGCTCATTCGGCCAGGCAAATACACACCTGAGTCCTGATGCCCAAATGGGAGGCCAGGTCTTCCAAGAGAACAACCTTTGAACTCTGTGAGAAAGAGAGAAAAGCCAGCATCAATGCCAGTCCTTTGGGTGCCTTAATTTGATACTTACCCTGTGCTGTCAAGTCAATTCTGACTTATGGGACCCTCTCCAGGGTGTTCCAAACAGAGGCTACTTAAAAGTGGTTTCCCATTTCCTTCTCTTGGAGACAGTTTGGAACCGAGCAACTTGTCCAAGGCTACACAGGTTGTCTCTATTCACAGAAGGTACAAAGAAGTGGAGAATCAGCTCCCAGCCGCTGGCTCTGCGGCCAGTAAGCTATGCTAACTGCACTGAATGCAAAGGCCTGCAAAATAACTTCATTGTTGCAATAATTCATAATTATAATATTGGTAGTAGAATAATAATAATAACCTCTATTGTCAGTGTACAACCTGCGTAGAGCAAAATTGACTGAGCCTCCCTCCCTCCCCACCAAACACCATCCCACTAAAAAGCCATTCAATCTCATTTCACTCTGTGTGCTTGCTGCACAACTCACCGGCCCCACGAGTCTATCACGTCTCATTCAACAGTCTAACAGCCCACGGATAAAAACTACAGTATTTTTAGCCTGTTGGTACGGCTTGCTATACTTCTGTATCTCCTACCCGAGGGTAGGAGAGTAGAGACGTGCTGACCAGGGTGTGACCAGCGGTCTCTGGCGATGTCATCCAGTGGACTCAGGGGACAGCTCATGATGTTTTGTGTTGTGTTCACTACCCTCTGTAAAGTCTTTCAGTCTGCAGCTGTCAAACCAGCATACCAGACTGTAATGCAGTATGTGAGGACACTTTTTATTGTTGACTGGTAGAAGGTCATCAATTGCTTTTCCACGTTGTTCTTCCACAAGAGCCTGAGGAAATGCAATCTCTGTTGAGCCTTCCTGGCCACCTGGATTGTATTAATTTTCCAGGTAAGATCTTCACTAAAATGAACTCTCAGGAATTTAAAGGAGGGAACTCTCTCCACCCAGCCTCCCATGATGTACAGTGGGGCAAGTTCCTCTCTTTTTCTCCGGAAGTCCAACACCTTCTCCTTTGTTTTGCTGATATTTAGGTGCAAATTATTTTCTAGGCACCATGAGGATAATTTTTGAACCTCCCCCATGTATACTGATTCGCCTCCATCTGTAATAAGACCCATTATGATAGTATCATCTGCAAACTTAATGATTACAGTGGATGGGTCAGATTGTACACAGCCATATGTATACAATGAATACAGATAGGGACTAAGCACACAGTCTGTGGGAAGCCAGTGCTAAGCTTCCAATCCTCACTGTTTGAGACCAATCCCTCAGAAAATCTTTAATCCAGTCACAGATGGTAGGAGAAAGGTCCAAGTCAGTCAGCTTTTTTTAAATAAGGATGCTCAGAAGAATGGTATTGCCATAGTCAATAAACAGCATCCTGACATAGTTACCAGGTTTCTCCAGATGACTAGCTGCAAGAGGAAAGGCGGTAGCTGTAGCATCATCTGTTGACCTGAGAGACTGTGGACCTGTAGGATTTATGCTGCATTGCAATAAAATCCCCAGATCCTAAAATGCTACCTGTGCAGTGGAACCTGATGAAATACGATGACGTATGGATATACATGCAGAAATCTACATCACAAGGACTGCAGACCTTGGATTTCAACACCTTAACTGAAGTGTGTGCATGTATTTATTTTATTTTATTTTATTTATTAAACTCTTATACCACACCATCTGGCAACAAAGGCCACATAATATATTAAAAATTACAATACAATACAAGAAACAAAGTAACAACACTAAGACAATCAAGATCAATACAAGGAGAAATAGACCAGAATACAAAAGAGAGAAAATGAGCAGTGAGAATATAACGGCTAAAACTAATCAAGTGTAATCAAGGTGGAGTTGATTTTTAGTGACCATAAGGTTTTCCAGGTGAGGTATTTCAGAAGTGGTTTATGCCACTTCTACTCCCCCCAGGGTGTTCCCATGGCTGAGTGGGGATTTGAACTCTGTTCTGCAGAGTGCCTAGTCCAGTGGTGCAAACCTTCGGCATTCCAGATGTTTCAGAGCACAACTCCCACAGTCTTTTGACATTGGCAGTCTAGGCTCGGAATTCTGGAAGTTGTGGTCCAAAACATCTGGAGTGCCGAAGGTTCGCCTCCACTGACCTAGTCCATCCCTTTATCCACTACACCACACTGGAATAGTGGAGGGAAATACTGATATTAAAAAATCTGTTGCTAAAATCTAAAACTAATCTCATGCACATAATATAGTGATCTACCAACAGATTCCAAGTTAATAATTCCTGGTCTTTGAAAAGAAGTGTTTGCCAAGGATATCACCTGAAAATACTGCAAAAGTACAGCACAGCTTTGAAGAACAGTAATAAAGATTCTGAAAGCTTTGTTTCCGCAAGAACTAACCCTCAGATCTGACGACCCGTCTCCTTAGCTTTGTGCTTTTTTACAATATTGTCATTTAAGCATACACCCCCATCTGCTCACAGCAGTTAGGGTAATGTAGTCAAGAAAGAAGATAATGATGGCAAAGAATACCTTAAGAAAGAAACGTGGGAATTAATTAAGTTGGTTTAAATTGACATCTTATCAAGGTACAGTAGATAAACATCACATCGTCTCGGAAATTAGGAAGCTGGTGGTTAATTATTTATTGGATGCCCCACTGCGGCTGGTTTCTAAGAAGGATGCCTTTCGTAAGGAAGATTAAAAATCACTATTTAAGTTACAAAGGTATGATTTGGCCTCATATGTTGTGATTCCTTCTGCAACCGGAGCAGAGAACCTACGTCTCTCTGCTTATCTCCACGTTGAGTGAGAAAGCAAGAGAACAAGAACACAGGGACCTCAGTGCAGTCTGGCAAATTCTACCTCCAGCCACTAACAAATTCCTACCTTCTCTGCCCATCTTTTCCTGTGCATCAGTGGCGCATTGCTCACAAAATATGTGCAGTACTGGAAAAGCATCTGGAAGTTGAGTCATGGCAACTGGACTTCTTTTCATTGCTCATCCAAACAGCTTTGTCAGTCTGAGGAAAGCTAGTTGTGAGTCCTCCATTTTATAGTTTACTTTGAGCTCATGCCACCCTGGTCTGAAATAGGCTCTAATATATATATATATGTATGTCCAATGCAGTGAGAAATGTGCAGACCTCTACAATGGAGAAATTAAGCAGCCATGAAACAGAAGGATGGCCCAACATAGGAGGGGCAACAGCTCAGGACCAGAATCAGCAGTACACCTCCATTTGAAGGACAAAGGGCACTCTTTCAAAGATGAGGCTGCACACATATTAGACAAAGAAGATAGGTGGTTTGAGAGAAGAGTCAGGGAAGCCATTCATGTGAGCATTGAAACCCCCTCTCTCAACAGAGGTGGGGGCCTCAGGCACAGTCTATCTGCCACTTATCAGGCTGTGATTTCAGCAATACCTAGAAAAATAAAAAATACTTCATGCCTTCACCACCAAGTCCATAGCTAGCGACCCATACTTTATGGGTTTCAGCACCTTAGGCCATTGTTCACCTAAAGGGGTTTTGAGACTATTGTCTACCTAACAAGCCTATTCAGGCCATTGCTCTTATGAGCCTATTTCAGACCTGGGTAACAAGTGGTCAAGGTAAAAAGGTAAAGGTTCCCCCTGCACATGCGTGCTAGTCATGTCCGACTCTAGGGGTGGTGCTCATCTCCGTATTCAAGCTGACAATCAATTTTGTTCTGGAGGGGTGGATAATGACTGTAAATAAGAAGAGTGGTCCTGTTGGTGAAGGGGTGCACTGCTGTTGATGTTTTGTCTTTTTTTGTAATTTGTATTGTGTATTTTTTTTTGTTTTCTGTATAAAATAAATTTAGTAAAAATTTAATAAAAAATAAATAAAAGAGAGGAAAAACAAGTGCATCTTATAGAGTGAAAAATACAGTAATTATGGTTGGCGGGCAATTAATGATTTCCAAGATTAGCAATAATGCCCACTTCTAGTCAAAATCCAATTCCCCCATAACTATTTACATTGTCCCCTGACGTTTCCAGGATTTCCAAATCATAGACATGTGGCAACCTTGTCAAACATTGCTTTAAAATTACATCCCATTCTAAAATAAAAATTTAGGTATGTAGGCTACACAGTGTCCCCACCCCCGTGAGCTGGGGTATTCAATTCATCAACTGTGAAAGAATAGAAGGCTGAGTCAACTTTGAACCAGCTACTTGAGCCTGGAATCAAGCTCAGATCATGAGCAGAGTTTTCACTGCATCACTGCAGTTTTAACCACTATACTGCAAGACTCCCTGTAAACCCACCCACCCCAAACAAAATACCTTCAAGGGACTTTTAAACTGCAGTAGAAAACAGCATCATGGGAAAATAAATTACTGTAATCCAAATCTCATTCGAAAATGTCACCCGAGTTTCCTAGTTATGAAGTCAGATACAGCCAAGCTAGAGAACTGAGTATGATGGACTGAACATATCAAAATGGAACCAGTCCATGAAAACCAGTTCTCAGAGCTTGAAACTGCCAAAAGTCTGCACATCTTCTTCTAAAAAGATTTGGGGTAAAACACGAATGGGCCACTCCTGCAGATTTCATGCAGGAAGTGGCAACTTTGCAAAGGCTGATCCCACCGTACTGGAAGGCCCAAATCAATCCAGCAACACCCTGCATACCGTAAAGAAACGGAAGCCTAGGAACCTTTTAGCCAGCCACCAATCCTGATATTGCAGTGTGATAATTATATATTTATCCTTTTAAAAGGAAAAAAAAGCACAAAGTGTTCTGTTTATATACCGCCCCACAGTGCTTCAAGCACTCTCTGGACGGATTACAGTTTAATTATGCAGGCTACACATTGCCCCCCCCCCCCAGCAAGCTGGGTACTCATTTTACCAACCTCGGAAGGATGGAAGGCTGAGTCAACCACGAGCCGGCTACCTGGGATTGAACCTCAGGCCGTGAGCACAGTTTTAGCTGCAGTACAGGCATTTAGCCACCGCGCCACGAGGCTCCTTGTTATATTTATTTAGTTACTTTTTTGTCCACAGATCTGGCTACTAAGGCCACTCTGGGTGGATCACAATAGACAATAATCTTCATCAACAAAGCAAATAAATAACATCAAATAATAAAGAAAAATAAAACATTATACATTACTTGTAAACTTTACCAATTTAAAAATGACACATAGAAATAACAATACAGTAAATGAAATCAGTCAGATGGCGGATTCATTAGCTTAAGGGTTGGTCAATGAGTGGTGCTCTAACCCTCTTTTGAGCTCAAAGGCGGTTGCTTTTATACCGTGTTCTGCAATTACAGTTGTACCGTGACAGCATTGTTCGCGGTCACGTGGTTTTGTCCCTGTTCAGTCCCTGTTTCCGTTTGCTCATGGGCGGTATTATTTGTCTCGCGACAACTGTTACTTCACAGTCTTGTTCTGTGAGAAATTCTGAATTTTGTCTTGCTTTCTTAACCCTTTTAAAAAAATATCGTAAATAAAACTTTTTCGATATTTCGATTTACTGGTCTTCCGGGATTTACACATCAGTGCTACAGAATTTTCAGTCTTTCTTTAATAAACATTTGCGCTGCATAGTGTTTCCCATAGGAAACTTACAGTTGAATGCCACTTCAGTCGCTGACCACTAGGTGGACATTGGTTGTTGCGTGACAGTTGGTACCACACAGTCCCTTGTCTCGGAACAGGAACCATGAACCAATCATGACAAGAGAATTCCCCAGCCCAGGGGCAGGTACGGCTTGTCACACCTGTTCCCGGTTCCAGGGGCGTGGCCAGGACAACTTTTTGCTGTCGCAATATGGATGTGAAGTTTTTTTTTTTGTATCAGTTCCAAGCGGGACAGCAAGGAGGGACGAACGGGACGTGAAGTAACCTCCTATGTCCTGCCTAAAGAACCATGTGCTTCACAATCTCTTAAAAACTAGACAGGGAAGTGGGGGAATAGGTGGATATCAAGAGAGGAGCTGATTCCACAAGACAGTGACACCACTGAGAAGGCCAGGTTTCTGGGTTTTTCTTTTCTTTTCTTTTGTTTTAGTCATAGTTCATTGTATTTAGGGACTTGTATGTTAGTGCTGCCACTTTTTGTTATTAAATTTGTATTTTTCAAAACATAAGGGGATAACTGGGGGAACCGGTATTGGGTAGGGCTTCTAAGGGTAAAAAACAGGGAGAGCTCAAGAGGCATGTTTACAATACCTGTACAGTATCCCCATTGTGTTGTCAAAGGCTTTCATGGCTGGGATATGATAGTTGTTGTGAGTTTTTCAGGCTGTTTGGCACAGCAGCTATCAGTATCCCCATTATTTTGACAATAATAACTGCATATCTATTATGCTATTGGAGCTATCTAGTTACTGTACAACACAGTCTCATAATAACCACTGTGGAGTGGTTTCCAGCTATCTCCTGCCTTCTCTAAGTCTTTCAACAGTTCCGATCATATATCCATCTCTGCTGTTTCGAAGAATTTTTCCAACAGCAACAGCCAATCTGGTATTTCTGCAGATATCTGATATTTATTAGCATCTATAATTCTTGCTATGGTTGTCATGTGCATTAATAATATTTTCATGTTAACATCCTTAATTTCTGGCATGATATTTAACAAAAACATTTCAGGTTCAAATCGTATAATATAACCAAACAGTGTGTGCACTGTGTAATGTGCCTTTATTCAATTATTGCGGTCACCTCAACGCTGGCAGGGAAATAAAAAGGGAGCCAGGGTAAGGCGGCCACAGTTGGTGAAACATGCTGGTGTATATTTAATCCATTCAATGGTCCTGCTGCCGTGCTCTGGACCTAATGATGACTCCATACACACACATGCACACTGAATTTGCGCAGAGAAGCCTCTAACCAACAGACAGCAGAGGACGGGAAGAGCACCACCCTTTGCTGTACATAACGACCTGAAACGCACAGAGCTGAAGCTAGAGGGTCTGGTGGTTTGAGGAGGAAGGGCCTGATGTCTGCAGCCACCAGCACCTTTGCAGTCTGAAACACACAGACACCTACTTCTAATCTCAAAGCCAGCCAGCCAGCCACGGAAGATGACAAGGAGAAGGCCCGTTATGTGGCTTTCGTGGTTTAATGGGGCTTTTGGCAGCCACGCCGCAACTCCCCCCCCCCCGGCCAAAGGTACAGATGTGTCAGGTGGGAGAAGTTTTAAGTGGGCTGCGACTTAAAATAAGTTAACCTTTAAAAAAAACCCACCATATATCAAGCTCCTCTACTGGTCACACAATGGCTTAAAAAAAAGAAAAGAAAAAAAAAGACCAGTGTTGCCAGTGCACCAAAATAGGACCCAAAATAGCTGTTTAACAATAGGAATAGGAATCGTTATTGTCAGTGTCCCCTTGAAGGAACAACGAAATTTCACGGAAGCTATTTTCAACCCATATAAAACATTCCACGTAGATTTAAAAACAGCCACAACACATAAAATATAACATACAAAATAGGCTGACTTCAAAGCCCAGAATTTCCATTTAAGGCCATTATCCTGTTTCCCTGAAAATAAGACCTCCCCCCAAAAAATAAGCCCTAACAGGATTTCTATGCATTTGTTGAATATAAGCCCTACCCTGATAATAAGACCTAGTGATGGGTGTGGCTATGGTTGTGTGCAGGGCTGACATTCAAGCATATTATAGTTAGTAAAATAAGACATCCCCTGAAAATAAGCCATAGTGTGTCTTCTTGAGAAAAAATAAATGTAAGACAGTGTCTTGTTTTTGGGGAAACACGGTATTGATCTAAAAAAGCAGCTATTTTTGAGACGGTTTGTTCTCGCCCTCAGTACTCTATATCTCTGTCCCGATGGCAGCAACTCGAAGAGGCGATGGCCAGGATGTGACGGATCTCTTAATATATCTAACGCTTTACAGTGGCACCTGGTAGTATAAATTTGTTCTAGGGTGGGGAGTGAACAGCCCACAATACTCTCCGCAATTTTTATGATTCTATGCAACACTGTCCTATCCCGATGGGTACAACTTCGATACCACTCACATAACCTGTAAGTAAGCACACTCTCAATAGCACAATGATAAAAGGCCAGCAGCAGCTTTTGCAGAAGATGGTTTTTCCTTAAAGTTCTCAGGAAAAATAGTCTCTGCTGAGCCTTCTTTGCAAGCCCCCTTGTGTTGACACTCCAGGACAGATCCTCCTGTAACTCAATGCCCCCAAATTTAAAACCTGTAACCCTCTCCACACCAGTCCCATCAATCACCAGTGGTTGAATATCAGTTTTCTGCCTCCTAAAATCCACCACAAGCTCCTTTGTTTTCTTTATGTTTAGGTGCAAGTTATTAATTCTACACCACTTGGTACAAGCACTGAGCCTTTGGTTTCTCTTGGGCTGTATGGGAGAGACTGTTTCAAACCCTCCACGGGGTGATTCAGATCTTTAAGTTTGAAACTTGAAGGGTAAAGAACAGGGAAAGGAAACTGTATTTAAGGCTTGTATGACCTTTAGGTTGTAAAATGTGTTCTGAGGAAGGAGCCCAATAGGTACACACAGAAAACACCAATCTCAGATCCTTTCTCTGCAAAGCAAAAAACATAAAGGGTGGGACACGATGGATATGAAGCAAATATCATCCTTCCTATGTTAAGCACATGTTCGTCCTACATAATCTTCTATGCAAAGAACACCACCACCCCAACCAGGAAACCCTGAAGGATATAGTGACTAATGTAATGAATTCTAAGGAAATGAAACATCCCCTTTTAACGGATCCTTTACTTTACTTTATTTACAATTTATGTACCGCCAGCTTGTATAAACAACTCAAGGCAGTGCACAAAGTCAAAACACAAAATGAATAATAAAAATACACAACAAACAGCAACACAAACCTGTCTCTTGTTTTCTCTCTCTCACACACACATTATTCTTCTGATCAGTCACTTACTCCTTCTCTGCTTTCAGTGTGTCTCTGTCTCTATGTGCGAAGCCTGCAGCCTCTAAAACATGAACTACATCAACACCCACATATAGTCTGTCTGCCTGGGGTTTCTTTCTTTCTTACTCTCAAAACTAATGACAATTTCTCTTCATTTGCTCTTGTCTTTAGCTAGATTGCCTGCTTTGAACACCCAACCACCTTGAACACGATACAAGTTACCTAACTAAAATCCTTTGGGGTGACTTGTTTAAAAATTTGGGGGGCTTTAGATAAATTGGATTCCTTACGGGTGGAACAGAAATGCTCCAGTCCAAACAGATGGATTTAGTGATTCATACAAGGGTGGAGGAACCAGCACCGAAAACAGCTTCCTTTGCGTTTGATGGCTCCAAGAAGGCTACACATCTGAACAAAACCAATGTAAGCACCGTTCCACAGCGGATGTATTATTCTACTTCATCTGCATCATCTCCGTGCAGCTTGTCTTTTATTTGCCCACCGCATCCCCATTGCCAGCCGCAAGTAGTTGAAACCTTAAATTCTGGCTGTCTCCAATCCTGGCACACTATGGATGCACACACTCAGTGCTCATTTACTAAGGTGATCTCAGCGCTCAAAGTGGCATCATTTGGTACAAGGTGCATGCTGTACAGCAGTGTTTTTCAACCACTGTTCCGCGGCACACTAGTGTGCCGCGAGATGTTGCCTGGTGTGCCGTTGGAAAAATTGAAAAATTCGAAAGATTTAAAAAAAATGTCGAATTTTCGCCCACTAGGCGGGCACTGGACTGTGTCCTGGGTATGAAGGAGTGGGGTTTTTGACCCCACCCTCGGCCAGCAGGGGCGCCAATTGGCGCTCCTCAGGGGGACACCCTCCACTTTTCTGATGTCCGGGCTGTGATTGGTCAAGACTCCAGCCTGGACCTATCACAGAAGACATCATCTTCCGACTTCCTTCCCGCCCGAGCACAGTGTGCGCAGCAGCGGAGAGAAGAAGACGTCGCGACTCGAGTCACCAAAAGGAACCGATGCAGGAGGAGACGGACGGAGACCAGGACTCTAATGGTGGTGTGCCTCGTGATTTTTTTCATGAAACAAGTGTGCCTTTGCCCAAAAAAGGTGTACAGTGTCTGCTCCAGGAGTGCAGCCCAGAAATGTTTCTGCACAGGAACAAAGGTGGTTGAAGGCATAACATCAAAAGCACAGCCGGGGGAATGCCGCCTACCATGACCGACTTCTGTACCGAACACCAGCATCTGCTTTACAGATGCAGCTTATACCTGACACAGCACTTGGTATTTATTCAGGCATAGGAGGACAGTTCAATCGACTCCTTAACAATCCACAGCACCAAAAGAGTGCATTTTTTTTTTTAAAAAAGAAGCAAATAGGAAAAGAGTAGAAGAAGGGAGATAAGCATACCTTGATGTATTCGAGAAGTTCTGTTAGAAAGCTACGGGACTGGGCACAAGAAGAGAAACAATTATTAGCTGAAAACAGGAAAATGTGCAAGAAACTAATACTCTGCAATTGCAATAAATCAACAGATTAGACTATCCTGTCTGTAAATCCACTCAGGGACAAGATATAACAACACAGATTCTCATAATTAGGTACATGGCAGTTGCAGACTGGTGACTGTTAGCCGTTAAAAAATATCCTGCAATCCAGTCATCAGGTTCTTGTAATTTATTTTGGAAAATTTGAAAAGGTTCCATCCTTTGGTGAAAGCTATGGTAAGACCCATTGTATCTACATGCTATGAAGTGTTCCCAAATAATTCCTTGACCCAAGTAATCCCTTGATCAAACACAAAGCTGGACTTGTGTGAAAAGATTACACATTTAGAAAGACAGATAGACGTGTAACCAAACTTTTGCATGGAGCTCCATTTCAAACCCTCCCCCCTCCCCAAGTCCTTCTTCCAAATACCCTGTTCTGTGAAGCCTTCGGCTTAAACCCACAAGTGAAACACAGAGGTCTAACTCAGTGGTATAACTGAAGAGTTATCACTGGATAGATTCAATTTAAACATTAGGAAGAACTTCCTGACAGCTAGAGCTGTTCGGCAGTGGAATATGCTGCCACGGAGGGTGGTGGAGTCTCCTTCTTTGGAGGTTTTTAAGCAGAGGCTGGATGGCCATCTGTTGGAAATACTGTGATGGGGGTTCCTGCATGGCAGGGGGGTTGAACTAGATGGCCCTTGAGGTCTCTTCCAACTCTAGGATTCTAACTGAATAGGTGAGCATTCAACTCCTTTTCACTGGTCTTTCTCTTTCCTCTGATTTCTCCCTCTCAAGCAAAATTTGGACTCTAAGGGCCTTGTAAGTAGGGCCTTTGCTTTATAAAGCACTGTCTACAGTATAACAGACTTTTTTTTATAAGTAACAGCAAGATGTCACTAGCTCATATTTTCCAGAAACAGAACTGTAACAACATGATTCTCTCATCAAGTACAGTGTATTTTATACATGACATTATAAATAAACAATGACAAGAGGTTTCCGTTTAACTTACCAGCATACAGCGGAGGGAAAATTTGGCACCAAACAAGTGGTGGGTACAGTTATTTGGACAGACAAAGGGCATTTTTATATGATGTGACCTTGAAAGGTTTTCACACATTCATGACCGTGTACTTCACACTTTTCCTTCTCTCACACTGTGCTTACGCTGCCAAGGGCAGAAGTCAGCTTGCAATACTTATGCGCAGGCCCAACAGGCTTAAGCAATATGTCTCAGCTAACACGGCGCCTTTTGTTCCATGATTCCGCCATGATGGCCATGGAAGAACTAAGTTTACAGAAAATGTGGGAGGTGAATTGCAAATCAGTTTGTTTTTTTGCATACAAGTCAAAAATCCCCCGTTAAGTGGCTGGTCAAATTGTGGTCAAGTATGTTTAAAGCAGCCCTGTTATGATAGCAGAGATGACCACCAAGAGACAAAGCAACCTGGGTCTGTATTAGAGCCCTCTAAAAGACCAAATCCACAGCGTTGGAAGTACCCTTTCACCCATCATTGCACCTGGGGCTCCCCTGTCCTGGAGTGCCTTTGCCTAACATCAGTCGATAGGCCAGCTAAGCTTCTTTGCAGGTAAGGTTTTATCATCTCCCGGTCAGACTGCCGTAATGCCTTCTAAATGGGGCTGCCCTTGGCATGGATTCCAAAAGCCCGGCTAGTGCCAAATCAGCCCCCAAGCTACTGTCAGGCACACACTGTAGAGCCCATGCCTTGTTGGTCTTGAGTCAACTGCCCTGGTTTCCAATTAATTTCCAAGCTTGACTCAAGGTGTTGATTTTGACCTATAAAGCCTTCAATGATTTGGGCCCAGGATGGCTCCAAAATGGCCTCCTCGTTCCTTCCTAGGATTCAGGCTCTTCAACAGAGGCTCTGTTATGTGCCCAACCATTCTGAGAAGCTGCAGTCTATATGGCACAGGGCTTTTTCTATAGTAGCATCTTAATGCTAGGACAGGCATGTCCAAACTTCGGCCCTTCTGAAGTTTTGGACCACAACTCCCAGAATTCTAAGCTTAGATTGTCAATGACAAGGGACTGTGGGAGTTGCGGTCCAAAACATCCGGAGGGCCGAAGTTTGGACATGCCTGTGCTAGGACTTAGGAAGTCAGCTTTGTTCTATCCTTTATGACCTCCCAGTCATTCGTTCTGGAAAAATTTAACTTTGCTTTGTAAGGTATTTGTGACTTTTGCAGTAACTTTTAACGTAGACTAGTAACTGCCCTCAGATCCTGCAAGGAAAAGCGGAGTGCAAACTGTATGCTGTCAATATTATTTAATCATGATAATGGTGATTGAAGAGGATGACATGTCCGATGGAGCAGGCGGCAGTACATGGACAGTTGTGCCAGACAGAACTGCCTCGCGTCTCAGGGCCATTCTGTTTTGCTGCCACAGAATCATCCTGCTACCCAGCCAGAACAATATTCATAATAAGCGTCGGAAACACAACAATTGTGTACAATTCTGGTCACCGCATCTCAAGAAAGACATAGTGGAACTGTAAAAGGTGCAAAAGAGAGCGACTAAAATGATTACTGGGCTGGGGCACCTCCCTTATGAGGAAAGGCTAAAACATTTGGGCCTCTTTGGTCTGGAAAAAAGGTGCCTGAGGGGGGATATGATTGAGACCTACAAAATAATACAGGGCATGAGTAAAGTGGACAGAGGGACGCTCTTCTCCCTCTCACAAAATACCAGAACTAGGGGACATCCACTCAAACTGAGGGCTGGGAGAGTAAGAACAGACAAAAGAAAATATTTTTTCACCCTGCGTGTTGTTAGTCTGTGGAACTCCCTGCCACAGGAGGTGGTGATGGCATCTGGCCTGGATACCTTCAAAAGGGGATTGGACAGATTCCTGGAGGAAAAGTCCATCACAGGCTACAAACCATGATGGAGATGTGTCATCTCCAGTCTTAAAAAACGGGGTACTTCAAGGACCAGAGGCAGGGGAGTGGTATCAGGAGAGAGAAATTTAGTCTCGTGCGCTCCCAGATGCATTTGGTGGGGCCACTGTGAGATACAGGAAGCTGGACTAGATGGGCCTTTGGCCTGTTCCAGCATGGCTCTTCTTAGGTTCTTATGTTCATCATGATTATAAATCGTTAGTAGCAGCCCCACCAGCATTAACAAGCAACATTGGACTTGCCAGCTGACTAAGTTTGTCAGTCCTAGCCGACAGACATTTTGAATAAAATGTGTGCTTTCAACTACTTTATTTCAAATTTGTGCTTTCAAGTACTTGATTTCTCCTAACACAATGCCTTAGTTCTTCACCTAATGGAGGCCTCTGAGCAAGGTGTTCTGGGCTAGTCTTTCTGAGTCTACGCTCATTTGCCTGATTCCATGTCTTGAAGCTGGGAGCCCTCTGCCCATCTACAGGTCCTTCCTCTCCCTTCTGGATATACAAACCAACTAAAGATTTACTTCAGTTCCATTCCCCCTGGGAGCCAACCTCCTCTTCCCCATTATTCTTGCGTTCCACTCAAGACAACCGTTACACTGGTGGTGGCGAACCTTCAGCCCTCCAGATGTTTTGGACCACAACTGCCAGAATTCCGAGCCTAGAATGCCAGTGACAAAGGACTGTGGGAGTTGTGGTCCAAAACATCTGGAGGGCCAAAGGTTGGCCACCGCTGCCCTATACCAATTACCTCTCAAATCCCTGATGGAGTAGAGCTTACCTCTTCTTCAGTCATGGCTTCATCTACCCCTTCTTCCTCCACTACGAAACTCTCCTTGAGCTTGAGATATTCCTCATACTCCCGCTGTTCTTCCTCTTCTTTCGCTTTCTTCTTTTCTTCTTCCTGTGAGAAGGGGGAAATGGGGTGGCGTGAACAAAAGGATTCTTTGATTTTTTTCAGCATATATCCTGCCACTGCGATCTGCCATAGGATTATATACACACTAGCAACAAACAATGCAATAAATGAAAACAAGAACAATATTAGATTAAGTATCACCTGAAGAAAACATCCAAATAATTGTTTTCAGATTTCAGCCACTGTCCAGTCCACAAGAATCGGCCCAAATTCCCCCCCCCCAGCACCTGGGCTACTGTGTAATAAACTGTTTTATAAGCCAAAACAAACAAACAAACAAACAAACAAAAAACCCAGGTCCCAATCCAGACATTTCAATGTAGGTTTAGGAACGAGGGCCCCTGTGCAAAACCTCAAAAGTCAAAGTCAAGGACAAAAAGCAGAGCCAAACGTACTAACCCCCGGCCTCCCTATGAGTCAGCTTTCTAGGACTATAACGGTCTCACCCATCAGATGTTAAGATTTCTGTTAACAAAAGTCCAGCACGAGGATTAGTCAGAAGAGGCAAACAAGAAGGACGGCCGTCTGGTTTTTACTATTCATCTCACCCGTGGCTCTTAAAGCACTCTGTTTCTAAACTATTCCATTTTCAGACTAAGACTAATTCCCTCCTTAAAACAAGCCTTCTAACCCAAAGCCCCAAAGCTCTTCATGTGTGCTTAAGCTACTGTATACCAAAAGGAAGAGAGAGAGAGAGAGTTTTGCTAACTTGCATAAGCCCGCCTCTAGACGGCTGCAGGGAACAGGAAGACCTTCACCCTCAAAAGCCAATGTATGGGTCCCCACCCCCACCCCACCCCCAGTCATCAGATCCGAACAGCATCTGGTGCAAGTTCAGGAACTAATTTCTAAAATCTACAAAGATGCAACCCTGAGTCCTACTATGAGATTTGGGCAAGTCTTAATGGCCAGAACTGAAATGCCCAATGAACACTGCCCTACAGTGACTTTAAATATCATTTTTTTCACCAGACAATTAATATAAATTACTATACATTAATATACATTAAGCAGGGGTCTTCTACGTGTGTCCATGTTTAGAACATAAGAACATAAGAAGAGCCATGCTGGATCAGGCCAAAGGCCCATCTAGTCCAGCTGGAAGGGGTTATTTCTACAATCCAGCTAGAACACAGTAAAAGCACTTCCAAACAAACAAAGCATTCTCTTCCTTTCCACCCTGTATGGACTTCTGCCTTCCCAATTAATTAATTAATTAATTAATTAAAATATTTTGATGCTGCCTTTCTCCTTAAAAAAGGCCCAAGGTGGCTTAAATCATCAATAAGACAATATTAAAAAGGTAAAAACAGTAAGTATACAAACACAAAAAAACAAGTATTATATTAAAAACAGTAAATAAACTCAACACAAAAACACCTTTAAAACAATGGAGCCCAACAATCCATTTAAAAAAACCTCTCAGACCACCAGACACTCAGGGACAGCCTGAAGGATTCTTTCTAAACCTTAATCTCTAATACTTTACAGGAGAACCATGTACACCACAGTACATGACTGTCAAATCCATCCATCCATCCATCCATACCTCCATCCATCAGTAATATATAAGCAAGGAATCACAGTGTTTTTTCACTTTCCCAGAAAAAAAATCCACTTCTGCTTTTAAGTCCTTTCTGTAAAGCAGCTTCTCTTCACAAACCCAAACGTTGGTTTGTTAATTGTTAATTGACTTCTCACCCTGTCTCAGGAGGACCAAAGAAAGACCACAAAAGAATGCTTTGACCTGGTCTCCTCCAACAGCCAAGTGATAAAACAAGCCTTCCTGGTTCTTAAAAGAATCTCCCTCAAGTCAGAAGGGACTTGGCAAGTGGAAATGCTTGGAAGGAGTGTATTTTCAGGGCCATACGGTGGTGGGCAGAAGTTGCTGCCAGGTTCCAGGAAGGCGGAGATGGGGTTCAAACAGAAGGTGACCGCCCGGGATTCAGACCTTCCTATACAGAGAGGAAGCCGCCTAGATGCCCTAAGCACATCCAATCTCGCCTGATTTCGGAAGCTAAGCAGGGTTGGCCCTGGTTAGAACTTGGATGGGCGACCACCAGGGAATACGTGGTGCTGTAGGCACCTGGAGTAGGAACTGGTAAGCCACTCCAGTATTCCTGCCAAGAAAACTCCACGGACATGGAGTCACGAAGAGTAGGTCACGACTGTAACGACACAACAACACACACATACAGAGAGGAAGAGAAATCACCTGAGCAGAAGTGGAGAGAAATTAAGAACGGTGTATGGACTAGCTTCTCCTCCTCATCAGACTTGCAGTGTGTTCAGAAAAGGGAGGGGGGGGAATGGAAGGGGACAAGAAAAGCAGAATTCACTCCAGGCTAGGATTAACACAGTGGTATCTCAACATATGAATTTAATCCGTTCCGAATGCATGCTCTTAAGTCGAACTACTCTTAAATTGGGGTACCTATCTAAAAATTGAAAAAATAAATTAAAATTTTAAAAAAATTGTAAGTCGAGCATATCTAAAATTTGTAAGGTGGCAGTTAAAACACCAACAGTTTTCTGCTCTTAAGTCGAATTGCTATTAAATCGAGCTGCTCTTAAGCCGGGGTACCACTGTATTAATAACCATATGCCATCAAAGAATCACAGAGTTGGAAGAGAGCTCAAGGGCCATCCAGTCCAACCCCCTGCCAGGCAGGATCCCCCATCACAGTATCTCCGACAGGTGGCCATCCAGCCTCTGCTTAAAAACCCCCAAAGAAGGAGACTCCACCACCTTCCTTTGTGGCAGCATATTCTACTGCCGAACAGCTCTAACCATCATGAAGTTCCCTTCATAATGTTTAAATTGAATCTGTTTTCAAGTACAGTGGACCCTTGTATAACAAATGGTTTGTATAACATAAAATCTGTACAACATAAAAATTCCGGAGATAGGGGAAATTTACTTAACAGAATCGCCTATGGGGCAAATCCGTACAACATAAAAATGGGATTGCTCTGCTTTCAATGCATTCCTATGGGAAATTTGTATAAAGGAAAATTTGCCTAATATAATTTCATTTGGAACAAATTACTTCCTTTATACAACGTACCACTGTAGTTTGAAACCACTGCCCCGAGTCCTAGTCTCTGAAGCCATGGAAAACAAACCTTTTCCCTCTTCAATATGACATCCTTTCAAATATTTAAACACAGAGTAGGTTAAATATTCTGACTGATGGGAACATTTTCCCAGGGTTTTCCAGGCAGAGAATACTCAGAAGTGGTTTCCCGTTCCTTTCTTTTGGGATCGGTTCCCCTGAGACGGTGCAGCTTGCCCCCAAGGCCACACAGGCTACCTCTACTCCCAGGAGGCACAACGGGGAATTAAACTCCCGAGTCCTGACCTCTGCCTCTGCAGCCAGATACGTAACTCACACATGCTATCCAGCCAGCTATTTAACCAGGATTATCTAATCCTAAATATTTAATCCCGGTTGTAGGTTAGGTTCTCTTTTGTGGAAGGAAGGAAGGAAGGAAGGAAGGAAGGAAGGAAGGAAGGAAGGAAGGAAGGAAGGAAGGAAGATACTCTGCAGTGCTTGTTCTATGACTTTTCTGAAGTTGCCTTCCAGAGAAAAGAGTGACAATGAAAAGATAGCATCTGCCTTTTATTTCTGCTGAGTCTGGCAAAATTAAAGACTGACCTTGATTGCAGGGTTCTGTGCCATTAGCAGTTTCCAAAACTTACTCTCTTTTAGGGATGATAGTTCTTAGAATTCTGGGAGCTGTACTCCAAAGTAAGAAAGTAAGTAAGTAAGTAAGTAAGTAAGGAAGGAAGGAAGGAAGGAAGGAAGTAAGTAAGTAAGTAAGTAAGTAAGTAAGGAAGGAAGGAAGGAAGGAAGGAAGGAAGGAAGGAAGGAAGGAAAAGACAAGATAAGAAACTTTTCCCAAGCTTTAGCTTTGGGATCAGTTCCTAAAACAAGATGAAGGGAACTACATTTGGTCTTATGCAGAACAAAGATCCACATGCAGATTCATAAGAAAACCATGGATGATTTATTTATTTATTTATTTATTGGGCTTATATACTGCCCGTCTTCCCGAAGGAACTCCGGGCGGTTTACAACAAAAGATTGCCTGAAATCTGATCTACAGCTGTTCTTAGGGCAAACAAAGGTGTTCTGAGGGGGGGGGGTCTACTGTCTCTCCAAAGTGCCCCTCCTGTACACTTTGGGAAGGAGATCAACGATATCTAAATCCAACTCTCAAGGAGAGTCATCCCATGGAAAAATAATGGAGATTGGGTAGCCACCACTCCATGATTCAATGGCTCTGTTCTACAAGAGTGCTGGATTTAGTTTGATCAAATGTTTATTTAGCACTGGTGGAAGGACAGGTGGGGCTGAAAGGTCACAAGAAGCTCCAGGCAGGAAGAGCTACTGGCCACACCAGTGGGGTTGTTGCGGAGAAAACGGAACTTCTATAAGCTCCGAAGAAAGGGGAAAGCACATGAAACCTACGTTGCAAGCAAGCATGTCAAATTATTAAAACCTCTGGGCTGTTCAAAAGATATTCGTAGAGTACTGAAGGCAGAAATCTTCCAATTTTCTTGTTTAGGCGAAGGCACAGAAATGAATTTCATAAAAGCCTTAAGTCTTCTTTTTCATCTGAAAGCTGCGTGCAAATGCATCCGTGCACAATTTGTAATGAGAATGTGTGCCGTGTGAAGGAACAACCATTGCATAGGAAGGAAGGCTCTTCAAACACTGCCAGCCCCTCCCAAGAGGGCATAGCTGCGCAACCGGAGACATTTCCTCTCACCGATAAAAGTCTCTGCGGTGAACCATTTCCCCCACCCCAAAAACTCCAGGGGCAAAAGGGAAATTCCCAGAGCTTTGCAGTGCTGAAACAGTGAGCCTTTGCAGGGTGGAAACATCTTAACAGGGCTACTGAGGGAAGTAGGCGGTTTAAATACATATATAATACAGTGGTGCCTCTACTTATAAGTGGCTCAACTTAAGAGCAATTCAACTTAAAAGCAAAAAGCATTGGCATTTTAACTGCTGCCTTACAAATTTTAGATGTGATCTGCTCCACTTACATTTTTTTCTCCAAATTAATCCTCTGATGACACGGATCCTTAGCCTTAAGATACCTATGAGGGAGTAAAAAATCTGGGATCTCTGTGGGGCTGATAATATCTCAGCCAACTTGATTTGGATTGCGCTGTTAACGCATCAATCCCCCCACCAGAATTGACTGTACATTGTCAAATATGCCTTTTATTACCACAACTGAAATACAGTACTACATTAGCGATGTAAACCTTTAAAGTTTTCCACAACTCTTTTGTTAGGTGAGATGACACCAAAATTATGGGATAGGAGAAAATACAAATTTAAACATGTGGTCTGGTGTGCACGCCAGTGTGGCTCTCGATGGACACCAGCAGGCAGCTTGCCGGGATGCTCAACAAATAGTTTATCTCCGTTCTCACGACACAGAGGATGGGGTTGAGGCTCCGACAACTACACACCCACTGTTTGAAGCTCAAAGGCTCATGAACTTGGTTTAGAGGAGAGACACAGAGGCTGGGATCCAATTATAGTAGAGTGTGCACCCGTTGAATCAATGGTAGATACAAAGGGATGGATTCATAAAACCCCTGCTGATTCAATGCACCTACTCTAGTTGAAACTTGCGCTTGGATTTCAGCCAGTTAACATAGTAAATTCTATTACTATTACATCTATTTCTATTAGCCATTCATATGAGCACTGGAAACCCCTCTCTCAACAGAGGTGGGGCCACTCTCAGGCACAGTCTATCTGCTATTTATCAGGCAGTGATTTCAACAATCCCCAAACAAGTCAAAATACTTCACACCTCCACCACCAAGGCCATAATGGGTGTTGGGAAGGTTAAAGGTGGGCCTTTCACTCACCTTAGGCCATTGTTCACCTAATGAGCCTATTGTCCAACTAACGAGCTTATTCAGGCCATTATCCATATTCAGACCAAGGTGACATGAGGTCAAAGTAAACTATAAAATGGAGGACTCGCAACTAGCTCTCCTCAGATTGAAGAAGCTGTTTGGATCAGCAGCAAAACATGTTGGTCTCTCAAGAAAAGCAGTCCAGTTGCCATGACTCAACTTCCAGATAAACTCACCTGGATTTTATTTATTTATTTATTTATTTATTTATATAGCTTGTATGCCGCCCACTACCCAAAGGTCTCTGGGCGGCTCACAATCAAAATGGACAATTAAAACATCAAAATACAATAAAATTAGAATAATAAAAACATGTAAATGCAATAAATAAATACGATACATTAAAAACACCACTAAAATTGACATCAGGACCTACAATCATTAGTTAAAAAACTTTTGGAACAGGAAGGTTTTTACCTGGCGCCAAAATGTTAGCAACGTCGGCGCTAGGCGAGTCTCATTTGGGAGGGCATTCCATAGTCTGGGGGCAGTTGCTGAAAAGGCCCTTTTCCTGCAAGCCATCCCCTTCACCTCCTTAAGGGATGGCTCTTTCAGGAGGGCCCCCTGACTAGATCTTAATTGCCGGGTAGGTTCATATGGAAGGAGGCGGTCCTTCAGGTATCTAGGTCCTAAGCCGTTTAGGGCTTTATATGTCAAAACAAGCACTTTGAATTGGGCTCGGGCAGCAACTGGTAACCAATGAAGGTTATACAGAATCGGCGTGATGTGTTCCTTGGTGGCCCTACCACTCACCAGCCGTGCAGCACGATTCTGAACCAGTTGCAATCGCCGAACCGTCTTCAAAGGCAGCCCCACGTAAAGCGCATTGCAGTAATCAATACGGATAACTGAGAATCTTCACAGACATATTATTGGTGAAGAATTGTTGTTGTTAACAACTGAATAGTTCCCTAGTATTGACATCCTGCCGTTAATCTCTCTTCTCCTCCAGGATTTCTTCTCTCTAATTTGTGTGTGTATATGTGTGTGTGTTTTCTCCTGTTTTTCCTAAATACAAAATCTTATAGTACCGCTGTTGCTTGAAACATCGCCAACAACTGACTACTGAAAATAAACAAGAGACAAAGTTTTACAGTTTGGATCGTGAGACGCCTAACCCCCTGATCTATACCGCTTAACTGTCATTTTCTTGGTCTACACATCTAACACACGTGATGCTATCTATGATTACTCAGATAGCTCCTCCCTTTCTAGGGACAAAGGGCCTTTTCACACGACCCCTAAGATCCGCTGGCCACTTAAATTCGGACCAGAGATCTTAGGGGTTTGTCGCTGTTCCTGCGTTCCCACCCCCTCTGCACTCCTGGCTGCTGGCTGCGTGAGGGGAGGGAAAAAGGAAGAAAAGAATGCCGCTCACCTCCGTTCTGCCATCTCGCTTTGCTCCCTGCACTGCATTCAGATCTCTTAAAGGGGCGGGGGAAAAAAAGAACAAACAGAAGCAAGGAGAGCCCGGAAGTCACTACTGTTATATCCGCATCAGGAATTTTCACCCTCCGAGAGCAGGTACATGAAAAGTGCGCTGGGATGCACTTAGGTGGGCGTGGTCGCACTTAATTATCTGTAAACTCCGGAGCTGGTGGGGAAATAATTTTAAGCTCTAGAGCTGGGAGCCATTTGCCGCGGAGTTTAGGGGTCGTGTGAAAAGGCCCAAAGAAGTAATAAATCTAAATTTCGCCCTGTGTGCAGTCAAGAGTTCATCGGAGGATTCTGTCAAAAGTTAACGAATCATGACAGGACTAGAAACACCCTTGTTTTCCTTAGTAACCCGCCATTGGGTTTTGTTGTGAACAAAAGAATGAGGCTTCTTTTCAGAATTCTAAGAAAAACAGCACAGAGCAAAAGTGAACAGATCAGGTTAACACAATAAAATTCCTACAAAGCAATACAGTCTCTTCTTTCCAGTGTCACCCTTTATAGCTAGCTTTCTGCTAATTTAACTCTTCAAGGGGAAAGCAAAGCTTTAACATGGCTTGGTAATTATAATGATAGTGATGGCAAGGTTAATTTTAGCTAAAAATTGGAAATCCAATAATCAAATAACATTGGAGGAATGAGAGTTAAGGAATATGGCTATTAATGATAAATTGACGTGTGAAACTAAAATTAGGAAGGGACTGGAAAAAAATCTAATTGTTTTAATGGAATATGGGATAAATTGTTGACATGTGTATTTCAAAAAGGTAAAGGGTACACACCAGGAGAAGACACAATGTATTTTCAGAGAGATATGGGATGGTCAATTCCTTAAGGGCCTGGTCTAAGTCCTGAGCGGAATGTGGGTTGCACCAGGTTTAAGAGGAGTCATGCTAGATCAGGCCAAAGGCCCATCTAGTCCAGCTTCCTGTATCTCACAGTGGCCCCACCAGATGCGTCTGGGAGCGCATGAAACTAGATACCACTCCCTGGCCTCTGGCCCTTGAAGTACCCTGGTTTTAAGCCTGGAGATGACCCATCTCCATCATGGTTTGTCACCTGGGATGGACATTTCCTTCAGGAATCAGTCCAATCCCCTTTTGAAGGCACCCAGGCCAGATGCCATCACCACATCCTGTGGCAGGAAGTTCCACAGACTAACAACATGCTGGACAAAAAAATATTTTTCTTTTGTCTGTTCTCACTCTCCCAGCCCTCAGTTTGAGTGGATATCCCCTAGTTCTGGTATTTTGTATGAGAGAGAAGCACGTCCCTCTATCCACTTGTTTTGTTTTGTTAAGATGAATATTCTTCTCTTTCCTTGTATATATGTTATCTGATTCTGTTTTAGGTTTTTTATTTAGTTTTTCTTAAATTTAGTAATAAAAAAAGAACATGTCTTGCCTGGTGAGTATGTAGCGTTTGGTTCTTGCACATGAAGGGCCTTTTCCGTGGCTGCTCCCAAGGCTGTGGAACTCCCTTCCACAAGAGATCATGCTGACTTCCTCCTTCCCATCTTTGTAAGGGCAAAGCACATACCACTTTTCACAAGTACTGTAGATTTTTACTACGTGCTGCTAAGGAAACGGCTTTAATGGAGGAACTGTATATTTTAATCTTGTTTTTAATCAGTGTAGCTTTAGAGGTGAGTTATGTAGCTTTTTTAAAATAAAAAATAAAAAAATTAATGGCGGGGGACCAAATATGAAGCGGGTTGGCTCCCCAAAGAAAACGTCGGCCTTGAATTTGCAAGAGCTGCGTGGCGCTGTGAAGGACAGAACATTTTGCAAGTCATTCCTTTGTAGGGTTTTTATAAGTCAGAGATTTAATACTTGCATTTTAAATTCTTTATAAGCTGCCCGAGGCCCCTCTGCTGTGAGAAAGAAAAGAAAAAAAGAGCTTGGGAGCTGGTCTTAGAAACTTCCCATTGCCAAAAATGATAATAAGTTTCTATCCGTTGCAAAAACTAGTCCAGGGTTAGAAGAACCACTCTCCACGTCTACAAAAAAAAAAAAAAGCTTTCTGTTTTTGTCAGTGTTATAATCATGAAGTTAGAAAGGCCAATGAGTCCAACACCCTACTCAAGGCAGGAATAGAAATCAAAGGTTATCTGCCAAGTGGCTGCCTAAATTTTTCTTAGTGTTGAAGCGCTCACCATCTCTCAATATCACTGGTCCCACCGGCGTACTACTTTAACAGTCAAGACATTTTCCCTGGTATTTTCCTCCCCCAAAAAAAAACCTGCTACATCATGCAAAGACAGGGTTGGTTTTACAGCAGCTGTTAATGCTGGTATGTGTTGTGCGTAAAGAGACCAAAACATGAAAAAAATGACCTTTTTTTAACACTACCCCCCCAAATCTCCCAACCAGCAGGGCCACATGATTAATGTAACTTTTAACAAAATATATGTAATATGATATTTAACTGATTCAAAATGGTTTCTGTGTAAAAATGCATAGTCATTTGTCAAGACACAGATGAACAGTGTAATCACATGAAAAGTTCGGAATAATTATATCCAGGTGCCATGGATAACTGATTAACATTGCCTGCCTATGTGTACTCATGTGATTGGTTTATACTTTATATGATGTCTGCCATATGTATAAAAGGCAGGCTTGCAGTCCATTTTGCTTTGGAACTGTTTTTTGGTGAGATGACCAGTTTCCCCACTACTCTGTAATACTTATGCCGTGTGTTTTATCTTGTGTATCGGTGCATGTTTTTCCTAATACAAGCTTTTATGCTAAAGTTTACTTCTGCCTTCCAGCTTCAAATCTGTGATTAGCAATTATCTTTCCACGCTACTATATAACTCTGCTAATCTTGAAACATTTAAAACCCAACACACTTTTTAACAGACTCCAAGAGTGTAAGTAATTTTTCCAAGCTTTGGAATGACCGTGGAGTACTGGGGCATCACATGCCTTACCTTTGAACATCATCATCACTAGAGATGTACTGATTTGTGTATTCTGTGGCTCATCTCTATTTTTGTGTGTGTGTGTGTTGTGTCGTTACAGTCGTGACCGACTCCACGTGACTCCATGTCCATGGAGTTTTCTTGGCAGGAGTACTGGAGTGGCTTGCCAGTTCCTACTCCAGGAGCCTACAGCACCTGGTATTCCCTGGTGGTCTCCCATCCAAGTACTAACCAGGGCCGACCCTGCTTAGCTTCCGAAATCAAGCGAGATCGGATGTGCTTAGGGCATCTAGGCATTCACCTCTATTTACACTTCTGTAAATCTGTGGACACCTCGAAACACAAAAAGGATGAGACCGCCCTGGCTGCCACCACTCATCAGAGAAGGTGTGGTGACAGGAAGTATTCTTGCACCCTCCCTGCTAGGGAGAAACTTGAGCCTCCATGACCGGCTGCCCCGAGTCTGTGATGCTGCCAGGAAGCTCTCTCGGGCTTCTTCTATTGATCAGCACGGGGATGGCGCGTGAGTTTTTTCATTATGTATCACTGCATTCTGTTTTAAGCTGCCTTGAAGATCTTTTAATCGACAGGCGGGGTGGAAAAGAAAATCTTCAAAAGAAATAAATAAAGCCATTCTCTGATCTTAAATCAACAGGGCTCCGGGGGGAAAGCGTGAGCACGGAGACCAAAGCTAACGGCTGAAAGGCAGTCGCCTCCGTGGTCACAGGTGCAGCTCTACTTTTTACGCCAAGCAAATGGCAACCTAGCACAGGCGAATGGCAGGCACGTCTGCCCCCTTTGCAGCCTATAAAGTGGCATTTTTCAACGGAGCTTTCTGCAATTTATTCTGCACTGGCAGCTGATGCTTGCATGCCTCTCTAACTATGGGCAAAAGCCCGCCTGTTTTACCGTATACTTGCATAGCATAGGTTTTTTGCAGTGCACTTTAACACCACGTTGGCTTGCCTTCCTTGTCCAACCTCCCTAGGTCTTCGCAACACAAAGTCAAGGTCTAGCCTACCTACACATGCGTCAGCTTTTCCGCTGAATTTCTAGAAACAACACGTTAATGCCACAGCCTGGTTCTGAACTAGAGACAAGGGTTCTGTCACCTTTAGCTTTCACCCTCACCATTCTTCAGATGAAGATAGGAGGCATGCGGCAGGCTGCTTTTACCGTAGACCAAGGGTGTCCAAACTTTTTGCAAGGAGGGCCAGATTTGGTGGGGTGAATATGTGTGGGGGCCGACCATTCAGCAGCATTTGGCCCCCAGGCCGGACTTTGGATAAGTCTCTATAACATGCAAGGAGGCAGGGAGGACGCTGCAGTAACGGAGCCGGGGGTGGGTACGCTGGGCAGGTGGCTGGGGGGACAGACAGAGGGAGGGAGGGCAGGCAAACCATAAAACTGTAAGCTGATGTCTCCATCCAGTATGGGGAGTAGAGATGGGCACGACTTAGCGGTATTCCCGTTTCCGTTTCCGTTACTCGGTTCCGTTACTCTACGGAAACGGTAACGGGAATTACTCCGCCAGACTTCGAGCTCGAACCGACGAACGGACAATTTTGGTCTGATTTGTCGTGCTCGTTCCTTGCATCGCGCAATCGCGCGATGCCACACGGCACAGAAAAAAAGTTTTTAAAAGTTAAAAAAACCCGGTTCCCGGCCAAAAAGCAGGCGGAAAAATGCCTGCCGTGCCTCAGGGCACCTACCAGATGGGTTGTTTCTGGAGGTCCCCGGCCTCCCCCCCATCCCCGTCCTGGGCTGCTCTGGTGGGACTCACCGCAGGCTCGCAGCCAGCAAAAGCCCAGTCTTGCCGCCGGCCGCCGCAATTAAAGCGCAAGCAAGCGGCACGGACGGCACAGGAAAAACTTTTAAACTCTCCCCCACCCATTCCCGGGCCAAAAGCAGGCGGAAAAATGCCTGCTTGACTAAGGGCGCAGGGCACCTACCGGAGGGGTGGTTTCTGGAGGGGGGGTCCCGCCTCCCCCGTCCTAGGCAGCCGGACTCGCCATGCCATGCCATGCGGTGCGGGCGGGGGATCCAAAATAGGGCGGCGAACGCAATATTGTTTTTGAAATCGTGGTCCAAAAACACACAAGCACAACAGAAACACGCGAAAATTTATAAACTGCCAGATTTTTCACAGTAGCAGTGGGTTTTTTCTTGCAACAAAATGTCTCTCCTCTCCTCCTCTGTCCTCCATTGATTTTATTTTATTTTTATTTTTTTACACCTGCGCAATGATGGGCTGGCCGAGTGGCCAGCCATGTGGGAGTGGACGACCATGCAAATTTTTGGAGCCATCCCACCAATCGCATGGCCACTTGGCCATGGAGACTTCTGGGATGTGCCAAAAAGCCCCCTAAAACCTGCCCTAGCCCCCTAACCCTAACCCTAATCCTTGACTCCTTACCCATACGTCACAGACTGTCTTTTTAGTGGGTCAGTGAGGCACCCAGAGGTGCAACCCACTAGCCCACCGTAACCTTACCCATCACTAGCCTAACCCTAGCCCTTGCACTAACCCACCTTAACCCTAAGCCAGATCTACTTGCATTGCACTACACGCAAGTACAATTCCCTTCTTTGTGAGACATGGTGGTGCGAGAGCCTTAGGCATCACCCTATGGCTCTGGGTTCACTGCCATCACTAGTCTCACTGTCTGCAACTGGCATGCATATCCATATGGCTATGCATGCATTTTGCAGCAGCAGGTGAGGAGGGGAGACCCCCATGTTGAGGGGTCTCTTGGAGCCTGCTTCCCCTTCCTAGTGGGTGAGGATAGGAGGCACCCACGGGTGCCTCCAGGAGCCCGCTTTCCCTTTATAGCAGGCCAGAGGAGGCACCCACCCCACAGAGGTGCCTCCAGGAGCCCGCTACCCCCAAAAAAACCAGTACTAACAAAAACGAAAAAACAAAAAAACGAACCGACTAATTTTTGCGAATTTTCGCGAAAAACGGAAACGACCCGAAACAGAACCGGCCCGACTAACGACAACTCGAAAAAAATTTTTTTCAAGTCGTGCCCATCTCTAATGGGGAGGGGCCAGCTGGTGGGGATGCGTGACAGGTTGAGCTGGCAGGGAGAAGAGGCTGCGGGCCACTCAAAATTTGAAAACAGGCCACATTTGGTCCCTGGGCCTGACTTTGGACATGCCTGAACGATTGGCCTATTGAAAACAGAGGTTGGGAATGCATGCCCCGTCCAGATGTTCCTGGACTGCAATTTTAGGCCTCCAGCCCATGAAAGATCTTTGTTTTCCCCTTCAGAGGTCCCCGGAACTTCTACAAAATGCCTGTATACAAAATTATTATTATTTTCTTCTCACTCACAAACACACAGAGAGCAAACCCAGAAGGATGGATGGTCTAATCAAGCAAACCCCACTCAAAAACGCAGCAGCTCCTGCGGTTTAGCAATGAAAACTGTACCAAAATATTTTTTTCCTTGCAAATGCAAATCCTCTCATCGAGAGTGGAAGAAAATATCTTGCTGTCTTGCGGGAGGGAAGAAAAACCGTTTAACTTTTTGTTCTCAAAGTTAAGTATTGAGGATAAATGCGTAAGCCAGCTATGCTACCAAATTGTGCAAATCCCCACCCCTGTGTGATACGAAAACATGTGTATGAGCACTTCTATGGTTCAGTGCAAGTTTTATTATTCTGCTTAAATTTTCAATTGAAATTTAGCTCATCGTTAGTGTGCTCTGTCATGCGGTGTTCTTCTGGAAAACGTCACCCCCACAGGAACCTTGAGGTCTCATCCTTACGTGACTAATGTGGAGGTCTGGTGTAGAGGAATGGCTGAAAAGATCTCCAATAGACCATAAAGAGATTTTAAATTCCCTTATCCCCCACATTTAGACAATGAGTGTAATAACATGGCCCCAGCTATACAAAATTGCAAATATCAAGCATTATGAGAGGAAGTATCATCTCTCTCTCACTGGACACCCATATTACACGAAGCATCCCTGTACCTTTACTAATAACAGGCTATACTTGTGTTGCTTGGTCTGCTCACTTCCTATCATGTTTGTCTTTTGATTTCAGACAGTTCCATGGCACTTTTAGAACCAGAGGAGACAGCGTCATTGACAACAATTACTATACAATAAAAATAAAGATGAGACCAAGAAGGTGAAATATTCTCTTCAGGCACTTATTCCAAGTGATGAATTGCCTCTTCTGTACTAAAGGCATGAAATTTCATGACAAAACAATATCACTTATGGATTCATGTACAGTACCGGTATATCCTGCCTTTTTTTCTGGAAGGTTTTTGACAGCGTGCCTGCAGGTGGTCTCTAATCCAGGCAAAAAAACCCACATACTTGCTTGGTAAGGCTTCCATACCGGGTGTCTTTCTACACCCCACCCCAGATAATTATTGTCTAGAGCGGTGGTTCTCAACCTGTGGGTCCCAAATGTTCCTGGACTGCAACTCCTAGAAGTCTTCATCACTAGCTGAGCTGGCCAGGATTTCTGGGAGTTGCAGTCCAGGGTTAGGGTTAGGGGACCGACAGGTTGAGAACCACTGGACTAAAGTCTGAGTCCCAGAATTTGCCAGCTACTGTGGCCACCTGTAATCCAGTGAATTCCCAGGGGGTAGTCACGTAGCCTTCTGCAACCAAACAATGTGGGTCCCCAGATGTTCCTGGACTGCAACTCCCAGAAATCCTGGCCAGCTCAGCTAGTGATGAAGACTTCTGGGAGTTGCAGTCTAGGAACATCTGGGGACTCACAAGTTGAGAACCACTGGTCTAGCTCAGTGGTGGCGAACCTTCGGCCCTCCAGATATTTTGGACCACAACTCCCAGGATTCCAAGCCTGTATTGCCAGTGAAAAGGATGGTGGGAGTTGTGGTCCAAAACATCTGGAGCTGAACAGGGTGGGTGGGTTGTGGGAATGGCCATGTGCCACACAGCAGAAAACCGGAGTGCCTCTGGACCAGCCAGTGCTGATAAGTTCGCCAGATGCTTCCTGTGAGGGAATATGCCACCCCCCCCTCGGCTGAAAAGGGCTCTGGAGCCCACCCAAGCCGTGCGCCTCAAGCTCACCTGCTTCTCCTCTTCCAGGCGCTGGCGCTCCTCATCTTTCCGCCGCTCCTCCTCGCGCTTCTGCTCCAGCTTCTTGCGTTCCTCCCTTTCAGCTTCTTCGGCCTTTTCGGATCCGGGAGCAGGGAAAGAACCACCAACAGGTTATTCTTAGACGTTTGTACCTCAAAAGCTTTCTCCCTGGGAGTGGGTGGGTGGGGTTCTACGGTGGGGCTTCCTAGACCACTAGAAAAGCCAGAAATGAGCTCCTAAGGACTACCTGCTTTAAACGCCTGCTTTCCACAGGGAGCCAATACAGTAAAACCTTGGGTTAGGAATACCTTGTTCTACGAGTGTTCTGCAAGACGAGCAAACATTTCTTATGCATTTTAACTTTATAAACAAGCAATGTTTTGCAATACGAGTATGCCACATGATCACAATTGCGCCAATGGTTCTTCTTTCTCTCCCTCTCTCTCCCTGTGGGATTGCGAGTGATTGGTCTCCCATGCTCAGTTTAAGGCAGGCCTGCCCAAAGTCCGGCCCGGGGGCCAAATCCGGCCCGTCAGGCCATTCTGAGTGGCTCGCGGCTGGCTGGCCTGCCCCTCCCTCCCCCTCCTTCACCCCATGTTTTTTTAAAGAAAGTGGGTGGGGCTTGCAGTGGGGTGGCAGGGTCGGGGAGCAACCGTCCCCTGACACATTCTCAGCCACCAAATCTGGCCCTCCTTACAAAAGGTTTGGGCACCCCTGGTTTGGCAGAAATCAGCTATTTTTCAGAACATTGGAAGGTGCCATTAACTGGCACTACTGTATTTTTTTTGGTCACTTCAAAGCACCTATCTTTTCCTTTTCCATACAAGAGTAAGCTTAGGAATGCTTTGCTTCATTCTAGGTCTGTCTGGCTGCAGATATAGGCACTTTCCTCTGCTCCTTTATTGCCAGTTGCATTAAACACAGTATATGACAAAAGTTTAGTCATACGTTGTTTTATTTTTCTTAATATTTTGTATTTTTATTACTTTGCATTATATTACACCTTTGTAATTATTTTTGTAACAATATTTTGGGACTGTAGAAAGAATCATCTGGGTTCCCGTTATTTCTTATGGGTAAATTCGCTTTGACATACAAATACTTTGGATTACAAGTATGTTTCCAGAAAAAAATATGCTCACAAACCAAGGTTTTAAGGTATCTATGGGTATTTTGTGTAGCCAAATGCAAAATGACTTGCAAATCTACTATTCAGCTCAATATAAAAATACCAGATGACTGCTAAGATAATGCCTGCTATCACTCACTTCTCCAAGGAAAACTCTAAAAATTACTCTTCATGCTTTTGTTATATTCTCCAAATTACAAACAATGTATCATCAGGGACACAGAGATCTCAATATACCCTTGCATTTAGTCAGAAATCTTCTCATACATTGGCACGATGATCAGCCCTGTGCAACCCACAGATCACAAATGGACTTATTTCTAATGGAACTAATACAGGAGCACCCCAGGGGATTGCTTCCAAGCCCTGTCTCCGTAGATGCTGAAAAATGCAGATAACAGCAAACACTATTTTAATAGTGAATGCTATCTATAGCATGGTCTGTAGCCCACTGTAGCGGCCAGTTCTGGTATCTGCACCTTTAGAAATACACTTTTCTACGATTTTTAAAAATATTTTTAGATCATGGATTAGCACATCAGCGGATATGGATCCAGCGGATAAAGAGGTCCTACTGTACTGCATAAGGAGCTTAGGTTCCATCACAGCCTGGGCTTGTCTAGCAAAGGAACAAGATTTATTCCATTATTGTGACAGCTGACTGGCTGCCTTTCTAGTGCAGTGAAAAACATGAAGGCCGTGGCATTAATTTCTTCCTAAAAGTTTCCTGAACTGGACACGCGAGGGCCTGGACCTTCAGTAGGCAAAGCAGGTATCCTGCCAGTGAATAAAGTCCTATCATCTTGGAAAAAAGAATAAGAAAAAAGAAACGCAACGTGACAAGGGTCACCCACCTCTCGCTGAACTTTGCGGGCTTGTTTCTCCTCTAATTTCCGTTGTTTTTTTGCTCCAATCTTCCCAGAAAACTGGAACTCAGCAGCTTCAGCTCCATCGTCCTCCTCTGAATGATGTGATTAAAAGGTTTGTTTTAAAAAAAATGAAGAAAAGCAAATACAGTGGTACCTTCTATAAAGGAATTAATTCGTTCCAAATGAAATTATGTTAAGCAAATTTTCTTTTATATAATTTTTCCCATAGGAATGCATTGAAAACTGTGTAATCCCTAATTGTGGCCATTTTATGTTGTACGGATTCACCCCATAGGTGATTCTATTAAGGAAATTTCCCCTATCTCCGGACTTTTTTGTGTGGTACTGTTTGTTATACAAGGGTCCACTGTAGCTTGTTAACATAGCGATCACTCTACAGCATTGGTTCTCAACCTGTGGGTCCCCAGATGTTCCTGGACTGCAACTCCCAGAAGTCTTCCTCACTAGCTGAGCTGGCCAGGATTTCTGGGAGTTGCAGTCCAGGAACATCTGGGGACCCACAGGTGGAGAACCAATGCTCTCCAGGAACCCAGCCTGGCCAACTCCACAGTGTCTTTCAGGAAACTTTTAAAGGCTTTCCTGATGAAAAGCTTTTTCACAGTGAGGAGGATGAAATATGCTATCATCTGTGCAAAGAATCCTGGGTGGACAGAAAGTTTTACACACAAGAACTATCACTAGTTTGTCTACTTAACATATTTTGTGTGGGCCCTTATGTTGCTACATTAATGGTGGGGTAATCTAGCCTGTGAAATGCGAGTATCACCACACACAAAAAAAGGGAACCAGAGGCAACCCGAGATTACAAAATTGTGTTCAGATTATAGGCACGAACTGTCAAACTGGCTGTTTGTGTTGGTTCGTTTTTCAACCGAACAAGTGTTTGGTGCCTCCCACCCCACCTTCTGTGGTGGATGCCCACTCAAGAGGCAGTACCTGGAGGAGGCGGGGCAGAGAAGCCACCGTCCTGTCTCTAGGTGGGCGCCAACTAGAGGAGGCCAGCGCTGAACACCTGTTGAGCTTATAATATTACTAGTTTTACTATTAATTTTATTATTTTCTTTATTTTGTTTTATATGTCTATTATTGTCATTGCTTTGTTTGTGTTTATGCCCACTATTTGCGGTAAACCGCCAGGAGTTCTTCTGGAAGACGGGCGGTATACAAATACTAAAATAAATAAATAAAAATAACAAACCAGCACGAACTACCAAGCCATTGGTTGGTGCCCATAGAACAGGATGACAAGCTAATGGGCTGAATCAGGAAGCACAGGAAACTGTTCTCCCCAGGCACCACTGCAGGAACACACCCAGAAAATTCAGTCTCATTTCAGAAGTGACCTTCCCTGTATTTAGGAAGCCCTGCCTTCCTAGTTATCCTTCTTATACTTCAAAGTATGTTGCCTTTGGAACAGGAAAGGGGAAAGGACTAGGAGAGACCCTGATTCTGGGCTCCATGGTGTCCAAATGTATTTTATTCATTTATTTTCCCCATATACTTTTATACTGCTAACTTAGTCTACAGCACTGCCCTAAGTGGTATACAAATAAAAAACAGTGATCCAGAACATCAAGAAAAAAATCCACAAAGACCACCCAGTTGCTTCACGTGCCTTTCTAAAGATAGTTGTGTGCTGCCAATCAAACTAAGAATTGCACATAGTTACAATGTAAGGCAAAGAGAGTTCATGAGGACACTGTGTAGCAGGGGTCCTCAACCTAAGGCCCCGGGGCTGGATGCGGCCCCCCCAAGGTCCTGAATCCGGCCCCTGGGACCAATTGCAACCCCCCCCACCTACCCCCTGCTTTGCAAGCAAGCCAGCCTCCGCAGCTGCTTCTATTGCTGAGGCAGTTCAAAGCAGTGGGCTATGTTGCTTCTCCCACTCCCCCCAACTACCACCCAGATGATCAGCATGCTGGCTAGGGGGGCATTCAGAGTGGGAGGGTTACGGCAAGGTCCCCCCCTCCCCCCACCCACTGTGGTCCGGCCCCCAGTGGTGCCTGGGGCGTGGTGGACCGGCACGCTGTTTGAAAACTTTGAGGACCCCTGCTGTGTAGGGTCAAAGGTGTGCATATGTACATCTGTTAGTTACCTGCTCCTAAAAGATGAGTGCGTTCATTCTTGCCCTGGGTCTTGTAGGACATAAATTCGAGAGGGCTTGGTCCTGTCACCATCAAATGACCTCATTATGCAGTTCAGAAGCTAGGGTGCCACTTAAACCAAGACATCATTCAGAGACCACAGTTTAGATGCATTATGTGCATAAGCCTGTGTCCCATTCTTTGTTCCTTTCTAGGGAAGGCTGAACAGTGGTTAGAATTGTTGGTGTCTGTCCTTTCGCAACCCTAACTTGTCACTACATCCAAACCAGAAACCACCATTATTTTCACAGCATTCCAGACAAGCTGGCTTGGACTACAAACCACAGTTTAAAGCTGGCTTGTCTGGACAAACTAACCAGGACTAACCAGGTGGCTTGAACAGAAAAATAAACGTGGCAGGTAGAATTAGAAACATATTTTTGCAATCTATTTCCAGGAATGGAGGTAGATGATGAGAGTAAGATCTAAGATTGGAATTTAAACCACAGATACATCCAAATGTGGTCAAAGAAACAGTCTGACCCTTTGAAATGGCCATGTTCACATGCTGGTCAGTTGATTGCCGGAATTTCACTGGTCTATTGACAAGAATCCCAGGCCGATGGCAGCCTCGGCGGGTCACCAAGAGTGCAGTTCTTTGACGGTTGCACAGATTTAACACGAGCGGTAGCGTTGTGCCTTTGAGATTACTTCAAGAGGGTTTGGTAATTTGACAGAAATTATAAGAAGCCGGGCCTGAAAACATCAAAAGCATGTTTTTTCTGATTTCATTCTTTTTGAAATGCCTTCACACTTCAAAGAGATACACCCTAAGTTGAAAAGTTCAGGGCTGTCAATTTACCACTAAAATGTAATGATGAATTCAGTGGGGCACACAGTTTAAAGCAGAACAAAGAGAAAGTTCTACAGTTTTCAAAGTTGAGTGGGGGGGGGAGAGCGAGTGCACACACACACATGACAAAAAAGGAAGACATACATCTGGGGTGGTGTGCTTATTACTCATCGATGGTTTCTCCACAGAGAAATGTTCTTGGTTTCAGTGGTTAGAAAATTTCCCCTGATGGGAAGGAGCTGAGGCACATATGAGGGGCTAGACCTCGGTGAGAGACCTAAGTATGTGTCCTGGAGGACTAAGACTGCAGCAAAGAAATCAAGACACGAGTAGAGATGGGCACAAACTGGTTCGTCCTAGCTCAGTGATGGCGAACCTATGGCATGGGTGCCAAAGGTGGCACTTGGAGCCCTTTCTGTGGGCACCCGACATCGCCCCTCCATAGCCACCTGTATACAGGTTAAATTATTTTATTGGCACTTTGCAAAAAAATAAAATAGTGGGTTTTGAATGGCAGTTTGGGCACTCAGTCTCTAAAAGGTTCGCCATCACTGTCTTAGCTCGTCATGGTTCGTCAAAGCTTTGGTGACCTCCTCATCTGATCTAGCTATTCACCAGACTAAGCCTAGCTTTTTCCAATTCCTCAGCTAATCTCCCTGTCATGGGCAAGGGCACAGACCTTTGTGGCCCACCCTTTTATCTGAGTGGGAGATCAGCCAAGAGGGCAGGGTGGGGCAGAGAAGCCAGGAGTGGAAGATCAGTTGCAGAGGAACAGCTACCATGCTGGGCCCGGTGACAGAGCCAGAGAAGGAGAGGAGCAGCTCTTCTGCTGCTGTCTTTACAAACCAGGATGAACTGGTTTGTACCCATCTCTAGTCATTAATTCTGCATGGAAAACCCCCTGGACTGAATCCATGTTCAGTGACAGCAGCCTTACTGTGTAGACCTCTGTGAAGGTAGGAGTCAGGGTTAGTCTGGGGCTGGAAGTCAATGGGTTAAGTCAGCAAAAGAACCTTCTCGTTCTCCTGCCATAAAGCGTGCTAGAAGATAAGTCAGCAGCTGTAAGGTCCTAAAACCACATTTGTAGTCCCAATTTTTTTCCCCTCTACCTCTTAAAAAAAACCATAAGACCCTCAATTCTGTGAGTACAATTCTCTTCTAAAACAAGGTGCACCCCACACGCCTTGTTTCAGCAGAAAATCTTTAAACAAACTGGAAATGTTTCTGTTTGCTGTTTGCCGGCTTTGAAACCAGAGGTCCCATCTGTGGCCCCTTCCGGTTTCATTTTAGAGGCACTGATGCCGCTCTGATGAGAGTTGTGGGGCTGGCGAAGGGGCGTCCAGCTGGTGGCCACTGCTGCTTCAAAACGGGCACATCTGGGATCGATGTAACTAAAGTTATATTTGCAAGGAAAGGTAGAGCCAAACCCAGTCATCGAAATTAGACTTTATGTACAGATACACCCAGGACAACTTTTCCGGTTGCTGGAAGAAAGCTGCAAAAAGTGACTAAGGTCAGGATGATGCCTCCCCCGGGCATCAATCTGGTAATGGGAAATCTGGGATCTTCGCTACAACTAGCTGACTTCTAGGGATCGATCCAGGGGCAGCAATGGTTTCGGCTGTAAAACACACCTTGTGGCTGCCTGATCCCATTAGATCTAGGAACAAATGAAGACACCTTTGGGAGATGCCACCAACACAGTTCCTGGGTGTGTGTGGTTGCATTATCAATAACCACCATAGACAGCATGGAGGTGGGGGTTATGGCCTGGTCTAGCTAAAAGAGAAGGGGTAATATGGAAGGAACACAAATGGCACAGGAAATATTCTCAAGGCTTTAGATTAGAGATGGGGATGAACCACTACTTCAATGGTTTGCACTGGTTTTCTTTCAGAGGAACCATCTTCAGCCACATGGTCTGGCTGTTCCTCACCTCCACCTGACAAATCTCTGAGGCTAACTCCATCCATGTGTGGTGGAGTCACAGTTCCTTTTCTCACTTATGCACCACAATCCCAGGTCCTTCCATACAAGACAAACAAGATTCCTGACGAAGACCAGTGAGTTATAAAGGTGCTGAACTGTACAAAAAATGGACAAGATCTCAGCATTACTGAAACCAAATGGACATTACAAAGATTTTGATGAAAGATGGCATGATTTCTATAAATTTCTAGATCAATATTATAAGTCTAAGTTCCCTGTTTAATTTATGTGGAATTGAAATAGTTAATGATCAAAAATATATATTGATATTATTATGATGGGATGGAGATTTTGTTTGAGAAAACTAGAATTGTTTCATGTTTCCCCCTCCTTTTCGCGTTATATTCTTTTTTGTTTGTTTGTATGTATGAAAAACTATGAATAAATGCAATCCCAGGTCCCAGAAATATACTGTATATCACAATACAAGAACAGCAGAGGTCAGAGTGCAGGAAAGCAGCTTTTTCAGACTGCAGATCCCCTCGAACGAGAGGCCATATCATCCAGGTTGTGATCACACAGTTTTGCAACCATACCAGGTTCATGCCATCAAACTGCTGTGAGAGTTGCGATGTGTAATTGAAATAGTTAATGATCAAAGATATATATTCATATTTTCTCTTACCCCTCCAAGGCTCTTGTCGGCTCCACATGCCCACTTCCTTAAAAGTGAGTATTTAAGGGGAGGGGGACACAGTTTGGGGTTTCAGGCAGGTGAAGGGGTGGGGATTGCCTTAAAATGGAAAATCACTCTTTTTTGAGGATTCTGGGAACTTGATTATCCATTTGGCAATACGAAAACAATTTGGGGTAAATGACAGATCCTGCTCAGGAGCCCATCACAGGGCATGTTTCACACACAGAGCCCACCTCAGACAACCCAATGGCTCCAGAGGCAATAATTCCAGGAGACTATTTAAACTCCAATTCTTTGCAACTTTCAATTGGTGGTTTTACTGATACTCCACATGGTGCCATGGTGTGACTTATTTTGCTGTTATTCAATGTCTTCACAAGATGTCCTGGCCACTAAGGAACAGGCTATAAAGTCTATAGATAAAAAAGGTAAAGGTTTTCCCCCTGCACATGCGTTCTAGTCGTGTCCGACTCTAGGGGCGGTGCTCATCTCCATATTCAAGCCGAAGAGCCAGTGTTGTGCAAGTCCATGGCCACGTGGCCGGCGTGGGTGCAAGGAAACACTGTTTTACCTTCCCGCTTTTTACGGCGGTACCTATTTATCTACTTGCATTGACATGCTTTCACACTGCTAGGTTGGCAGGAGCTGGGGTTGATCAGCGGGAGCTCACTCCGCTGCTTGGCACCTGGGATTCAAACTGCCGAGCTGCCGACTTTGCAGCCAACAGTTTTCGAAGGCCTTAGTCCAATGAGCCACCACACCCCCTCAAAAAGTCTATAGATAAACCAGAACTAAAACCTGGCAAGGCAACGTGCGTGGCGCCACTCACCTTCCATCTCCTCCTCGGCTTGCTGGGAGCGTCTCTGAGCCAACACCCTGCTCCCCATGGTTCTTCGGCGCCTGGGCATCCCGTCTCCCCGCTCGGCGGTGAGGCGCTGGGGCCTAGCGGCTGCAGCAGCTCCCACATGCTCGTGCTGCTCCTCATCACCTGAGAAGAAAAAGTCCGTATTTCAGCCGGCCTCCAGCTGAGCCTGCATTTCCAGCAGGGAGTTATTTGCCTCCCCGGATGCAAACAAAGTCAGAGACCAGTTCCAAATATGCACAGCCCTCTTGAGGGATTAAAAATCAGCCTTTTTAAGGATCACGTTAATGCTCTTAAAATTAACAGGTGTGCTTATTTATTTATTATTTTTTGCATTTTTATTTTAAATTTAAACTACAACAAAAAAAACAAGAACAACAACACAACACCATCCGTGCTCCTTCACCCAGGGGACTAATATAACCTGCTCTATTTTGCCCCCTTTACTTATACATTGATCCCCCCGCCTATCATGGGGGTTAGGGACCCAACCTGACCCACGATAATTGAAAATCCACGATATCCGGATGCAGGTCGGGTTGGGCCTGGAGCACCTCACTGGGGGCTCTTGCACTTACCCCCAGCCTGGTGTTGCTTCGAACGGGCCTGCGAGGGCCTTTCCGGGTCTTTTAGAGGCCCCTGTGAACCAGAAGTCATTTCTGAGGCCTGCGACAGGCCCTCCCCCCTTACCCCAGGCCTTTCCCCCCTTACTCCAGGGGGTCTTTTGTCATATATTATGGTCCCGCAATATAGCAGGACCGCAATATATGAACCATAAATGGGCTGGGGACCACTGTATATGATATATTATTCCCGTTCTTTAACTGCCCCATATACCAGTGGTTCTCAACCTGTGGGTCCCCAGATGTTCATGGACTACAACTCCCAGAAATCCCTTCCAGCACACAGAGTGGTGGAGGCTTCTGGGAGCTGCAGTCAAGGAACATCTGGGGACCGGCAGGTTGAGAACCACTGCCATATACCTTCCATATATAGAATCTTGGTCTGGCATTCTCCCATCCCCTGGTACTATAAACCATTTATAAATTCATCCCATATCTAATTAAATCCATTAATCTTCAGCTCTCCTTTTTAAAATCTGTCTGCGAAGATTCTCTGTCATCCAGGTGAGTAGATCTGGAAGTTGAGTTATGGCAACTGGACCTCTTTTTCTTGAGAGATTAAATGTTTCGCTGCTCATCCAAACAGCTTCGTCAGTTGAAGCTGTATGGATGAGCAGCGAAACTTTTCAGTCTCTCAAGAAAAAGTCCAGTTGCCATGACTCAACTTCCAGACTCCTTTTAAAAACTTAATTACAGAAGTAAGCTAATCATTAATTGCAATATTCCAAATTTCATTATATCATTTATGCAATTGGAAGACCCAGTTTTGCTTCCAGTTTTTTCAATAAGCAGTTGTGTTGCTGTTAACATATTATCATCTCTTTTTTGCAATACTGATAACCAAATTTTTCTATTAAAAGTAATACTACAGTAATGCTATTTTTGACAAGCGTGGAGCAAAACACAAATGCACAACTGAAGGTTCACTCACACATCTACAGCTGATACATCTGCAGAATGTGTCAGCTGCAGAGATGAAAAATTTCCAGAAACGTTGAACCCATGGAGACAAAAAAAAAACCTTTGGGGAAAAAACAAATGGGGGGGGGACCTGTTTTTTCCCAAAGTTTCTGGAAGTTTTACATCTCTTATCAGTCTCTTGCTTCGTGTAGTAAACTGCCACTGGAGTGTAAGCTGAAACAGTGGAACTTGCAAAAATGCTGACACACCTAGACATGGTGGTCTAATGGTAACGGTTTCTATCATCTTGTTAAGATCAAATTTAAACACTTATAAGACAGGTACAGTTTTAAAGACTTCCAGTTATTTATTCAATGTATTTCTAAACTATGTATTTCTAAATAAGTATTAATTCATATGCAAGACTAGGCTACAGGCGATATCGTTATAGACTACTAATAAAATTAAAACATAATTGCAAGTTTTTGTGGACAATATCCACTTATTCAAAGCAAGTACCAAAAGTCTAAACATGGCAAAACATGTGGTTTGCCGGGAGGCTAATTTTAGACGTCAAGTCCTTGACAAGATGACATTGTCCACGAAGAGCTTGAAATGATGATTTATCTTTTTATTAGTGGTCTGTAAAGGCATCACCAGTATTCTTGTATCTATATTTTGCAATGGCGACACAGCCCTCCCCCCTTTTATTTCAAAGTATTAATTCATGTTGTTATAGAAACATGTCTTGATTTGCAATTTAAGAAGCAATGACCCAGATACCAGATGAACTTTCCAGCGTATTAAAATCTGTAAGTCCAGTGCCACCAAATTAAAAAAAAAAAGTGCTACTGCAGAATCTAAATCTAACAAACAGTTTGAAGAAGAAAAAACCTCAAAAGAACCAAAAATACTGTTGTCAAAGCAATAGACCAGTGATTGTGATGTTTATTGGCGGTTATTTCATGTCCCTTTCGTCCCTTCTTGCTGTCCTGCTTGGGACCGGTACAAAAAAAACTTACTTCACATCCATAGCGTGACAGCAAAAAGTTTTCTCGACCATGCTCCCGGAACCGGGAACAGAGCATGACAAGCCGTACCTGCCCCTGGGCTGGGGAATTCTTTTGTCTCGGTTCCTGTTCCGGGACAAGGTCCCGTGAGGTAACAACTGTCACGCAACAAAGGCAATCTTCCGCTCGTGAACTTGCGTCCGCCCACTTCTCTTGTACTTTTGAGTGCTGTGGATCAACATTTCAAATAGACAAAGCACAGGGGGTGTGGTGCACCCCTTTATTTTGTTTTTTTCTCTCACAAAAGCAGATCTTGTCACGAAACAAGGCCGTGAAGTAACAGTTGTCATGAGACAAGTTATCACGACTGTGAGTAAACAGAAACAGGGACTGAACAGGGACAAAACCATGTGACCACGAACAACGCTGTCACGGTATAAATGTAATCGCAGAAGGTACGACGTGAAGTAACCGCCATTGTGTATTACTGAATGATGCAGTCTGGCTTCACATAAAGCAAATACAGTATACACTTTTACTGGGAGTTCAATTCCTCACTGCACTTCCTTGAGAGGGGCTGGATTTGATGAAGATCCATACAACAACCTTTGAAGGGAGGACCTTTCAGTTCTGCAGTTCAAAGATTGTTGTTGTTGTTCGATCAATATTATTGCCCCACCCAAAATGTTCAAAATAATATTTTTATTAGCCATGAAATTACCTAGAAACACTGATTTATATAACAAAAAAATGTAATTTATATAAATAGTGGCTTTGCCCAGAAAGCTGGCAGGTGCCTTATCCTTGAAATACTCTACTGTATCAAACCGAACTGTATCATAAGATTTGCAAAGAAGGCAGATAGATTTTCAATTTCACATAACTCTTTGGAGGCTGAATTTTAAATCAAAAGCGAGGGAGATTTCAAGAGTTCATATGATATGCCGTTTGCAATAAATTATTGCCTTAAGGTCACACATTCTGGGCACAATTTTGCAGACAACTTAAAGGCTAGCTGGCATCAAGTGCAAAAGCTCACAAGAAAAGTTTGTCAAAACAAAGCAGAAAAGATCCGTTTTTTTCGCAAATAAAAAAGACAGCAGTCGTTTGAAACTGCTTCAAACACTAATCAGAATTTGTGGCACCTTTCCATGGGAAGGCAGCAGAGAAAGAAGAAACGGAAAAAAGTTGCTGCAAGGCAGATTAATTTTTTATGGTTCATTCCGGGAAACAGTGTCAAAAAATGGGAAGTACTGCCTAGGAGTAAGGGTCCCTCTCTTTCTCTTTTCACTGATCCACCCCGTTTTTACACAGATGACAGAAAGTCAATCACACAGACCTCTTCCAGGACTCTACTTTGAACAGCTAACTTTGATATACACAAAATACATCCTGCCGTGTTGTCAAGTACAAAATATCTAAACAGATACGATATCAAATATACTTTTATCAGGGTCAGTTGAAAGTCATAAAATTAGGGGTAGCCTTTTGAGACTCACATTATTGTGCCTTTGGTTCAGAGGTATAAAACAAGATCATGCAAGTATCTATTTTTTTCCTTTGAAGGCAAACTGTCTCTGATTAGTTGTGAGTTTTTGGGCAGTTTGGCCGTGTTCTGGAAGTTTTTCTTCCGGATGTTTCACCAGACTCTCTAGCTGGGATCTTCAGAGGGCAAGGGGCTCAGGGAACTAGGAGTTCTCTCTGTGCTTCGGGGTACAGAGTGAGTGAGAATGGGTTTTTTTTTAAGTTGAGGAAACTTTTCCTATATTTATTTATTTATTTATTTTTTATATTTATATACTGCGCCTTCTTCCCAGGACGGGAACTCAGGGCGGTTAACATAAATGACTAAAAAGATAAAAAGATAAGAGGCTAAAGGCGGACAACGACAGGGGCAGTCACAGCAGCAGTCCAAACATATGTAAGTGAGCTGGGGCAGAAAAAGGAAGCTAGTCTCGTTGTTAAAAGCGTCCCTAAAGAGTAGCGTCTTCAGCCCTTTCTTAAATGACGCCAAGGAGGGGGCCTGCTGCAGGTCGCTCGGTAGGCTGTTCCAAACGGACGGGCCCACCACCGAGAAGGCGCGCCCACGCGTGCTCGTCTTGCGGGCCTGCCTCGGGGGGACAGTCCGGAGCGAAAGGGCCAGGGATGCACAGGTGGGTCGGGCCGGATCTATTTATTATTTATTTATTTATTCTTGGCTTATCTAACTAGTCGGCTAACAAGCAATGAATGTAAAATCAACAACGCATCTGCAAAACAACATAAAAGATAATCAGAGGGCTCTGCCAGATGGAGGGTTTGGAGGGTTTTGTAAACCAAAACCAACACCTTGAACCTTATTCGGGAGGCAACGGGCAACCAGTGGAGGCGAGCCAGGATGGGGGTGATGCGGTTGAAACGGCGCGCACCAACCACCAACCTGGCCGCCGCATTCTGGACCCGCTGCAATCGCTGAACAAGGTTCAAGGGGAGCCCCATGTAGAGAGCGTTGCAATAATCCAGCCTCAACATGACCAGTGCCTGTACCACAGTCCTCAGGGAGCTCCCGTCAAGGTATGGGCGAATCTGGGCGATAAGCCTTAGATGGTAAAAGGCCAACCTGGTCACGGCTGACACCTGGGACTCCAGGGACAGATCCGGATCCAGGACGACGCCCAGATTCCTCACTCTTTGCGCCAGCTGGAGGGTGAACCCGCCCAGACTGGGAAGAGGGCCACAGTACCCATCCGGGCCGCCCCCGAAGAACATAACCTCGGTCTTTCCAGGGTTGAGCCTGAGTCTGTGGGTCCTGGTCCAATCCAAAACCGCGGCCAGGCAGCGATCTAGGGTCTGGACAGCCTCCACTGCACAGGTGGAAAAGGAGAGATAGAGCTGGGTGTCATCAGCGTACTGATGACAGCAGACTCCAAATCTCCAGATGATCTCAGCCAGCAGCTTCATATAGATGTTAAAGAGCATGGGGGAGAGGGACGACCCCGGAGGCACCCCACAAGAGAGTGTCCAGGAAGCCGACAACTCACCCCCCAAGCTCACTCGCTGGGTGCATCCCTCAAGGAAGGACCGGAGCCAGCCAAAGGCCAGACCCCCAATCCCCACCTCCGAGAGCCGCTCCAGGAGGATACCGTGGTCGACGGTATCAAAAGCAGCTGACAGGTCGAGAAGGACCAGCAGGGTAGAGGAACCCCCATCGGCCCTTCTCAACAGATCATCATGCAGAGCGACCAGGGCCGTCTCAGTCCCATGACATGGCCTAAACCCGGATTGGAAAGGATCCAGGATATGGTTATCCTCCAGGGACGTCTGGAGACGCAGGGCGGTGACCCACTCAACCACCTTGCCCAAAAAGGGAACATTGGCTATGGGGCGATAGTTTGACATATCGTCCACAGCCAGGCCAGGTCTTTTAATAATGGGCTTCACCACCGTCTCCTTCAGAAGACTGGGAAAAATCCCGTCCCCGAAGGAGGCCGAGGCAATTAGCGAAGCCCATTTTGACATGCTCCCCCCTGCGATCTTAATCAGCCAGGACGGGCAAGGGTCAAACGGAGAAGCCACAGGCCTGCAGTGTCCCAGGGCCCTGGAGGCATCCTCAGGTGTAACAGACCCAAACTCAACGAACCGGGGCGACCGAGGCGGCCCAGTACCGGCCACAGCGGGGACTGGATCATGGCAACCGGCATCCAGCTTGGAACGGATGGCCTCTATGTTAGATTTAAAGTGGGCTGCGAAAGACTCACTAGTGAAATCACTAGGAAGAGGCCCAGGCGGACCGGGATTGGTGAGGTCTCGAACCACCCGGAACAATTCTGCCTGGCGATTCGAGGCCTCACCAATTCTCAGGGCGGCAAAAGATCTCCTAGCTGCCCTTATCGCTCGAGAATAGCGACCGGTCAACGCCTTAACCGCAGCCCAGTTCATAGCCGTCCAAGCATTCCGCCATCTGCTCTCTAGCCTTCTCCGCTCTTGCTTCATAGCTCTCAGCTCCTCGGTATACCAAGGAGAAGAACGGGCTCGGCACCGGATCAGGCGCTTGGGGGCAATCCGGTCAGCAGCCCCGGCCACCTCCTCATACCACCTTTTGACCAGGGAGTCTACCGGATCGTCATCCAGACTGTCCGGCACAGTCCCGAGGGTCTCCGAGAACCGCACAGGGTCCAGATGGAAGGGCCCTGCTCCCCACGGGGTGGGGTGGCAATTGACAGGGAGAAGGTCAGCAGATAATGATCTGACCATGACACGGGTCGGGTCAACAAACTCCCGACCCCCAGATCAAAGCCCGCTGATGTGGAGGCAAAAACCAGGTCCAAGGTATGTCCACCCTTGTGCGTGGGACCGATGACAAATTGGGACAGGTTCATGGAGGCCATGGACTCCATGAACTCCAGAGCTGCTCCCGACAGTCCAGCCTCGGCATGCACGTTGAAATCCCCCATCACCAAAAGGCGGGGGGATCTCACAAGTGCCGCCGAGATGAACTCGGAGAGCTCTGGGAGGGAAAGTGCAGGGTCGCGGGGAGCACGGTACACGAGCACTATCCCAAACCTGTCCCTCTGTCCCACCACAAGGTGTAGACATTCTAAACCTGGACTCACCAGCATCGCAGATCTGCTGACATAAAAAGAGTCCCTATACACAATGCCCCCCCGCCCTCCCCCCCGGCCTGCCCAGATGCTGCACACAGTAGCCCTGGGGGCGAAGCAGTGAGAGAAAAGCCCCTCCCCCCTCGCCCACCCAGGTCTCCGTGAGAAATGCCAGGTCGGCTCGCTCATCCACGATCAAGTCGTGGATGACAGGGATCTTGTTATTTACCGACCTGGCATTTATCAGCAAACAGGACAGACCGGGGGTACGGACGGAGTGGATCCCTGACATGTGGCAGTGAGCCGGTGGGTCAGAACGTGGGACAGGCCGTAAATGCCTGTCCCGAGTTCTTCTTATCCGACCGACCCGCTGGCCCCAAGCGAACCTCCCACTTCCTATGCAGGAAAATAGGCGTTACTCATTAAGAAGGGATTAAGAAGTTTCAACACAATCTGGGGTAGCAAAAAATAGCTGTTCTATTGTGTGAACTTATCACTTTTGCTTGTGGCTGGGCAGGGAATCATTGAGCGTTGACCTTTTGCACTCTGCAGCTTTTAGTACTGGAAGCCAGGCTTTGTCAAGTTTTAGACTTTCTTCTTTTTTGTTGACACTGTGCTTTTGTTTGTGGATTTCAATGGCTTCCCTGTGCAGTCTGGCATAGTGATTGGTAGTGTTGTTCAGTACCTCTGTGTCCTGGAATTGGATTTCATGTCCAGTTTGTTTCAGGGTGTGTTCAGCTACTGCTGATTTTTCAGGTTGTTTTAGTATTTTTTTAAACCAAAAGAGAGGTTTTGTAGTGAAGTTGGGTTAGGGTGCGTGCAAAACATTTTACAGGAGGAGAAACAGAGGCTGTATTCAAGTGCCTGAGAAACATTTCACCGTGTAACTAGGCTTAACAATAATACCTGCAGCATGTACCACATCCGGGGATGCTCACCATGTGTTTGATTTCAACACTAACCCAGCCCTTCTCAGGGAGCAAAATGTCAGCCACTGCAGAATGGCTGAAGAAACAGATGCTATCAACAGTTAGTCATGAATACTAGAGAGCGGGACAAAGGGAAAGGGAGATGCATAATAAAACCCAATGTTAGATCCCATTATCCTCCTCTCCCTGCCTCAGCTTTGCTGGCAGTTTCCAACAGTGGGTTGTGCTCCAGGGGCATAATAACTTGCCTTCACCATGACATGTCTCTTAAAATTCAGAATACAAAGGCTTGTGCACACTCACCCCAAAATCAGTTGGAGAGATGCCTGCACATATCATTGATACACTTCAGTAATACAGGTGTGAGTGTACAACAAAACATAAGAGGGAGCCATGTGGTCATTGGGTACTACATGCTATTAAGAGTCCCCCTCTCAGTAACTGCAATGTGAATGTACCCAATACCACTAAAACAAGACATGGTGTTGTAGTAGTTAATACTGTTGTGTGTCCTTGGCCCTAGGAACTACACATGTATACATATTACTAAGTCACATATTTAGGGAGGAGGCAGTAGCATTCCAGGTTAAACTAGAGTGAAACTGAGGCAGCACTGTGTGACATACAACATTTCAAACCTTAACTAGCATAATGACTGATTACCTATTATGTGAGCTTTAGATGGAATTGCTATGCATTATCACTTGGACAGAATTTGTAGTCCAACTTGTGTTTCTCATTTTGAGCCTTCCATCTCTCATGATGATATTTTTTAAATTGTTCACTTATGTTTTTAGCTTGAATATTGCCTTTTTAAATCATGTCAGATGCCTCTTCAAATTAATTGTTCTTAATTTTGAATACTTTTCCTTGGTTGTACACTGTCCTTCACTGTTCTAAGCTGCCTTGGGTTCTTTCCAAGGAGACAGGCGAGGTAAAATGTTCAAAATAAGTAAAATAAATATCAATAATAATATTTAATATGCAGAATTTTAAATTTTGTGAAAGAGGAAAGAGGGGGAAGGTCTCTCATTTTCTGCTCCTTCCCATACGTATTAAATAGCGGCTGAGAGTACCTCCTGGGGTTAGCAGGGAAAGGGGGAAATCTGCATAAAATTAGATGCACTCCACTTTTTAATACACTTGCTTGTGATGGGAGGAAGAATGGACTGGTGAAAAATAGGTTCTGTCTGGTGCAGTCACCCTGTGAAGGGCAACACACAGCAAATCGTTCACATGGGGAAAAGACCCAGGTTCATCTCAAAATGTCTCTGAAACTCTGCTTAACTGCTGCAAGTCAGCATAATACTAAATTAGAGAAGCTAATGATCCGCTTCCCCTTCTGTCATAAGAACAGCCTTGCTGGAACAGGCCACAGCCCATCCAGTCCAGCATTCTGTCTCAAACAGTGGCTCACCATTTGCTTCAGGGTGTTTCCAAGCAGGTGTCTTCACCTGCTTATGATTCCCTGCAAATGGCATTGAGAGTGATCCTGCCTATCTCTACAACCTGGAGGTTGTCCTTAGGCATCCATAAGGATAGCCATAGATACCCTTGTTCTCCATGAACTTGTTCAATCCTTTCTTAGAGCTGTCAAGGCTGACAGCTGTCACCACTTCTTCTGGCAGGGTGTTCCAGAGACCAGTGATCCTCTGGGTGAAAAATTATTTTTCTTCTTCTTTGTTTGAGATCTATTTATTTATTTATTTTAATGCTTATATACCGCCCGTCTTCCAGAGGAACTCCAGGCGGTTTACAACAGAATAAAAATATCTAGCATCCAAAAGTTTCATGGAGTGCCCCCTATTTCTAGTGTTGTGTGATAGGGAAAGCAGCTTTTCCTTATCTATTTTGTCCACACTGTGTATGATTTTATAAACTTCAATCACGTCACCTCTTAGGCGCCGTCATTCAAGAGTGAAGAGGCCCAGCCGTTGCAGCCTCAGATGGTAAAAGGAAGGTGTTCCTGTCCCCGAATCATTCTGGTTGCCCTCCTCTGCACTTTTTCCATGTCCATCATATCCTTCTGGAGGTGTGGTGACCAGCTTCCAAGACTCTACAGTCTACATTCTGCACAGTAACTTATTTTGCTGCGCTTCCAGTGCAAAAAAAGAAATACATGTCCACAGGAAACAGGTTTCTGGAATTCCAGTCCAATATACCTGGACAGCATCAGGCTGGCGACAGCTGGTCTCCGTGCCAAAATGAGCGTGCCTCTAAGCACGCACAGAGTGCCTTTCCCTTTATTTCTCTGTTTTACCAAAGGGGCAATTATTTCAATGGATAGGGGGGAAAAAAAGAAGTGAAACACATCCTTCACATGCTCAGGTGCACGCTCTCATTTATCCCAGATGCAGAAGAATAGCCATCCCCAAGGGGGAAGCCCTCCTTAGGCGTAAGACTACAACTCCCAGAATCCCTCAGGCAGCGGTCGTTCCCGAAAGCTAGCGACGGGATTCTGGGAGTTGTAGTCCAAAGTGCCGGGGAGAGCTACCAAGGCGCGACACGTCAGTTCTGGGGCGGCCATGCTCCCTTCTTTCCACCACCACCCCAAGACGATCCGGTAGGGAACCCTCCCCCTCCCCTTCAATTAGCGGGAACCCCCCCCGTCACTCCTACCCGCGCGCGCCTCTCTTCTGACGCGACTGACGAAGACCAGAAGCGCCGCCAGGAGCACCGCGGCCAAGGCGTAAAGCACGGGGTCCATCTTGACCACGTGACCTCAACGCCCGGCCTCCCGGCCTCCCCTCCGCCTCCATCTTTTAGCCACGCCCTTTCTCAACCAATCCAGATCGAGCCCGGCGGGGAGGCGGAGGAAATGAAACAAGCCCCGCCCACAGCGGGTGGAAACCACGCCCACCGGCCTTCGCTCCCACAGAGAAGGCGTTACCAAAACAAGGCTATAGAGAAGCGGAAGGATAGAGCGGGGCGGGAAAGGGACGTTCGGTACGTTCAATTCCGCCATAGCCTAGCAACCGGAGAGGCCCCTTTGTTCTCCCGCTCGGCGGGCTTATAGGCGGCAAACGAGGTGCCTGATTGAAAAAAAAATATGGTAGGAGGCTTTCGTCCCTTTCCCTTTTGAGATAGAATCAGAAAGGATAAGGGCGGAAATGTGTCCCGCCGTTCTTTTGTGGTAGAATTTCAACTCGTCTTATTTTGTAAAAAGGTCCTTCCCTGTATGGATTGAAGGGGATTCTAGCTGGGAGATGAGGTGGGTGGCTAATTCATTGCCTGCAGGAAGAGGGGAGGAACAGGTGGAGGTTCCTTATAGTGGATGCCATCAAGAGGAAGCTCCCCCAAATGCTTCTTCTTCTTCTTCTTCTTCTTCTTCTTCTTCTTCTTCTTCTTCTTCTTCTTCTTCTTCTTCTTCTTCTTCCAAGTGCCATGTCCTCGTAGAATGCTGGCGATCAGTAGCCTGAACTGGTTTCTATCTAAAGTTGTAAAAATAAATTGTAAAAGTTGTAATAAAATAGTTGTAATAAAAAATAAGTTGTAAAAATAAAATAAATAAATAAATAAATAAATAAATAAATAAATAAAGCTATTCTCATTAGAGCAGCTGTGCTCACTGCTGAACATTGGCTTAAATTCTGAAACCAGAATGTTCTTCTATGCCCTGGGCATATATGGTTTAGGGCAGTGGTGTCCAAGCTTTGGCCTTCCAGATGTTTTGGACCACAACTCCCACAATTGCCATTGGAAATACAGGCTTGGAATTCTGGGACTATCTATCTATCTATCTATCTATCTATCTATCTATCTATCTATCTATCTATCTATCTATCTGATCACAAGTGAGCCAATGGTTTTTCCTCCCTCTCCCTCTCTCCCTCCCTCCCTCTCCCTCCCCAGCTGGATTGTGGGGGATTATCTGGAATGTTCCAGCTCAGGCGAGCCTCAAAAACAGAGGAAGGAGAGAGGAACAGAGGTCTCCCTTGCACTAGCCACAAAGGTTTTCAAAGAGTTCAAGTTAGGGGTTTTTTTTAATTTTTCTTTAATTTATTTTCAACATCATATTTTTCAAACCATTTTTAGTCATTGGGTAGAGAGTCAATTGTGTATATGGCTACAAGTTGAGTAGCCTTCGGGCTAGATGGCATGATATACAAATCCAATAAATAAATACATTGCATGTTATTATTGTTGCATTAAAAACACAGTAAATTCCAGTTGTTAGTCTCAGGCAGAGCAGATTTCACAGTCATGGTGTGTATGTGGACTTCTAGTCAACTTCTTTTATGACTTTTAGCATTTTGTGTGTACAGTATGCAGTCTATGGGGCCCCAGAATGAATCATCTGAGTTTCCATGAGTTTCTTATGGGGAACTTTGCTATAATATACGTGTGCTTTGGTTTACAAGCATGTTTCCAGAATGAATGATGCTCATAAAACAGGGTATTGTGTGTGTGTGTGTTGTGTCGTTACAGTCGTGACCAACTCTTCGTGACTGCATGTCCATGGAGTTTTCTTGGCAGGAAGACTGGAGTGGCTTGCCAGTTCCTACTCCAGGCGCCTACAGCACCTGGTGTTCCCTGGTGGTCTCCCATCCAAGTACTAACCAGGGCCGACCATGCTTAGCTTCCAAAATCAAGCGAGATCGGATGTGCTTAGGGCATCTAGGCAGCTAAACAGGGTATTACTGTACAGCATTTCCAAGATACACTTTCTCATGATGAGGAAACAATTGGAAGAAGTCATGGGTTACAAGCACGAGGTTGGGAATGAATCCTCCACAGGGATGTTCTATAAAATTCTGGGTTTGATGAAAGGCGACTAGATGGTTGTTTCTTCTGGTAAAATTTCAGAGAAAAGTACTGTACGTTATTTAGCAGGACGAGAAAAGCCAAAGCTGTAAAAAGAATGCGATTTTGTATGACCAGAAGATGTCACTATAGTTAAGGTGATGCACAGAAATGAGGAAAAGGAATAATCCATTGTTTTATCTCAAGCTGTTGCCTTCTGGATGTACTGTGTGTGTGTGTGTGTGTGTGTGTGTGTGTGTGTGTGTGTGTGTGTGTGTGTGTGTGTGTGTGTGTGTGTGTGTGTGGTGTCATTACAGTTACCCAGAGACCTTTGGGTAGTGGGCGGCATACAAGCTATATAAAACAAACAAATAAATAAATAAATGACCCTTCATGGCCCCATGTCCATGGAGTTTTCTTGGCAGGAACACTGGAGTGGTTTGCCAGTTCCTACCCCAAGCGTCTACAGCAGTGTTTTTCAACCTTTTTTGGACAAAGGCACACTTGTTTCATGAAAAAAATCACGAGGCACACCACCATTAGAAAATGTCTCTAAAAGGTTCGCCATTGCTGGTGTAGGGAGAAGCAGGACAGAGGGGCCACAGATTGAGGCAGCCCGCTCTCTAGCACCCAGTTCCCACTTACCTGTGTTGTTTTTTTAAAGACATTTTGCCCTGCATGGACTTCTGTGTCCAGTGGAGACCTGAAAAGGGGCACTGACTCTCCAGGAACACAAATAAGACCCAAAAGCCCATCTTGCTCTCCACACTGTGGCCAAGGCAGATGCCTTCAGCAAGTCCAGCGACAGGAGGGGAGGAGGATGAAGGAAGGCAGGAAGGAAAGAAGGCAGAAAGTGTTCTGCTTGTATACCGCCCCAAACCACTTCAAGGAGTCTCTGGGCGGTTTACAGTTTTAATTACAGTAGGCAGGCTGCTAGATATACACTTATGCAGGCTAGAAATGAGCACATTTCTATGAAGAGGGGAAAGGGTACGAATGGAAAGAGAGAGGTGGGGAAAAAAAGAAAGAAAAGACAGAGAGAGAGAAGAGGGCGACAAAGACAGAAAGAAAGGGGCAAGACTTCAAGGAACCCATCGCGGGGCCCCTCAGAGACGGCTCTTCCCCTCCCGGACCCTAAAGGCCGGCCGTCCAGCCGTGCCAGTAGCCCCCCCCCCCGCCCACCTGCCTCCTCAGCCCAGGCCCAGCGGAGGCCTCCTCCATCCCCTCCTCCTCGCAGCCCTGCCGCGGTGCTCGTGGGGCAGCCGGGCGCCCCTCCTCCCCTTCCCCTCACCTGGTGGTTTGTTCTGGGCTGAGGCTCCCGGGCCGGCTCGTGTTGGCGGGCGGGCTGTCGGGCGGCTCAGTCCATTGGTAGCTCCCAGGAAAGGGGTGGTGGTGGTCCAGGGTAAAAAAAGGAGGGGGGGAGAGGGAAGCGAGCGAGTCGCGGTGGCGGCAGCAGTCACAGGGCAAACACTAAGTGAATGAGCGGGGCCAGGTCCGGCCGGGGAGGAAGTGACGCCAGCGCCGCGGGCCTCGGGCGGGGGGAGGAGCCAAGCTGGCCCTTGGACGCTATTTATAGCGCCTCCCAGCTGTGGGCCGCCCGCCGGTCCTGTGTTGAATTTCTTTAGAATTTTTCAATTTTTCCCACGGCACACAAGGCAACATCTCGCAGCACACTAGTGTGCCGTGGAACAGTGGTTGAAAAACGCTGGTCTACAGCACCTGGTATTCCCTGGTGGTCGTCCATTCAAGTACTAACCAGGGCCGATCCTGCTTAGCTTCTACAACCCCATGCTGGCAGGGGATATTGGAAATCATGGACCGCTACCCCACATCCACTTTGTTGCTCTAGAAAGTGCTCTGAAATGCGGATCTTAAAATTGTTCCTCCACGTCAGGTCACACTTTAAGCAAAATAAAATGCGACCATTCCCCCTGAAGCATGACTCAGTGCATCATGTACCTGGCCTCAGGGTGGTGGAATCCTTGTCGCTGTTTTGTTGTGGTTTTTAAACCGGCAGGGTTGGCCCTGGCTCGTACTTGGATGGGCGACCATCAGGGAATACCAGGTGCTGTAGGCGCCTGGAGTAGGAACTGGCAAGCCACTCCAGTATTCCTGCCGAGAAAACTCCATGAACATGGGGTCACGAAGAGTCGTTCATGACTGTAACAACACAACAACAACAGCAACACGTGCCATGGGGTACCGTTTAATCTGCAGCATAACTGTTCCGTCGCCATAGGGCCACCTAGTGGCACTACTTGGAGGAGCCACATGACAGTAAATTCACAGTACGAGAAGCCACTATGCACGGAAAGAAGCCAAAAAATGTATTTGAAGTTCGACAAATGACAAATGAAAATCGATATACTGATATACCTACCTATCGGGTTTTAAAAAAAAAATAGTGCCGCGAGAAAACAAAACAAAATGCACTTTGATGCGGACCCCGTCTGTGGGGTCACAGAAGTTACATAACAATAAAGTGTTGGGGATGCAGGAACAGCAACAAAACCATGTGACCACAACAAGACTTATTACACATTTGTGTTTGTTGAGGTACAAAGTGGATTTGGGGTAACGGCCATGGTTATAGATATCTAGAGCTTGCCAGATTCGGGAGAGTTAGACTAAGATATAGGTCAGGCACGTCCAAAGTCAGGCCCGGGGGCCAAATGCGGCCCATTTAAAAATTTTGAGTGGCCCAGGGCCTCTTCGCCTCACCGGCTTAGCCTGTCATGCATCCCCGCCAGCTGGTCCTTCCCCATACCAGATGGAAGCATCAGCTTGCAGTTTTATGTTTTGCCTGCCCTCCCTGCCTCTGTCCACCATCACCCAGCCACCTTCCCACCCTACCCGCCCCCAGCTCCGTTGCTGCAGCATCCTCCCTTATTTATTTATTTATTTATTTATTTATTTATTTATTTATTTATTTATTGGACTTATATACCGCCCGTCTTCCCGAAGGAACTCCGGGCGGTTTACAACATAAGAAATACTAATAACAGCTGTTAAGTAAGGCAATTAGACAGTTTAAAAACAGTTAAACACAGGTAACCAAACTAAGCGATAAAAGATGGCTTTGCAGATGGTGGGGAAAAAAATAATAAATAACCTTCAGTCACCAAACGCCTCCCGGAAGAGAAGGGTTTTTAATGCCTTCCGGAAGGCTGGCAGGGACTCTGCTAGGCGCACTTCTGTGGGAAGATGGTTCCACATAGTGGGGCCAGCCACAGAGAAGGCTCGGGTACGGGTGGATGTTCTCCAAGCCTCCCTGGGCGTGGCCACACGCAGCATGTGCACCCGCGACAACCTAGTCGGACGGGCCAATGTTGACCACTGGTCGATCCGCTCTGTCACCCTTCCTCCTTGCATGTTATAGAGACTTGTTCAAAGTCCGGCCCGGGGGCCAAATGCTGCTGAATGGTTGGCCCCCACACATTTTCACCTTGCCAAATCTGGCCCTCCTTGCAAAAAGTTTGGACACCCCTGATATAGGTACTATACCATTTTTCTTTTTCTTAGCATTTGTCCCACTTGGTGGTGGGGGTCTGCTATTCTTATTTTTGCCTTCCACTTGACACAGTCGCAGGCTAGGTGTGGGTGAATCTGGGGCCTCATAATGTCATTGTCAAGCGTGTTCATCCAGCGCTGTTTTGGTTGTCCCCTCCATCAGGATCCGCTGACCTCCAGGTTGAGACCCTTTTTGGCCAAAGTTGTGCAAGACGTGTCCAAACCAATATAATATTACAGTGGACCCTTGTATAACAAACAGTTTGTATAACATAAAATTGATACAACATCACAAATTCCGGAGATAGGGGAAATTTGCTTAACATAATCGCCTATGGGGCGAATCTGTACAACATAAAAATGGGATCACTCTGTTTTCAATGCATTCCTATGGGAAATTTGTATAAAGGAAAATTTGCTTAACATAATTTCATTTGGAATGAATTAATTACTTTATTCAAGGTACCACTAGTTGGTTCTAGGTACTATATAATATTAGGCACAACATACTATTAATAATGTTTCAAAATATGCTATATCATAATATCTGCTCTACTTTTGAGATCAAAATGGCCAAATATGTTTATTTCCCACAAATATTATTTATTTGCATTGGTGTTTATCCGTTCCTTCAAAGTCTCTTGTAGATACCCTAAAACCAAAATGAGAAAAACAGTCACTAAACATTTCACTCATCATGACAGTTCTAGCCACAGTTTTCTTAAACTGGATCTTTAAAAAATCGCTTTCAGCAGAAGTGCAAAAACATGAACAAATATACTGGCAAGTACAGTACAATTTGTTTGCTTTTCAGCAGAGGGTGATTTAGCAGAGTTCTCAACGTTCCTCTGAAGACTGCTTATAATTGCAGTCATTTGCTGCGGTTTTGCTAATTGTTTGAATTTGATATTGTTCAGTTGTGTTTTTAAGGCTTTGTTGTAGAGTTTCCGCAGAACTAACAGTAATACTTTCAGCTGGACTTCTCCAACTTGGCACACCCCAGACCTCTTGTACTACAACACCCACTACCCTTTGCAGGAATGGCCAACGAGGACGATAAGGGTTATCCTTCAGAGCTCCTGCTGAATAATAGATTAGGAGGATGATGTTTTAAATAAACCAACACACTAAGCTCCTTCAGCCTCATTTTGGGCTTTATACCTGCTTTAGCTGATGGAAGGAAAGAGTTGCCACTGGTCAGAGAGTTTGCGATTTGTACCCTTATGGAAGGACAATAAGGAGGGGGCAACCCCAGCCTCATGAGGCAGGGAATTCCACAGGCTGGGAACAGCCAGAGAACTAGGGGACATACATTCAAATGGAGGGCTGGGAGGTTAAGAACAGACAAAAGACAATATTTTTTCACCCAGCGCGTTAGTCTGTGGAACTCCCTGCCACAAGATGTGGTGATGGCATCTGGCCTGGATGCCTTCAAAAGGGGATTGGCCAGATGCCTGGAGGAAAAGTCCATCCCAGGTGACAAACCATGATGGAGATGGGTCATCTCCAAGCTTAAAACCGGGGTACTCCAAGGGCCAGATGCAGGGGAGTGGTATCAGGAGACAGAGATCTAGTCTTGTGCCCTCCCAGAGGCATCTGGTGGGGCCACTGTGAGATACAGGAAGCTGGACTAGATGGGCCTTTGGCCTGATCCAGCATGATGGCTCTTCTTAGGTTCTTATGTTAAAATGCCCTGTCTTGGGTTCTCCCCAAATACACCCAGGATGTTGATGGGACCAAGAGAAGGCCTTCCCAGACACTGTGGGTGAAGTGGGATTATGTGGGGAGATATGGTCCCTGAAGTAGTCTAGACCCAAGCCATAAAGGGCTGTAAAGGTCATCAACCACACTCTGAACTGGGGGCCTGGAAATGGTCAGGGAACATTATGCTCCCTTGTAACCAACCTCTGGCTGCCACAGCTTGCCCATTAAAAACTGGGTGGAATATGAATCGACTTTCAACCCTTCACACGAGGCAAGCCCTTCTGCACTTTAAAATGGCGTCCAGTGCATTAAAACAGTGTTTTGACTGGTTTTGTTCAGATTTGCAAATAATCCGCTGTAAAAAGTAGTTGGGCATCATGTTGGAGTGGGTGGTGGCCGGGCAACTCCAGGCGCTGCTGGATGAAATGGATTTTTCTGGATCCATTTCAATTGGGTTTCAGGCTGGGCTTTTGTATGGAGACTGCCTTGGTCACCCTGTATGATTACCTTTGCCAGGAGAGAGACAGGGGAGTGAGACCCCGTTGATACTCCTGGACTTCTCAGTGGCTTTCGACACCATCGACCATGGTGTCCTGGATAGGCTGGCCAGGTTGGGGGTTGGAGGCAACACTTTGCTGTGGTTCTGATCCTTCCTGGCTGACCGTGTCTAGAAGGTGATGCTGGGGGGCAGTTGCTGCACCCCGTGGCGTTTAAGTCATGGGGTTCCGCAGGGCTCAATACTGTCCCCCATGCTGTTTAACATCTACATGGAACCGCTGGGAGAGGTCATCAGGAGGTTTGGGCTGAGGAGTCAGCAGTATGCTGACGATACTCAGCTCTACCTCTCATTGAAGCGGTTTCTGTGCTGAACTCGTGTCTGGACCAGATAATGGACTAGATGAGGGTTAATAAATTGAATAATTAAATAAAAAGGTTACCTGCAAGGTTGTAGTTCTTAACCCTATCAGCAGCCTCGCTGTAGGATTTTGAACCCACTGAAGTTTCCAAACTGTCTCTAAAGGCAGCCTACACCTACAGTAATCCATATGAGATGTCACGAAAGTATGTGTCACTTTAGCCAAGCCCAATATTTCCAGAAATGGGGAATTTTACATGTAGGCCTCTTAGGAGTCTCTGTCATGTGGGAAGGTGTAATTTCCTGTTATAATCTGCTGGGTCTTGGCTATCTCCCTGGCTGAAATGGAAACATTCCTTATTTGCCTACCTTTGTTAGGCTGTCTTCTGAACGGATGAACGAGTGGCAGTTATTCTTTTGCGGGATAATGGATGACTTTATAATAGGGTGACGGAAGAGATTCGGCACACAGTGGGACAGAGAACACTATCTCTAACACTAACACTGCAAACCTTAATATGTCCGTTGACTGAGCGCTTTTCTGCCTGACTAATTGAGCCTGGAGATGTCTCCCTCGGGCAGAGAGTTAAACAAAGGGGACAAACCACCCAGAGATATGGTTGGTTTTCCTCTTGAGCTCTTTATTCATCTGCCAGTAAAAACCAGCAGAGCAGTGAACATTTGGTGAGAAAACATCATGCACTGCTGTTACTTTTCTAAGGGAAAATATACTGAGTAAGTTTGATTATAAAAATGATGACAACACAGAATATAGACCTCTGCCACGGCCATAAATGGGACGTGTTGCCAAAAATAAATGAACAGCTATGCCCCCTGCAGATGGTACTACTATGGAAGATCATGGAGCAAAGTCAAAAGCGAAGATCAAAGTCTAATGCACATTTTTAGAATGTAGGGGATTTCTATTTCTCAGGTTTTTTTCACTGCACGCTGTAAGCAGAGGAGCTTGAAAGAACCAGGCTATTCTCGGAGTGTCATGTTAAGCTGTACAGTATTAGCAAAGCACTCTGGAATTGGGGTCATTATCAGCCCAAAAGAGAGAGCAGGTTTTCTTACCTCTTTTCCTGGAAGCTTATGGTGAAGCGTGGCTGTCATCCCTGTGTCTCTCTCTCTGCCTTGCAGAACGTTCTAGATGCTTCAAGGCAGAAGAGCCAACTAGAATCATCGTGGCAAGGGTGGAGATCATTTTTCAGTAATCTTTTCTATTGTGGACTAGCCCGTAATGATCGGATTGGGCTTCAAGAGACCCAGACTCAGTTTCCCAAAGGGTCACAAAGCTCGCTAGACCAATCACTTCCATCCATCCTGGCAGGTTTGTTGTGAAGATAAGAAGGAAGATTAGCAAGTACAGTAGGAACCCTGTATCCACTGATTCCATATCCACTGATTCAGTTATCCACAGTTGGCAGAGGAAAAAATAAATAAATACCGTAATTCAGCAGCCGCAAAGCAAACTACTGTCAAAAAGAACAGCTGTAAAGCAAGCTACTGTCATAAAACAGCAGCCTTAAAGCAAGCTACCATCACAAACAGCAGCTGCAAGGCAAGTTATTATCACAAAATACTGCAGTTTTGGGGACATTTTGGTGTTCTCTCTTATCCACGGTTTTCCTTATCCATGGGAAGGCTTGGAACCAATCCCCAGCGGATACTGGGGTCCTACTGTACATGGCTGTTTGGCTGAGAGGAGTGATATCAACACAATACATAAACATAAATGAACGGATGATATATTTTTGCCTTTGATGTTAGCGATGAATATGGTAAGGTGTGTGTGTGTTTTCATTTCATTTCCAAAGGAGTTCCCCACACATGTTCACAATAATTTTTAAAGAAGGGCGGGCTTGCTTGCAGTGTTAATTGCTAATTCTCCATCCAGCAGTGTTCCTTTTCAGATTTTCCTTCCACGTAGTAAGATAACAGAAAATGAAAATTTCAACACTCAAAGGTCAGCTATGCCTTCAGCTTTTGTTGGCCGCAGTGCACATGGTACATTTGCATCGTGCTGATTAGAAATGAGTATTTGCCACCTGTGTACCTTGGAAAGAAACGGGCTTTTCCAAGGTATACATTAATCGGAGGGGGCTTTGTCCACGTTGCTCATGTCAGCCCACTTGCACGCACCCTAAGGCTACGATTTTCAGATGGAAATGCTCAAAATGTCTCTTCACACTTCAGATATTTAGAATAAAGCCACACGGATAATACCCCTGTTCTCTTAGGAGTCATCACAACCCTACCCCACTCTGCACTCATGCTACTGAAGGCAGTTCTCTAAGATAATGGTTGACAAACCAAGATACTCCAAAGAAGTGGAAAAGTGGGAATTTCTGGAAAGGACAGAAGTAAGGGTTTAATTACCAAGTGCATGGATGACCTGTGGAACTCATTGACACAAAACGTAGTAATGGCTGCGAATCTGGATGGTTTTAAAAGGAAACTGGGCCAATGCATGGAAGATGGGACAACAAATGGCTAGTAGTCATAGCAGATATATATTCCTTTCTGTGCTTGTGTCTGTATATCAGTTACTGGCAAGGTCCTTTACACTGTCATATTGACGGTAGCCTTTTCATAGGCAACTGGGGGTGTCATTGTGTAGGACAGAAGGATGAACCACATAGACCTTGGATTTGATCCAGCAGGGCCCTGTGTTCTAATTCTTGGGGGGGGGGGGGACTGGACTGGATTTCTGTGAGTTGCAGCCGCTCCACAGAAACGCACTTCGTAAATCTAGTTGCAAGATTCAGAGGAAAAATTGTTGTCCAGTTGTAGTAGAGATCATCATCCCTTGTGTCAGAGAATCATAGAATCATAGAATCATAGAGTTGGAAGAGACCTCAAGGGCCATCCAATCCAACCCCCTGCCCTGCAGGAACCCCCATCACCGTACTTCCGACAGATGGCGATCTAGCCTTTGCTTAAAAACCTACAAAGAAGGAGACTCCACCACCCTCCTTTGGGGCAGCATCTTCCACTGCCAAACAGCTCTGACTGTCATGAAGTTCTTCCTAATGTTCAAATGGAATCTCTTTTCCTGTAGTTTGAAACTATTGTCCCGAGTCCTAGTCTCTGAAGCCATGGAAAACAAACCTGCCCCCTCTTCAATATGACGTCCTTTCAAATACTTAAGCATAGCTATCATATCCCCTCTCAGTCTTCTTTTTGAAAGGTTAAACATTCCCAGTTCCCTAAGCCGTTCCTCATAAGACATTTCCTCCAGACCTTCAATCATCCTGGTCACCCTCTTCTGCACTTGCTCGAGGTTGTCAACATCCTTTTTAAATGTTGTTTTCAATCTTGAACATCTCCAGTTGTTGTTTTCTTTTTTAAAAAATAATACCATATTTGAACACACAACCTGCTGTAATTCAGAGCAAACAGTCTGAGCAAGGGGGTTGCAGAGTTTTGGTGTGGTATATGACATGCATCTGTCGAGGAATGTGCCAGGTGGTTGTTGCTGTGGGTTTTGTGTTGACGCAGAATTAATTTTTTAACTACGAAGTGATCTGAGCGATCAAGCCACTGGACCCTGATCAGATCCCTAATTAATGCACTGAAAAAGATAAGGTGAGCAGTTTGTATCCATCTGATAGTCTGCTTCTGTAGAGCAGTTCTAGAACTGCCTCTGCAGAATTAGCCTGGAAGCAGTGCCACCCACCACAATAGCAGGGAAGCAACAGTTTGCGAAGATATGAATGATGCTGGGGGATAATGAAACATCCTTTACCATTTACATCACCTGTGTTTCTAATTTTGAAGCTCCCCATTTCATCTGTTTTGCCACACAGTTGTGTCTGTTTTTTAAAATAAAAAAGAAGACCTGGACAAAAATGGCATACGACACCAAGCGCCAAGTGAGACAAAAAGATCAGCAGCTATTTAAAGGCAGTGATCTATCATGCCGTTGTGTGACCTGTTACACTCTATGGCACGGAATTGCTGACTTAAAGATGTCAAACACCATCTCGGTGTCATGGAGACAAAGATGCTGCAATGGACTTTCTGGCTTCATGAGAAATTATCTTTTGTGCACGCCGGCAAGATGCATGAAACCCAACTGCAATGGTGTGGGCACCTCTTACATGCCGACAAGGAAATTCTGGGCAAAAAGAGGAGGTCAGTGGATCCCAACTGAGGGATGGGCAAAACAGCCTTGGATGAACTCCCTTGGCAATGGCATGAAGTTGCCCTGGGTTTTACCCAGACCAAGTGTGTGACTGTGCAAGGTGGAGGACAAAAACCAGAATAGCGGACCCTGCCACCAAGTGGGACAGACATTGAGAAAAAGTAGCAGTCGTAGTAGTAGAAGAGCTGTTGTACAGTGGTCCCCTGCCCTTTCATGGTTCATATACTGCGATCCCAGTATATCGCGGGTCCGCAGTATATGAAAAAAAGGCTCCCTGGGGTAAGAAGGAAAGGCCTTCCCGGGTCCGTCGGAGGCACCAAAAGTGCTTCCCCGCAAACCAGAAGTGACCTCCGGATCACTAGAAACCACTTTTGGGGCCTCCAAGGGCCCAGAAAGCCCCTTGCAGGCCCATTTGGGGCAGCACCAGGCCTGGAATAAGTACAAGAGCCCCCAGAGATCCCGCCCAGTTCTGACCTGACCCAGCATCTGCATATTGCGTATTTTCAATTATCGCGGGTCAGGTCAGGTCCCTAACCCCTGCGATAGGCGGGGGTTTACTGTAGTCTTCAGAAGGTGTATTTGGGGCTACCCTTTCAACAGTTAGCTAGTGATAAAAAATAAAGGAGTTAATTTCTATAATACTTGGACTGCTATTCCAACCAGGAGTGAATGCTTCGTTCTTGTCAGCTTTGGCTCTAGGCAAGGAATGCCCCCGCCCCCCCCACTCTCCTTTAATAGATAATCAAGTATAGGGGGTTCCCTAAGCTTTTTTGCCCTTCACTAAGAAGGAGCTGTAGTCTATTCCCACACTCTTTTCACTTGCTCCATCTGCCCCTTTTAAGCTGTCCCAGAGAAACAGGAGTAAACTTTCAATGTTCCTGCTCTTCCAGTAGGAATCTTCACAGCTCAGAAACGTTTTTTGGACTCCAAATCATGGAAACCACCCATCGATACTGGGAGTGATGGACCCCCCCCCCTCTCTCTGTGGGTCTGGGTGTGGGTGGGTGGAAGGGCAAGAAAATAAGTGGATAGGCAGAGTGTCTTGTGCCACATTTAAGATAAACCTATTTATTTTAACCTGCTTGTTGCACCTGCCTGAAAGACGTAGATTGTGATCCATGAAAACTCACAGGGCACTAAATTATACTATATAATCATCAACATCCAAAATCCTTACACACACACACACACACACACACACACACACACACACACACACACACACACACACACACACACACACACACCACTTTTTTTTTAAAAAAAAGCGCACTATATTTGAAATTTGAGGCATTGCTGTTCAGAACAAATAAAGGCATTTGTAAATTTGCTGGGGTGTGTTGTCACACTTTATTTACAGTTATAGATCCAAATCCAGTTCTGAGTCCCGATATGAGTAGACTCATTGAATCAATGGGACTTACATAAGGATTGGTGAGGCAAGTTCCCATTTATTTATTTATTTATTTATTTATTTATTTATTTATTTATTTATTTATTTATTTATTTATTATATTTTTATGCCGCCCGTCTTCCGAAGGAACTCCGGGCAGTTAACAATAGGTTAAAAGAACAATAAAACACCAGGGAAAGACAATGCAATAATAAAGAGAGACCTTGGCAACGGATGTATCCTAGTTAGAATTAACAGTTGGATATACTCCATGGCATTGAATATGCCCCTTTTGAAGCGATATGGGTCTCTTCTAAAACCTTGACCCATTCTGCTTTTGTCAGGGAAGAAACCCCCAGATGCCCTCCACCCGTAACCAGCTGAGGACTGCCACAGATAGACGGTTACTCTGCTAACATGGCTTCCTTCTAGTGAGGTGACCCAGGTTCTGCCCCCTAATTCCCCCCACATTATTAATCAAACCATTCTTTTCTTTCCAGAGATGCCTGCTAGCGAGCTCTGGTCCTGGCTGCCTCACACCCCCATTCCCCCTAAAAAACCTATTACCATGGCTACCTGAAACAGGCCAAAGAAGGCAGAGGTGGTTGTAGCTCCATGAGTGACTGAACGTCTACACGAGAAGTGATGTATCCAAAAAGTCTGCAACCTGACAAGCAGCAGTAGAGACCAGGGGTTGAGTCCAGCAGCTCTGTGTTCTTAGCAGGTACGATGGGCATCTTTCTTCTGTGATCTTTTTATATCCTTTTCCCATCAGTGAGGACTCTGGATCAGTCAGCTCGTGAGGATCCAGCAGCTGAATCCACCCTCCAGAATTGTAAAGAGATTCTCTGCCCATTGTGTTTTTCTCAGGCAAGGTCCACATTTTTGTGGCTTAGAGCAAGTGGGGTCCCAATATTGATTGACAAGAGCCCTCCATTCCTTTGGGTGGTGGTGGTTGCTCTCAAGACATGTTCTGCACCAAGGCGGGCCTTGAAGACTTGAGGCACCCACAGGCTTCCACCACGTACTCTCGGACTTTTCGGTAACCAAACACAACCACGTAGGAACTGGCCGAGTAATACACGGAAGCCAGCATGCCATAGAGCGCGTTGAGGAGACTGTGTTCAAAGTTGCTCTTGATGTATCCCGAGATGATGGCTATCCAGACCATGTCGTTGGAGATCCAGCAGATCACGTAGGTGCAGAGCAAGGAAAGCAAGACTTTAGTGGCCTGGGCAGTGTGGTTGTTCCAGCCGCTGCCTGTGACAGAGGAGACGGCCTCCACCTTCCTGCTGTGCTTCCAGAGGAGGTCGATGATGAAGACGTTGAGAACAACGACGAGCACGATGAGGATGAGGTCCAAGCTGATGGACACGTACATGTTGTACTTGATGGAAGCGCTCTCTGTGTACGTCAAGCAGGTTGAAATGGCCAGGAGGACGATGGTCTTGTTTGTTCTAACCGCTCCTTTGTCGTATATCAGGTAAGGGATATGTAAGAGGATAGTGAAAACCCAACAGCCGACGAGGATGCTGTTGACGTACTGGCCCTGATACTGGTAGATGAACTTTGCCCACCGCTGGTTGGGCCTTCTGATCTTGATGAGGTGGAGGAAGCTCAGGTTCTCCACAGACCAGATGCTGATCAGCCTCAATGTGTGGTATGTGTAGAGAAGGATCCTGCAGCCCAGTTCATTGAAGACGTAGGTACTGCTGGAGAGGAGCAGCCCGGGGATGGCCCTGTAGCAGCAGAGAAGGAAGTTGACCAGCGCCATGTTGACGATGATCCGGTCCAGGGGTTCCATCGCCTTGTGGCGGATGGCGTTGCTGATGAAAGCGAAAAGGACAATGAGGTTGCCGATCAGGCCAATGAAGGAGGACAGGTAGATGAAGACGAGGGTGACAAACATGGGGCCGTGTAGCATCGTGATGCTGGTCTCCTGTCAGGCATTCCCTGTCTCGATTGGACACGTCTTCATCCTAGGGGACTTTACTCCGGTATCACCAGCGCCTTGTGTTTCCTCTTCTCCAGCTCCACCAAACCCAGGAGAGCTTTCCCCACCCAATTCAGGAAGTCCACCAGGATCTCTGTAGGCTGCCTTTTCTCTCGGCACAAACACACACACACACACACACACACACACACACACACACACACACACACACACACACACACACACACACACACACACACAAAACAGTAACTCGGAGCCAGGATTACGCTGCTATTTATCCAAGCCTCCTTATCGCCTTTTACTGAAAAGGGTTGGGTGTAAAACAGATTAGGTAGGAATTGATACCGTATGTGCCCAAACAGAGACCCAGGGAGCATGAGAAAGGGAACTCAAGCTCTTATGTAAGATCAAAGTAAACTTTTGATCAAGCCTTCCCGTATTTGACACGCTCTCTCTGTTATTTCCTTTGTCTTCGCATCCATTTACTATTATTTTTATTTTTATTTTTATTTTGTTTTTATTGTGTTACTATTTATGGTTTTATTGTATAAATTGCTTGAATGTATTAATTGTTGTAAACCGCCCTGAGTGACTTTGCTGCCAGATAGGCAGTATAAATATCCAACAAATAAATAAATAAATAAATAAATAAATAAATAAATAAATAAATAAATAAATACACCATGACGTCTTCTAGATGCTTGATCATTTGTAGCATTTAACTTTCTTTTTTTAAATGCAGGCAACATCTTTTAAATCTCCCCCCCCCGCCCCAATGCTTAAGTAGACTTACTGAGTAGATTAAGATCCTTCGTAGGAGCAGCAAAAGCAGAGGAGAGCATTTTTTTTTTTAAAAAGGCTCTTCTTCAACTAAGATCCTTTGTCTGCTATCTTTAATGCATTTTGATCTCTGAAAAGTATCCTACAGCTCAAGGGATGTCTTTTATCCGTACAGTATGGAATGGTGCTGAGGAACTGCTGGATAAGCTCAGTGGTTTAGGTACGGCTGGGGGTTTGATTCCCTACTTTACCCCCTTAACTGGAGCTGGTCTTGATGATCCATGGGGTCCTTTCCAGCTTTGCAGGGAGCGGAAACCCTCCTTCATTGTCAGCTTTAAAACAGACGTTAGATGACCACCTGTCAGGAGTACTTTAGGTGGGCATTTTCCGATTCAGTTGGGGGCTGGATCTGAGGACCCTTCAGGTCTCTCCAGCTCAAGTCTGTGATTCTATAGGGCTGAGATTAAACTGTACAAAAATGTTTGTGTGGTGTGTTGTTACAGTTGTGGCTGACTCTTCATGACGTCCATGGAGTTTTCTTGGCAGGAATCCTGGAGTGGCTTGCCAGTTCCTAACTCCAGGCGCCTACAGCACCTGGTGTTCTCTGGTGGTCTCCCATCCAAGTTCTAACCAGGGCCGACCCTGCTTAGCTTCCAAAATCAGGCGAGATCGGATGTGCTTAGGGCATCTAGGCAGCTCTTTGGATGTTTAGGCAAATATATTTCCCCATTTACTTAGCTCTGAACTGGAATGGTTACAGCTGTTGTATTTGTACAAAGTGTGCACCCAGGGACCCAGGGATTGCATAGGACTGGGAGTATTCTGCTACCTCAGGGGTAAAAATTATATAGTTTTTTTCTCCATTTGCTTCTACCATTGAGAAAACTAAGGAGCCCATCAGTTATTAATTGCCTTTTCTTAATTACTTTGTCATCAGAATTTTTTATTAAACAAAGGTTTGCAAACTAAGGTGGTGGTGGTGGTTCTTATATGCCTAGAGTTATATTATTTGCAAGTAATCTTGTCCCTTGCATCTTCCTTTTTAGAAGTTGGCTGTAGAAAAAAATAGGTATTTCAAAGGTAACGTAGTGAAATTGATGATGGTACTAATTGTGATGCTGTGAGAAATGTGTTCCAGTTATTTTCTAGATCTTTTCTAGTCTACGACAATTTTAGTCCCTTGGAATGGTTCTTTTTTCACATTTTATACTCATGAGTCCTAAGGGTTTGTTTTTAAAGTAACAATGAAAGAATGGAAAAGGAAGGACTCATTTCAAACAGGGGATGGCGCCAGTTGCTCATAAAGGCTGCTTTTACACGACCCCTAAAATCCGCTGCAAAATGCTCACAGATGCGGAGCATAAAATTGTTTTCCCACCAGCAGCGGACTTTTAAAAAAATAAAGTACGACCACGCCCACTTAAGCGCGCCCCAGCGCATTTTACAAGTACCTGGTCTGGAGGAGGTAAAATCCTTGTTGCTGTTTTAAAGCATTGCATGCCTGGCCTGCCTCCGCTTTTTGTTTGTTTTTGTTGGGTCCCCTCCCCCCTTTTAACAAACAGGAATCCTAATGGGCTGGAACAATTAGCTGCTGCCCAAGGCAGGCAGAGGTGAGCCTGCATTTTTTTCTCTCTCCCCTCCCTAGAATCAGAGTGCGGGAGGGGGGGACACAGGAAGCAGAACAAAAACCAGGTAGCGATCTGCATTTAAGTTGCCAGCGGATTTTAGGGGTTGTGTAAAAGCAGCCAAAGATGACAGTAAAGACAAACCTACTTGGAGACAGGTTAAAGCCTGCATACTCTGGCTGTAATCCTGTTGCTGTTTTACACTTGCAGGAGGGAAACAGTGTCAGTCTTCATGGCCAGCAGGCATTCCATAGCAAGGTGCTGGTTGCATTCCTGGATGTGTCCCAGTCAAATGGACAAAAGAAAATATGGACAAAATGGACAAAAGAAAATATGGACAAAATGGACAAAAGAAAATATTTTGTCCAAAATGGACAAAAGAAAATATTTTGTCCAAAATGGACAAAATAATTTTTTTTTCACCCAGCGCGTTGTAAGTCTATGGAACGCCCTGCCACAGGATGTGGTGATGGCATCTGGCCTGGGTGCCTTCAAAAGGGGATTGGACAGATTCCTGGAGGAAAAGTCCATCATAGGTGACAAACCATGATGGAGATGTGTCATCTTCAGGCTTAAAACCGGGGTACTTCCAAGGGCCAGATGCAGGGAAGTGGTATCAGGAGACAGATATCTAGTCTCATGCGCTCCCAAACGCATCTGGTGGGGCCACTGTGAGATACAGGAAGCTGGACTAGATGGGCCTTTGGCCTGATCCAGCATGGCTCTTCTTGTGTTCTTATGTTCTTATGCATCACAAGGAGCACAACCAGGGTCTTATTAATGAGGATTGAGGAGCTATATGTCAGCTAGGAAATGTATAGCATTGCTCTTACAGAAACCAGAATTGGCCATAGGATTCTGGCCCCTGTTTTTGTTGTGGATGCATGTTTTAAAAGCCAAAGGGATAGAGAGGGAAGAAATCAGGAATGAAGAGAGGAGGCTGGAGGCTGGAGGTTTTCAAGAAAAGATTGGGTAGCCACCTGTCTGGGATGGTCTGAGGTCTCCTGCCTCGGGCAGAGCTTTGGACTAGAACAGGCATGTCCAAACTTCGGCCCTCCAGGTGTTTTGGACCACAACTCCCACAGTCCTTTGTCATTGGCAGTCTAACTTTAGAATTCTGGGAGTTGTGGTCCAAAACATCATGAGGGCCGAAGTTTGGACATGCCTGGACTAGAAGACCTTCACGGTCCCTTCCAACCCTACGATGATTCAATGATGATGATTCTAGGAAGGGAAGTGGGTGAAGCACAAAGATGTGGAGTTTGGTTTCTCACAAATGCATGCTCATAGCGCAGGGGTCCTCAAACTTTGTAAACAGGGGGCCGGACCCAGCAGCTCCCCAGTGTGGCTCCGAGAGGGGAGAGGGAAGGCCCAACCCGCTTCAGCCTTAACCCCCCCCAGCCCAACGCCTGCTGGTCCGGACAACGGCCCCACTTCTCCCGCAGCTCCAAGGGGGGTAGGGGAGGGCCCACCCTGCATACCCCCCAGCCCTACACTTCTCTCCTCGCCTGCCGGGCCCATCCTGCTCACCCCCCCCCCAAGACACTAAGGACAACGGTGGGCTTTGCCCTTGCATTGGTGGTGGAGGTGGCGACAGCTGCTGCTGCAGCACAAGTTTTCGGCTCAAGTCTGGGGAGTGGGGTTCTGCAATGGCTGGCGGGACGGATTCAGGACCTTAGTGGGCCGCATCTGGCCCACGGGCTGTCGTTTGAGGACCCTGTCATACCACATAGCTAACATTTGCAATAGGGAATCTGCTGTGGGTGTGTATGCCCCTGATACGGCTGGTACCCCCTCTGCTCAGTTTTGCAGAGTCTTGTCTCTCTCCTCTAGACAGGCACAATGAGAACGCACAGCTGGCTCGTGAATGCTGGTGGTGGTGGTGGTGGGAAATAGACAGTAGATCTCTTGGAAACGGGACCATTTCTTTGTTGTTGGTTGCCGGGAAATCTACCGTGTGTGGCCTTTTTTATTCCCATAAAATCAACACCACCCAGCCACTGCTGCATTTAAAGAACACTCCAAAACGTGGCACCTTAAAGACTAACTTTCCTATTTTAATGAAACATTTCGTGGACTACACGTCCACTTCTTCAGACATATAGCAGCAGAATGGGGTGTGCAATATAATATGGGATGGGATATATATTTCATACCAAATATACATTGGCTGTAGTATACAGTGGACCCTTGTATAACAAACAGCTTGTATAACATAAAATTTGTACAACATAAAAATTCCGGAGATAGGGGAAATTTGCTTAACATAATCACCTATGGGGAGAATCCGTACAACATAAAAATGGGATCACTCCGTTTTCAATGCATTCCTATGGGAATTTGTATAAAGGAAAATTTGCTTAATATAATTTCATTTGGAACGAATTAATTCCTTTATACAAGGTACCACTGTATAGAGTTGGGGGTGGATAGGGGAGGGGGGGAGAGGGAGGGGAAATAAAAGGAGGGAGAGTTGATTAGTAGACATGGTGGGAACATGAGGCCAGGGTCTAGAGAGGTCTAAAGGATAGTTTTATGGCTCTGAGGCCAGGATCTGTTTATTTGTTTAAGTGTGGTATTATGGCTCAGAGGTAAATTCCTCATGAGACAGAAACCAGATCATATCAGAGAGGCTGAGGGTGTGTGTGTGAAAGAGAGGGGGAAGAGAATGGGAGGTTTTACCTTAAAGTCCATGAAAAAGTGGCAATATGTGTCATAACTCTCAGCTTTGATACCAGATGCTGTGGACATATTTGGAACATACTTGTGAAAAACATCCTGGAGCGTTCCCAGTCCTCCCAGCCTTTCTATGTATTTCTTCTCACTCCCTCTCCCCAATGCATGCTGCTGATCTTAATCAGGATCTGTTCCCAACATGCAAAGTTAATTACTTGGTGTTGTGCCCCATTTGGGAAATGTGATATTAATTAGCCATCATGAAAACATATGGGAGTAGCCAGAAGAACGGCAACACATTTTTGCCAACTACAAATTGTGGGAAACTGTGCTGATCGCTTGCATGAGTGGATACCTGAGGATCGGGGATTTGTCATCATTATTCCAATTTATAAAAAAAGGGAAAAGAGCAGATCCTGCAAATTACAGGCCAATCAGCTTGCTAAGTGTCATCAGTAAATTGTATGCCCATCATCTTCTTGAGAAATTACAAAGCTGGACGGATGAGGAAAATCTTTTAGAAGATGAGCAAGCGGGATTTAGATCAGGACATTCCATAGGAAACCACGGTATAGTTTTACAACTCCTTATAGATAAATATTCATCTAAGGCCGCTATCTCACCTGGGGGAAGATCCAGATATTGTGAAATTCTGGCTTATCTTCTTTTTTGGTCACATGATTGAAGATGTGGGATCTCCGTTCCCACATGCAAGGATTTCTTTTTTAAAAAAGTGTCGAACAACCCCAGGGTCAGCAGGTGGTGCTAAGAATTTTTTAAAATCATAAATAAATAAATAAATAAATAAGCACCGACAGCCCGAAGGCCAGCTGCTCAGCGCTGGGGGGGGGGGAGGAGGGGAAATAAAAAAAAATTAAAAGTGCCGACCAGCCCCAGGACGACCTGGTTGGTGCTAGGAAAAAAATGAAAAAATAAAAAATAAAAAAACAGTGCTGACAGCCCAAAGGATTTTTTAAAAATCACTGACCAGCCCTTGGAGCTGCTCGGCGCTAGGGGGAAAATGCAGAAAACCAGATCACAAGCGAGCTCCCACAGACTTCTGGCTCGCATTTTTTAGCAGAGCAAAAAATTCCCAATTTCTCCAGTAGATCTTGGAAAACCCTCTAAAGGGGGCATAACTTGTTTTTCTCTTTAAAGCCCGGCGGCCGTGGAGACAAGATTTTTGGAAACGCTTTATCTTGAAATTTAATCAGCATTTTAAAGGACGTGTGATAGAGCCTTAATAAGAATGGAGGAGCACTATACACAGCCTTTATTGATTTTAAGTCAGCATTTGATATGATCCCATGAGACAGGCTTTGGCAGAAATTGGAGACAACTAATATTGACAGTCGGCTGTTACTCCTGATTCGCTGCCTCTATGCAAAAACCTGGGTGAACATGAGATGCAACAGGGCTGATCATCTTACCAATGCCATCCCAACATATGCTGGTGTCAAACAAGGCTGTCTATTGGCTCCCACTTTGTTCAACATCTCTATCAACTCCTTGGTTAGGAATTTATCTGGAATCAATTCTCATCCTCCTAACCGAGCAGACAGACCTTTATCAACTCTCTTATATGCAGATGATGTGGTACTTCTCTCATTAACCTGTGTTGGCCTACGGCGGTTATTAAGAGCCCTGGACAATTACTGCAAAACTGAGGAGTTAGTAATTAATAAATCTAAAGTTTTAGTGTTAACTAGGAAATGGATCACACATAAATGGCAGATAAATGATCACCCAATTGAGCATGTTAAGTCTTATAAATATCTGGGTGTGATTGTTCAGTTCTCTGGATCCTAGAAAGGCCAATTGTCTAATATCATCGCAAATGCTCAGAGAAGCATAAAGTCATACATACATTTTTATTCACTAAAAGAGGTCAACAGTGCATATACCATCTGCCATATAAGTTTTTAATGCTAAGGAGTTAACACAGATGTTATATGGTGCACAATGGTGTGGGTACAGAAATTATATTGCAATAGAGTCCACCCAAACAAAATTTCTGAGAACTATTCTTGGACTTCCAAACTGTGTACCAAATGTACTTGTATGATTAGAAACAGGCCAAATTTTGATACAGTGACACCCCCTCCCCCGCGCCTATCGCGGGGGTTAGGGACCCGACCAAACCCATGATAATTGAAAATCCGCAATTTGTGGATGCAGGTCAGGTTGGGCCTGGAGGGCCTAGCTGGGAGCTCTTGTATTTACCCCCAGGACTGGTGCTGCCCCGAACGGGCCTGGGAGGGCCTTCCCAGGCATTTTGGAGGCCCCAAAAGGGCCTCCCTGTGAACCGGAAGTGACTTTCGGATAGCCAAAAATCATTTCTAAGGCCTCCGACTGGCCTAGAAAGGCCCCAGGAGGCCTCAGAAATGAACAATGATGTCTACTTGGAACAAGCCATATCAGGAAAGACTGAAAGAACGAGGCATGTTTAGCCTTGAGAAAAGAAAACTGAGGGGAGATACTTGAGAGGTAGTTCTACAGTCATCCCCGAATGTAGGACACATAAGAATGGGGTCAAACTACAGGGAGCAAGTTTTCAGATGGATGTCAGAAAAAACATCCTATTGGATCAATATGACAACAGAACCCACCACCTGGGGATGTGGTGAGTACTCTGATGCTGGAGGCATTTAAGAGAAACTTTGGAAAACTATAGGTCAGATTTTCTTTTATTTCAACTGCTGCGTTGAGGAGGGGGTTGTATTCGAGACCTTATAGGTCCCTTCCAACCCAGGATTCCTTGTCACCCTCCGTACGTAGAGAGTGGCAAGTGCAAATTCTCAGAAGATTTCTGTGATCAAGTGGGAGATTCAAACCCTGTTCTTGAGTCCTTGTCCGACATCCTTTCTCTTATGTCAGGGATGTCCAAACTTTTTGCAAGGAGGGCCAGATTTGGTGAGGTGAAAATGTGTGGGGGGCAATCATTCAGCTGCCTTTGGCCCCCGGGCTGGACTTTGGACAAGTCTCTATAACATGCAAGGAGGCAGGGAGGATGCTGCAGCAACAGAGCTGAGGTGGGTAGGCTGGGCAGGTGGCTGAGGGAACAGACAGAAGCAGGGAGGGCAGGCACACCATAACACTGCAAGCTAACACCTCCATCCAGTATGGGGAGGGGCCATCTTGTGGCAATGTGTGACAGGCCGAGCCGGTGGGGAGAAGAAGCCGCAGGCCACTCAGAATTTGAAAACAGGCTGCATGTGGCCCCCAGGCCTGACTTTGGACATGCTTGTCTTATGTGCTAGCTGCCACTGTTGTAACCTTTAAGCAGCGCCAGCTAATTAAAAGCACACTTTGATGCTTGAGGGACCTGCCATGGCGCAGAAATGGGGCAAGTGACCGGTGTGGACTACACTTGCCAGAATCCCTTTTAAAACCACGGCGGAGTAGCTTAGCGACAACACTGCAGGCCCCATGGCATAGCCCTGGCAATCCTAGCTGGAGCATCTTGGGAGTTGTAATCTAAAACCAAAGGTTCCCAAGATATGGAATTTAATGGTCTTCTACAACAGAGATTAGAAGAGGGACTTGCTTGTACTTTGATACTCAGAATCCCCCAGGTCACGTGGCCATGTTAGTTATGTACTTCTAAATGGAATCTGTTCTCTATCTATCTATCTATCTATCTATCTATCTATCTATCTATCTATCTATCTATCTATCTATCTATCTATCTATCTATCCATCCCCTGTTGTGATATTTTTGTGTATTCTGAAAAGAAGGACACAAGATTCCGTGCAAGGTTTTGGAAATGTCGCTTCTTGTGTTCGAAGTACCACGGTTGTGTGGTTTTAGCGATTGGATACTGCTGCCATCTAGTGGTCATTCCCGGCTTTAACAAAGCAAGGGTGATAGAGAGGCTGGAAAACAGCATTCAGATGATTTATTTTGTTTTACTTTATTTATATTAGAGTATTTTTACCTTGCCTTTCTCTTTGGAAAAGGACCCAAGGCAGCTTACAGTAATGAGGGATAATATACAGTTCAGTGCAATTAAGACATGTTCAAGCATTGAGAACAGGAAATTGAGGACATTTTACAGCATTAAAAGACAACATTATGTTAAAGCTACAAGAGAACGTGGGCAGTTAAAAGGAGAGTAAAGTTCCATGTAAAGTTATGAAAACATTGAAAACATAGTGTCAGTGTAATCACACAAAGTTATAAGTGGTTATGAACACAAAATCTATGTGATCCTATAGATTCATATGAAAGACACATAATAGGTCAGGCATGCCCAAAGTCAGGCCCAGGGGCCAAATGCGGCCCGTTTTCAAATTTCGAGTGGCCCGTGGCCTCTTCTGCCCACTGCCTCATCCTGTCACTCATCCTCGCCAGCTGGCTCCTCCCCATACTGGATGGAGACATCAGCTTGCAGTTTTATGGTTTGCCTGCCCTCCCTGCCTCTGTCCACCCCCACCCCTTAAGCCACCTGGCTAGCCTACTGTTGCTGCATCATCCTCCTTGCCTCCTTGCATGTTATAGAGACTTGTCCAAAGTCCGGCCCGGAGGCCAAATGTGGCTGAATGGTCGGCCCCCACACATTAAGATCTAGCCAGGGGGCCCTCTTGAAAGAGCCATCCTTCAAGGAGGTGAGAGGGATGGCTTGTAGACACAGGGCCTTCTCGGCAGCTGCCCCCAAGTTATGGAATGCCCTCCCAAGTGAGATCCGCCTGGCGCCAACATTGATGACATTTCGGCGCCAGGTAAAAACCTTCCTGTTCCAGAAGTTTTTTAATTGATACAACATAGACTGGTGTCCTTTGATGGCAATGAGTTTAGTATAAGGTTTTGCTGTTGTTTTAATTATTTATTGATATTTGATGTCTTAACTGTTTTAATTCCTTGTTGTAAGCCGCCCAGAGACCTTTGGGTAGTGGGTGGCATATAAGCTGTAAAAATAAATAAATAAATAAATAAATAAATTTTCACCTCACCAAATCTGGCCCTCCTTGCAAAAAGTTTGGACACCCCTGTAATAGGTAGTCCATCATTCAAAAAACAAAACAAAACAAAAAAACACCAGCACTTCTTCCTCAATGTGCCTGATGGTGTGGGGGAGAAGTGGTGGGTTTTTAAAACCTTTTTTCTCTCCCAAAGCAAGCCCCGATGGATGGCGGAACAACCGCTTCTTCCCCCACCCCAAATGGACCTACCGTATTCACCCAAGTATAAGTTGAGGACCCCTTTTTTCCAGCCCAAAATTAGGGCTGAAAAACTTGACTTATATTTGAGTATATATGGTATTCCAAAAGTAGGTTGTTTTAATTTGATTTCAATGGAAAATTTTGCCTGGGTTAATTTTAGCATAACACGGAAACCGGATGAAAAAAGGTTTATAAAAATGAACACAGACAAAAATAACTGTCCATAACCAGTGAGATTCATTCATTGCTCTTTGCAGATGATTGAACGGACTTGACAAATTTATACTGAATCATTTAGCAAATGTTGTTTTATTGAGGAAGTAACACGTGCTAGTACAGCTTGCCTTCTTCTCTGATTAATCCTGTAATGAGTATTGACATAAAAACAACAACTGGATTCTGAATGTATTTTCAGCCTTTTAAAGATTCTCCTACTATATAGACTGAGGCAGCATGTTCTGGTGACACAGGAGCTGATTTATACAAGGTGCCACTGTATTATAAAAGTTAAAACATTGCTTTTTGGAGATTTCCAGGAAGAGACAATACTCTCCTTCCTTCCTTCCTTCCTTCCTTCCTTCCTTCCTTCCTTCCTTCCTTCCTTCCTTCCTTCCTTCCTTCCTTCCTTCCTTCCTTCCATTCATCTTCCCTCTAATGCAGCTTCCAGATGATGTGGGAATTTCAAAAGCATCCCTGAAATGACATGCACCCTATAAGGCTGTCTTTTGCTTGTACTTGAGCTGAACTTATATCATTCTTCCCCCGTCAATCGATCAAATGTAAATTTGATGCTGGTCTAGACAGGTCCAAATCTCTCTTGATAATTTCACTCACAGCCCCCACATTAAACCTGGGACTGGTGTGGAATGCACACAAGTCATCTTCATATGACTTGATGCCTCAACAAATACACATTGATGAATTTTTTGCAATTTTGATGTGTTGATTCATTGGGATATAAAATGATTGCCAAGGCAGCTAGAGATATCAAATTTGCCGGTAAACTCCCTCTGACTCTCCTATACAATCCCTCTAAGTTTTGGTGAATATTAGATTTTCCCCAAGCCAGTTGCTAAAGGGCAATTTCAGGGGGGGTTCTTTGGAGCACATAACTCAGATACCTACAATCCTCTCCTCACCACACATGTGGAACTTATAGAGGGGAAGCCAGGGGGAAGCTTTCCTGAAGATTCAGTGCCTTAGAATCCATTTCATAGGGGTTCGAAGCAAATTTACAAATCAATTTGTCAATTTGATAGAATTCTTTTTTGCATACATTCATTTTTTGTGATTTGTTGATCTGGATGAATCACAAATCACAATGAATCACCGCTTTTCTGATTCTTCCCCATTTCTAGAGGGGCACGATTGGTTCTCGATCATCCTGGAGTGCGGGACACATAATAATGGGCTCATGCTACAGGAAGCATCTCAAGAAAGACATAGTGGAACTGGAAAAGGTGCAGAAGAGAGCGACTAAAAGGATTACTGGGCTGGGGCACCTCTGTTATGAGGAAAGGCTAAAACATTTGGGGCTCTTTAGTCTGGAAAAAAAGGCACCTGAGGGGGGATATGATTGAGACGTACAAAATAATGCAGGGCATGAGTCAAGTGGACAGAGGGATGCTCTTCTCCCTCTCACAAAATACCAGAACTTGGGGAGATCCACTCAAATGGAGGGCTGGGAGAGTAAGAACAGACAAATAAAATATTGTTTTACCTAGTGTGTTGTTAGTCTGTGGAACTCCCTGCCACAGGAGGTGGTGATGGCATCTGGCCTGAATGCCTTTAAAAGGGGATTGGACAGATTCCTGGAGGAAAAGTCCATCACAGGTTACAAACCATGATGGAAATGTGTAATCTCCAATCTTAAAACCGGGGTACTTCAAGGGCCAGATGCAGGGGAGTGGTATCAGGAGACAGAGATCTAGTCTCATATGCTCCCAAACGCATCTGGTGGGGCAACTGTGAGATACAGGAAGCTGGACTAGATGGGCCTTTGGCCTGATCCAGCATGGCTCTTCTTAGCTTCTTATGTTCTTAAGCCAGATTTCAGCTGAATTTCGGGGTGGGGGTGGGGTTCTTAGCTGTTAGAGAAGTACAGCAATGGAACCAGTGACCTCAGGAGGCAGTGAGCGTTCCAACGTAGGAGGCATTCGAGAGAGAAATTGCCAACCATCGGTCAGATCTGCTTTGATCTGTGTTCCTGCATTGGGCAGGAGGTTGGGTTTGCAAGACTCTTCTAACTCAGTTATTTTATGATTCTAACTTCTGGGCTGTGTGGAACTGCCTTCTGCTGTGAAGAACACAATGCGGTAGTAAGTAGCTATTCAGCATGGCAGAACACCGTGTTCATAGCTAATTTTGGCCATGGGACAGAGCACGTAAGGCATAATTAATGACATTTGTACGGCTTATTAAGCAAAGTGCTTCTATTGAACGCTCACAGAGGAAATACAGTTCCAAAGTAAGGTTGCTCCTTATCTCGCCATAAAGTCCGTCAGGGCTGTCAGATTGGAAGGGAGGGGGGGCGCAGTTACTCTCGCAAGAGATACAGAGGAAAGATACGGCAAGCTAAAACTACAGTTTTTATTATAAAAATGTTTTTTTAAAAATACTGGAAACAGCTCCCAGAGGTCTGAAGTGAGTCTGATCTTGTCCTTATGGCTCATTTAACAGCTTGTGGAGTGCTTGGAATCTGTTGCCGACTAAATATTTTACAGCTCTGGAGACGGGTGATAAATAGTCACAGCGGATGAGATCAGAATCTAACAGAATATTATCACTGTTGTGTAAGTTACCAGTAGCTCTGGCTTCTTCAGTCTTTAAGTACCATATATACTCGAGTATAAGTCGACTCGAGTATAAGTCGGGGCCCCTAATTTAAACCCAAAAAACTGGGAAAATTTATTGACTCAAGTATAAGCCTAGGGTGGGAAATGCAGCAGGGCCTGGCAACTCCTCCTTTGTGAGCTGGGTGGGTGTGTGATGTTTAAAATGACTTTTAGCCACCGAGGCAAGTGCTTGAGTTGGTGGCTAAAAGTCATTTTAAACATTGTTTTAAAATGACTTTTTAAAAAGCCATTTTAAACATGGGGGGACAGGAGAAGTGGCACACAATGTTTAAAATGACTTTTAGCCACCGACCCAAACTTGCCCCAGTGGCTAAAAGTATTGACCTGAATATAAGCCGAGGACCCCCTTTTTTCAGCCCAAAAATTAGGGCTGAAAAACTAGGCTTATATTCGAGTATATACAGTATTTTTCCCTCAAGCTGCTTTTATTATTTACAAAATTAATTTACACAATTAATTTACACAATTAGCACTTTAAAACTCTTGCTCTTTCCAGGCTGTTAACAAGAAGAAGAAGAAGAAGAAGAAGAAGAAGAACAACAACAACAACAACAACAACAACAACAAGAACAAGAACAAGAACAAGAACAAGAACAAGAACAAGAACAAGAACAAGAACAAGAACAACTATTATGAAAACACCGCAGAACACAATTTTCAAGCCAATGAAATGTGAATTTAGGGAATTAGTTTGCAGCTTTGCGGCACCTCTAAAACTGACAAATTTCTTACAGGTTAGGTTAGGAGGTATGGACATTTAATATAGATGAGAAATGTGTATCACAAACTTAGTACATAAGGCAGCAATCTTGTCCTTCCAACCTTCCAAAATTTTCTTCCTAGCAATTTAATGTCCTTTCTTATGCATGATTCCGTAAGTGGAATTGTGAAGGAAGCTTGTGATAATCAGAACAACACTCACTCTTCTACTTTCTATCATGTTTCCCTATTGACATATTTTTACCACTTGAGAGATCACTGCTTCTAGATATGGAATCAGCGTCTTGTCTAGTGAGATCCTCATATTCAATGAACTGTGAATGAAATTAGGAAGGTTTGGGTAGTGTTGATCTAGCTGGATCCTACATGCACATACAGTATTTTTCCATGTTTAAGACTATATTTTAATCTAAAATTGTTAGACTAAAAATGGAGAATTGTCTTATACACAGAAGTAAGCTGAGGAGAGAACCACATGGTCATGAAACTAGTTCTGGGTAGGAAAAGTGTGAAACGTTTTATAGATGGGGCATCTTGTAGACAGAAAAATACAATACAGTGGTACCTCTAATTACGAAATTAATCCATTCCAAATGCATTTTTAAGTCAACATTTTCTTATGTTGAAACAGAATTTCCCATAGAAATGCATTGAAAATGGATTAATCAATTTCAAGTGGGAAATCACCCCCTGCAGAATGAAAAAAAAACACATTAACAGGCATGCAAACAACAGAAGTTCAGCTCCCTACCTTTCAACCGCTTGAGAAATCCACCCAAAAGCTCCAAAAGTCCCCCAAATTGTGACAGATATATCCAAAACGGACTGTTTGAAAATATTATTTTTAAAAAGAAGTCCCGATTCTCAGCTTCCCTTTTCAAAATGGCTCCTTCTTCTTCCTAATTGCAGCACTGGAATTGGGTGGCCACAAGGTGGCAGTATTGCCATTGCAAACAAGCAGGAGCTATTTTGAAAAGGAATCTTTTCTTTCCTTTTCCCTTTCCTGACTCAAAAAAAACGAAACAAAACAAAACCAGGCCTTTTTTTTCATAACTCGAATTTTTCCGATACCCACAGATTTCTATTTTTGGTTGAATTTTTCTTAGGTCCAGATGTCTGCAAGCCAAGGTACCACTGTATATCGCATGTCCCTAAGCTATCCTAACACACCCTTCCCCTCAATTTCAGGAGAGATGTGGAAGGACAAACTTTTTTTGAGTCTCAAAAAAAAAAAAAAAAACCAACTCCAGCAACAGCATGTTTCCTGACATATTTTCTCTGCAAGGGAGATTGGATAGGAAGACAGTGAAAGAAGGATGAAAGGAGCTAGACAGTATCATATTGCCACCAGGAAAAAGAATGACAAGCTTTATATAGCAAAGGGCCACCTGAATGTCAACATCACCAGTGGCAGCAATCAAGATGGTCTAGAGACCAGTGGTTCTCAACCTGTGGGTCCCCAGATGTTCCTGGACTGCAACTCCCAGAAATCCTGGCCAGCTCAGCTAGTGATGAAGACTTCTGGGAGTTGCAGTCCGGAAACATCTGGGGACCCACAGGTTGAGAACCACGGGTCTAGGGAATACCCTCTTGTGTTCACCATTCACACTTGTCAAAAGACAGCCCGGACAATTGCTTTTGTGTTTGGGTGAGAAGTAGTTTGCTGATGAAAATAAAAAAGGAGCCAGCTTCTGGGATTTTCTCTTGCTTTGTGCCACTTGGTGAATGGCATATAGGGGCTGGGGCTGCCGTTCCCCACCTCTCCCAATCCACCATTAGGTCAGGCATAGGATTTTGCTTTGCTCATGAAAGCACAGCTGTCATGTGTTCCCCAGGGCTGCCTGGGAGGCGGGGCGCTGGCAGCCAGGCCCTTTGGCCCTTGCAGTGGTTTCAAAATGCTCACTGTGACCTAGGTGTCTCGGCTTTCTATGGGAGATATATACCAATCCGGACAGCTGGTGGCATGTGGGTTAGGGGTTGGGCAGGGAGGAGTGCTCTCTGGCGGGCTACCTGGTCGTTGGCCATACGACCACCCAGCAACATCTGGAGTTCAGACGCCTGCTGGCAGTAATGTGGGACATTTCGGGGAAAAAGAATGTTGTGGGAAGACGGCAGGAAAGAGTGATTGATCCATGAAAACAAAATGACACTTGTCAGGTCTGCATGGAAGATCCAGTCCTCCGGCCCTTGAAGGGAACAATTGACTCCTTATGAGTATTACCCAAGACCATGCAAACTAGACAAGCTTGTTGATCTGGTGTGACTGAACCAATTAACCTTCTTGGCTTTCTTTATATCTCTAGGAATTAAAATATTTGCTGTGACAGTTTGTTCTCTTGGATTTTTTCTTCTTCTCTGTGGAAAGCGTTATTATCAAAGCATTATTGATGAGAAGCACTTAACTCAAATGCATTATGTTAACTACCGATGAAGTTATAGGCAAGTTTATTATTTTTTACTTATCCTAAATTTCCTTTCTTTTGCTTTTATCAACATTGCTTTGTGGTGAACGCGTTTTTCCTTTCAGGTGTGGGAAAGATTCTATGTAATGGCAGCTCTCCTTGAAATTCCCATAAGCAAAAGTAGATCCTGTTATGTTTTGCAAAGATAATTATCAGTTTTTTTCCAGCTACCCATATACCAGTTCAGTTATTTCACTTTATCCAGAGACATTTCTTTCTTCAACAGTGCTTTGTATTTTTGTTTAGGTTGCACTGAGAAGCTGAAGAGAAATCGGATGCAGGCAGTTCAGAGCGAAGGCAGAGTTTCTTGTACTCATCGCAGTGACAGTCACAGACAATTGGGAGCCATACATCGAAAGTGATGACATGGTGATTCTGTATTGGCTATGAGACCATTTATGATTATGAGACCCTACCATTGAAGGAGATCCAAGTCCACTGAGAGTGAGGGCAAAAATGGGGTGGGCGAGTGGGTACATTTCATGCTGAAAAGGAAGGAAGGAAGGAAGGAAGGAAGGAAGGAAGGAAGAAAGAAAGAAAGAAAGAAAGAAAGAAAGAAAGAAAGAAAGAAAGAAAGAAAGAAAGAAAGAAAGAAAGAAAGAAAGAAAGAAAGAAAGAAAGAAATCTGAATGATTTAGTTCTTCCTCAGTTTAGATCAAAGGTGACTCATCCTCACATAACAGCTGTCCTGATTAAGATTATAGTATTTCATAACTCCTTGCCCTGTTCTCTTTCTTTCTTTGTTTCCTGGCTGTTCTCACTGAAACTAGCGATAATGAAGAAATTGTCTTGTCTACACTATTTTTCTATGCCCTGCAGGAGCAAACATTTGCTTACATTCTCCTGGGCTCACACGTTGGAAAGCCTGAACTCTGTAAAACAGTCTTTGGTCATGAAGCAGAGCACAGGGTGAAAATGAGAGATGACAGATCCAGGGTGCTTTTGACCCACAGCTAAAATATTTATTGTCCCGGCTTCTGTTCCGTCTCGTCCTTAGCCCTCCGAGCAGACAATGATTTAAAAGTTGAGTGCGTATACATAGAATTGTAAATAGCATACCAGGACACTAAAAACCCTGTCCTTGTGTAATAATGTTTATAACTTGGTGGCATTCCTTTAGTGTAGAGGAGCTGCTGAGGACATGCTACTTGTTTCAGAGCTGTGATTTTTTTTTGTTAAATTCCTCTTAACTGCACAGCAGAGGTTCAGGGAGTCACAGAGTAGAGTAGCTTCAATTTTCCCAGTTTAGTCCACTCCTTCTTCTCATTAACTGGTACTTTCTGTTTCAGTCACTCACTCTGAGACATTAATAGGAGACAGAATAAAATGTGTCATTACTTACATTGGAACAGATCCCACAGCTAAGTGACAGACAAGACTGCTTTCAGCAAACAGACTTCAGCATGCTCTAGAGAGGGGGAAAAAGAGACAAAGAACAGAGCGATGGGGCTGTCTTTAAATACAGAAGGATGGGAGAAATGATTGGTTAGTGCTGGACAGACTGAGAGTCACCCTGCCCAGAAAGGTTCCTAATAGCCAAACCTGCTAAAGGCAGCACGTTGTACAAACTCCAACACAACTGAGGTACAGTGGTACCTCGGATAACAACCACCCCGGATAATGATTTTTTTGGATAACAATGGCAAATTTCTGGGTGTAGGACTGCCTCTGATAACGACCATTCCCTATGGGGTTGCCTCGGATAACAATTTGCAATTTCTGTCCCTATGGGCTGCCTCTGATAACGACAGTTCCCTATGGGGCTGCCTCGGATAACGATTCGCAATTTCTTTCCCTAAGGGGCTGCCTCGGATAACGACTGTTCCCTATGGGGCTGCCTCGGATAACGATTTTCCACCGTGCACCGGGAAAAACCAGTACCATGTATGAAAAAATTATTCATGCTGTTTGGAATGTTTGAAATGCTGTTGGGAATGTTTATTCTGATAGATAATGCCTAGGTACAGTATCTGTACCTTTAAAGTGCACTTTATAAAGAGTTTTGAGTGAAAAACCAGGTGTCTGTGTCTTTTTCCTAGGCTCTGGAATGGATTAAAGTCTTTCCCATTCATTCCTATGGGAAACCACATTTTGGATAACAACGAGATTCGGATAACGAGTAACCTCAGAGAACGAATTACCGTCGTTATCCGAGGTCCTCTGTAGTTGGGCGCAGAACCTAAGCTTATCCATAGTCCATTGGCAGCTGAAGGCTTTTGAGAATAAAATGTTTTGTCCATTTTTCATTCCTCCAGCTTGCTCTTTGGCCTTAAAACACTGTATTGAGTAACCAGTGGGTAACCCCTAGAGATCTGAGGGCCATACACACCCAACCCTAGACCCTGGAGTGCTCCCACATCCCACCCATCCTGGGACATTTTAATTTTTTCAAAACAACACTTCAAAAAAATGGGATTGCCCCCCTTGAGTGTCTTATCCCTTGCTTGCCTGTTCTCCTTCTGTGATATCAGAAGCACTTCCCACCCTTTGGTTTTAGCTTCCAGTCCAGGGTCTCAGGAGGTGGCATGCTCCTGAACTCGCCACCTTTAATGGCTCCCAAATTGTCTTCAGCTGAGCTGCTCACCCAATTCTGCACCCCTACCCTTTGGAGACCTCTGGCGTTGTTGTTGTTCAGTCGTTCAGTCATGTCCGGCTCTTCGTGGCCCCATGGACCAGAGCTCGCCAGGCCTTCCTGTCTTCCACTGCCTCCCGGAGTTTGGTCAAATCCATATTGGTTGCATCAATGATACCGCCCAGCCATCTCATTTTCTGCTGTCCCCTTTTTATTTATTTATTTATTTATTTATTTATTTATTTATTATGGAGCTTATATACCGCCCGTCTTCCTAGAGGGGAACTCCGGGCGGTTTACAATAAATTAACAGGGCAGTAAATTGTAATAACAGCAAAATAAATTAAACTAATAAAATAAGCAAGCAAAACAGTAATACCAGAAATGCAGATGGCGGGGAAAACATCAGGGGCTTTTCCAACATCAGGGGCTTTTCCAAGGACTTCTCTCTCCTCATGAGGTGGCCAAAGTATTGTAGTAGTAGTAGTAGTAGTAGTAGTAGTAGTAGTAGTAGTAGTAGTAGTAGTAGTAGTAGTAGTAGTCTGGTGTAGGGAGGCAAAATTGAAAAGTTGCTGCTGTCACAAGCAGCATCTCACGTGGCTCTTGTATACTTTGCAGGATCAAAACCAGGTACCACCAAAATCTGATTCCAGGCAGAATAGCCCAGGACAGCAAGGCACAATTCATCTCACTGTGAAACTTTCCCAGGCTTTTAAATGGTTCCATATCTCAGACTTGGGGTAAAGGAAGCTTCATTCAATGGTGCCAAATGGAAGGTCCGGCCTTTCTGCCCCAAATTAATGAGCACTGGCCTCATTTGGCAGAAAGTAAAATGGGGAGTCATCCCCCCATCCCCGTACAGTATAACTCAAAATGCCCACCCATTAGAACAGCATGGGGTTTTACACATTGCATTTCCAAACTCTTTATAAAAGTAGTGGAGCACCAGGTTATGCCACAAAAAGAGCATCCTTATTTCTTTTTAAGGAAGGAATGAGAGATTGTGTTTTGGCCCCAAATCAGGGCACGGGGCAGGGCTGCCCCCCCCCCAGCATGAGAGAACGCCAGTAGTTAAAAACAGGGGCAAGAGGGGTGCCTACTTACAGGATTGCCGGTCAGCAAGAAGACTCATATCCAGGCTCATTGAGAGCAAGGAGGAGGACTTCTGACTAACTACTTCCAAGGGAGCCTCGGCTGGGGGGGGGGGAGCCTCCGGGAGGTCAGCAGAGGACCAGATTTCCGGCTCTCAAAATGCTAGGAAAGCTTGGAGGCCGGCAAGCTGGTGCTCTTTACTTCTTATGAGAGCTGTGCTTAAAACAGATGTTCTCCACCTGTGGGTCTCCAGATGTTCCTGGACTGCAACTCTTCATCAGTAAGTTTGGGAGGGAGGTTTGGAAGGGTAGAGGCTCCATGGAGTGCCTCTGTGACCTGGATGGTGGCCTTCTGCAGGCCAAACCAGAGAACACAGTGGGCTAGGCAGGGAAATGCTGTGGGAGATGGACCAGATCAGGTCTACAGGATGACTGTTCAACCATCATGGATAATAAGATGTCTCCAGGAAGCCCACAAATGGGATGCGAAGGCAACTGCCACCACTGAGCTCTGTGACTCAGGTTCCCAGTTCATTAACGGACTGTGTACATAATGCATGTACGTGTACGTGCGGATGGCATCTCAGCTCTCTCCAGAAAAGGGGAAAAGAAATTGGCGACTCTGTCCGGGACTCAGTGTTTGTTCTGATCCTCTGCAGCAATGCCACCTCAGTGTACAGCGACGCTTGCTAAAGTGGACTGGGTTTCAAAGGAGAAGGAGTGGGCGGGCGGGGGGGGCACGGGGTTGTTATTGTGGCTGACAGGCACAGGCAGCATCACCTCAAAGCATGCTTCTCGGTTTGCAAAAGCAAGGGTGTAAACAGACTATTTAACAATGCATGCATGCGCCTGTGCTAGAGGAGACCCCAGCATTTGTTCCAGCGCACTGTCTAGCCAAGAGTCTTGGGCAAGATTCATCAGCAGGGCGCCAAGACGGAGTCCCTGCCCTTCCTTCATCCCTAGCAGCAGTTGAGGCACAGAGGTACACTGCCTTGGAATATGGAAGCTCTGTGTTAGCAATCTATGGGCACAGGTTTGCTCTTACCCTACGATTGCCTGGCGGCACCTTCTTCCAGTCGGAGGGGGCAATGATGCACTAGCTTCTATGGCAAATGTTTTCCAGGGAAATTGACATCCCTGCCCTGACTGGAATCACTGTCATTATCCCTTGATACCCCTCGAGTCTGCAGAAGTCCATCTAGTGTGGATAGAGGGACACTCTTCTCCCTGTCACAAAATACCAGAACTAGGGGACATCCACTCAAATGGAGGGCTGGGAGAGTGAGAACAGACAAAAGGAAATATTTTTTCACCCAGCGTGTTGTTAGTCTGTGGAACTCCCTGCCACAGGAGGTGGTGATGGCATCTGTCCTGGATGCCTTCAAAAAGGGGATTGGACAGATTCCTGGAGGAAAAGTCCATCACAGGTTACAAACCATGAGGGAGATGTGTCTTCTCCAGACTTAAAACCGGGGTACTTCAAGGACCAGATGCAGGGGAGTGGTATCAGGAGACAGATATCTTATCTCGTGCACTCCAGAGGCATCTGGTGGGGCCACTGTGAGATACAGGAAGCTGGACTAGATGGGCCTTTGGCCTGATTCAGCATGGCTCTTCTTATGTTCTTATGCCCATTGAAAAGAATGACCTTGCAGTCACCTAAGCATACTGGAATTAACTGTGCTAGACTTATATTCAGCACACACACACCCCGCCATAAGTCTTTCATGCCTCCTAACCTTTTCATGATTTTCTCCTGATGCCGGCGTTATGCACCGTTTGTTAAGGTTTACAAAGTCCCGCGCCCAGCCTCTGATTCATCCTTCCTCTGTCCCCTGGATCTTTTGTTCACATTCCCTTTCTTCCCCGTAATTACGTAATCTATTGAAATTTATTTTAGATGGAAATTTCATCCACACTAAAGCTTTTCAGTGAAAATCCAAGTTAATCCTATCTTGAGTCAGCATCGTTAAATGAAGGAGCCTTTCCTCACAAGTAATTTAAGCCCCATTGATTTCAACAGGTCTGTTTTCAAAGGGACTTTGTACTTTAAACATTTGCTCCCCCTTTTTTTGTGGATGTGTGATGCTAATGCATTTAGATTTTAAATTTTCTTCACTTTGTCAATACTTCTGCTATTCTACCCTTAAATGTCACTTGAAAGAGAGCAATTTATACCAATCTTGGAAAGGACCATGTTAATTTTTGGGAAGGCCCCTAATTATTGACTCACTAGGGAATTGTTCCTTTTAATGAACAGAACACTGGGTCTATTGGCACGGTCAGTAGCTGCTTAATGAAGTACTGATGATGCCATCTGCCCAGAGAGTAAGTAGATAGCCTTTTAGCAAACTCAAGTCGATTACAGAGGAAATCAGTTGACTAAAGAGAAAATGTGTGAGAGAAGAGAGGGCTCGCCGTCGCCGTCGGCAGACACGGGGGTGAAAACCCAGAAGAAAAGAATTGAGGAACCAATTGTAGAAGACCTAATAGAATGGGTAGACCCGCCTAGGCGAGAAGAGCAAGATGACAGGGGGAGGGCTCTGACAGCGCGAGAGGGACCAATAGCGGAAAGTTATTGGATTATGTTGTGTATTGATCTGTATTCCTATTGGTTTCTGTTCCTGTTCCAAAGGGAACAGGCCTATTGGTTTATTCAAGTTGCTGCATTTGGATCCTCATTCCTATTGGTCTCTGCCAAAAGGCAGCTTTGTGATTGGTTGTAATTGTTCCCTTCAAAATGTATCTCTTCCTAGCCAGTCCTGGCTCCTATAAATATAGCTCCCTCTCCCCAGTCCCCAGTCTTGTTCTCTCCCTGAATAAAGAGCTGTTACACTAGAAGCTGTCTCCAGCCTGCTTTGTCTAAGTCTAGAGATGAAATCACTGCTGAAATCACTAAACCCCACGTTACAACAGATTATAGATGTGAGCCCAGACGAATGGGAGAAGAGATGTCAGGAGGAAGAGAGGGAAAAAGAAGGACAGCAGGGGATGAGAGGGCAGTCTGAGGAGAATAAGAGGGATGAAAGGACACAGACGGACCCCGGGATCACGGGGTGTCAGCGAGACCAGGCGACCCAAACTGTGAGGGATGAGCCAGTTGGGGCAATCCTTCCCTTGCCCGACCCTCCTGGCCCAACAGGTGGATCGACCCGCGGTGCTGGAGCAGTGACAGTGGCCCGAGGTGGGGGGAGTGGTCTCGGTATGGATTCCCAGATGGGGATGGGAGGCACGCCACGGCGGGGTCAAACATCATTGTTGCGGGACTCCCTGTTATGGGCCCATTATCCCGAAGGGGCGTCTGGACCTTTAACAAGGCCCAACCCCTTCCTAGATGGAGAGGAAGCCTCACAAATGTTTATCCCTGAGGGATTGTTACGGAGTTCACCGTTTGTTCAAGTTGAAACCGTTAATACTGTTCAAGATAATGTGCCTGTCTATGACATGAATAAAAGTTTATTTCGTTGGAAGCAAAATTAAGAGCCTCCTGGTGCTTGTGCTGCTACCTCCCACACATTCCCAGCCGAACCCTCACAAAATGTATTCTTATTATTTGTAACAGTTGATGTCTGGACTATATAATGCACAGAAACCATTCACATTGTTTGATGGGGCAATAGATCCCAATTCCTAACAACATTTTGGTGCTTTAATAACGCCGAAGGGTACATCTACACCGGTGGTCCCCAACCCCCCGGCCGCGGACCGATGCCGGTCCGTGGACCGGTTGGCACCGGGCCGCCTGGGGAGGCCGGGGAGGCTCCTCCCCTTTTCCTCCGCCGCCCTCCTCCTCCTCCTCCTCTTCTCTCCCGCGGGCGGCTGGTGGAGGAGGAAGGCTGGAGGAGCGCAGGAGGAGCTGCCGCCGCCGCATTTGCCTTTGCCTCTCTCCTCTGCCCGCCGGCGGCGGTGGCGCATCCTCCTCCTCCTCCTCCGCCCTCCTCCTCCTCGCCCTCCACCACCACCAGCAGCAGCAGCAGGAACCCCGTTTGGCCCGCTTGCCCCTCCTCGCCTCCTCCCGGCCCCAACCCCCCTGCCTTGGGGGCCGGGCGCGCGGGGGGCCGGCGGGGAGGAGGGGGGCCCCTCGGTCGGAAGAGCAGGTGGGTGCCCCTCCTCCTCCTCCCCCGGGGCGCGCGCCCTTTGGCCCCTCCCTGCAGCCGCGCTTCAGGGCGGAGCCCCCCGCTGCCGTCGCCGCCGGACTGCGCCTGTGTTGGGGGCGGGCGGGGGGCGTTGTGGGCCAGCACGGATGTTTTCCTCACCGCCGCTGCGCCCGCAATCGCCCCCACCGCCGCCATCCCCCCCGCAATCGTCCCCGCCCCGCCGCCGCAATCCCCCCCAATCGCCCCCGTCCGGGAGCGCGCGCGCCGCCTTGCTGCCCCCCGCTGGCCTCAGCCCCGTCCACCGGCCTCTCGGGGCCGCCCCGGGAGCCGCCGCGCCGCCGTCGCCTTGCTGCCCCTGCCGGATGCGACCCCCGTCACCAGCCTCCCGGGGCCGTCCCGGGAGCTGCCACCGCCGCCTTGCTGCCCCCGCCGGCCTCGCGGGGGCCGTCCAGGAGCGCTGCCGCCGCAACCCCGTGTCGCCCCCCGCCGCCGCCGCGACTCCCCGCCACCGCTGCCGCCGCAATCCCCCAGTCACCCCCATCCCGCCGCCGCTGCAACCCCCATGCAATCGCCCCACCCCGCAAGAAAGAAAGAAAGAAAGAAAGAAAGAAAGAAAGAAAGAAAGAAAGAAAGAAAGAAAGAAAGAAAGAAAGAAAGAAAGGAGGGAGGGAGGAAGGAGAAAGAAAGAAAGAAGGGAGGGGGAAAGAAAAGGGAAAGAAAGAAAGAAGGGAGTGAGGGAGGGAGAAAGAAAGAAAGAAAGAAAGAAAGAAAGAAAGAAAGAAAGAAAGAAAGAAAGAAAGAAAGAAAGAAAGAAAGAAAGAAAGAAAGAAAGAAAGAAAGAAAGAAAGAAAGGGGAAGGAGGAAGGGAGGAAGAAAAAAAGAAAGGGGGAGAAGGAGGAAGGGAGAGAGAGAGAAAGAAAAAGAAAGGAAGGAAGGAGGGAGGGAGAAAGAAAGAAAGAAAAAAAGAAAGAAAGAGAGAGAGAGAGAAAGAAGGGAGGGAGGGAGGGAGGGAGGGAGGAGAAAGAAAGAAAGAAGGGAGGGGGGAAGAAAAGGGAAAGAAATAAAGAAGGGAGTGAGGGAGGGAGAAAGAAAGAAAAAAAGAAAGAAAGAAAGAAAGAAAGAAAGAAAGAAAGAAAGGGGAAGGAGGAAGGGAGAGAGAGAGAAAGAAAAAGAAAGGAAGGAAGGAAGAAAGGAAGGAGGGAGGGAGAAAGAAAGAAAGAAAGAAAGAAAGAAAGAAAGAAAGAAAGGGGAAGGAGGAAGGGAGGAAGAAAGAAAGAAAGGGGGAGAAAGAGGAAGGGAGAGAGAAAGAAAAAGAAAGAAAGGAAGGAAGGAGGGAGGGAGAAAGAAAGAAAGAAAAAGAAAGAAAGAAAGAAAGAAAGAAAGAAAGAAAGAAAGAAAGAAAGAAAGAAAGAAAGAAAGAAAGAAAGCCGCCCACCGGGTCCTCGCCGCTGCGGGGCAGCCCCACACGAGGAGGAGGAGGGGGAGGGGCACGCGGCAGCCCCCTCGGCCCCCCACCCGCCGCCTCCCCCGGGCTCTTCGCTGCCGCCGCCGCTGCCCCGTGCTTCCCCGGTGTCTCCGCTGGCGCCCGAAGGCAGCGCCTGCTCCTCCTCCTCCTCCTCCGCGGGAAGGATCCGGCTCCGTCAGCGGCGGCGGTCCCCGAGCAAAGCCGGGCCTCCCCGGAAAGGAAGAGTCCCAACTGGCCGGTTTGCAAAGGTGAGAGGGAGGGGGTGGGGTGGTGCGGTCGTGCGTGTGTGCGTCTCTCTCTCTCTCTCCCCGCCCGACCCCCCCATTCACATTCCTTTATCTCCCCCCCTTCCCCACCCCCACCCCCACCCCCGGGCCACAGAAAAATTATCAAAAATTTACCGGTCCGCAGGGATAAAAAGGTTGGGGAGCACTGATCTACACTAGCAGCAGGGAATGAACTAGTTTGTGCCATTCGAGAAAAGAATATTGTGGGGTGATAGGATAACACTTTTCAAATACAGTGGTACCTTGATTTAAGTAATTAATTCGTTCTCCAGGCTGTTTTGTATTGTGAAAAATTCTTAAACCGAAATGCAGTTTCCCATAGCTATGCATTGAAAGCTAATTAATCCATTCCCGAGGTCAGAAAAAACACAAATCAGTCTATTCCATTTCACATTTTCTTCAACTGAGGCATCCCCATTCTCTTCGTTGTGCGAACATCACATATCAACGTTTAATGCCCAACAAAAAAACTTAAACCAGAGCATTCCATTGAAAGTTTTGTTTTGTGCCTGTTTGGCCATCGGAAAGCTTTGCCTTAGAAAGAAGGAAATCTTTTTGAAATTTTACCTTGGCCAGTATTTTGACCCATCAGATTTACTGTGCAGATTGAGCAGGAAATTCAAGAAAGGTTGGATCTGGACATCATCCAACCTATCACATCTCTACGGGCTAGTCCCGTTGTTATTGTGCCAAAGAAGATTGATTTTATAGTACGGTGGTCCCCCGCCCATTCACGGTTCATATACTGTGGTCCCAATATATCGCGGGACTGCAGTATATGAAAAAAGGCCCCCTGGGGTAAGGGGGGGAAAGGCCTGTTTCAGGCCTCCCTTACTTACTGGCGCTGCCCCAAATAGGTTTGTGAGGGCCTTCCTGAACCTTTTGGAGGCCCCCAAAGGCCTGGGAAGGCCCTTGCAGGACTGTTTGGGGCAGCACCAGGCTGGGGGGGTAAATACAAAAACCCCTAGCTAGGCGCCTCAGGCCTGACCCAACCTGCATCCACATATCACAGATTTTCAATTATCACGGGTCGGGTCGGGTCCCTAACCCCTGCAATAGGCAGGGGGATCACTGTAATACAGTATGTGATCCCTAAGCAAAATCTAAAAACAAGGGCGGATGGCACTTTTATAGAAATATTACAATATAAAAAATGGTCGCATTTGGCCTTCAGTACTCTTAATCAGATTGAGCATCACAGAGCATCTGTAGGGGGAATAAACATCAAGGTCAAAACTCATCCTGGGTGAAAGTTGACAGTGCAGGAGGTGTAGGTAAAGTCCCAGGTTCCTTGTTTGTGAAATGAGCCTTCAAAGAAATTTACTGTTGCAGAGGTTTGAATTTTGATCTCTCTCTCTCTCTCTCTCTCTCTCTCTCTCTCTCCACAGATATATATATATATATATATATATATATATATATATATATATATATATATATATATATATATATATATATATATATATATATATATATATATATATATATATATATATATATATATATATATATATATATATATATATTCACTCGTCATCTTCAGGCTGGTGTTCTGGCTTCTTTCTTCTTGAAGCAAAGCGTGGTCTCAGTTGAAGTCCTTCTATAAATACTGCTGGGGTGTGTGGTTTGCTTGCTTTGTTGCTGATTGCAGGTTCCTTTGTTCCTTTGTTCTTTTGTGATCTGCTGTGTGGCTGAGGCGATCGTTAAGGGATTAACTGCTGGTGGCTGTTTAGATGGCTGTTTAGATGCTGGTGGGTTAGATGGCTGGTGGGTTCTGGCAGTATCCTGGGCTTTGGTGGAGTGGGGTCCTGTGTCTTGTGAATTCATTTTGGTCTGGCTACGTGTCTGTGGTCTCCCAATGTTTTTGGGGTGTGTGAGTGTGCTCCATGTGGTGACTGGAGTGGGGTGCCGCAGTAGATGGTGCAGTCGTGGTTTTGTTATTGGATGGTGGTTTCGTTTCATCTGTGGGAAGGGTCTGGGTTTGTGTTTGGTGTGGATGGAAGGTGGTGGCATCTTGTGTCCTTTTGGACCTGGTGTCAGTCTTTGTGACAGAGGCTCGTCTGTTGACCAGGGCTAGTTTCCAGATGTCAGGCAAGCGGGAGGTGTCATCACGTTTATTCATGTTGTTTGGGTGTTTCTCTATTTCAATGGCTTCCATGATTATTCGACTGTTGAAGTGTTCAGTTTTGGAGATGAGTTTGGTTCTTTCAAAGTCAATTTCATGACCTGTTGTTTTTATGTGCTGGAAGAGAGAGGAAGATTTTTCTTCTTTTTGACTGCGTTCTTGTGTTCTGCGATGCGTGCGCGTATTCTCCTGTTTGTCTGTCCGATGTATGTGGCTGGACAGACTTTGCATGGTATTTCGTAGACTCCTTGGTTTTCTAGCTCAATCTTGTCTTTGGGGTTTCTTAAAATGTTGGCTATTTTTTGGTCGGTGCAAAAGGCTGTCTTGATATTGTGTTTGTGGAGAATTTTGCTGATTTTGTCTGTGGTGCCTTTGATGTAAGGGAGGAGGGCGGTGCCGTTGTTCTCTTCTGTTTCTTGGTTCTTGGGGGTGTTTCCTTTTGGATTAGTTTGGTGATGGTGTTTTTGGAATCCGTTCACAATTAAAACATTCGAGAGAGTGTGTAATTCAGTTTTTAGGTGGTCTTTGTCAGCGAGGCGTTTGGTTCTGAGATGAGGGTTTTTGCTACGGAGTTGATCTGTGCAGGGTGGTGGTGTGATTGTGCATTTAAGTAGCGGTTTGTATGTGTTTTTTCTGGTAGATGGTATGTCCTAAGGAGCCGTCGGGTTTTTGTAGATTAGGACGTCCAGGAAGGGAAGTTGGTTGTTGGCTTCTATTTCCATAGTGAATTGGATTTTGGGGTGTAGGCTGTTGAGATGTGTGAGGAAGTTGTTCAGTTTATCTTTCCCGTGTGGCCAGATAACAAAGGTGTCGTCAACATATCTGAGCCAGAGTTTGGGTTTATGTTCGGACTTCTGTAACGCGTTGGTTTCAAAGTGTTCCATATATAGGTTTGCGATGACCGGTGAGAGGGGTGATCCCATGGGTGCTCCTTCTATCTGTTTGTATCTTTGTCCATTGTGGATGAAGTATGTGTTGGTTAGGCAGTGGTTGGTCAGATCTAGGATGTGTTTGGGGGTTGTATTTGTTGTGGATAGCTGTCAAGGCTTCTTGAATGGGCACTTGTGTGAAGAGCGAAACAACATCGAAGCTCACGAGTAGGTCATTGGGTTGTAGGTCTTGTTTCTTTATAATTTCTATGAAGTGGAACGAGTTTTGTACGTATGAAGTGATGGATTCTGCATAGGGCTGGAGTTGTTTGGCAAGAAATTTGGCGAGGTTTTGTAGAGGTGAGCCTATGGAGCTGACTATGGGTCTGAGAGGTGTTCCTTCTTTGTGAATCTTGGGAGGCCGTAGAGCTTGGGGCATCTGGATGATTTCTCTCTGGGGATGATGCTTGGCTTGATTTCTTCACTTAAGGGAGAGGCTTTTATTTTGGCTTTGGTGGTTTTTTCCAGGTAGGTGGTGGGGTCTGTGTTCAAAGGTATGTAAGCAGGGTCTTGTAGTAGGTTGGATAATTTGGCTTGGTAGTCGGATGTGTTCATCACCACTGTGGCATTGCCTTTGTCTGCTGGGAGAATGATTATGTTGTGGTCTTTCCTCAGGTTGGTGAGGGCTTTTGTTCTTCTTTGTGTAAATTGCTTCTGGGTGGTTTGCTGGAGCAGAGGACATTGGTGACTTCGAGTCTGATTTTGTTGGCTTCATCTGGGTTGATTTTGGTTAGGCTGGCTTCCACTCCGCATATGATGTTTTCGGTGGGGATGTGTCTGGGGGCGACTGTAAAGTTGAATCCTTTGGAAAGGACTTTGGTCTCTGCGATGGTGAGTGTCCTGTCTGAAATGTTGTGAACTGTTTGTTTCATGGGCTGTTGTGGGGGGTTGGGCTTCTGGCGTTTTTCCAGTTTGTGGAGTTTGTTGGTGTGTGTGTCTGTCTTGTGGGAGGTCTCTGTTTCAGCTCTCCAGGCGGCGAGTTGCTTGGATATGTTCCAGAGTGTTGGGTGGATTTTGTTGCTGAGTTTGAGGTGGAGAGTGAGTAGGTCTCTGTTGGTTTGATCTAGTAGGTATCTTTTCCTGTGTAGTTCGCTTCTGATTAGGGCTAGTTCTGTTCTTTTCAGGATCCTTTCGCTGGATGGGGTTTTGAGTGGAATTTCAGTTGGAAGCTTGTGGGGATCACATTTTGTCTCGGCAGTTGCGTAGGAATGCAATGTCACATAAGATGGTGGCTCTTCGGACTTCTAGTTTCTCGTAGGTTCTGGTCAGCTGGAAGGTTTCCTCCCGTAGAGGTCGGATATTTGTTTTCGTAGATTTTCACGGGTATAGGTATGCATGTTAGGGTGGATTCGGGTTTCTTCCCGTGTAGAAATCTGGTTGTTTTGGCGACGTTTCGACGAGGTCTCACTCGTCATCTTCAGGCTGGTGTTCTGGCTTCTTTCTTCTTGAAGCAAAGCGTGGTCTCAGTTGAAGTCCTTCTATAAATACTGCTGGGGGTGTGTGGTTTGCTTGCTTTGTTGCTGATTGCAGGTTCCTTTGTTCCTTTGTTCTTTTGTGATCTGCTGTGTGGCTGAGGCGATCGTTAAGGGATTAACTGCTGGTGGCTGTTTAGATGGCTGTTTAGATGCTGGTGGGTTAGATAGCTGGTGGGTTCTGGCAGTATCCTGGGCTTTGGTGGAGTGGGGTCCTGTGTCTTGTGAATTCATTTTGGTCTGGCTACGTGTCTGTGGTCTCCCAATGTTTTTTTGGGGTGTGTGAGTGTGCTCCATGTGGTGACTGGAGTGGGGTGCCGCAGTAGATGGTGCAGTCGTGCCTCTCCCTTAAGTGAAGAAATCAAGCCAAGCATCATCCCCAGAGAGAAATCATCCAGATGCCCCAAGCTCTACGGCCTCCCCAAGATCCACAAAGAAGGAACACCTCTCAGACCCATAGTCAGCTCCATAGGCTCACCTCTACAAAACCTCGCCAAATTTCTTGCCAAACAACTCCAGCCCTATGCAGAATCCATCACTTCATACGTACAAAACTCGTTCCACTTCATAGAAATTATAAAGAAACAAGACCTACAACCCAATGACCTACTCGTGAGCTTCGATGTTGTTTCGCTCTTCACACAAGTGCCCATTCAAGAAGCCTTGACAGCTATCCACAACAAATACAACCCCCCCAAACACATCCTAGATCTGACCAACCACTGCCTAACCAACACATACTTCATCCACAATGGACAAAGATACAAACAGATAGAAGGAGCACCCATGGGATCACCCCTCTCACCGGTCATCGCAAACCTATATATGGAACACTTTGAAACCAACGCGTTACAGAAGTCCGAACATAAACCCAAACTCTGGCTCAGATATGTTGACGACACCTTTGCTATCTGGCCACACGGGAAAGATAAACTGAACAACTTCCTCACACATCTCAACAGCCTACACCCCAAAATACAATTCACTATGGAAATAGAAGCCAACAACCAACTTCCCTTCCTGGACGTCCTAATCTACAAAAAACCCGGCGGCTCCTTAGGACATACCATCTACCAGAAAAAAACACATACAAACCGCTACTTAAATGCACAATCACACCACCACCCTGCACAGATCAACTCCAGCAAAAACCCTCATCTCCAGAACCAAACGCCTCGCTGACAATGACCACCTAAAAACTGAATTACACTCTCTCTCGAATGTTTTAATTGCGAGACGGATTCCAAAAAAACACCATCACCAAACTAATCCAAAAGGAAACACCCCCCAAGAACCAAGAAACAGAAGAGAACAACGGCACCGCCCTCCTCCCTTACATCAAAGGCACCACAGACAAAATCAGCAAAATTCTCCACAAACACAATATCAAGACAGCCTTTTGCACCGACCAAAAAATAGCCAACATTTTAAGAAACCCCAAAGACAAGATTGAGCTAGAAAACCAAGGAGTCTACGAAATACCATGCAAAGTCTGTCCAGCCACATACATCGGACAAACAAACAGGAGAATAAAGCGCACGCATCGCAGAACACAAGAACGCAGTCAAAAAAAAGAAGAAAAATCTTCCTCTCTCTTCCAGCACATAAAAACAACAGGTCATGAAATTGACTTTGAAAGAACCAAACTCATCTCCAAAACTGAACACTTCAACAGTCGAATAATCATGGAAGCCATTGAAATAGAGAAACACCCAAACAACATGAATAAACGTGATGACACCTCCGCTTGCCTGACATCTGGAAACTAGCCCTGGTCAACAGGCAGGCCTCTGTCACAAAGACTGACACCAGGTCCAAAAGGACACAAGATGCCACCACCTTCCATCCACACCAAACACAAACCCAGACCCTTCCCACAGATGAAACGAAACCACCATCCAATAACAAAACCACGACTGCACCATCTACTGCGGCACCCCACTCCAGTCACCACATGGAGCACACTCCACACACCCCAAAAAAACATTGGGAGACCACAGACACGTAGCCAGACCAAAATGAATTCACAAGACACAGGACCCCACTCCACCAAAGCCCAGGATACTGCCAGAACCCACCAGCCATCTAACCCACCAGCATCTAAACAGCCATCTAAACAGCCATCAGCAGTTAATCCCTTAACGATCGCCTCAGCCACACAGCAGATCACAAAAGAACAAAGGAACAAAGGAACCTACAATCAGCAACAAAGCAAGCAAACCACACACCCCCAGCAGTATTTATAGAAGGACTTCAACTGAGACCACACTTTGCTTCAAGCAAAGAAAGAAGCCAGAACACCAGCCTGAAGATGTGAGTGAGACCTCTTTGTTCTTTTGAATCGTGTGTGCCAAAACAACCAGATTTCTACTGGTGGGGAAGAAACTGGTAGGTTCCACCTAGGTGGTGGCATCTTGTGTCCTTTTGGACCTGGTGTCAGTCTTTGTGACAGAGGCTCGTCTGTTGACCAGGGCTAGTTTCCAGATGTCAGGCAAGCGGGAGGTGTCATCACGTTTATTCATGTTGTTTGGGTGTTTCTCTATTTCAATGGCTTCCATGATTATTCGACTGTTGAAGTGTTCAGTTTTGGAGATGAGTTTGGTTCTTTCAAAGTCAATTTCATGACCTGTTGTTTTTATGTGCTGGAAGAGAGAGGAAGATTTTCTTCTTTTTGACTGCGTTCTTGTGTTCTGCGATGCGTGCGCTTATTCTCCTGTTTGTTTGTCCGATGTATGTGGCTGGACAGACTTTGCATGGTATTTTGTAGACTCCTTGGTTTTCTAGCTCAATCTTGTCTTTGGGGTTTCTTAAGATGTTGGCTATTTTTTGGTCGGTGCAAAAGGCTGTCTTGATATTGTGTTTGTGGAGAATTTTGCTGATTTTGTCTGTGGTGCCTTTGATGTAAGGGAGGAGGCGGTGCCGTTGTTCTCTTCTGTTTCTTGGTTCTTGGGGGTGTTTCCTTTTGGATTAGTTTGGTGATGGTGTTTTTTGGAATCCGTTCGCAATTAAAACATTCGAGAGAGTGTGTAATTCAGTTTTAGGTGGTCTTTGTCAGCGAGGCGTTTGGTTCTGGAGATGAGGGGTTTTGCTACGGAGTTGATCTGTGCAGGGTGGTGGTGTGATTGTGCATTTAAGTAGCGGTTTGTATGTGTTTTTTTCTGGTAGATGGTATGTCCTAAGGAGCCGTCGGGTTTTGTAGATTAGGACGTCCAGGAAGGAAGTTGGTTGTTGGCTTCTATTTCCATAGTGAATTGTATTTTGGGGTGTAGGCTGTTGAGATGTGTGAGGAAGTTGTTCAGTTTATCTTTCCCGTGTGGCCAGATAACAAAGGTGTCGTCAACATATCTGAGCCAGAGTTTGGGTTTATGTTCGGACTTCTGTAGCGTTGGTTTCAAAGTGTTCCATATAGGTTTGCGATGACCGGTGAGAGGGGTGATCCCATGGGTGCTCCTTCTATCTGTTTGTATCTTTGTCCATTGTGGATGAAGTATGTGTTGGTTAGGCAGTGGTTGGTCAGATCTAGGATGTGTTTGGGGGGGTTGTATTTGTTGTGGATAGCTGTCAAGGCTTCTTGAATGGGCACTTGTGTGAAGAGCGAAACAACATCGAAGCTCACGAGTAGGTCATTGGGTTGTAGGTCTTGTTTCTTTATAATTTCTATGAAGTGGAACGAGTTTTGTACGTATGAAGTGATGGATTCTGCATAGGGCTGGAGTTGTTTGGCAAGAAATTTGGCGAGGTTTTGTAGAGGTGAGCCTATGGAGCTGACTATGGGTCTGAGAGGTGTTCCTTCTTTGTGAATCTTGGGAGGCCGTAGAGCTTGGGGCATCTGGATGATTTCTCTCTGGGGATGATGCTTGGCTTGATTTCTTCACTTAAGGGAGAGGCTTTTATTTTGGCTTTGGTGGTTTTTTCCAGGTAGGTGGTGGGGTCTGTGTTCAAAGGTATGTAAGCAGGGTCTTGTAGTAGGTTGGATAATTTGGCTTGGTAGTCGGATGTGTTCATCACCACTGTGGCATTGCCTTTGTCTGCTGGGAGAATGATTATGTTGTTGTCTTTCCTCAGGTTGGAGAGGGCTTTTTGTTCTTCTTTGTGTAAATTGCTTCTGGGTGGTTTTGCTGGAGCAGAGGACATTGGTGACTTCGAGTCTGATTTTGTTGGCTTCATCTGGGTTGATTTTGGTTAGGCTGGCTTCCCTCCGCATATGATGTTTTCGGTGGGGATGTGTCTGGGGGCGATTGCAAAGTTGAATCCTTTGGAAAGGACTTTGGTCTCTGCGATGGTGAGTGTCCTGTCTGATATGTTGTGAACTGTTTGTTTCATGGGCTGTTGTGTGTGGGGGTTGGGCTTCTGGCGTTTTTTCCAGTTTGTGGAGTTTGTTGGTGTGTGTGTCTGTCTTGTGGGAGGTCTCTGTTTCAGCTCTCCAGGCGGCCAGTTGCTTGGATTTGTTCCAGAGTGTTGGGTGGATTTTGTTGCTGAGTTTGAGGTGGAGAGTGAGTAGGTCTCTGTTGGTTTGATCTAGTAGGTATCTTTTCCTGTGTAGTTCGCTTCTGATTAGGGCTAGTTCTGTTCTTTTCAGGATCCTTTCGCTGGATGGGGTTTTTGAGTGGAATTTCAGTTGGAAGCTTGTGGGGATCACATTTTTGTCTCGGCAGTTGCGTAGGAATGCAATGTCACATAAGATGGTGGCTCTTCGGACTTCTAGTTTCTCGTAGGTTCTGGTCAGCTGGAAGGTTTCCTCCCCGTAGAGGTCGGATATTTGTTTTCGTAGATTTTCACGGGTATAGGTATGCATGTTAGGGTGGATTCGGGTTTCTTTGCTTCAAGAAGAAAGAAGCCAGAACACCAGCCTGAAGATGACGAGTGAGACCTCGTCGAAACGTCGCCAAAACAACCAGATTTCTACACGGAAGAAACCCGAATCCACCTAACATGCATACCTATACCCGTGAAAATCTACGAAAAAATATATATATATATATATATATATATATATATATATATATATATATATATATATATATATATATATATATATATATATATATATATATATATATATATATATATATATATATATATATATATATATATATATATATATGCATGTTAGGGTGGATTCGGGTTTCTTCCCGTGTAGAAATCTGGTTGTTTTGGCGACGTTTCGGCGAGGTGTCACTCGTCATCTTCAGGCTGGTGTTCTGGCTTCTTTCTTCTTGAAGCAAAGCGTGGTCTCAGTTGAAGTCCTTCTATAAATACTGCTGGGGGTGTGTGGTTTGCTTGCTTTGTTGCTGATTGCAGGTTCCTTTGTTCCTTTGTTCTTTTGTGATCTGCTGTGTGGCTGAGGCGATCGTTAAGGGATTAACTGCTAGTGGCTGTTTAGATGGCTGTTTAGATGCTGGTGGGTTAGATGGCTGGTGGGTTCTGGCAGTATCCTGGGCTTTGGTGGAGTGGGGTCCTGTGTCTTGTGAATTCATTTTGGTCTGGCTACGTGTCTGTGGTCTCCCAATGTTTTTTTGGGGTGTGTGAGTGTGCTCCATGTGGTGACTGGAGTGGGGTGCCGCAGTAGATGGTGCAGTCGTGGTTTTGTTATTGGATGGTGGTTTCGTTTCATCTGTGGGAAGGGTCTGGGTTTGTGTTTGGTGTGGATGGAAGGTGGTGGCATCTTGTGTCCTTTTGGACCTGGTGTCAGTCTTTGTGACAGAGGCTCGTCTGTTGACCAGGGCTAGTTTCCAGATGTCAGGCAAGCGGGAGGTGTCATCACGTTTATTCATGTTGTTTGGGTGTTTCTCTATTTCAATGGCGTCCATGATTATTCGACTGTTGAAGTGTTCAGTTTTGGAGATGAGTTTGGTTCTTTCAAAGTCAATTTCATGACCTGTTGTTTTTATGTGCTGGAAGAGAGAGGAAGATTTTTCTTCTTTTTGACTGCGTTCTTGTGTTCTGCGATGCGTGCGCTTATTCTCCTGTTTGTTTGTCCGATGTATGTGGCTGGACAGACTTTGCATGGTATTTCGTAGACTCCTTGGTTTTCTAGCTCAATCTTGTCTTTGGGGTTTCTTAAGATGTTGGCTATTTTTTGGTCGGTGCAAAAGGCTGTCTTGATATTGTGTTTGTGGAGAATTTTGCTGATTTTGTCTGTGGTGCCTTTGATGTAAGGGAGGAGGCGGTGCCGTTGTTCTCTTCTGTTTCTTGGTTCTTGGGGTGTTTCCTTTTGGATTAGTTTGGTGATGGTGTTTTTTTGGAATCCGTTCGCAATTAAAACATTCGAGAGAGTGTGTAATTCAGTTTTTAGGTGGTCTTTGTCAGCGAGGCGTTTGGTTCTGGAGATGAGGGTTTTTGCTACGGAGTTGATCTGTGCAGGGTGGTGGTGTGATTGTGCATTTAAGTAGCGGTTTGTATGTGTTTTTTTCTGGTAGATGGAACCTACCTTGGAACAAATCCAAGCAACTGGCCGCCTGGAGAGCTGAAACAGAGACCTCCCACAAGACAGACACACACACCAACAAACTCCACAAACTGGAAAAACGCCAGAAGCCCAACCCCCCCACACAACAGCCCATGAAACAAACAGTTCACAACATATCAGACAGGACACTCACCATCGCAGAGACCAAAGTCCTTTCCAAAGGATTCAACTTTGCAATCGCCCCCAGACACATCCCCACCGAAAACATCATATGCGGAGTGGAAGCCAGCCTAACCAAAATCAACCCAGATGAAGCCAACAAAATCAGACTCGAAGTCACCAATGTCCTCTGCTCCAGCAAACCACCCAGAAGCAATTTACACAAAGAAGAACAAAAAGCCCTCTCCAACCTGAGGAAAGACAACAACATAATCATTCTCCCAGCAGACAAAGGCAATGCCACAGTGGTGATGAACACATCCGACTACCAAGCCAAATTATCCAACCTACTACAAGACCCTGCTTACATACCTTTGAACACAGACCCCACCACCTACCTGGAAAAAACCACCAAAGCCAAAATAAAAGCCTCTCCCTTAAGTGAAGAAATCAAGCCAAGCATCATCCCCAGAGAGAAATCATCCAGATGCCCCAAGCTCTACGGCCTCCCCAAGATTCACAAAGAAGGAACACCTCTCAGACCCATAGTCAGCTCCATAGGCTCACCTCTACAAAACCTCGCCAAATTTCTTGCCAAACAACTCCAGCCCTATGCAGAATCCATCACTTCATACGTACAAAACTCGTTCCACTTCGTAGAAATTATAAAGAAACAAGACCTACAACCCAATGACCTACTCGTGAGCTTCGATGTTGTTTCGCTCTTCACACAAGTGCCCATTCAAGAAGCCTTGACAGCTATCCACAACAAATACAACCCCCCCAAACACATCCTAGATCTGACCAACCACTGCCTAACCAACACATACTTCATCCACAATGGACAAAGATACAAACAGATAGAAGGAGCACCCATGGGATCACCCCTCTCACCGGTCATCGCAAACCTATATATGGAACACTTTGAAACCAACGCGTTACAGAAGTCCGAACATAAACCCAAACTCTGGCTCAGATATGTTGACGACACCTTTGTTATCTGGCCACACGGGAAAGATAAACTGAACAACTTCCTCACACATCTCAACAGCCTACACCCCAAAATACAATTCACTATGGAAATAGAAGCCAACAACCAACTTCCCTTCCTGGACGTCCTAATCTACAAAAAACCCGACGGCTCCTTAGGACATACCATCTACCAGAAAAACACACATACAAACCGCTACTTAAATGCACAATCACACCACCACCCTGCACAGATCAACTCCGTAGCAAAAACCCTCATCTCCAGAACCAAACGCCTCGCTGACAAAGACCACCTAAAAACTGAATTACACACTCTCTCGAATGTTTTAATTGCGAACGGATTCCAAAAAACACCATCACCAAACTAATCCAAAAGGAAACACCCCCCAAGAACCAAGAAACAGAAGAGAACAACGGCACCGCCCTCCTCCCTTACATCAAAGGCACCACAGACAAAATCAGCAAAATTCTCCACAAACACAATATCAAGACAGCCTTTTGCACCGACCAAAAAATAGCCAACATCTTAAGAAACCCCAAAGACAAGATTGAGCTAGAAAACCAAGGAGTCTACGAAATACCATGCAAAGTCTGTCCAGCCACATACATCGGACAAACAAACAGGAGAATAAGCGCACGCATCGCAGAACACAAGAACGCAGTCAAAAAAGAAGAAAATCTTCCTCTCTCTTCCAGCACATAAAAACAACAGGTCATGAAATTGACTTTGAAAGAACCAAACTCATCTCCAAAACTGAACACTTCAACAGTCGAATAATCATGGAAGCCATTGAAATAGAGAAACACCCAAACAACATGAATAAACGTGATGACACCTCCCGATTGCCTGACATCTGGAAACTAGCCCTGGTCAACAGACGAGCCTCTGTCACAAAGACTGACACCAGGTCCAAAAGGACACAAGATGCCACCACCTTCCATCCACACCAAACACAAACCCAGACCCTTCCCACAGATGAAACGAAACCACCATCCAATAACAAAACCACGACTGCACCATCTACTGCGGCACCCCACTCCAGTCACCACATGGAGCACACTCACACACCCCCAAAAACATTGGGAGACCACAGACACGTAGCCAGACCAAAATGAATTCACAAGACACAGGACCCCACTCCACCAAAGCCCAGGATACTGCCAGAACCTACCAGCCATCTAACCCACCAGCATCTAAACAGCCATCTAAACAGCCATCAGCAGTTAATCCCTTAACGATCGCCTCAGCCACACAGCAGATCACAAAAGAACAAAGGAACAAAGGAACCTGCAATCAGCAACAAAGCAAGCAAACCACACCCCCAGCAGTATTTATAGAAGGACTTCAACTGAGACCACGCTTTGCTTCAAGAAGAAAGAAGCCAGAACACCAGCCTGAAGATGACGAGTGAGACTCTCGAAACGTCGCCAAAACAACCAGATTTCTACACGGGAAGAAACCCGAATCCACCCTAACATGCATACCTATACCCGTGAAAATCTTTTTAAAAAAATATATATATATATATATATATATATATATATATATATATATATATATATATATATATATATATATATATATATATATATATATATATATATATATATATATATATATATATATATATATATATATATATATATATATATATAGGAAGAGACCTCAAGGGTCATCCAGCCTCTGCTTAAAAACCTCCAAAGAAGGAGACTCAACCACCCTCCGCGGCAGCATATTCCACTGCCGAACAGCTCTGTCATGAAGTTCTTCCTAATGTTCAAATGGAATCTCTTTTCCTGTAGTTTGAAACCATTGCCCCGAGTCCTAGTCTCTGAAGCCATGGAAAACAAACCTGTTCCCTCTTCAATATTACATCCTTTCAAATATTTAAACATAGCTATCATATCCCCTCTCAGTCTTCTTTTAGAGAGGCTAAACATTCCCAGTTCCCTAAGCCGTTCCTCATAAGACATTTCTTCCAGACCTTCATCCAACCTGGTCACCCTCCTCTGCACCCGCTCGAGGTTGTCAACATCCTTTTTAAATTGAGGCGCACATAACTGGACACAGTACTCCAGGTGGGGTCTGACAAGAGCAGAATAGAGTGGCACTATCACTTCCCTTGATCTAGACACTATGGTTCTGTTGATACAACCACGAATCGCATTGGCTTTCCTGGCCGCCGCACCACACTGCTGACTCATGTTCAATTTGTGGTCCACCAAGACTCCCAGATCCCTTTCACAGGTACTATCCTCCAGCCAAGTATCCCCCATCTTATATTTGTGCAATTCATTTTTTTACCTAAATGTAGTACCCTACATTTCCCTCTGTATATATACCATTTAGTGTGCAATAGAGGAGAATTACAGTTCTCCCCACAGTAGAGCAACCCTTTTGTCTCATCAACTGGCACTTGCAGTCTCAACAATTCACTCAGAGAATTGCTAAGTAAAAGAATAAAATATTTTCATTTACTCACAGTTGAATAGGTAAAACCCCCAGCTTTTTGTACAAAACTGAATGTTTACAGTGGCAGGCCTCAAGAGCCCTTGAGATGAATGTTTCCAGCAGACTTTTGCAAACATCCACATAACAGCAAGAACAGCAATCTGTACTCTAACCACCAACAGATTGGGAAAGAGGTGGAAAGACACCAAAGCAGGGAGGTGTGGCTCTTTTTGAAATCAGAGGCAGGGAAGAACAATTGGTTACTGCTGGATTGATTGACAGTCACCCCACCTGAGAAAGGTTCCCTCCTAGCCAAACCTACTAAAGGCAGCATACGAGTTTGAAATAATCCCAACATTCTCTGCTGAAGTCCTGAAGGCCAGATACCAAGAAAAGGAATTTGCATAATTTATATAACCCCAAAAGTGAGAAAACATGTGACACACAGATGCTCACTTTAGTTAAGGGTTTCCTTATCCTAAGTCATGTCTAATGCCTGCTTCTGGCCTTTAGTCAACCTTCTGTTACGATATACAGTGAAACCTCATATAACAAACTGTTTGTATAACATAAAATCTGTACAACATAAAAAAATTCCGGAGAGAGGGGAAATTTGCTTAACAGAATCGCTTATGGGGCAAATCTGTACAACATAAAATGGTCGCCATTAGGGATTACTCTGTTTTCAATGCATTCCTGTGGGAAATTTGCATAAAGGAAAATTTGCTTAACATGATTTCATTTGGAACGGATTAATTTCTTTATACAAGGTACCACTGTATTGAACCAACTGGTTTCTGCTTTGATGGAGTTAAAACACCCCGAAACATGATTATCCCAATATGGAAAGAACGGGCGATTAAATTTAGTGACACTGTCACTAAATTTAGAGCAGTACGGCAACGGAACTCATGGCCTCAAGAGGTGGCGAGTGCTTCAACACTATTTATTTATTTATTTATAAGCTTATATCCCGCCCATCTTCCCTGGCGGGAACTCTGGGCGGCTAACAATGTAAAAACACATAAAATAAGTAAAAACACCACCGAGTAGAGGAGCGGCGGAGGGCAAGATGGCAGAAGAAGAAAAAAAAGACTAACTGATAAGGTCACCGTAAGCCTCTTTAAAGAGGAAGGTCTTCAAGGCCCTCTTAAAGGCAGGCAGGGACTCCAGCAGGCGCAGCTCAGAGGGGAGATGATTCCAGAGTGAAGGCCCCACCACAGAGAAGGTGCGGTTTCGCGTAAGCGTTTTCCGCGCCTCTCTGGGTGTGGCCACTCTTAATGAGCGCGCCTGCGATGATCTCGTGGGTCTGGAACCGGATGCTCTCTGGGAGATACGCTCCGCCAGGTACCCTGGTCCCAAGCCGTGGAGGGCTTTGAAAGTCAAAACCAGGACCTTGAACCTGATCCGGAAGACAACGGGGAGCCAATGCAAGCGGACCAGGACTGGGGTGATGTGCTCATATCTACGAGCACCCACCACCAGCCTGGCCACCGCATTTTGCACCCGCTGTAACCTCCGGACCAGGGTCAAGGGCAACCCCACGTAGAGGGCATTGCAATAGTCGATCCTAGAGATCACCAGGGCCTGCACGACTGTTCTCAGGGAAGACTCGTCAAGGTACTGGCGGATCTGGGCGATCCTGCGGAGATGGAAAAAAGCGGCCCTGGAAACGGCCGTCACCTGGGCTTCCAGGGAGAGGGCCGAGTCCAGGACCACGCCCAGAATCCTGGCCCTGTCTGTAGGCTGGAGGGAAATACCCCCCAGACTAGGGAGGGGGCCATTGTACCCAGACGAGGGCGCCCCGAAGAACAGAACCTCCGTCTTCTCCGGATTGAGCTTGAGCCGGTTATCTCTGGTCCATTCCAGAACGGCCTCCAGGCACAGATCGAGGGAGCGAACCGCCTCCACTGCAGATGAAGAAAAGGAGATATAGAGTTGCATGTCATCAGCGTACTGATGACAGTGAACTCCATATCTCCTGATGACCTCCCCCAGCGGCCTCATATAAACATTGAACAGCACGGGGGAGATTGCCGACCCCTGGGGCACCCCACAAGGGAGAATCCAAGGAGCCGACAAGACATCCCCCAGCTGTACCCGCTGAGTCCGGCCGCCAAGGAAGGAACGGAGCCAGGCCAAGGCCTGACCACCAATTCCCGCCTCAGCAAGCCGGACCAGAAGGTTACCGTGGTCGACGGTATCAAAGGCTGCTGAGAGGTCAAGGAGGACCAGTAGGGAGGAACTCCCCCTGTCGGCCTCCCTGAGGAGGTCATCCTGCAGAGCGACCAGGGCGGTCTCGGTCCCGCGAAGAGGCCTGAATCCAGACTGGAAGGGGTCCAGGATATGATTTACCTCCAGGTATGACTGAAGTCGGACCGCGGCCACCCCCTCGACAACCTTGCCCAGGAAGGGAACAATGGCGATCGGACGAAAGTTGGAAAGGTCATCCGTCGCCAGGCCAGGTTTCTTAAGAGTGGGTTTCACCACGTTCTCCTTCAAGCGGGAAGGGAAACAACCCTCTCGAAAGGAGGCTGTGGCACTAGCAGAAACCCACTCAGGCATGTTCCCTTTGGCAGATTTAATAAGCCAAGCTGGGCAAGGGTCAAAGGGAGTGGCCGCCGGCCGGCAACGAGCCATAGCTCTGGAGGCCTCCGCCGAAGAGACCAGCCCGAACTCATCCAGGAGGGGAGAACGGAGGGGTGAGGCACCGGAGATCCCAAAGGGTGGACTAGAGCAACTGGGGGGCAAGTCGGAACGGATGGCCTCAATTTTTGATCGAAAATGGGCTGCGAATTGCTCACTAGTGAAATCACTAGGAGGAGGCCACAGCTGACTGGGATTGGAGAGGTCCCGAACCACCCGGAATAACTCCGCCTGGCGGTTCGAGGCCTCGCCAATTCTCAGGGAGGCAAAAGATCTTCTAGCATCCCTGATCGCGCGAAGATAGCGGCCAGTCAGCTGTTTAAGGGCAGCCCTATTTACTTCCGTCCCGTTTGCCCTCCATATGACCTCCAGTCTCCTACGTTCTTGCTTCATCGACCGCAACTCCTCCGTGAACCACGGGGAGGAGCGGCCTCGACATCGTAGGAGATGCTTGGGGGCGATCCGGTCCACCGCCCCGGCGGAACCCACATACCACCTTTCCACCAGGGCATCGACAGGATCATCTGCCAGACCGCCAGAGAGCTCCCCGAAGGCCTCCAAGAACCTGGTGGGGTCCAGGAGCCTACGGGGGCGGGCCCAGATGTAGGATGGGCGCTCCCTGCAGGGCGGGGGGGGGCGATCGACAGGAAATTTTTTAGCAGGTAGTGGTCCGACCATGACACAGGCAGTGGCACAATGCCCACTAGAGGCATTCAAGAGAAATGTGGACAACCACCTGGCAGGTATACTTTGATTTGGGTTCCTGCATGAAGCAGGGGGTTGGACTTGATGGCCTTAAGAAGCCCCTTCCTACTTCACTATTCGATGTTTCAACGATTCCCCAAAAGATACGGGGTTGTGCCCTATGAGACTTGCACGGCTTTCCAACCGAACGGTGGCTTTGTGGCCTTTAAAGAAGTGATTTTTTCCTTAGAAAAACTGGGCCATAGGAGTCAACAAGACATGTCTTCCCCACAACGTCCCAGCCCCCCCCCCCAGCGTTGACCTTTCGTGAACGCCGGAGAGCTTCTTATGCAATCCTGCAGCAGGTAATTCATAATGCATGAGGCCTCTTCCAAATTCAGCCATGGCCCCGGGAGGGTCTCTAATGCCTCCACTCTTATTTCCACCTAAGGCTTCTTCTCACCCGGTTCCGTCTCTTAGAGAGCCTTTACCGAGGGTGTCTGGTGGGATGCATTTTCAGAGAAGTGCTGGCCTTATTTACTTTGATAAGATAAGATAAGATAAATCTGTATTCATCCCACATTGGGGAAACTTACTTGTCACACAGCTCCCAATACAAGGAACAAATAAAGAAGAGTAGGTGCACAAGAAAGTGTAAGGTGAAAAATAAGAAGATAATAGATTTTTGTCGTTGTTGGTCAGTCGTTCAGTCATGTCCGACTCTTTGTGACCCCATGGACCAGAGCTCGCCAGGCCTTCCTATCCTCCACTGCCTCCCGGAGTCTTGTCAAAATCATATTGGTTGCATCGATGACACCATCCAACCATCTCATTCTCTGCCGTCCTCTTTTCCTTTTGCCTTCAATCTTTCCCAACATCAGGGACTTTTCCAAGGAGTCCTCTCTCCTCATGAGGTGGCCAAAGTACTGGAGCCTCAGCTTCAAAATCTGTCCTTCCAGTGAACATTCGGGGTTGATTTCTTTCAGGATGGATAGGTTTGATCTCCTTGCAGTCCAGGGGACTCTCAAGACTCTCAGCATCCCAGCTCAAAAGCATCGATTCTGCGGTGATCAGCCTTCTTTATAGTCCAGAAGATAATAGATAATAGAAGATAATAGAAATAAAATAAAATAAAAATCCAATATACCAATATACACTGTAAATTTTGGATCATAGAATCATAGGATCATAGAGTTGGAAGAGACCTCAAGGGTCATCTAGTCCAACCCCCTGCCATGCAGGAACCCCATCACAATATTTCTGACAGATGGCCATCCAGCCTCTGCTTAAAAACCTCCAAAGAAGGAGACTCCACCACCCTTTGTGGCAGCATATTCCACTGCCGAACAGCTCTAACTGTCATTAAGTTCTTCCGAATGTTCAAATGGAATCTCTTTTCCTGTAGTTTGAAACCATTGCCCCGAGTCCTAGTCTCTGAAGCCATGGAAAACAAACCTGTTCCCTCTTCAATATGACAGCCTTTCAAATATTTAAACATAGCTATCATATCCCCTCTCAGTCTTCTTTTAGAGAGGCTAAACATTCCCAGTTCCCTAAGCCGTCCCTCATAAGACATTTCCTCCAGACCCTCAACCATCCCGGTAGCCCTCCTCTGCACCCGCTTGAGGTTGTCAACATCCTTTTTAAATTGAGGCGCACAGAACTGGACACAGTACTCCAGGTGGGGTCTGACCAGAGCAGAATAGAGTGGTACTATCACTTCCCTTGATCTAGACACTATGGTTCTGTTGATACAACCAAGAATCGCATTGGCTTTCCTGGCCGCCGCACCACACTGCTGGCTCATGTTCAATTTGTGGTCCACCAAGACTCCCAGATCCCTTTCACAGGTACTATTCTCCAGCCATGTATCCCCCATCCTATATAAAAATTAAATGTGAAAAAAGAAAAAGAAGCTACAATATACAAATATGAATATGTTAGACTGTAGAGTTAAAGAGTCTCACAGCGGTGGGAACAAAAGACCTGTGGTAGCACTCCTTCCCACGCCAGGGATGTCTGAGTCTTCCACTGAAGGAGCTACGCAGAGCCTCCACTGTCTGGTGCAGTGGTTGAGAGGTATTGTTCATAATGTGCATGTCTTGGGTAGGATCATCTGCATAGCATGAAAGTTCTGCCTTTTCCCAGACGCCAATGAAATAGGGTAATTAGGGGTGTCTGTGTGTTTGTGTGTGTGTTTATGTTTGTTTGTTTGTTTGCTCTGGAAAGGGATGTCTGCATGTCTTTGGCACTAAGTCCCAAGTCTGAGTCCTTGGTACCAAGCCTCAAGTCCAATTCCCTATTAAAAACAAGGTTTTCCCCAGAGAGAAAAAGGGAGGGGTGCGTGAGTTTCAAGTTATGAGTCAAGTCTGAGTCATTTAAAAAAATAACTGAGTTGAGTCCCAAGTCTGACTTAAGAGCAAGTCCTGTGACTCAAAACTATATTCCTTGACAGTAAAAGCACTCCCTCCAAGGGGAAAGTATATAGGCAAAGGTGGGGGGTATTCTGAGTCCCATGATGGTTCCTAGATGTTCCAGTTGCATTTCTACCTGGGATTGAAAGCTTTTAAGCAGAAGCTGACAGAATTCCACCCCAAATTCCAGAGGTTGCTGGAAGCAGTTGTTCTTGTGAGGAGACCCCCTAAAATGAGGAACCCTTTACTCTTTCAGAACCTTTTGCTATCACCAGGCGCTTCTCTAGAGCAGAAGGATTTTGGCCTGATCCTTCCATCTCCATGTCTTGGCTAGGGGATTCTGGGTTCTTAGAAATGTCCAAAAATGAGACATTTCTAAGCTCTGCTAGCAATTGCTGAATTGGCTTGCATGGTTAAAGTGCTTCCGGGTACTGGCATAAGGAAGGGTCTTGCTAGTCATGGAAGTGGCTCTTATAGTCACATATCTCTTTGGCTGCTGTAACAATAGATTCCATACAAACACAGAACAACTAATCAGGAAGATGGGAGAATAAACACTGTTAATCTGTGCTTAAAACATGGCCAACATGATAGCCTACACTTTCTTCTTGGTCTATGGAAAAAGAATCCTATTGTTCATTAAGTAGAACCAAGATGGCTATCAGCAGGACCCTTGTGACGAAGTGATTCAACTGCTGTAATGCAGCCAAAATTTCGCTCACAACCTGGGGTGCAAACCTAGGTAGTGAACGTGAGGTTCACTTAGGTGGTTACTTCACGTCCGTTTTGTCTCTGTTAATGTTGCACTTAGGAGCGGTACAAAAAAATGTTACTTCAAGTCCGTTGAGCAACTACTGAAATTTATCTCGACCACGCCCCCAGAACGGGTGCTAAGCGCGACAGTCCTGTACCTGGTGCTGGGGTAGGGTTTTCCCTTGTCACTCTTTGTTCCCGCTTTCTGTTCCGAGACAAGACACTGTGTAGTAATGACTGTCACACAACAAAACATTCGTTTCTCTCAGAAAACTGTGTCTGGATTTTATTTTGTTTCTGACATTTCAGAAGTGAAATATCGAAAAATAATTTTTAAGCCCCCACCCCCCACCCCCAAAAGGAAAAAAGAAGCTAGACAAATTCAGTGTTTGTCACGGTACAAGACCGTGAGGAAACACTTGTCAGGAAGCAAGTTATCATGACCATGGGGACACTGAAACAGGGACAAAACCACATGATCGCAACCAACGCTGTCACGGTACAAAACTAGTCGCGGAACAAAGAAGGATGTGAAGTAACTGCCTTAGCCTTCCATCCTTCTCAGTACCCAACTCTCTTGAGGGGTGGTGGCAAAGTGGAACCAGCATAATTATTATATTGTAAACCATTCAGAGAGTGCATTAAGCGCTAGGGAGCAGTATATAAGCAACATGCTTTTTGATGTATAACAGTGTTGCCATCCTAGCTTGCAAAGCCAAGAGTTCCTGCTAATTTCTTACCCAAGTGTATTTGGGAATAGTCTGTGCTTAGAAACAAAAATCTTTTTTAAAAATATATGACAGTGTGGCTACTAGCCGTGTGTGTGTGTGTGGGGGGGGTGACTTGTATTAAAAAAAGACCACTTTTTTAATGCTGTGCTAGGGTACGAAAGTTGTTAAAACATTTAAAGACCTGGGTTGATGAAAAAAAGGCCTTAAAAGTAATGGGGATGCAGGTTTGTGACCATTGATTTCTCGGACAAATCCAGCAGTGCTAATTGTTGTGTTTAAGGAGTGTGAAATTAGATTGCTGTATTCAGTCTTGAAAGGGCACATTTTAGTTAGCAAGAGTGGCAGAGAGGAAGGAGGCAGGTGAAGAAGAAAAAAAAAAAACAGAAGAAGGAAAACCGGACAGGGATATTATTCCTTCAGCCTTTCTTGGACACCTTCTCATCAGCCATTTTACAGAACAAATGACTTTGGGGACAAGGGCCCTTTGTACACGACCCCTAAACTCCGCCGCAAATGGCTCCCAGCTCCGGAGCTTAAAATTGTTTCCCCACCAGCTCCGGAGTTTACAGATAATTAAGTGCGACCACGCCCACCTAAGCGCGTCCCAGCGCACTTTTCAGGTACCTGCTCTCTGGAGGTGAAAATTCCTGATGCGGATATAACAGTAGTGACTGCCTGGCTCTCCTCGCTTCTGTTTGTTGTTTTTTTGCCCCCCGCCCCTTTAAGAGATCTGAATGCTGCTGGAAACAGAGCAAGACCGGCAGAACGGAGGTAAGCCAGCATTCTTTTTTTCCTTTTTTTCTCCCTCCCCTCACGCAGTCAGCAGCCAGGAGTGCGGAGGGGGTGGGAACGCAGGAACAGCGACAAACCCCTAAGATCTCTGGTCCGAATTTAAGTGGCCAGCGGATCTTAGGGGTTGTGTGAAAAGGCCCAAGGTCTACCTGATCTGCACTCTCTCACCTACCTCATCTTCATTACCTTCTAGAATTTCAACACCTTCCTCTTTTGGTTCCTGGGATTCAAAAGTCTGGAAGTATGTAGAGTGACTAAGACTGCCAACGTACTTCCACAAGCAGCCGCTTCTTATTTTGGATAGCCTTTTCTCCTCCCGTGGTCATGTGGTTGTTATAGCGGTTCTTCTGTTCGCACTTCAGCGGGTATCTAGCAGTCGGCTTTCCAGTTCTCACTTTATTGAACCACTTTAAAGAACCAAGAAAATGAAATTAAGTGACAACGAGCTGAAACTTTTGCAGAACAAAGTTGGTAAATGTCTTGTCATGGCGGTAGGATTCTGTTTTTTGTGTTTTCTGAAAGCAAAAAGGCTAAGAACAGGGGGCAAGGGGGGGGAAGCGACTTAGATGTCTGCAAATTCAACCAAATCGCTTAAAAGGGAGACACAGGAAGTGATGTAAAAAAACACCAACCCCAGTGGCCATTGCAAGAAAAAGTGCCACAGCGGACAAAAATGGGTGTGGCCGAGGGGGTTCTTCAGATAAATCATTTTGAAAACCAGACAGTGATTTTTAAGGTGCCTTGTTTTTAAGGAAAAGGCGTTTTAAATCAGAAGTGCGGTAGCGGTCTTATTATTAGACCATTTCAGACCCAGAATTTAAATCTTTGGTTATCTTCTCCTCTGTTAGAGACTGGAAAGATGTGTCCTCCTCCTCCATCCTAGCATTTGTGTACATTTGTGTACAGGTATGGGGTTCACTTTTTGGGTCCTGCAACGCCCCTTTGCCCGATCAACTATGGCACAGGCCGACAACTGGCATGTCCTTATTGACAGTGCCCTGCCGTCTGCGTTTTGGTCGCCCACGTGGCTGCTGGCCATCGATTTTCAGGTGGGAAGCAGTTTTGGCAAGGGTGGAAGGTGTCCTTCTGAGGACATGTCCATAGCAGCGGAGACAGTCCTGAGCCCTCTGAATGTGCTTGGCCTCTTAGGGGCTGGTGCAGGATCCTTTCCTACTAACTGCCAGTCCAGCCGGTTTCTGGAATGGAGAAAAGGGTATCATCTTGTTGCATACCTCAGGGAACACCTATTCTTGTGACCAGCCCTGTGCTGAATCATAAGATAAGACCCTAAGAAGAGCCTTGCTGGATCAGGCCAAAGACCTATCTAGTCCAGCTTCCTGTATCTCACAGTGGCCCCACCAGATGCCTCTGGGAGCACACAAGACTAGATCTCTGTCTGCTGATCCCACTCCCCTGCATCTGGCCCTTTAAGTAACCCGGTTTTAAGCCTGGAGATTACACATCTCCATCATGGTTTGTAACCTGTGATGGACTTTTCCTCCAGGAATCTGTCCAATCCCCTTTTGATGCCAGATGCCTAAACCTAACCCCAGACGCTCTTTTCTCAGTTGAAGCATCAACTGCCCAAAACCTCTCATTAGACTGAGGACCCTTACAAAAAACACTCTGTTTGGGAAGAAGCCACCCTGGAAGAGTACTGAGAAAAACTGCTTTCCCAGAATGCCTCTCCAGCAGGAGTCACCTTGTCAACTCATTCCTAGAGTGGACCAAGCCCACGTCTGTACTGAGTACTTCCACTTGCTTGATTTGATTTATGCCCAGCCTTTCCTTAGAGTAGCACATCAGAGTTCAGGGGGACCTGGGGCCCCTAATAACATTCATCTCTGCATGTGGGGTTTGGGCAACCAGTTTGCCAAGAGGTGCTATTGATGGAAGCAACATCCCTCCACCATTGGAGCCTTCCACGTTCCTACAAAGATGGATGGGCCCCTTGTTCCCTTCATACAACTCCTCTTTTCCATTTGCTCCCTGGAATGCATCTGTACCACACAGTTCAAGCAGTTTGACATTGACAACCCTTCCTGCCATGCAGGAACCCTTCAATTCCTGCATGGCAGGGGGTTGGACTAGATGGTCCTTGAGGTCTCTTCCAACTTTATGATTCAGTGATTCTATTCTATGATTCTATGATGGCTATGTCCTACAGAAGCCTGTGATCTGAAGGTTGACGAGTTACTGAGATTCCTTTGGCTAGGCAGTGCTACGGCTGAGCTTCTAGGGCAGAATTCTGAGAACCTTGCCATGGTTATAGAACTATTTCAGACTGTTTAAAAAGAAATTTCCTTGACACAAGTGTTTCCCTGGGAGCTGTTTTGTTAGGTTTCCATCTCACTGGTGAATGAACCTTCCTGCATTTAGTCATGTAGATGAGGCTGATTGGATTGCTCTTTTGCTATTATATTGTATGTGGGGGTTTTTTGCACTTCATTAACTTCTTTTTGTTTTCTAATCATTCCTGTTACTCTTGGAAATTTTGCACTGAAAAGCAAACAGAAGTCATTGTTTGTAAATAAATTAAACCAGAGAGCGTGCAGAACCAGGCATTAAACATCACGATTCAGAGGTACATAGGCCATCTTGGAAGATGGTTTGAAAACTTTAGCTAGAGTAAACAACAGCAACAGCAACAAATGTTTTAATCACTTTAATTCACAGTCTGCCTTTCTTCTAATAAGGAGACCCAAGGTGGTTCACAGTATTAAAAAGAGAAAAAAATTAAAAATGGAATGAGGTGGCCAGATAACACTTTCCAGGAGTTGATGAGAGTCAAAGTAATATCAGACTGCTGTAATTCTGTGGAGCATAAATAAACCTCAATGAGTTCTGTGAACCCCTGGGTGGCATGGCAAAAGGTGTGGGTTCTTAACCCCTATCCAAGAATGGAGCTGGAGGTCAGGAGTTTGATTCCCCCCCACAGGGCCTCCTGGGAGAAGAGCCCACCACCCACCCAGGGACATGGTGGTCCCAGGCACCCATGAGGGTTCTGGACGATCTGTGGTCGGTTCCAATAAATATCGATCGAGAATGACAGGCGGCTCTTCAACGTTTTGATAAGTTCAGGTGGTTCCTCAAAAATTGCCATGCTGAGAGTTAGTTATATAACAAGGGTTTTATTAGACATTCACAGGAATACAGAAATATAGAAAGTATTCAGCAAGCCAGCAGTACACAAAACACAGATATGGTTAGTATGAATTCTTAAGCCTTTGCTAAAGGGTTCAGAGCTGTCTGGGTTGATCCATTGCATGGATCACGACCTGTTGGTCTGAACAAAGCCCAAATGGCTTCCCATGATGGTTATATACCCTTCTATATGGTCTGTATGATCTCAGACCGATGTTATCTTGTAGGCCCCTACACGCGCCCACACTTACCTACACATGCTTGTTCATTAGCTCATAGCCAGTTGGCCATCAAAGGCAGAATGACCTGACCCAGTTTGTTTGATAGTTCAAGTTGGTTCCTTATTCCTGGCTAACAGCAAAATGACACCTCCGCAATGTGTGATCATGCCAAGCTAGGTCACTGAGACTTTATGTTTTGTCAGCACATTCGGGTCTGCTTATAATATTTTAATGCTTATAATAATTTTGACTTTTCTCATGCTTATAAATTCATATCAGTTTAATAAACTTCTATTCTGAAACTCAAATATAACGGGCTTCTGTTGTGCATTTACTTCTTCTAATCACTCGAAATGTTCACAACCATTTCCTTTATTAATTTATGAACCTAACAATGTGGATTCAAGCTTTAAATGGTCTGTCAATGTTTCCCTCTCACATATGGTACCTGAGTCGAACTGCCCCCACCATAGCATTGCATCCCACTACATGGGTGCTTCGCCCAAAGTGCCACCAGAAACTCTTTCCTCCCACTTTTCCATTGTGAGAAATTTATACCCTTGTGTTCATCTCTAAAGACTGGTCGTACATTTACTGACCACTCTGTGGGCAAGAGTAAAGATAGAGGTAGTGGTAAGTCCTTCTCTTTTCCCCCTCTGTCTCTTTCTGGTTCTGTTCTGAGTCCCAAACGCTCTTGTCTGCCTGTTTAAATCTACCCTCAGCTCCTCTGCTTCCTGCCATTCATCGTCCCCACTGTCAATCATTAGAAACCCTTCTATAATTGGTTCTTTATTTCCAGTTATCCCTTCTGCTTCAATCTCTTTCCTCATTTCTCTTTTACTCTCTCCATCTTCACTCATCTTTAAAAGTACTCCTTTCTTTGTTAATGTCTTTGACTGTCACGTTACTATGGACGACTTCTTTTCCACCAGACGGCACACATTCTTTCAGCGCTGTCTCTCTGCTGGTTTCCTCACAGCACCCCAAGAAAAAAGATGGGGTGATGAACTACCACTGCATGTTTTCTATCTAGAACACCCTGGAAAGAGTCGCTGTATATCAGAATTGATGTAACAGCACAAGATATAAGATCTGTGCTGGACTGAAGGAGACAGAAGGCTACTGAGAACTGTCCAGGGTGCTGAAAGCTCTCTCTCTCTCTCTCTCTCTCTCTCTCTCTCTCTCTCTCTCTCTCTTTCTCTCGCTGTGCTCAATGCATAATTTACACAACATAGTTACCTGGATACTTATGTCTGGTGCACTTCCTTGAATTACAGCAGGTAATTCTAAGCCCTTCACCCACACCATACTTTCCACAATTCCATAGAATGGATGCCTGACAGCTATGTACCGTGAGATTGTGCCAGTAGAATAATGCACTGCAAATGCCTTCTCAGCCTCTACAGTGGTGGTGGTGAACCTTCAGCACTCCAGATGCTTTGGACCACAACTCCCAGAATTCCAAGCCTGTATTGCCAATGATAAAGAACTGTGGGGATTGTGGTCCAAAACTTCTGGAATGCCAAAAGGTTTGTCACCATTGCTCTACAACATTATGCATTCCTGGTCCTTGGCCAGTATTGGAATAACCCGATTCTGGATTTAACCAGCCTTGCCAGCCTCTGTAGGTTTTGTAGTCCCTTCCATCCATCTTCCACTCCTGAGACTGGTATCTGATATACTGATCTGATTGTATAACACAAGACCTCTGTTGGTACTTTTTGAGGATGCAACATGGTTGTGCTTTCATTTATATAATTTATTTAAAATATTTTTACTTCACTCTTTTCCTTAAAAGGGCCCAATTCCACTTTGTAATGCTTCTCTTCCTCCTTCTTCTCCCGCTCCCCCCCCTTCTTTCTAGGGTTTTTCCACAGGTGCAGGATCTGCTTTTGTTATGCCCATTTTGCTTTGTAATATATTGAGGACACTGTGCTGTTAAAGTTTTTATTCTTTACTCCTAGTTTTGGATTTACCAAGCACTTTCTTCAGTTACTGTTCGGTTACTGCTAGCTTACACCCAACAATGTAAGTCCATGAGCAGATATCTCAGCAGAGAATTACCAGTAGTGAAGATGTCTGCACAGGCATTTGCTGTCATGCCACCTGTGAGTTCATTTTTCTTAACATGTAGCTTTCCCCATCTGTGGAAGGGTCCTTCCATTTAAAGCCTGTAATGAAGACTTGTAAGATGTCCTGCCTTTATAATCAATACACCTGCTTTCTTCACATATGTAGCTTGGTTTCTTCCCTAGCACTACAGCATGGCTGGTTTTGGAGTTCTGTTTGGAATGGACTCCAAAATTAAATACTGTATGTGTGTGGTGAAGATTTCCCACCAAAACTGGAACCAGAAATTGGAAACTTATTAAAATTACCATTCCCAGCATCCCCCAGAGAGCATGCCCGCTGGCCAGTTACAAAACAATCTGTGTTAACGACCGGAGAATTCTAAGGGGAAGGGTTGGTGAAGCATTCATATCTATTAATGCTGTAAGATGTCCTTCAATTCCTTGTTCACAAATACTTGAACATGTCTTGATTGTACTGGACTGTGTATTGTCCATCATTGTTGTAAGCCACCTTGGGTCCTTTTCCAAGGAGAAAGGTGGATAAAAAATACTCTAAAATAAAATAAAAATAAATAAATATCAGCAAAGAAAAGGACAACACCACAACGTCCTCAGTCTTTGTCCAGGTGCTCGGAGAGAGGGGGTGGGTGGAAATATTCAGTAAATGCCATACTAAATGCTGAATGCATGTTTAGAAAAGGCCACTGGATTGACAGCACAGAGATGAGACTGGCATGTCAATAACAAATTGCAGTGACCTTCCCAGATACAAGCAATTGCACCAGCTGTTCTCTCCCTTGTTGTTTCTATTCATAAACAAAAGTCCCCTCCTTGATGCTGCTGGGTTGCATTTTGAAGTCAGGAGATGAGGTGGAAAGTCTCTTTCTTGCTCCAGGCTACAGCATGTCCCCCAAATTCAGAGGAATGCAGCTGGTGCCATCGTAGCCTGTATTTTAGAGAGAGAGAAAACTAGTTTTTTTATGGCTAGGGAAGTGAACATGAGCTGCAATGTCCCAACGAGAATGCGGTTGTGAGTATCCTGTGAGCACAAAGAGACTGCTTGAGAGGAGAATTTTGGGATGGCCGAATACAATCTCTGATTTGCTGTGCGACTCTGCCTGTTCTGCAGAAAATTATTTCGCTTACCTTGAAAGCTCTCTTAGGTGGTTACTTCATGTCCTTCTTTGTTCCATGACTAATTTTGTACCGTGACAGCATTGGTCACGATCACGTGGTTTTTGTCTGTTTCAGTGTTCCCATGGTCATGATAACTTGTCTCGTGACAAGTGTTACCTCACGGTCTTGTACCGTGACAAGCACTGAATTTGTCTAGCTTCCTTTTCCCTTTATTTTGGAGCTTTAAAAAATTCTTTTTTGATATTTCGCTTCTGAAAAATCAAAATTAAAAAAAACGGACCCAGTTTTCTGAGGGAAACAAATGTTTTGTTGTGTGACAATTGTTACTACACGGTGTCTTGTCTTGGAACAGAAAGCAGGAACAAAGAGTGACGAGGGAAAACCCTACCCCGGCACCAGGTACAGTACTGTCGTGCTTAGCACCTGTTCCATGGTCGAGACAATTTTCAGTAGTTGCGCGACAGATGTGAGGTAAAAAAATTTTTTACTGCTCCTAAGTGCAACACCAACAGAGACAAAATGGTCATGAAGTAACTGCCTTAGGTTCACTATAAATGGGTTCCAACTTGACGGCACAGACTACACACACCAGAGTGGGTCCTTGTTTCCAAGCTTGCAGCATTACAGTTTGTTCCTGGTTTGCAGCATTATAGTTCATTTTAAGCCTAGGTATGTTCTGTTTGTTCCTCTCCCTGGAATACTCTGCAGCTTGTTCTTCCCTCTGTCCCGCTGAGAAGGACTCCTTCCATTTACCTGTATTTTTCCATCTATAAAGCCCCCCTTTCCCAACCCAAAATTCAGTTTCTCAACCATGCAGTTTGCTCCTTGGCCTCCTTGGCCTCCTTCTGTGTAAAAGACGACTCCTGATTTTTAGTCTAAAGATTTTAGTAAAAAAATATAGTGTTATACACAGGAAAAAATACTGTAGTTCATCTCTGCCCCTGGGTGATGGCTTTGCAGATTGCTCTGCTCTCCCTGTGCCATCTCCCTGATAAACCTTGCATTTTCATGACTTCCTACCCAGCCAGACTTTTATCCCCTTCAATTCAGGTTCCTGGAGAAGGTTGCAACTAATCTCAGAGGGAGCAGGGTAGCCGCATGTTTACCTGGCATCATCCTTGCTGATTAGAAAGTCCTGACTCTCTGACTTGGGAAGCCTGTCTCACCTGGCTATTTGCAGTGGGTGATGTGGGGCTCAGTCCTCAGCCTCTCCATTTTCTTACATTACTGCATCTCTTTCGATGGCCGTCAGGACCATGACATGGCATGGAAGCCACATGGGCACAGAAGAACAATGGGGCCGGGCGCATTTACAGTAGGTGGGAATGACATCTCTTTGGGGGAAATGCCACTGGAGGGGGGCATTGAATAGAAGCCAAATGGGACCCTTAAGGGTTTTTCTATTTAAAAAAAATGTAAATTAGCCTATGGCTGTTTCTTCTGCTTACTTTAAAAGGGTGGTGGCAACATACTGGGGGGGGGGAATAGATGTTTTGGTAAAAGAGAACAGTGATTTATATTTCTTCTTCCTTGCTTTGAATCTTCCTTCTTCCTTTGAATCATTGCTCATTTTGATCTGTATGCGTCATAATTTCTCCAAATGCCAAGTCGCTAAAGGAGGCCATAATTGCCTGTGTTGAATGGCTCATGTCCAGTGGGCATGCTATAGCCCTGGTGTGAATCATTCGGAAGATGAGTTGAGTTCTTTGAGGGTTAGGAAATTCAGCGTCTAAAGGAATTCAGTTCTTTCCCTCCCGACTTCATGGTTTTTTGTGTGTGCAAGTGGGTGCTCGAACATGGGCACACTGGGACAGGTGACGTCCGAGAGCCAGGTGTACTTCTGGGCAGCCCTTTGTGTAGATCATCGCCTTCCTCGTGAGAAGCAAAATGATAATAAATTAAAGGAGGGGGATTTTGAGGTTGGTTCTTCAATAGGAAAGAAAAAAATGTAAATAAACAAATAAATAACCCAACAAATTAGAAGAATAAAGTGGCTGCATCATCCAAAAAGCCCTATATGAAACAAATATAAACTATGATGAAAGCTAAAGTGACTTGGTATATTTTTCCTTACTGGCCCTATATTGACCCAGAACAAGGAACAGTATTATTTATTTATTTATTTATTTATTTATTTATTATTGTACTTATACCCCACCCATCTTCCCGTAGGAAGATACTGGATGAAAAACAAATCATGTGATTTCAAGAGATTCTAGTAATCTTCTGGGTCGACAGGGTACCTATAGGAATGGTAAGACTACATATGGACACAGGATTTGGGGTACAATCATCTCTTGGTCCCAGGCGTGCATCTCTCTGTGTCTCTCTGCATGGCTTCCCACCTTGCCCGGGACCCAAGGCTCTTTATTGGTAACAGTAAACAAGTACACAAGGGGTGGAGAGAAGCATTGACAACAGGACAGAGGAAGACAGAGGAAGGATGGTCTTTGGTCACATATGAATTCCATTGGTAGGGGGATAAGGGTCTTCACGTATGCAATCCTTATCTAGGAGGAAATGTTTGCTAGTAGGGAATCATTGATGGGGAGAAGAAGGAGCTTCAGGCTGGTCACAGACCAGATGTCGCCTGATTATTCTGCTATCTGGGTAGCCATTGTTTTCCCTGGCCTCCTGTTGGGGCTGACCTCTGCCCAGCTTCAGCTTGGCTCATCCACAATGGGTTCTCTGCTGCTCTCTGGACATGCTTGTCCAGGGGTTCTGGCTGCCTCAGTGCTGCCAGGTTATTTTGGGGTTCAGAGCCTCTACGTGGGCTCCCTACAGGTACCCAGCCAAGATTGTGTTTGCATACCTTTTCCAAAATACAGTATGACTCACATATCTACTGGGGATATGTTCTAAGTCCATGTGGATTAAAGAACATTGTTCATAATAGTGAATTCTCTCTCTCTCTCTCTCTCTCTCTCTCTCTCTCTCTCTCTCTCTCTCTCTCTCTCTCTCTCTCTCTCTCTCTCTCTCTCTCTCTCTCTCAAGATAAAAGGAAGAAAACACAGAAAAATTTATATTCACATGCATTACCAGAACTGGCCCATAGAGGGTACCAGAGATCATGCTATTTATTATTAGCATGGTCTTTGGCTCCCTCTAGTGCTTGGTTTTGTTGATGCATATGAAAATAATTTTTTCCCCTTGAAATTTTTCCTTTTAATATTTTTAATATTTTCAGACTGTGGATAAGTTAAACCATAGATATCAATTCCCACAGATATGGCAACCCTGCTGTACTGTAATGGTTTGTTATTTTAGCTTTTTGCTTTATTAATACTGAAAACTGCCTTGGATCTTTTGCCACGCTTAGTGGGGCATTCCATAGCTTAGAAAAGTAAAATTCCTAAGCTGTGGAAACCACAAGCAAGATCCAGTTAAAAAGCAAACACCATCAACAATCAACCAGCCTTGACTGCTTTTCTGTGCAACATCTTTGAGAACACCTGATAGCCAGCTGTAAAAGTAGAGCAGCAAACCGTCAACGGCAATAATCTTGTAAGACAAACTGTCGGTTCCATTATTATTCGAGGGTGAACTGAATTCTGACAGTGTCTTCCAACTGTGAGCTGGAGCTTAAGTGTGTCAGGGTACAAGCTGTTCAGGTTTTGAAAGAACCACATGCAAAACAGAAGTGTGTGTGTGTGTGTGTGTGTGTGTGTTTATTGGAGCAGGTTTTGTGCTACACAAAATAAACCAATGGGAACTAGTCTGTGAAGATTCTCAGTATTCGAGGTGAGAATATCTGGAAGTTGAGTTGAGTCATGGCAACTGGACTTCTTTTCTCGAGAGATCGAAACGTTCTGCTGCTCATCCAAGCAGCTTCGTATCACCCTGGTCTGAATCGGCTCAATAGGCACACTGAATAGGGTGCAGGAAAGTCCCACCTATGCACCCCAGACCATTGTACATCTAATGAGCCTATTCAGGCCACTGTCCGCCTACTCAGACCAGGGTGATTTGACATCAAGGTGAACTATAAATTGGAGGCCTCACCACTAACTTCCATCAGACTGATGAAGCTGCCTGCATGAGCAGCGAAACATTTCTGTCTCTCAAGAAAAGAAGTCCAGTTGCCCCGAGTCAACTTCCAGGCAACGGGAACTGGGTTCTCAGAGAGGGAAAATAAACATGTCACAATCAATACGGCCCTCTTTCCCTACAAAACCCAAGTATGGGGATGGCAGCTGTCAAGCCAGCTGTGTTGGGGTAGGCCTTCCACCCTGGCAGCATCAGGATTGAAATTATCATCTTAGCCTGGCAAAGATCCTAGGCCACGCAGAAGAAGGAACAAAGAAATTCTGCCAAATTTATTAAAATACTGTAGCCACAGAAGGTGAGTACTATGACTTGGTTCAGGCTTTTAACTACAAGAGAGGTAGGAAAAAAACAAAAACAAAAAAAACCAGTATGTGTATGGATGGTTTGTTCTTAAATGGTAGATTTTATGTCTTGGAGTTTTATATTGGGGTGTGTGAATGAGCTGACTGGATGGCACTTTTAATCTCGTATTTATACAATGAAAATAAATTCCATTCCAATTCCAATTCCAATTCCAAAAAAAAGAAAAAGTCTGTTCACACTTTAGAGACTAACAAATTTAGTGCCCTGTGAGTTTTCATGGATCACAATCTACTTCTTTCAGGCAGGTGCAACTAGTAGAGAGAGAGAGAGAGAGAGAGAGAGAGAGAGAGAGAGAGAGAGAGAGAGAGCTTACTGACTGACCGAAATGGTCACCTCTTTGAAATACAGTGGACCCTCATATAACAAACTGTTTGTATAACATAAAATCTGTACAACATAAAAAAAATCTGGAGATAGGGGGAATTTGCTTAACAGAATCACCTATGGGGCAAATCCGTACAACATAAAAATGGTCACGATTAGAAATCACTCTGTTTTCAATGCATTCCTATGGGAAATTTGTATAAAGGAAAATGTGCTTAACAGAATTTCATTGGGAACAAATTAATCCCTTTATACAAGGTCCGGCCCCCAGGACCACTGTACTACCCCCTGCTTCAAGAGCAAGCAAGCCACCGCAGCTGCTTCTAAGGCAAGTCTCATTGCTTCCCCAACTCCCTCCACCTACCAAGATGATTGTCATGTTGGCTAGTGGGGCAGTTCAAAGTGGGAGGGCCACGGCAAGATCCCCCGCTCCCCCACCTGCCCCCTTTTTCCATGGACTGCATTGGTGAAATGTGGTCACGTTGAAGACCCCTGGTTTAGTTCATTCCTGCCTGCTGTGGGAAGGGTCTCATTGCGATGCAGCTGAAGTGCTGTCTTTCTCATCCTTCTATACGGATATTCTTCCCCTTCCTCTGTATTCTGAGGCGTGTATCCAATGTCTTACAGGTACATGGCGGTTGACAAAGCTATAAGGCCGATACGTAAGATCCAGTGCTGTCCTCCAATACAGCAAACCCAATGAAAGCAACGGCACTCATGTTCCTTGTGACTAACCTATTCTATTCATTTCCATGGGCTTCCTCTAGCTGGGAACTTACAGTGGATTCAGCTTTATCCAGACAATCTTGAGAGCTAGAAACTTGCTTTCTTTCCTTTTGAAAAATAAGAAAACAAAATGATTCCAAAGCTCAATTTTGCTTCCACTGCAGTGGTCACAAAACCATGGGACCCATGCAGACTTGGCCCAAACCCTTCCTGAAATACTTGTCTCCTTGGCAGGTTCTGTTATATGATCTCACACAGAGACATGCCAGGGAATCCTTATTCCGAGGGGAGGTTGGGAGTCAGTCATAGGCAAACAAAAAGAGGAAAATTGAATGTGAGATGCATGAGCTCAATAAAAGACGCCATGGCCATGAGATTGGAAGACCTCAGCAGGGCTATAAATGACAGGACGTTTTGGAAGTCATGACTTCATGGGGTCACCTTAAGAGGGAAGTAGTTTGACTGCCTAGAATAAAAGAAGATGAGTTTTTTTTAAAAAAAATGCAAGCCAGAGGGCAATACATTAGATTAACCTTTCCCACTAAATTAACCTTTTGATCTCCATTAACAATCTGCTGGAACCCAAACTGCAAAGGTTAATAAGTTTAACTTGTGAACCTGCATTTTTAGAATGGCCAAAAATGATACACTGCCATTCAGCGATGCTGTGATGTGCTTTGCTGTTGGAGGGGATTCATTTAGGAGAAATGTGCTTTACAGTAATCTGTGCCCCAGAGAACAACGGCCAGAGGATTTCTGACAGATCTGGTTCTGCTAAGAAATATTCTGTCTTCTCTAGGACAGCAACGGCCTCGATTCAACCTGGATTCTCCAGTGGTGGTGGTTCCCGAATGAGTTCTTGGTGGGTCACAAAAGAAAAGAAAGAAACTGATATGGTAAGCAAAGAATTCCTTAAGACCCTTGCATTGTATCTTATAAATAACAGTGAAGTAAACAGATTGGCCTTTACAAGGGGAAAACCAGAGAGATGGCCTGTACATGTGCAGCACTCAGAGTGCAGAAGAACTAGGTTGAAAGTAGCACCATTAGCTGTAGCTAGTTACTTCTTCTGCTAACAAGGGCATGACGAACTCTTGCTTCAAACATAAAGTTAAGCATCAGAACCAAAGACTCCTTGTTTAACAAGTGACACAGACGTTTTGTCGTTCTTGTTGCAGAGTTTTGAATTTTAGTTAAATTCCTCTACCTGTGCAAAGCTGCCTAGAGGCCCTGAGCACATCCGATCTCGCCTGATTTCGGAAGCTAAGCAGGGTCAGCCCTGGTTAGTACTTGGATGGGAGACCACCAGGGAATACCAGGTGCTGTAGGCGCCTGGAGTAGGAACTGGCAAACCACTCCAGTATTCCTAAAAAGAAAACTCCATGGTATGGAGTCATGAAGAGTCATTCATGACTGTAATGACACAACAACAACAACCTGTGTAACTGAAGAGTGGAACTAACTTTCAAGTTCCCCAGATTAGCCCACCACTTCTTCTCATCAGCTGACATATACTGAATACATCACTCTGAGACAATAAGAGTAGGAAGAATAAAAAGGTTTCATTTACTTACAGTGTACAGATCAAACAGCAAACTGGGAAACATGGCTGCTTTCAGAAACATATTTCATCAGACTGTTTTTCTGCATTTTTCTGGCCCATGGGGGCAGACATTTCAGTGTGTTGCTAGTGTAAATTGCAAGGGCCATCACTTCATGCTATTGCACATCCCTGCCTGGCTGCCTCAAAGCAAAGAGTATAGTCAAGTGTCATTTGCTTTTGTATGCAGAAGAGTAAGACCTGAATGACTGTTCAAAAAGACACAAGCAACCCATCCAATGCTTTGAACCCATGCAACAAAGCAGTGTTTCCAATAGTTCAGTGCAACTCCTAAATATGATAAGTTGCATGAAAGTAGCTTTTGTGAGTGTGAGAATTCTCATGGAAACCTACAAGCATCTCACCATTTTGCAAGGAATGGGGCAGCTGGGATTTCCTGTTTCTTGTTCTTTTTAAAAATAATTTTATTAACGAAAGGAAAAAGACAAAAGACAAGAGAAACCTTAACATAATATAGTAACGTACATTGTAATCTTACTTATTAATTAACCACCTTAGGCATCGGCTATGTAGACAGTTAAAAAAATTTACATTTAGTCTCCCATTTCCATTCTAAAAAATAAGAGACCAACAATCTAGATTATTTCCTAAAGCATGCTTCTTCTCAATTAAGACATTCATATATTTTAGTAAAGGTTTCCAGGTTTCCATGAACTGACCATGCTTTATTTCTCCTTTATATAGTCTAATCATATTAGTCAATTTCTCCATCAGCACTATTTGCCATGTACTGTTCATAAATGTCTGTAGCGAAAGATCCTCAGCGTTTGTCCAACTTTTAGCGATCTCACATCTTGCTGTCCCTATCGGGTTAGCAAGTTCAGTTCCTTGTTCTTGTGCAGCAAAATGACATCAGATGGTTTATTTCCCATCACATTTTCGCCGCGTTACACAGTGAAGACTCTGTTCATGATTGAGACGTACAAAATAATGCAGGGCATGAGTAAAGTGGATAGAAGGACGCTCAACTCCCTCTCACAAAATACCAGATCTAGGGGACATCCACTCAAACTGAGGGCTGGGAGAGTGAGAACAGACAAAAGAAAATATTTTTTTCACCCAGCGCGTTGTTAGTCTATGGAATTCCCTGCCACAGGATGTGGTGATGGCATCTGGCCTGGATGCCTTCAAAGGGGGATTGGACAGATTCCTGGAGGAAAAGTCCATCACAGGTTACAAACCATGATGGAGATGTGTAATCTCCAGGATTAACACCTGGGTACTTCAAGGGCCAGGTGCAGGGGAGTGGTATCAGGAGACAGATACCTAGTCTTGTGCACTGCCAGATGCATTTGGTGGGGGCCACTGTGAGATACAGGGCACTGGACTAGATGGGCCTTTGACCTGATCCAGCAGGGCTCTTCTTATGTTATTGTTCTCATGTTCTTATGACCTGAGTTTGATCTTGGGTCAGGTCGCTAGCTGTCTTGAAGTTGACTCTGCCTCCCATCCTTCCTGGGTCAGTAAATGGAGTACCTAACTCACTGGGGTCAGAGGAAAGGAATGAGAAACTGGTGTAATTAAATGGCAAACCACCTACAGCGTGCTTGAAGCAGGACGGGGCGGTCTATAAGCAGCATTCTTTGCTTTCTTTTCCTTTTTCTTCTCTTGCTTCAATGGCTAATGATTTAAAAGCATGTGCGCAGCTGGAGGCAAAATTTGTTTGAAGACAGGTATTTTATTCACCAGCATCTGGGCCTCTTGGATGCGTGCCTCCCTTTGCTAGAAATTGCCACCCCCTTTTCTCTTGGCCCCACCTCAAGATGTTCCAAGCATTAAAAGGAAGGATTATCCTCAGCTCTCACTCTTTCAAGCTTTTGATGGAATTTATGACTGACAGACAATAATGGAAGTCTATAAATATATATGTGCGAAGCGAGCAGCAGCACCGCACTTTTACGAGACAAGTCAAGGTGCCGGCTATTATCACCGCTGTCATGTCAGAAGAAAGAAAGAGAAAGCATTTGTAGCTGTGAAAGAGGCGTGCATTTTCAAAACGGGAACGTGAGGGCAGGGAGAAGGCCCGAGATTCTGAAGCAAGATTCTAAGGCAAGGACAGGCAATTTATTTTTGCAGGTTTGAGGGTCCCTTTCCTTCCCTTAAAATGCTCCAGACACTGAATGGGGGGGGGGGGAGATGCAAAAAACAAAAAAAAGGGGGGAGGAACTGTGTATTTATGTAATAAACCAGAAGTGTCTTGAAGTCCATTTCTCATTGGAGGTATTTTTTAAAAAAAACACTGGGTGAAATGGGGTGCCAAATGACAGGCATCCTATTCTAACAAAAAGCGCCAAAACACTTTTGCATTAGAGATGTCACACAACCTAGCTGAATAAGGGGTGATGATTGTCAAGTTTCAGTTTAGAAAGGAAGGGTGAGATCTGGGATTCTGTCCCTTCAGGAGCAGGATTTATTGATTTCTCCAGAGCATCAATCCAGATGTGCAAGAGGAGAAATGCAAGGGGAAGTCCAGGCATGGATCATCTACATTTGCCCCTCTCCTTGTATGTTACCACAGTGACTTGAAGATTTAGTCTCTGGTCTAAGGAGAAGACTTGGGAAGACAGAGCTGTCCTGTAATTTGGCTCCTGGCATGCTTGGACTAGAGAGGAACCCCCACCCCACCCCAGTTGCTTCCGGCTGCCATCTGGGAGTTAAAAGTTGAGACATTCAAAAAAAGAGTGTCAACCTTTTCCCACCAAGTGTTAAAGAATTGAGCCTTCAGAGCTCTGAACCTAGACTGATGAACATGTCATTGTTAGCATCTCCCACAGCCAGGTTTTTAATAATCTTGCATTCCCCATGTCCCAAATGTGGAGAGATTTGCAAATGCTGGCAAGTTCTCCTTACACTTGTAATGGAGCCAAAGTCTCTCTCATTACACAGGAGCCCTGTGGCATAGTGGTTAAATGCCTGTACTGCAGGTAAAACTGTACTCACAACCTGGGGTTCAATCCCAGTTAGCTGACTCATGGTTGACTCAGCCTTCCATCCTTCCAAGGTTGGTAAAATGAGTATCCAGCTTGCTGGATGTGTAGCCTGCATAATGTAATTAAACTGTAAACCACCCAGAGATTACTTGACATGGTATATAGGCAGAACACTTTAACCACTACGCCACTGAACCTCATGGTGCAGTGGTTAAAATTTTGTGCTGTAGCCATAACTGTGCTCACAACCTGAAGTTCAGTTCAGGCATTCGGCTCAAGGGTCACTCAGCCTTCCATCCTCACAATGTTAGTAAAATGAGGACCCAGCTTGCTCTCTCTCTCTCTCTCTCTCTCTCTCTCTGTGTGTGTGTGTGTGTGTGTGTGTGTGTGTGCCTGTGTGTGTGTGCAATGTGTAGCATCACAATTACAGTGGTTCCTTGTATAAAGGAATTAATTCATTCCAAATAAAATTATGTTAAGCAAATTTTCCTTTATACAAATTTCCCATAAGAATGCATTGAAAACAGAGTACCATTTTTATGTTGTATGGATTCACCCCATAGGTGATTATGTTAAGCAAATTTCCCCTATCTCTGGAATTTTTTATATTGTACAGATTTTATGTTATACAAACCATTTGTTATACGAGGGTCCGCTGTACTTGTAAACTGCCAAAGGAGTGCTTTAAGTGCTATGGGATGGTAGATAAGCAGAACACTTTGCTTCCCCCTTCTTTGATGAATACAAGATTGTTGATCTGTGAAGGTGCGAAAGTGAGGAAGGAAGAAACAGCCCTCAGAGACAGCACAAATGAACACAAGTCCTATATAACATGCCAAATCCTGTCTCATTGATAAATGCAGAGACGCCATCTGTTCCACATGATTTTACCGAGTTCTGAATAAAGAGGAATAAAGCGTTCCCAAGAGTCCTCAGCTGAAATACGGGGAGAAGGGAAATTTTGGAGATAAAGGGAGAAGGACTGTCAGCGCTGAAGCCACGTTAGGAATAAATCTTCATTTAGGAAAAGAGAAAAAAACCTATACACCTCTGAGGACCCCCACGGTTGGGAACCCCTGAATTATATGATCCTCGTGGCGTGAAGGAGGGACACTCATTCTTCTGGGTGGGCAGAAAAGATGCCTCATTTGAAGTGGGAAAGGAAGGCTCCCCATTTTGCCCAGAAGACAAGCCACTGGTGGAATGTGTGAAGGCTTTTTCAAAGCTGGGAAGGGAAGTACTAGCCAGATTTGGAAGTAGCCATTTTGGCTGTCAAGGCAAGTGTTTAGGGTCTCCAACCTACCCTGACTCCGTGGCATGGCAGCGAACCTGCATTAAGAAAGGAGGAGAATGTGCGATCCACTTAAAAGTGCTTTGCACTTTCCAAACAAACAAACAAACAAAAGTAAAGGCACATTGAAGGGGAAGGTTGTACACACAGCAAATGCCTTCTTAATTATACTCCAGTTTGCTGACTGAATGCTTCATTGTCTAGGAGGGAGCCAGAAAAATTATATGATTCTGCTCAGCTTTAACGGAAGGGCCATTAGAGGATTATAATAAGTTGCATTGGCTAAATTTATCCTCCCGAGCTTGAAAGGTGCATTTTTTACTGCTTGTTTAATCCAGTGCCAAGTATATTCTCTGGGCACCAGGGGGACAGTAAATTATCCCAAAGAGTTTAAAGACCATACGAAGGACAGATTTGCATTCCTCGGTTGTGTTATCAGAAGAACCGTGGAGTGAAAGCACACGTGTTGTCAAGGATGAGTGACAAACTGGGTCCAAAAAGAAATAGAAACTCTTTCAATAGTAAGGAAACTTACGGTTATAACTATAGACGAGAATCCCTACGAAAAGGTGTGAGGAAATGGGATCACAATCCTATAAAAATGCAAGAAGCAAAGTGTTCTGCTTATATACCACTCCTATGGTGCTTAAAGCACTCTCTGGGCAGTTTACAATTTAATTATGCAGGCTACACATACTTGGCCTACACATAATTAGCAAGCCAGGTACTCGTTTTAGGGTTAGGGTTAGGGTTTAGGGTTAGGGTTAGGGTTAGGATGGAGGCTGAGTGAACCTTGACAAGCAACCTTTCAGTAGAGAAAAAGATAACTACAATAGCAAGGATGGGTTGCTGGAGACCTAGATCATTTATACTGGGGTATTTTCCATTCTGATGTATGGATATCAAAGCTAGACATTAAAGAAAGCTGATGGGGGTGAGAGGGAAGGAGTGAATTAACTGAATCTGGTGTTGGAGGAGAGTTTTGCAGATATCACAAACTGGCGAAGAAAGAAATTAGGTAAATCCTAGACTGTTTGGGTAGCTCTGTGGTTTAGATCTCTGCCTGCCGAGCCAGAGGTCGGGAGTTCGATTCCCCACTGGGCCTCCTAGAAGTGGAGCCAGCCTAGGTGAGCTTGGGCAAGCTGCATAGTGGTCCCAAGGCTACCCCAGAAAGAGGTAAGGGTAAAAGCAGTTCTGAATATTGTTTGCTGCCAGTATGAAATGGATCACGATAAGTCAGAACTGACTGGACGACACGTGGTTATAATTATTTAGTTCAAAATAAGCCTGAACTCATACGAGAAGCTAAAACAGCTAAAGATATGTGAAGAAAAGACTCGCTATGGAAGACAGCAATATTGGGAAATGTAGAAGCCAGTGGAAAAAGAGGAAAGCCTAACATGAGATGGATTGAATTTAAAAAAGGAAGACATGGCTTGACTTTGCAAGATCTGAGCAAGGCTGTTAATGGTAGGACCTTTTGGATGCCTTAAATTTATATTGCTTTTGTAAGTCAGTAATGAAATAATACATCATCAAGGGCAGTCCTGGGCAATGTTGAGATTTTATTTAAAGTGAACTAGTTTCTAGATCTCTCTCTCTCTCTCTCTCTCTCTCTCTCTCTCTCTCTCTCTCTCTCTCTTTTTCTCTCTCTGTCTTTTCAAGAACTGCTGTATCAGACCAACGTTTCATCTAGATTGGCACCTCCTATTCTGACAGTGGGAATCTCACAAATGACAGTGAGAATCTCACAAATCTCACTCTCCACCTCCCCATCATCCAAGCAGCTCATCCTACGGGTTTTTGCTTTACAATTTCTCATTTCTATCACTCTCCACCTCCCCATCATCCAAGCAGCTCATCCTACGGGTTTTTGCTTTACAATTTCTCATTTCTATCACCCATGACTAGAAGGAAATACATCTCTGCTTGTGGTTAAGCCAATGAAAGAGTGAGTCCTTGAAACCTAAGAAAATATGTCATTTAACAAAGAATGCCATTCTGGTTTGATCCATTTTGGAGACCGGATGTCTATTTTTATGTATGCGGAACAGAGCCTGAAAAAGAGTGTATTCCCAGCGACAGTGAGATTCTGAATTGAAATAAAACTGAGCAAGGCAATATAAGCCTCAAGTTTTGATTGGTACAGAACAAGGAGTGATAGGGAGAGAAAATTCAGAACCCAATTGATGGATATTAGGGTTCTGAAAGAGGAGATGAGGATACACACTCTGTAGGAGATGTACTATCCTCATTTCATAGCCTCTCCCATGAGTCATCTGACATGATTTATTTATCTGTTTGTTGGCTTAAGAAATGTATGAAGCTGTTTTAGCATAAGCGCTCATGGAGGGGTTATGGGCCCAGAGTTGAAAGACCAAAACAAGAAAGGCAGTCCATAATATAAAACATAAAAAAGACAGCGACATAATCATACATCCTATAGTCTAGGTCAGACTAGGCCATAGGAGAGCAATTAAAACTAACCAATCAGCAGGCTGTGATCCCAAGACAAACTTTCTCTCTCTCTCTCTCTCTCTCTCTCTCTCTCTCTCTCTCTCTCTCTGTGTGTGTGTGTGTGTGTGTGTGTGTGTGTGTGTGTGTGTGTTGGTGGTGATGGAGAATTTCATTAATGCCACAAAGTCATCTGCATAGGTGATGGATGTGAGCAATTTTTCTTTTGCTTCCATATCTGGCCAGCAAACTGGTCCGCTTCCATTACACCCTTTTCTCGTCTGCCCTGGGGCTTACCTCAACTGTGTGGACCCCAAAATTGATCTTTTCAGTCTGGGTTGGCTCTAGGTTTGAAGGTGGGCATATGCCACAGGAAAGGTCCTCTGCCACTGACACCAATTGGCTGCTGGGCTTCATCATTTTGCCTCTTTCCCAGAATGCCCGGCAGAGCCACCAGGCCAGTTGCCTTTGGGGAGATGAGAAAGGGAGCACGAGGCCCGACCATTGTTGCTTCTTGGACTACCTCTGGAGACAGAAAGGCACCGGGATAATGATGACCCCACTTATTATTCAACCACTCACACATTCCCAGAGAAGGCCCCTTTGAACAGGGTCATTTATTTACTTATTTGTCTTTTGCGGTGCATTTAAGGAATCTGGTAGCATCATCAATTAAATAAATGCTCATGTATATCCATGTGTCATCTCTCTCCTCTGTTGGATAGCTCAGTGGCTTAGGACTCTGGTTGTGGACCTGGAGGTTAGGAGTTTGGTTCCTCACTGGGTCTCCTCGAGAGGGGCTGAGGCTGGATGATCCATGGGTCCCTTCCATCTCTGGGGTTCTAATATTATGGGAACTGTGGGGTAGCTCGCTGGTTTATGTCTCTGGCTGCACAGAGGTTGGGAGTTCAAATCCCCACTCTCCCTCCTTGAGAGAGAGAGAGCTGGACCTGATGATCCAGATTCCAGCTCTGCAGTTGAAAGGTTATTATTAATATTAAGACATGAGAGGCCAGCCTGAGGGCATCCAGTGGAGCATTAAAGACCACCATCACTAACCAGTTATGCCTAGAATTGTTTTTAATTCCCACACTGCCCCTGAGCATCACTCAATGTAGACAGGTAGGACTGTTTAGATTTTGGGTCACCAGAATCACCAAACTGAATGGTGAGAAGCTGAATGGCAACTCAGAATGGCTACCCATGACTTTTTAGAGGAGTAAGACCATACCTGTCAAGTGCCCCGTATTCGCTAGGAAGTTCTGTTTTTTACCGCTATTTCCTGCTGTCTTCCTGGATATATTATTTTCCTTGAAATGTCCTGGATTTATATATATATATATTTATTTATATTTATTTATTGTTATATTTATATCCCGCTTATCTTCTGTAAAGAACTCTAAGAGGCTAACAACAGGCGATCAAGCGCCAACAACCAATAGTAATATATAATACAAATCTAACAACAGCAATATAGAAGACACAAATAACAAGCAAAAGCTAAAAATTCTAAAAATTCTAAAAATTGTAACCACGATCCCTTATTCTCAAATCCAAAACTTGACAGGTATGAGTAAGACCAGTAGTGATAACAGGAGACCTCTCCACTCGATGCTGAGTGAAGAATCCTGGCAGTTGTGGTCTTAAAAAGCCATATTTCTCCAAACCTTCACCCTATCTCTCATATGGAGACTCCACTTAATTATAGCCATCAAGCAATCAATTCTCCATCAATTTCCCTAAAGAGCTTTCGAAGGCTTTTAAATCAATGCCTCATTTAAGCACATCCACTGGCAGTAAATCCCATAATTTGATTATGCTTTGCATGACGAAGGACGTTGGCGGCTCAGAGCCAAACACCAGTCAGTCCGCAGCCTCTGATATTGTCGATGTGACGGAAGGATAACATCTCTCTCTACATCCACACCACTCAGGATGTGGTTGGGGAACCGAAAATAGTGAGTGAACATAATAGTGAGTGAGTAAAATCCCACCTTCCATCACTGGCATCTCAAGGTAGGGAAAAGGAAGGATCTGCCCCTGGAACCATGGCTGCTAAGATTGAGGTTTTTATATTTCTGGAAATATAAATCCCAGAATTCTCCATACTGGGACCTCTGTCTGACTTACAGATATCTGAGTTGAGCTCGTTTGGGAGAAAAGGCCTATACAGAAAGGTGTAAATTTTTAGCTAAGCCTAGCTCCACCCAAACTTCCACTTACTGCCCTGGTGCTAGCTTGGAGCTTTCTTTTCGACCCTTTCGTTTGAGGCCATTTCTCTCTGTTGAGACACATTTAGGTGTCTGTAAGGTTTTTGTGAATCACAAATATCTGCCAAAGGAATATAGGAGACTGTATTCATCAGTTCATCAACCCTTATTCTTAACATGGTTACTCCACAGGGTTGTGTGCTGAGTCAACTATTGTTCACTATTTATACCTCTGATTGCACCCCTGCCCAACCTAATTGTTGTTGTTGTTGTTGTTATTGTTGTTGTCATCTAGTGTTAAGTAGAGTGGGATTGTATATAGTGTTTTTTGTTTGTTTGTTTTTAAATTGTATAGTACTGTGAACAGCACCTAATTTCGTTGTACATGTTGTGCATGTGTACAAGGACAATAAATTGCTATTCTGTTCTATTCTATAAGATGATTTCTCCCCTGAGATGAAGGCAGCATTGCTCTCACGGTATTCTTAGGTCAGTTTCCTGTCCAGCTGCAGACCCAGACCTAAAACCGCTCAGCAAGACTGTTTTATTAGAGATCTTTGAAGACAATTTCAAATATTTATCTTGTTTAACAATTTATTTATTTAGGGGTTTATTGAATTTATTTATTTTTTATTTAGCAGGGGCTGTGACATTTATCTGCCACACCCCCGAAGCTTCATTAATCCCTTTGAATTTAGCTACCATCCTGAAAGTAGCTGTGGAAGAAATTGATTGTTCCTGGAACAATATATTGCAAGTAATCTCTATTGCAGTGCAATGTATTTGAGAGTGATTTTGGTCTCAATGGGCAAAAGGGCCATAATCCCTAAACTCCGCATAAATTCCCAGCTCCAGAGCTTAAAATTGTTTACCCACCAGCTCCGGAGTTTACTGAAAATTAAATGACCACGCCCACCTGCGGGTCCCAGCCTACTTTTCATAACCTGCTCAATGTGAAAGATCTTGATGCAGATGTGCTGGGTTGCTTCTTTTTGTTGTTGTTTTTTGCCTCCTGCTCCTTTAAGAGAAGGAACCAGGAAGTCACGGGGCTGTGACATTTTCCACCGGCACCGGGAGGTAAGCTTCCTTTATTCTTTTGAATTTCCCTACCATCCTCAAAGCCAGCTGCCAGGAAGAAATGGAGGGTGGGGGAACAATAGAGTGACAAACCCCTAAGATCTCTGGTCCGAATTTAAGTGAGCAGCAGATCTTAGGGGTCGTGTGAAAAGGCCCTAAGAGACATTAAGCGACATTAAGAGACCTAAGAGACATTAAGACCTACTCCTTATTATTTGTATGGGCCAAATTTGCTGTCTGCAAGTCTGATTCTGCACTTCCAGATTCACCACTACACCACTGACCTGGGCATCGTTATTTATTTTCAATGCCTTTCCTAATAAATCCCAACAGTTCTCCCAGAATTCTGCATATGTTTGCTTTTTATCAAACCAGGACATCTTTTCCCTGTGGAGTCAAAAGAGAAAACCCTACTTCGCATCGACTTGGCAGATATGCATTTTTAAAAAAATTGTTTCATGTTTCTTGATTCTGGGCTGACATTACAGTTTGGTGAGGCAGAAAAGACAGATGTTGTTTCACCTGAAGAGCAAGGTCTCACTGGGAAACAGATGTGCTTTAATGTACTTTGGTAATATGACAGATGTAGTTCTAAAGAGGGTGCCATGTGGATGCCAGCCCTGATGGAAAAGATGCTCCTTGAATTACCTTCAGGGCAGCCTGAGGAGCAGATTACTTTAAAAATACAGGAAAATCTAACTAGATTATTTCATTTGTCAGCTTAAGCTGTGAGTCTTTCTCTGGTTTCTTTTTTCAACATTTACTTCTCTGCCTGCATGCCTAGCATGGCAGCTGTTGAAAAATAGACCACCTGACTTGTTCCCAGCAAAAAAGAGAAAGAAGAAAGAGGAAAACCAGAGATTTTTTTTTTACATCTGCTAAAACCACCCTCTGCAATGACAGATCCTGGGTATTCTTTTGAGAATTGACATAATTTTAGTCCCCTTCCTATGGCATCTCTGTTATGACCTAAGTTCAAAAATAACCATTTTGTCAAAGAGGACCCCAAGCAATTCTTCTAAAAATATGGGTGAGGGCACAAAAGTTCACCATCTCGGTGCTTCTCTCCTTCCCATGAGAGCTGAATCAAGCCTGCAGGTTTAGAGATAGTATAGGAGTACAGGCTGTTGAATAACCCTCTGTGGAGGAAGGCTATTTCAGAGTCTGGAAAAGTTATGTTTGGGAGAACTATGACTCCCCAATGACCATGCTCCTAGTTAAAAACGAAAAAGAAGAAGAATTTTGGCAGGAAACTTGTACTTGCCTAGAATATTATATATAATAAACCCCAAACTCACTTGATATTATCCTTACTATCAGTTAGTCCCAATTATAGCACCTTCATACTGGCAGCCAACAAATTTAGAGAAACTAGATGATCCAAACTCCCCATAAAGTTTGCAGTTTGCACTAACGGGGCAGTATAGATAAATAAAGAAATAAAATAGTTCCCAGAGCTCCTCGCCCTCTGAAGATGCCGGCCACAGAGTCTGGTGAAACGTCAGGAAGAAAAACTTCTAGAACACAGCCAAACAGCCCGAAAAACTCACAACAACTATCAGATCCCGGCCACGAAAGCCTTCGAGAAGACATCAAATAAAATAACTCATTTTCTCTCCCTTGATTAAATATTCTGTAAATAGTTTTTGCAGTTTGATGAAGGCTACGAGAGGCAGAAAGGCAGCTTTTTTAAAAAAATAGAGGTCTAATAAAGAGATCCCCTGTTCTTGTTTTTGTATTGGTTAGAACCACAATGCTCTCTCTCTCTCTCTCTCTCTCTCTCTCTCTCTCTCTCTCTCTCTCTCTCTGTGTGTGTGTGTGTGTGTGTGTGTGTGTGTGAGAGAGAGAGAGAGAGAGAGAGAGAGAGAGAGAGAGAATAAAGTGGGAATATAGATCTCACTGGACATGTTTAGTGATGGAGCCATTCTGCACTTCTCATCCGAGCCAAGATTCGGCAGACCCTTCACCCTAATGCAATTCCTTCTCGAAAAGTCTTGCTGTTGTCTCACTTGAGATCTTGAATCCAAAACTGCAATCTCCTGATCAAGCAATTTTCCTGAGTAGTATTTAAACTGCACACTCTGCACTTCTAAACATGAAACAACAAAACTGTTAGATGAGTTGTGATGATTCAATCAACCATCTCGGGAGGTGGTGTGAGTGCCCCAACGGCAGAGGCATCTAAAAGCAAAATAGGTAACGTTTTCTATAAACAGCCAGCCTAGTGCGGGGGTTAGGGAGCTGGGCAGACATTTTGGAGAGCTAGGTTCAAATCCCTACTAAGCCTTCAAAACTCAGGCCCTTTTACACGACCCCTAAACTCCGCCGCAAATGGCTCCCAGCTCCGGAGCTTACAATTGTTTCCCCACCAGCTCCGGAGTTTACAGATAATTAAGTGCGACCACGCCCACCTAAGCGCGTCCCAGCGCACTTTTCAGGTACCTGCTCTCTGGAGGTGAAAATTCCTGATGCGGATATAACAGTAGTGACTGCCGGGCTCTCCTTGCTTCTGTTTGTTCTTTTTTTGCCCCCCGCCCCTTTAAGAGATCTGAATGCAGTGTGGGAGCAAAGCGAGATGGCAGGAGGTGAGTGGCATTCTTTTCTTCCTTTTTTTTCTCCCTCCCCTCACGCAGCCAGCAGCCAGGAGTGCGGAGGGGGTGGGAACGCAGGAACAGCGACAAACCCCTAAGATCTCTGGTCCGAATTTAAGTGGCCAGCGGATCTTAGGGGTCGTGTGAAAAGGCCCAAGGTGGGTGACCTTGGTTCAGTCCTTCTCCCTTAGCATGATGTAAGAGAGGTCAGCTTAGGGCAGGGATGTCCAAACTTTTTGCAAGGAGGGCCAGATTTGGCAAGGTGAAGATCTGTGGGAGCTGACCATTCGGCTGCATTTGGCCCCCAGGCCAGACTTTGGATAAGTGTCTCTATAACATGCAAGGAGGCAGGGAGGACACTGCAGCAATGGAGCTGGGGGCAGGTAGGCTGGGCAGGTGGGTGGGGGGTGGGGGGTGGACAGAGGCAGAGAGGGCAGGCAAACCGTAAAACTGCAAGCTGATGCCTCCATCTGGTATGGGGAAATGCCAGCTGGTGGGGATTCGTGATAGGCTGAGCTGGTGGGGAGGATGCAGGCTGCTTGAAATTTGAAAACGGGCCTCATTTGGCCCCAGGGCCTGACTTTGGACATGCCTGGCTTAGGGGATGTTTTGAGCATTATGAGGGGAGCACAGACGTGTATTGGTGCATTTACATGAGCTCGCCGGAGAAAAGTCAGGATAGAAATGCAATGAACACATGCCCTCTGTTTAACTACATTATGCCCTTTGCCCTCCTTTTATCCTGAAACTGCAAGGACCCATGAGCTGTTCCATTCACAACACAGATGGAAGCAAGCAGACTGTGTCACTTGAGGAGAAAACTATTTGCATAGCAACAAAAGTCTGCTTGCAAGAGATCCAGCGTGCTTCTTTATCTTGTCAAAATGGGGTGGGGGATGCTGCAAAATCTAGAGGAGGAAATAAAGACTCAGGCTGTCCCACTTCTAAGACAAAGCCGAGAGGGGGAGAAAGGATAAAGCTTTCATGAGAAAAAGATGCATAACATCAGCAATGCATTAAATGGAAAGGCAATACTGTAAGTGGTTTTGCATGAGCGAAAGTGAAACGGAGTGCTTTGGACAAAATCAGCCACCTTCTCCAGAAGGGATGATTTGTAAAGAATAGAACTACTGAGCCCTGAAATAAATACTCTGCTCTGCCTGTCCTCATCTCTGTTGGGAACGTGATCATGGTGGATCCTCAGGAAGTAACTATCCACTATTTGTACACAATCAAATTGTCAATCAGAAGCTGAACATGAGCCAACAGTGTGATCTGGGTGCAAAAAAAAGGCAAATGCCATTTTAGGCTGCATTAATAGAAGTATAGTCTCCAAATCGCGCAACCTATTAGCCCCCCTCTATTCAGCATTCATTAGGCCTCACTCTGGACATCATACTTCAAGAAGGATTCTGACAAATTTGAGCAATTACAGAGAAGGACAAGAAGGATGACCAGGGGACTGGAAGCCAGGCCCTTGGAAGAAAGACTGAAAGAAATGAGCATGTTTAGTGTGGAGACAAGAACACTGAGGAGCAATATGATGCCACTTTTCAAATACAGTAGGACCCCCGTATACACTGATTCACTCACTAACCACTGATTCAGTTATCCATGGTTGGCAGAGTTAAAAATTAAATAATTCAGCACCCGTAAAACCAGCTACTGTCACAAACAGCAGCCACAACGCAAGCTACAGTTGCAAAGCAGCAGCTGTAAAGGAAGCTATTGTTGCAAAACAGCAGTTTTGGGGGTTTTGTTGGTGTTCTCTCTTATCCACGATTTTCATTATCCATGGGAATGCCTGAAATCAGTCCTCAGTGGATACGAGGGATCCTACTGTACTTGAAAGATAGTCATACAGAGGAGGGGCTGGATCAGTTCTTGGTCATCCCAGGAAGCCAGATTTTGGCTGAATATGAGGAAAAGCATATTAACAGAGCATTGTCATAACAATGGAACCAGTGACCTTGGGTGGTGGGGAGTCTTCTCATGCTTGGAGGGATGCAAGAGAAAATTGGACAACCAATGTGCCCAGACTCTGGAACTCCCTCCCACTAGAGGCCAGGACTGCCTCATCTCTGTTGTCCTTCCAGAAGCAGGCAAAGACCTTTCCCTGAATGATAGTTTACCATGTGTATTTTATATGAATCTAGCTTTCCCTGAATGATGGACTACCATGTGTATTTTATATGAATCTATGGGTTCACATAGACTTTGTGTTTATGACAACTTATAACCCTGTTGCTTTAATGTAATGTTGTCTATTAATGCTGTAAGATGTCCCTCAGTTCCTTGTTCTCAAATACTTGAACATGTCTTAATTGTACTGGACTGTATATTATCCCTCATCATTACTGTAAGCCACCTTGGGTCCTTTTCCAAGGAGAAAGGCAAGGTAAAAATGCTCTAAAATAAATACAGTGGTCCGTCACCCTTTCGTGGTTCATATACTGCAGTCCTGGTATATCGTGGGACCACAGTATATGAAAAAGGCCCCCTTGGTTTAAGGGGGAAAAGGCCTGTTTCATGCCTCACATACTTACCTCCAACCTGGCGCTGTCCCGAACTGGCCTGCGAGGGCCTTCCCAGGTCTTCTGGAGGCCCCAATAGGGCCTCCCTGCAAACCGTAAGTGACTTCTTGTAAACCAGAAGTGACTTCCTGATCACCGAAAATCATTTCTGAGGCCTCCAGTAAGTACAAGAGCCCCCAGCTGGGCGTCCCAGGGCCAACCTGACCTGCATCCGCATATCGCGGATTTTCAATTATTGTGGGTTGGGTTGGGTCCCTAACCCTCGCAATAGGTGGGGGGTCACTGTAAATAAATAAATCTGTCAGATCTACTTTGATTTGTCTTCCCACACGGAGCAAGGGTTGATCTCGATGGCCTTAGAGGCTTCTTCCATCTCCATCGAACCTTTCCGAATGCCCCCAATCTATTCCAATATAGGAAGTTAAACAGATTTGAGTCCTGAAGGAAGGTTGCCAGAGAATCCCAGGCATTTCTAAGTAGGACTAAGAGGGCGGAAATCATTCTTGCAGCTCAAGACAGCTGATAGTATCAGACTAGATGCATCAATGGACTAATGAATGAAACAGGAATGTGGTGCCAGTCACGAGGCTAGTATGCAGATCTTCCACCCAATGGAGCATCAGGACAGATTGACATTTCAGCCATTGCCTGGGAGCCCCATGAGCATTCAGGAAATTAGAATAATCAGAATATTGATTAGCAAATCAGTAACACCTGTGTTTAATTTGCTGTCTTTGTTTACAGAGGGTCTCAGCCTTATGCCACAGGATGGCAGCTACATGCCCTGTTTCCTGTTTCCTAGCCTTTAAAAATATGAAATGGCTGTAAAAACTCAGCAAATGTAAAAAAGTGAGCCCAGTTAACTGTTACTCGTGGTTATGATGCCTTCTGGTGCAGGCCACATGGTATTTTAGAATCAAATCCTTGTTTTAATCAAAGATCCGGGAGGAACGGTAGAGAGGATGCATCTGTTCTAGCTTCCATCCAGCAGTATCTTAATTAATGTCCTTTCAGTTCAAAAAACACAGGTTCCACACACACACACTCTGTGTGTAGCAAAAAAACATACGTTCATCATAGCATCTCCTCACCCTTGTATTTTGAATTTAGCGTTCTTTTTTGTTTGTTTGTTACTGTTCACCAGAAGGCAAGCATGGGTTGAATTTGTGAGTCAGATTGCTAAATCTGGGAAGATTCTCAGTCATTCTGGTGAAGCTATCCAGAAGTTAAGTCATGGCAACTGGACTTCTTCTCTTGTGAGGTCAAAACATTTTACTATGCATCCAAACAATCTGACTGATGAAGCTGTTTGAAAAAGCAGCAAAACGTTTTGATCTCACAAGAAAAGAAGTTCAGTTGCCATGACTCAACTTCCAGATAATCTGATGGCAGATGTGTATATATCTCAGAAAACTCCATTTGTAGAGGGATAGGAAATTTGTTGCAGAAAGAGGCAGACCTGTTCACATATGGCTCTCAGAACAGTGGTTACACTCAATAGATATCAAAGTACAACACATATGTTAATATTTCTGAAACTCTGGAGCAGAAGAAGCTTCAGTCTGGGATATATAATGTAGAGCTCAGTGGGATCTGGAAGTTGAGTCATGGCAACTGGATTTCTTTTCTTGAGAGATTGAAATGTTTTATTGCTCATTCAAACAGCTCCATCAGCCTGAAGAAAGCTAGTTGTAAGACCTCCATTTTATAGTTCACTTTGAGCTCTTCTCACCCTGGTCTGAAATTGGCTCATAAGATGAATAATGGCCTGAATAGGCTCGTATTTTTTATTTATCTAGGTATTGTTGAAATCACAGCCTGATAAGTGACAGATAGACTGTGCCTGGGGCCCCCTACCTCTGTTGATAAGGGGTTTTCAATGCTAACATGAATGGCTTCCCTGACCCCCTCTCTCAAACCACTTATCTTCTCTGTCTAATATGTGTATGTCCAACGCAGTGAGGAGTGTGCTGATCTCTACATTGGAGAAATTAAACAGCCATTATACAGAAGAATGGCCCAACGTAGGAGGGGCAAGAGCTCAGGACCAGAATCAGCAGTACAACTCCACTTGAAGGACAAAGGGCACTCATTCGAAGATGAGGATGTACACATATTAGACAGAGAAGACAGGCGGTTTGAGAGGGGGTCAGGGAAGCCATTCATGGGAGTATTGAAAATCCCTCTCTCAACAGAGGTGGGGGCCTTAGGCACAGTCTATCTGCCACTATCTACCAGGCTGTGATTTCAACAATACCTGGACAAATCAAAAATATTTCACGCCTTCACCACCTTAGCCCATTGTTCACCTTAAGGGTATGGAGACTGTTATCTACCTAATGAGCCTATTCAGGCCATTGTTCATCTTATGAGCCTATTTCAGACCAGGGTGACAAGAGGTCAAAGTGAACAAGAAAATGGAGGACTCATAACTATCTTTCTTCTTACTGAGGAAGCTGTTTGTTTGATCAGTGAAACATTTCTCTCTCTCAAGAAAAAGAAATCCAGTTGCCCCGACTCAACTTCCAGATAAACTCACCTGGATGACTGAGAATCTTCACAAACAGTTCAGTGGGATAACCTCACATATCAAGTGGGGGCAGGGCAGAGGCTATCATGTGATTTCAGGCCCATCCAAACAAAGAGATCCTCTGTGGGTGCTCTCTCTGAGTCACTGATTTTCCATTTCAGATGCATTGACTTCCATGTGTAGGAAGTGATGATAGAGGGAAGAGTATATGCAGAGATAGGTAACAACTCAGCAGAGCTTAGCAGGAGAAAGGAGCTGGTAGATATTTTCTTCATGAGATGCTAAGGTCTTGTTTTGGTTTATTTGACGTGCAGAGATTTGGGATGTAGCTGCTACTGTATATGGGACCATGGTTCCCCATATGTCACTTACGTTAGCTTAGCCCATGAACAACTATGACTTATACATATGTTAGTGACAACTAGGCCAAAGCCTGCAGAAAAGCAGGATGTGGTTGCTAGGTAAACACTTCACATGGGCCATGGCAGTGAGGTAACCAGGGCAACCATCCATGCCAGATCTCTTCAGGCAACAGGCAAAGCTCCATCCAGATGGTGGGCTTTTCGCCCTTCCCTTAAACAGTCCCATGCTCCAGTGAGCACCCAGACATTGGACATGGAAGAAGACCTCATTGAACTTTTCCCATCATGCCCCTGACAGCAGCATTGCCCTGAGGGAATCATGACAAATCTAAAAAATGTATCTCAACCCCCCAAGGAGACTGACTTCCTTGGGACCGAAGCCATGTTAGACCATTAGGGAGCAGGCTGAAAGAGGAGGGGGCTGACCTGCAAGTAACTTGTGACAGACCTCCTGGCCCCCATGACCTGCTGATGGTCCAGTTAGGCCAGGGGTGTCCAAACTTCAGCCCTTCAGATGTTTTGGACTACAACTCCCAGAATTCCAAGCCTAGATTGCCAATGACAAAGGACTGTGGGAATTGTGGTCCAAAACATATGGAGGGCCAAAGTTGGGACACTCCTGAGTTAGGTCCGCAGACAGACAAGGCAGAGAGTGAGTGTGGGACGTACTGGATGGAATTTTAAATGGTCAGGTTCGTGTGCCATGCCAGATCAAAGGAAGGATGGAAACAGTGGCTCAGGACTACCACTGCAAAATAAATATATACACAAATAAAATGGCAGAAAAGCTTTCAATTTCCAATCTGTAAGTACATGGCATGCTTTCAAGAGCGAGCCAGATAAACTCGTGGAAGGCACCAACAGGCATCTCCAGTTTGGAGAAGCAGGGGAAGGTGGGGATGACAGATGTCCCCGGGGTCCAGTGCTGTTCAATATCTTTATTAATGACTTGGAGGAAGGAATAGAGAGTATGCTAATTAAATTTGCAGATTATACCAAACTGGGAGGGGTTGCTAATTCTACGATGAAAATCCAAAAAGACCTTGACAGATTAGAGTGCTGGCCCAAAGCTAATGGAATGGGGTCCAACAGAGGGAAATGCAGGGTGCTGCATCTAGGTAAAAAGAATGAATTGCATAGATATAGGAGGGGAGACACCTGGATGTAAAATAGTACATGTGAAAGTGATCTGGGAGTCTTGGTGGACCACAAATTGAACATGAATCAGCAGTGTGATGTGGCGGCCAAGAAAACCAATGCGATTCTTGGTTGCAGCAAGAGAACCATAGTGTCTAGAAGTTCAAGGGAAGTGATAGTACCACTCTATTCTGCTCTGGTCAGACCCCACCTGGAGTCCTGTGTCCAGTTCTGTCGCCTCAATTTAAAAAGGATGTTGACAACCTCGAGCGGTTACAGAGGAGGGTGACCAGGTTGGATGAAGGTCTGGAAGAAATGTCTTACGAGGAATGGCTTAGAGAACTGGGAATGTTCAGCCTTTCAAAAAGAAGGCTGAGAGGGGATATAAGAGCTATGTTTAAATATTTGAAAGGATGTCATATCAAAGAGGGGGCTGGTTTGTTTTCCATGGCTTCAGAGACTAGGACGCAGGGCAATGGTTTCAAGCTACAGGAAAAGAGATTCCATTTGAACATTAGGAAGAACTTCATAACAGTTAGAGCTGTTTGGCAGTGGAATAAGCTGCTACAAAGGAGGGCTGGTGGAGTCTCCTTTTTGGAGGTTTTAAGCAGAGGCTGGATGGCCATCTGTTGGATATACTGTGATGGGGGTTCCTGCATGGCAGGGGGTTGGACTGGATGGCCCTTGAAGTCTCTTCCAACTCTATGATTCTATGATGTTTCCCTATAATGCTCCAGAGCTTCCACCAAAGGAAGCAATCCTGGACATCAATGGGTTCACTTGGATCCTGTCTGGGATGAAAAAAAGGACTTACTATCTGCTGCTTTTAAAAAAGTAATTGGTTGAGATTACAAGGTACTCTGTATGACAAGTAACATGTCGCATTGTGAGATAGTTCCACGTTAGGTTTGCTTCCTTAAACTAAAGCAAAAGCATTATTTCACATAATATGCAATAAGCATGATTAAGTAAACAATCTTTATTTAAATTAGCATCATCATTATTATTTTTAAACTGCCGTCTTGTCATAAGGTGGTCCCAGAAAATGGAGGAACAGGGGCAATGTGTATTCCTCATGGCAGAAAATGTAATTCCTTCCCCAGTCATCCTGCTACTTTTTGAAAGCAAGGATAAAGACCTACCTTTTCCGGGGCGATCTTTAACTGGTTTTTTTTTCCCTCCGCCATCGTAAACTATTTTATCTATCATTGTCAGTCACTGAGGTGCCATTAGGTTTTAACTTTGCTTAAGTGTTATTTTTATTGGTTTTATTATTGGTTTTTTTGTAATTTATGGCTATTGAGGCCTGATGTTTTGTAAGCCGCTTAGAGTATATATTGTAGATAAGCGGGGTATAAATGCAATAAATAAATAAATAAATAAATCATTATCCCCCAAAGTAACATGTTGCACATGACACTTCTTGCATTTCTTCCTGGGTGTGTGTGTGTGTGTGTGTGTCTCATGGCCCTCATTCACCCACTGGAAATCTTGCGGGCGTGCTCTTTTTGGTGCACATTTGTGGCCTGCTTGATGATGCTGGGCATGGCAATCTGCATGCTTGTTTTTCATTTTTCATGGGAACAGAGAGAAACTCATGATGGAGCCTCGCGGTACAGTGGTTAAATTGCTGCACTGCAGCCGTTGACTCAGCCTTCCATTCTTCCGGGGTCGGTAAAATGACTAGCCAGCTTACTGGGAAGGGGGCAATGTGTAGCCTGCATAATTAAATTGTAAACGGCCCAGAGAGTGTTTGAAGCACTATGGGGCAGTATATAAGTAGAAAACTTTGCTTTGCTTTCTGGACTCCAGTCTGATCTTCTGAGCTGGGCAGGGGGTTGCCAGGATCCTAGAAGAGAGACAAGAGCTCCGAGAGCCATCTTTTGATAGCTGTTGTGAGTTTTCCGGGCTGTTTGGCCGTGTTCTGGAAGCCATCTTTTGCTTCAACCACAATATTATGACACACTCCACCTTGGGGAAGCTACCAGAAGGATGGTTGTGTGTGTGTGTGTGTGGGGGGATCTACAGAATTTTTGTTGTGATGGTGGTGGTTGTTGTTTTACAATAGATGAGGCCTACGTTTTGCATTACCCCTCAGCGCTGGTGTCTCCATCGCATGCCAATGCCTGGAAAAGTCAGTTTTTTTTTTTATTATGACGCTCAGAATCTGGCAGCAAGCCTGGCGACTCACCAGTTGAGTTTTTTTGGCATCGTAGTCCAAAAAAAAAAAAAGGAACTTCCTCAGTGTGATACACAACCCTCTTTTTGCTTAGAAGCATGTCACCCCCCTTTTTTTTTAAACTAAAGAGCATGTGTCTGTTTAGACACCCACAAGTGACATCAGCCTGGCGCCAACGCTGATAACATTTCGGCGCCAGGTAAAACCTTCCTGTTTCTTAAGTTTTTTAACTGACATAACATAGATTGTGGGTCCTGGTGGCAATTTTAGTGTTTTATGTTTAAATGTTTTGTTTTTGTTTTTAATTGTCCATTGCCTTTTTAACCATTTTAACGGCTTTAACTGTTCGTTTTAATTCTAAGCCGCCCAGAGACCTTTGGGTAGTGGACGGCATATAAGTTGTATAAATAAATAAATGAATAAATAAATTTCCTCTCCTCTTGGTTTTCCTTGGATCTCTTTTCCTCTTGGGCTGAGTGGACCCTTGTCTCTCTTTTGTGATTGTTGCCCACAAAATACAAGGCAGAAAATAGCTCAGTGGTTCAGGTGCTGGCTGTGAAGCCAGAAATTGGAAGTCCCGTATACCCACTGTGTCTCCTGGGAGGAGAGCCAGCCCGGGATGGCCTTGGTCAAGCTGTACAAATGTCCCAGTGCAACCCCCAGAAGAAGGGAAGAAGGAACATAGTGGAACTGGAGAAGGTGCAAAAGAGAGCAACTAAAAGGATTACTGGGCTGGCCGACCTCCCTTATGAGGAAAGGCTAAAACATATGGGGCTCTTTAGCCTGGAAAAAAGGGGCCTGAGGGGGAATATGATTGAGACGTACAAAATAATGGAGGGCATGAGTAAAGTGGATAGAGGGATGCTCTTCTCCCTCTCACAAAATACCAGAACTAGGGGACAAACACTCAAATGGAAGGCTGAGAAACTGAGAACAGGAAAAAAAAGATTTTTTTTTTACCCAGTGTGTTGTTAGTCTGTGGAACTCCCTGCCACAGGATGTGATGATGGCATCTGGCCTGGATGCCTTCAGAAGAGGACTGGACAGGTTCCTGGAGGAAATGTCCATCACAGGTTACAAACCATGATGAAGATGTGTCATCTCCAGGCTTAAGACCGGGGTACTTCAAGGACCAGATGCAGGGGAATCAGAATCAGAATCAGAATCCTTTTTATTGGTCAAGTGTGGTTGGACACACCCAGAATTTGTTTTGGAGTGGTATCAGGAGACAGAGATCTAGTCTCATGCGCTCCCAGAGGCATCTGGTGGGGCCACTGTGAGATATAGGGAGCTGGACTAGATGGGCCTTTGGCCTGATCCAGCATGGTTCTTCTTATGTTCTTAAGGGGAAACCGTTTCTGAATATTCTTTACTTGGAACATCCTGAAAAGGATTGCTGTACAACGGAACTGAATTGGCAGCATGCGGTTATTATTGTTATTATTGTCAATGAAATATTGACCATTGCAGCACAATGACTTCTACAGAGTTACCTCGCCCATAGGACATCCAGCAACCACACAGGACCCTTCATCTAAACAGGACATTTTTTTGTTCAGGTTATCCGTATCACTAGTGGTTAACATAAAAAATATACAATAGGAATTTGGTTTTAAAAAACCCAACAAATTTGTAGCATTTGCAGATTAATTTGTAAAGCTTATTCAAGAAGAAGAGCCCCCACACACACCCTCAACCCAATTGATGACCCCTTCAACCCTCAGAAATGCCCAACCGGATGATGCTTATATGAGCCTCTGCACTCTTCCTGTTTCTAGGCAGGCGAGCATCCGTGGTAGAGGCTCTCTTCTTTTATGAGGATGCAGCAGTTTCAGTGCCATGGTCAGCAACAGACAAATGGCCCTTAGTCTTAAAGGGAGCCTTGCGGCCCACTGGTTAAACTGCAGTAGTGCAGTCAAGACTCTGCTCATGACCTGAGTTTGATCCTGAGGAGAACAGGTAGCCAGCTCAAGGTTGGCTCAGCTTTTCCATCCAGCCCAGGTTGGTCCGTTAAGTACCCAGCTTGATTGGGAGAGGGTCATCTGTATCCTGCATAATTAAATGGCAAACCGCCCTGAGGATTCTTTCCATGGGGTGGTATATATAAGCAAATCACACTTCAAAGGATGCCCTCATGCTTTTCGGTGGCTTTCAGGGCTTCGTGCATGCTCGTGGCGGAGAGTCTCCGGTTGATGTTGCGATAGCGGCAGCGCAGCAGGTTCCAGAAGGTAGTTCTCAGGTCCCGGTTGAAGAGGGCATAGATCAAGGGGTTGACGAGGGAGTTGGTGTATCCCAGCCACAGGAGGGTCCTCTCCAACCTCAGGGGGATGCAGCCGCACTGGCTGCCACAGAGGAAAGGCCTGGCCGTGGACATCAAGAAGAAGGGGAACCAGCAGAAGGTGAAGGCTCCCACAATGATGCCGAGGGTCCGGGCCGCTTTCTGCTCCCTCTTGAAGATGGACATGTTCTTGCCATCCGGCCGGAGAAGCCTGGGGAAAGTGGTGCACTCCCTGGAGGCCTTAATCCGCCGGGTGCTGTGTTGGCGCCGGAGGCTCCCGCCTTCGATGCAGGAGGCTCCGCCCAGCTCGTAGCGTTTGGGGAAGTCCATGAACCGATGCTTCCGGGCGCTCGTTTTGGCTGCCTTATAGATCCGGTGGTACATCACCAGCATGACTGTCATGGGGATGTAGAAGGCGACGCCCGTGGAGTAGACAGTGTAGCCAAAGTCCTGGCTGATGAGACACACTCGGTCCTCTGTGATGTTCTTCGCCCAGCCGAAGAGAGGAGGGAGAGTGATGGAAGCCGAGAGAAGCCAGACTGCGGACACCATCTTGGCCATCAGCTTCCCGTCCTGCCTCACAGGGTACGTCAAAGGCCGTGTTATTCCCAGGTACCTGGAAAATACACATCAAAGATAGTTAGGTTGCACATGGGCATCCGTTTTTTCAACAGGGCATCTCAACATGCTAGGACACCCTTTTCAATCTGGACAAGAGCAGTGGCATAGCTAGAGTTTGGAGCGCCCGGGGACAAAGTCAGTTTTTGCGCCCTCTCCTCCCCCACTAACCTTGTCTCACCCACCCAGCAAGGGGGGGGCAGATCCTGGGGGAACAGTGGGTGAGGGGAAGAAAGGTCTTTCCTTCTCATGCCCTCTTTGTGGGTCTCCTTTCCAGTTAAGGCTCTCCTGTGCAAACCGCATGGAAAACGCCAAGCAGATGATGTTTCCCCCCCCAAGCATCACCTCTTTAGCATGCTTCCCCCTCCTCCTTTCCCCCAGCTAAGGCTTGGCGCTCGTTAGCCCAGGGAAAGGAGGAGAGGGAAGCAGGCGATGAGATTTTTTTCCAAGCAGCACCTCCGTCGCACGCTTCCCTCTCCTCCTTTCCCTGGACTAATGATTACCAAGCCTTAGCGGGTTGGGGGAATGAGGAGGGGGAGCAGTCATTGGAGGTGCTGCTTGGGAAAAAAACATTGCTTACTTCCCTCTGCTCCCCCCCCCCAAATAAGGATCGCCAAACCTTAGTGGGGTGAAAGGAGACTGCTGGCGGGATGTCGCATGGCTTCCTCCTCCTGCTCCCCCTCCAGGCACCCCAAGATTGCTGCACGCCCCAGGGCAAATGCACTCTTCCGCCCCTCCCTAGTTATGCCAGTGGACAAGACATCCTGCAAATATTTGTCACATTTTATTCTCAAAGGCTTCACAGCCACGATCTGATAGCTGTTATGAGTTTTTTAGGCTGTTTGGCCGTGTTCTGGAAATTTTTCTTCCTGAGAGATGTTTCACCAGACTCTGTGGCCAGCATCTTCAGAGGGCAAGGAGCTCAGGAAACTAGGAGTTCTCTCTGTGCTCTGGGAGAACTCCTGAGTACAGAGCCCCAAAGCACAGAGATAACTCCTAGTTTCCTAAGCAAATTGCCCTCTGAAGATGCCGGCCACAGAGTTGGGTGAAACATCAGGAAGAAAAACTTGCAGAACACGGCCAAACAGCCTGAAAAACTCCCAACTGCTATGTGTCACATCCTTAGGTTAACCCCATAGAAATCAATAGTTTGCCAGATTTCAGTGGACTCCACCAGCTGCACGAAACACTAGATCTGACCAAGAAACACTTTGCCCACTTTCCAATTCTCTTAAGTGTCCTGCTGGCTCCGTCTCCCTCTGCCTTTTGCCTCTGAACTGGCAAACAGTCACAACAATCTTTCAGAGAACCGCATTGTGTTCCCAGGGGGCCCAATTGCTGATTCTCATGCTTGCGACTGCAGCCCATGCTTTATTATCCTAATGGCAGTTTACTAGTCTCTGATACACAGCTTTGTATTCCCAAGTTGTTAAACAAAGCCCACCCTTGGGATGTTAAAAATATGGACGTAGAGATGGGGCAAGTAATACTCTGGGTCAATGAGTCAGAGAGTCACCATAATCAAGAGATTTATTCAGACAAGTGATGGGAAAGCCAAGCAAAAGGACATTGTTAATTCACTTTCCTAAAGCAGGACAGGTTATTTTTGTCATCCGGAGTTGCGATTTGTTGCAGAATCAACAACCTAGATTTCCAATGTTAGCATCTTCTAGCATCTTCCTCTAAATAGCTGTAGCCCACACCTCCACTTTTTGCCCAAAAAAGAAAATGCTGTTTTGGGAAGATGGGGGAAAAAATTAAACAGAGAACAGATTAAACAGACATTCGGGGAGAATACAGAGAAACAAAGGAAGGACTTGGTGTCTCACTGGCATTCGTCAACATAGACAGGACAACTCTTACTGGCTGCAGTGGTGCCAGCACATGTCTGATTTGGCTCACAAAGAATCTGCTCCAGGCGGACTGTGGTATGAGACCAAAGATGCACTTTGTACAAGTCACAGAAGGAGTGCCACAAGAGGTTGGCAGTGGGAGTCATGGCTGAGGCCACACAGACACAAGATGAAAGGTGCCTACATCATGTTTTTGAAACCTCTTTTTGATAGCTCATTGTGTTAGCTGGATCCATGGGTTGGGAGCATGATTTGTCACTGTGCCAGGAGAAAAGCCACCCTGTGTAGCCTTAGGGGCAAGGTGCATAGTCCCAGAGCACCCAGAAAACGGGAAAGGTAAGCCACTTCTGAGCACTTGGTAGCTAGAAAACCCTAGAAATGATCATATAATCATAGAGTTGGAAGAGACCTCAAGGGACATCCAGTCCAAAGCCCCTGCCATGCAGGAATCCCCATCAAAGTATTTCCGACAGATGACCATCCACCCTCTGCTTAAAAAGCTCCAAAGAAGGAGACTCCACCACCCTCCTTTGGGGCAGCATCTTCCACTGCTGAGCAGCTCTAACAGTCATGAAGTTCTTCCTAATGTTCAAATGGAATCTCTTCTCTTTGAAACCATTGCCCTGAGTCCTAGTGTCTGAAGCCATGGAACACAAACCTGTTCCTTCTTCAATATGACATCCTTTCAAATACAGTATTTAAACATAGCTATCATATCCCCTCTTAGCCTTGCTTTTGAAAGGCTAAATATTCCCAGTTTCCTAAGCTGTTCCTCATAAGACATTTCTTCCAGACCTTCAACCATCCTGGTCGCTGTCCTCTGTACCCACTCGACATCCTTTTTAAATTGAGGCGCACAGAACTGGACACTGTACTCCAGGTGGGGTCTGACCAGAGCAGAATGTTGTTGTTGTTGTTCAGTCATTCAGTCGTGTCTGACTCTTCGTGACCTCATGGACCAGAGCTTGCCAGGCCTTCCTATCTTCCACTGCCTCCCGGAGTTTTGGTCAAATCTATATTGGTTGCATTGATGACACCGTCCAACCATCTCATTCTCTGCCATCCTCTTTTCCTTTTGCCTTCAGTCTTTCCCAACATCAGGGACTTTTCCAAGGACTCCTCTCTCCTCATGAGGTGGCCAAAGTACTAGAGCCTCAGCTTCAAAATCTGTCCTTCCAGTGAACATTCGGGGTTGATTTCTTTCAGGATGGATTGGTTTGATCTCCTTGCAGTCCAGGGGACTCTCAAAACTCTCCTCCAGCACCACAGCTCAAAAGCATCAATTCTGCAGCGATCAGCCTTCTTTATAGTCCAGCTCTCACTTCCATACATCACTAATGGAAAAACCATAGCTTTGACTATCCTGACCTTAGTTGGCAAAGTGATGTCTCTGCTCTTTAGGATACTATCTAGGTTTGCTATCACTTCCCTTGATCCAGACATTATGGTTCTGTTGATGCAACAAAGAATCGTGTTGGCTTTCTTGGCCGCCGTGTCACACTGCTGACTCATGTTCAATTTGTGGTCCAACAAGACACCCCGATTCTTTCACAGGTGCTATTCTCCAGCCAGGTATCTCCTATCCTATGTCTGTGCAATTCATTGTTTTTACCTAGATGCAGCACCTACATTTTCCTCTCCCTCGATTCCATTAGCTTTGGGCCCAGCACTCTAATCTGTCGAAGTCATTTTGGATTTTCATCCTATCCTCAGTCTAGGGAATTAGCAATTTAGTATCATCTGCAAAATTTAATTAGCATACTCTCTATTCTTTCCTCCAAGTCATTAATAAAGATATTGAACAGCACTGGATCCAATCAACGTTAAGTGAGAATCAACTGGAGGGCTTGTAATTGTCACAGTTTCTCTTGCCCCTCTGTAACAAAAGGAGAAATAGAAGATGAGGAGGACAGATGGCAGATGGAGCTGTTACTTTGGTTGTTAACTGGAAAGAATGCTAAGACTTCGTAAGGTAAATTTTCCTATTTTTGTCTGCATTTATGTAACAGGCTAATGGACCATTTATGAAACTGTATGGCAAATAAGTTGTGACAAAAAGGTGTTCCTTTCGAAGCAAAAAACCCCAAAGTGTTCTATTGATATGCCCTCCCATAGCGCTTAAAGCGCTATCTGGGCAGTTTCCAAATTAATTATGCAGATTACACGCTCCCCCCCCCAAGCTGGGTATTCCATAAACAAAGACCCTTCTCTTCAGGCAAGCTTTCCCTGAATGATGGACTACCTATTATGACTCTTTTATGTGCATCTACCATACATGATCAAATAGATTTGGGTTTATTACCACTTATATAACCTTGTGTGATTGCATTGACACTATGTTTTCAATGTTAGTTTCCATCCCTCATAACTTTTACATGGAAGTTTACTCTCTTTTTAACTGCTTGCATTCTCTTGCAGCTTTAATTTAGTGTTGTCTTTTTATGCTGTCGGATGTCCCTCAGTTCCCTGTTCTCAATGTCTTAATTGTACTGGGCTGTATATTATCCCTTATTACTGGAAGCCACCTTGGGTCCTTTTCCAAGGAGAAAGGTGGAGTAAAAATACTCTAAAATAAAATAAAATAAAATAAATTCATTTTTCTGTTCTCGGAAGGATAGAAGGCTGAGTCAACCATGAGCCGGCTACCTGGGATTGAACCTCAGGTCGTGAGCACAGTTTGAGCTGCAGTAGAGCCCTAAGCACATCCGATCTCACCGATTTCAGAAGTTAAGCAGGGTCAGCCCTGGTTAGTGCTTGGATGGGAGACCTCCAAGGAATACCAGGTGCTGTAGGCGCTTGGAGTAGGAACTGGCAAACCACTCCAGTATTCCTGCATGAACTCCATGAACATGGGGTCATGAAGAGTTGGTCACGACTGTAACGACACACACACACACACACACACACACACACACACACACACACACACACACACACACACACACACACACACACAGCCATTTAACTAGTGCGCCACAAGGCTCCTCACACAAGGAGAGGCATTAAGTTACAGAGGCAAAGGTTTCCCATTGATCCATCACATTTCTCAATGAATTGGGGCAGTCATTCTTTCTTTTGTGTTGGCCTACCTCTCTGGGTTATTGTGAAGAAAAAGTAGGGAGGATGAAAGCCTTGAGGAAGAGCCCAGAGAAGGGGAGCATACAAAGGCAACTAATAAATGCATAGCTGGATGGATGGTTTAGGTCAGTGGCTCTCAATCTTGAGTCACCCCAGTGTTCTCGCACTGCAACTCCCAGAAACCCCGGCCAGCACAGCTGGTGACAAAGGCTTCTGGGAACTGCACTCCAAGAATGCCGGGGTGACTCAAGATTGAATTAGAGTTGCCATAAGTCAGAATTGACTTGACGCCACATGATTATTGTTAATAAATGCATGGGTCCAAAGTGGACCGATAAAGAATTCATTTCAGAGGCTGCTAGAGATCTGAACTTGTATTTTGAAACTAATCTAAATAAGGGTACACCACTCAAAATGGTATGGGATGCCTTTAAACCATATTTCAGAGGATTTGTTATCCAATATATGGCAAAAAGGAATAAAGAGAGGAAAAAGAAATATGAATCAATCCTTAATATGATGAAAAAGCTTGAAATGGACTTAACACAAGACCCCCGTAATGACAAGCTGAACAAAGACCTGGCCTCTTGTAGACATGAACTCAACCTGATCCTGACTGCAGATATAGCTCACAAAATTAAGCTGGCCAAACTGAACTTTGTGGAAAATGCAAACAAACCAGGTAGATGGTTAGCGTATAGGTTAAAAAAGGTACAATCACAAAAATTTATATATTCACTTAAAGACAAAACTGGGGAAAATCAGACAGAGCAACTACCAATCCAAAAAATCATAGAGGAATATTACCAAAGATTATTCAAGCCGGAGATGATTGACAAAGATGCCATCTTCCAATATCTTAAACAAGCCAACTTTCCAAAACTTACTGAAGAACAGAGAGCCCAGACGAATGCTCCTATTACAATGATGGAAATAACAGAGGCTATCAATCATCAAAAGTTGAATAAAGCACCTGGATCTGACCAAATACCAGCCATATTTTACCAAAAATTTTCGGAGACAATTTCTGGAAATATGAAAAATCTCTTTACATCTATATTTGAAGGCGAAGATATACCAGATTCCTGGAAATCATCACATACGACACTGATTCCCAAAGAAGGGAAATCCAAAGATTTGATACAGAATTACAGGCCAATTGCCCTCCTAAATGTGGATTACAAAATTTTTGCAACCATTCTGGCTAATAGATGGCGGATGATTTTACCTTCTCTGATATCACGCGACCAGACTGGCTTCCTTCCGAAAAGGAATCTCCAATCCAATATTAGAACTTTTCTTAATGTGTTGGAATATTACGAATCTCACCCCGAGAAGCAAGTAGCTTTTGCATTCATCGACGCTGAGAAAGCCTTCGATAATGTATCCTGGTCTTTACTCAAAACTCAATTAGATTACCTCCAGTGTGGCCATAGAATGTTGCGAGCTATTGAACAAATCTATTCTACTCAAAATACCAGGATTGTAGTCAACGGTCACCTTACAGACAAAGTTAATATACACAAAGGTACTAGGCAAGGATGTCCCCTTTCCCCTCTTTTGTTTATAACTACCCTGGAAGTTCTTCTTCACGTTATAAGGGGAAACCCTGACATTCAAGGCCTACAAAACAAGGGAGAAGTTTACAAGGTACAAGCCTTTGCAGATGACCTGATGGTTATCATGGAGAACCCTCAGACATCCTCCGTAGAACTTCTAAAGACCCTGGAGGCATATTCTAAAATCTCTGGATTAAAGGTGAATAGAGAAAAAACATTGATTTTAACCAAAAATATGACTCCACCCATGATTCAAAAATTGGTAAATCAATCTGGTTTTCAACATTCAAATAGGGTAAAATACTTGGGTATTACTATATCTAACCGATGTAACTCTTTACTCAAAGATAATTATGTCAATGTTATAAAAACAATCAAAGCTGACCTCGAAACTTGGTCAAGACTTCAGCTATCCCTAATGGGCAGAATCGCTGCAGTTAAAATGAATGTCTTACCTAAACTGCTTTTTTTGTTTCAATCTCTGCCTATATTGCCAAACTTTAAGATCATTTCAGATCTGGAAAAAAGTATACGTATATTTATATGGCAAAAGAAAAAAGCAAGGATTAAAAATATTTATTTGCAGGATAGAACCAAATTTGGTGGTTTTGCCCTTCCTAATTTGGTACTATACTACAAGGCTGCTGCCTTGACTTGGATTAAGGATTGGATCTTGATGACAAATAAAAGAATATTGCAGCTTGAGAGTTATGGTCTTGATAAGGGCTGGCATCACTATTTGTGGTATAGGGGAAATTTACCTACCCTCTTTAAAAAGCACTGGATAAGGAATGCCTTACTCAAAATATGGCTAATGATTAAAAAACAATTTTACCTCAAAGCACCTATGTGGTTATCCCCACTGGGAGCAATTTACAGCTCCCAGGCAAGTGAAATCTCAAATGTTATAACCTACAGACACCTTCTGAATGATGACTTCTCATTGAAACCACTAGGGAAATTAGTATCAGAAGGCTATAATCTGGATTGGTGGAAATATCAACAAATACATTCACACTTTAAAGAGCTTTCCAAAGAGGGTGGTTTTATGACTACTGATACCTCACTTGATAAAATACTTTCCTCTGGTGACTCCAAGCTTCTTAGTAAATTCTATAGCATGTTGATAAATGAAAAAATGATTGATACACTGGTTAAAGACTGTATGATAAGATGGGCAGAAAACTTAGGCTATACTATTCATTTAAATAAATGGGACTCTCTGTGGAACACAGTTAAAATCTTTAAATCTATTTCGTTCAAGGAAAATTGTTATAAGATGTTTTATAGATGGCATTTTGCGCCTCATCGTTTATCCAAGATGTATAACTGTTCACCTAAATGTTGGAAATGTAATTATGACTGTGGAACCTTTTATCATATGTGGTGGACTTGTAAAGAAGCTAAGGCGTATTGGAACATGGTAAAACTTTTCTTAGAAAGATCTTTGAAAATTAAAATAGAGTCTAGACCAGAACTATTTCTGTTAAATATAGTAGATATGAATATTTCTTATGATCAGAGATATGTACTTCATCATGTAATTGTTGCTGCAAGAATACTGTACGCGAAACTTTGGAAACAACCAATCACGCCAACAGAGAAGGATCTTCATGGAAAGATAAGAGAATGCATCGAAATTGATAAACTCTCTGGTTATTTAAAGGGAGACTACGACGAGATCTTTCGGGAAAGATGGCAAGAAGTAACAAATTTATTAGTATTGTGACAACATTTGGCAATTTTAGCAATATGTTTAATTACTATTTCTATTTTGCTTGATACACTCAATGTAAATTTTAAAAACTGTATCCCCCCCTTTCTTTCCTTTTTTTCTTTTTCCTCTTACCCATACTCCTTCCCTTTGTTCCCCTCTTAAAAATCCAATAAAAATTTATTAACAAAAAATAAATGCATGGGTCCCTGCTGAAGCTAAGTTCAGGGGGAGCCGGGCAGCTTGAGGGAGGTGGTGACTCATGATGCAACTGTCCTTCCTACTTAAAAAAAAAAAAACACCTCAGGGCTTTCACCGGTCTAGCCCTGCTTCCATTACATCACGGCCACAGTCAAAGCACCAATACAGTGGTACCTCAATTTACGAATGTAATCCATTCCGAAAGCATGCTCTTAAGTCAAACTACTCTTAAGTCATGGTACCTATCTAAAAAATTGAAAAAATATAAGTTAAAAAAAAATTAAAAAATTGTAAGTCGAGCAGACCATATCTAAAATTTGTAAGGCGGCACTTCAAACGGCAACAGTTTTCTGCTCTTAAGTCGAATTGCTCTTAAGTCGAGCTGCTCTTAAGTCAGGGTACCACTTGTACTTTCCCAAAAGCGCCAGCATGCATAAACCTTGTGCACCCAGCCGCATCGGCTACTTAGGATCAGAAGACACCTGCCCGCAGTAGTCTGCAGAACCCCTGCTGTGCTGTCATATGTTTACAAGAGGGTTGTGGAGGAGTACGGAGTCTTGAACCCAAATCTCGTAACTGCTGGGTCGGAGAGTAATGCCTGTTCAGCTGGTATTTATGGAAATCTCATCCTGTAAGCAATGACTTCATTATAGATCGTTTTTATAAGGCAGTCATCAATTTCAGGGCTTAACATCGCATAGGGTGGGTGACCTTCACTAAACCACTGGGCCTGTTCCATTTCTTAGAGTATTTATTTATCTGGAAAGGAAGCAGTGACCGGTTAGAAATTAATAAATAAAAATAAATCATTGTGCGTCAGACTTTATGGCTTCACTTAACAGGAGCTTCAACTATGAAATATAAGCAGGTTAGAGCTGGCTTTGAATTCCACACGCCTGCCTCTGCTTTCCTAGACAACACTGTTATTTGCACAATTAACTTTAAGTGGCTCCTTACTATTTTTACTCAGAAGTCTTTGTTAAGTCAAGTTTTTTAAAGGAATCTGTCTAGAGAATAACCTACATGGATGGGACTTTATTTAAAAAAATACTGAATAGTACTAATTATCCACGTTTTATTTTTAGGTAGGTACAAAAATTCCATTTCTGGAAGCAGCCTGAGTTAGACAGGCTCGTGTGAAACTGTTGTCCTGCAGCGTGAAGGCAAATGGAAGAAAGATATTGAGACAACTTAAAATTCTCCTTACCTCTTCTAATGATAATAATTGTGTGCCATCAAGCCAATTTCTGACTCATGGTGACCCTTATCAGTTTTTTCCAGGTAGAAACTACTGAGAAGTGGTTTCCCTTTCCCTTCTTCCAGAGGTGCCCTGGGACTGTGCAGCTGACCCAAGGCCACCCAGGCTGGCTGTCCCTCAAGGAATTTTATACGCAAAATATTGGAAAGTTGTAGAAACACCAACCAGACAAGAACTTTTGGAAAAATTCTTCGAAGCAGCTGAAATGGACGTAACATCAGAACTGGTAAAGGACATAGAGTTACAGAAGGCAAGAGACTGCTGGAAACCACTATATACCTTTTATGAAAAAGAACTAAATAGCTAATAAAGAGACCCCAACACTATTGGGAAATTAAAATACAGTCTGTGTATTAATATATAGAAAAATATTGTAAATATACCACTTGAACTTCCCTGCTTTTATCCTTAGAATTTCCACCCACCCATCCCCCATCCTATGTAGGGACCCCAATGATATGAAATAAATAAATAATTTTTTAAAAAGGAGGTTAAGTGGGGAATCAAACTCCCGACCTCGGACTCCACAGCCAGAGACCTAAACCACGGAGCTTAGGGAAAACCCTCTTAGGATCACCGTAAATCAGGAGCGACTTGTTAGCACGAAACCAAGGGCCGACCCATGATCGGGAGTGCAGCTCTGTCTCCTCACCTGTCCACGCTGATGACGCACAGGGTCATAATGGAGGCTGTGCAGCACATGACGTCCATGGCAATGAAGACATTGCAGAAGGCCTCTCCAAAGAGCCACTCCCCTCCTACCAGGTCCGTGATGATGACAAAGGGCATGACGGCCAAGGCCACGGAGAGGTCAGCAGCTGCTAAGGAGACCACCAGATAGTTGGATGGCTGCCGGAGTTTTTTGACGATGCACACGGAGATGATGACCAAAGTGTTGCCGGCGATGGTCAACAGCGTGATGACAGAGAGGACGGTCCCAATGACTATCTTCTCAGTGTCCCCGTACAGCAGAATATCTTCCCCACAGTCTGTAGAGTTGCTGGCGTTGGTGGCGGGCAGCGGATCGGGTTCAGTTGGCTTGGAAGCTCCCTCAGTCATGGATGGCGCTGGGCTCGATTTCCAGCTGGGATATTCTCGTTCCTCATTCTCCACAATGAGAAGCTGCTGCTCTGGAAAATGGCTTGAGCGGATGATGCTCGTCAACATACTTCAAAGTGGCCACTGCATGGAGAGTGGGTGCAAACCAGTTGTATTGTTTCAGGTCACCTTCTTTTGCTGCAAAACAAACAAACATTGATTGAATGAATGAGTCCATCCATCCATCCTTCCACCAACCAACCAACGAACCTACCTACCTACCAACCAACCAACCACCAGCCAGCCAGCCAGCCAGTCAACCAACCAACCAACCAACCAACCAACCAACCAACCAACCAACCAACCAACCAACCAACCAATCAATGTCATTTAGAGTCTGCAAATAGAATGATAGAATAATTGAGTTGGAAGGGGCCTCTACGGCCATCAAGTCCAACCCGCCTACTCAAGGTAGGAACCCAAAACAAAGCAGACACGACAGATGGCTGTTCATTTTTTTCTTGAGCCTCGTGGCGCAGTGGTTAAATGCCTGTACTGCAGGTAAAACTGTGTTCACGGCCTGGGTTCAATCCCAGGTAGCAGGCTCAAGGTTCACTCAGCCTTCCATCCTTCCGAGGTCGGTAAAATGAGTACCCAGCTTGCTGGGGGGGGCAATGTGTAGCCTGCACACTGTAATTAAAATTGTAAACCGCCCAGAGACTACTTAAAGTGGTATGGGGCGGTATATAAGCAGAAGCAGAAGCAGAACACTTTGAATACCTCTAGCACTGCAGCACTCACCACCTCCCAGGGTAATTAGTTGGATTGTTGTACTATTTGAACAGTTAAGATATTCAGCCTAAATTTGACTTCCGATAGCTTGAGGCGATTATTATGTGCCCCGTACTAGAGACACTTAATCTAAATTTATGGATGTATTTTTGCACTTCTCTCTTCCAGACTGCGAAACATCCCTGCCTGGGCATTCAGTGGTGTAATGGAGGCTGGGCATGTAGGATCCCAGCAACAGAACCTTTTAATGAACAGGGATGACCACATCATCTACAACCCTTCTCTGGCATGCCAATCCTTCTGTCATCCTAGCAATGGATGGGACGGAGCTGAGCGTCTTCCCAGAAGCAGCATCTTTCATTATGAGCCTCCCACTGTTGTAGGGCTGATGTGGTGTGGGCTTGGAGTGGCATGGCATCCTGAAAAGGCAGCTAGGATCCATTCACATTACAAAACCATCTCTTCCTGGTGAGAGGAAAACTGCCAAAACTGTTTGGCGATATGGCTCGATCCAAATCCTGGTATGTTTTGATTCCACTTGAGGACCTTGGCTGCAAACCATGTCACGATGAGCCCAGGAGCATATCATGAATAAATCAAAACCATTTTAAATGGCTGGATCTTAACCAAACGGACCATTAAAAACATCATGCCTAGAAAAATATTATTAAAGTGGCGGGGGTGTGGGTAAGGCAGCTGCTGAACCTAATCTTGGCATTAGCTCTTAGAGCACTGTGTGTTGCGGTTGTCACAGAGAGTTAATGGTAGCCTTCCTTGATGAAGCACTTTTTTGATGAGCTGGTTGGCTATTTCCATTCTCCCCAGCTGAATGGGGATGATGGTATTCCAGCACACCAGAAGAGCACCCTGCTAGAGGAGGCTGGTTTAGAACAGTCATGTCGGAACCAGCCTATAGTGCCCAAAGACAGCTTTCAAGGTATGTGAGATATTGAAGGGATGGTTTTGAGTCCCATGGTGCAGTTGGTTAAACTGCAGTAATGCAGCCAAAACTCTGTTTTTACAGTCAGTGTTTGATACTGATGGATCTGATGGCTGGGCTGAGGTTCACTCAGCCTGCCATTCTCCAAAGGTTTATTAAAATAATAAAATGAGTAATTTTCTTATATAAATAAAATAAAATAAAATAAAATAAAATAAATAACTTGGGTGGGTGGTCAATGTGTTGCCTGTATAATTAATTTTAAAAATGGTAAACCACCCAGAGAGTGCATTGAGCACTATGGGGTGGTATGGAAGCAGCACGCTGTGATTTTACCACTTCCACCTCTCCCCACAACCCCAAATCTGTGAGTTTTCTTAGCCGAGCATGGATTTGAATCCAGGTCTCCAGGTCCATCGCTTTACCCACCATACCAAAGTGAGTAATCATATTTCTAAAAGGGTGTCAAGCCGCCGCCACCACCTTTTAAAAAAATGCAGTCATACACATCTCCCACACCTTTCCCCTTCTGAAATTCTGACATTTGCCAGAGTTGGGAAAAGTTACTCTTTTTTGGTGTAGGACTCCAGGGATTCCCCTAGGAGGTGGCCTGGGGAATCTGTGGGCTGTCATGTTAGTGAAAGCATTCTCAAACTTGACATTTGCTCCATGGGATCTCTGCCACCTGCCCTCAACGCCTCCCCCTGACAACAAAATGTTATGGTGTCTCATGATAGGAACAACTCAGCTGGTAGGCATCCAATGTGTCCTGACACAACTCCCATCCATCCTGAGGGGCTTGATCGGGAGAACGTCCCACTTCATTCCTGTTAATAAAATTTCCATTGTTTTCTGTGCCAAATGGATGTTGACGTTTTACAACCTTGCATGCTGCCTGCAGTATGTTTGGCTGGGAGGGACCTTTCTAGGCTGGGATGAGTGCCACTCTACCCAGCACTAACCAACCATTCCTTTCCTGGCTCTGATTTCAAAGACACCCCCAGCATTCTGCTTAGATCTGTTCCCCTCTCCTGAGTCTGTTGAATTCTGTTGCTTAAAGCAGTCTTGTTTGTCTGTTTCCTGTTGGATCTATTCAGTTAAGAGTTATGAAACATTTTGTTGTGCTTCTACTGCTGATAGACTTAGAGGGAGTTATCAAGACTGTAAGTGCCAGTTGATGAGAAAAAGTGGTGGACTACTTTGGGGAACTTGAAGCTATTGTGCTCTGTAAATCTCTTCACTGCAGCTGTGTAGCTACATGAATTTAACCAAAAATTCAAAACTCTGCAACAAGGGATTCGCCATATTTCACTCCACTTTCGATATCTCTCCATTCTTTAGAATGGACCAACCAGTGATTGAATTATAGAAGAGGATCTTGATTCTGGGTACTGTCATCTAGCAAAGTTCTTTCCCAAAATGTGGCATTCTTTATGCATTGTGCCACATTAACCCTTCTTCTTAAATTCTTCATTTCATTGGAAGACCCCTATGGAAGTCTGTCCATAGAAGGATGCTGGGAGTTGTTTCAGCTAAAACTGTGAAGGGTCTTGTAGACAACCCCCCTTGCTTCCAACAGTTGTGTGTGTGTGTTGTGTCGTTACAGTCGTGACCGACTCTTCGTGACCCCATGTCCATGGAGTTTTCTTGGCAGGAATACTGGAGTGGTTTGGCAGTTCCTACTCCAGGCGCCTACAGCACCTGGTATTCCCTGGTGGTCTCCCATCCAAGTACTAACCAGGGCCGACCCTGCTTAGCTTCCAAAATCAAGCGAGACTGGATGTGCTTAGGGCATCTAGGCAGCTTTCCAACAGTAAGAGCACTGGATAGAATATGTCCAGAACGGAGGAGAAAGGGGTGGTGGAATAGAACTTTCCTGAATGCAGCATTGAAAGCCGTATCAAGATACCCATACTTAGATAAAAGCAAAGAAATGCAATTGACTTTTGAATGCAACATGAGGGATAAGGGAATGAAACAGGCATGGGTCACAGGAGTTTTGTGTGGCCCCAACATTTCCGCAGCCATAAAAACAAGAACCATGTTGCACGCGCACACTCACACACACACACACACACACACACACACACACACACACACACACACACACACACAGAGAGAGAGAGAGAGAGAGAGAGAGAGAGAGACTTTCCTTCAAAACAAGTTTAAAAAAACAGCAACAAAGCAAAGTGTCCTGCTTATAAACCGCCGCACACCATTTTCAAGTGCCCTCTGGGCAGTTTACAATTTTAATTGCACTATGCAGGCTAGACATTGTCGTCGTCCCCCCCCCCGCCCCAGCTCAACTCAACCTGAAAGAGCTTGCTTGTTCCCTACAGAGGAGGCAGACCCTCCAGAAGGAACTTATCAGGCAACAGATCTACAGAAGGGAGAGTGTTACCTCTAAGGTAGCAGCAGCAGCAGCAGCGACAGCAGCAACAGCGAAGGATGCCCTGGCTCCGGTGTTTGGTTGAGGACATCTCCGCAGACTCAGCATCCCGGGCTGTTTTCGGTGGCTGTCTCTTAAGCTGCACCGCAGAAGCAAGCATGTCAATACCACCCCAGAGTGTCCAGAGCGAGAGGGAGGCAGAAGGAGCTCCGGCTGTGCTGGGAGAGAGCTTGCAACTTCAGGTCCTGCCCTGAACAGGATGCCTCTTCTCTCCCCCCGCCCCCCCCCCGCCCCCAGCAGCACCACCCCAGGACTCTGAGATTGAGCTACAAGCAGGAGGGAAGAAAGAAAAAGGAGGAATGAAAAAGATCTGGCACCTCCCCCCTGGTTTTTTTGCTTTTTCCCTTGTCCTTCCCCCACCCAGACACCCTTGAGGCCTCTCAACTGTCCTCCTCCTACTGCCTTACACATAAGAGTCGTGTGTGTGTGTGTGTGTGTGTGTGTGTGTGTGTGTGTGTGTGTGTGTGTGTGTGTGTGTGTGTGTGTGTGTGTGTGTAAATAAAAAAAAGAGGTACCACCAGGCAGAGCTTAAAGGCTGCTGTCAAATTCTAGACTCTGGGCAGCAGCTCCGGGGTAGCTGCAACCCTGCAACGCTCCGCTCCATTTCAACCCTTCTTCTTTTTCATCTGGGTGCAAGCATCGGCAACTTGCACCAGGAGAGACAAGCTGGGGAGACAGACGGCCCCTGTCATGAGATGTGCAGCAAGGTGTGTGTGTGTTTGGGGACACACACGTTTTGTGTGTTCTGAAGAATATAACTTGCCCTCTCCTGCCCCCCTCCCCAGCCACTGGTGCAGTTAGTTGAGAACTTTATTATTATTATTATTATTATTATTATTATTATTATTATTATTATTATTATTATTATTATTATTATTATTATTATTATTTTGCAAAAATAACCACCACCTTATGGTGCCGAGCCGTGCATCGCGAAGGCAACCCAGACGGGCTGCCAACACGTCTTGTGTTAAGTGTTGGAAGCAGGAATGTTTTCTTGACTTAGTGGCTGTCTGTGTTGCTTGGGTTGACGAACGTGGCTGAGCGATGCCACGCAGGCATCCGTTGATAAAAGTTATCAGATCATCCTAAAAATGAAACAAATCCTAGTCCTCAAATCCAGGAGGGGGTTTGAAATTATTAGAATATCATTGCTATTTATATGAAAAATATTTCACTTCTCCCTACATTTATTTCTTATCATTTTGAGACATTTTTCATCCGGGGGTTGAGGAACCTATTTATTTCTTTATCTATAATATTTGTACCTCTCTTTTCTCCTTAAAAAGGACCCACGGCAGCTCACAACTATTAAAAGACAACATTTTAAAACAAAAAAACAATAAGTATACAAATATTTTTTTAAAAATAATTAAACAAGCATTAAAGATGGTCAATAAAATTAATACTAAAAACACATTTAAAAATAACAGAGCACAACAATCCATTAAAATAAAGTCCCTTTCAGACTGCCAGTCTTATATGAACCAGTCTTTTTGTTACATGCTATTGTCTTGGAATTGACTTTTAGCACATAACAAAGCGACTTATAGTTTTCAAGGCAAGTGAGAAATTTAAGGACTAGGTTTATGTTTTTATTCCCCGTGTCCATAACTGAATGGAGATTCAGACCAGCCTGAGACGTTCATGTTTCTCCTCAATGAATTTTTCAGTCTTTTCCCTTTAAAATCACTTCAGAACCAAACAAACGAACCTCCCTTTCCTGTTAATATTGAGTGAACTTTTGCTGTCTGTCACGGGAAAGATGGTTGAGTAAAATCTATGATGGATATTGATTTCTCTTTCTCTCTCTTTTACAAACACAGACACAGACACAGAGACACACACAGAGACACACAGAGACACACAGACACACAGACACAGACACAGACACACACACACACACACACACACACACACACACACACACACACACACACACACACAGAGAGAGAGAGAGAGAGAGAGAGAGAGACTCCTCAGAAAGGAGTCAAATCTCCACATTTAGCAGTTGTTCCCAAGAGTGATACTGAGGCACAGAGCATGTGGTGGAATAAGGAGGCTGAGCAAATCTTTCTTTCCACAGTGGGGACCTGGAGATGAAGTAGTCCAAGGTCCTGTCATTGTAGATTGTTTCCTGTTGCTGTTCTGTGCTGTGAGGCCAACCCTAACAGGGCTTTTAAGATAAAGATATTTAAGGAGCATTTTTACCCAGCACACACACACACACACACACACACACACACACACACACACACACACACACACACACACACACACACACACACACACACACACACACACAGAGTGTTTTCATGTCTGAGCATTCAAACTCTGTCCTCTACAGTCCTAGTCCATCACTCTATGCACTGCACCATATTTGGCACCCCAGATTGTTTGATATCAGTTCTCAAAACATTGAAGGAAGGAAGGAAAACAGAGAAACAGAGAAAGAGAGAGAAGGAAGGAAGGAAGGAAGGAATGAAGGACGGACGGACGGACGGACGGACTGACGGAGTTCATAGCCAGCACACATCGCTTTTTAGTTTTTGGAAGAAATCTTTGGGGGGGAAATTTCAAAAATGTTTGCTTTTAAAGAATCAATCTCTCTCTGTGTGTGTCTTTCTCTCTGTCTCTGTCTATCTCTCCGTGTGTGTGTGCACGCGTGTGCTTGCTGCTCATATGTGTGTGTGTGTGTGTGTGTGTGTGTGTGTGTGTGTGTGTGTGAGAGAGAGAGAGAGAGAGAGAGAGAGAGAGAGAGAATGAAGAAAAAGCATTGGTGTTTCATTTGGCCATGTGTTTTGCAACTCGGATGGCAGGAATAGATTTGGTAAAAAACCTCTGTGGCTTCCATGAGGATGAAGAAGCCTGGCCAGGAAGCAGGATCAGACCAAGGCCCTCCTGGGTCCCGTGTCCTGTTCCCATGATGGCCAGCCAGATGCCTCGGGAACGCCTACACTCCGGAGACCATGCTGGATGGCAATCCCTTTCTGCTGTAGCCACCATGGCAGAAGGTCAGGGAGGAGGAGAGGACATGTCACTGTGGCCTGGAGGTCACCCATGTTATTTTTTGTCATACTGTACTATCACAACACTATTGTTGTTATGTGCTATCAAGATGCAGTTATGAGAAATAGCCACTGACTGGTTTGCCGTTGCTCTCCTTACGCAGAGATTTGCAGTCCTGCAGGTACGTATATCTGCTTAGACACAAGTCCCAATGTGTTCAACAGCGCTTATTCCCATTTATAGTTATAGATTTAAAGCCTGAAACTGGTTTTCCCAGCAATGGGTGTCTTTTAGAAGACATATATACCAGTGGGCCATTCAGCCTGCTCTTTCCATTTGCTTTTCATGCCTGAAATTAGTTTGCCAAGCTGATATATTCAACTCTTAACCTGGCTACTATTTTAGCCTCTCTGCCTTTATTTCGGCTTTATGATTCGTATTACTTGCAGGCGCTCTTATTTATTGCTCACTTAATGTTTCTGGGCTGCATTAGAGACATAAGGAACGGCCTCAGAACAAATCAGCCAAGGGCTAGCCAGCTCAGTGCTATTTACACTGGTGGGTAAATGTCCTTTCAGGGTTTGAGATGGGGGTGGTCCTTCTCAACCGGAGTGGCTGTGTGTTGTCTTTTGCAGAGGGCAGTCCTCCACGTGAAGGACTGCTGAGGGTCCGCTTTTTCCAAAGGCAAGTCAAGACTAAAGATTTGATGGAGAAAGCACAGCAGAGATTATACTTCTTGAGAATCCTCAGGAAGAATAATCTTCCAAAAAATCTGCTGCTGGCTTTTTATCACTGTGCCATAGAGAGTGTGCTGACCTATGGTCTGCGTGTGTGGTTTGGGAGTTGTAGAGACAGAGAAAGGACAATGCTGTCCAAGGTTGTTAAGACTGTGGAGAGAATAATTGGATGTACTCTCCTTACTTTACACCAAATCTATGATTCCAGGTGTTATAAGAAAGCTGTAGAGATTGTGCAGGATCTCACATGCCCTGGAAATGATCCCTTTCAGCTTTTGCCCTCCAGGAGGAGATACAGGGTTATTAAGACCAGACTAGCTGCATGAGGAATAGTTTCTATCCAAGAGTGGTTTTGGCTTTGAATGCAGTGAAATACAGTTTCTGAGGGAGCTTCTGTAATTAGTTTTTACCGTTTTTAGAGTTTTTAGAATTTTAAAGAATTTTTAGAGTTTTTAAGTGTGTTAGTGGGATAGATATTTATGTATGGTTGTACTGTTAGGTCTTGTAAAAGCTGATGTAGATTATTTCAATCTCGTTGTTCTGCACAGGACAATGACAATAAAGATTTATTTATCTATCAAATCTGAATTAAAGAGGAAGAACTATCAGCAGGAAGACCTTGACTTGGATCTCAGTAGGAGGTCACTTAAGCACAGCTGTCCTGATGTAGATGAGGTGTACTGCAATTCAGTTTAAATTATTTAAAATATCATGTATGTGTTTGGGTCTGTACAATGAAATTAGTTATCCTTTTCTGCCCTCTTCTGTGTCAGTCAGCTTTTTCATTGATGCTTAGTTGGCCATCCTGGACTCAGGTTCACTTGGAGGCTTCAGCAACCAGAACTCAGACTGCTTGAATGGGACACATGGGCTGTACCAGGGTTGCAACCCCTTTGGTGTTTCAACAGAAAATTACGAGGGGGACATAAATGTTGTTATTATCCAAGTTAAGCGGCCTTGCCTTTTCGTTTGCTGTTGCGGCCGGTGGGAGCTGGGAATGGCTTCGAAATCCATTGGAGGTTTGATTTCCACTTTGCAGGAGCTGTCCAAGGTTTTGAACTTAAGTCTCTAGAATCAACCTCTTGGAGAAATCTAAAACCTGGGGTGGATTAGCTGGCTGGTCTGTGGTGCATTAGATCAGTGCTCCCCAACCTTTTTATCACCGGGGCCCGGTAAATGTTTGATAATTTTTCCCTGGCCCACTTGTGGGGGGGGGGTCGCGGCGGCGGCGGCGGCGGCGGCGGCGATGGCGGGGGGGGCGATGGCGGGGGTTCGCGTGGCGGCGGCGGCACGATTGCGGGGGTCGCGGAGGCGGCGGTGATGGCGGGGGGGCGATGGCGGGGGTTCGCGGCGGCGGCGGCGGCACGGTGCGGGGGTCGCGGAGGCGGCGGTGATGGCGGGGGGGCGATGGCGGGGGTCGCGGCGGCGACGGGCGGGCGGGCGCGATGGCGGGGTTGCAGTGGCGGCGGCAGCAGCGATGGCGGGTCGCGGCGCGCGGCGATGGCGGGGCGGGCGATGGCGGGGGTCGCGGCAGCAGCGGCGGCGCGATGGTGGCGGCGATGGCGGGGCAGGGTGGGCGCGATGGTGGGCGGGTGCGGGCGGCGGGATGGGGGCGGGTGCGATGGCGGGGTTGCGGTGGTGGCGGCGCGCGATGGCGGGGGTCGCGGCGGCGCGGCGGGCGGGGGTCGCGGCGGCGGCGGCGATGGCGGGGGGTCGCGGCAGCGCGGCGCGGCGATGGCGGGGCAGGGTGGGCGCGAGAAGCGGGGGTCGGCGGCGGCGGCGGCGGCGGCGCGCGGTGCTGGGGGTCGCGCGGCGGCGGCGGCGGGAAAACACCCGGGCCGGCCTGCGCCGCCCCCCTGCCCGCCTCAACACAGGTGCGGCGGTGGGGAAAAGACCCAGGCCGGCCTGAGACGCCCCCTCCCCCCCTAAAAAGAGGCACACACGCACGGCGCTGGCCGGTGGGGCACCTACCTCTGCTTGCCTCCGGCTGCGGCCTTAGGGCGGGCGGCGGGAGGGGGAGGGGAGGAAGACCGGTGGGGGTGGCGTCTCCGGCCCGAGGGCGCCACCGGGACCGCCGAGCCGGCCGCGGAGTCGCGGCCGAACCCGGGCGACTGCCGTGGCCGCCGCGGCCGCCGACAGGAGGAGGAGGCAGGGCCCGCCCGCCCAGGAGCCCCAGGTTCCCCCCCACCCCGCCCGTGCGCCGCGGCATCCGGCCGCCCGCGGGAGAGAAGAGGAGGAGGAGGGCGGCGGAGGAAAAGGGGAGGAGCCTCCGCGGCCTCCCCAGGTGGCCCGGTGCCAACCGGTCCACGGACCGGCACCGGTCCGCGGCCCGGGGGTTGGGGACCACTGCATTAGATGAACAGGAGGCACCTGGTGAGATAGGATTTGAATTCCCTCAAATCAGGAAGAGTGTCTTCCTCCTGTATACATTTCTCAGGATCTGAACGTCTTTGCAGCTTTGGAGGAAGTTGTAGCTGCAGAAGAACGCAGTATATAGCAATTTAATTGTGCTGTGGCTCCATCTTATGGAACTCCAAGTTTAGGTGGAACATTTGAATTCTTTTGCTTTTCAAGGGGAATAACCTATTGCAGCGGTCCCTGAACTTGGGTGACCATATGTTGAGATTTTTGTTCCTACTTTTTCTACCCCACACTGAGGAAGTGAATTTTATTCACACAAGCCAGGGTGGACTGTTTTATTTTTAGTGGTCTAAATCACGTTATCACCTCTTTTACTTTCGGATTGGGTAACCTAGGCGTTCTTGAATTGCATCTCCTAGAAACTTTGTCCAGCACAGCTGGTGGTGAAGGCTTTTGGGAACTGTAGTCCCAGAACACCTGGCTACCCAAAAGCTGGGAACCTTTGCACTATTGCAAAGGAAAATCAGTGGCTCTCCAAACTGTAAACGCTGAGATTCTGTAGGATGGAGTCGTGACACGTAGAATGCTAGCAAACTGCTTACCGTATGTTATGGTTTATGCATAAAAACTTCACAAACTGCTTATGTTGTGGCTTATGTCTTCTCTGTCTAAACCAACTGGACATGACATTCCAGTGCTCCTTCTTGGAGAAAGGCAGCATAAAATAAAGTTGTTTATTATTATTATTATTATTATTATTATTATTATTATTATTATTATTATTATTATTATTATTATTATTATTATTATTATTACTACAACAACAACAACAACAACAACAACCAACCATCATCATCATCATCATCATCATCATCATCATCATCATCATCAATAGAGATGGGCACAACTCAAAAAAATGGTGTTTCGTTTGTCGTTTGGTCGTTTAGGGGTCCGTTTCGGTTCATTTTCGTGACGCGTTTGCAAAAAATTTCATTTTCGTTTCGTTTGGTAACGAAACGAAAACGAAAATGAAAAATTGCTGTTTCGTTAGCATTCTTTTTAGTTCAATGCATCTGCTGCAACGAAAATGAAAAACACAGCAAATTTGGTCATTTCGTTTTCGTTTCGTTAAAAAATTCGTTTCGTTTTCATTGCGTAACGAAATGAAAAAACGAAAACGAAAACGAAAAATCGCTCATTTCGTGCCCATCTCTAATCATCATCATTATCATCTCCCTTGGAACCTGATTCTTCACTGAGGATGCCAGAATTGACCCTGGGAACGCCCCTTTCAAAGCAAATTCTCTCTCTCTGAGCCACGACCCTCCTGTAAAACATACTTGGTTTCTTGGAAGTGAATGAGACCTTCATTGTCAACCCTTTACTCATCCAAGTGGCATTTCCAACAAGAACGTCTCTCGCGTTCTGTTCATGAGTGCAAACACAGATAAGAAGTGAACAGATTGTTGAGAAGGAGACAAACGTCTTCCCCTTAAAAGCATGCATTCAGCTTCAAGGCGTGATCCTTGCCTCTCACGAAACTCTTCCCAAGAGTTTCTCTGCTTGAAAATTATAGGCGAGAAAGCTGAGGGTAAGGCTAAGACGTGAGTTCAAAAATAGGCCGGCTTCTTAGCATGCATTTTGTTATCTCTTGGAAATTTGTTCTGTGATTCATCTATCCCATATGGCCTGTGGAACAGGCAAACTGTTCAAAAACTTAAGCACTTATTTATCCTCTTCATTTGCAGCCCATCATTTCACCACAGCGTTCAAGGGAACCATCCTATTTAGACCTCACGACCACCCTATGAGGGAGGTTCGGCTTCCTCACAGACTTACAATTCACATTCCTTACAACTCACATTCCTTACAATTTCAGGCCCTAAACATGGTGAGGCCTCAAACATGTGGTATGATAGGAGTAGAAGGTTGTGTGATGTCACCGAAGCAAGGCAGGCACAGATTATAAGGAGAGTAGAGTAGAACTGCAATCTGTACGGGATTAGTTCCAAGCCACCAACACCAACACCACACGTGGATAGTGGAAAATGTGGAAACATGGAACACTATATACTGCATGGTCTCTGGCTCCCTCTAATATTTGCTAAAGGTAAATATGCCCTGGAAAGACATTTAAATAGGTATTTCTGATTTTTTAAATTTAGAATGTTCAGTCAGTGAATAAGTGAATAAGCAGATATTGATCTGTAGATAGGGGGTCCCCACTGGGCTAAATGATAGTAGACATGGGGCATAAGACAAATCCTGTGGAAACACACTTGATTCAGAGTATACAGCAAACCAGGACTAGAAGTCCTTTTTTGGCACCCAGACAGGAAGCAGCAACATGTCCCCAAATCTACAGTGGGTGCTGCCATTTCTGCTAGGCCTCACACCCTTTACATCTGTACCAAGAGCACTGATGATGCCAGGGGATCTTTGTTTTCCTGGAGAGGATTGTCAGGAAAAGGCCATTCAAAAGTGTTGGGGACTTTCACAAGGAGTGGACTGAGGCTGGAGTTAGTGCATCAAGAGCCACTACACACAGACAAATCCTGGAAATGTCTTATTCCTCCTGTCAAGCCACTCCTGAACACTGTTGCTCAGTGGTCCAAAATCCTCTTTTCTGATGAGAGCAATTTTTGCATCTCATATGGGAACCAAGGACCCAGAATCTGGAGGAAGAATGGAGAGGCACACAATGACCAATGCTTGAAGTCCAGTGTGACATTTCCACAGTCTGTATTGATTTGGGGAGCCATGTCATCTGCTGGTGTTGGTCCACTGTGCTTCGTTAAGTCCAGGGTCAACACAGACGTCTACCAGGAGATTTTGAAGCACTTCATCCTTCCTTCTGCTGGCAAGCTTTATGGGGATGCCAACTTCATTTTCCAACAGGACTTGGCACCTTATCCACTGCCAAAAGTACCAAAACCTGGTTCAATGACCATGGGGTTACTGTGCTTGATTGTCCAGCAAATTCGCCTGACCTGAACCCCATAGAGAATCTATGGGGCATTGCCAAGAGAAAGATGACTGGCATGAGACCAAACAATGCAGCGGAGCATCCTGGTCTTCCATAACACCTCAGCGGTGCCACGAGCTGATAGCATCCATGCCATGCCACATTGAGGCGGTAATTGATGCAAAAGGGGCCCAAGCCAAGTACTGAGCACATGTGACCTTTGGGTAGTGGGCGGCATATAAGTTGTAAAAATAAATAAAATAAATAAATACTTTTCAGAGGTCCAATATTGTTCTATTTCCAATCCTTGTGTTATTGATGTCATATAATATTCTAATTTTCTGAGATTGTGAATTTGGGGTTTTCATAAGCTGTGCACCATCATCATCACCATTATACCAAAGTAAAGCTTAACATATCTTGCTTTGCATGTAATGAGTCTATCTCATATATTAGTTTCACCTTTTGAGCTGATTTACTGAAATAAATGAACATTTGTACGACATTCTAATTTTTTGAGTTTCACCTGTATTTTGGTCACACCTGGGCATGTAAGGAGAAAGGAAACTTTCTGAGGACTAATGTGTTTGGTATAAAAGGATCGGTGAGATCCAGTGGAGAAAACGAAGATCATTCATAGGGTTGCTATACTTTGAGGACGACTTGATGGCACATAACAACAATATGGGAAACAACAAGGCTGAAATGAACCAATAGAAAAAGAAGACAACTGTTAATGTGTTTAATGTGCATAGCATGCAATATCCACGTCGACTGGCAGAAAGAGCAGATTTGTGCATTATTCAAAGCAGATTCCGATTTGCATCCTATGCCAAATAGGATTCCTGGATTTCAAGGAGTGGCATATACTTTTGGTGAACCAGGAGATGTTGCTGGCCTTTTTGAGGGAAGCAGAAAGTACTGGAAGAAGGATCTAACCAATGTGTCCTGTGTGGTTAAACTCATCCATTGCACCATTGTAAAATTTAGCCTCTGCAATGCTCAAAATACAGCTGTCAAAGGGGTGCGGCCACAGCCTGAAACTAGGCCTTCACACCTGAGAGATGCTCACTATAGCTGTAATGATGGGACCTCAAATGCCTGCAGAGCCAAGCTGGGTTCATGACCTACAAGGGGTGTGGAGGTGGGGGTTTCCCATAAGCATCTGGTTTGCCAATGTGGGAGCAGACTACTGGACCGGATCCAGGCCATTGGTTCGAAGAGGATCCTGTGAAGCTCAAGCAATTTTCTTGTTCCAGCCTCACCAGGCAGCACATCACGCACCGGGCTGTGCATCAAAATCCTGTTTCCCAGATGGGAGGGCAGGGCCATTTTTATTTTCAAGGATAACACTTTGGCTGGTAAATTTAGTGCACCCCGCATCTTGTTGACGGCAGTAACTGCATCCCACAGTTTTTAACGAGGAAGTAACATGCTTGGTTGTTAGTGCTATGCACATATTCTGAAATCCCATTTGCCGGAAGGTCTTCCACCTCCCCAATGTGCAGTCACTGCTTTGAACACTCATCGTTCTTGTTTAGAAGCACAGCAGGAGAATTTCCCCTCCGTTCGGCACTGGTAAGGTCTCATCTTGAGTACCGTGTGTAGTTCTGGAGCCTGAGTTCTGGAGCAAGATGCTGACAGATTGGACCCAGTACAGAGGAGGGCAGCAAGGATGATCAGGAGACTGGAAACCAAGCTCTGTGAGGAAAGACTGGAAGAACTGGGTCTGTTTAGCTTTGAGAAAAGGAAAATGAAGGGATACAGAATAGCACTTTCCCAATACAGTGGTACCTTGTAGAAAGGAATTAATTCGTTCCAAACAAAATTCTGTTTTGCAAATTTTCCTTTATACAAATTTCCCCTAGGAATGCGTTGAAAACGGAGTAATCCCTAATCAAAATCACAACCATTTTGTGTTGTACAGATTTGCCCCATAGGTGATTCTGTTAAGCAAGTTTCCCTATTTCCGGAATATTTTATGTTGTACAGATTTTATGATATACAAACCAATTGTTATATGAGGGTCCACCGTACTTGAAATATGGCCATACAGAGGGGCAGGATCTGTTCTAGATCAACCCTGTGAGATACAGGAAGCTGGACTAGATGGGCCTTTGGCCTGACCCAGCATGGCTCTTCTTATGTTATGTTCTTAACCCAGAATTTAGGACATGAAACCATGGGCTCAAGTTAAAGGAAGTCTGATTTACGTTGAATCTCAGGAAAAACTTCCTGACTGTTAGAGCAGTACGGCAATGGAACCCATGACCTCAAGAGGTGGTGAGTGGCTCCAACCCTGGAGGCATTCAGGAGAAATTTGGGCAGCCACCTGGCAGAGAGCCTTTGATTTGTATTCCTGCCTAGAGCAGGGGGTTGGACTGAATGGCTTTGTAGGCCCTTTCCAATGTCATGAGTCCGTGAGAAATATACCCTGCAGGCAGCTGAGAAGCGGAAAGGCTATTTCAGGTCAAAAGCTCTGAAGATGTTGGCTGCTCTGACCCTTTGGCAATGTCTACCACCACACACAGGCATGTCCAAACTTCGGCCCTCCAGATGTTTTGGACCACAACTCTCACAGGCCTTTGTCATTGGCAATACAGGCTTGGACGTTAGAAAGTCGGCACTTTTGTGTGATGGAGAAGTCCGTGCTGGGTAGAATGACTGGCTTGTTTCCAACCCGCTTGTAAAGAATTTGATGGCAGACAGGGCACCTCGGAGTGTGTGCAAAATACCACACCTCACCCACAAGGCCTGCCTGCCTGCCTTCCTTCCTGTAATAAAAACCTAAGGGCAAAGGCTCTTTCAACATGTGCAGAGTGCCTTTCTCTTGACCACTGTGCATGCAAAACATCAAGACAGGAGGTGAGTAAATAGACTGAAACATTGCTTTCAGGCTTTATTTGTCTGGCATTAGCTAAACTCTTTGGAATGTCTCCTTTTCACTCTGGCAGGTGTCCAGGGCAACACTCAGGAGGCCAAGAAACACCCACCCCATTTCTCCAAGGGTTGGGATTCAGCTTCAGGTGCAAAAGGATATGTTAGAGCAGGATGACAATGGGACGATTGCCTCATAAGAACCTAAAAAGAGCCCTGCTGGATCAGGCCAAAGGCCCATCTAGTCCAGCTTCCTGTGTATCTCACAGTGACCCCACCAGATGCGCCTGGGAGCACACAAGACTCGATCTCTGTCTCCTGATACCACCTCAGGAGGTGCTGAGTGCTCCAGCCCTACAGGCAGGCAAGAGAACAATGGACAAATCTGATCGGGATTCCTGCCTTGAGAAAGGGAATGGGATGCAGTGGTCTTAGAGACCCTTCCAATTCACTTATTCAATGATTCTATGAATGAAATCTTGCAGTCACTGGAATGGGGTTAAGACAGAATTAGCAACGCTGGCCAGGAGGAAACCTAAGAGTGGCTGTCCAGAAAAAGGAACTTTCTCAACCTCTGTGGAGTTGCTGGCCATGGCATCTTAAGAACATAAGAAAAGCCATGCTGGATCAGGCCCAAGGCCCATCTAGTCCATCTTGAGGTAGCAAATTCTGAAGAATGACCACCGAGGATCGGTTAGGTCAAGGCTCAGAACTGGATAGGTCTAGGTCTTAGAAATCTGAGAGGATAGATCCTCAAGTAACGAGATATCCCTAGATCTTGGCCTGGAAGAGGAAACACCATCCATACCTGGAAACCCATTCATTTTCCATTTATCAACATGTTCGCCAGCAGGACTCCCAGACTATGGAAGACATTCCCTTCTGAGTTGTAATCTGTTTCCATTTGGACTGGTTTTAAGATAAAAGTCCCACCTTAACAATTAAATTCAGTCGTTTTCCGACTCTATGGGCTGGTACTCATCTCCATTTGTAAACTGAAGAATTTATCCATAGTTACGCTTCCATGGCCAAGTGGTCGGCAGGACTAAATATGTGAGCGTGAGTAAAAACATACCTTTTCAAATTATCCTATGAAGGCTAACCTGCTCCATTGTATTGTTTTAGGGTTACATTTGTACACTTTAATTATTTTAGTGCACTTACCAGTTTCAGTGCTTCTACAGCAGGTTTGGTAATGCGATTTTACGATTTTGAGCTAAACATGGTTTTATCTGTTTTATTCATTTAAGAATTTGTTGCAAGATGCCTTGAGTCGCAGGATCTTTCAGTGGAAAATCAGGGTACAAATGCAATAAATAAATAAATAAATAAATTCACTCTCAAACACCTTTTCCTTGGCTGGGTGCCTCGAGGTGCTAGATCACATCTCCCATAATTCCTACCCACATTGAATAAGACACACAGACTTTGCAGACAAACATCTGGCAGTGATAGGGTTACAGAGGAGCAGCCTAGTACCTTGACTTATTTCTTTGGTGTTACTGAATGTCTTTAGACCTGCTCCCTGAAAATATTCCCTTTTGTGTGGTGTTTCTCTCCCACCTCTTTACCCAGGTCACTTGTCCTACATCCCCTACATCCAAGGCAGGTGCAAACTGAGCCAATTTGAGCTGTCTGATAGCATGTGTGCAACTCTCTTATTAGACCAAAAAGAGGGGAGAAAAGACCACGCCTCCCCCATAGTTCCTATCCACGTTGAATGAGACACATGGATATTGTAGTCAAAGCATCTGGCGGCCACAGGGGTCAGGAAGGACCACCCTAGCACTCGGGCCATATTTCCCTCGGTTTTACTGAAGTTTTCCAAATTTGCTTCTTGAATAATGTCCGCAAAAGCTCATGTTAAAGTTCAGCAGCTAGTCATGAGGCACCACAAACTTTTGTCTTATGTTATGTTATGTTATGTTATATTATGTTATGTTATGTTATTTATTTATACTTTTATACCACCTGTCTTCCAGAGGAACTCTGGGTGGTTTGCAACCATCACTTTTGGTTCTGGCCTGATAGGCCAGCCCAGGCTAATAATGGCAACTAACAATTTAACCTTCTCATTCTTCAGCTCCCAATCCTCCTTCCCAGCTGGACGTATGTTATTTTTAAGGGATCTTCTTATTGTTTCCTCTCAGCTTTTTGTTTGCTTGCTGAGTTCATCTACAGATGCCTCCCTGCAATTTGCATCCGTTTCTGTTCTCTCAAGTCGGACAAAACTGAAGTGATTCCAAGGCCAGATTTTTTTTTTTTTAAAAAACTGGGCAATGTTGAAAAAGCATGAAAAGCCCAAACATTTGGTTTTTTAATCCCTGGAGATCTGCAGTTAAACTCAGTCCTAATGTGAAGCTTGTTTTTAAAGAAGGACTCTTGACTGAACACCGATACGGACTTAGACTGAAAGGCTTGCCAAGATCCCTGGCTTGTACACAGGTAGGTACGTGACCGGCCCTTCTGGTGTGTAGCTGACTCCGTCTCATATGGAGAAACAACAGCGCATTGACGTCCTTGAAGGTGTCGGGAGGCCCAGAACAGCTGGCCAGCTGCTTCCCCCCCAGTGAGCGGTAGGTGGCGCCCTCTTTCAGCAAATCAGTCTCGGGTGTGGAAGGTGGAAGAGGTTTGCTGCACATGTGATGCGCATCCATGCGCCAAGTGCTCTCCTGACTTGCAGGGTTGCTCTCCACCCAGGCTGCTTCTGAAATCTTTCCTCAACAATGACTGAGCTTGCTGAAATTTCTTTTTTTTCCCTTTGGTGTTTGTTTTCCTCTGAGCATCTCTGGTCTGCTCAAAATCCCCCTCCCCCTTTGTCACTGAACTCTCAAGACTCAAACTCAACTCGTAAGGTGTTTCAGAGTCCTCTTAAGCCAGGCATGTCCAAACTTCGTCCCTCCTGATGTTTTGAATCACAAATCCCAGAATTCTAAGCTTAGATTGCCAATGGAAAAGCTGCAGTCCAAAACATCTGGAGGGCCGAAGTTTGGACATGCCTGTAAGCTTTAGGGATAGGACGGTGTAAAGGCTACACCACAGTCCAGCCAGTGCGGTGTAACGCGCAGTGCGTCAGAGCAGCACTCAAGAAGACCTGGGGAAATTCAGAGGTGTGTGGAAACACTCCAACGTGAGCATCTTACAGATTTCAGAAAGCCTTGTAGGGACACCAGATGTTTGAATCAACTTGATGGTGCATAATAACAAAAGTTTAGGGAAACCAAAAGGAAACAACGAATAAAGAAGACAAAGATATTGTGGTGCCTTAAAAACAAACTGCTGTATGTTATTGTGAGCTTTGGTGGACATTTTGGAGGGAAATGTTCACCTAGGCGAGGAGAACAAAGGGGGCTCAATTTTGGATACCCCCATGTGGCATTTTGGTAAACAAAGTTACTGATTTCTAATAAAAATTTCAGAGAAGATCCTACTGGCATTTTGAAAGAGATTGATATTAAGAGTACCTTTCTACTTAGCTGATTAATTTCTCTGTGTTCCCTGAGCTACAGTTTAAGCACAGACCTCAACCCCTGGGCTCTAGAAAAACAAAGCTCTCTCTCCAAAACCTCTTCAATGAGCCAATTTCCCTATTTTGTCAGTGAACTGCACATGACTTATTTGTGCTTGCCCTGCATCCCAATATCCACCAACATTTGTCTTATACTGTGTGCGCACAACTGCACACACTTTACTTTATTTATTTAATTTATATACCGCCAGCATGTATAAACAACTCTAGGTGTGTTTTCCTTCCTCACCCCCTTTCTGAGCCAAGCAGGGTTTTCAAAGACATATAGGAGGCTAAACTGTATAGACTTTTAAGTCTAGAACTGAAACAGTAACCCCAAAGCAGCAGAGGGGTTCCTCTAAAATAGGAAAAACAGAATGCAGGTCAAAACTATTAAACGCAGTACACGTACATGCAGGAATGACGTAGGGAGGACTACTCCATATATTTGGGGAGGAGGACAGTGCAAAAAGAGGAGAAAGAGAGAGGTCTACTTATTAATTTTCTTTATTAAAATACAACCAAGTTCCTTATACAAATAAAGGAATTTCTGTTGTTTTCCAAGAAGCAATTCTTTTATCAAAAGAAAATCATTCACTTGAGAAGCAAAAAAAGAAGTAACCAACACGAGCTAAGAGGCATGCGTTTTCACATCCCGGCAGAGGAAAGGCAACATAAAAATATACCCCTCTTCCATCTCTGACAGAGAGAAATGCTCAAGTCCCGCCGCTACTCTGGACCACTTTAAAAATAAGCAGCCGCCACCTGCCTCCAAGCTCACTTAATAAGGAATCATCATCCCATTTCTGGTTTCACGATGAAGTTTGGCAGTACAGTAACAGGGTGCACCTACAATCCCATGTATAGACAGCGAGAAACAAAACAGATGCCCCAAGTTAAGAGATGGGTGATGGAGGGCAAGCGCGTCCCTGTATTTCCATCAAGCATCTTGCAGTGCATCTTGTTCTGTGCACAAGATCTCTTCCTGGCTGGTATTACAGAGAAGGCCCATGGCATGCAAGATGCAAAACACTGTTTCCTGAAAGTTACAACAGGTGGAGCAGGGATGGGTCCCACTGCTCTTTCCTGTGTTGTCACAAAATGGGGGTAGGGAGCCGTGGAAGGGACACAACCACTATTCCAGTTGAATTTGGACACACCAAAGGGATTTGTTCTAAGACAACTCGCACCGCCTTTTTTTTTGCCTGACAGGACAAGTTCACAAGTAGGCTTGGGAACTCCCGACTACCAGAATTATCTTCTGCCTGTCTTAGAAAGAAGACTATAATTTTGGTCGGGTCCACACAGTAGAGAGATGGCGGGGTATTGTAAAACACTTCAGCAAAGACTAAGAATGAGTTTACCTCACAGGTGATCGAAGTGCAGTGACTAGATTTAAAAACAAAAAGATGGCAAAATGGACGAGCACTGGGATGAGTTGCTAGAGGTGAGGCAGCAAAAAGAAGGAGCACCAAAGTCCTTGCTACAATTGTCCTCTGCTGGGCAGAAAGCCAGTGGAAGCCCCCATCTTGGTGCAAGTATCCCATGGGGAAAATCACTTAAGCATTGAGAAATCTTGCTTGCTGGTGCACCAACCTGCTGAATTTTGATTAAGCCAGGCAGACTTTTAGAGTTGGTGGCAGGAAAGCAAAGCCAGACAGATTTAGGAGAAGACAGGGAGGGAAAAACAAAACAAAACAAAGGGTGAGCTGGCATGCCTGCAAACCAGAGTTCGGCCAAGACGGGACCTCTGAGGCGCTCTGTCCTAGCGGGAACCCACCTGTAGGTCTGATTGTCGCAGCCCTCACAGGATTAATCCAGTGGATGGAAAGGGGGGGGAATGCACCCACACCCAGCAAACACAAAGAGTTGTGCGGAATTGGCAGTGTGTGTGCTTCAAGGTTCCACCTAAGAAACCTAGGAATCCAACTAGGTATAGATAACCAGGGGTTTATAGTCTGGACCGGTTTTCAAGCTAAGCATAAACTTGAAGGCAACTAGCTTGGATCAGTGGGTACTAAGGCTCAAAAAGTCAACCCTGTTACTCAAAAGATTGGCAGTTTATGGATTCCCCGATGGATTATTTTACAGAGGGCAACTCCCTCTTGATTCTCATATCACTGCAAGTGTTTAGGGCAGCATCACATGGCCATTTTCCCTCATAGAACTATTGGTCCCCCCCCCTTTTAGGTCTTTTCCAAAGAAAGTTCCACTTTCATCCCTGTGTGGGGCTTTGTAAATGATTTTGTTAAGGCCCTCTTCAACAAAATCTACAGGAGGTCTCTCATCTGTCCCAAGGCTGCTGAAAACAGAACCAGCTTCAAACTGGTCTGCAGAACGGTTCCAGGTGGGCCAATGCTTACGGACATGAGATACAGTAGTGGTGACTGGGCATTTGGTGTGTTTGTTCAGGGCAACCGCCTGAGGGCACTGCAAAGGCATTTTCGTTATGCATCCCTACAGCATCTTTTCCTAATGTCTCCAGTTCTGGCGGTGCATTTTGTATTGTTTTTCTACTTTTACAAGATTTGCGTGGTACAAAGATTCAGGTCAATCCAGCTCAGTACCTGCCCACCCAAATGGGCATAAATAAATAAATAAAAACACGAAGCTGTATCTTGTGCCCTGTTATTGTCTCAGATAATTAAAAAAAAAAGGTTAAGTAGATTTCATTTTGGAAATAATGCCTCATGGAGATCAAACAAATCTGTTTCATTGAGCAAAAGAGCGGCGAACTGCAAGCATCAATCCCTCATTCACATTCACAGTGTTTTCAGATCTGTTTGGAACAGAACCAAAATGCCTCAACCTCCTTTAGCCACAGAAATAAACCTGAGATTGTATTCTGTGGGCAGCGTTCCAAACACACGTTTGTCCACTGCATGAGAAACGGGAGACCCCTGCCGTTCTTCCCAACATGGCGCCTTCCGGGCCCATGGAAGGACAACACCTATCCTCCCCAGATGGCATGGCCCGATTAGAGATGGCAAGGGATTGTCCTTCAACATACCTGGATGGTACCATGATGGGAATACCTGGGCTCTGGGGTTAAAAGGAAATTCAGCCATTTGGTGCTAAAAGGAAATTCAGCCATTTGGTGTTAAAACGAAATTCAGCCATTCGGTTTCGTGATGCTTGCCCCGCCCCCTTTCTTTGGCAAGCTTTGCTCGTATTACCATAAGTGAAACCATCTTGCAAGCTCATTTTAGGCAAGGGGCATCGATCGGCGTGCTTTTGACACGCAAACCACAGAGGGACACCTTTGTCTTTCTTACTTTAGCTGCTTTGGCAAAACGCGCAGCACAAACAGCGCCCAATGGAAACTGCCCGTCTATGGAGCGTACAGTAAATGCATGTGGTATTTACATTTTCACCATCTTAACCTTCACCGTGGCACTACAGTGCCGCATGTGTTCTGTCCCTCACCGACAGACTTCCGTCGCTGGTCTGTTTTCTGGTAACCTAAGCTGAGGTCAGCAGAAAGAACCGGCAGGCAGGCAGGGAAAGGGGGAACGCAGAAGCTTTTCCCTCTAAAGCAGGAAACTAGAGGGCTCAGGGAACATCCCGGCCTTATTTCCTTCTGAGCCAATATCTGTTTTGAAAAAAAAAAGTGCCTGCCTTCCGGCCTGCTACCTCTTCATTCAGTGATAACTTTTAAACATGGAAGCTTCCTGCTCCTTTTGATTTGTCCACTCCAAATACTGCAAGGATAAAGCCCCCCCCCCCAGGATAACCTATGTCACAAAAAGACCTGGGGGGAACAAGCATTGTGAGGCTGTATCCTAAAATCCAAGAGCGGACCACTCACTTCTGCTGTAACTATCAAACTGGTGCCACCTGATTGGCTTGGGAATCCGGGTCTAGAACTTGCAACCTCCATGGTCTGCACCAAGGCTATCCTTGGGGTCCTCCCTGAGAAACATGGATAGAAAGCACAACCAGGTTGCCCAAAGCCTTTCCCCCCTCTTTATTTTTTTCTAAAGAAAGTCAGATTGAAAATGCAACTCTTGGGCCACTTCTTCAAATGAAGCGAAACTCAGTTCCCTAGAAAGTACTATTTATATACCCTTCTTCATGTCTTCTCGACATTCAAACCTTGTGTGGGTCAATCTGCTCTCTCTGCTTGGCTCCTGCAGGGAACTGGTGCCTCCCCAGATGTTGAGAGATTGTCATTTTAGGCTACTAGCCTTGCCAGCTGGAGGCTGATAAGAGCTGAGAGTGCCAACATTGTGTGTGTGTGTGTGTGTGTGTGTGTGTGTGTGTGTGTGTGTGTGTGTGTGTGTGTGTGTGTGTGTGTGTGTGTGGTTCCTCTATTCCTGGCCAAAGGCTGCAAGACCGTGATACCATCTGCTGCGGCAGTGTGAGGTTCTGCCAGCTGCAACGGTGGGACATTTACAAATCATTCCTATTCTTACATGTTTCTTTCGTGTGTGTGTTTTTCAGTTACAGAAGAGGCATGCCCTCTTTCAGTTATAGAACAAGGCAGCACACCATCGTCGCAAAAACGGCAAGCGTTTCCCTTTCTTCTAGAGCTATGAAACTTGCCTGCCCTTTTAAAGCCACTGGGGCACCTCCTGTGCTTTCCTGAGATCTATGTGCCAGCATAGCCATCCTAAGGTCTAACATGCCCCTCTACGACCAGGTACCGGCTGCTATGAAAGACATGGATCCAAGGGGAACAGCACACGTTAGGCTAGACATAGGGCTGCCCATGAAAATGCCAGCCTTGCAGCTCGTATCTCCGGTCACATGGCAAAACAATCGTCTTTGCATCATGTCACGTCCATTTCACGGCCCTCTGCCCGGGTCCCTCCACTTGGCAGGATGGGGAAACATTAACAGTCATGGCTGCAAGACATGGGTCATCCTTCACTCTCTGTTATGGAGCAGGGAACGTGTAACTAACTTGCTTGCCTCATTGGCTGACAGCCTTGAATTCACTTGTAACGTGCAGTTCCACTCACTCTTTGCTGCTATAATAAAGCAACAATAACAAACAGGGCCAGCTGTTCCCTTGCAATTGTTCCTGGTGCCCTTCTGCTTGGCGGGGGAATCCCCCTTCGGGCCTTCGGGCCTTCGGGCCTTCGGGCCCTGGATTCTTTCAACACAGTGGCAGAAACTACTCTGCCGAAGCAAAGAGCAGCAATGAGTCAGATTGACCTCATGGAACTACAGGCAGACTATACATAACAGAAACTCCTTGCTGTGGCACCCAAAACCAGCAACCAGGGCCTAAATTCTAGGGGGCAGGGTTATATACCTATATCTAAAGTTATTTGTGAATGGACTTGGTGAACTTCAAATGCAACAACTGAGTCCACCTCTCGTATTTGTATATATTTTTAAAAATATATCTATTTTGCTCCCAGTCTGAAGTATATGACAAGTCTTGCTCATGAGTAAAGACTTCCCAGATGGATCTCTGCTGCCCTTCAAATCTGGCAGGTCTCCCAAAAAGGAGTCAACAACGAGGGGTCCTTGCACCTCTTTGGATCACACCATCTAAGAAAGAAGCCTGGCTTATACACTGCAGGGAGCAACTCGGCCGCTTCAGGTTACACTGCAGGCATGTGCAAACTTCGGCCCTCCAGATGTTTTGGGCCACAACTCCCCCAGTCCTTTGCCACTGGAAATACAGGCTTGGAATTCTGGGAGTTGTGGTCCAAAACATCAGGAGGGCTGAAGTTTGGACGTGCTTGGGTTACAGGCAGCAGTGCTGTGCAGAGGGTGGTGTGTGAACAGTGTTCCCTGGGAAGGAAAAGGGGGCATTAGAAAAGAGATCTAGCCCAGTGGTTCTCAGCCTGTGGGTCCCCAGATGTTCCTGGACTGCAACTCCCAGAAATCCTGGCCAGCTCAGCTACTGATGAAGACGTCTGGGAGTTGCAGTCCAGGAACATCTGGGGACCCACAGGTTGAGAACCACTGGTATACATGAAGATTAGAACCCTTTTCTCTTCTCTACCAGTGAGGGGAGTGAGAGAGATTAAAACCTCACACAATTCTTCTACTGAAGTGGTGTATTATAGTACTTTGTAACCTACTTTTTATGTCATGGCTCTTCGGTTTGAAACCCCCAACTATTTACAGATAGTTTCTTCAGGTTTGCAACCAGGGTTCTGGCACAATCCTGCTAAATTTCTTATTAAGCGTTTAGAATTCTCCTCAGCAGTTTTTGCGGGGAAAGGGTTTCTCTACCCCTCCCCCTTATATGCAAAGGAGAATGCTAGAAGGCATAAACTTGAAATGACACTGATCCAAAATACAGTATGGTATTTTTCACAGCATGGAGATATATATATAAAAGGTAGGAAAACCAGGCCAGGATATGCTCAAAAGGATCATGGGAAACCACGGCATAGAAAGCAGACTCGTCGGGAACATCAGAATTCTTCCGGAACTGTAATGAAATGCTTTGTGAGGAAAAGCAGGGAGATTTATCTACAAAACAAACAAACAAACAAACAAAAACAATACAGGGAGAAGCAATGGAAATACAGCTGATACTGGATCGAAACAAAACATAAATCCAAACCCTACACACCCTCTGTTCACAACACACTGTACAATAAAATTAAATGCCCAAAAGGATCAAAGGGTGATGGAGTTCAAGGGTGAGGATGAAACGGGGGGAATCAGCCAACATAGCCACAGGGAAAGAAAAAAACGGTGTGACATCAGCAGCAGCATGAAGGAAAAGGGGAAAGGAAACGAGGAACACAAAGTTGAAGGTAAGATACAGTACAAGTTAACAGTGATTGCACAAAAACCCTTTCAGTTTCCGGAAAGGACAGGCATCTATATCCTGCACGTTTGTATGCAAAATATATACACAAATCTAGATTATATTCTGCCTGGATTTGAACGTTGCCCTCAAATGAATCCACTGGACCTCTAGGATGGAATTTAGTCTGCAAGGAAGAGAGGAAAGGTTGCTTCAGATAATTCCCAGAAGTCTCTGGTCTTGCCGGAGTCTTGTCCACTCACCGTGTGCAGGAATCGGTAGACAGATGTGTTGACTGAATGCCCCGGACTGAACAGAGAACCGACTGTCTTGGGTGTGTGTGTTTGTGTGGGGGGGAAGCGATCTCTAGCAAAATGACTCCATCTTCTGGCAGGGGCTGAGTACTCTGGCCAGTGGCATACGCAACTCCAACGCACCTGTCTCCCTCCCCACCCACCCCCCGCGGTCAACCAGTGCTGTTGACTTAGAAGAGGGGAGGGTGTACGGATAACAACACGGAAACTCAACTTGTACATTCTGTGAAATAAAAAAAAAGGAAGGGCAACTGTTCCCTTTGGAGAGCGGAAGAAGTTCTGAGGGAAATGTAAAAAGGGAGACAACTTCCCCTAAAACGAAGAGGCACGTGGCCATCCCAGGCCTTTGTCTCGGGTGTGGGGTGTGTGTTTCCTTAAAGCTTACTTGCCACTCAGCTCTGGAGAGCCTTGGGTTCCCCATCCCCCACCCCACCCCCCAAAAAAACTCAGAAACTTGGGCACTTCATCGGTCTCAGGCAACAGGCCTTGGGAGGAAGAGTGCATTAACGTCGCAGAGATTATAAACAGACTGACTCCCAACATGTAACTCAGTCAGCCGATGGCTTCCTTTCCATTCAGGGGAAAAAGGCAATGCGTTGCTCCAAAGGGCCCCCAGTCAGATCTCCGCCCTTAGTGCTCAGCGTCCATCGCATCCAAGTATTTCGCCTCAATGATCCTGGGAAGCAGGTTATACCTGGGTGGAGGTGAAGCAAGAGGGTCCCCTGTTAGTTTTGGCCCCCAAATAAACTCCCCAAAAGTTTGCTTTCTATCGGCCAGCCCACCTCCTAAGCAGGGACCACATGGTAGGCTGCTGATGGGGACCAGCCTTCCTCAAAATACCAGAACTAGGGGACATACACCCAAATTGAGGGCTGGGAGAGTAAGAACAGGCAAAAGAAAATATTTTTTCACCCAGCACGTTGTTAGTCTGTGGAACTCTCTGCCACAGGAGGTGGTGATGGCATCTGGACTGGATGCCTTCAAAAGGGGATTGGACAGATTCCTGGAGGAAAAGTCCATCCCAGGTTACAAACCAGGATGGAGATGGGTAATATCCAGGCTTAAAACTGGGGTACTTCAAGGGCCAGATGCAGGGGGGTGGTATCAAGAGACAGAGATCAAGTATTGTGCACTCCCAGAGGCATCTGGTGGGGTCATTCTGAAATACAGGAAGCTGGACTAGATGGGCCTTTGGCCTGATCCAGCAGGGCTCTTCTTATGTTCTTATGTTAAGGTGGTAAGAGGTGTAGCTCCATTAGATCAGTCTATTAATTAGGATGATAGGGGAATAGAGCTCCCACATTCAGAGGCAGACTATCTGAGAATATCAAGTACTGGAGGGACAAAAATGAAGTTTCCATGGCCCTTGTAGTGGGCTTCGTGGAGACAACAGTGTTAGAGAGAGCTTCGCGGCGCCATGCTTAAATTGCAGGACTGCAGTCAAGACTCTGCTTGTGACCTGAGTTTGATCCCAGCAGGCTCAGGTAGCTGACTCTTAAGGCTGTCAGTCTTCCAAGGTTGAATGCTCAGCTTGCAGGAGAAGGCAGAGCCATGGATAGATAGCATAACTACAAACAGTAAAGAGTGCTTTAATGTTTCTGGCCCAATATATAACCTGCATACTTTGGGGTGTTGGTTGTTGTTGTTGTTGTTGTTGTTGTTGTTGTTGTTGTTGTTGTTGTTGTTGTTGTTGTTGTTTGCTTTTAGTGAGAGGGAGCTGGCCTCATTCAACAGCACTTGCGTTTACTTTTTAAAAGGAAGAGCCCATCACCAATGACGTGGCTGTGGATAAAACAAACATCCTTGTGGCAGGTCTTGCTTACAGCATGGATATATCTAGCATCCTGTACCATTTAGAGGTGGTTCAACTAGCTCAGTCAGCTTTCCTCAAGTTGGCCATCCTCCAGAAGACCTGGTCGGCAGCTTTCTCCCCTTCAGCCAATATGGCCCAAGATAAGGAATGAAGGGAATGTACCCCTAACCCTCGCCTCGCCTCACCTCACCTCACCTCACCTCACCTCACCTCCATCCATCCATCCATCCATCCATCCATCCATCCATCCATCCATCCATCCATCCATCCATCCATCCATCCATCCATCCATCCATCCATAATGTATATACAGCCCCATTAGTGCAGCACTCTATTCTGGGAGGTTTATAGAAAAATAAACTAGAGCCCAGCAACAATAAAATATACTACAAGAGGCTTAATATCAGTTATCAGATAAGGCATAACATCAAATCTAAAACCAGGCAGGGATGTGACAGAAGGCTTCTCTAAACAACCATGTTTTCAAAAGCCTCTCAAAGGTTGGGTAGGAGCCAAGGGCAGCAAACACTGTGTTAGTGTCACTGCGAAGAAGGCTCTGTTTCTCGTCAATTTCTTGGCCTCCCTCGGAGTGGCCCATCCAGGGAGGAATTGCCTGGGATGGCATAGTAGGGTGGGTAGATGGACCTCGGGCAAAGGTCTCTGGCATTAGGAGAACCAAAGAGAAGCCCACTCTTCATATGGTTCTGGTAAGGACACAAAAAAACCACCCACAACACAACACTGAAGAACTCTTGGTTCAAAACAGGGTTGGACCACACCAGAATCCCCACCGACCCCACCCCCAGTTCTGGCGAGGCCCCCAGACCTACCGGATGGGGATCATTCCAATCATGATGAGCGGGAAGATCATCTTCATGTACGGCAGGGGAGACATCCCAAAGCCACAGAGAATGAGGAGCTGGAGAACCTGCAAGCCGGTGAAATAGTGGATCTTCCTTTGGGGAACTCGGCGGATGTAGTGGGTCGGAGGGTACGCAGTCTGGAAGGGATAAGCGTGTGAGTAACCAGCAAAGGGAAGGATTAGGGCTAGGGTTAGGGTTACATAAGAACATAAGAAGAGCCCTGCTAGATCAGGCCAAAGGCTCATCTAGTCCAGCTTCCTGTATCTCACAGTGGCCCCAACAAATGCCTCTGGGAGCGCATAAGACTAGATCTCTGTCTCCTGATACCACTCCCCTGCACCCGTCCTTGAAGTACCCTGGTTTTAAGCCTGGAGATGACATGTCTCCATCATGGTTTGTAACCTGTGATGAACTTCTCCTCCAGGTTAGGGTTAGGGTTAGGGGGGTTGAGTTGCCAGGTTCGCTGTCAAGTCAGGCTTAAGTTGCACCAGCAACTCAATTCAATTCACAACTTGGGACTCTGACTTTGGGCTTTGGACCTGGGACTTGGTTTAAGGTCAATACTCCCTTGGTCAGGGAGTGGGTTACACAATTAAGCCAAGCCTTGTGTCTCTCTCATCATCAGAGATGGGCACTTGGGTGGCAGGACTCGCTGTCAAGTCAGACTTAAGTCGCCCCGGTGACTCAACTCGGGTTTGTTTTTCAGCTTCTCAGACCCGACCCGTGACTCAGAATCCACCAACCTGTCCCTTTTTTTCTGGAGGAAAAAAAAAGCTGATTTTAATCAAGACTCAGAAGTAGAGCTTGGGACTCATGGCTTGCTACCAAAGACTTGGACCTTGGACCAACAACTTCCCAACGCACCCCTGCTGATAGTCTTCGCCATTGAATTTCTTGCATCTTAACAGCCCTGCCCTCCTGCCCCGAAATTCCGGAAATGGATGAGATGTCGCGTGTCCTCCGGCAAAAGTAATGCAACTCCAAGGATTCTCAAGGAGGGAGGAGGAGCAGATTAAAACTGCAGGGCGGATACACCCCACACTGATAGGACTGTCCTCGGCAGCCCTTGTGTGATGATGCATTGCCAAGCTGCCACGTTCTGACAGGGCCTGTAAATAGTATCTTTAAAAATTCACAAAAACGTAATGACAGTTCTACCTGTTTACTGGGAGCTGTCACTCCTACCAACAGTAACATGGACAGAGAAATCAAAGTGGCTTTCAAACCCGGCACGACATCGAAGATCAAAACTGGGTAGCAAAAACGCCGCCCCTGCACACTACATCTGCTCATTTGCTGGCAGGGGAAAAAACACACCCATCTTCTAACAGAAGCCACATGTGAGTTTAAGGTAATGTTCTCCACTAAACACACTCGGCAGAAGGTGGCAGTACAGTATAATTTGGCTGGGAAAGGTTGTAGAAAAAGCCCAGAAAGTTAGTATGGCCTGCAGGGAACCCCTGAATATACAGACTGACAAAAGGAAACCAACACTGGGATTTTCTCCCCTTGTCCTGGGTAGGAAACCACCAGAGGAGTGTGGATCCCAGCGGAAAAAAGGTGCCTGAGGGGGAATATGATTGAGACGTACAAAATAATGCAGGGCATGACTAAAGTGGATAGAGGGACACTCTTCTCCCTCTCACAAAATACCAGAACTAGGGGACATCCACTCAAATTGAGGGCTGGGAGAGTAAGAACAGACAAAAGAAAATATTTTTTCACCCAGCGCATTGTTAGTCTATGGAACTCCCTGCCACAGGATGTGGTGATGATGGCATCTGGCCTGGATGTCTTAAAAAGGGGATTGGACAGATTCCTGGAGGACAAGTCAATCCCAGGTTACAAACCATGATGGAGATGTGTAATCTCCAGGCTTTAAACCAGGGTACTTCAAGGGCCAGATGCAGGGGAGTGGTATCAGGAGACAGAGATCAAGTCTCGTGCGCTCCCAGAGGCATCTGGTGGGGCCACTGTGAGATACAGGAAGCTGGACTAGATGGGCCTTTGGCCTGATCCAGCATGACTCTTCTTATGACAGGGAGGGCAGAGAAGCCTGTCCACAGCAAAGCTCCGAAATCCTGCATTTTACAACAGAGTCAGCCGCTTCAGCTGTGCCCTCCAACCTGGTAGAAGAGAGAAGGGAAGGGTGTGTTCCGTACAACTCCTGTCTCTCCCCCTCCCAATCTTCTGGGGCCACACCAGCCCCACTTCACAACTCCAGTGGTGAACCGAAAAGTATATATCTAAGGTTGCAGATTAGACAGACTAGCTTAACTTTGTACTTCACTATCTTAACTTCCTGTATTAGAAAAATATGGATGTATACCTATACCTATTATATATCGAATTAGCTGTTTTATTAAATGAAGAATTAAGTTTTAGGATTGGGAATACTGCTAAGATGAAACTAGCTAATACAATACTGTGATATCTGTATTTTGTGTACTAGATGAAGACAGAGGTAAACAAAGACAAACATGATTTTGATGGAAAACATTAGAATAATATTAATGGAAAAATATTTAGTAAATATGAAAATATGAAGGTAATCTTGTTTAAGATGAAAAGAGAATCATGAAATAATTGAGCTGATCTACTTGGAAAAACTTCTGATATATGTAACACGGCAGGAGATAAGTAATGTGTTTGTTTTTACTTTGTTTCAAAATAAAAAATTATTATACAAAAAGAAAAGAAAAGTAAAGCCCTGGGGGATGCTATGATTTGTTTGTTCGTTGGTTAGATTTCTACCCCACCAGTCTAATGGCAAGCCACCACTGTGGTTGGCTTACCACAAAATCTGTGCATAAAACAAAAGCATCAGAATCATTGGGCGCTTTTACACGACCCCTAAAATCCGAGGCAAAGGGCTTCCAGATCCGGAGCTTAAAAATGTTTTCCCACCAGCTCCAGACTTTAAAAAAAAAAATTAAGTACGACCACGCTCACCTAAGCGCGTCCCAGTGCACTTTTCAAGTACCTGGCCTCCAGGAGGTAAAAAAATCTTCCGATGCGCATTGTAAAGCTGTGAATGCTGGGCTCACTCGCCTTCTGTTTGTTTTTTTGTCCCCGCTGCCCCTTTAAGAGACAGGAATCACTACGGGGCGGCTCGGGGTTGCTTCGACCAGCAGAGGAGGTGAGCCTGCATTTTTTCTCCCTTTTTTTTCTCCCTCTCCTCAGGCAGACAGGAACAATGGAGTGTGGAGGGGTGGGAACACAGGAAGAGCGACAAGCCCCCACGATCTCTGGTCTGTATTTAAGTTGGCACCGGATTTTAGAGGTCGTGTAAAAGCGCCCATTGTTGTGTGTTGCAGGACACACAACAATGGGCTCAAGTTAAGAGAACCCAGCTCTTGGATGAATATCAGAGAGAAAAAAACTTCCTATCTGTTAGAGCAGTACAGCAATGGAACCCATGACCCCAAGAGGTGGTGAGTGCTCCAACCCTGGAGGCATTCAAGAGAAATTTAGATAGCCATCTGGCAGATCTCCTTTGATTTGTGTTCCTGCCTTGAGCAGGGGGTTGGACTTGATGGCCTTAAGAGGCCCCTTCCAACTTCACTACTCTATGATTCTATAACCCAGCCACATTGCATACATACAAACCCAAATCCCAAGATAGTGATAGCAACAAAACCAAACAAGGCAATACAAAAAAAAATCAAACAAATGATAATGCCATTAAATAAGGAGGAGATTCTCAAAGGCTGGGCTGAAGAGCTATGCTTTTATTTGCCTTCTGAACGCTAGGAGGGTGGGTCTGATAAACGTCTACTGGTAATGAATTCCATAACGAGGTGGCCACCATGGAGAAGGCCTGGCTCCTAATTGTGGACTTAGAATCATAGAATCATAGAGTTGGAAGAGACCCAAGGGCCATCTAGTCCAACGCCCTGCCATGCAGGAACCCCCATCACAGGACGCCCGACAGATGGCCATCCAGCCTCTGCTTAAAAACCTCCAAAGAAGGAGACGCCACCACCCTCCTTTGGGGCAGCATCTTCCACTGCCTAACAACTCTAACGGTCTTCCAGGCCTCCTTTGGGTTGGCCACCCATTGTATCAGGATGTGGGAGCTGCAGGTGGCCTGGGTGGTAGATCTGAGATAGAGTCTGGAAGTTGAGTCATGGCTACTGGACCTCTTTTTTGAGAGATAGAAACGTTTCGCTGTTCATCCAAACAGCTTCATCAGACCGATGAAGCTGTTTGGATGAACAGCGAAACGTTTCTATCTCTCAAAAAAGAAGTCCAGTAGCCATGACTCAACTTCCAGATAAACTCACCTGGATGACTGAGAATCTTCACAGACATCTGAGATAGAGAGAGGTGCTCAGCCAGGGAGCAAGGTCCCAGACTGTTCAGGGCTCTGTATGAACTTGGCCTGGAAGCAGACCTATTTTGGCATCTCCAACTTTAGATGAGACACAGACAAACAGGAGACCACCTGCTGTACATACAAGGTTTCAGGATCAATCCCCAGCTTCTTCTGGTAGGACGAACATCCTGCCTAAGATGCCAGAAAGCCACCCCTGCTCACTCTGAAATCTAGGCGAGGGAAGAGATCAGTGGGCAAACAGAAGCTCATATTCTGTCCTCATTATCTTTTTCTCTGTGATCTCATTCCTGCTGCTAAAACTCCTTGACGAGGGGTTCAAAATGGTGAAGCTCTACATTGCAGAACCCCATATGCAGCAGTGATGGCTTACAAAGACCAGCAACGCAGGAGAATAGGGTCAAGGATTCGGGCGCCAGCGAAAGATGGCTTTTCAACTCCCTCTCTAATGCAGTGGCTGGTGAGCATTCATAAATGGGATTCAGAGAAGCGTGGGAGGCTGCAGTGTGTGTGTGTGTGTGTGTGTGTGTGTGTGTGTGTGTGTGTGTGTGTGTGTGTGTGTGTGTGTGTGTGTGTGTGTGTGTGTGTGTGTGTGCGCGCGCGCATCTGCGGTTTGCCGTTTAAAGTGAATGAGTCATCGAACCAAAAACATACAAAAGAACATCTAGCAAATGGCCAAGATAATGCTATTGAAATAAAACTGCTTCTGGTCTAAGATAGTCTAAATTATCTTAACATTTTAATTTGTTTTTAATTTTACATATATTCACATAACCACAGAGCCAGAGGTAGGGAGTTCAATTCCCCCACTGGGACACCTAGGAGAAGAGCCAGCCTGGGTGGCTTTGGGGAAGCCTGCACTGTCCCGGGGCACCCCCCCCCCACACACCTCCAAGAAGAAGGGAATGGGAAATCACCAATGAGTTTCTCTACCTGGAAACCTCCAAAAAAGGGTTAGCAGAATTAACTCGATGGCACATGATTACTTAGCATTATGTTTCATGGAAGTCCATCGTTTTATGTTGTGCAACAATTGGAATAAACACAAAGACCCCCAAAACACTTCTAGTCTGGGCCTAACCTAACTGTACACTTCCACAGCTTGGCAAAGTTCCTTTTTCCAAAAGGCAGGGGCAGGGACTGTAAGAACTGCCAGTACGGCTTGGACAAAGGCCAAAAACCCTCCGGAAGACTGGAAGAGAATCTTGTTTTCCAGTTCTTCTCCCCCTCCCTCCCTCCCTCCCTCCCTCTAGAACGGACGGCTGGGATTTTCTTTGCTGCCAACCAGCCGTTGGCCCGTTGCCCGCCATGTTTTGACATGGGATCACCGACGGCGACACCACGCCGGGTGTGAGCAACAAGGCCGGGGGGGGGGGGAGGCGGGGAGGCGGAAAGATCATAAAAAGCAATCCGAGGCTCTTTAACGACCGTGTTTTTCAAGCTGCAGTAATCAAGCTGTTATTATGGGTTTCCTCAGGAAACAGAAGCTGGAGACCTTTGCTGCCCCCCCTCTCCCCCCTTATCTGGCCCGGCCAAGGCCCGGCTCACTGGCTTTCTCCTCCTCTGGGGCTTACCTGCTCCTTCAGCAGGAGGGCCACCCTCTCAAAAAGCTGGTTCCCGTCGATGGAGGTCAAGGCAATGTAGAGGAAAAGCCCATACAGGACAGGCTTCGGGATCAGCTGCAGCGGGAAAGGCAGGAGCAAGAGGGAGACACCAACCAAAAAGTTGGCCACCAAGGTGGTCAGCCGGGTCTCCTTCACGCTCACGATCCTGTCCGGGGGAAACAAAGTGCAAGGTTGGTATCTTACTGGGCAGGGGGGAAAATAATACAGTTACCCCTCACCATTTCGCGGTTCAGGTACTGCGGTCCCACTATATCGCAGGATTGCAGCACCTGCCCGGGCGAGACGTCTCGGGGTGGTGCGGTCTGGTGGCGGTGGGGGATCAGATCCCCCTACGCCACCTGACCACGCTGCTGCAAGAAGTCTCCCAGTAGTGCGGTGGGGCGGCAGCAGGGGTGGCATGGTGGGCATGGTGGGGCGGGGCGGGGGGGGGGTTCAGATCCCCCAACGCCACCTGACCATGCTGCTGCGAGACGTCTTCCCGGTGGCACGGTGGGGCGGGGCGGGGGCTTAGATCCCCCAACACCACCCGGGGCTCAGATCTCCAAAGCGCAGTGGGGCGGGGCGGGGCCAGATCCCCAACGCCAGATGTCTGTGAGAAGTGGCATGGTGGGCAGTGGGGCGGGGTGGGGGCTCAGATCCCCCAACGCCACCCGACCGCGCTGCTCTGAGATCTCCCGGTAGCGCAGTGGGGCGGTGGCAGGAGATCAGATCACCCAATGCCGCCCGACTGCGCCGCTGCAAGACGTCTCCTGGTGGGGGAATCAGATCCCTCAACGCCACCCACCCGAGCTGCTCTGAGAAGTTTTGGAACACCCAGAGTGAGCGCCGTTGGGGATCTGATCGCCCCCCGTCCCCCAGGCCCCACCCGACCTGCATCTGCATATCGCAGATTTTCATTCATCACGGGTCGGGTGGGTCCCTAACCCCCGCAACAGGCGGCGGGGGTTTTTTTACTGTACAGTGGTACCTTGTATAAAGGAATTAATTCGTTCCAAATGAAATTCTGTTAAGCAAATTTTCCTTGATACAAATTTCCCATACGAATGCATCGAAAACGGAGTAATCCCTAATCGCGACCATTTTTATGTTGTACGGATTCGCCCCACAGGCGATTCTGTTCAGCAAATTTCCCCTATCTCCGAAATTGTTTATGTTGTACAGATTTTATGCTATACAAACCATTTGTTATACGAGAGCCCACCGTAATGTCTCCATCCCTGCTCTGTCTCGTTCATAACCACAACTCAAGAATCCCAAAGACCCACACAAATCGGGAATCACAAAATATGAGTTGTGCATGCATGCGAATAAGCTGCCACGGACCCAACAGCGCATAAAGCAAAAACAAAAGCGAAGTGTTCTGCTTATATACCGCCCCATACCACTTTAAGTCGTCTCTGGGCGGTTTACAATTTTAATTACAGTGTGCAGGCTACACATTGCCCCCCCCCCAGCAAGCTGGGTTCTCATTTTACTGACCTCGGACGGATGGAAGGCTGAGTCAACCATGAGGCAGCTACCAGGGATTGAACCCCAGGTCGTGAGCACAGTTTTACCTGCAGTACAGGCATTTAACCACTGCGCCACGAGACTCGTAACTCCATGTTGCCTCCCACAATTCTGGCCAATATGCTTTCCGAGGGAAGACCATCCACTAATTCAGCCCCTTAAGCATTCCGTAGGCACATATGAACGTGTCCTTCAAAGGAGACCCGAGACCTGATCCAGACCCAATGATTCACAGCCAGAACTGGGCATGTTGAGCCTTGAGAAATGAAGACCGAGGGGACGGTAGGCTAGCGCTCTTCATACAGAGCAGGAGGGACAGAATCGGTTCTCGATAACCTCAGAGTGGAGGACAGGTAATAATGGGTTCAAGCTCCAAGAAACCAGATTTAGGGCTGAATATCAGGGAAAACTTCTTAACTGTTGGAGCAGTGGTGACAATGGAACCCATGGCCTCGGGAGTTAGGAAGTTTTTCCTGCTATTCAGCCAACAGCTGGGTTCTCACAATGTGAGCCCATTGTTGTGCATCCTGCACTCTGGAATGATCGAGAACAGGTCCTGCCCCTCCTCTATACAACAGCCCTTCAAATATTTGGAAAGTGCTATCTCATCACCCCTCTTAATATATTTTAAGAGAATGCAAGAAATATATATATTAAAAATGGTGAATAAAATCAATACCAAAAACGCATTAAAAGCAACAAGGCACAACAATCCTCCTCATTGCCTGAAGAGAAGGACCTCTGCTTTCCTGGTAAACCTTTGGTTCTCATACAGTGATGTCTAAATCCTGGCCCTCCAGATGTTTTGGACCACAACTCCCAGAGTCTTTTGTCATTGGCATCACAGGTTTGGAACTCTGGGAGCTGTGGTCCGAAACATCCGGAGGGCCGAAGTTTGGATACCCCAAATAGCATTTTTTTGCCAGGTTTGGCCAGGACGGATCCTTATACCACCTCATGCATCTGCAGGCATGCAACTTGGTGGCCTGGTCATTCTTATAGTTTTCCCGTCCACACCTACCAGTCTGTGCTTTTTCCAGGTACAAGGACCAAGGACTGCTGGCCCACTCCAGTTTTAAGTGGCGCTTTCTGACACGGCTGATTCAGAGAACTAAGTTCCAACGAAAGCCTTCCAACAACACAGGACCAGTCAGGGCTTGGGAAAAGATGGCCGCCCTCCACTTACGTTTCATAGATGTGTCCATTCTCGACCCTCTCTTCGACACAGGCCAGAGCGCGGACGTGCATGGGCGAGTGAGGGAAGGCGGCGTGGATCCACGGTAACCCAAAGATGGATAACCCAGTGTTGATGATGGCCACGAGCAGGAGATCCCAATGGTAAGCTGTTCCCTTTACTAACCTGAAATAAATTCTTATTAGCAAAATGAAATAAGCACACTAGCCGGGCCATAGCGAGTCTCACCTACCCATTCCATCCACCCAGGCAAACTTAATTTCTCTGCACTACATACCATGCCATAAATGAACCAAAGCAGTGGTGGTGAACTTTCGGCACTCCAGATGTTTTGGATCACAACTCCCACAGTCATTTGCCATTGGCAATCTAGGCTTGGAATTCTGGGAGTTGTGGTCCAAAACATCTGGAGTGCCGAAGGTTTGCCACCACTGAACTAAAGGATGTAAATCTGGGGGTCCAGTTACACGTTAACAGGAATCAGCATGCTCTAGGATTAAACTGTTATTCCTCCCACAACGTGATTTCCAGAGATATGTGCCTAGCAGACTTGCCAACAAAGTCACACGTTTTATCTTCCAGTGGTCAATCACAAAACAAGACACACTAAATGCAAGAAAAAGGAGTGAGGAAAATTGTATGCTATGACAAACAAATGCCTTTTTCCACTCAAAGGAGGACCTCTGTTAAAAACATGTGAAATGAGTCCTTTAAATTTGACTCTGAACATTTTTAATACTCCCTTTGGAAGACAGTGATGCCCCATACAAGGCCTAGCTTGGAAAAGTTACTTTTTTATTACAGTTATCAGAAGCCATCCTTGGAGTTCTAGTACAAGCCTTACTTAAAATCCTTTCTGTACTGGATCCCTGATATCCAACCAGTTCATATTGCTGCCCTGAATATTTTGTTGCATAAACACGCCTCAAGATTTATTATTTATTTATTTATTTATTATTTGCATTTATAGACCGCCCAACTTTCCCATCGGGAACTCTGATGGGCTGTTTGTATTCAGCTGCAAAATATTTTCAGGATTCTTTTTTTTTTTAAATTGCTATTTTCCCCCAGCTGCATCTATTTACATTCACATGTAATTAAACACCAGCCTCGAAATGGGTTGAGGAAGTGTGTACAATGGTACCTTGTATAAAGGAATTAACTCGTTCCAAATGAAATTATGTTAAGCAAAATTTCCTTTATACAAATTTCCATAGGAATGCATTGAAAACAGAGTGATCCCATTTTTATGTTGTACGGAATCTCCCCATAGGTGATTATGTTAAGCAAATTTCCCCTATCTCCGGAATTTTTTATGTTGTACAAATTTTATATTATACAAGCTGTTTGTTATACAAGGGTCCACTGTATTTCTTTAACGCTGGGCTGGAGAAACTTGGAATGGGGCATTTGGCTCTGGGTCTCCTCGTTCAGATGAGTAAGACACGGTTGCATTTTTCTCAACAGCTGGAGCCAAGAATTGCCTTTGTACCCATTAGCCATGGTCAAGACAGATCAGTGTTAATTGATAGTAAAACACATGTGCACACACAAAACCAGCCTGTGGATCAAGCTTTTATGCACACCAGGACCCTTCTCTAGATCCGTTTTCGAAATGTGAAAGCAGAGATCCAGCCTTTCTAGGCCTCATTCCTGGGAGCCTTTGGGGAAATGGATAAGTATAATGGGAGTATAATGGGATATCTGAAAAAGCCCCATTTGGATGTCACTGTGCAAAAGAGAAGGATAGGCACGTGGTATGGGGAGTTTGCAGAGAAGACATTCACACCAGTGGATTAAAGCAAGCAAGCAAGAGAGTTAACAACCTTAATACTCCTAGTAAATCTTCATAATAAACAATACTCAATACTCATGTGCTGTCAAGTCAATTCTAACTTATGGAGACCCTTTTCAAGTTTTTTTCCAGGTCAAGAATACTCAGACATTGTTTAAGAACATAAGAACAGCCTTGCTGGAACACGCCCCAGCCCATCCAGTCCAGCATTCTGCCTCACACAGTGGATCCCCATTTGCTTCAGGGTATTCCCAAGCAGATGTCTTCACCTGCTTGGGATTCCCTGCACATGGCATTGAGAGTGATCCTGCCTAGCTCTCCAACCCGGAGGTTGTCCTTAGGCATCATCCATCATGATAGCCACAGATACCCTTGTTCTCCATGAACTTGTCCAATCCTTTCTTAAAGCTGTCAAGGATGACAGCTGTCACCACTTCTTCCGGCAGGGAGTTCCACAGACCAGGGATCTTCTGGATGAAAAAGTACTTTCTCTTATTTGTTTGAGATCTAGCACCCAAAAGTTTCATGGAGTGCCCCCTAGTTCTAGTGTTGTGCAATAGGGAAAACAGTTTTTCCTTATTTGCTTTGTCTACACTGTGTATGATTTTATAAACGCCAATCAGGTCACCTCCTTCCACAAGGATGCCCTGGGACTGTGCAGTTTGCCCCAGGCCTCACAGGCTGGCTCTTCCCCCTAGGAAACCCAGCGGGGAGTTTAACTCCCAACCTCTGGTTTCTGAAGCCAGAGACCTAGACCACTGAGCTATTCAGCCACCTACTCCAATAAAATCTTAGGAAGCGCTGTCTCTGACTTCTAAAGCTATATAGGAAACATCCACAAAAACGTGGCAGGTCTGTTTGATAAGAGAGGGGGGGGAAATCCCGTCGCAATGCTGGCCCTGCTTGATCCTAGCTTTTATCAAAGCATCAAAGGGAATACATGAAGTCTTTGGACCTTGGTTTCTAGGGCTGTGCATAAATCAGAGCAGCAGCCAGATAAAAGCGAGGCCACAGTGTAGCTTTTGTTCTGTTTCCAGCACCCTGGCTTGTGCAGAGAAAAAATCCAAGTACCGGGATGAACCCCTCTCCAAATTTCTCCCTTTTTAAGATTAACAAGTGGGAGCGTGACCGTGAGAACAGCGCAAGGGCATAAAAGCCTGCTTAAAACGTTGCTGCGGAAAGGAGCGCTCAAGAGAAAGTCGGGCCTCATCGCAACAAGGAGAATCATTCCCTAGAGCAGTGTTGGCGAACCTGTGGCATGGGTGCCAAAGGTGGCCCTCGGAGCCCTTTCTGTGGGCACCCAACATCGCCCCTTTCACCTCCACCTGGATTCAGGTTAAATTGTTTTCTCATTTTGATTTTTTTATTATTGTTGTGGAATTATAATTGCTGTAAATCGCCCGGAGTTCCTTTGGAAGACGGACGGTATAAAAATATAAAAATTTAAAAAATTGCTATATTGGCACTTAGCGAAAAATTAGCAGGTTTTGAATTGTCGTTTTGGCACTCAGTTTCTAAAAGGTTTGCCGTCACTGCCCTAGAGGCTTATGCAAGGCACTTGCTCCCAACACGTGCCGTCTTGGAATATAAATATAAATATAAATATATATAAATAAATGGGGTATAAATACAATAGTAAATAAATAAATAAATAAATAAATAAATAGCCGGTTTATAATCAGAGAATAACTGGTGTAGGCCGTCCTGAAATGTCCCCCACTTAAAAGGCTCCCACTTATGGAGCCATTCAGGGAAATCGGAGGGCAGCCCTCGGGAAAGATTCCAAGGGCTGCCGCTGGTTGGTGTCAAGGTGCTTCCGTTTCTAAAGGCAGTTAAAAGATACAAGCCAAGGAGGCTTCTTTTTAACACTAGCTCAGCTTTCATGAAGCTGCCTAGATGCCCTGAGCACATATGATCTCGCTTGATTTCAGAAGCTAAGCAGGGTCGGCCCTGGTTAGTCCTTGGATGGGAGACCACCAGGGAATACCAGGTGCTGTAGGCGCCTGGAGTGGGAACTGGCAAACCACTCCAGGATTCCTGCCAAGAAAACTCCATGGACATGGTGTCACGAAGAGTCGGTCACGACTGTAATGACACAACACACACACACACACACACACACACACACACACACACACACACACACACACACACACACACACACACACACAAACACACAGCTTTCATGATAGCTTGGGTCCAAGCTATCTAAAAGGGCACATCTTCTTGTTTGATCCTGATTGGGCTTAAGATCCTGAGGGCAGACCTTTCTCTCGGTCCCACCAGCCTCACAGGAGCATCGGGTGGGGACACCAGGAGAGGGCCTTCTCTCTGCGGCTGCCCTTAAGACTCTAGAACTCCCTTCCGCTGGAGGCCAGCCTGGCCTCATCTTTGTTGTCCTGCAAACGCTGTATTCTTGAACGCTTTCACGGCCAGGATCTGATAGTGGCTGTGAGTTTTGCTTGTGGTTTGGTTGTGTTCTCGAAGTTTTTATCCTAAAAACTTCCAGAACACGGCCAAACAGCCCAAAAAACTCACAACTAAAAATATCTTCCTTTTCAGGCTGGCTTTTCCTTGATAACTGGTGGTCTGAGAGGGGTTTTTAAAAGCACAGCAGTGCTCTGTTTTTTTTTTCTTTGTGCTGATTTTATTTACCGTTTTAAATGTGATACTTTTAATATTCTTTAATATTTTAATACCTACTGTTTTTAGCTTTTTAATGGTGCATTTTTAATTATGTAAGCTGCCTTGGGTTCTTTTAAATGAGAAAAGCAGGATAAAAACATTTTAAGCAAATGAACAAACAAATTGGATGTATGAAACCCAGAAATCCTCGGCACTTCTGGAGTCACTAGAAATGGGGGCCAATATGACTTCTAACATGTTCACTTTTTTGTGCAAGGAACAATCATACACAAAATGTATGTTCTTTCCAGCTGTCAGGGACATCTCCAGGCAGGCACCACCAAAGAAGGAAGGAAGGAAGGAAGGAAGGAAGGAAGGAAGGAAGGAAGGAAGGAAGGAAGGAAGGAAGGAAGGAAGGAAGGAAGGAAGGAAGGAAGGAAGGAAATGTAAAGGACATTTTTCTTCTTTTTTCTCTAGTGGCTAGCTAGCAATGATATGAATAGTCACCAAATTCCACATTTCCAAAGTGAAACAATTAGCATTGTTTTGTGTATGTCAAGATTTCTGAAATTCGTACATGCTGTCTGCGCAGCGATCTCTTGATTTGGTATCTGGTATATTTTTCCTCCAAGAAGCAAAGCAAGCCTGAAAGGACTGGTCTTTTGTTTTTAAAAAGACCAGAAACACTTATCCAAAGCTTCTGAACAATCTAAGGAACAAAGGCAGCACCAATTGTACTTGTGATGAATGTCTACGATTTGCATAAGGATTATCCTGTCGCTATCTGGTTAAATCTAGTGGCCTTTCTCTTCAAGAAGCCAAGTCCAATCTGTCCAATCCCCTTTGGAAGGCATCCAGGCCAGATGCCATCACCACCTTCTGTGGCAGGGAGTTCCACAGACTAACAACGGGCTGGGTGAAAAAAATATTTTCTTTTGTCTGTTCTCACTCTCCCAGCCCTGTTCTTACTCTCCCAGCCCTCCTACTATAATCTTCAACAGATTACAAAGCAAGGAGTTTATATCTGAGTAAATGTTCTGCTTTATGATTTAGTTAGTTTTGTAATGTATCACAGAGTTATAATTTGGAATTCTATGCTATTTTACGGTCCTTTGTTGTTCTGAGCTCTAAAGGAGGTTGTGGGCTAAGAGCCAGGGTTTGATGAGGATCAACTTAAAATCTTCCAGAGCTGCCACCATGTCTTATGCCACACAACCTGCAAATGCCATGCTGAACTATTTAAATATGGCTTGTTTAATTAAAGTGAAGGTTCCGGATTATTAAACAACCCATCCCCAGAAGGGAAGGTGTCATGCTTGATATCAGATCCCCCTGGAAGATGCTGTAGCCTTCCTGTACTGCAAATGTCATTGGTGTAAACAAGAGGTATGATTAAAAAAAAAAGTGCATAATGAAGAATATTACCTGTTCTCGGGGGCGTTTGTGAGCGATGCCACTATGTTTTGCTCAATGAAGAAAAGCATGGAAAGGAGGAACCCGAGGCCCATGGCACTCATGACGGAGCCAATGGAGAGATCCCGGAGGGGTGCCAGCTCAAACAAACTCTCCGATTGATTGTAGTTAAATCTAGACACTGGAAAAGGACAAACACAACAGTTAGCACTCTGAAAGCGTCATTCAGATCACACACCTGGCGTGGACGGAAATCTGAACCGCAGATCGGAAGGAACAGAATTCCTTGCCGGTGGAACAACTGGCTGTCCCGAGTTCATTTCAGAAGAAGGTGCCGGTGAGAAAAATACGGTCCATCTTGCTAATTCGTCTCTGCAGGTCACACTCACTGAGATGTTCAGCTTTCATTCAGATGCTGACAGCATGTTTGTGCTAGAGCAACAAAGACCGACAAACTAACCCTGTTTACCTTCTGAGGACCAAACATAACACAAAGTAAACTACTTCCCAAGGTACAGAAGAAGAGAAAAGCCCCTGCTAGGAAAAACTGGTCACAAAAGTGACCAGTTCACACAATAGAACAGCTAAGGACACCCAACAAGGATCGTTGCTACTGATTGCATTTAAACTTCTTAATCCCTTCATCACAATACAATGACTAACATCTATTTTCCTGCACAGGACAAGTTTCCTCTTTCCCACTACTTTAAAACCCCCAGTATCACCCACTCTGTACCCCACAGCAGAGAGAGAACTCCTAGTTCACTGAGCTCCTTGCCCTCTGAAGATGCCAGCCACAGAGCCTGATGAAACATCAGGAAGAAAAACTTCCAGAACACAGCCTGAAAAACTCACAACAACTATCACATCCCAGCCATGAAAGCCTTTGAGAATGCAAAAACAGATGTCTTTTGCCCCTTTTGCAGCTCTGTTTCCAAATGTGGGCAATATCTGTTGTCTGGTTTGATTCTTAGTCAGTGTTACTTCTCTGGGCAATCATCTCATTGACCATTGACAAGTCACCACAACTCCCACAGTCCTTTATCATTGGCAATCTAGGCTTGGAATTCTGGGAGTTGTAATCCAACACATCTGTAGGGTCAAAGTTTGGACACCCCTGGGCTAGCCTATCATGTATTTGCAATCCTGCTCGTTAGGGGTACATCCTTGGCTAACGATTTTTCCAGTAGTGTAATCATTCCTTTTATTTTCAGTTCCTTTATTTATAAGCTGCTTTTCTCCCAATGAAGGGGTCCAAGGCAGTTCGTGATATTGAAAAGAACAGAATTAAAAACAAATCAAGTTAAATATTAGCTTAATGAAATGCAACTGAATCACAAGGGAGCCAACACTTAAATCTCTATTAGCTTTAAAAATAATTAAAAGGAAGGAAGCATTTAAAGCTATCTTAACTTTAAAAAACGGACTCGGTCATGATTGTTAAAAGCCTGCCTGAAAAGCCCGGTCTTCAGCCGTTGGTGGAAGGATATAACCACCTTCCATAATGTGGGAGCTGCCACAGAGAAGGCCCTGCCTCGAACCATAAGCGGAGGGCTATTTCTGATTCAGTGGTGGCCAAACTTCAGCCCTCCAGATGTTTTGGACCACAGCTCCCACAGTCCTTTGTCATTGGCAATACAGGCTTGGAATTCTGGGAGTTGTGGTCTAAAACATCTGGAGGACCAAAATTTGCCCACCACTGGATTAAATTAAATACTGAGAAGGCTCATATGCATAGAATCATAGATGCACTAGGCAATTCACCTTTAGATCACTACATCAGGGAATTCATCCTTAGCAGTGGTGCTTATGTTACACCCCCAACATTATTTTTTTAAAAACACCAACTTTTTAATCTCTCCTGTCGGGACCTATATCCTCAATGCCAAGGCCCTCACACTTGTCATATGCAGCTCTGTTTCCGTATTTGGTTCGGATCACAGATGGGTGAGTATGTCCTCTAGTTGATGACCAGTTACAAGACATATTTCCCCCATGCTCTTTGGACCTTAAAAGGACCATCTGCTGGAATATTTTTGTTTTGTTCCGTTCCATTCCCACCCCCACCCCCGGAGGGATGAAGTGGGATCACTGTAAACAACAGTGACTTTAGCCATATTCCGAAAGTCGCCAACAGCTTCAGGGCAAGTGCCGGAGTTAAATCTTTCATCCTTCCAACGCACGGACCAGTTCCAATCTGAACAGCTGAGGCATTTTGGAAGGTCTTCCTTTGAAGGCGATGGAATGGAGAGTGTATTTATTTTATTTTATTGCACTCCGCATGCTTTCTCTCTTGACAGGTGGCAAGGGAGCAGTTGTCACTAAGGAAGTCCCTACACAATAAAAACTGCCCCTTTCCAGTTTCGAATGGACAGAATGATGGTCATGGCGGGGGAGGGTGGGATAGGAGGTAATTCTTAATTCTGTTCATTTCCCATTCACGTCATCGTGAGGCTGTGCAATTCCTGTCTCCCTTCTCTCTTCCTGATGTGGAAAAGGTGACCTGTTTGGCCCTTGGATAATTTTTCAGATTTCCTTGCACATTTGATGATCCTAGCAGATGTTCGGGGCTATTAGCATGTTTTAATTAGGGGGAAAATACAAGCTGACAGTGGGAACGCACACACACGACACTCAGGTCACACTTATCAACACTGCCTTTGTAAGTTTGCAAACATCCTTTCCTGCCTCTAGTGATTCTGCAGCTCTTATTTTTCCTTGCCACACTAATCAAATCTACTCTTTAAAAAAAAGGTGGGGGGGAGGAAGAGAAGAAAGAAAGAATTGCGTTTTAATTTTGTCAAAATCAAATTACTGACAAACATAACCTAAAGGGACAAAACCAGCTCTGTTGGTACCAAATCATGATTATTTCATTGCATAAATTAACATTGATTAGGGTGTCCTTAGGTAGACAGAACCAGAGTAACAGCCACTTTCTAGGGCAGTGATGGCAAACCTTTGGCACGGCAGATGTCTTGGACCACAACTCCCTCAGTCCTTTGTCATTGGCAATACAGGCTTGGGATTCTAGGAGTTGTGGTCCAAAGCATATGCAGTACTAAAGGTTCGCCGCCACTTTTCTAGGGCAACCAAGTTCATGGGCGGAGTGCATTCCCTCTGCTAGTAAATTATGAAGATGTTCTCAACTTACTTTTTATTTCCTTGAAGAAATAGGAACCCACAATGGAGAAGGTTAGGACAGAAATGGGTAAGGCACAGTCGGACAGGATTTCGCGGACTCTGGCGTGCAAATAAGGGCTGAAATGAGATCAGAAATATTGCCAGGGGAAATGTACAGATACACATACTGTTCCAAAGGTTAACACAGCAGCAGAAGGCCTCATTTCATGGCAGTGGGACCCTGGTGGATGAAAAACGATGCTCATCTATTGCTACCAGTGGCAACCCTCCAGCGTGAGCTGACTTAACGGCAGCATCTGTGGGGTAACCATTTCTCAGCCTTGGGTGAGTGATTTTTTGGCAGGCCATGGTCCTTTGGGAGATCTCCTGAGGTTCCAGGGGCCCCAGTCAAACAAGGAACACCTTGGGCTGTGTTCAAACGAGGACAAAACATGAAGAGATGGATCTGTGCCCCACTCCCACCCCCATTCAAATGTGCCAGAGCTCTCAAGGGAGCCATAAGGCCCCAGCTGAGAATGTCTGCAGTAGGTTCCTGGTGTCCAGCTATGCATGGGATGGAAACAGGCTTAGCTTCTCAAACCTTGTGCAGGTGGCATTAACAGAGGACAGACAGGTGCGCAGATCATTATGTGAGCTAGTGTCAAAGTGTTACTACCTGTGCAACGTGGCTTGTTCATAATTGTGTTGAATACCACACTTTTTTCTTTATTATTATTATTATTATTATTATTATTATTATTATTATTATTATTATTATTATTATTATTATTATTATTATTATTATTATTATTATTACACAGCTAACTACGCTGGATTTTGTACTACAAATCACTAGTCGAACGCTTCCCATGCGTTTAGGACTATGTGATGTATTGGCGAATTATGCGAGCAGATCCCAGTAAGGTGGCTTTCTGCAACTGACTGATGGTGACTTTGTCAACTCCAATTTCTTCTAAAATAATTGCTTAGCTCTTTAAGGCACCGCCCTCAACGTGCCATCACTGGGACCACCTGTACCGGTTTATGCCAGAGTCTCTGAAGTACAATTTTCAGATCCTGATATCGGGTAATTTAAGTTGTTTCTCGGCGACTCTACTGTCACCTGGTATAGCAACATCAATGATCCACATTTTTTTCTTCTCCACAATCCCAATATCCAGGGTATTATGCTCCAACACCCTGACTGTCTGTAATAGGAAGTCCCAAAGTAATTTTGCATGCTCATTTTCAATTACATTTTCAGGCTTATGATGCCACCAGTTCTTTGCTACAGGCAGATGATAGTTCTGACACAAATTCCAGTGGACCATTTGAGCCACTACATTATGACGCCGTTTGTAATCAGTCTGAGCAATTTTCTTGCAACAGCTCCATATATGGTCGATAGTTTCATCCGCCTCTTTACAGAGTCTACATGTGGGGTGCTCAGCTGATATTTCTATCCTAGCCTTAAATGCATTTGTTCTGATAGCTTGTTCTTGAGCTGCAAAAATCAGGGCTTCTGTCTCTTTTTTCAGGGTTCCATTGGTGAGCCATAACCAGGTCTTTTCCTCATCTACTTTTCCTTTGATTTTTTTGAGGAACTTGCAAAGGAAAAGTAGATGAGGAAAAGACCTGGTTATGGTTCTATAATAATAATAATAATAATAATAATAATAATAATAATAATAATAATAATAATAATAATAATAATAATAATAATAATAATAATAATAATAATAATAATAATACATAACTACTACTACTACTACTACTACTACTACTACTACTACTACTACTACTACTACTACTACTTTGTAATTTGTATTAGTTGTTCAACCAGTCCCCATCAGGAGAACCGACTTGCCGGCCCTCCTTGTCTGAGTGGGTGGGCAGCCAAGCATGCACCAGCTGGTGAGTGGAGGAATCAAGCTCCATAGGGTGGAGGTGCCACCATGTATACAAACAGGCGCAAACGTCTGAACCAAGGTTAATGCATGTCTCTAACGTACACCTCCAATGATGGAAGATGAAGTTGACTGATTCAAGGCTGCTACCTAAATATCATAATGGGAAGTAGAATTTTGAGGAGTGGGGAAAGGTCTGTCTTGCTCTCCAACAGTCCGTTTTGGACTGGAGAACTGGAGTTGGGCCCTGGATTTCTTACACACATAATGCAGATGCTCTGCTAATACCCAACAGTTGGTCTCCTTCAATTCGACACTCAAGATTCCACTTGGATTCCCTGTCTGTCTTCTGTTCTTCCAAAAGAACCCCCACCCCCACCCCAAAAAAAAACAGCCCATGGGGAAGCGCAATGTGGAAACATACCTTTTTTTAAACTGGTACAGCGTGTGCCCGAGCCAAAGGGTCCCCAACATCAGCATGAGGCTGAGAACGGCCGTCTCGCGCCCGTACTGCATAGGGGCAGGAGGGGACTCTGTCTGGTTTTCCAACGCAGACCGATCCACAGATATATTCCAGATGTTGGTGGCATTGTCCACAGGTGTGCTATGTGGTCTTGAGACGTGGTAGTAATGTGTAAAAACTAGAAAGTAAAGAAGAAGGGGAAGCAGAAAACATCTTGGTATTGGCCAAGAAGAGGCACTTGTGGAGGCTCTGTGGATAGTAAGAGATGTATTCTCACCTACTTCAAGAACGCATAATGACTCGACCAACCTCTATAATAAAATCTTCCTGAATCATCTCTATGGCAGGAGTAAACAGCTGAACTCATCACATCCACCATGCATTCATTAATACAGTGGTACCTTGTACAGTAGGACCCCCGTATCCACTGATTCATTATCCACTGATTCCACGGATGGCAGAGGAAAATAAAAAATAATTCAGCAGCCACAAAGCAAGCAATTGTCATAAACAGCAGCTGTAAAGCAAGCTGTTGTCACAAGTAGCATATGTAAAGCAAGCTACTGTCACAAACAGCAGCCATAAAGCAAGCTACTATCTCAAAACAGCAGTCATAAAGCAAGCTACCGTCAGGAAACAGCAGTTTGGGGGGGTGGGGGTGGGCAGGCGTTCTCTCCTATCCATGGTAAGGCCTGGAACCAATCCACAGCATATTCCGGGGTCCTACTGTATAAAGGAATTAATTCATTCCAAATGAAATTCTGTTAAGCACATTTTCCTTTGTGCAAATTTCCCATAGGAATGCACTGAAAACGGATTAATCCCTTATCGCGACCATTTTTCTGTTGTACAGATTTGACCTACAGGCGATTCTGTGAAGCGATTTCCCCCTATCTCCGGAACGTTTTTCCTTTAAGCGGATGTTCTGTTAAACAACCCGCTTGTTATACGAGGGTCCCCTGTACTATCCTTCATCTTAAAGGGAAGACATCACCGTTTGGGATTTGACTGGAAGGCAGAAGTGCTGAATTGTGCCTGCTTAAAGACTGCTCTGATCTGCTGCCATGAGCACCGTCTCTATTGCCTGTTATAGCTTCCTTAAACTGGAGGCAGCATCTGGCAGCTAAAATTTCATTGCCTGATGAAAAGAACTTAATATTCTTGCAAGAGTCATTGTTGCAAAGAAAACAAAGATTTCCTCAGGTCAACCACTGGTCAAGCAGTACATTCAGAGAGAAAATGAAGCAGAGAATATGCCTTTATTCCTCTAAGCCTCAGTGCATCATCTAGCGCAGGGGTCCTCAAAGTTTTCAAACAGCGGGCCGGTCCACCACGCCCCAGACACCACTGGGGGCCAGACCACAGTTTAAAAAAAAGGCCGACATGGAAAAAAGGGGGGGAGGGAGGGGCAAGTGGGCTCCACTAGCCCCACTAGCCAGCATGCTGATCATCTGGGCAGTGGTTGGGGGGAGTGGGAGAAGTGACATAGCCCACTGTTTTGAACTGTCTCAGCAATAGAAGCAGCTGTGGAGGCTGGCTTGCTTGCAAAGCAGGGGGTAGGTGGGGGGGGTTGCAATTGGTCCCAGGGGCCGGATTCAGGACCTTGGGGGCCGCATCCGGCCCCGGGGCCTTAGGTTGAGGACCCCTGATCTAGCATAAGCTCTGAAGGCTTCTTATCCTGTTGAGTTAAAATACGGTATTAATATAAAAAGTTACTGATCAATATTGTAGTAACTTACTTTCCTGTTCCCTGGATGAGATCTTCTGAAATTCCCCTTTCTTTCTTTTTTTCACATTTATTTTTTTATATCCAAATTTTATAGTGTCTATTGGATGTTTTTATTTTAATTTTATTTAATTTCTATTATCTTTTTCCTTCTCACTTTACACTTTTTGTGCACTTACCCTTCTTGGTTGTTCTTTGGGATCAGTGAAACAAGTAAATTTCCCCGATGGGGGAATCAATAAAGATTTATCTTATCTTATCTTATCTTATCTTATCTTATCTTATCTTATCTTACCTTATCTTATCTTATCTTATCTTATCTTAATACAATCAACCAAGGCTTATAAACAGCCTGGAGAAACTCTTTTTCTCTGCCTAGAATCATAGAACTGTAAAGGTGGAAGAGTTATCAAGGGCCATCTAGTTCAACTTTTTTCTAATGCCTGCTGGTATATAAAGAATTTCAGGAAAAAAGGGGCAAGTTGGTGGCTCCAACCACACTGCTTTTCTGCTTTACAAACATATTCCCTAGATGCCTTTTCTGGCACCCTTTCCTTCCAATCATAGAGATGTACATTCACATCCTAGCTGTACCCACTCAGGAGTCAGTTCCATAGATGTCTCCATAAGTACATCTCCCTGATCTTGGCAGGATTCTCGGTCCCAGATTACTGCTTCATAGAGAGTCCCATAAACCAATCTCTCTTGGCCACAAATATCACACAACTTGACAAGGATCCCAGTGCCCTCACACAATGGCTGAAAACCAGCAGTAAGTCACAACTGAACTAGGTCATAGAATCATAAAGTTGGAAGAGACCCTAAGGGCCATCCAGTCCAACCCCCTGCCATCCAGGAACCCCCATCATAGTATTTCCAACAGATGGCCTCCCAGCCTCTGCTTAAAAACCTCCAAACCACCCTCCTTTGGGGCAGCATCTTTCACTGCCGAACAGCTCTAACTGTCATGAAGTTCTTCCTAATGTTCAAATGGAATCTCTTTTCCTGTAGTTTGAAACCACTGCCCTGAGTCCTAGTCTCTGAAGCCATGGAAAACAAACCTGTTCCCTCTTCAATATGACATCCTTTCAAATATTTAAACATAGCTATCCTATCCCCCCTCAGCCTTCTTTTTGAAAGGCTAAACATTCCCAGTTCCCTAAGCTGTTCCTCGTAAGACATTTCTTCCAGACCTTCAAACATACTGGTCGCCCTCTTCTGTACTCAACTCAAGGTTGTCAACATCCTTTTTAAATTGAGGCACACAGAACTGGACACAGTACACCAGGTGGGGTCTGACCAGAGCAGAACAGAGTGGTTGAATCAGTTGGGTCTGATGAGTCAATGTCTCCATAAATTCTACTGATTTTAATAGGCCTACTCTAATTTCAACATAAGCCATCATCTGAACTTCTATGGGCATCCTATCCTTGTTCCCATTAGCTGAGGGAGACTTTACCCTCCATATGTGTGTGTGTGTGTGTGTGTGTGTGTGTGTGTGTGTTTGGGCAGCAAAAAGTGCACGCATGCATCATCAATTCTGATGCATAATGACCCTCCCCGGGTCTTCTAGGTAGACAGGCCTCACTTACATTTCTTCTGTTGTGGCTTTGCAACCATGCAGTGGCAAGGTATGTAATCCCATTAGCTGGACATAATCTGGGTTATTTTATCTGGCTCCTTTCTTTGAAGATACTATGGGGACGCCAACTCCCAGCCCCTGGCTCTACAGCCATGTACTCCTACCCAATGTGGTATTTTTGCTGCCATTTTTTTTTTACAAAACTCTACAAGGAAAGCAAGGCCGAGAGAGTGTCAGAACTGATGCTATCCCAAAAGTTTCATGGGTGAACCAAGGTCTGAACGTAGGAGAACATCACTCTGAATCAAAATCCAAAGACACCATCTCATGCCTCAGCCTATTCTATGGCACCACCTGCATATATACCCTGCTTTGTATGGAAGTATTTGGCAGCTAGCTATCGCAACCTGGCACTTAACGAAGGCTTAATATTTAATATTCCGCTGCCGACCTGATACAGCCCAGCTCAGCAGCTGAATGAGTCCTCTGCCAGGAAAAAGTGCTTGCAGGAGTGACCTCTATCCACAACAGAGGCAGCTGTGACATCCTTACTAATGCAGAATGATTTGAGCTGGGGGAGTAATCTAAGGTCCCTCCCCGCTCCCTCTGATCCTATTTGGCCTTTTCTTGTTTGCTTCAGCTGCTGCCGGGCCGCTTCCTGCAAAGTGCAGAAGTCAAGATCAAACAGGAGTGCAGCTTAGGTGGCTGAATCACAGCTCTGAAAAACAAAATCCTCATTAGGACTGCCGCCGAAAAAGAATGTGCGGACTCTACTCCCCTGTTCTCCACCCTGTCTTTCCTGGGGACATGATTAAACTAATAATAATAATAATAATAATAATAATAATAATAATAATAATAATAATAATAATAATAATAATAATAACCCTCCTCTCCCATCATTCCTGCCCTGCCAAAAGAGGGGGAGGGGTATTTAGTAATAAAGAGGAATATTAATCTGATTTTTCCTTTAGAAGGAAACGGGACCTCTGTAGGGCTGGATATGGCCCCTCCCCCCACAAAAAGAGTAATAATTTCCCAGATGAGGAGTAGTGGTTAAGGAAGGTTATAGATTCTAATCCCTCTGCATACAAATGAATGAAATATTACTGGCATCCCTGTTCTCCTGGATTAACCAAACAGGATGTATTCCAGAGGACTGGGGCCTTGCCATCATTGTCCCAATCTTTAAAAGGGGAAACAGAGGAGATCCAGCCAACTATCGACCAATTAGTTTACTTAGCTCAGTCAGCAAGCTGTATGCTAGTCACCTTTTGAATAAACTAACTGACTGGTTACAAGCAGAGAACCTCTTGGCAGAGGAGCAGGCCGGCTTTAGGTCTGGACGGTCCACACTAGATCAGGGACTTATTTTTCACCATCTTGCTCAGAAATACTCGTCCCCTAAGGGAGGTGCCTTGTATGCGGCTTTTATTGACTTTAAGTCAGCTTTTGACCTTATTCCAAGATGCAAACTCTGGGCAAAGTTTGAGGAAACCAACATAGACAGGAGGCTCCTTCTTCTAATTCAACGCCGTTACCAAAACACCAGGTTGCAAGTTCTCTGCAACTCAACAGGAGCTTTATCTAATTTAATCCCAGTGTTCAATGGTGTAAAACAGGGTTGTATTCTAGCCCCAACTTTGTTCAATTTTTATATCAATGGCATAGTGGATAAATTATCAAAATCTGACTTCCATCCCCCTAAGCTGTTCTCACGCCCTATCTCCATGCTACTTTATGCCGATGATGCAGTATTACTATCTTTAACTTGTATTGGCCTTAGAAGATTTTTGAAAGCCTTTTCCTCATACTGTAATCAGGAACAACTTGTTATTAATTATGCCAAGACCAAAGTACTTGTTACCAGCAGAAGGAGGGCTAAACACAAATGGGTAATAAATAATCACTCTATAGAACAGGTGGCGTGCTATAAATATCTGGGCATAGTATTCAGCTCCACAGGCTCCTGGACATCCCATATAAAATACTCACTATCAAATGCTCAGAAAAGTACCACAGCTTTAAACAGATTCTTTTTTTCTAATGGTGGACGACATGTTCCCTCAGCAGTACAAGTCTTCAAGGGCAAGGTGATTTCACAGTTGCTGTATGGCTCCCCAATATTTGCATATGCAAATATACATTCCTTTGAATCTGTCCAGACCAAATTTTTGAGATCAATCCTCGGTGTGCCTCCTTGCACCCCTAACACAGCCCTACGCCTGGAGACTGGATTAGTTTCCATTAGAGCACGGGTAAAAGCCCACATGATTAATTACTGGTTCAAACTTATGCTTCTTCCTGTCGGTCTGGCTCCCCTGACCCTCCTAGACACCTTCCAGTCAGATTGGAAATCTTTTGTAGTCAAAGAAACGCAACGGATAGGTCTCTCTATTAACACCCTTATAGCGATGGGCTACACCAATGCCAAAGCGACCGTCAAGCGTAGGATATGGGATATAGATTTCCAGGAACACCTGAGCCAAACGGGCACCAATAGCATAGTTACATACAATGCATTCAAAATGTCTTTTTACCTCTCCAGCTCCATGTCTACAAAAATAATCCGGGCCTTTTCCCTAGCCAGATTGAATGTGCTCCCTTCCAAACTTTTGGATGGGAAATTTCAAAATATCCCTTACCCTGAGAGGCTATGTCCTTGCAATAATAGCCAAATTGAGTCTGTGACCCATGTTCTTTTATGCTGCTCCTTTTATCAAGAACTACGCAAGGAGCTTATACATCCTATAATTTGCAAACATCCTGGGAGACCTACCAACTACTACGCTAAGCTACTCCTTTCAGACAGGTCCCCTCAGATCACAAATTGTGTTGCCAGATTCTGTTACGCTGCTATGATCAAACGTAGACGTATAACTGATAGAGATTCGAGCTCTCCTAATTATATTTAGCGTTTTACCCATAAATTGTCGTTTTTACAAGCTCTGTATTTTCTAGTAATATATTTTATACTGTTTTATCATAATATTTTATACTGATTTATTGTATTATTTTATACTGTTTTATCACATTATATTTTAATTGTACTACAATTTGGTTAATAACCGTAAATAAACATTCATTCATTCATTCAAATGAATGAAATACTGTATGTGTAATGAAATATGTGTAATGTTTTTCTTTCAAGAGGAAAACACCCCTTTCTAGATCTTGCTGTTCAGAACTGTGATCCAAACTGTTTATTAATAATAATAATTTATTGTCATTGTGTGTATATGCACAGTATACACATACAACGAAATTCAGACACCCAGAGACCAGATTCAACACACACACACACAAATCTCCAAACACTCTCACACACATTAAAAAAAACATTCAACACACACACATAAAAAATCCCCGAACACTCCCCCACCCACCAACCGCCCCCCCTAAAAACACAAGCATCTACACAACAGGCTAGGTAATCCTGTCCAAGTGCTCACTGCTGGTGGTCCTTGAGTTCATTATTAAGTGCAATTATAGCTCTGGGATAAAAACTGTTCGGAAGACGTGTGGTCCGAGTTTTAATTGTTCTGTATCTTCTGCCAGAAGGCAACAGTTTGAAGAAATTGTGAGCAGGATGAGTAGAGTCCCTCAGAATGTTGTGTGACTTCCTTAAACAGCGAGGTGTGAAGATGTCATCCAGGGTTGGTAGCTGGAGCCCGGTAACATTCTGGACAATTCTAATTATTCTCTGTAGAGCTTTTTTGTCTGCTACAGAGCTGCTCCCATACCATGATAGCATGCAATAAGTTAGGACACTCTCAATGGTTATGTGATAGTAAGACAGAAGTAGATGCTTTATTTCCTTTATTGAATGCATCTCCTCTCCAGCCGACAAATGTGCAAGGCTGCTTGCAAAATAAAAACCATGAGATGAACCAAGTTTAATCTGTACCAGCCTCAAGATACACATATGGGAATAAAACAAGAGACACGCCTAAAACCACAGAGTTGCATTGAGCGTGAAAATCTTGGTGGAACAGTGTGGTCCTTAGCTGCTGGCTAAAAGCTAGGAATGAGGAAGATAACTTGAGGATGATGGAACAACAACATTGGAAGGGACCCTGGGAATCATCTCCTGCAACTGCTTGCCATTGTAGGAAATCCAGAGATCACATGGCCATCTAAACCCGCTCAACAGTTGCTTAGAAGCCCCCCTCAACAAAGGAATGTCCACCATCTTCCCAAGTAATCCACTCCACTGTTGCTCAGGTCATCAAGATGTTCTTCTTCCCAATGTTGAGTTCAAACCTCCTTGCTTATAATTTGAAACCAGTGGCTTGGGTCCTACTCTCGAGAGCAGCAGAAAACAAGCTTGCACTATCTTGCATGTCACAGTTCTTCCGGGAGCTGAAGACAGTGGACATACCATGGAGCCCCGTTGGCGCAGTGGTCAAATGCTTGTACTGTAGGTAAAACTGTGCTCACAACCTGGGGTTCAATCTCAGTTAGCTGGATCATGGTTGACTCAGCCTTCCATCCTTCCGAGGTCGGTAAAATGAGTACCCAGCTTGCTGGGGGTGGGGTGGGGCAATGTGTAGCCTGCATTCTGTAATTAAAACTGTAAACTACCCAGAGACTGATTGAACCAAAGTGGTATGGGGTGGTATATAACACTTTTTTCTAGACCCTCCCATTTCCAGGCTGAACGTAACCACCACCACCAACCAACCATTCTTCACAGGTCTTGGATTCCAACTCTGATATCATCTTGCCTTCCTTCCTTTGGGCTGCTACATCTGACGCCTACAACCGGACACAGCACTCCAGGTGCGGACTGACTAAAGCAGCATAGAATGGCATTAACTTTCCCTTGGTCTGGAGGCTATGCTTCTATTTACACAAGGTTGCAAAAACAAAATCTCCTCTTGGTGCAGCCCTTGGAAACGTGGGATGCCTCCCTACATGGAAAGGAATCGTGAGCGAAAGATGTAATTGTCAGTAGGGTCGATCATGCAGACCTGTCCCAGAAACTGGCAACTCCTATTCTTACTTGCACCCACCCACAGTGTGGCGTAGTGGATAGAGAAGGACAGACTAACTTTCACGGGTCCCGAGTTAAAATCCCCACTGTGACATGGAAACTTAGGAAGTGAAAGAAACTGGTAAAAGCCACTCTAGAATAGAATAGAAAGAATAGAAATAGAACAATACTTTACAATTGTCATTGAACAAATACAACAACATTAAAAAGTGCCATCCAGTCTGCGCATCACTCACCCCAAATATAAATTCCAAGACAGAAAACTACCATTTAAGAAACAAGTATCCATGCACATACTCATACATTCTTTCGCCCAACATCACTTGTACCCATTATAAAAAAAAACTGTCATAAAACCAGACATACACCCACAAAACCCTACTCCCTCTCACCTGAGAGCATTCATACCCAAATACATAAAAACTACAATTAAGAGAACAACAACCACACACATACAAAACCCTACTCTCTCTCACCCAATGACTGCACAATCCCACTAAATACAGGTATCTCGTAATGAAAGCTCTATTAGGGACAACGGACGCTGGTTCTGACTTGACAGGGCACAATATAACTATGCTAATGTTAAGTGGAATCCTGATGGACTGGCCCAAACGACCTTCCTGCCACTCCTGAGGATCGGTCTTGACTTGAGTCTGCCAGCACCAGAGAAAAAGGTCATATCAGAAGTAACTCTGTCCAATCTTTCTTTCAACCACGCAACCTGTGGCTAAGCCTTTTGGAGCTGGGTGTCCAAGCTCAACGAGATTTTTAGTCAGAAGGCATTCAGATTTTAGATTATCAGTTTGAAGCACTTTTTCAGGCTACCCCCCCCCCGCCAAGCCTTCTGCTTTGCAAAGGATTCAGGGACATCCAAACGTACCTTGCTTTTTTCAAAATTAACTGAAAGACAAGCACTGAGCTGCTGGACTTACCTTTGGTTATACCTTTAAGGGCATCAAGAACAAACGTAATGGAGATAAAAAGTGCAATTATTTCTTCCGTTGACCTATGAAAACACAGAAAAAAAGAAGAGGTGTGTCGGTACCAAAGAGAACCAATTAGCTATGAAAACCGGAACGTGCAAAAATGTTATGAACAATTGAACAGATAACAACATTGCATCCCCTTCTAACACCTTATTTGAGGCAGAGCTGCCTATCAGTAAATCTTCAAACTTGACTTGCTTGTAGTCTAGTCCAGGTATTTAAAAAAAAAACACGTAATCATCTAATAAATCTGAGTTCTTCCTTCTTGTTTCTGAACTTAGTTAAGCCCCCTGAAAAATACAGAGAATTGAGTATCATATCTTATTCACCCCTTAGCTGATTCTGGGCGCCCCATACCAGCTATGTGCTAAGGCACTTGGTCCTTTGGATGAATAGGTGTTCCATGCTTCCCTGCCATGCCTCCTCCAACAAGTGCCCACTCAGAGGCAGCACCCCAGCTTTCCTGTCTTGCCTCCTCTATGTGCTGCCACTCAGTGGACCTCTGCCTGAGATGTCAGGGCTTGGAAGCACCAAAAAAAAAAAAAAAAACCCTGTTTGTCCAAAGGACGAACTGGTGGTTCGTGCCCGTCTCCAGTTCTGAACTGTGAACAATAGACATGGACATTTCATTTTGAAAAGGGACTGCTTCCAAAACAAAACATGCCAGCACAGCTGGCCCTTGCAGCACAGGGCCTTTTTACACGACCCCTAAGATCCGCTGGCCACTTAAATTCGGACCAGAGATCTTAGGGGTTCCTCGCTCTTCCTCTGTCCCCACCCCCCTCTGCACTTCCTGGTTGCTGGCTGCGTGAGGGAGGGAGAAAAAAGAAAGAAAAGAATGCCGGTTTACCTCCATTTTGTTCCCGGCAGCATTCAGATCTCTTAAAGGGGCGGGGCGCAAAAAAAGAACAAACAGAAGCCAGGAGAGCCCCGCACTCACTATCCTTACACCGGATCAAATATTTGTCACATCCAAAAAGCAGGTACCTGAAAGCTGCGTTGGGACACGCTAAAGTGGGCGGGGTCACACTTAATTTCCTGTTAACTCCGGAGCTGGTGGGTAAACATTTTTAATCTCCGGAGCTGGGAGCCATTTGCCCCGGAGTTTAGGGGTCGTGTATAAACGCCCACAGTCCCACCTTCCAGCTATATGCTAAGGCTCTGCTGAGCTATCACACCTAACCATGGTTTGTCTGGTTCACTTGAGATTGCCATTTTGTTTTGGAAGGGAACTGGTTCTGAAACGAAACATGCCAGCACAGCTGGTGTTTGGAACGCAGTCCCATCCTCCGTAACAAAATCGACCACTGTCTTACCTTGCTTTACCTCGTGCATAAGGAAACTCCAACCAGGAAGCAGCCTCCAATGCGTCATCTTTCCCTCTCCCTGACACTAGCCAATCCGACAGGAAGGCGGGATAAGAACATAAGAAGAGCCCTGCTGGATCAGGCCAAAGGCCCATCTAGTCCAGCTTCCTGTATCTCACAGTGGCCCCACCAGATGCGTTTGGGAGCGCATGAGACTAGATATCTGTCTCCTGATACCACTCCCCTGCATCTGGCCCTTGAAGTACCCTGGTTTCTCCATCATGGTTTGTAACCTGTGATGGACTTTTCCTCCAGGAATCTGTCCAATCCCATTTTGAAGGCATCCAGGCCAGATGCCATCACCACATCCTGTGGCAGGGAGTTCCACAGACTAACAATGCACTGGGTGAAAAATATTTTCTTTTGTCACTTCTTACTCTCCCAGCCTTCAATTTGAGTGTATGTCCCCTAGTTCTGGTATTTTGGGAGAGAGAGAAGAGCTTCCCTCTATCCACTTTACTCATACCCTGCATTATTTTGTATGTCTCAATCATATCCCCCCTCAAGCGCCTTTTTCCAGACTAAAGAGGCCCAAATGTTTTAGCGTTTCCTCATAAGGGAGGTGCCCCAGCCCAGTAATCTTTTTAGTTGCTCTCTTTTGCACCTTTTCCAGTTCCACTATGTCTTTCTTGAGATGCGGTGACCAGAATTGTACACAATACTCCAGGTGCAGCCTTACTATTGTTTTGTATAATGGCATTATAATGTTGGCTGTTTTATTTTCAATCCCCTTTTTGATAGTCCCTAGGATGGAAATGATGATGCATGTCCTTACACAGTTCCTGATTGGCCAGCGCCAAAACAAGTTTAATAAATGTCTAAAATAATTACAGTGGTACAGTAACCCCCCGCCCATCATGGGGGTTCAGGACCCACCCCACTCGCGATGCATGAAAATCCGCAATATGCGGAAGCGGGTGGGGTGGGGCCTGGGGGCAGGGGAGGAGATTGCGCGCCTGTCCAAGAAGTCTTGGGGTGGCGCGCGCCAGCGGTGGCAGGGGGATCTGACCTCCTGTGCCGCCCACGACTTCTTGTCTGGGGCCGTCTCCATTGAAATGCATTGCCAATGCATTTCAATGGAGAAAATTTTCCCCATTGGAAAACATTGGCTCAATGCTTTCCAATGGGGAAAATTTCTCCATTGAAATCCATTGACTCAATGCATTTCAATGGAGATTGCCGCCCCTGCAAGGCCCCGAGGCTTCTTAGAGGAGCGCGGAGGGGCTGCGCGGAGCAATCTGATTGCCCCCCCCGCTGCCTCCCACGCGGCTCCGAGGTTTCTCGGAGGAGCGCAGAGGGGTGGCATGGAGCGACCTGATGCCTCCCCCGCGCAGCTCCGAGGCTTTGCGGAGGAGCGCAGAGGGGCAGCATGGAGCGACCCAATGCCCCCCCGCCCCCCGCGCAGCTCCAAGGCTTTTGTGGAGGGGTGGCGCGGAGCGACCCGATGCCCCCCCGCCGGACCCTGAGGTGCAGGTACTGCGATCCCACGATGTAGTGGGACTGCGGTACCTGAACCGTGAAATGGCGGGGGGTGACTGTACCTTTTATAAAGGAATTATTTCATTCCAAATGAAATTCTTTTATGCAAATTTTCCTTTGTACAAATTTCCCATAGGAAGGCAATCCCTAATTGCGACCATTTTTATGTTGTACAGATTCGCCCCATAGGTGATTCTGTTAAGCAAATTTCCCCTATCTCCAGAAATTGTTGTGTTGTACAGATTTTATGTTATACAAACCGTTTGTTATACGAGGGTCCACTGTAAAGGGAACAGAGGAAGCCCCCCCCAAAGCGCTACAGGTTAACTAGCCCAAATATGCGTACAAGAAGGTCATTAAACCACAGGGGCCAGCATACCCTGTTCGTGCCATTGGGACATAAAAGTGAGCTGGCATAAATATGCAGCAAAAAGGAAATGAGCCGTAGAATCGCAGGGTTGCCTGCCCAGTCCTAGAATGATAACCTGGGCAATGTGCCAGCCCGAGGGCTTCAGGGACAGCATTTCTACCTCAGAGGGGGCACAAGCAATCAAGAACAAGTGGTGTGTGTGCTCATGAAATACGATTTTGTGGGTTTGAGACAAGAATGAAAGGAAAAATCTGAAATTAAAAGAAAACAACTGTAAGCACACCCAATTCTTGTCTCCAGGATAACTTGAAACCTCAGTCTTGGTTTTACATAAAATGTAAAGGTTCCCCCCACACATGCGTGCTAGTCGTGTCCGACTCTAGGGGGGGTCTTCTCTGTTGTCAAGCCGAATAGCCAGTGTTGTGCAAATTGTGGCCATGTGGCCGGCATGGCTGCAAGGAAACACTGTTTTACTTTCCCGCTTTTTATGGTGGTACCTGTTTATCTACTTGCATTTGCATGCTTTGGAACTGCTAGGTTGGCAGGAGCTGGGATTAACCACGGGAGCTCACTCTGCTGCGTGGCACCCAGGATTCGAACAGCTGAGCTGCCAACTTTGTAGCTGACAGTTTTCAGTGCTCTAGCCTGCTGAGCCACATAGGAATGGGTAAATCTGTGCACTGCATTGCCACTGAGTTTTTCATTTTTTTCCAGTGTTCAGTTCTTTTGGCACATGTTCATGCCATTTTCTTTATGTATGTCTGGATGAAAATGCATTCTGAATGCATTCCTTTTTTTTTGGTAAACATTTCCTACTGTACACATTTTGTGTCTATATGTTGCTTAGTCAAATATGTTGTAAACTTTGTAAACTGCCCAGAGAGTCCTTGAGCTGCAGTGACACAGATGTGTCACTACTACTCTTTATGAATTAGTGCAAAAGCAAAAAAACAGATTTTCACAGTTGGACCAGGTGGTAGGTTCATTCCCTACCACAACTGTGCCTAATAGCCACCCATGGAACCACGAGCGAAGCTGCTGCTTGTACAGAACGGGCACCAAGGGGTGCTCCTATCGCCGTGACGTTAATGCCCTTCCTGCTGAAATATGAGAGAGATAAGTCAGAAGTGTTACCTTTTGAAGAGCTTCATTACAAGACTGAAGTTAAAAAGGGCATACAGCACGAGGAAGAAACTGTTCCAGAGTCCGACCCAGGCGTAGAAAGCACTGAACTGCAAGTTGTAATCGTCACAGATTCCCTTGATGACTGAAAACAAGACACGAGGGTGAGTCATTTCTCTGCATGTTGGTCTTTAGAGAGTCAAGAATGACCACCAGGCACTCGTGGAGGTGGGCGGGGATAGCTCTCAGCTGCCTCATCCAAAGTTTGCTGAAGTCCTTCAAAATACTTAGGAGCACCGATTCTACTAGGATGACAGACACAACACAGGAACATGGAAGGCTAGCTGGCGAGGAGAACTTTAGTAAATTGTGGGGAGGAGAGGGGATGGAATGCAGCATTCCTAGAAAAAAGTAGTGGTGGTTGGCACACTGGAGACTAGGACTTTGCTGCCACCAGCTGCTGTAGGCTCCTGGAGTAGGAACTGGCAAACCTCTCTAGTATTCCTGCCAAGAAAACTCCATGGACATGGGGTCATGAAGGGCTGGTCACAACTGTAACGACAAAACACACACACACACACACACACACACACACACACACACACACACACACACACACACACACACACACACACACACACACAGCCTGGTCTCCCACGATGGGCGCCATGCCATCCCTGCCCTGCCTCGTCCTGTCCATCAGAGGAAGAATTGGACGCACCAAACAACTGTTTGTCTGAAGGACTAATGTGTGAACTGATAAATCGGCAATCTGCTCCCACTTCTAGGTATGCCTCCCACCTTACACTGAGCGTTCAGAGAACTTGGCTGGAGTGGACCTCAGACACTCAGCCACCTTCACAGCAGTGGTTCTCAACTTTTGTCCACCCAAGTGTTTCCTGGACTGCCGTTCTCAGAAGCCTTTACCACCAGCTGTGCTGACTTGGGGTGTTGGGAGTTGTAGTCCAAACAGAAGGTCGGGAGCCTCTGCCTTCTAGCTAGGCAGCCATTTGCAATCCAATTTCCCTCACACAAAAGCCCTTCACTGACTCATGCATACGTATATAGTAGGAGCATGTCTCCCAGAATTCCACAAGGAGCCTAGCCAGGGTCCTAGGTAATCCTGGGGGAAATCTAAATACGTCCATCACTAACACATAAAGCACACAAGGAAGGCTGTGGTGCTGGACTCACCATTGATGTACAGCGCTAACGGAGCTGTCGTTAAGAGTACCACGAGTGGCTGGCCTGAGAAAAGGGCATAAAGAAGCCCACCGATGCACTGGCCCACTATGGTCTTCTGCACATCTGAAAATAAAATGAGAAAGAAAAGAGGTGCCTTCAATATTTATTTGTTATGTATTTGTTTTCTTTATTGCATTATCAGAATCAGAATCAGAATCAGAATCCTTTTATTGGCCAAGTGTGGTTGGACACACCCGGAATTTGTTTTGGTAAAAAATGCTCTCCATATATAAGAAGGAAATATAAGAATAATATATTCAACAATAAAAGCACAGTACAACAACACAATATAACCTATTATTTAAAAAAGAAGAAAAGAAGAAAAAATAATTATTCCACAGTTGGATAGCACTTGGAAAGAAGCTATCTTTATATCTAGTTGTCCTAGTATGCAATGCCCTAAAACGTTGTCCTGAGGGTAACAGTTGAAACAGATTATGTCCAGGATGTGTGGAATCTGTATAGATCTTCAACATCCTCTTTTTAGCTCATGGGGTACACAATTCCACAATAGATGGCAAATTATTGGTTTGATTTTTATTTCCTGTGTTGGTTTCAATTGTATATATGTAGTTTTCTATGTAAACCACACAGAGTTCACACTGGGAAAATTGGTTGTGGTACATAAATAAATAAATAAATAAATAAATAAATATCCAGGTGCTGCTGTCATCTCTGAAGACCCTCAGCAATATGGCCTGTTGCTTCTTTTTCTATTTTGTTCTATGCCATGATTGTTCTATTTCCTCTTTTCTGTAATCTTTGTGATGGCTTGTAGCCAAGGCAATAAACTTTATATTAATTGAAGTGCTGCCGAGTGAAGCATGCATCAGTATGCGACCGTGGGTTGTGCCAAGGGTGTAATCCACCTGTCAAAACTAGAGATGAGCACAAATCGGCTCGTCCCATTTTGTAAAGGTAGCGGCGTTCCCACCCTCTTGGCTGAACTTACACTCAGACAAAAGAAGCAAAGAAGTCTGTGCTCTTGCCTATGACTGGGTGATCAGCCAAGGAGGTGGGAAATGGAAGCAAGCAAGATGGGCCTGGAGAGTGGCTGATCAGATGAAGGGGCAGGGATTGGGAGCAGCAGCACCTGTGTTGCCGCCCTGATGAACTGACGTGAAGTGAGACGAACCATTTCATGCCCATCTCTGTTTGCAATCCATGCTCTCTATCTGGATTCTAAGCAAGGGAGTCTGTGAAAGCACATAATGCTATCTATGATTTAAGACTCTAAGATCCAAACTTTTTAGTGTGTGAAAAGAACATACACCACTTCCCAAGGTTGCTGGTTCCACTGCCGTGCCGCTCTCACAGGTAAGAAGTTTTTCCTGACTTGTGCCTTAATCCGGCTTCTTGTAACCTGAGCCCATTATTACATGTCCTGTGTTCTGAGATAATCGAGATCAGATCCTGCCCCTCCTCTGTAGGCCAGGCTTTCAAGTCTTTGAAAAATGTTATTATATCTTTCCTCAGTCTTCTTGTTTCAAGGCTGAACATGGCCAGTTCTTTCAGACTTTCCTCATAGGTCTTGGTTGCCAGTCCCCTGGTCTCCCTTGTCCCCCTTGATCATCCAACTTCTTTCACTTTCTAAATTAAACCATTAAATTACTCTGCTAAAAATAAATGACACTTTAATGGCCCCATAAAGGATTCAAGTAATGAAAGCAAGTAATGGCTACTTCACATCAAGTAATGGTTACTTTAAAAATTACACCCCTGGCATTTAACAATCAAAGCAGTGGTTCCCAACCTTGGGTCACCCAGGTGTTCTTGGGACTACAATTCCCAGAAATCCTGGCCAGCACAGCTAGTGGTGAAGGCTCCTGGGCATTTTAGTCCAAGAATATCTTGGGACTTAGGGTTGGGAACGATTGAATTGAAGTAATAGTTTCTACAAACACTGTTGGAAGCTTTCAGCAACTAAGGGGAACAAACTTCTTCTTAGCCAATTATGTCCAACCTTTGCTCCTGAGGTGTGCATGATAAAACAGAGCGGAGATGGTTTTGTTATACCAAATGTTGAGTAAAATAATTTCGATGCAGGTGAGGGAGGAAAGTAACCATGAGAAAAATGACTACTTTAAGGAGCACAATCTGTAGAAGAGCAATCCCTTTTCTCTCTCTTTTGTCCCTCACGCATAGTAGATGCGGCACAGAAGCTATTAGTAAGTAAATGAGTTTTCCACAGCGGGGAGAATGAGGAGAGACTTACCAATGACGCCATCAGTGTTTTCGTCATTTAGGGAGCCAAAAGCGATGGAGGGCAGGAGGCAAGCGAAGTAGAGGAAGATCATGGTGGTGATGTATTTGCCTATGGCTTTATTGTTGCCGATGATGCCTAAAACAAAGCCCAGGAAAGCAGCATGAAAAAGTGGTATGGATGAAAGCGTGTGAGTCTCCCTGGATAGATTTTTTAATTTTTTTAAAAAAATAATCATTATTCAACAGTTTTGCAACAAAAACAGAATAAAATCTGACTTTAATAATAGTTTTGAAAGAACTGAGATATAGAGTTTCAGTGTATTATACATTGCTAACTTTAAGGTACTAATACAATTTGATTATCAAATATAAAAAGTTTTTATACCTCTTTTTTTGCTATAAATCCAAGTATAAAATTTATTCCAAACCAAGGCGAATTTGCTTTCTTCTTTGTTTCTTAATCTATGTGTTAAGATGTCAAACTCTGCACATTTGAGAATTTTATTAATCACTATTTCACCTCCTGGGCTACAAGGTGCTTTCCAACATTGAGCCCAGGCTAATGTTGCAGCAGTGAGGATATGAATTATAAGATAGCTATCATCAGTATTTCTAATTGGTGGTAAAATCCCTAAAAGACACAACTCTGGAGACAGGGGGATTTTCCGTTTCACTATTTGTTCTGGATAGAATTTTAACAAGCACGCACGCACACGCACACGCACACACACACACACACACACACACACATCATCATCATCATCATCATCAGGAACCATGTTCTGCATTCCTTCTCAAAGCAGACAGACAGACAGACAGAAATAAATTTCGGGCAGCGTTGGGCCTTTTAGCAAAAAAGAAGAAGAAGAAGAAGAAGAAGAAGAAGAAGCAAAACAGACTACTCAAAATTAACACGGAACTCTCTATATAGTGAGGGTACACCCCCACCCCAACCCCAAATTCCACTGCAGCATCTTACATTCATCCTAAATTAAATTTTTTTAAAAAAATAGGGAAAAATCTGAACAAAATAACAATTTGGAATTTCTGAGTGTGTTTCGAGTATGGAAATAATCCCTTTTAAAATTAACACTCATCTCACAATCCGGAAACTGACTTTTCTGGACAACACTGAACCTGTGATGAGAGGAATTTTTTTCTTTGTTGCTGCAACTTTTGGGGTGGGATTTTTTTGGGGGATGGGGTGCACACAGCTATTCATTCCTATCTCCCCTAAGTTTTATCTACTACAGGTTCTGGGCCTGATCAAGTTATACTGTAGCTACGTAGCTGGAAAAAGAGAAAGTTCTTTGTTTTTGTTTAAATCTAGTTTAGCCTGGGCCACTCTAGATGTGTTTTAAGGACCAACCAGTTTTACTGAGCATAAATGTTCATCAGCAGCCATCCACAGAAGATAATGAGCAACAGATCATGTTCGACTTTAAGATGTCACTGTTTTGTTGCTACATATCCCCCCTGCAGCAGCAATAACAAGCCAATTATTAAAACTAAACACAACTTCCAGCCTTGTGTACTTCTGCCTATCTCGCCTTCCTCAGTCTGGTCTAAACCTGGCAGGAGAGAGAAATAAACCCTGCCCAGCTGAACCCGAGTCTGCCTCCTTTTTCCTAAATATCAACACGGAGCTGAAGATCAGAATGCAGGGTTTCCACTCCAGTGCCAGCGAAACAGCTAAATAAGGCACTCAGCACCCCCTTTTCCCGAAGATAACATTTCTGGTTCCATTCAAGGAAAGACTCCCAGGTGAGGAAGCTAAACAGAACACTTTGGAGGAGGGAATTCCGTTGGTTTCACAGCTGTTACTCCTTTTAGCTACTATGTCTTGCAGGCAGAAGACTCCAGAGAGAAAATAGACCCACACAAACATGAAATCTTCTAAATTTGGCAATATGCAATGGCACACCAACAGTTATTCAATACACAAGCCATGTTCATTATTTAGAAAACAGGGAAGGTGGGCACCGGAGAGGCCAAGTGAGTTGCAAGGCTCCCACTGTAAGATGCTGAAAAAGAACAACGCCTAAGGAGAGAGATGATGCCTCTGAAGCCGAGTTATCTGACAAAAATCAGAACATCCCTGCTGGATCAAACAAAAAGCTTATGTAACACGGCATCCCACTTCTCATTGCTGTTCACCAGATGCCTAGGAGAAGTACGCAAGCAGGACACCAATAATTCCCCCCGCTGTTAGAATCATAGAATTGTGAAGTTAGAAGGGGCATCTAAGGGCATCAAGTCCGACCCCCTGCTCCATGCAGGAATAAAAATCATAGGATATCTTCCAGGTGGTAGTCTAGATTTCTCTTGAACGTCAAGCCAGAGCTTTTTAAGGATGAATTAAGAGAGAATAAAGGTCTTTTCCACTTTTATACATCCTGAAACTCCGTCTCCCATTCCTATTTTGACAATTTTCATACAAGGCCTCATTCCAGCCCGGACCAAACATTGTCGTGAGAAGGATGACTATGGGGGCCCATTGTGTACCCAGGACAATGGGAAGGATGCGAGGACCTCCTTCCACTCCACCTGGATGCATGAGATCTAGAGCTAAAGGTTCTGCTCAAAATCCCATTGAATCCCAAGGACAAAACTGAGAAGCACCACCTGGAGCCTTTTCTGAGTCCAATTGTAGGATTATACAAAAATAATAATAATAATTACGACTATCTCCCTTGAGAGGGTTATAATTTTGGAACACAGTGGGACCCCCTTTTCTGCCGGATCAATATCCGTGGTTTCACTTGTCCGTGTTTGAGATTATGGGATCCAATATAGGGACTTTATGAGCGTTGCATGACTATTAAGCACCAGCAATCAGGAGAAGATCTATTTTTTTCCATACAGTGCAATGTTTGGAAAAATACTTTTTAAAATGGCAGCTCCAATTATGGCCATTGGTCATGTCAGTAGGGTGATGGCAGTTCAGGATCTTGTACTAAATTTCCTTTGCCGATCTCCCAGCGTGGCTCCTATGTGAAGAAATACTTATCATCTCACTTTTCTGCAAATCTGGAGATCAGTTTTAACTTATAGGAAAAGTGCAGGTGTCAAAATGCTTCTAAAAGTACTTTTTGCAAAACCAGTAAGTCCTTGAAGGCTTGTAAGTTTTACGTAACCAATCCAGTTGCTTCCTTTGAAAACGTTAAAAAAATAAACCTTTTCCAATACACTGATAACATGTTATGTATGAAAGAAAATCTACGCACCTTTGTGTTAGATAGAGGCAATTTATTGAATGCAGCCACCTTGGCCAAAAATCCTGGAAATCACACCGCAGCTCAGAATTTAATTTAATTTTCAACAGCACTGCTGCTGCAGCCATCCTGCAAGACCGCCCCATAAGCAGGACACAGCATCGCGGGGACACCCCCACATGTCAGCGTTCCCATCAACAATAGCTCACCTACCGTCAGTGAAGTCTAGCGCATACACTGGAAATCTCCGCGCAATGTCATCAAAAATCCCTTTGCCGACACTGAAGAACTCGTGGAGCTAAAGAAAGGAAGGAAATGTTATTTCAGTTTAAAAGAAATGCTCATCTGTTGTCGAAAAAGAGGGAGATCGTGCAGTAAGATGGACCAGCCAAGTGCTTTCTTTTAAAAAACTATTCAGAGGAGTTGTTAAACGGGGCAAGCAAGAGGTGTGGCAGAACAGGTTACAAGTCATGACGAGGATGTGTAAGAAAACAGGGTACTTCAAATGCCAGATGCAAGGGAGTGGTATCAAGAGACAGAGATCTAGTGTCGTGTGTTCCCAGGTGCATCTGGTGGGGCCACTGTGGGATACAGGAAGCTGGACTAGATGGGCCTTTGGCCTGATCCAGCAGGGCTCTTCTTAGGTTCTTATGTTCTTAACCCAAATGGCAACAGATGGTTTTTTCCAAGGCAGCCAGATCATCGTAATACCACCCAGAAATACACAAAAAAAGTTACGCTTCACTTGGCCCCGATTGTCCACCTATCCTTTACCACCAAAAGCCCGCTGAACAATTATATTCCTGCATGTGGCGTTGTCAAAGGTTGTCCTTAGGCATCCATCATGATTGCCATGGATGCCCTTGTTCTCCATGAACGTGTCCAATCTTTTCTTAAAGCTGTCAAGGCTGACCGCTATCACCACTTCTTCTGGCAAGGAGTTCCACAGACCAGTGATCCTCTGGGTGAAAAAGTACTTTCTCTAACTTGTTCGAGATCTAGCACCCAAAAGTTTCATGGAGTGCCCCCTAGTTCTAATGTTGTGCGAGAAGGAAAACAGTTCTTCCTTATCTACTTTGTCCACACCGTGTATGATTTTATAAACTTCGATTAGGTCACCTCTTAGGCGCCGTCGTTCAAGAGTGAAGAGGCCCAGCTGTTGCAGCCTCAGATGGTAAGGAAGGTGTTCCAGTCCCCTAATCATTCTGGTTGCCCTCCTCTGCACTTTTCCCATTTCCATAATATCCTTCTGGATGTATGGTGACCAGAACTGTACACAATACTCCAGATGGGGCCTCACCATAGATTTATAAAGAGGCAAAATAACCCTTGCTGCCTTGGGTAGCCTGGGATTGTACCCTTGGTCATGCAGGACAGCAGTTTAACCATTGTGCCATGAGCCATGAGCTACTGTATGAGCCAAACCCAAATCTTTCCATTTAGGCAGGTTGATATCTTCTTCTTTTTTTTAAATCAAACTTCTGGGTTAGAGTTCCTTGCCATCTTTTCTTCACTCCTTGGAAGGTTGTTGGAAGACTGGACTACCTCTCCCATCAGCACAGCCTGGTATTGGAGGGATGATGGGGGGTTGTAGTAGTTCAACAACAGCTGGTGGAGCAGTTTAGGGCAGCTGTCTACATTTTTAGATATTGAGCAGAGCTTGAAAAAGTTGTGTTTATTTTAAAAACCACGACTCCCCGGCGCTCTTTTCGAGTTGCAGCTTCGGGTGTCGGAACAAAAGGGCAGATGAAGGGCATCTGTCAACACCATGATTCTCAAAAGCCCCTCCCCCTTTCAACTCAGTAGGTGTGAGCTGAAGTTTGACTATGCTGGTATTTGCCTTCGGACTGTTCTTTGCTCTCTCTGCCCCCTGACCTGTTCCTCCTAGCCTGTCATGGCCTCATCATCGGCACCTTCTGTTTGCTTGTAGGACAACGAGGTAACAATGTTCGGGGATTCTAAGCTCCTCTGCCTTTGGGGCTTAAGTTTTTGCTCCATTGCATCTGTGCCCGATTTGTGCTGGTTGGGAAAAGGGTGGATTCTAAGATTTGAACAGAACACAGGAAGGACTTCCACAAGTTTAGAAAGGATACCTGCAGTTATTTTAAAAAAAGAGCCCTGTAGAGCTCAAAAGGTCAAAGGAAAAGTCCATTTATACTTTTGTCGAGAGTATTGCAGGATTTTTTTTCCTGGAAGCTTCGCGCTTTGATTCGCAGCAACGCAGCAGAAAAAATACACATACGCAACAGATATTCCCTCACCAGTCTTATTAACAAAAATATACAGCTGCATCAAAGAATAGTGCAACAGCACGATATCCAGACACGAGCAAGAGAAAAGAAGAGAGTCAACACTGTATATTTATTTATTTATTCAACTTTTATACCGCCCATCTAGCCCTAGGGCTATCATATTTCTATACATATTATGAGCCCATAATCGTTGACATTACATCATGTATACAGTGATGTAGGATCCCCCATATCCGCAGTCTGAAAATATTATACATAGGATGTATTCTAGTACAGTAGGACCCCCGTATCCACTGATTCAGTTATCCATGGTTGGCAGAGGAAAAACAAATAAATAATTCAGCCTCCGCAAAGCAAGCTACTGTCACCAACAGCAGCTGTAAAGCAAGGTACTGTCACAAAACAGCAGGGTTTTTTTGGGGGGGGAGGTTGGCGTTCTCTCTTATCCATGGCTTTTGTTATCCACAGGAAGGTCTAGAAGCAACCCCCAGTGGATACCAGGGTCCTACTGTAATGCATGTTAAAATATTTTTTCTGTCTCTCCTCCCCTCTTTATTATACATTTAACATTTGCTGTTATCCACAGATTTCAGTATCTGCATCTTCCCCCACTCCCGGAACCAATCCCCTGCAGATATGGGAGTCTTGTATTATTACATTAAAATTACCTGATTCTGGTCCATTCCCTTGGGCTATCCCCTAATCGCATCATATTGACTCAGCACATTATGTCATATGCCTTTCCTGTCTAACCCCGTTTTAATTTGATATAACTGACACCTCTAATCCCACAGAGAAGGCACACTCCTTCTTACATCTGACGTTTGACAGCAGGGGGAGAAAGAACACCTGATCGTCCCAGCCGGAGCTTTTCACACTTTCTGTACTTTGCACACTGCCCGGCTTTGTTCTGTGATCCGAGTCCAGATGCCAACACGAGTTCTGTTGGCCTGAAACTGTCTTTCTCCTTACAGGCTCTCTGCAAAGCATAGCTTGGTCCTGCCTCTGGGGCCGCTTCCAATGTACAGTATTTGAGGGATTTCCCCCTTGCAATCTCAGGCTGCCTGCAACCTGTAACCTGGCTCAGAGTCAGGACCCTCAAGCCAAGCGCTGTTGACACTGACTGGGAGCAACTGGCTGGGCAGGATCTGTCCCCAGCCCTGTTCCATATAGCCAGTGTTGATCCAGGGATTTTTTTACATGTGAAGTGTGGGCTCTACCTCTGTCCTACAGCCACCTCACCACCCGGGAAAACAAACACCGTCTTGTGCTCACATAATAATAACCAATGAAGAGCTCAGCTGGATGTGACCAGAGATGTCTCTAGTTCAGGATTCTCTTCCCACTGTGGCTAATTAGGCTCCTTGGGGAGACCCAATGGCAGGATATGAGGGCAAAATATGTTCTTAGTGGTGACCAGTGTGAGACAAACACTGGTTCTGGTGGTAGCACAGAAAACTACCTCCATCTTAGAAGAGTACCTCCATCATAGCTCCTGATGGCCTCCTGTTCTATGAATTTTCCCCAACCCACCCTGTTGAATTTTACACCTTGTGGCAGGAAGTTTCATGGTTTAACTATGCCAAGAAGATCTTTGTCTTGGCCGTTCTGGACCTGCCAATATTCAGTCCCATTGAAAAATGACGGATCCTAGCATGGTGAAAAAGAAACCTTCTCTGTGCACATTTCTCCCCGTTGTGCATAATCCTCTGCCATGTCATAAGAACATAAGAACATCCTTGGTGGGACAGGCCACAGCCCATCCAGTCCAGCATTCTGTCTCTCACAGTGGCTCACCAGTTGCATCAGGGTATTCCCAAGCAGATGTCTTCACCTGCTTAGGATTCCCTGCAAAGGGCATTGAGAGATCTCCTGCCTCTCTCTCCAACCCGGAGGTCCCTAACTTACTGTCGTGGCCAACAACAGTGCTCCTGGTGGTCTGCTCTGGGGCTCCTCTTTGTCACCAACTCCAAGCTATTCAGGCAGCTAGAGGAAAGACCCAGAGGCCAACTTTGTCCCTGCAGTTTTGTCCAACTTGGGGCCTTTTTACACGACCCCTAAGATCTGCTGGCCACTTAAATTTGGACCAGAGATCTTAGGGGTTCCTCGCTCTTCCTCTGTCCCCACCCCCCTCTGCACTTCCTGGTTGCTGGCTTCCTGAGGGAGGGAGAAAAAAGAAAGAAAAGAATGCCGGTTTACCTCCGTTTTGTTCCCGGCAGCATTCAGATCTCTTAAAGGGGCGGGGTGCAAAAAAAGAACAAACGGAAGCCAGGAGAGCCCCGCACTCACTATCCTTACACTGGATCAAATATTTGTCACCTCCAAAAAGCAGGTACAAGAAAACTGCTGTTTGGTCGCGCTAAAGTGGGTGGGGTCGCACTTAATTGTCTGCAAAGTCCGGAGCTGGTGGGTAAACATTTTTAAGGTCCGGACCTTGCAGCCATTTGCGGCGGAGCTTAGGGGTCGTGTATAAACGCCCTTGGAGTGACACAACTGGGCAATAACTCTAAGGGAATGCACATAAATCAATCGTGCCTGGATTGGGTCCTGCCCGAGCTTCTTGGTCGAGCATCCAGTCGGCATGGAGCTTGAATGGGTTGGACTGGATGGCCTCGTTATTCTATGATTTTATGACAGATTTCAAAACAAAGGAGAGTAGAGGAATGGCATTTCCAGAAAACGCACCTTGAGAGGCTTGTGGCCGTGTGTTTTGTGACCATCCGTCACCGCCGAGGGCCTCTGGTTCACGACCGTAAGGAGGTGGCGCTGGTGCACCAAAGCTTCCTTGAACTCTTCTTCTGTTTTTGTTTCTAGAAGCTTCTGTCGAAAGGTGATATCTGAGAACATTGTGGCGAACGTCCGGCCCACCTCTGTAGCAGTTTTAGTACTTTTCTGGAGCAAACAAATAAATCAATTAGTTATTCTGAAATACCCATGCAACAGTCTGAGTTTTACATGGTTTTCCAGCTCACTCGTTCCCAATATGCTAGATATCATGGATAATATTTTCTATCATCCCTTAACAACTAGGTGGGTGTAATGGATCTTGGAGACCCAGATATTCTGAGGGCAGCAGGTTGAAGAAGAAGGCCATTGATACTGAATGAGATTTTTCAACACAAACCACAAATTTACAGCCTCACTGATGCCCGCAGGAGTAACAGTTATCACAGGGCTGTTCAACTCTGAACAGGCCAAGGTCTACTTTTTCCGGCCCAAAGTGCCTGAGGGCTACTACACTAAAACCTCTACTTACAAATTTTATCCGCTCCGAGCACATGCTCATAAGTAAAAAATTTGGTAAGTAGAGCAGTGGTTTCCCATATGAATGCATTGAAAACCAATTAATCTGTTCTGGATTTCAATGTGCCATGGCCCTTGAACTGCCCTGCTCGGCTGAGAGAGTGGGCTGGCAGACCTAGAACTTTGCTGGGGCAGTGGTGGTCCTTGGGATGGGGGAGGGAGGGGTGGAGGACTTATCCCCTCACTTTTTAAATTGATGGCCGGCGGGCTACTTTTGAAACCTTCGCGGGCTACCAGTAGCCCGCGGTCTACCTTTTGGGCAGGCTTGAGTTATCAGATATTGATAACTGATACTCCTGCGGGCATCAGTGAGGCCGTAAATTATATATTATAATTTAAATTATAATATATTTTATATACATTATATATTATCATCCAGAATTTCATGCCTTCAGCAAGAAGTGAGTCATAATTGCTTCTCAAATTCCATAGCCTGCAAAAGGGGGTTGACACATGACACAGAAGGTGGGCAAAATGTGTGAAACAGTAGCATAGGCATACTCAAATACCTAGTCTGCCCATTTATTTCCAACACAACACAACACACATCAGATGACAGCCAATACAGTGTAGTGGATGGGCTCAGAAGGTTGTCAAGGCTTTATTGGCTCAGAGAAAAGGTCAAGGAGTAATCAAACATGGAACTGGATCAAATCCCTGCTTGTGCATGGAAACTCACTGAGTGGGGTGGAGATGGCAAAACCAATCATTCTATATCTCATGTGCCTTCAAACCCTGTTAGGATGGCCATAAATGGGAAGTGACCTGACAAAACACAACAACGGAGGCCAGATGACTTCAGGAAAAACAAGTGTAAGCCATGAAGACAGGTCTTGGTCCCAATTTCATGAATACTCATGCCTCTTGAGTTGCCTACTTCCCCTTAATCTGAGGTTCCCCATAGTTTTTGCATTCTTCCATGAATTTGTTGAACCCCTGCCAAGGTCATCTAGCTTTGATGGTTCTTTCCTCTGGATGGGACCTGCAGCTGTTGGTATGGGACATACCTATACATACATATGACATTTCTGAATGCTCTTCAACCTCTTTGTACATAGCAAACTACCATGCTCCATTTTGCTTTGTTGATATTATTGCTGTCAATGCTTCACTATGTTCTGTGCTTCTAGAAACACAGCTGTCCTCGGCATTGGGAAAGCTGGTTGTAAAGGAATGCATGATAATAATTGTATGCCATCAAGCCGATTCTAACTTACGGAGCTCCTTCGAGGAATTTCTAGGCACTGAGGACTCAGAGGAAGCTTATCACTCCTTTCTTCTTGGGGTGGCCCTGGGACTGTCCAAGGCGGCCCCAGAAGTCTCAGTGAGGATTTGAGCTCAAAAAACCCTGCCTCTCCAGCGTGCGTTGTGTCGTTACAGTCGTGACCGACTCTTCGTGACCCCATGTCCATGGAGTTTTCTTGGCAGGTATACTGGAGTGGTTTGCCAGTTCCGACTCCAGGCGCCTACAGCATCTGGTATTCCCTGGTGGTCTCCCATCCAAGTACTAACCAGGGCCGACCCTGCTTAGCTTCCGAAATCAGGTGAGATCGGATGTGCTTAGGGCATCTAGGCAGCTCTGCCTCTCCAGAGAGACACCAAATTCACTCAAATAACCACCTGGCCCTTTCAACGTAAAAGGCAACTTTTAAACAACCAAATCATTGGAAACATTCTAGATTCCCCCATACTTAGAGGGCCAGAAAAGGAGATTCTGATCTTTTGTTAAATATAGTTTTATTTCCATCTAAAAAGGAGGTATATATTAACAATATTTATATTTGCATATAGTGCAAGATAGGTTAATAGTTTCTAGCCATTTGTATAACTATACTGAATTATATCTCCTCTTCCACTATCCCATTTCTTATATATAACCATTCATAGAAAGCATTCCAGGATTCAAAAAACTTACAATCCTCTTTCTCTTTTAATCTGTAGGTTAATCTATCCATTTCTGCACAGTCGAGTATTTTATTTATTATCATTTCTTCTGATGGATGTAAGTCACTTTTCCAAAATTGAGCCCAAATAAGTCTAGCTGCCGTTATTATGTGCAGGACTAAGTAGTTGTTTTGTATTGTCATTGTATTTAGTGTCATACCTAATAAAAATAGTTCTGGCCTAAATTCTATGTTCTGTTTTGTAATTTGATTCAGCCATGTATGGATCTTTACCCAGAAACTTCTAGCCCTGTCACATGTCCATCATAGATGGTAATATGACTGTACATGCCTTTTGCATTTCCAGCATTAGTCTGATGTGTTGCAGTACATTCTAGATCAGGGGTCCTCAACCTAAGGTCCCGGGGGCGGATGCGGCCCCCCAAGGTCTTGAATCCGGCCCCTGGGACCAATTGCAACCCCCCCACCTACCCCCTGTTTTGTGAGCAAGTCAGCCTCCGCAGCTGCTTTTGGACTGTGATCCGGCCCCCAGTGGTGTCTGGGTGGTGGTGGACCGGCCCGCTGTTTGAAAACTTTGAGGACCCCTGTTCTAGATAGTTTAATCGGTGTAATGTGCCATCGATAAAACATTTTAAAAAGATTTTCTTTGTATGTTGCGGATGTTGTAAGCTTATAATTTTTTATCCACAACATTTGACATTGTGCCAATTCAATTGTATATCCAAAAGATCGGGGGTTCTGATCTTTTCTATTCTTTGTTGTAAACAAACAAACAAACAAACAAACAAAAACAGCTTTTTCAAGATTCCAAACGAGGGGCAGAGGGCAGGCATGTCCAAACTTTGGCCCTCCTGATGTTTTGGACCACAACCCCCAGAATTCTAAGCTTAGACTGCCAATGACAAAGGACTGTGGGAATTGTGGTCCAAAACATCTGGAGGGCCGAAGTTTGGACATGTCTGGTGTAAGGCGAAAGAAGAAGGAAGCTTACCATTTTTGGTGGAGCAAGCACCAGGATGACGAATCTCACTTCGCACGAGTTCTCCCCCAGTTCTGAGGCCTTTCCAGGCGGCTGATGCAAACATGGCGACGCTGAAGGGCCTTTATAGTGCAACTGTTAAAAAAAAAGAGATTGTTTTCAGTGGGAGAAGCCATCCCAATGTTACAGCTATCACCGCGTCGAAGTATAACAGAATAACCTGTAACACATTACTTCTCTCCTTTCTGTAATGAGGGCTTGAGAAAGTCACAATTCCAAAATAAAGTCACGAGCGGAATTACACAAGTTTTGCACATGTAGTAACATCTACCAGTGAGTTTGTAGTCCACTGAGGAAGTGGACTTGTCCATGAAATATCCCGTTAAAATATACGTTAGTCTTTAATGTGCCGCTATGCTTTTTTATTTGTTCTTTTATTTCCATTTTTGTTTTGTTTTTACCTGTCACGCTTGCACAAACTAATCAAGGACGTTTGCAACTGTTAATACTATTTTAAGATTGCCTTCGAAGGGAACTGTTCATGAGTTAAAAATATTTATATCATTCCATTACCAATGGGAAGCTTTTTTAAAAATAGGAAATCAGACCACAGGTAACACAGTTAAATATCACATCTTATCAGGAGATCAAATAGAGGAGGGCTTGTAACAGTTGTATGCAACAGCTCAATCCTCTTGCCTAATGGAGCGAGGGCGCTTTTACACACCCTAACATCCGAGGCAAAGGGCTCCCAGATCCGGAGCTTAAAAATGTTTTCCCACCAGCTCCGGACTTTAAAAAAAAATTAAGTACGACCACACCCACCTAAGCACGTCCCAGCGCACTTTTCAAGTACCTGGACTCCGAAGGTGAAACATTTCTGATGCGGATTGCAAAGCAGTGAGTGCCGGGCTCTCCTCGCCTTGTTTGTTTGTTTGTTTTGCCCCACCCACCCCTTTTAAGAGACTTTAAGAGACTGGAATGCTTGCTACTGGGGCTGCGACGGGCAGACGGAGGTGAGCCTGCATTCTTTTCTCCCTTTTTTTCTCCCTCCCCTCACGCAGACAGGAGCAAGGAAGTGCGGAGGGGTGGGAACACAGGAAGAGCGACATACCCCTAAGATCTCTCACAAAGTACCAGAACTAGGGGACATATACTCAAATTGAGGGCTGGGAGAGTAAGAATAGACAAAAGAAAATATTTTTTCACCCAGCGCATTGTTAGTCTGTAGAACTCCCTGCCACAGGATGTGGTGATGGCATCTGGCCTGGATGCCTTCAAAAGGGGATTAGACAGATTCCTGGAGGAAAAGTCCATCACAGGTTACAAACCATGATGGAGATGTGTAATCGCCAGGCTTAAAACTGGGGTACTTCAAGGGCCAGATGCAAGCAAGTGGTATCAGGAGACAGATATCTAGTCTCATGCACTTCCAAACACATCTGGTGGGGCCACTGTGAGATACAGGAAGCTGGACTAGATGGGCCTTTGGCCTGATCCAGCATGGCTCTTCTTATGTTCTTATGTCCGAATTTAAGTTGCCAGAGGATCTTAGGGGTTGTGTAAAAGCACCCTGAGTCTACTAAGCTGAGCCCACCAAATTTGTGGGGATTTTGTGAGTCAACTCCCCCTTTTCTGTAATTGAAATAAACCTATTCTGGTTGCAACCTCCTACACTCAAACTCAAAGTTACAGAGTGCTTGAATCACCAAATCCTTACAGTTTCAATGTGCCTACTTAAGGGCAACTTACACCACTAAGCAACAGGATTTTAGTCACTGAATTATTCCTAACAAACAGAAACTTTCTGAACATGAAATACGAAATTCATTTGAAATTGGTAGAGGAGGGTATAAAACACGCCAAGGTACGCAAACAAGAACTATCTACCTCTGGGTTACTACTTGCTCTTTTCAAACAAAACAAAGCCAGATGTAAAGTTTGCTATACTTTTGACAGCTGAGTTATATCAATTTCTGGAGCACAGAAAGAGGAATCCTATCATTCTTTCAAAAGATATTTCTAGAAGTTTATATGAAAATGTGATGGGCTGTAAAAAAAAAGAGTGCTTGGGACTATGAAACAAAAAAAGGCAATTTAAAATTCAAATTCAGAGTTTCATCTCTTAACTCAGTGGTGGCCAAACTTCGGCCCTCCAGATGTTTTGGACTGCAACTCCCACAGTCCTTTGTGACTGGCAATACAGGCTTGGAATTCTGGGAATTGTGGTCCAAAACAAAGTTTGGCCACCAATGTCTTAACTGTTTCTCTGTCTCTAAACTCAGTAATAATCTCAGCAGGGCTAAGTGCCAACAGATGTCAGATGCCTAGAAAGGATAGTTGAACTGAAAAAAAAACTGGCCAGGAAGGGGGGGGTTGATGGAATTATTCAGACATTTTTTGTGGAATGATCAAAACCAAACTTTAATAAAGCCTCAAGACAGAATGGGGGAAATATAACAAGATACCAGCCTAGTCTGTACAGACTGAGATGCCATGGAACGCAGAATATCAGTTGCTGACGTTAACACAGGAAACGGAGGTAAGAAAACAATTTTCTTGGTCTGCTGGGAAAAGTTACTGCTTGGAACAGATCCAGATGTGGCAAGTGCCTAAAAAGTAACTTTAATCATCTCTGCTTGGAGGCGACAGCTGGCTGAAGCAACGATGCCAGTAACACACCAGTTAGCGCTCTAAAATTTGTCTACAAGCACCACTTATTCTCATGATTTCTTAAATCCGTACAGCAGGCAGACTCCCACCCAAGGCTTTCATTAAACATTTTAGCATTTTAGGGATATGGTGCTCAGCGAAGGAAGCCCAAATGTATCTCCCCAAATATATCTAGAATTCAGAGGAAATGATATGCAAATCCTCTCCATTACACGAATGACTTAATAGGCAAATGATTAAACTAAGTAGGCTTTAAAAGAAGACCATGGATGGATTTCCTTTCACCCGGCCTCTGCCTCATTTCTATTATCCAGTCACTTCTTTTCTTAATCGTAGAAAACACATCCAAAAAGGTCTTCACGTTTTTTTCCAAAGGCAGATCATTTCCTAAAGAATAACAACCACAGATTAAAGAAGAGGGGCGCTCTTCTCCCTCTCACAAAATACCAGAACTAGAGGACATACGCTCAAATTGAGGGCTGGGAGAGTGAGAACAGACAAAAGAAAATATTTTTTTCACCCAGTGCGTTGTTAGTCTGTGGAACTCCCTGCCACAGGATATGGTGATGGCATCTGGCCTGGATACCTTCAAAAGGGGACTGGACAGATTCCTGGAGGAAAAGTCCATCCCAGGTGACAAACCATGATGGAGATGTGTCATCTCCAGGCTTAAAACCAGGTTACTTAAAGGACCAAATGCAGGGGAGTGGTATCAGGAGACAGAGATCTAGTCTCGTGCACTCCCAGAGGCATCTGGTGGGGCCACTGTGAGATACAGGAAGCTGGACTAGATGGGCCTTTGGCCTGATCCAGCAGGGCTCTTCTTATGTTCTCAAGTCAGAAACAGCTCCCATTATTTAGACTGAGAATTAGTGCACTTCCAAGGACCTAGGTGCTGTTTGGCTCCAATGTTCACCAGATCTTGCATGGGCTGCACCAGCCTTGACAGGCACAAAATGGAGGCAACTGAAGGACCATCTCTGGTTTCCTAAAGGCTGGGAGAAAGGCTTTCAGATCCTGCTCCCCCCACCGCGCCCATAATTTTGACACAAACTTGCTACCCAACCTCATTATTCTTGAGACATGCACCAGAGGCTCTTCTCCCATAAAGCTGAACACTTTCCTCCCACAAGCGCCATTAGCTAGGGTAAGCCAATCCACACGGGAGCACTGAATGGTGAATGGACCATTTTGATTGGCGCTCTGATAGTTCAGTGCCTTTAATTACGCAAAATAAAACCACCAGGGGTACAAAATAAAGCCGCATTTCCATCATGTTGCTAAGACCGGCTTCAATTTCTAAAACGGGCTCTTTTTTCCAGCTTTCTGAAGTTTTCAACTGACTCCCCCATTGTGAGGGAAACTCCAAACCGGGTCTATTCTGGTTATCAACAAGGCACAAGACAAATACACATAATAGTAACAATAATCTGCCTTTTGTCAGGTAGTGGCAAAGCTGTCTTTCACCCATTCAACCGGAAAAGTGGAAGACCTTCACCATCACTGGCCCATAACTATTCTCCAGAAAGCCAGTGCTTCTGGAATTAAGGGGTTCATTTATGGTTCTGAGTTTTATTAGAAGTGCTTCATATTTTGGGGAAAACAGATGGATGGAAATGTCCAGCCGATCCAAAATGCAACCTCTAAAATACTGTTTGGGACAAGACAGAGGCGGAATACAACTCTGATCTTGTTTGATCTGGACTGGGAGACATAAACAGTCTTGTTTAATCTGTACTTCCTGTCCATTAATAAATAGGACTAATTCAAGCTCCTAGTTCTTGTCTTAAAACCATGAGTGATGTCCCTCCGAGTTTAGAAATATTATTTATTTTATTGATTTATGGATTTATACAACTTATATGCCGCCCACAATCCAAAGGTCTCTGGGCGGCTTACAATTAAAATGAACAGTTAAAACGTTAAAAAGGTAATGGACAATTAAAACAATAAAAACATTTAAACACAAAACACTAAAATTGCCACCAGGACCCATAATTTATGTTATGTCAGTTAAAACACTTCAGAAACAGGAAGTTACCTGGTGCTGAAATGTCATCAGTGTTGGTGCCAGGCGGATATCACTTGGGAGGGCATTCTATAACCATTCCATTTTGGCCCACATTTCCCAGAATCCCCATGAGTTCTGGCCATGCTGGCTGGAGAATTCTGAGAACTGTACTCCAAAAGCACAGAATTTCCCAGCATAATGGCTATTTCTGCCCCATTTTTCCTTTTACATCATAGATAATGCTTATGCTTTTCTGCTAGTGCCACAGAAAACTCGCTTTTCTTTACCACTTCAGAATCAGCCGGTTCCATTCAAACAGGATCACTTCACTCTCATAAAAATGCAACCCACCCTCCTGAAAGATTAGGGACCGGGATTTTCTATGGCTCCTTCATGTCCCAACCAATGGACCAGAAGGGATGCAGCTCTTAGAGACAACACTGAAGGCTGTAGCTTATAGACTCCAGTGCCTTAGTAAAGGTGGTGTGGGGGAACATCTACAATGACATTCTGCCAATGGGTACATAAACAGAATACTGTACAGTACTTTTTATATAAATGGCTCTAGATGTTAAACTCAAACATCCTCAGATCATCCACTTGTTGAATATTGACTGCACTTCCTCCTTCTTGTGCATATTTGTATTTACTGCAATAAAATGTACCAGATAAACAGACGGCTGAATTAAGGTTATCTGTCAAGCTGTCTAGCTTTGCAGAACATTTTAATTCTCATGCATATTCAACTAACAGAGCTGGGTACAAAGAGCTGAGCGGTGTTCTGTTAATGTAATATTTGCAGTGTGCTGTTTTGTTTATTTAGTCAGTCGGCACATTCATTTTTTTAAACCTTCAGATGCCATGATTAAAAATTCCTGAGGGTTTAGAGGGCAAAGCATATGGGAAAAATTATTAGGAATGCAAAATCTGCACTGGGGAAGAGTTTGTTTGTCCTAAAGGCCCCCTTTCACTTGTTGGAAACATTGGCTTTAAGTGTTTTTATAACAGCAACTCAACTGGGTAATGGTTGGCCGGCAGCCATGATAGTCAGGGATAATGAATTGTTGGCCGACACATATCAGAGACACCAAATTAAAGAAGGTTGGCATAACCTTTTCTAGCACCACCAGGAATCCTTCCAACCTCCTTACGGCATGTTCAAGAAATGCTTTGGTTGGGATGAGTCAAAAAGCATTGCTGGAGCCAAAAATCTCCCAAGATAACGTGGCAAACACCTGCCAACCATCTTATCTGACCTAACATTCTCCGGAGGAAAACCTGATAATTTTCCATGGAAGGCCATTATCTTAAGACATTTAAGCAGCTTTTGAGACACATTCAGAGAGGAGAAAGAGAGAGAGAGAGAGAGAGAGAGAGGTGGTTAAGAGACAGATGAGTGTTTAAATCTGACTTCCCCAACCTCAGGCTCTCCAGATGTGGTCTCTACCTCCAGCCTCCACATCTGAAGGACACCAAGGATAGGATAAATGGCGAAAGCTTCCAGGCACAGTTCTGTGCACTCACTACATGACTCAGAATCACATATGCTGGAAAGATTTCACCACTAAGAAGAAACATAATGTATACTATAATTTTGTTTTTAACTCCACTTTGATTATATGTTGGGCAGGAGGGACAACATGATTTTGAGGAGCACCACCAAAAAGCAAGACATAAATTTCTGCACTTTTGTGCCAGAAACAACAATTACCGCTGTGACTGGGGGTAAAAAATGGAATGCCAGAAAACACAGCCTTGAAGTTAATCCACAGTGGTTAATAAACAGAGGTGTAAATGTATAATACGGTACTTTTAAAATACATCGTTACAAATGTCTACTCCATCATCTTCATCATGACTCATCCCTTGCACTTGTATTCTGCCATTCCACTGGTTGCTTATGTAAGAAGCTCTATTTTATTCCAACAAGCATTCTACAGAGGTAGGGTAGTAGGGTAAGAGAGTTAAGAACATGGATATCTACTTTACAATAGTCATTTCATTGGTTCATCTAATCTGGTACCAACTCTTTGCCACAGTTGTGAGATCCTTGATATACTCTCCTGGTCTCTCATCCACGCATTAACTGGCGTAATGTCGCTTATTTATTTATTTATTTATTTATTTATTTATTTATTTATTTTTTATTAAATTTATATACCGCTCCATCTAGCTACACGGCTACTCTGGGTGGTTTACAAACTGAACAGAAATCAAAACCACAAACAGTAAAATACAATATAATAGATAAGCACAAATATATAAATAAAAACACAATAACTAGTAAACAATATATAACAAAAACATAGAACAGGAGCAAGGTGGGCTACAGATAAAAACAAAATAAATACATAGTAGCAATCATTATTAGAACAGATAAATGTCCGGGGAAAGCCTTTTTAAATAGCCACGTTTTTAGATGCTTCTTAAAGACTGGGAGAGAAGGTGCCAGACAGATCTCAGGAGGAAGTTGGTTCCAGAGCCAAGGGGCCACCACTGAGAAAGCCTGATTTCTCGTCAAAGATTTACAGGCGTCCTTCAGCGACGGCACCCTCAAATGTCCTGCCTGAGATGATCGGGTGTAATGGGCAGTATTTTTTCAGTATTGAAACAGCCTGAAATCAGAGGTGGCCACCCAGCTCGCAGGAGGAGTGGCCCAACCAAGCCATGGACTGAAGAGTCATTGCCATGCCTGACTCAGAGCTCAGGAACGCTGGACTGAGACTCCTAGAATGTCAGAGGAAACATTTCAGAGCACTGCTCAGATCCAGCAGGACCTCACCCTCCTAGCAAGCCACCAAGAAAAACAAACCACAGATTGCTTGTGAAGAACGAACCAGAATCTTGTTTGTCATGAACTATGAACTGGGCCATTGCTACAAATTGTGAGATATATGGCTATGGGCTATGTTTCGACAGGTCTTGACCTCTGAACCAACTGGATCTCACTTTTAATTGAAGCTCAGATCAAAGTAGAGCGAAGCAAAGTGAATTTATGAACTCACATATTCATAACTGATTGTGATCAGGCCACCTCATGAGAAGAGAGGACTCCTTGGAAAAGTCCCTGATGCTGGGAAAATCGAAGGCAAAAGGAAAAGAGGACGACAGAGAATGAGATGGTTGGATGGTGTCATCAATGCAACCAAAATGAATTTGACAAAACTCCGGGAGGCAGTGGAGGATAAGAAGGCCTGGCGAGCTCTGGTCCATGGGGTCAAGAAGAGTCGGACACGACTGAACGACTGAATGAACAAACGGAACAAAAATTGCTCCGGACCACATGAGATGTCTTGTCAAGCCCCGAATTGGCTTCCAAATCAAATCAGGGGTCCAAGACGCAGTGTTTGTGAGAAGACCGTAGCTATAAACTAACCATTATTTGTGGTTTAATAAAAACAGAACAAGCTATGATGATTGAGACGTACAAAACAATGCAGGGCATGAGTAAAGTGGATAGAGGGATGGTCTTCTCCCTCTCACAAAATACCAGAACTAGGGGACATACACTCAAATTGAGGGCTGGGAGAGTGAGAACAGACAAAAGAAAATATTTTTTCACCCAGCGCATTGTTAGTCTGTGGAACTCCCTGCCACAGAATGTGGTGATGGCATCTGGCCTGGATGCCTTCAAAATGGGATTGGACAGATTCCTGGAGAAGTCCATCCCAGGTGACAAACCATGATGGAGATGTGTCATCTCCAGGCTTAAAACTGGGGTACTCCAAGGGCCAGATGCAGGGGAGTGGTATCAGGAGACAGAGATCTGGTATTGTGTGCTCCCAGAGGCATTTGGTGGGGCCACTGTGAGATACAGGAAGCTGGACTAGATGGGCTTTTGGCCTGATCCAGCAGGGCTCTTCTTATGTTCTTATCATAGAGATGGAATGAGTCATCCTGGAGGTCACTATGTGGGCTGAACCAGGAGCTTAGTGGGTTGGTGGAAGGGATGCAGATGGCCAAAGGAAGAAAGGAACAGGAAAATAACAGCCAAAATGAAAGCATCCCCTGCTACTTGAGCCAAAAATGGAAACAAATGATCCGAGTGTGAGAAACTGCCCAGATGGGACAATCAGCACAACCACAAACAATGGAGGCTTGACGTAACTCACTGTCCTGCCAAAATGTCACAAAACTTTTTTTCAACAAAATAAGGTACATGATACTTGAAGCCACCCCTTTACCAATCCTCGTGAGAAACATAGACCAGGAAATTGGGGTTCAAGCTCATGGCGGTTCAAAACCCATCCACGTGATGCACAAGGATTCGGTTAGCCCTCTGCCAGGTACCAGGTGGCAGGTGGTTTGCTCTGTTTGTCACATGCATGCCACACAAAAATATGTTGTTTCCCAACAGAAACAACAAATCAATGATTCTGTTGAGTGGGGGTTTACCTAATGATAGAGTCTAATGCTTGAAGAACTTAGTAGGGAATCAGGCAATGTGAGTATTGAGGATTCTCTCTATCTCTATCTCTATCTCTATCTCTATCTCTATCACACACACACACACACACACACACACAGAGAGAGAGAGAGAGAGAGAGAGAGAGAGAGAGAGAGAGAGAGAGAGAGGGAGGGAGGGATGTGTGGATGTGTGTGTGTGTGTGTGGATGTGTGGGCGTGCAGAATTCAACAGCCGTGAGGGAATGGCAAGAGAATAGAAAAAGAAGGAGCGCAGAAAGCAATCTACTGTATGATTCTAGGGCATGACATCTCATTAATTATGGCATTTTAAGCATCTTAGATGGACAAGTCTGCTTCTTCTAAAATACTGTATGATAATGATCTGCTTCTCCTCAGTAATTCAAACCCCAAACCTCAGAAGTTGCTTCCGGAGTCCAGGCAGAAAATTACTTTTTGATCAAATGCAGGAATAATTCAGCATTCCTCAGCACACGTTGGGCTGCAGCAGAGGTTGGAACCCGTGTCATTGGGAGATTAATGGTTCAGGAAAAAGCTGAAGGGCCTCTGCCTGCTTCTAGGTTTTGCTGCTTGGCCAAACTGCTGTGACTGTGGGCTCTGAGGAATCCCCCCCATGCTCCTGAACGCATCTCACTGCCTTTGGGTCATGGACCATCCCACGTCTCCCATGAGGGAAGCTTTACTGGCCTTTTTTTTTTTTTTTTTTTTTGGTGTACCTCCGCTGCCCCCATTTAGCTGGCTGAGGGCTGTTTCTGACTTGGCAGCTGTGCGGCTTTGCCACAATCAAGAGCCCCTCTTTTCCTCCATCTAATAACGGCACAAGAAGGAGACCCATCCTTTCACCCCATTATTTGACTTCCGGTGAAAGGAAGGAGGCAGGGCTTTTAGCAAAATGAGGAGCAAACCAGCACACTGTGCTCAATTCGACTGTTCCTAGCTTATGGAGTATACGCAGGGCTGTCCAACTTTGAACAGGCCGAGGTCAACTTTTTCTGGCCCAAAGTGCTCGAGGGCTACTACACTAATACCTCTACTTACAAATTTTATCCATTCCAAACACATGCTTGTAAGTAAAAAAAATTTGTAAGAGCAGCGGTTTCCCATAGGAATGCATTGAAATCAGTTCCCTCCAGAATGGATTAATTGATTTTCAATGCATTCCTATGGGAAGGCTGACCATGCACACACTTCCTTTGCACCCGCTTGATCATCTGGCCTGGGGGGGGAAGCAGGGGACCACACAGTCACCCTTGAACTGCCCCGCTCAGCTGAGACAGTGGGCTGGCAGGCCCAAACCTTTGCTGAGGCAGTGGTGGACCTTGGCATGGGGGAAGGGATGGATGGATGACTTATCCCCTCACTTTTTTATTGGTGGCCAGCAGGCTACTTTTGAACCCTTTGCGGGCTACTGGTAGCCCGCGGTCTACCTGTTGGGCAGGCCTGGAGTATAGCAATTGCTTAGAAGCGCCAAATACCTGTTAGGGAAAGAAAGGAACTTGCAGCTTGTGCCCATCTCTATTGAGAACCATTCACCTGGAGGATATGGCGTTTATCAAGGATCCCTTGCCATTACCGACAAGTCGCATCATATGTTTGTTCAAGAAGTCAGGATGGCTACCTGCCAAGCATTGCACTGTCTCAAAGCATCACCCGCACCTCCAGTTGTGGTCTGATATCCAAGCAACGGGAAGAGTCATTTTTTTGGGGGACAACAATGCCCAGAATATTCCAGCCAGCATGGTCACTGGGTTGGACTCCAATGATTTAACTTCTCCCGTCACAGCTGAATGCCAGATCAAAAGCTGAACCGTTCTTCCTACCTGTTTACAGACAGATAACCCTCTAAGTAAGCAGATTCCCCTGGAGTTCCCCAGCAGTGTGATGCGGCAGCCAGGAAAGCCAATGAGATTCTTGGTTGCATCAACAGAACCATAGTGTCTAGATCAAGGGAAGTGATAGTGCCACTCTATTCTGCTCTGGTCAGACCCCACTTGGAGTCCTGTGTCCAGTTCTGTGCGCCTCAATTTAAAAAGGATGTTGACAACCTCGAGCGGGTGCAGAGGAGGGCTACCAGGATGGTTGAGGGTCTGGAGCAGGGGGCCTCAAAGTTTTCAAACAGTGGGCTGGTCCACCACCACCCAGACACCACTGGGGGCCGGATCACAGTCCAAAAGCAGCTGCGGAGGCTTGCTTGCTCACAAAACAGAGGGTAGGTGGGGGGTTGCAATTGGTCCCAGGGGCCGGATTCAGGACCTTAGGGGGCCGCATCCGGCCCCGGGGCCTTAGGTTGAGGACCCCTGGTCTGGAGGAAATGTCTTATGAGGAATGGCTTAGGGAACTGGGAGTGTTTAGCCTCTCTAAAAGAAGGCTGAGGGGGATATGATTGCTATGTTTAAATATTTGAAAGGATGTCGTATTGAAGAGGGAACAGGTTTGTTTTCCATGGCTTCAGAGACTAGGACTTGGGGCAATGGTTTCAAACTACAGGAAAAGAGATTCCATTTGAACATTAGGAAGAACTTCATGACAGTTAGAGCTGTTCGGCAGTGGAATATGCTGCCGCGGAGGGTGGTGGAGTCTCCTTCTTTGGAGGTCTTTAAGCAGAGGCTGGATGGCCATCTGTCGGAAATATTGTGATGGGGATTCCTGCATGGCAGGGTGTTGGACTAGATGGCCCTTGAGGTTTCTTCCAACTCCAACTCTATGATTCTATGAGTTGTCACAACGAGGACAGTGGACTAAAAAAACCTCACCATCCTCTAGATCAGTTGGTGGTTAAGTCACCAAGACTGAAATCCCTCCATGGACAAAATAATGACCTCCAATAGACTATAAACACTGTGAAAGAACATGGGGTGTGCGGCATGGAATTACTGCTCTTAAAATCACAAAGGCCAGCCCTGGGCCTTTTGGCTGTAAGGTCACTCAAGATTCTCTAAAACTACCAAGGGACAGGACGGGATGGGGGGGATGAAATATTTCCTTCTGTGCAGAAGAATGTGGAACTCACCTTAAAGAGGGCAAGGGCTTGATGACACCATATGAAACTGTCACCTCTTTAAGTATAAGGGGAGCCCCTTGCCAGTTCTGCCTGTAGGTTGTTGGCTGGATCAGCCGGAGGCAAAAGTGGACAGATGTTGCTTCTTATAGGATGCAGCCCGCTGTGTATAGGGAAGAACATTTCAAGGCTCAGGCTGCCAACCGGATGCCTGGGGGGTGGCCGGGAGGAGAAATATGTTGAGCTGAGTGGTTTTCTTGGGAGGTATCCCACCCGGTACCCTTTCTGAGAGTTGGTTTCGAGGAAGAGAAATGCCTTCCTCTGAAGCTCCAGGGGTTGCCTGAACTGGCCAAATATTGTCCCAGGAGTCAGAAGCTCACCATTCCTGCCATGAAATGGATGAGCAGTTGACCTTGGTCTGCCACAGTATTGGTGTACAAGGATGATTAGCCCCAGGAGGAAAGACTGAGAGAACTAGGCACATCTAGCCTTCAGAAACCAAGACAGAGGGGAGGATTTTTCAAAGACTTGAAAGGTTGTCCTGCAAAGAAGGGGCAGGATCGGCTCTCTATCATCTCAGAGTGCAGAACATGTCATAATGGGAAACCGGGAAGCCAGATTTTGGCCGAATACCATATCAGGGAAAACTTCTTAACTGTTAGAGCAGTACAACAATGGAAACAATGGTCTTGGGGTGGCGGGATGGTGGTGGTAAGCACGCCAATGCTGGAGGCATCAAGAGAAAATTGGACAACTATCTGCCAGATCTGCTTTGACTTGGATTTCCGCCTTAAGCCAGGGGTTGTACTCAGTGGACTTAGAGGCCCCTTGCAACTCCATCATTTTATGAGAACATAAGAACATAGGAAGAGCCATGCTGGATCAGGCCAAAGGCCCATCTAGTCCAGCTTCCTGTATCTCACAGTAGGCTCACCAAATGTATCCGGGAGTGCACAAGACTAGATATCTGTCTCTTCATACCACTCCCCTGCATCTGGCCTTTGAAGTACCCCGGTTTTAAGCCTGGAGATGACACATCACCATCATGGTTTGTAACCTGTGATGGACTTTTCCTCCAGGAATCTGTCCAATCTCCCTTTCAAGGCATCCAGGCTAGATGCCATCACCACATGCTGTGGCAGGGAGTTCCACAGACTAACAACACTATGGCAACCACTGCTGTCCCTGGTCACTTTGCCCAAGGACTGCTGGGTATTGCCGTTCAAAACAATGAGAGTGGGGAACTAGTGACTGGCTAGCATAAGGAAAAGGCAGTATCTGAACCAACCAACACAGAGAATGCTCTATCTGCAGTTGCACTGGCTGTTTCATGAAAAGAAGCTGAGAGGATTGAGATAATATATTCTCAAAGGCTTTCACATCCAGGATCTGATAGTTGTTGTGAGTTTTTTGGGGCGGTTTGGCCATGTTCTGGAAGTTTTTCTTCCCGATAACTTTGCTAGTTTTCCCCCTCAGGTTTCATAGCTTGCTTAGGTCCTAACTAGACATGGGCACGAAATGAACAATTTTCATTTCTGTTTTCTTGTTTCTTTATGCAACAAAACGACAAACGAATTTTGTCTCTAAAATGAAATGAAACAAACAGAAACACCGGAAATTTTGTTGTGCATTTCGTTTTCGTTTCGGCAGTACAGTGAACTGCTTTAAATGCTAAATAAATCACAAAAAATTGAAATAAATGGCAATGAAACGGTAATGAAACGAATGAAAATGAAAACGATTTTTTTGCAAAAATTCGCGAAAACGGAAATGAACCAAAACGGACCCTCCAAACGACAAACGAAACACCATTTTTTGATTCGTGCCCATCTCTAGTCCTAACATTTGCGGTAGCCAAACAAGAGCTCAGTCCATGTCGGAAGGGATATGCACGTCTGGAACCAAGAACGTGCCAGAAAGACGGCGAAGGTGGAGTCACCTGTGCAAGGGGCAGGATCTGTCCTCGATCATCCCAGAGTGCAAGACACAGAATAATGGGCTCAGGCTATGGGAGGCCAGATTTAGTCTGAGTCACAAGGGGGGGGGAAGACTTCCTAACTAGCAGAGCAGTGTGACGATGCAACCAATGACGTAGGTAGGTGGTGAGTCCTCCAACACTGGAGGCATTCCAGAGGAAACTAGACAACCATCTGTCAGATTGGCTTTGAGTTGGATTTCTGCCTTGAGGTCCCCTTCCACCTACGTTATTCTAGGATTCTACGCTGGCCAGTCCATTCTCGAAGATATCTCTAAGACTGCTTTGTTTAAAAAAAAAAACAGTGCTAGCTGCAGCATTTCGCAGGCTGCTTAAGGAAGGAAGGGGGGGGAAGCCGAGGGACATTTCTGTGCTTTTGAAAAGGAAGGAGGAGAGAATGTATTAGTTTCTTTTTTCTACATAGACTTGCCTTTTTTGTCATGAGAGAATCCCCCCTCCTCTCATCTCCTTTTCTAAAACATGAACACAATTATCTCCTGCTGCGTCCCGCACTGGCTTCGATCAGCTTTAATCGTCTCTTCGTTGACAAGAGATGACAAACGCACACACTTCTCCCCTTGTAGCAAATCAGGGCTCGCTCAGTGGTGCTGTTCTAGGAAGGGATGATGGATTGTGTAACACCCATGGTTGGAAAAACCACAAGGAACCTCTCTTCCTATTCTTGAACCTTTCTTCTAAAGAAGGGGCAGCTTTTTGCTTTCAGCAGACAAGTTCCAAAGGCTTTGACGCTTTGGCCTTTCACACCCTGCATTTATGGTCTTTAAAGACAAAATTATACTTTGTCACCCAAACTGCGAAGCTATTAAAATCTTTTCTCAGTTCCAAAATAAAATAACAGTAAACCAGCTTCATCACAATCATCCTTGCCATGAACCCATCCACCGTTTCACCAAACCACATGCAAAAACCTACAAAGCACTAAATGGCCTGTGTCCAAATTACCTCGAAGATCAAATCTCGCACTATTAACTGACTAGGGTACTAAGGTCATCAGGAGAAGCCTTTCTCTCCATCCTGCCACCCTCACAGATATAAAATGTGGGAACACATGAAAGGGTTTTCTCGGCTGTGGTGCCCAAACTCTGGAACTCCCTCCCACTAGAGGCCAGGACTGCCCCATCTCTGATGCCTTTCCGGAAACAGGCAAAGACCTATCTCTTCAGGCAAACTTTCCCTGAATGATGGACTACCTATCATGTGACTTTTAGATGGATTACCATGCATGATTGCGTTGACTGGATTCACAAGAACACCTGTGTTTTCCACGTTAGTTTCCATCCCCCATAATGGATTTTTTTTTTCTTTTAACTGTTCACATGCTCTTTTTTGACCAATCTCTGGGAGGTAGCGGAAGACAAGAGAGCCTGGTGTGCTCTGGTCCATGGGGAAGAAAGAAGGGGGAAAGAAGCAGAGAGAAGCTCAAGAGACAGACAGAGACAGACAGACAGACAGACAGACAGACAGACAGAGAGAGAGGTAATTGAAGGGAGACAAGTGAGGAGGAAAGAAAAGTGGAGAGGAAAAAGAGAGAGAACAAAGGGGATTTGAAAAAGAAAAGAAATAAGAGAGCGATGGAGAGGGGAAGGAAGAGCGGAGAAACACGGGGCTCCAGAACAGAACAGCAGCATGACGAGGAAGGAAGGAAGCTGTCGGGCAGCTATTCTCTGCCACTTTTATTTCAATCCCTTCCTAGCCCGCTCAGCATAAGCATCCTGAGTCATAAACATTCATGGAAGCCCCCGTAAAAGGCTCCGTTCGGTTTGGGGAGTGCGAGAAGCACGCTGGGCTGATTTGCTGCCTGGCCATGAAACACACACATGTGGCCGGGTTGAGAGTCAAGAGGCTGCCCCCCCTCGCCCATGCTGGCCCTTCCCTTCTTCTTCCGGCTGGGCGCTCACCCAGGAAAAGACTAACCCTCTGGTGGTGCAGCTCGGGACACTCCTCCGGCCGCAGCTGCCTCCCCCTCCACCGGTGTTGGTGATTTATTTTATTTATTTTTATTTATTTTGGTGCTTATATATCGCCCGTCTTCCCGAAGGAACTCCTTCGGTGATGCTGGGCAAGCTGGTTGAGGGCACGGCGGTGGCCGTCGAGGAGGCACAGGGCGAGGTGGAGTGCAGGGCCGAGCACTTGCGCTCGTAGCGGCTGCTGCTGCTACCACCACCAACAGCACTGCTGCCACTGGCATGGGCCATGCTGAAGGGCTGCTTGCTGTTGAGGGACATTATCCTCATTCTAGCCGGCGGGTCGGGGTCGGGGGGATGAAGAAGAGGGGAGAAAATAGGAGGGAATGTGCCAGATCCCCAGAGTAGTAGAAGGGGAGCAGATGGAAAGGGCGGAAAGACAGGCAGGGGAAAGGCACGCGGGGGGCCCTGGCCAGCTCGGGGGAGCGATGCTCCAGCCACCTGCTCTGGTTCCACCTGGGCAGCTGCCGCTAACCCCAGCACACCCTTCCTCCATGGGATATAGCAGTGGTGGGCTTTTCCTCTGGCTGCACCTCGAGGGCTCAATCCTGTTGCTGCGGCTGGGGCGACCCCTGTGAAAGGGTCGTTTGACCCCCAAAGGGGTCACGACCCCTAGGTTGAGAACAACAGTATTAATTTGTTTCCTTATTCTTTATTCTCTCTTCCTCTCCCTATTCTGTTTTTAGTGCCTGTCTGAGGATGATGTCTGATAAGCTGCAGCCTCCATCCGAAATGCCCTCTGCGAGAGAGGAGTCTCAATGCTTTGTCTGTGCTTCTCAACTTTACGCCACTGAACAGCCAATCAGGTGGGGAGGGATGAAGAAAGAAGAAGGGATGGTACAGAACAAAGGAGAGAAGGGAGCACATAGGACGGGGTGGTGGTGGTGGGGAACTGCTGGATAGCTCACTGGTTTAGGCAACAGGCTGCAGAGTCAAAGGCTGGGAGTTCGATTCCCCACTGGGCCTCCTTGGCAGGGATATTGTTAGACTGAGTGACCCGTAGGCTCTCTTCCAGCTCTGCAATGTTAAGATGATGATGATGATGATGATGATGATGATGATGATGATGATGATGATGATGATGATGATGAAGCAAAATGTGCTGCTTATATACCTCCCCATAGCAAGTAAAGCACTCTCTGGGCGGTTTACAAGTAATTATGCAGGCTACACATTGCCCCCACCCCACACATAAACTGGGTACTCATTTTACCGACCTTGGAAGGATGGAAGGCTGAGCCAACCTTGAGCCAGCTACCTGGGATTGAACCTCGGGTCATGAACACAGTTGCTGATGAAGAAGAAGATAATTGATGCATAAAATGATGACATGAGATGGCTTTGGAGAACTAGAAACATGGTGTGTGTGTGTGTGTGTGTGTGTGTGTGTGTGTGTGTATTGAAAACAGCTCATTGAAAGTAGAACATTCCCCCCACAACAAGGATCGCTTCCAGCTCTGAAGTTCTGATGACGATTAAGCATAAACAAAAGGCAGTAAGAAAAGCGTCCCTTCCAATAGGGGTCAAAAGAGAGAATGGGGAGGGATGTAAAGTGACATTAGCAGATGGTGTGTGTGCAGAGAGAGGTGACAAAGGGCCTTTTTACACGACCCCTAAACTCCGCCGCAAATGGCTCCCAGCTCCGGAGCTTAAAATTGTTTACCCACCAGCTCCGGAGTTTACTGAAAATTAAGTGCGACCACACCCACCTAAGCGGGTCCCAGCGCACTTTTCATGTACCTGCTCTCCAAGCGTGAAAAATCTTGATGCGGATGTGCCGGGCTCTCCTCGCTTGTTTTTGCTGTTGTTTTTTGCCTCCCACCCCTTTAAGAGAAGGAACCAGGAAGTGACGGGGCTCCTGGCAGCTTCCACCGGCACCGGGAGGTAAGCCTTTATTCTTTTGTCCCTTTTTTCTCCCTCCCCTCACGCAGCCAGCAGCCAGGAAGTGCGGAGGGGTGGGGACGCACGAAGAGTGACAAACCCCTAAGATCTCTGGTCCGAATTTAAGTGACCAGCAGATCTTAGGGGTCGTGTAAAAGTGCCCAATGATAGCGTTCAGCATGAGAGAGGAAGAAGAGAGACGCGCAGAGAGAGGAATAGACAGAGCAAGGGCCAAAAATAGAGAGACAGAAGGGGAACCAAGAAGGAGGGGGTCCCTGCCCAATTTCCCCTGTGGCTCTGCTCATTGCTGGCTGAATCCTCCCTGGCCCCTCTGCCTTCCAACATTGTATCCCGGTGGGAACGTGTACCTTTTGTCCTTGTTGCAGAAGAACCATCTTACTCTTTTTGCCCAGGCAAACCCTGACCCCTACACGGTCTTGAAAAGTGAGAAAACTTTGAAAGCCAAAATAAAGCATTTAAATAAAAGAATTTGTGCCATTTTTATATGGGGGGGGTTTAAAAAAAGCAAAATTCAGAAAGCAAACACGAGTACTTAATGGACCGATTAAACCCCAAGACAACCGTTTGGAAAAGGAAAAGAAAAACCTACGCATGCAAAAATCAGGAATGGAACAAAAACAACCCGTTTAGGCTTCTCATTCCCCAAACCGATTCACAATCAAAACCCTCCAGTTTGCAATGATCTGACGATTATGCAATAAATAGTTTTAACCAAAACCCTCCAAAGTAGCTTCATACACATTATTAATAGTTGTCTTCCTGCACATGATTCGTTTAGTTCAGAAGAGACAGAAAAGAGCTAAAAAGGAAATGGATTCCAATCCCCCCCAGATGTTAGTTGCAATTTTTGTGTGTGCAAAATTTAAAATTCCCTCTTCAGTTTAATTCAGGAAAGCTAATTAATTGGTATTCATAAATCAATTATGAGTTATTTAAAATGTATCAGAATACTGTTGGCTGCTGGCTTTGGAAGCAGGTTGCTGGCATTTTTGCTTTGCAAAAGGAATTTATTCCTCGTTAATTTCCCCATGTAAGGTAAGTAAGGTCAAGTGATTCACATGATGAATGTAAAATACAAAGTATTGTCTTAGTTATTGTAAGGGAAAAAAACCCACAGCCTCAGCAAAGCTGGGAGTTCTCATGAACAAGGTGTACTTACATGATACAAAGCCAGGATTGTTGATACTGTACCCCTGTGACCGTTGCTGTGACACCCTGAATTGTATCTGACAAGAGGTGAACTGTCAAAAGAAAAAAAAAAAAATACTTGAATTGTATGCAAACATTGTCAGATGTGAAATCGAATCTTCCCTGTCCTTGAATTCTCCTGAAAGCTAGTCGTTTTCTAACACGAAAGGTTCATCTTCCATTATCTCAGGTTCTGAGCAGCACAAGTGGTGAAAGGACTTTTTAAAAAACCCACAGCAGATACAATCTATGAGACATCATTTCTGAAAGACCTGTTGCAATTTCTCTTTGTTGTTATTCAGTCATTCAGTCGTGTCCGACTCTTTGTGGCCCCATGGACCAGAGCTCGCCAGGCCTTCCTGTCTTCCACTGCCTCCCGGAGTTTGGTCAAATCCATATTGGTTGCATCGATGACACTGTCCAACCATCTCATTCTCTGCCATCCTCTTTTCCTTTTGCCTTCCATCTTTCCCAACACCAGGGACTTTTCCAAGGACTCCTCTCTCCTCATGAGGTGGCCAAAGTACTGGAGCCTCAGCTTCAAAATCTGTCCTTCCAGTGAACATTCGGTGTTGATTTCTTTCAGGATGGATAGGTTTGACCTCCTTAAAAACTAGGGGGCTCTGAAGACTCTCCTCCAGCACCACAGCTCAAAAGCATTGATTCTGTGTCGATCAGCCTTCTTTATAGTCCAGCTCTCACTTCCATACAATTTCTCTTTACTTTACAATAATAAATAAACAAACAAACAAATAAATAAATAAATAAATAAATAAATAAATAAATAAATAAAGAAAGAAAGAAAGAAAGAAAGAAAGAAAGAAAGAAGGGGGGAAAGGAGGAGGAAGGGAGGGAGGAGTTGAGGTTCCAAAAATGGTCAGGTACATTTCTTTGGAATGACTGACATGATCATTCAGCATTATTTAAAATTGCGTTCAACGCTCTGGGACTGGATGGGCCGGCTTGGTTCAAAGCCACAAAATGAGGCTGCAGGGTGTTTAGAAATGTGGGGCAACTGGACACCCGATGGTCCAAATCCAACTGGATATTTACGTGAGTGCCAAGAGGAATAATTGCATAATTGCTTTTAAGCATGCAGTAGGGTTCTGGTCACTGAATTATAAAAGAAGGCTAGTTTCAAAAAGAAAAAGACTGCTTTTAAAGCAACATTTCCCAACTACATGACTTTCAGAGCTTGACTACAACTCCCATCATGCAAAACTACACAGAAGTGAACCTCTGGAAGGTGGCTACTAGATAGGGCTGGGCCAGGTGAAGTGGTAGCCCAAACTATGGCTGAGCAGCATCCTGGAGAAATATCATCTCTCACATGGGAAGTAGAGGCACAAATACCTCCAGAAGTATGAGCCATGGATCCTCCCTGGGAAACACTATGTTTCTTTATCAACAAACTCTCGGTCTTCTCCCTGGGAAATGGTACACCAGTGGTTCTCAACCTGTGGGTCCCCAGATGTTCCCGGACTGCAATTCCCAGAAATCCCTTCCAGCACAGCAAGTGGGGGAGTTGCAGTCCAGGAACATCTGGGGACCCACAGGTTGAGAACCACTGTGCTACACTGTTCTGGTAACAAGAGGTGAAATTTGTCCTTGAGCGCCTGTTGAAAATTTTGAGCATCAGGTGGCTCCGTCTGAGCCCTCGGCTTTTTCTCTTTTTCTTTCTGGATAAACTTCTGGGCTCCTCATGAAGCAGACAGGAGTAAGAGGAGAAGATAGGACACTGCAGCGAATGAGCTTTGCTAGAGCTTTGAAAAGCTTTTCTTCCCCTTAAAGATTCCAGAAACTGGGACAAACCTTTCAAGAATCCACCTTTAACAAGTCAATCATCTGTGGTTTTTGTTTTACTTTTGTTTCATTTTTTTTTTTTTTTTTTTTTTAGTTTTGAAAGGGCTTAATTCTGAAATACTGTAGCTTTGGCAGATTTGGGTCATCAAATTTCTGTCCCAGGGATCTTCCGGAGGAGTGGGGGTGTCACAGATCTCTAAAAAAGGCCACCAAAGAGCCTTGCAGATCCACAGGATTCCAGTCCCACCCAGAACTATGGGCAATGTAGTCTGCAAAAGTAACTTCTCCAGGCTCTGGAGCTTGCAATCGTACATTAGATTCCGGAGAGAACTTGTCTATAGAGAAGCAACAGTCACTTTATATAAATACAGTAGGACCCCCGTATCCACTGATTCATTATCCACTGATTCAGTTATCCACGGTTGGCAGAGGAAAAAATTAAATCATTCAGCAGCCACAAAGCAAGCTGTAAAGCAAGCTATTGTCACAAATAATGACAAACTAATGATTGTGGGTCCTGATGGCAATTTTAGTGGTGTGTTTTTAATATATTGTATTTATTGCATTTACATGTTTTATTGTTCTAATTTTATTGTATCTTGATGTTTTAATTGTTCATTCTGATTCTGAGCCGCCCAGAGACCTTTGGGTAGTGGGCGGCATACAAGCTATATAAATAAATAAATAAATAAATAAATAAATAAATAAATAAATAAATAAATAAATAAATAAATAAATAGCATTTGGAAAGCAAGCTACTGTAACAAACAACGGACATAAAGCAAGCGACTGTCTCAAAACAGCAGTCATAAAGCAAGCTACTGTCAGGAAACAGCAGTTTGGGGGTGGGTGGGCAGGTGTTCTCTCTTATCCACGGTTTCCATTATCCACGGGAAGGCCTGGAACCAATCCCCAGTGGATACCAGGGCCCTACTGTATCAATTCTCACAAGATTTCCTGGTCCCACAACAAGATGGCACAGGAAGAACGAGCCCTGCTCTTACCATTCCCTTCTCGGGGGGTCCCTGAATCAGTGAATAAAGTGCTCATGATTTTCTCAAAGTTGCAGCTGGGCTCCGCGTTGTCCGAGTCTTCGGCAAAGTGCTTCAACATCTCCCGCAGGACGTCATCTAGAGAGGTGGCCGTCTCATCCAGGATAATACTGGCTCTCGCCAAAAAACCATCGAGGTCACGGTGTGCTCGGACTTCCTCTTCAAAGTTCTTTAATTTTAGGTACTGTGTGTGTGTGAGAGAGAGAGAGAGAGAAAATAAAATAAGGACACGTTCTAAAAAGGCTTTCTAAAAGTGACTCCAGAAAACCTAAGTTTCTGCATTTACGATTAGGGCCAGCATTAGGACACGAGAATGGCTTAAATTCTACCGCATTTCCCAAACCCAATAATCCAGCCTCAAGCTCAGCGTGACAATCCTTTTATAACATGCCACGGGGCCTCCGTTTCCAGCTGGCTCACTTAGTGGCAAATCGGCAACCCAACAGGCAAAACTTATTGTTTTGCCCTCGGACGGCCATGCTGCGCCACCAAACACCCACAGGGCCCCACGGCATCATTATGTTTGCTAATGGAATGCTGCTATCGCTGAACAACTGACACCCCTCCCCCGCCATGAAGTGATAGGCGGGGGAGCTGTGTTGGTCTGTGCAGACATGATAAACAACACAAAAATAAAAAGCAAAATAAGACATTTTTTTAAAAAGACTAACTTTAATGTTTTTTTAATGTGGGCTTTCGTCGACAAGTCCACTTCATCGGGTGTGCTTTAAAAGGCTCAACGTGGACAGCATTTGAGCTCCTGGAAATATCTGCTACGGAGGCGCACATAAGATGCCTGCATGATACCAGGGTGGAAACTCTCTCACTTTCATCAAGCCTTCTCTGTGCATAGTTTTTCACTGGCTGGTTTTCAGGTTTTTTTTTGGGGGCTATTTAATTTATACGCAGCTGCTTTAGTTCTATATACTGGCCATTTTATAGGTTCAAACATAAAATCCCACATAAGAAAATAGATTCAATATATTAATTTAATTTAATTTTCTGTCTTTCCCCCCCGCCGTCTTGATGCTTCTTGCTGAGGGTTTCCCTCTTTTACTGTGCCTTTTTATTTGATTTTTTTTCTCTTTTATATTGTATTGTCAATTTTAATCTTGTTGTGAACCGCCCAGAGTTCCCTTGGAAAATGGGCGGTATAGAAATATAACAAATAAATAAATAATAAATATCTGGGAGTTGAGTTATGGCTACTGAACTTTTTCTTCTGGGATCGCAATGTTTCGCTACTCATCCAAGTAGCTTCTTCAGTCTGAGAAAAGGTCCAATGCAGTGAGGAGTGTGCAGACCTCTACATTGGAAAAACTAAATGGCCACTAAACAGGAGGGCATAGGAAAGGCAACAGTTTAGGAACAGAATCAGCAGTGTACCTCCATTTGAAGGACAAAGGACACATTAAAAGACGAGGATGTACACATATTTAGACAGAGAAGACAGGTGGTTCAAGAGAGGGGTCAGGGAAGCCATTCATGTGTGCATTGAAAATTCCTTGCTCCCCAGCAGTGGGGGGTTTGGCACAATGTGTCTCCCGTTTATCATGCTGCCCTTTCAATGATCCCTAGACAAATAAGAACCACTTCACACCTCCAGCAGGAAGATCACTGCTAATGACCCAGACTTAATGGGTGTTGGGAAGGGTTGCATAGGTGGGATTTTCACAAACCCTGGGCCTCTGTGAAACCAATGTGAACCATAAACTGGAAGCCTCCCACCAACCTTTCTTAGACTGAAGAAGCTACTTAGATGAGTAGTGAAACATTTCAATCCAGCAAGAAAAAGAAGTCTAGTTCCCATGACTCAGCTCCCAAATAACCTCATCTGGATGACTGAGAATCTCCATAGACATACATTCAGCTTCAAATCATGAAGTTGGAAGGAGCCAAACAAGGCTATAGAGTCAGTTGGACGTAGCAGTGGACGGTTTGGCTTTCATTCATTTCCTGACCACGAGGAAAGGCACCTGGTATATCTCAGTGGGTAACTTACTCCAGAGACTTAAGGCCGCCACCACCAAAAAGGCCTGGTTCCCTGTTCTTCTCTTTTTGGTCTCTTTTGGTGTGTCTACTTTTAGTAAAATGGACGTAGGAGGAGTGGATGAAACAGGTAGCTAATCTCCGAGAGAACTCTTTTGACAAGTATTGAGGTCCTAAAGCATTACGTTCTGCACACCAGATGCCATTAGGGTCTCCAACAGTAAGGGGATGATAGGAGTTCAACAATGGTAAGAGGGCGATGGGAGTCCACCATCATCCCCACATGCTCTCGATCCTTGACTTGTGAGAATGCCACTTGGAAAGTGACATTGATTTCCTTATTAAAATAAGCCTCAACATGTGACGTGTGATAGCACGGAAGTGCAACTGAGAGACCGAGAAGCCCATGTGTTCTGTGATTTTAAAAACTTGTCCAACGGTTTTAAAGGTTGACTTTAGAGCCCCCCCCCCCAAGAAATCCCTGCCTGCCAGCCTCAGTTCCTTCTTTGCAAAACTGGTATTGGACAGAGCCTCCATGTTACCAAGGTGGCAGGGTCAAACAACAAGCCTGTTCACGTGGGTGGCCGTCCCTTAACTTCACAGGGCATGAGAATTCTCTCTCGCCTTGCATGCACACTTTTTTGGTCCACTCCACCCTCAGGCCAAAACAGCAGGACTTATGGGCCTGCTGGGACCAAGGGATACTTCCTTCCCACCCAGCTAACGATGTTGCCCCAAGCCAGTGTACGATGAATGGGATTTTGCACATTCTTTGCGCCTAGCTGCCATTACTGGCGATGGAAGGAAGAGTTTGGGAAACATTAATGCATGGGAACATACTTCAAAGGCATCCCCCCTCACTGCATAACAAGGGCCAAGTGGGAGCATTTCAGCAGAATATGTTTAGAAAAGCTGGCTTCTAATTTACCAGACTGGAAAGCTGGCACCAGCCATGGTGAAAGAGGAAATTTAACTTTCCTTTACAATCAGTATATGGTAATCGCTGCATTATTCATGGCTGGCTTAGAGGGCAAATGTTAGTAGAGCAGGGCTATAGGGAGCCATAAAGAAATATCTGCTCTTCCAGTAGAGACTGGTCAGGATGCACCACGAGCACTCTTGACGGCATAGCAATCAGGGCTGGAATGAGATGAAACCGAGAGCAGCCCATCATCAGAAGCAAGGCAGCCTTAAGCAAACACCTGGTTGTCATCGCACACACTTTCTCTCACATCCCAGGGCTTGCTTTGCTTTCGAACTGGGCATTGGAATGGAAATGAGGGCTTTCCTTACCACACTAACTGCTCTGGAAAGCAGCTTTGAAGTACTGTATGTACTCGAATATCAGCCTAGTTTTGCTGCCCTAATTTTGGGCTGAAAAAAGGGGCCTCGCCTTATATGCGGCTCAATACTTTTAGCCACTGAGGCAAGTGCTTGGGTCGATGGCTAAAAGTCATTTTAAACATTGTATGCTGCTTCTCATGACCCCCCCTCTGCATCACAGGGGAGCGGTGCGCGATGTTTAAAATGACTTTTAGCCACTGACCCCAAGCAGTGGCTAAAGTCATTTTAAACATCACACACCACTCCCCCAGCTCACAAAGGAGGAGCTGCCAGGCCCTGCTGCATTTCCCACCCTAGGCTTATACTCGAGTCAATACGTTCCCCCAGTTTTGGGGGCTTAAATTAGGGGCCTCGACTTATACTCTGGGTCGACTTATACTCGAGTATATACGGGTAAATACATTACTGACACACTCTTGTGCTTTTTGCTTCTAAACCAGGGGTCATCAAACTATGGCCCATGGGCTGGATGCAGCCTGCCAAGGTCCTGAATCCAGCCCGCCAGCCACTGCAGAACCCCCACTCCCCACACTTGCGCTGAAAACGTGTCGTGCTGCTGCAGCAGCTGTCGCCGCCTCAGCCACCAATGCAAGGGCAAAGCCCACCGTTGTCCTTAGCGTCTTGGGGTGGTGGTGGTGTGGTGAGCGGAATGGCCCCTCCACAACCGCCCTTGGAGCCACAGGAGAAGTGGGGTTGCCACATGGGCTGGCAGGCGAGGAGAGTGGCATGGGCTGGAGGGGTAAGCAGAATGGGTCCTCCCCTATCCCCCTTGGAGCCGCGGGAGAAGCGGGGCTAGGCATTGGGCTGGGGGGGTCAGGGTGAAGCCCTCTCGGAGCCACGCCGGGGAGCTGCAGAGTCCGCCCCCCCATTTAAAAAGTTTGAGGACCCCCTGTTCTAAACTGTATTTTATGACATGACTGTCTTTTGTTGTAGCTCATCTCATTGTACCCAAGAATAGAAGAGAGAGTATCCCAGAATAATAGTTTTCTCCTGTTCTCTCCTGGAGGTAATTCTGCCACATTCTAGGCCTCACTGCATACCGAGTCACCTCTTCCTATAGGCCACCATTGACAATTTCAGAAATTTATGTTAAAAAAGAAGAAGACTTCATAACAGAGAAATGACACACATTCCATCTAGTAGCCTGTTCAGAAATTGAGAAAATATGCTCCTTTTCTCAAAGTATCTGAGGGTGGTGATGTCATCTGGCCTGGATGCCTTCAAAAGGGGATTGGACAGATTCCTAGAGGAAAAGTCCATCACGGGTTACAAACCATGATGGAGATGTGTAATCTCTAGGCTTTAAACCAGGGTACTTCAAGGGCCAGATGCAGGGGAGTGGTATCAGGAGACAGATATCTAGTCTCATGCGCTCCCAAACGCATCTGGTGGGGCCACTGGGAGATACAGGAAGCTGGACTAGATGGGCCTTTGGCCTGATCCAGCATGGCTCTTCTTATGTTCTTATGTTCTTATGGTGACTTTTACTAAAGGAAAAGAAAACAAAACACATGGTTGTACTTACTTTTCTTGATGTGTGTAATAAAACGCAGCCAGCGCTTTCACTTTCTGCTAAAAAGAAAAAAGAGAGAGTTGCAATTTTAAGTTACACAAAAGGGAACAGGAATGAAGAAGCTGCTTCTGAACTATCTCCAGGTTCACCTGTGTGTTTAACACGCACGCCATCTCTAGAGGAGCAGTCTGTGCATAGAAACAAGGAATATTTTCTAGTTTATTTTATTATTTATTTATTTATTTTAGGGCTTATATACCGCCCGTCTTCCAGGAGGAACTCCGGGCGGTTTATAAGGCAGAACAATAAACAAGTTAAATACAGCATCATTATAAAATAGTAAAAACAATTTAAACACGTAAATAAAAAAGAATAACTTTTTGAAAAGGGATTTCTAGAAGCATTTTAAGCTTGTAAGTTTTACATTACTCTCTATATCAGGCGTGGTCAGTGGGAGGGAGGTTGTCTCTGGCACGTTTGATGCGGGGAGTCGAACTAAGGGTTTGTAGCCGTGAGAAAAGAAGACTCGGGGGCAGCACCTTTCAAAAACTTGAAAATCATATGGACGAGAAGCTTGATACTCCATCATGCAGGACACATAATAATGTGCTAGAGTTATAGGAACCCAGAGTTCAGCTATATATTGGCTGGTGAGAAGTGAGAAGTCCATTTGGAGCCAACACAACCTAAGCCAGGAATCCTCAAACTATGGCCCACGGTCCAGATCCGGACCGCCAGCCATTGCATGAGATTTACAGACGGCTTTTGTGCTACACACATCGGGGGTTCAGGATGTCAAACTGTACCAGCCTGGTGATGATTCATTGCCGGATCAAAACATTTTGATTAGCATTACACAAGTATCCAAAGAGCAGTCAATCAAGGTTTCGTCTGATTAAGTTAGCTGTAAATGAGTGAGACTCGCGAGCTTTAAGACCAGTGGAGGCTGCCGTATATCAAGACAAACTGTTGAGTCAGGCAGAATTTTTCCAAGCCTTACCTGTCTCTTCCACGGTTTCCATGCCAGTGCACCTAAATGCAAAGCAGCTGCAATCTCATTCAGCTACAGACCGTCCCATGCAAGCTTTACTTGACTGCTTGCTGAAGAAGGTAATAAAGCTTTTATAAATAAATCTCCAAACCTCTGGACTGGCGGGTAACCTTTTCCAGATCCAGCCTGGGCCCCCTTTTTACCCACAGCTGGCAGCCCCAGCACTGGGGGGGGGGCAGTGCCTTTCTTCTTGATAGGACTCCCATCTTTAAATGAACAATCCAGGGGGCTGGACCTGTTTTCAAAGAGGTGGGAGAGGGTAGGTTTCATCCTTTAAACTAGACTGTGTAAAGTTCAGAAGGGATCACACAGCAGATCTACCAGCTGAATGACGTGAGAGCTATGACCCTCCATGTCTGCATTCACCTTTTGGCAAGTGAGAAGTCTTTGTGCATAGCTGAGCAGAAACAACCTGCAGCTATGTGCATAAAGATGTCTGCTTTACTGTTTACCAACAATAAAGGACCAGAACAGGGCATCTTGGATGGTCTCAGAGCTGCCCACTCCATGCCTTCTAGAAGTTTTACTGATGTCAACATTTAAAGCCACTGCTGTGGGCAAAGCACCCTCACCTCTATCCACCACCCGATCTCCTGCTTCTTTGAAGTTTCAAACTCTGGAACAAAGGGCAATTTCTGTGCAATTTGATTTAGACACTCCCTGGGTTCGTGATTGGAAATTTAGACGATAGCCATCCCCTTTGTCCATTTGAAAAGCTTCCTTCAAGGCAGGTATGTATCTTGGGGGGGGGGGAGCCACATTCTGAAAAGGTGCATTAAAAGGTTTTAGCCAATGGAGAATAAATACATCCCTTTTACAACGAGGTTCAGGAAGAATGTGTACATGTAGAAAAATGTGTATAGATATAAGTCCAAATATTCACAGAAGAACTAAAGTTTCATGCTCGAATGAGCACCTAGATCAGAAGGAGACTCCAGGTATAAAGAGGAGAAAGTTGATAAATCAGGTTTTGCTCATTCATACACCTGGATTTAAATCTTGCCTCTGAGGTATCTTGTCACACACACAAGAGGATACAAATACACTTGCACACACACTGGACCTCATCTTGAGAATGACCAGATCATGTGTAGACGTAAACCCCCCTTTTGCTCAACTTCATGAATTTTGTCGTCTTTTGTCGAATTGTGTCTTCCTTATGAAGTAGCCCTTTTCGTTACAGCCCTATTCGCCACAAAACAATCCACTATCCCAAATTCTCTCCCAGGTCAGCCAGCATCAGTCAGACTCTCCTCTCTGCTCTTCTCCCTCTCACAAAATACCAGAAATAGGGAACATCCACTCAAACTGAGGGCTGGGAGAACTGACAAAAGAAAATATTTTTTCACCCAGCGTGTTGTAAGTCTATGGAACTCCCTGCCACACAATGTGGTGATGGCATCTGACCTGGATGCCTTCAAAAGGGGATTGGATAGATTCCTGGAGGAAAAGTCCATCACAGGTTACAAACCATGATGGAGATGTGTAACCTCCAGGGTTTAAACCAGGGTACTTCAAGGGCCAGATGCAGGAGAGTGGTATCAGGAGACAGATATCTAGTCTCATGCGCTCCCAAACACATCTGGTGGGGCCGCTGTGAGATACAGGAAGCTGGACTAGATGGGCCTTTGGCCTGATCCAGCATGGCTCTTCTTATGTTCTTATGTTCTTATGTTCTTATGTATTTTACTAAAATTATACCTACCTCACTTTTCTCCTGAAAAAGAATCCAAGGCAGCTTACCTCATAACAGGACAATTGCTAAAAATAGTAAGTATGCAAATACTGTACCACACTAAGCAGCAAACAAGATCAGCAGCAAAACAATCCATTAAAAATTAAACACCCTCTCAGACAGCCAGACACTGATAGGAAAGCCTGCTTTTGGAAGGACAGCAAAGGTGGAGCCAGCCTGGCCTCCTGTGGGAGGAAGTCCCAGAATGGGGACAGAGAAAACCACTTTATGTGTGGGCACGAACTGCCAGTTTCGTGGTTCGTAACAATCCATCCTTTGAACAGATGTTCGGCACTTCCCAGCCCCACCTCCTCTGGCAGATACCCACTCAGAAGCAGCCCCCCCATTGTGCTTGCCCCTCCTCCTCGGGTGTTGCTTCCAAATGGGCGCCCACCGGTGGAGCAGGAGCTGAGAAGTATCGAACACCTGTTTCTCCAAAGGACAAACTGGAACAAACCTGTAGTTCGTGCCCATCTCCACCATCTGTGAAATGTTCCTGTGAAAGTAGTGGGACCAAGAGAAAGGTCTCCAGTGGTAATCTTAACACCCAGGCAGGCTCATAAAGGGAGACATGAAAACATGGAAGGTAGAGAGGGGGGAGAGCCATCTCTTTTCCCGAGATGTTGGGATTCCAGTTATTTTTATCCTACAAATCATTTCTAAAAAAATTTAGTTATTGCTGTTTTGATTACAGTAGTTAATTAATTCTATAGGAAGCATCTGAGAAGTAAAATGAATTCTAGACACATGAAATATGCACCAGGGAATGGGAGTAGGGGTGGCCACGAAACAGAAAAATAGTGTTTCGTTTCGTTTTCCCCTGAGTTTCATTTTGTTTAGTTTTTTTAAGTTGATTTTTTTGTAAAGAAATTCATAATGAAACAAAACAGTAACAAAATGATTTGTTACTCTATAAAACAGCTCCCCTGGAGCTGTTTTAAAGTTGGAAAAAAACAGTGTTTCATTTCATTTTGTAACAAAACGCTGCCTGTCATTTCGTAACAATTTGTAAGCTTACAAAACAACAAAACAGCATTTTGTTTTTTGTAAAGTGCCCATCCCTGAATGGTAGAAAGGAGGAGAAACAATGAAACAAACAAAAAATCCCAGGGGGACCCCATAAATTTAACTCTTGACCACCCAGGGAAACCCAAGAAATAAATCTAGAAATCCAAGAAATCAACTTTGCTAAACTTAAGGAGGTGTCATGTCTGCATCAGGTCGTCTAGGTCCTGTTCTTTATTTATGGAGTTGGGAAAATTCAAAAAATATTTGGTCTCACATCTTCGAGACCCTGGCTGAGCTTCTCCACACCATATCCACTAAAAAGCCAGTGCAATGTCCCTAAGGAATGGACCCTTCTAATTTCTCATCAGAGCTGTAGCAGTTGCTGCTCCTGTGACCCCACCTGGATGGACCACTGCAAAGCTGACATTTCTCCAGCTCCAACGGCATCTTTTTCCTGGTGGATTTTTCACTGTGCCTCTCCCCTCAAAGGTCTGGCACGTTAGAAAAGAGCCGTGTCCCTCTGTGTTTTCATCTTGGGAAATAGATGACATTGGCAACGCTGCAGCCAGATTGTTAACTGGGGCTGGTTACAGGGATATTACACCCACACACACACACACACACACACCCACACACACACACACCCACACACACACACACACACACACACACACACACACACACACACCCTGTTGGCTGCCAATCTGTTTCTGGGCAGAATTTCAAGTGCTGGTTTCAACCTATAACACCCAAAATGGTTTGGGTCCAAGCTATCTCAAGGACTGCATCTTCCTTATAAGCCTGCCTGAATCTTACAAGCATCAATCAGGAAGGCCTTTCTCTCGGTCCCACCACCCACACAGGTTCACATAAGAACATAAGAACCTAAGAAGAGCCAGGCTGGATCAGGCCAAAGGCCAATCTAGTCCAGCTTCTTGTATCTCCCAATGGCCCCACCAACATGCCACAATGGCCATGTTGAAAGCTGCAGCATCAAGAAAGACTTGGTCTTAACTATTCCATTTTGGGCAGACCTCTTAGGATGAAGCATGCCCGATCATACTTTATGGGTCCTTTGTGATAGCTGTGCAGCCCGGACAGCATGTAGAGGTCTTATGTATGCGTCCTTTCTTACAAATTTTCACCCAAGGAAACACAAAGCCAGAGGCCCTTTGTCCACCCCAGCCAAAAGCAGAAATTGTAGCAAGATCGATTTCACACATTTTGAGACCACCAGTGGGATAAAGCGCATCTTGCCCCAGAGGGAGATGTATTTTCGAGGTGGTCAATGTATTCTAGCAAGGAATGCAAAATGGTGTCTTCTGTCTGTCTAGACTCAAGAACCCAGAGTTCGAATCATTGTCCCGACACAAAAACTCACAGAGGTGGAGGGCATGGAACTGGTACAACCACTCCTTATGTACCTTTCACTGACCTTGAAAACCTTATTAGGGTCACCAGACATTAGTTCTGACTTGGTGACACACCTGCACAACACTTTATTCAAAGGGGTTGTGTATACTTTACGTATATACAAAGGAACATAAGGAGAAAAATGAGTGTTCAAGAGGGGAAAACGAATAACATAAGAACATAAGAAGAGCCATGCTGGATCAGGCCAGGGGCCCATCTAGTCCAGTTTCCTGTATCTCACAGTGGCCCCACCAAATGCCTCTGGGAGCGCACGAGACTAGATCTCTGTCTCCTGATACCACTCCCCTGCATCTGGCCCTTGAAGGACCCTGGTTTTAAACCTGGATGTTATACATCTCCATCATGGTTTGTCACCTGGGATGGACTTTTCCTCCAGGAATCTGTCCAATCCCCTTTTGAAGGCATCCAGGCCAGATGCCACCACCACATCCTGTGGCAGGGAGTTCCACAGACTAACAACACGCTGGGTAAAGAAGTATTTTCTTTTGTCTGTTCTCACTCTTCCAACACTCAGATTTGAGTGGACGTCCCCTAGTTTTGGTATTCTGTACTTGTGCTTTACATGATAAGAAAGGATAAGAAAGACATACATTTTTTTCTTGGAGAAGAAGAAAAAAAGCGCTTAGTGAGGCATGAATGGCATGGAATGGAATGACAACAACCAAAACAAAACTGTTTACATCCCTGTTTTTCTTCTTCCCATTCAGGGTTCTCTCTCTATTCTATCAATAAAGCATACCTTCTCCCTTTCCATTGGGGTTCTATTCTCTCTCTCACACACAATCACATACACACACTTTGTAGAAACACTGCACAGTTCTAAGCTTCTAAACATCACTTGGAAAAAGCCATCTGAACATTGGGGGGAGGGGCGTACTGAGGTCAAGCCTACGTCCAGTACAATTGGTGGGCGCATCTATTTGCCACTCAAGCTGTAGGAAGCTCTAAGTGGGCCGATCTCCCACCCTGACATCAGGTTTCTAAAATAAGATTTATCAGATGGGAGTTCGTGGGGTCAGGTATTGTGCCTGGAGACATAAAAAGGCCTTTGGTATTAATGCGAGGAAATGCATCTATTGTGTGCAGAATGATACCCATTCAGTCCCACACCCCTCGTCTCGGGACCGAGTCCTCGCTGGAATTCCTTGGCGCCACCCGAGTGGGTTTTCTCCTTGCACCCTCGCGCCCCCATCGAACAAAGGATCACAGCAGGGTTTGGAAAAGCTCTGTTTTGCTAGTTGAGCGGCCCCGGCCGCTTGCGTGTGTGTCTGCATGCGTCTGGCGTGTCTTTTAGGAAACTGTTGAATTGGTATCTAGGAAAGATCTATTGTGTCGAGGGTGGAACAACACTTATAAACCGGCGCTTGGGCACAGAAGTATAAATCTCTACCCCATTATTAGTGTTAACAAAGACACATCCTGCCTTCTAACTGGCTTTTCACCAAACTGGGGACCATTAAGAAAAGGAAGATGCAAAACAAAAACCTACAGTCTTTCTTCTTGGCCATTTTTTATCATTTCCAAAATAGGCTTTCAGACGCTTTTAAAGTCTGTCACACTGAGAAATGCCTGTCATCAGGAAACCAGCAACCAGCACAATGAATGTGGAGACAGAGAGAGATGTCAAAAAGAACCAGATAGGTAGAAAGTTGCCTTACACTAGGAGAGAATGCGCTGAATCATCCACTACAGCAGTCTTGGTGAACTAATGGTACAGGTGCCAAAGGTGGCACTCGGAGCCCTTTCTGTGGGCACCCAACAATGCCCTTTCACAGCCACCTGTATTCAAGTTAAATGGCTGTATTGGCACTTCGCGAAAAATTAGTGAGTTCTGCATCGCAGTTTGGGCACTCAGTCTCTAAAAGGTTTGCCATCACTACACTATAGGGTTCACAATGATGGAAGACGGTTTCCAGAATTCCAGGCAACGGTCTTCTCCATCTCATCCTGCAGAGGCTGATGATGGACCCTCCGGCTCTTCTCAAAACCAAGCGAGTGCCCACCCAAACGGGCCAAACATGTTTATTCGTATGTTGTCTGTGACAACCGCCAGCTGCCAGGAGGAATGGCAAGTGTGGCGAAAAGGGTAAAACAAGGATAAATATTCATGATTGTCTTTTGAATAGCCAATTACTAAGCTGGTGGCAGTGGTTAAGAATGTTATACAGTGAAACCCTTGTATAACAAACGGTTTGTATAACATAAAATCTGTACAACAAAAAAATTCCAGAGATAGGGGAAATTTGCTTAACAGAATTGCCTATGGGGCAAATCCATACAACATAAAAATGGTCACGATTAGGGATTACTCTGTTTTCAATGCATTCCTATGGGAAATTTGTATAAAGGAAAATTTGCTTAACATAATTTCATTTGGAATGAATTAATTCCTTTATACAAGGTACCACTGTATATTGGAACCTAATGGGTAATGGGGAGCTTGAGTTTTTGTTAGAGCTGAGAGGAGGTCAGTTCAGTTCAGTTAAGAGAGCTGAGAGTCAGTTTAGATTGTCAGTAGGTCAGGTGGGAGATCCTGCCACTGAAAAGGGTCTGGTTTAGAAAGGAAATACATTATTGGAAGAATTCATGTTTGCAGTACAATAACATTGGCTGAATTTATCATAATACTGATCATCTAATTGTAAACTAATAAACGTTTCATGTTTTGTTTTAAAATTAGTGGTACCTTGTATAAAGGAATCAATTTGTTCCAAATGAAATTATGTTATGAAATTATCCCATTCTAAAGCAAACTTGCTCAGATCCAGTTCTTTACGCTGGCCTACTGCAACCTTCCCCTGTCAGTGGGGGATGCTGGGAGTTGTAGCCCAGAAAGAATGACAGTAGGAGCCCCATATCTGTAGGGATTGGTTCCGGTTCACACTCTTATCCGAGGGCGATGGTGACAACAGTGGTGGTGGGGTGCTGGGGGCAGACACCCACCACCCCTGCCACTGGACAGTCTGGCGAACTGGGTGTCGTGAAGGCGCAATGCTGCACCGCCCAGTCCTGCTGTCCAAAACAGCAGCCATTTGAGCTTCCTGGGTGAGGGACCAGGACAGAGCAGTGCGCCTTCATGACATCTGGTCTGCCCAGTGGCAGGGGGAGCTAGGGGCAAAAGGGCATGGCTGCGTGGCTCAGCTTTCACCCTCAGCACCCACCCACCCTGCGCTGATTGCCAACCACAGGCAACTGAACCCGCGGATGGTGACTCCACAGATACGGGGGTGCTACTGTATCTTCACAAATTCTGGCTTATACCGCAGTCATACCTGCGTTTTCTCCGTAGTTTCCCTTCGGCTAACTGCGCCTCAAAAGATCGCGTCTTAACCGCAAAGAGAAGTAAATTCCAGTTCCGGTCGACCACGCCCCTTGAGCAGCAGTTTCAGCGAAGTTTCCTAAACCACCCCCAGGGGCTGGATTTAGAAACTTCGCTCAAAAATGCTGACTTATTTGCTTCTGTAACCATGACAGGACACAGAAAATACGCAGTAAAATCAGTTGTTCCCCCTTTTTGACAGCTTAAACACCACAGAGGCTTGGAAAATAGAGCTGGAAAGAAGGGGAAAATGCAAAGTAGACAGGTAGAGAGGGAACCAGAATAGGAAAATACAACACAGAAGAGAGGACACTAACTGCACATTAAAAACCACGTGACCGCCCAGAAAAAAAATACGCATGAAATTTATATGCGCAGAGAACGCTGGTGTGACCACAGCCATTAATCCGTAGGATTTACATGAGTACTGATTCGTATTTCAGAAATGGGCTCAGTGGGTGTAATATAGCTGGCAGTAACGGCTGCATTTACAGCTCTCAACATTCTCGGTGGCTGGCCCCTCATTCGGGAACAATCTTCAAAGTGAGTTGCGCCTTGCACAGTCCCTGCCCGCCTTCAAAAAAGCGTTAAAAACCTTGCTTTTTAGGGAGGCATTTGGCGACCTGGATTAGGTTTTTGTTTTCTTTTTTTGAGCTGTCTTGCCGTTGACTTAATCGACTCCTTTGCTGAGTTGTTTTATATTATATAATATATATTTACTCCTTTTGTTTTTCATTTTTTTAAATTTTTATTTCAATTGATGTATTGTTCTTTTTGGGTTTGTCTTCCCCTTTTTGTTCCCCGCCTGGAGTTTGTTCGGGAAGACGGGCAGTATAAAAATGAATGAATGAATGAATGAATGAATGAATAAATAAATAAATAAATAAATAAATAAATAATTTCTTGACTACTGGCGGAGGATGATGGGAGGTGGAGTCCGGTATCATTTGAAAGGCCCCAGGTGTGTTCATCTGGACCTAGTAGTGGTGATGATGGTGACAGACTTTTCCAAAGGGCACCTGGGCTGGTTGGTTTGGCCAACAGGATGCTGGGTGACAGTGATCTTGGTTCTACTCCAGCATGCATTTACAGGGAGCTCTGATGAAGCTCCTTTGACTTGGAGAACTGTTCACCCTAATATCTGGACCTTCTGGATAATCTTTCTTCTAGGTATTGTAGCCAAAAGCTCGTACGATTAATAATTAAGGAACAGCAATGTTCCTTACTTACGAAAACAATGCCTTCCCCAGACCAATTTTAAATGACATTTCTCCAGAGAACAGAAGGAAACAATAGCTGAATTAGCCGATGCGATCTGGCAGTTCTTAGTGTTACTCTGCCGTCCCCACATTGTTTAAAGCCACACAAAAGGTGTTATTAAACGAAATTGCAAAATTAACAAGAGAGAAAGAGGAGACTGGGAGAAAAAGCTCTATGTGGCTGATTGTTAGTTAGTCGGTTCTCTTGTGAAGCCAATAACAGAGCTGACTATGGTTCAAGCGCTATTATGAGAAGCAATAATAACCATCCTGCTTCTAATGTCTCTCTGAGCCAAGCAACATTGTGCTATGCACCCAGAGTTGAATCAAGCCAATAAAACCCCCACCCTGAAGGTTTTCCGGCTGTAAATTTAGACAACTGGAAGAAGAGGAACACCCAGGAGCCAATCACCTGAGAGAACAAGGGGGACCTGTGGTGTGACCGTCCCATCTGCTCAAGTCTTATTTCCTGTTTTCCTCTTAACGACTATTTAATAAGCATTTAAAGAGGTCCAGCATTGGCAGCCTATACTGGCCTGTCTGGATGATCCTCCCCCTGCCTCTAAGGCGCTCCCTGACCCCCTCCCTGGCCCGACAAGCTTTTCTAGTTCTGCAAATCTTGAGATTTCTTCCTGACCCTAAAGCTTCTTAAGAGGTGGGTGCTTTCTTGGCTACATGACGATTAAGGGAGAAAAAGATGACTGCCAACGTACAGGAAACAAGCGCTTTGAACTCCTAAACAGAGGCACTATATTCTGCAGCTGTCCATATGTGATTAGAACACACAACAATTCTTCACTACTAGATAAGGATGATGGCAGTTGGAGTCCACTATGATTGGAGGGGCCACAGGTTCCCCTTCACTGAACATGTACAAAGAAGACATCTTATTTATTAAGTTTTAAAATCCACTCATAAGGTGGCCATAAACACCGTACCTCAGGCATGCCCAAACTTCGGCCCTCCAGATGTTTTGGGCCACAACTCCCACATTCCTTTGCCATTGGAAATACAGGCTTGGAATTCTGGGAGTTGTGGTCCAAAACATCAGGAGGGCCGAAGTTTGGACACGCCTGCCTTACCTGGTCTTGCTTTGAGGAACCACAACCTAAAAGGCTTTGAGGAACCACAACCTAAATTATAGAGGCGAGTGCCATTTTTAAACTGGAAAAGCAGTTTATAAATGTAATAAATAAAATACAGATGCCTTAAGCTTTGGCAAATATGACTAGGCTGTGAACTAGGAAGATTTCCACCACAAATGGGAAATGGTTCAAACACAACGGGGCCATCACCTCAACAGTTTTGGATAATCCACCATCCCAAGCCCCCGTTTTTCCTGAGGAAAACAGTGGCATGCAACCGCATTTATGATTGCTACGTCCATCTTGGTTACATTCCTGGTCTTCTGCCCAGGTACTTCCCACATCAGTTGCTTTTAGCCACAGTAATCTATGTTAACCTTGTAATTTTGTAGTCTCTTTTTTTGTAGTGTAGACTGATGAAGCTGTTTGGATGAGCAGTGAAACGTTTCAATCTCTCAAGAAAAGAAGTCCAGTTGCCATGACTCAACTTCCAAATAGTGTAGTCTTGGTCTGATTCTTGGATACTTTCTACTTTTTTGCCCTGATTAGTGGGTGACCGCAAAGTCAGTAATGCAAAAATTAAATGAATGAATGAATGAATGAACTTACTGGATTCCAGCTCATGTTTCTGAAGTAAGACAATGAAACACTGTTTATCAGCTGAGGGTTTCCACACATTTTTTTTTGGAAACCCTCAGCTGATAAACAGGCATTATTTTAAAAACATGCATCTGCTTGAAATCAGGACTTCATCCCATCTATTGGCCTTTTAAAAGCCATTTTCTGGTAGAACTTTAAAACAAGAAAAGAACATGGATTTTCAACACCCATCTGGGACAAACAGGACATCAGGAAGCCAAGAAGCAGATCTAAATAGAGATGTAAAATTTCCAGAAATTTTGAACCTATGGAAATGTTATTTAGAGAAAAATGGAAAAAATGGAGGACAAAAAGCCCCCCCCCCTGTTCTTTTCAAGGTTTATATCCCTTTATCTTTTATGTTCTTATTGTTTTATCTTTCTGATAACAACTGAAGACTGAACTCTTTGGGCAGGTGTTTAATAATCATGACTGAATCCCTGAATGCCCTTTTAGTTAAGATAATTTCAATGTTTGTGTTTATTTATTTATATATGTATATATTTATATTTATAGACCGCCTGAATTTCCATGAGGATCTCTGGGCGGTTTACAGCAAAACAAACATATAGAGTAAATCCAAGTTATACAAACAACAAATAGACTGTTGAATTATTTGTACACAGCCCAGAGTAGCCTTGTTGCTAGATGGTGCGGTACATAAGTCCAATAAATAAATAATAAATAAATAAATGCCATGAGATGCCTCACAAACAAATATATAGAATGATGCCAAGCCTGCAATCTGTGGGAAAGAGATGTCTTTTAAATGGATATGTCAGAATTCAAATAAGGATAACAGCAGCTAGAGTGCTGGTTTACTGGCTGTAAAACAAAGAGCTCAGTTCAGACCTGTCCAGTGTCCTGAATGCAGGTAAAACAACTAAAATGGAACAGGAAGAGCCAGAAAATATTTTAAAGGCTTCCACAGGTGTTGTCAGCACATTGAGAAAATGTCCCAACCCCATCCTTCCTTCTTTCCAACCATCCTGGTGAAAACATCCAACTATTTCCACTGCCCTCACTGACAAACAACTGCCCTTACTTATACCTACCTGCATCATCCTGTAAGGCAAGGCTGATTGGCTGAGCAGTGTTACAACATGATCCCTGATTGGTTGGAAGAAAGCATGTGACTGAGGCATTGACCAAAATGTGATCGCTAGATCTTGGCATCTTTTTCCAGTGCTGCTCTGGGGGTTCATTTATTATGAGTTTTAGAGCACTCAAGTGGCAGTTGAGTTCAGAAAGCATCAACCACCTCACTTCAATAACCAGTGTGCATAAATTACTTCCATATACGCTGCTTTGTAAAATGAACTCTTTTGCTTTCAATGTAGGCAATGGAAAGCAACATTAATAGAATGAGAGGCTAGATGTGTGTGTTGTGCCATTACAGTCATGACCAACTCTTCGTGACTCCATGTCCATGGAGTTTTCTTAGCAGGAATACTGGAGTGGCTTGCCAGTTCCTACTCCAGGCACCCACAGCACCTGTGGGCTGTGTCCACAAATGTTTGCACAAAATCAAGGCTTCCTTAGAATGCTATAAAATTGAAGATCCAATGGAACAACTTCTCCAAGATGGAGGGGGTCTAACATGCCTATGTCTCCCTACTTCCTTCAGAAAAGTAGTAAGGACACTTGATTCATGAAAAACATGCCGAACACCTGGGAACCTCTTCCAGATCTATTACACCTTCCCTCACCACGAGCCATCATTTTTTCCTGCAGTATTCACCCTTGCTATATCCCACCCCCAATAAATTTTAAAAAAGAGGGAAGATTTTTCCCTTGGAGACTCTAAAAGTAGCAAGGGAAATGGTCTGAGACAGCTAGAGAAAGGCTTCCAGTGAGATAGCAGGAGCCTCTATTCATTTCAGTGGAGTGTTTTTTCTGGAACTGAACAATGGCATTCACAAGGGCAAGCATTTCAAATAGCTAAGAGGTGAGTAATGTTACAATCAATGGCATGAACAGAAAAACAAGACAGGAGGATAGCAAAGACAAACAATATGTTCTGCAATTCTTACATTCACCCCCATCCCCAAATTGTAAGGGGCTGAATTTGGTTCCTACTTGCCTCTTCTCATCTCGCCCAACACCAAGTTCCTCCTTTACCTCGAACAAGATGCAGAATGAAAATTTCGCATTTTTTTAATTGAATAATTTTATTGGGGTTTTGAGGGGGGAATGGAAAGGGAAAGATATGGAGGAAGTGGGGGAATACAGTATAACATTTCATTGAGTATATCAAGCCAAAAATAACGATTTGACATGTTTACAAATCACCAAATAATATCACAATACTAATAGGTTTGTTACTTCTTGCCATCTTTTCTGGGAAATCTCATCGTAGTCTACCTTTAGAAAGCTGGAGAGTCTGTCGATTTCAATGCATTCTCTTATCTTTTTGTGGAAACTTCTCTCTGTTGGCACTTCTGGTTGTTTCCAAGATTTCGCATACAGTATCCTTGCAGCAATGATTACATGATGAAGTACATATTTCTGGTCATATGAGATATTAATATCTACTATATTTAATAGAAAAAATTCTGGTCTAAGCTCTAACTTAATCTTCAGGAATCTTTCTAAAAATAATTTTACCATTGTCCAGTATGCCTTTGCCTCTATACATGTCCACCACACATGGTAAAAGGTGCCACTATCATGTTTACATTTCCAACATTTGGGTGAAAAGTTATACATCTTAGATAAATGGTGGTGGTGGTGGGGAAATGCCATCTATAAAACATCTTATAACAATTTTCCTTAAAGTCTATAGATTTAAAGAGTTTGACTGTATTCCACAAAGAGTCCCATTTGTTTAAATGAATAGAATAACCAAAAATTTCTGCCCATCTTATCATAGTATCTTTGACCAGTGTGTCGATCATTTTTTCATTTAACAAAATACTATAAAATTTACTGAGAAGCTTTGAATCACCAGAGGATAGTATTTTGTCAAGTGGAGTATCATTAGTCATAAATCCCCCCTCTTTAATGAGATTTTTAAAGTGTGAATATATTTGTTGGTATTTCCACCAATCTAACTCATAACCTTCTGATACTAATTTTCCTAGTGACTTCAGGGAGAGGTCAGCATTCAGAAGTTGTCTGTAAGCTGGAAATTTAGGGCTTGCACTTGTATGGCAGCTGGTAACCGCTCCCAACGGGGATAGCCACATTGGTGCTTTAGGGTAAAATTGTTTATTTTATCATTAACCATATTTTAACTAAGGCATTCCTTATCCAGTGCTTTTTGAAAAGGGTAGGTATATTACCCTTATGCCATACGTAATGATGCCAGCCCCTATCCAAATCGTAACTCTCAAGCTGCAGTGTTCTATTATTCGTCATCAGAATCCAGTCTTTAATCCAAGTCATGGCTGCAGCCTTGTAGTATAGCACCAAGTTGGGCAGGGCAAAACCACCAGTTTTTGTTCTGTCCTGTAGATAAACATTTCTAATCCTTGCTTTTTTCTTTTGCCACATAAATACACGTATACTTTTTTCCAGGTATGAAATAATCTTAAAGTTAGGTAGTATAGGTAAACATTGAAATAAAAAGAGCAATTTAGGTAGGACATTCATTTTAACTGCAGCTATTCTGCCCATTAAGGATAGCTGAAGTCTTGACCAGGTTTCCAGGTCAGCTTTGATTGCTTTTATACCATTGACATAGTTATCTTTAAGTAAAGTGTTGCAGCAATTAGACACAGTTATACCCAGATATTTTGCCTTACTAGCATGTTGGAAGCCCGACTGGTTAACCAATTTTTCAATCACAGGTAGGGTCATATTTTTAGTAAGCAACAGTGTTTTTTCTCTGTTTACCTTTAGTCCTGAAATTTTGGAGTAGGCCTCCAAGATCTTTAGTAGTTCTGGAGTGGAGGTCTGTGGGTCCTCCATAATAACCAACAGATCGTCTGCGAAGGCTTGCACCTTATAAACTTCTCCTTTGCTTTGTAGACCTTGAATACCTGGGGTGTTTCTTATAGCATGGAGTAGTACCTCTAACGTTAAAATAAACAGCAGAGGAGAGAGAGGGCATCCTTGCCTAGTGCCTTTGTGTATCTTGACTTTGTCTGTAAGGTAGCCATTGACTACAATCCTAGTGTTTTGGGCGGAGTAAATTTGTTCTATAGCTCGTAGCATTCTGTGACCACACTGTAAATAATGTAACTGAGTTTTGAGTAAGGACCAAGATACGTTGTCGAATGCTTTCTTGGCGTCGATGAATGCGAAGGCTACTTGCTTCTCAGGGTGACATTCATAATACTCCAACGCATCAAGAAAGGTTCTAATGTTGGATTGGAGGCGTCTTTTTGGAAGAAAGCCGGTTTGATCATGGGATATCAGAAACGGTAGAATCTTCCGCCATCTGTTTGCCAAGATGGTTGCAAATATTTTATAATCCACATTTAAGAGAGCAATTGGCCTGTAATTCTGTATCAGGTCTTTGGGTTTCCCTTCTTTGGGAATCAGTGTTGTATGAGATGATTTCCATGAGTCTGGTATATCTTCGCCCTCTAGGATAGATGTAAAGAGATTTTTCATATTTCCAGAAACTATCTCAGAAATTTTTTTGTAAAATTATGCCGGTATCGAATCGGGTCCGGGGGCTTTGTTCATTTTTTGGTGATTAATGGCCTCTGTTATTTCCATCATTGTGATAGGGGCATTCGTCAAAGCTCTCTGTTCTTCAGTAAGTTTTGGAAAATTGGCTTGTTCAAGGTATTGAAAAATGGCATCTTTATTTACCTGGCAGGGGAGATACCTTGATAACGAAAATTTCGCATTTAAAGCAAAAATAGTCTGGGTTGCAGAATTATGTGCTTGGCAGAGTGTGTATAGCCCACGTCTTATGTGGGCTATTAACACCCTTGCTATATCCCCCCCAAAATAGAGAGGTGCAGATTTGGGGTGTTGGACAACCGTTTCCAGAATTTATTGGGCAGAATTCCCTGAGTCTTTGTCCAACAACAAAAATCTTCGCACTTCTCAGCCAACCATCTGAGATCCCAAGAGATTCAAGCAAGACTTCTAGTTATCTGATCTAGATGGACTTCTAAGTGTGGAAGATTGAGAAGATGTATCCCTTGGTTTCAAGGTGAAACCATTGGGACGGACTGGGAAAGAATTTAGAAATGGAGCAGCCATTTTTCAGAGAAAAGAAACATGCAATGGATTTCCTTTGAGAAGCAAACTCATTTGACTCTGAGGGAAAAGGGCATCAAGGCAACAGTTGCATAAGATGCTGGTACAGATACGGACACGGAAAATGACAAAAAACCCAGTAGATTTGCCAAGAGCCTGACTGGACTCACTTGGTCCCCCAGAAACCCAAAACGCTACTCCAAGTGCCTTAAAATATACTGTACGTTTATCAATCCATGTGAGCGTGAAACCTCTTCAACCACCTTAAAAGCACTGAAATTCAGACAGCGTCCAGAGGTGTTCCGATAGAATATCAACTCCTCTCTCATTCTTTTACTATTTCTCCCAGAATTCCTCAGCCAGTATGGCTGCCAGGAGTTTGGGGTTCAAAAGTAGGGTATTTTGCAGAACAGCCCCCCCCCATCCTTACCACAGTCGCTCAGGTACCTGTTACTTCATTAACACAGGCAGCCTACTCATAGACGCAAGTGGAATATTTTGAGGAAACCATGTTCCGTAACAATTACATTCACCTCTTTTTGTGCCTTTGTTTCGTTCTTCTGTTTATGTAATCAACTGCAACATACAAATCTTATCTCCATGCACACAGGTACACATGGCTCAGCATTTCAGAGAAAAACCTAATTTTAGACCTTTCTAACGCAGGTACAATGCAAATTGGCTTGTGTTTTCAGGGAGCCAAGCAAACCTTGTCTGATGAATAAGAAATTATGAAAAACCAGTTAAGATAAGTCAAGGGCCAATTCTCGCCCCGCACACCATGTATAGATTTCTCTCTGTGAAGATCAAAGGGTTCACAATATCTCATAAAGAAAAGGACCAGCTGGCAAGATGGTTTACTCTAATGCCAAAGCTCTCTGGTTGAGATGGTTGAAATAATTTGTAGGCCTCACTTTCGTACATGTCTTCCTCTGGATGTAGGGATACAGCTCCTGAACCTCCAACCAAGCATGACTCTGGAGGGTTTCAGGGGTTAGTGGGCATTGGGTGGGAAAACTTCAACAACATCATTCAAAGGGCAGAAAAGATAATTTCTAAGCAAACATAAGAGAGAGGTGAACCATAAATGTCTCGCAAGAAGGCTTATATAACCTTTGATGTGCTCCGTTCTCCAGGGAGAACACTGGAGCTGTGCAACCTCACTGCAGAAAGATATATTTTTTTAAAAAAATCAAGCTGATTGTAAATCACGACTCAAATCATGATTTAAATTTCAAAACTAATCATCCACAAATCTATTGTTTAAAAAATAAATAAATTGTGATTTAAATCCTTGTTGTAAATCAAATCCACCTGGGCAACCACGCAAGAGGCTGGTGCGAAAAAGACACACAGCGGGTTTGAGACGACACCAAGCTATGAAACTGTCGGCATTCTTACCAGCAACATTCTGTTGGACATCCAAGTTGACATTCACAAAGAACCTGATGCTGTCTCCAGACACGATTGAGGAGTTCACGGTGTCAAACAGCTCCTCTCCTCCTGCTTCTTCTTTATTCTCACAGCCATCGTCCGTATCGCATTTAAGGTAACCTGCAACAAAAGAGTCAGATTCATTCAATGCTCACCACCACAAGACGTCTCAAGAAAAGAAAAAGAAAAAGGAACGTCTTATCAAGGTGTTCCTGCTGGCGGAACAAAATGGCTGCTTTGTTCTCTGTGGGCTGTGTTTTTGTCCACAGGCAGGTCATCAAACTATTCTTCAAACATGTCAAAGGACTCTCTGGTAAAACGAAGCAACAGAAGAAAAATTACTGTATATACAGTGGAACCTTGACTTACATACTGCTTGACTTGCATCATATTTGACTTGCAGCAAGAAGGGGCCTGTTTGACTTGAGTCGCAGGCTTTGACTTACATCTCGGAGCCCCGGCGCAAGGCACCGGAATTGGGCGGCAGCCACGACCCAGCATTGCGGCTGCTGTCTCCAAACTGCTCCTGGCAAGGCCAGCTCAGAGCACCTGGAGCTGGTCCTCGGCCTCACCAAAGCTGCCGCTGCTGCCGGAGGAGAAGAAGGGCCAGGAGCTCAGGGCTGGCCTCACTGGTTAGACAGTCGGCTCAGTCTTGTAAAAAATCTGGCTGCAGAATTCTGGTCCACAATGGAAGCATTTTAGTTGGGGAGCTGTAAAGTTGTGGGACTCTAATGGTAAGCATAGAGTTGTTCAGAACTTGGAACATCAGGTTAAAAATCAGTAAAATTTAATGTTAGACATTGTTGCTAGGAACATTAAAAAGTGGAGGCATATAACTTGTGGACTATAATTCCACTGCCTCCTCCTCTCTTTGAAGAGACATTTCATTTACATCCCCAGAAGGAATTTCCTATCCCAGTCAAATTTGTGTTAAATTGCTGTTTTGGGGGGTCTTTTTCATAATCTGGAACAGATTAATCTGCTTTCCCATTACTTTCTATGGGAAACGTTCGTTTGACTTAAGTCATGTATGACTTACGTCTAGACCACTGGAACGGATTAATGATGTAAGTCAAGGTTCCACTGTACTCGAATATAAGCCTAGTTTTTCAGCCCTAATTTTGCGCTGGAAAAAGGGGGCCCTCGACTTATATGCGGGTCAATACTTTTAGCCACTGAGGCAAGTGCTTGGGTCGGTGGCTAAAAGTAATTTTAAACATTGCGTGCCGCTTCTCATGACCCTCCTCTACATCAGAGGGGAGCGGTGTGCGATGTTTAAAAGAACTTTTAGCCACTGACCCAAGCACTTGCATCAATGGCTAAAAATCATTTTAAACGTCACACACCACTCCCCCAGCTCACAAAGGAGGAGCTGCCAGGCCCTGCTGCATTTCCTACCCTAGACTTATACTCGAGTCAATACATTTCCCCAGTTTTGGGGGTTTTATTAGGGTCCTCGACGTATACTCGGGTTGACTTATAGTCGAGTATATACGGTAAGAGTTCTACAGAGAGGCCAGTTAGATCAGCCTTTATTTTGCAAGACAAGGAAAATGTGGTTTAAAACAAGATGGATAAAAATAAATGATTTTATGATCATGGCTTTAATTTTTTTAAAAAAATAAAACATTCATTTTTAAAATTCAAATTGTGATTTAAATCGTAAGCTTCCTCTATCCAACTATAATCACACTATTTTTCACCCTGTTAAGTAAGTTGCAAGATAGTTTTCTGGGACAAGCAAGGTCCCATGAGGCAGCTTCAGGAGAGCCAAACCCAGACACATGAGCTAAGCTTTCTTTTAAAAGTTGAGGGTTGCATTCTGTTGCCTTCCAGCTAAGTTCGGAATACGTTTTCATCAATTATGCAGCTTAGCTGCAAGGTTTCATTTAAACATTTTCCTCTCGCCCAAATTACTCAACACAATGGCTGTTTAGGACATGGAACTCATTAGCGTGAAAGGTGTTGACCACAGCCTTCAGCTGATTATGGGTTTGAAGAGGAAAGGATCTGATTAATTCATGGGAGAAAAGAACTCATGGGATTTATTAGCCAAGACCAGTATAACAAAAATCAGAGATCACACACTCCACGCACTGGCTAGAAATTCCAGCACCTATTGTCCCAAGAGCTGCTTTCCAGTCCTCTGCACATCTTCCATATTTGGAAGTGGCATATGGAGTTTCTTGAGATAGATAACCCAGTAACCTGCCATGTAGCTTGGGGCTATTCCACCTATAAGTCTCAATCACCAGGGATGTCACCTCACCCACGCAAGGACTTTGACGGAAGGACAAAACCGGGGGATGAAGCATCACTTCTAGAATGCTGCCCAAATTGGTTAATTAGGAGACTTACATGAACCCTTTTTAATGACCTTGAAGAATTGGCTTACATCTAGAGACCCAGCAGTTAGCAGTCAAGAGCCTGGTAATCTTGCAAACAAACGCTGCTATTAATATAAGGCTTCCAAGGTTTTTCGTTCAAGAATACAGCCAAGAAAACCTAGCTAGCAACAGAGATCTGCCTTTGGACTGATCCAACATGGCTCTTCTTATGTTATTATGTTATTATGAGGCAGAAGAGAGATGACCTTAGTAGCCAGAGCATAAGATGGGGTAGTATTCCACTAGCCACCATGGGTTGCTGGTGTGTGTGATGAAGGGATTTTAATGGAGAGGTGACCATAAGATAATGTACTTCACTGGTCTCCAAGTAAATCTCATTTGAAAGGAAACATACAAGTGAAAGCTTTTTTGGGGATCGAATGAGACAAAATCCAACCATTTACATCTCCAAATCTGAATATTTACAGCAGCCACAGAAACTAAACTCACAGCTAAATTCCCACCCACTCTCCAGCCAACCAATAAGCAGATACAGAACAAACGTAGCAACATCACCTACAAAGTATAGTTTCTGGGTACCCTGCCCATTATTTCACACCCTGTCTCTAGTGAATCCAGAGGGATAAATCCAGTACAGTGGAACCTTGACTTACGTCATTAATCCGTTCCAGTGGTCTAGACTTAAGTCAAACATGACTTAAGTCAAACGAACGTTTCCCATAGAAAGTAATGGGAAAGCGGGTTAATCCGTTCCAGATGACGAAAAACACCCCCGAAAACAGCAATTTAACACAAATTTGACTGGGACAGGAGATTCCTTCTGGGGATGTAAAGGAAATGTCTCTTCAAAGAGAGGAGGAGGCAGTGGAATTATAGTCCACGTTATATGCCTCCAGTTTTTAATGTTCATAGCAACAATGTCTAACATTTAAGTTTTACTGATTTTTAACCTGACGTTCCAAGTTCTGAACAACTCTATGCTTACCATTAGAGTCCCACAACTTTACAGCTCCCCAACTAAAATGTTTCCATTGTGGACCAGACTTCTGCAGCCAGATTTTTTACAAGACTGAGCCGACTGTCTAACCAGCGAGGCCAGCCCCGAGCTCCCGGCCCTTCTTCTCCTGCCGGTGAGGCCGAGGACCAGCTCCAGGTGCTCTGAGGGGGCCTCACCGAAGCCGCCGCTGCCGGAGGAGGGGAAGAAGGCAGGAGCAGTTTGGAGGCGGCAGCCGCGATGCTGGGTTGTGGCTGCCGCCCAATTCCGGTGCCTTGCACCGGGGCTCCGAGATGTAAGTCAAAGCCTGCGACTCAAGTCAAACAGGCCCCTTCTTGCTGCAAGTCAAATATGATGCAAGTCAAGCAGTATGTAAGTCAAGGTTCCACTGTATGTGTGTGTGTGTGTTGTGTCATTACAGTCGTGACCGACCCTTCGTGACCCCATGTCCATGGAGTTTTCTTGGCAGGAATACTGGAGTGGATTGCCAGTTCCTACTCCAGGCGCCTCCAGTACCTGGTATTCCCTGGTGGTCTCCCATCCAAGCACTGACCAGGGCCGACCCTGCTTAGCTTCCAAAATCAGGCGAGATCGGATGTGCTCAGGGCATCTAGGCAGCTCTAAAAATCCAGTATAGTTTAAGCTTAAAATCTAAGGGCATCATCTAAAAATGACTTGACTTCTAGCAAGGAGAGGAAAAAACTGGGCAGGGAAATATTGCAGTCAGATTCGACCCCTGTGATGTACAACAACCAGGCATAACCTTTCTCCACCTTCTGCTGATGCCTAAACGGCATTTTTGAGGCTTCAAGTGCTTTCCCGAGTTTTCAGAACCACCTTCGAGCAGGTCTGGCTGGATCTCCGCTACCTTGGTTTCCGTCTGGAAGCACACAATGTTTGCTTTTGCTGCCTGACTACAGTTTGGAAATTATAAAGAGGGGAAAAAAAACCCTTTAAAAATACTGGCTCCTGCCCAAAAGTCTTGAGCGGCATTTCCGACTGGAGCTTGCAAGAATCTACAGGACACAGCAGGAGGGCAAAGAATGTGTTGCATTCTTTTGGAACTCAGGATGAAAGGGGGAAAATGCCTTTGTTTCATAATCCAACAAAGTGCCTTTGGAAAGGGTTGCAGTTTTTGTTTTGGGGGTGGGGGAGAGAAAAGGGGCATGATTAACCCTTCTCATGCCTGTTGTTTTCTCCCAACCACTACCAACCCATGGTTCCATGGAGTTCCTTATTATTCCTGTGCTAAGGAACCAATGCGGATTTATAGCAAATTTCTGAAGATTTTTAAAGTAATTCAATAGTGGTTTAACAGGTTCTCCTTAGGGTGGGACGCTGGGACCACTGCACAGCCAGGTCAAAGTTACAGCAATGGTAAAGAACATGGACCCTCCTACTTCTGAGAGATACAGGGTGGATTTGAACTCCTATCCCCCAACTCTAGTTACACAGCCTTCCCCCCCCCCCCAGTAGAGTGGGGCCTTTCGTATTCATTTCGCGGAAGACACGAGTAGGAATAACACAGTTATGAGCCTAAAACTCCCCCCCAAAACCAGAATGGCCGTGTATTGAATCATATAGTCATAGAATCACAGAGTTGGAAGAGAACATAAGAAGAGCCATGCTGGATCAGGCCAAAGGCCCATCTAGTCCAGCTTCCTGTATCTCACAGTGGCCCCACCAGATGCGTTTGGGAGCGCATGAGACTAGATATCTGTCTCCTGATACCACTCCCCTGCATCTGGCCCTTGAAGTACCCTGGTTTAAAGCCTAGAGATTACACATCTCCATCATGGTTTGTAACCCGTGATGGACTTTTCCTCTAGGAATCTGTCCAATCCCCTTTTGAAGGCATCCATGTCAGATGCCATCACCACATCCTGTGGCAGGGAGTTCCATAGACTTACAACGCGCTGGGTGAAAAAATATTTTCTTTTGTCAGTTCTTACTCTCCCAGCACTCAATTTGAGTGTATGTCCCCTAGTTCTGGTATTTTGGGAGAGGGAGAAGAGCTTCCCTCTATCCACTTTACTCATACCCTGCATTATTTTGTACGTCTCAATCATATCCCCCCTCAATCTCCTTTTTTCCAGACTAAAGAGGCCCAAATGTTTTAGCCTTTCTTCATAAGGGAGGTGCCCCAGCCCAGTAATCATTTTAGTCGCTCTCTTCTGCACCTTTTCCAGTTCCACTATGTCTTTCTTGAGATGCGGTGACCAGAATTGTACACAATACTCCAGGTGGGGCCTTACTATTGTTTTGTATAACGGCATTATAATGTTGGCTGTTTTATTTTCAATCCCCTTTTTGATAATCCCTAGCATGGAATTGGCCTTCTTCACCGCTGCCACACATTGGGGAGACACCTTCATGGAGCTGTCCACCAACACACCAAGATCTCTTTCCTGATCCATCACGGATAACTCAGAGCCCATGAGTTGATAGATGAAGTTTGGATTTTTGCCCCAATATGCATTACTTTACATTTGGTTACATTAGAACGCATTTGCCATTTCTCAGCCCATTCCCCCAGTTTGGAGAGATCCTTCTGGAGCTCTTCACAATCTTCTCTGGTTTTTACCACACGGAAAAGTTTTGTGTCATCTGCAAACTTGGCCACCTCACTGTTTATCCCTGTCTCCAGGTCATTTATGAACAGATTGAAAAGCACCAGCCCCAGGACCGAGCCCTGGGGCACACCGCTTTTCACTTCTCTCCATTGTGAAAATTTCCCATTGACACCTACTGTTTGTTTCCAGGATCTCAACCAGTTCTCAATCCATAAGAGGACCTGCCCTCTTATCCCCTGACTGTGTAATTTTCTCAGCAGCCTTTGGTGAGGGACTGTGTCAAAAGCCTTTTAAAAATCCAGATAGACTATATCCACCGGTTCACCCAAATCCACATGCCGGTTGACCTTTTCAAAAAATTCTAAAAGGTTTGTAAGACAAGATTTACCCTTACCGAAGCCATGCTGATTTTCTCTCAGCAAGGTTTGTTCTTTTATGTGTTTTAAGATTTTCTCTTGGATGAGGCTTTCCATCATCTTCCCTGGGACAGATGTAAGGCTAACCGGCCGGTAGTTTCCTGGGTCCCCCCTCCTTCCTTTTTTAAAAATTGGTGTGACATCTGCTATCCTCCAGTCCTCCGGTACTGTGGCCGTTTTAAGAGACAAGTTGCATATAACCGTTAAGAGATCTGCAATTTCGTTTCTCAGTTCCCTAATAACCCTTGGGTGGATGCCATCTGGGCCCGGTGACTTGTTAATCCTCAATTTATCAATTAGTCCTAAAACCTCCTCTCTTTTAACCTGTATTTGATTTAATTATTTAGTCAAGAGGGGCGGCTGAGGCAGCGGAATCTGCTCAAGGTCCTCTGTCGTGAAGACAGACACAAAGAACTCGTTCAATTTCTCTGCAATGTCCGAGTCCTCCTTAACCTCCCCTTTTCCTCCCTCACCATCCAGAGGGCCAACTGGTTCTCTGGCAGGTTTTCTACTTCTAACATATTTAAAGAAGCTTTTATTATTACCCTTTATATTGCTAGCCATTCGTTCCTCAAAGTCTTTCTTTGCCTCCCTTATCATCTTCTTACATTTCTTTTGCCAGAGTTTGTGTTCCTTTTTATTTTCCTCATTTGGGGAGGATTTCCATTTACAGAAGGACCTCTCCTTGCGCTTTAGAGCCTCTCTAACTCGTTAACCATGCCGGTGTCCTCTTGGACTTAAATAAGCTCTTCATTCTGGTGGGTTGGGCCTCAGTTGATTTCTGCAAGATCTGCTCCGCCAGGTATTCCGGTCCCAAGCTGTGGAGGGTTTAATAAATCAAAACCAGTCCCTTGAACCTGATCCGGGATGCAACGGGCCACCAATGCAGGTGAGCCAGAACTGGGGTGATGTGGTCATATCTGCCCGCACCCACCACCAGTCTGGCCGCTGCATTTTGTACCTGCTGGAGTCTCCGAATAAGGTTCAAGGGCAACCCCACGTAGAGAGCGTTGCAGTAATCTATCCTTGAGATCACAAGTGCCTGCACAACTGTTCTCAGGGAAGCCTCATCCAGATACAGCAAATCTGGACAATCTGCCAAAGATGGAAAAAGGCAGTCTTGTTTGTTGCTCCAAACCCTCTGCTGCCTTCTCGACCTTTGGTCTCCCACCCTCACCCTGCCCGTCCTACCCTATCCTTGCAACCTTTAAATAAGCCTTTTAACATAATAATAATGTGCCGTCAACCTCAATTCTGACTTAAGGCTGAAGTGGGTTCCCCTCCCCTTCTTCTGGGGGGTGCCCTGGGCTACTGCAGCTTACTCTAGGCCCCCCAGGCTGGTTCTACTCTCAGTGGGGAACCAACCTCTGGCCTCTCAGCCAGATGCCTAAACCTCTGTGCCATCCCAGCCAGCTAAATAATAAGCCTTTTAGCCTAAAAACTCAGTATGCCAGGGGTTGCACTTGACTCCGCTGAAACGGAATGCAAATGGTGTTGAAAATCACAAAGGAAAAACGAAAACGAATATGAATTGTCTGCTTTCAAAAACGCAAGGAATTGAGCGCTGACAACACATAGAAGGAGCACATGGCTCCTTGAATGTCACGGCAAGCACGCATGCCATTAATATTTACACAGGTTATTTTTAACCTCTCCTCTTATACTGCCTATTATCCTCAAGCATTCCAAGAAAATTAATGCTGATAAAAACAAGACTTCCTTTTGCTACAGGAGAATGTAACAAAGCAGCGTCTCGGAGAATGGCTAGGAAATGTGGGCTGAGAGCCAGCAACAATAAAGCTTGTTTTGGATTTTATTTATTTATTTATTTATTTATTTATTTATTTATTTATTTATTTATTTATTTATTTATTTATTTATTTATTATGTCATCCCATCAGTGCTTTTAAATAAGCTAGCTAGCGTAATATGCCGCTTGACTTAGTGAGGTCTACCTGCAGCAGTTTACACAACTGTGAACCAAAATTGAATAAAAATAGACGTCCCATTATCTTCTCAGCTAAATATTGCCAGAGTGCCTCTCCCTAGGTTCTACCACCTCATACCACCTGCACTTCCCCAGCTTTAGTGCTGCAGGTGTTCTCAAAAGCATTTCAGGATATTCTTCCTTTGACACGGCTGTTTTTTATTTATTTATTTATTTATTTATTTATTTATTTATTTATTTATTTATTTATTTATTTATTTATTTTCTACCATTGTGGTTGCCCATGGCCGCCATCTTGTGTTTTCTGTGAGCTGCCTTTTAATATTAATGTCAGGTGGGCGGATGATGGTTGTTTTGTTTACCCAGTTTACTCTCCAGACATGCCGCTTTTGGGATGCCTGGAACGGCATGGCTGGAGAGTAAAACTGGGGCTACAAAGGAGCCCAGAAACCGCTGCCTCTCGTTCGCCCGGCTCTTTGCATGGAGCACAGGGGCGTGCCCCGAGCGGGGGGCAGGGGGAGTGCCGCAGCTGTGAGGGGCCAATGCCACATGCCCACAGAAAGGGCTCCCTGTGCCACCTTTGGCACCTGTGCCATAGATTCACCAACACTAGTCTGTAACAAAAAAGCGAGTACCTGGTGACACAGAAACTAAGGGAAACAGGTACATCCAATGGTAGCAGAAGTCAACATGAGAGACAAGGTCGCAAGATTTAGAAAGATATACAGTGGTACCTTGTATAAAGGAATTAATTCGTTCCAAATGAAATTATGTTAAGCAAATTTGCCTTTATACAAGTTCTCATAGGAATGCATTGAAAATGGAGTGATCCCATTTTATGTTGTACGGATTCTCCCCATAGGCGATTATGTTAAGCAAATTTCCCCTATCTCTGGAATTTTTTATGTTGTACAAATCTTATGTTACACAAGCTGTTTGTTATACAAGGGTCCACTGTAAATAATCTTTATTCTGATTTTAAAATGCTCAACAAGCACTTGAAAGAAAAAAGAACCCTAACAAAATCACTATATTTTTTATTTAATTTTATTTATTTGTATTCCCCCTTTCTTACCCAAACCTTCAGATACTAAGACACGGGGCAATGGTCTCAAACGACAGGAAAAGAGATTCAATTTAAACATTAGGAAGAACTTCATGACGGTTAGAGCCTGTTCAGCAGTGGAATATGCTGCCCCAATGGAGGGTGGCGGAGTCTCCTTTTTTGGAGGTTTTTAAGCTGAGACTGGATGGCCATCTGTCGGGGGTACTGTGATGGGGGATCCTGCATGGCAGGGGGTTGGCCTAGATGGCCCTGGAGGTCTCTTCCAACTCTATGATTCTAGGATTCTATGACCCAAGATGGCTTTGTTTATACTGGCACTGGGGCCAAGATAAAAGGAAACCACGTTAATTACATCAAGTAAATAAACACAATATAACAAAATATTGCAAACCATAACAAGATATAACAAAATATAGGCCAGGAGTGAGAGTATGGTAAGATACACTTGATTTGTGGTGGATTTTTTCTTTGCTTCTCTCTGGATTGGCGCCCTCAAGAGTAACGCCTGAGAGGATCAGGTTAACCTGCTTGATATTACACATAATTTCCACAAGTATCTCTTCAACTCAATGCAGTCACGGTATGCCTGTTCCTGGAAGCCCAACTGGTCAGTATATTAAAAACTGGATTATCTGGACTCCAAATTGGGAATGCCTGAGCGGAAAACCAGGTGCAAAGTCACGTCTGCAAGGGCCACTTGCATGGCATCCATGTTACTGAAGTCAAATACTACAGAGGGCAACCCAAGGGCAAGGTGATTTAAGGTGGCAACCTTACACAACCACAATGGGGACCTTATAGGACCATACAACAGTACCCATTTTCCTTGATCACTGGCTGTGGCAGAAGGGGTCCAAAAATACCTGCAGAGATACAAATGCTCTCCACCTGGAATTCAGTCCCAGAGAACTGCATGGGACTTCAGAGTGAAGGTGTCTAGAATTTCACTACAATTTCACCAACATGAAAAAGGGGAAATCCATCTGAACCTTTAAGTGGACTTGTTTGTTCCAGTCTGCTCCCTCACCTGCAATTAAAGCAACCACATAGAAGGTAAAGGGGGGGTGTTGCAGCTCTTTGCAAAAAAGCAAAAACAAATAGATCTGTTTATTGGGGTGTGGGGGATAGAAAATGGGGGGGGGGGAGAGAGGGGAAATGCCTTGATACCAAGCAGCCAATATATAGTTCACTTTCTACACAAAGGTCATTGTCTCTGTAGCAAACTTGGAATTTTAGAAACCTCTGCCATCCATTATAAATGTGGTGTGACCTGGTTCCTTTTCCGCTGCCACACTTTTCAAAGCAATTATGACTTGTCTAATAAATAAACAGAGTCTGACATTTGCTATAATGTTTCAAAATAAGAATGTAGTTTATTAAAGTTACAACAAAAAGAATATTCGAAGCCTACTCTTCACTTCAGGCCTTTATTTCTCAGTAGCGTTTTATCTAGCCTTCTTATTATGTTACTTCTCTTTGACTTTAAACATAGGAGCGATGATAAGTTCATGTTACGTTTTAGTTGAAACCCTAAGCAAATCCGATTCTGACCTTATCTAGTCCCTATCCAGCCCCTATCCAGACCGTATCAAGGCTCTATCTATTATTTCTGTACACACTTGTTTATATACCCTTTAGCCCCTCCTACGAACTATTGGATTGGTTAAACAGATATCACTTTATGAATATTCATGGCCTAGCTTTGTGTTCCATTACAGTTCTCCCGGTACTTGTGTGTGTGTGTGTGTGTGTGTGTGTGTGTGTGTGTGTGTGTGTGTGTGTGTGTGTGTGTGTGTGTGTGTGTGTGTGCACGCGGGCGCACATGCATGCGCACGTGTGTCTGTCTGTGTGTGTGTGTGCATGAAAGCCTCAAGTGGTTGTTCTGAGACAAATTTTTAAACATTCCTTGTTGTTCAAGTCCGCATGTTTCTTCCAGTTACGTGACTCACAAGCATTTATTTTTCAAGATTTTTTAAAAATGAGCTATTTCGCATATGTAAATTACAAGCTGTTTAGCAGCAGCATGTTGGTGGAACCACCTGCACCTTGGATTTTGCACTGGTCCTCTTCATGGAGATGAACACCGCATTCTGACAAAGAACGACGGCGCTAAATAACATTATTCAGGAGTCAGCTTCTCCCATATTATAGCATGGGCAGAAACTTCTCCTTGTGATTGTGAATTTACTGTATATACTCGAATATAAGCCTAGTTTTTCAGCCCTAATTTTGGGCTAAAAAAGGGGGCCCTTGGCTTATATTCGGGTCAATACTTTTAGCCACTGAGGCAAGTCAACTGTGGCTAAAAGTCATTTTAAACATTTCATGCCGCTTCTCATGACCCCCCTCTGCATCACAGGGGAGTGGCACACAATGTTTAAAATGACTTTTAGCCACTGACCCAAGCACTTGCATCAGTGGCTAAATTTGAACATCACACACCACTCCCCCAGCTCACAAAGGAGGAGCTGCCAGGCCCTGCTGCATTTCCCACCCTAGACTTATACTCGAGTCAATACGTTCCCCCAGTTTTGGGGGGTTAAATTAGGGGCCTCGACTTATACTCAGTTCGACTTATACTTGAGTATACAGTGGTACCTTGTATAAAGGAATTAATTTGTTCCAAATGAAATTATGTTAAACAAAATTTCCTTTATACAAATTCCCATAGGAATGCATTGAAAATGGAGTAACCCCATTTTTATGTTGTACGGATTTTCCCCATAGGCAATTATGTTAAGCAAATTTCCCCTATCTCTGGAATTTTTTACGTTGTACAGATTTTATGTTATACAAGCTGTTTGTTATACAAGGGTCCATTGTATACGGCAGGGGTCCTCAACCTAAGGCCCCAGGGCCGGATGCGGCCCCTCAAGGTCCTGAATCCGGCCCCTGGACCTACTACAACCCCCGCACCTACCCCCTGCTTTGCGAGCAAGCCAACCTCCGCAGCTGCTTCTATTGCTGAGGCAGTTCAAAGCGGTGGGCTATATTGCTTCTCCCACTCCCCCCAACTACTGCCTAGATGATCGGCATGCTGGCTAGTGGGGCATTCAAAGTGGGAGGGTCACAGCAAGGTCCCCCGCTCCACCCACTTGCCCCTTCCTCCCCCCTTTTTTCCATGTTAGCCTTTTTTTTAAACTGTGCTCCGGCCCCCAGTGGTGTCTGGGGGGTGATGGACCAGCCCGTTGTTTGAAAACTTTGAGGACACCTGGTATACGGTATTTATCTGTGCCAATATGCTACCTCCCTAAGGCCAGAATCCTATTACTAATTTGCACCTGCATAGAGGACACACACACATTTTGGCTGAGTGAAGGAAACTGCCACTCATCGGTGAGACGCTGGTTACATCCCTGGGGGGAGCAGCAGACTGCACCATCCTGTGTGTGGCCAGGAATTCAATCAGCACCTTACTGGTGAGGCCTTGACTACACAAGATTTTCCCCTCTTGCCTTCTGTGATATAGATGAGTGTCTGGTGCCTATGAAGTCATTCACAGTCATCCAGGTCAGGTCCTCTGGAAGTTGAGTCATGGTAACTGGACTTCTTTTATTGTTAAGTCAAAACATTTTGCTGCTCATCCAAGTAGCTTCTTCGGTCTGAGGAAGGCTGGCAGGAGACCCCCAATTTATCCTCTCTCTTGGTTTCACTTCTTCCTGGTCTGAAGAGGCTCTTTCGATAGACAATGGTCAAGGTGAAAGTCACATCTCGGCTGCCCCTACCAACAGCAATTAAGCAGCCGAGGGCTACAGAAACATGATTTCACACAAATATTCTAAATAAATAAAATAAACGACGTTGATTTAACCACAGATGAGAGAATAAAGGTAGAACTAACAATCCCATTTAGGGATTTCAGGTTCAACAACCCAGACTGACGTAATTTCCCTTATGGTGTCATTTAATATTCAGGACGAGATTTTTGGACGTCTTGGACTACAAAACGCTTGATTCCCTAGCTAAGCCTCAAAGCCTTCTAACTTAGGCTTTTTCCTCCCAGGAGAACCATGTTTAGGTATTTGAAAGTTATGTATAAATGAGGTAGAATTCCCAAAATGGGGAATTGTGGGCTCTTTAGACAGGGGTTGGCTCTCTTTGCCTATTTCCCCCCAGAGACGTAGCAAGAGTTTGGAGGACCAGGGGACAACGTTCATCTTTGCGCCCCTCCTGCCCTCCCCCACTGCATCGCAACCCCCCCCCCAGCAACGTGGCCCCAATCCTGGGAGAGGTTTGCACATGCGTGGTTGCAGTCGGGGGCGGTTGGGCCTTTGTGTGTGCGCGCACGCACGCCTTACACCTCTCCCGCAGTGGCTCGAAGCAAGGCGATGAGGAGGAGGAGGAGGAGCAAAGCAAAGCAAAAAGTGTTCTGCTTATATACCGCCCCATACCACTACAAGTAGTCTCTGGGCGGTTTACAATTTTAATTACAGTGTGCAGGCTACACATTGCCCCCCCAGCAAGCTGGGTACTCATTTTACCGACCTCGGAAGGATGGAAGGCTGAGTGAACCTTGAGCCTGCTACCAGGGATTGAACCCAGGTCGTGAGCACAGTTTAACCTGCAGTACAGGCATTTAACCACTGCGCCACGAGGAGGAGGAGGCTGTGGCCACCATTCTCCCCGCATGCCTGCCTGGTTCGCGGCTTGCGTGGCAAGTGGCGGTGGGGGGGGTCCCGTTGCCAAGCCTTAGCCGGGGGAAAGGAGGACTGCTGGCGGGAGGGTGCACAGCTTCCTCCTCCTGCTCCTCCTCCAGGCACCCCCAGATTGCTGCGCCCCCGGGGCAAATGCACCCTTCCACCCACCCCCTAGATACGTCCATGTTTCCTCCTCCCCATCTCTCTTTGTGGTCGACAGCACCCAGAATTCCCTCTCCCTTGCCTAGAGAATTCTGGGAGCGGCAATCCAAAAATACAAATCAGTAAACCTCTACGCTTTAACTGTTGCGCTTTTCCATGTGGGAACTCAGGATTGGGGCAAAGGGGGAAAAATTTAAGGGGAAAAAAGGGAGCGGTGTCAGTGAGAAGGAAAGCAGGGGGAACAAGCTTATTTCGACCCGGGGCTACTGATCGTCTACAGATTTCTAGGTCCTCAGGCTGAACTATTTTGGGTGCTGTTCTTTTGCGCCTGGATGCAACCATCTCAGCAATGCTGTATTTTCATGTGCTGACTGCCTTCTAGCTGGATGTAAGGAGAAGGGGGGCAATTTATGCAACCAGCCAGATAAATTTGCTTTAGAAATAAAAGTGCCCAGCATGAAATATGTCTAAAACATTCGCTCGTGCATGTGGGTGTATGTTTGTGTGTGAGTGTGTGCGTGCGCGCTTCTTCCGTACAAACAGATCATACAGCAAGGAAGCCACCCAGTCGCATCTTGAAAAGATTTACTGCAGAAATGCATTTGGATTAAGTCCATACGCAGGCAAAGGTTTTCGAAGAGCTATAAACAAGGCACAAATGCCAGACTCAGTGACAATACCCACAGAAAAAACAACTAAAAGCAGGACGGGGAAGGGGAGGGGGCAAAGAGGAAGGAGTTATGGACAATAAGAACATAAGAACATAAGAAGAGCCATGCTGGATCAGGCCAAAGGCCCATCTAGTCCAGCTTCCTGTATCTCACAGCGGCCCCACCTCTGTGCTCTAAGGCAGCAGTTTGTTTCTATTGCCAAGATGTGCCAATTAACCAATTCCCCAGAGTTCACACAATCAAAGTGATAACTGCATTGTCACTCTCTTTGAAACAAATAAATTGATACCACCATCTCTAAGAGTTACATAAGAACATAAGAACCTAAGAAGAGCCATGCTGGATCAGGCCAAAGGCCCACCTCGTCCAGCTTCCTGTATCTCACAGTGGCCCCACCAGATGCCTCTGAGACTCGATCTCTGTCTCCTGATACCACTCCCCTGCATCTGGCCCTTGGAGTACCCCGGTTTTAAGCCTGGAGATTACACACATCTCCATCATGGTTTGTCACCTGTGATGGAGTTTTCCTCCAGGAATTTGTCCAATCCCCTTTTGAAGGCATCCAAACCAGATGCCATCACCACGTTCTGTGGCAGGGAGTTCCACAGGCTAACAACACACTAGGTAAAAAAAATATTTTCTTTGTTCTTACTCTCCCAGCCCTCAATTTGAGTAGCTGTCCCCTAGTTCTGGTATTTTGTGAGAGGGAGAAGAGTGTCCCTGTATCCACTTGACTCATGCCCTGCATTATTTTGTACGTCTCAATCATATCCCCCCTCAGGCGCCTTTTTTCCAGACTAAAGAGCCCCAGATTACCGATACCTTTAGGATATTCCAGTTGCCGAACAAAACTAACTATATTTGTTTCTTTGCTCCACGGATCACTGGAGGGTGCTAAGAATTTCTAGGACTGAGAGGGTGTCTGACCAAGAAGGGCAAAAACGAATGAACAAAACCCCCAAGCAGGCATAAAAGGCAGCTCAGGGACAGTCTGTGGATTTTTAAAGACAATCTCTGACTTTGGGTTTAAAATCTAGACAACATGACAGAGAATGAATAAGGGAATGTGAAACAAGAAGACAAAAATGGCTCCAACACCACTGGAAAATTCTTAAAAAGATGGGGTTTGTCTAAACCTGCCAGTCAGTAGCCTAGTGGATCAAAGTGTTCTGCAGAGAAAACAGACCAGTGGTTCTCAACCTGTGGGTCCCCAGGTGTTCCTGGACTGCAACTCCCAGAAACCCCTTCTAGCACAGCGAATGGTAGAAGCTTCTGGGAGTTGCAGTCCAGGAACATCTGGGGACCCACAGGTTGAGAACCACTGCTCTAGACCTTTTGATGATTAGGCATCGTGACATCATCTGTTACTCCACTGAAGCTTCCCTCTTCCCTCTGAGGTTAGCTACAATCTTCACAGCAGCTGGGGGATACATGCATTTATTTTCCCAAGAACCACATATGGGTGGAAGCTATCCCAGTTGTAATGGAAAGCATTTGAGGGAACTTTGTTCTGGATCAAGTCATTAAGAACCACTGGCTTTACAAAAGACCTGCTTCTTAGTTGTTGACTTGGGTCGGTGTGTCTCCCTGGATTTCTGAATTTATGAGTGTGGGACTGCTGGATACCTGGACCATAATGAGTGCTTTTGCTTCCTGGACCATAATGAGAGCTTTTGATTCCCACTTTGCTACGAAGTCCCTACTGTTGACACTTTTTGTTGCATGCATTTGGAACAGTATTGATTAAACAAAGATCCATATTGACGAGGGACATTTTGCTATGAGCAAATATTAGGATGCAACTTGCCTGCTTCTTCAAAAAAGTATCCATTCCTGGACATCGCTGCCGGTGGGCTTTCTAAAATAAGGAAAAAAATAAAGAGAAATGTAAGTAAAATACCATAGTATTTCATGTATTATAAAAGATTTTTGTAAGCGGCAAAACACGTAATCTTCAGTATGCATTATACCAGTTGCTCCATTTACAGGTTACTGTATGAACATTTTGGAGAAGGTAGCCGTGTTAGTCTGTGCAAAACTTTCCCACTCCCTTAACCTCAAATGAAACCCTCCCTCGCACCCAGATCTGCTATCTGTCTCTTTAAGAAGATGGGTGGTAAATAAATAAATAAATAAATAAATAAATAAATAAATAAATAAATAAAAGAGCTTGCATGCAAATACGCTTACATACAACAGCCAATGAATCTTTGGTATCCAGCATATACCCCATTACATATTCTATTGCACACCTCATTCTGCTGCTATATGTCTGAAGAAGTGGATGTGTAGTCCACGAAACGTTAGATTAAAATATGAAAGCTAGTCTTTAAGGTGCCACATGTTTTTGTCATTTTTTTGTCTTTTATTTTCCTTGGATTTTTGCCTGGAATGTATGAACATTTGAGTAGTATATTATTCCACTGCCGATTTTTGACAGTGCTGGGGATTATGACTTGATAGCTCATTAGTTCAGGTCTCTGGTTGCAGACCAGAGGCTCGGAGTTCAATCCCCCACTATGTCTCCTGGAAGAAAAGGCATCCTGTGTTGGTCTTATAGTGCAAGCTGTACCACACTGGCCAGGCATTGCAGAAAAGGGGAATGGGAAACTGTTTCTGAGTATTCTCTACCTGGAAAACCCTTGGAAGGGTTAAAATAAGTGAGAAATAACTTTATGGTACATAATTATTAAGGAACGATTTGGCCATTCCAGTCCTGTAGGTTTTTTTCCCCAAGGCAGAAAAGAATTCCAAGACTTGCACTATGCTACCTACCTACTGGCTTTATGGACAGCTGGATCCCATCACCAAGATAAATGGACAGTGGCACCATGTGCCATAAAAGTCAGTAAGGTCAAGTTTTATTTCTAAGTGTTGAACCAGAATCCACTGCTAATTAAACCTACAGTACAGGCATTTAACCACATCAGTCATTTAAAGAATGGCAAACCACATTTGGGTTCCAGTCTCTATACTTCTTGTTTTTCGCAGACAAAAACTTTTAAGGGGCAGGAAATGGAGAAAGAAATTATTTGCTTGTCAAGGGAGCTTGACTCCCTGCAAGGAAGACAATAAGATTGTCCTTGGGTTCCGAAAATAAAGGTGGACTAAAAGCAAAGCAAAGCAAAACCAAAGTGTTCTGCTTATATACCCCCCATACCACTTCAAGTAGTCTCTGGGTGGTTTACAGTTTAATTACAGTACGGAGGCTACACCCCCCCCCCAGCAAGCTGGGTACTCATTTTACCAACCTCCGAAGGATGGAAGGCTCAGTCAACAATGAGCCTGCTACCTGGGATTGAACCCCAGGTTGTGAGCACAGTTTTACCTTCAGTACAGGCATTTAACCTTTCATTAACTGAATTCACACCAACCTCCTCCTCAATACACTGGCCTATTTGCAGTGATCAGCAAATATCCCCCTAATTAATGCAACCATGTGTTTTATTTTGTTTCCTTTTTCTTTCTTTCTTTTTAATCCTATCAGCTTTTAGAATACAGAAACTTGTTTTCTGACATATATATGTGAAAGAAGAAAACCTAATATTGTTGTATGAAAATCAGGAATAAAAATAATTCCACCAATAGCTGCAGGATTCTAATACCGATGAATGTACAGTAAATGCTACCGCAGCACTTATTTATTTCTTAATTATTTATGTACTGCCTTTCTCCCCGTGGGGCACCCAAGGTGGCTCACAACAGGCAAAATAATAATAATTATAATCCAAAAACATTACATAAATATAATATTAAAGAAAAAAACAATTGAACATGCCTAGATTTTGAAAATCAAGTATAAAAACATTTAAAACCTTAAAATTAAAAACCAGCATTCCTGAGATAATTTACCGCTTACACGCCTGCCTGAAAAGGCATGTATCTGAGTGATGACAGAAGGGCAAGAGGGAAGTGACCAAGGTTCTCCTTAAAGCGTGTGGCTGTGTGCACACGCGTACAAGTGCACTCCTCTCCACGCAGCGTTCCTCCTCCTCTGTGCATCCACAGCGCCTTTGGTAGCAATCATGACAGAACCCTCTCACACTGGGGACTCAACATTAGAAGGACCGACGGATACAGCCAACTTGATTTCTTAGCCCAGGGCATTCCAAAGCCTGGGGGCAACCACCGAGAAGGCCCTCCTTTCGTGTCCTTACCAAGCAAACTTTGGCCAAGCGGTAGAACTAAAAGGACTGTAAAAAAAAAAACCAAGGAGCATGGGGTGGAGGGGAGATACAGACCTTCAAACACCCTTGACCCAAGCTGTATAGGGCATTATAGGTAATAACCAGCACTATCAATGGAACGCTGATTATTAGCTATGAAAAAAGGAATGAAGAAACTGGTGCAATTAAAAAACTCAGCAAGACACTAGTTCATAGTAAGCTAATGTGCTGAACATAGCAAGGAGGCAATAATATTTAACAGCATAAATGGGATCCAGTAGAATTAGATTTGTTATTCCTTATATATGTGCCTTCTTCTTCTTCTTCTTCTTCTTCTTCTTCTTCTTCTTCTTCTTCTTCTTCTTCTTGTTCAGTCATGTCCGACTCTTTGTGACCCCATGGACCAGAGCTCGCCAGGCTTTCCTGTCTTCCACTGCCTCCCGGAGTTTGGTCAAATCCATATTTGTTGCATCGATGACACCGTCCAACCATCTCATTCTCTGCCGTCCTCTTTTCCTTTTGCCTTCAATCTTTCCCAACATCAGGGACTTTTCCAAGGACTCCTCTCTCTTCATGAGGTAGCCAAAGTACTGGAGCCTCAGCTTCAAAATATGTGCCTACAATCTAGTTATTATTACCTTTGCAGGTAACAGGTAGCTCTTAAAACCTGGCATGTTGTTCTCTATAGGCAAGAGTGGAAGTAGTTGCATCTGGCAACAACCCTGCTACCCTGAGAAAAGCCATTTGTCGGGAGAAGGAGTCCACAAAGTGGGAGTTCAAAGTGAGATTGAGTCACAGGTGCAGATTGAAAGGGCCCCCACCCCTAGCAATATGTCCCCATGGCTGTTTTGGGGTTACGTGAATGTCTTGAAGCAAACAGGCAAACAACTTAGCCTCTCCATTTTGCAAACGCACAAGGAGCATTTTACGGAGCGACAACTGGCTGGAAATGGACCCAGATGGACGGTCTCAGAGCAGAACGGACACAATCTGAATCTACCCAAATCCGCTTTGCAATCAAGAGACTACGACTTGCTCCAAGTCCCAGGAATTGAGCCAGACCAACACTGAATAAAATCGGTGCCATTAACATACACTTGAGAATCACAAAACAACGTTTGCATTTGTGGTAAGCTTTACCCTTCTGTCTAGGGGCATCATTTGTAATAAACACGGCGAAAAGATTTGGGAAGAAGGCCCACAGCAGAGGCAACTGTTCCGGGCAGGGCACTTGATGTTTCGGAGTGATTCGCGCAAGATTCTCTAGTGCCAACATGATTTTCAAGAACTGCCAACAAGATTTGGCACAAGGCAGGAAAAGCGGTAGCAGAGCCTCCCCAGGGAAGGCTGGGGAAGAGGGATTTTGGATATCCCGGGTGACTCCTGCAGCCAGGGCACAGAATGAGCTCAACACGTTGTGGATTGTAGCTCCTATCAGCCAGCGTGGTCAGGATGGCTGGAAACGCAGTTCAGAAAACTGGGAAGTGTTACACTGTAGTGGGAGGATGCAGGTGCTACTGGCCTCGGTTGAGATGTAGCCCAGCTCAAGCAGAAGTCTGCTTTCCATGGTCATGAGCTATCTGTTCAATTTCCCTAGCGATTTAATCCTGATGACCTTCTTTTAGGGAAACGCACCCTGCAAGTCCACACTCTTTTCCTGGAGGAAACGTCCATGACAGGTTACAAACCATGATGGTGATGTGTAAAAAACCGCCCAGAGTGACCTCGCTGCCAGATGGGTAGTATAAAAATCCAATCAATCAATCAATCAATCAATCAATCAATCAATCAATCAATCAATCAATCAATCAATCAATCAATCAATCAATCTCCAGGCTTAAAACCGGGGTACTTCAAGGGCCAGATGCAGGGGAGTGGTATCAGGAGACAGAGATCTAGTGTTGTGCACTCCCGGATGCATCTGGTGGGGCCACTGTGAGATATAGGAAGCTGGACTAGATGGGCCTTTGGCCTGATCCAGCATGATGGCTCTTCTTATGTTGTTATGACACACACTCAAACTGAGTGCTGGGAGAGTGAGAAGAGACAAAAGAAAATAGTTTTTTACCCAGCACGTTGTTAGTCTGTGGAACTCCCTGCCACTGGATGTGGTGATGGCATCTGGCCTAGATGCCTTCAAAAGGGGATTGGACAGATTCCTGGAGGAAAGATCCAACACAGGTTTCAAACCATGATGGAGATGTGTAAGTGGTATCAGGAGACAGAGATCTAGTCCCGTGCGCTCCTGGACGCATCTGGTGGGGCCAGCGTGAGATATCAGGAAGGTGGACTAGATGGGCCTTTGGCCTGATCCAGCATGGCTCTTTCCAATCTGCACAAACAGACTGAGACTGATGATCGCTTCTCTCACGCCCATGTCTGCACACTGGCTTTCTACTTAAAACCTCCACCGAACTGTACAGAATGATGAAGGATTCCACCACCTACCAATACCCGGTTTTAAGGAACAGACCATTCAAGAACAGAGCCATGTGCAATCAACTTGCAGGGGGAAAGGCAGAGGTGATCCGGAGCCGACAATACAAAAGATGCCCCTACCTTACACGAGACATGTCTTAATAAGAGGAGTTAGTAAGGACCCTCTTTCTACTCCTATCCCTAGTGAGGTGAAGAGGTCAAACATAGCTGACAGAGACAGGGAAGAATACTGTTTGCTTCATTGCTCAGATTTTTGGCATTTTCACATTTGCATCTAATAAGGTTCCCTTAATTAAATTCCTCAGAAGATGCAGCTGAAGTCCCTAGCCAGCCAATTTCAACATTCACAATATTTTTTTAAAAAAAAGGGGGGTTGCAATAAAGCTTCTTGAGCTTTGCAATCTCTGTAAGTTAAAACGACAAGCCTGCATTCCCGAAATGTTTGAGAAAAGAATGTCGGTTTCCTTTAAGTCAAATGCCTCTTGTTCCCTTATTCCAGCAGTTCTACCTTTGTGTCACGATATCCCAGAATAGTCTATGTGCATCCCATTCTTCCTCACAATGGTCCTGGAAAAAATGGTCCTTTTTTAAACAGCCAACTTAAAACCTACTTATTTGTTCTATTCACACCCATTGATGGTGGTGTTTGTTCTTGTTAGAATACTGGCGTGTCCCTCCTATCTAGACAAATCCACTTGAGCAGGGAGGGGCCCCATGATCCGGCACCCCAAATCTCCCTCTTTTAATGGTTCTACAGGGTGCAAGATTTTGACCCTAGGCCAAGTCTTTCTTCAAAACTCAAACGAGTGGGGGGTTGCATTTACCACCTGATGATGTCTAGGGAGGCATGTCTGGTTCCAGGACATCTGGAACTCACCCACCTGCGATTCTAAACCAAACAGCATTCTTTCTCTCTAGGGGCTGCAAGATGTGCCTTTTCTCCGGACCTTGCCAGGAGATGCCAGTCCACAGGGTGGATAAAAAGCAATGATTTAAAGCCACAAGAACAACAAAACATGGATTTAAATCACAATTTAATTTGGAAAAAAAAACACCAAGATTTTTTTTTTTAAAAAAAAAATCTAATTGTCAAACAAAAATTGATTTTAAAATATTAGTGATTTAAATAGATTTAAACCACATCTACCTGGTCAGACACCTGCAAATCTTCTGCATGTTGCAAATCTTCTGCAAATCTTATCACCTAAGCCACGGCCCATCTGCACAGGAATACTGGCTCTTTGTGATGCAAAAGGCAGCAAACAAACAAACGAATGAACGAATAAATAAATTTCACTATTATTCTGGTTTTATTGACTCCTCTCTTCACAGAATCCTTGTGTGTGTTTTTGATAGTAGGACTTCTGAGGACATCAAGGCTAACCCTCTGCTAGTACAGCAGTAAAGTATGAAAAAGTTTCGTTTTTGATCCCAGTGATAGATTTTTGGGAATAGTACAGTCCGCCCTTCCGTCCTTCCACCCAAGCTCTTGTTATCTGTCCTTGAACCCGCAACTAATATTTTAAATGTCTACTCTTCACGATGAAGGAACCAGCAATACATAAAGAAATATATTAATTGAATTAAAATCTTCATTTTGGTTGCTTGGAAGTAGTGCGTTTCCACCACTCCTGCCCTCTTCTACCTTAATGATGGCTTCACCTCTGTCTCTTCCAGCCTAAACTGATACAGACACTCTGAATACTACCTTGGCTTTTGCTTGGAAGATTAAATCAGAAGGCACATCTCCCATGTCAGAATACCTGGCTGGCAAAGCCTGGAGCCATAACCCACTTTGCCTTCTTTTGAAAGGGCAGAAATCAGACAAAAGAGCCATCCTAATGAAGAACAGCCAGTGCTATATAAACCACCATCCACCCAATGTAGGTCACAGTGTGTCCTGTGTTGTGTAACACCTCTGAATGCAACAGGGGAAGTTAAAAGAGGCAAAAATCCACAAGAACTCAGATGCAGCCACATCATTCTGCCAGGGACGTTGGACGCCTGCAAAGCAGAGGTGGCCCACCTGCCACTATTGTTGTGCTCTGACCTGCACCACCCAAGAGCCAAAACATCCCTGGGAGTTCTCGTTTACATGCAATATGGGGTCAGAGTTCAGATCGGCCACAGCCCTCCAGCCACCTGGGAGAAGAACACCAACCAGGTCTACTTGTGGATCCCGGGCAAAAAAAAGTGGAGGGCTGAATCTTAGCATCTGACATTACACTCCATGAGACAGTGTTGACTTCAGGTTTCTTATTGCCCCCCACCCCACCCCCACTCCAAGCAGTCAGCTGCCCCAGAGAACCAAGGACACAACAGGAATCATAGGAAGAGAGAAAGTGGAACACAGCCGGTTAAGCTGAAAACCCTTAGGCACAGACGGGTCATGGACCTCAAAGGAAATGAAGAGGATTTAGAAGAAATGCTACATAAATCCTACTCAATAAAGTACAGAACAGAGGGATCATCACCTTCCGAAAGGCCCATAAAACATGGTGGGGGTGGGTGGGATTTGTGGATGAGCTAAGAACAACAACACCCACCACAATAACCGCTGATCGGCAGATGACAGAGGACTTTTACCAAATGGAGCGTGGCTCTATGACAGGCATGACCAAACTTCGGCCCTCCAGATGTTTTGGACAGTAACTCCCACAGTCCTTTGCCATTGGCAATCTAAGCTTAGAATTCTGGGAGTTGTGGTCCAAAACATGAGGAGGGCCGAAGTTTGGACATGCCTGCTCTATGAGAATACAGAACATCGCTCCATGTAGTCCAGTGTTGTCCGCTCTAACCGGCAGTGCCATGCTGGGAGTTCAAGCGGGATTCTCTGCCAGCCCTTCTCAGGGATGCCTCTTGTAACATGGAAGGTACCCATCCCAAGACCTAACCAAGCCCAGTCCTGCTTAGCTTCTGACCTAGCGTAGGACTCCCTGTGTTTGGGCTGGTAAGCAATCAGGATAAGGCAAACAGGTGAGATCTTGCTTGTGTGCTGAAAGTATTTACTGGCATAATCAACAACAAACAACAAAGCTTCTCACAAGGCATAGACTTTCCTAGATCACTTTGAGATATATATTTAATGATAAAAGAAAAGACTGCAGTTTGCGGATGGATGTGATTATACAGATGAAATCTCTTCTTCCATAAAGGATGCTCGGCAGCTGTTCTGAGTTTTTCAAGCTGTTTGGCCATGTTCTGGCCATGTTTTCTTCCTGATGTTTCATCAGACTCTGTGGCTGGCATCTTCAGAGGGCAAGCAGCCGAGAGGTACCCCAGATCACAGAGAGAACTCCTAGTTCCCTGACCTTCTTGCCCTCTGAAGATGCTGGTCACAGAGACTGGTGAAATGTCAGGAAGAAAAACTTCCAGAACACGACCAAACAGCCTGAAAAACTCACAACAGCTATCAGAACCCAGCCATGGAAGCCTTTGAGAATACATTGATGCTCACCAGGTCAATATTCAGCACACTGCTACTACACTTAACATCAAGAGTCCACAGCTGTCTGGGGAATTCTGGGAGTTATAGTAACCCAAGGCTACATACTTCTGTCTGCCTACAGGGAACCCTAAAGCATCACTGTGTCTGGAAAACCAATCAACCAACCAACCAACCAACCAACCAACCAACCAACCAACCCAATGTCTTGATACAGCTTTCCATGGAGACTTAGGGCGTTTATACACGACCCCTAAGCTCCGCCGCAAATGGCTGCAAGGTCCGGACCTTAAAAATGTTTACCCACCAGCTCCGGACTTTGCAGACAATTAAGTGCGATCCTGCCCACTTAGCGCGACAAAACAGCAGTTTTCTTGTAACTGCTTTTTGGATGTGACAAATTTTTGATCCGGTGTAAGGATAGTGAGTGCGGGGCTCTCCTGGCTTCTGTTTGTTCTTTTTTTGCACCCCGCTCCTTTAAGAGATCTGAATGCTGCCCGGAACAAAACGGAGGTAACGGGCATGTTTTTCTTTCTTTTTTCTCCCTCCCTCCGGCAGCCAGAAACCAGGAAGTGCGGAGGGGGGTGGGGACAGAGGAAGAGCGAGGAACCCCTAAGATCTCTGGTCCGAATTTAAGTGGCCAGCGGATTTTAGGGGTCGTGTAAAAAGGCCCTTAATAGACAAGAGAGAAACCAGAACTCCAAATCAAATAGCCAACTTACTGAAACCACTGGGATCAGGGGTCTAAGCCTAGATGGGTACACTTCTACCAAGGTGGTGGAATTGCAGACTTCAACACAAGCCCATCAGCAAATAGCTAGCTGAAATGAAAAGTCCAGTTGTTAACTATTGCAGGAAATTAATGCTGATTTGATTGGAAACAATCAAATGCTTGCTCCCAAGGCGAGGAGGAGAGGACTTGTGATCCCACCACCTTCACAGATGTGTTTGGTGGGAATGCAAGGGAAGGCCTCTGCTGGTGTTCCCAGACTCTGGAACTCCTGTCCCACTGGAGGTCACACAAGCCCCATCTTTGCTGTTCTTCCCAAAGCAGCCAAAGACCTTTCACTTCAGGCAAACTTTCCCTCCCTGACTGGCTGCCCACCTGGTGTTTTCAAATGGACTGTTGCGCTTTGTAAGGCTTTGAGTGTGACTTTTGGGGTGGGGAGTTGCTTTGTTGGCCAACTTTTACTCTTTGTAGACTTACTGTCTTTAGCTTTAAATGTTGTCTTTAAATGATGTATGCTACCTTGGGTCCTTTTAAAACAGAAAGGAAGGGTACAAAATATTTTTTTGAGTGAGTAAATAAATAAATAAATAAATAAATAAATAAATAAATAAATAAATAAATAAATAAAAAAATTTGCATAAGAATGTGTTCTGGCAACAGTGTATGCTGGCAGACTGAAAGCTGCACAACTGAGACTACAATTTCTTATCTTTTTAAGCAACCATTTTTGCAGACTTTCAAATTCCATAAGCTCCGGGGGTCAGCAGGAGGTCCAAGCAAGCCATCAACTCTTCTCCAGAGAGACAACAGATACCAAAGACTTGCTACCCTTTTGAAACACAAGGAACTCCCCACTAGTAGAGATGCAAAGTATGAAAAAGTTACTTTTTTGGCCATGGTGACAGATTTTGGGAGTGCTATAGGAGTTTGTTTGTTCGTAAGCTCGTACATTTGTACGTTCTTTCTTTCTTTCTTTCTTTCTTTCTTTCTTTCTTTCTTTCTTTCTTTCTTTCTTTCTTTCTTTCTTTCTTTCTTTCTTTCTTTTCCTCCAGTGACTTCAAAGTGATATATATGGCTCTCCTCCTAATACTTGCTCTTCCCCCAGCAATTATTTAACACACAATGTAATTTTTTAAATTGAATTTTTGAAGGTTTATAATCAAAACTTCATTTTTTAAAATTTAAATTGCATTTTAAACTGATTTCAACAACAACAACAACAACAACAACAACAACATGTCTGTGAAGATTCTCAGTCAGCCAGGTGAGTTTATCTGGAAGTTGAGTCGTGGCAACTGGACTTCTTTTTCTTGAGATAGAGAAACGTTTCGCTGCTCATCCAAACAGCTTCATTCAGACTGTTGGATGAGCAGCGAAATGTTTCTAACAACAACAACAACAACAAATTACAGGTCATTGGCTTTCTACCCATCCTGGTGAGCAGCCTAACTGTCCACTCAGAATTGTCTTGTGGATGCATTGTGGAGAATTTGAACTAATATTTTGTAAGTTCAAATCCCATACTCTTATCACACAACATTCACCCTTCCTTTGCTCTTCTGGGAAACTCAGTTATCACAGTAGGATGCAATAATAAGAATAATAGTAATAATAACATCATCTACTACTTCAACTCCTGAACAAGGCCACCATTCCCTTCATTTTGGTTTCAGAGGCTGAGACACTTCAGAACCCGCTTAACCCTGACCCCATGCCTTGCTGAACTTGGGAACTCCCATCATCCCTGGAGAAGATGGGCACTGTTGATACCATGTGTTGCCAAGTCACTTCTAAATTCACAAGTGGACCCAGCAGGGTTTTCAATGTAGGTGACATGTTCAAAGAGTGGCTTGCCACTGCTACCGTGCTACCAGTGGCAAACCGGAGATTTGAACTCAGAGCTCCTGAGCCATATTCCAACACACCACCCACAACACCACATTGGGTCTCCTGCGTGCGGTTTCCAGTACACACGGAGGACACCAGACCTTGCAGCTGAGGAAGGAAGTATCTATGAAAAATAGCTACTGTACTTGGAAAAACTTGAACGAATAAACAATACTGGGGGACTTGATTTGATTGCAGACTCAGGAAGCCGCGCTTCTGAGTCTGCCGTCAAATCAAGACTCAACACTCTCTGGAGTCAAAAATGTTGACGCCAAGGCTGTCCTCTTTGGGTACATCACAAGAAGGCAGGGTTCTCTGGACGGGTGGTTGGTGTGGGTCAATATGACCACATCACCCCAGCTCTGGCTCGCTTGCACTGGTTGCCCGTTGCGTCCTGAAGATTAAAAGTCCTGGTTTTGATTTACAAAACCCTTCACGGCTTGGGACCAGAATACCTGGCAGAGTGGATCTTCCAGAGATCAACTGAGGCTCGCCCAACTAAAATGTCACAGGCGCTCTCACTCCGAGTGGCCACGCCCAGGGAGGCAAGGAGAGCGGTAACCTGCAACCGAGCCTTCTCTGTGGCTGGTCCTGTGCTCTGGAACCATCTCCCAAGTGAGTTGCGCCTTGCACAGTCCCTGCCTGCCTTTTAAAAAGTTCTGAAAACCTGGCTTTTTTGAGAGGCATTTGGCAACCTTTAATTCCACCCCCAATGCCGCCATCTTGCTGAAATATATATATATTTATATTTTCTGCTATTTTATTTTATTATGAGATCTTGTTGTTGTATTTGACTCTTATTCATGTTGTTAACTGCCCGGAGTTCCTCTGGAAGACTTGCGGTATAGAAATAAATAAATAAATAAATAAATAAATAAATAAAAAGTCAAGGATGCTGGGAAAGGCGGAAGGCAGCAGGGAAAGAGGAAAACCATATGTGAAATGGTCTGTGAAGATTCTCAGTCATCCAGGTTCGTTTAACTGGGAGTTGAGTCATGGCTACTGGACTTCTTTTTTGAGAGATAGAAATGTTTCGCTGTTCATCCAAACAGCTTCATCGGTCTGAATACAGCTAGTGCAAGATACCTTCTTATAGTCAGCTTGACCTCTTGTCTCCTGGTCTGATTGGCTCATAAGATGAACAAAGCCTGAATAGGCTCGTTAGGGAGACATTAGTGTCCATGGCCTTAAGGTAAACAATGGCCTAAGGTGCTGAAACCCATCAAGATTGGGTCCTTGCCTTCACCACCAGGTCACAGCTAACGACCCATTCTTGATGGGTTTCAGCACCTTAGGCCATTGTTTACCTTAAGGCCATGGACACTAATGTCTCTCTAACGAAGCCTATTCAGGCTTTGTTCATCTTATGAGCCAATCAGACCAGGAGACAAGAGGTCAAGCTGACTATAAGAAGGTATCTTGCACTAGCTGTATTCAGACCGATGAAGCTGTTTGGATGAACAGCGAAACGTTTCTATCTCTCAAAAAAGAAGTCCAGTAGCCATGACTCAACTCCCAGATATGTGAAATGGATGGAATCTCCAAAGGAAGCCATGGCCTTGAGTTCGCAAGACCTGAGCAGAGCTGTTAATGACAGGGCATTTTGGAGATCGCTCATTCATGGGGTCGCCATAGGTTGGATGCCACTTGACAACACATAGAACATAATGACACAACGCTACTACAGCGCCACAGAGCCTTCCTGTGTACTGTAATCTCTTTTCACTAGCCAGTACAGTAGTATCTGCTGGGGATTGGTTCCAGGCCTTCCCATGGATAACAAAAACTGTGGATAAGAGAGAATGCCCCCAAACTGCTGTTTTGTGGCAGTAGCTTGCTTTACGGCTGCTGTTCGTGACACTAGCTTGCTTTACGGCTACTGTTCGTGACACTATGGCTGCTGTTTTGTGGCAGTAGCTTGCTTTACGGCCCTGTTTGTGATACAAGCTTGCTTTATGGCAGCTGTTTTATGGCAGTACCTTGCTTTACAGCTGCTGTTTGTGACAGTAGCCTTGGTTTGCAATTGTTGAATTATTTATTTAAATTTTCCCCCTGCCAGGCATGGATAACTGAATCAGTGGTTAATGAATCAGTGGATATGTGAGTCCTACTGTAAAACAAATTAACCATTATCCTTTCTTAAGAATCTTCCATGATGGTCCAAAAGAGGGGGGGAAACTGGAGTTAACGTTTCTCTTGTTGTTTTACTTCCAGGGAGCCACTAGGCTTAACAACCTGCAAGTAACTGGAATTCTTTCGCTCTGTAACTAAATTCCTCCTGCTCTTTGGCTGCCAGAGAGCAGCTGATTCAGCCAAGTGATGGTAATCTGTGCATCAAAGCAATGCCCTAAAACACACACAGCCGCACTTAATACAGAACATGTTAGTTCCAAACCACCATCTGAGCCCATTCAAAAGTTTTCATTTCGTTGGGAGGGGTGGGGGTGGTTTTGTTTCTCCTTTGCCACAGAGAAAGGCTTGCACCCGGCAGGAATTTGATTACAACAGCTCTTGCTTATCTCCAAATGAAACCCACAGGAGTGAAGGAGGAGGTTGATCCATTGGCAGGTGTTGAGCCAAGACATCCAATATTGCAGAATTAAAGAATGGAAGAAGAAGTGACAGGAGACAGACATCTAATACTGAACTGCTCTTGCTAAAAGCAATAAATATGGGGAATTGTTAAGCTAGACATCAAACCAAGGGGGTTGGAACCAATATCAATGCCGTTTGGAAAACCACGGCTCACTTTGGGTACTGCAGCATGATAAGATCTAAATATCAGAGCTTGCAAGTGCTACTTTTCAGGGAGAGAACTCTCAGAATCACAGTGTTAAAGGGGCTGGGGCTACCAAGAGCCCTGCGTCCCATAACCATCGCCAAACAACGTAGGGAGGGGCTACAGAGAGAAAAGGATAGCAGAAGACAAAGGGGGGAGGGAAGCAAAGGGTAGCCCACTGACTTTTCAATAGGGCCCCATCCGTGGCTCCACGCACCCTCCAACCGTTTCTGTATCGCCGAAAGAGAGAACCCGAGAGGGCCTTGGTCTGTGCAGAACGGCATGCGTTGATCAACAGGGGCAGATACAAAACGAGAGACGGCTTTGTAATACAGGACTGTAGGACCCCACTATCTGTCGGGGATCGGTTTGAGGCCTTCCCGTGGATAATGAAAACCGTGGATAAGAAAGAATGCCACCCACCCCCACGGGAAAAACTGTTTTGTTACAGTAGCTTGCTTTACGGCTGCTATATTATTTATTTATTTATTTATTTATTTATTTATTTATTTATTTATCTTATCTATCTATCCTCTGCCAACCGTGGATAAGAGAATCCTACTATAGTTCCAGCAAGAGTTGCACTAACCCTCATGCCAGTGAGGAAGACCAGCAGAATGGATGTGCATGTCTGCAGTGGACATACCTTTCACTGGCCTCTAATCTCAACCTTTGCTGCTGCTGCTGCTGCTGCTGTTGTTCTGTGCCATCAAGTCACCACGGACCTAGGAAGAAGTGACCACAAAAATGTCCTGCAATGATCTTACTCCAGAACTGCAGATTCAAGTCCGTGGGTCCCTGCATGGACCCACAGACCATTTCGTATTTGGTGTTTCTCCTGCTGCTTTCACCTGTTCTTAGAATGATTGTCTTTTTTCAAAGAGTCCAGCCTCCCCCCCCAACTTTACAGTTTTATAATCTTTAAATGGACTGGACACCCCTTCAAAAACATAACAGAGAATGACTGCTGGTATGTATTCAAACAGAATGCTGCTCCCCTCCCTTAAAAAAAAATACAACCACCCTTCAGATCAAGGGGAAAAGACAGCTCTGGAGAAAGAGAAAGTGGGTCGTCTCGAAAATCAGCTTGTTGGCTAAGGGGTCTTTTCACTTTATCCCAGACATGTCCAAATTTCGGCTCTCCTGATGTTTTGGACCACAACTCCCAGAATTCCAAGCCTGTATTTCCAATGGCAAAGGACTGTGGGAGTTGTGTTCCAAAACATCTGGAGGGCCGAAGTTTGGACATGCCTGCTTTATCCTGTACGTTCAGGATCAACATTTGGGGCCCGCCTCTGCCACAGAATGACTGGTAGTGCCTTTATCAACACACCCACCTGCCCTCTAATACTCAACGACAAATCCCGGCATATTAAAGACGTCCCTTCCCCAGAAGGGTGTGAGGTAGAATACAATGAGCGCCTACCGAGCAAATTAAAAGGCACTCTAGAAAGGGAAGAGGATGATGCATCCTGCAAAATTAATCGCATCCTTTTTCAGCAGAGATGGGAAGGAGGTAGTGGGGTTGGAAGGGGAGGAGAGAGATAAGAAAGAAACGGAGGAGACGAAGAACACACCAGGCAGCTCTGCCACCGCAGGGGCCTTTGCAGGCAAACACCCACCCACGCACGGCATCATCCGTGTCTGGAGACGGAGCGGCTTCTTCGCTGCTTTTAATTTCCTTGCAGCTATACCAACACAAGCCACTGGAAGCAGTTAGCAGCTGCTGGTTTCGGGGGGGTTGTTTCTGTGATTTGGGGATTCAGCCCGTCCAAGGGTGGAGCTGCACTGTCTGCCTTCCAGAGGTGAGCGTAGAAAAGACGGCTCCGTCCCTCAAACAAACCGAACAGCTGACCAGACAAATTCATTTGCTCTCTCGCTCTTTCTCTCATCCTCCACCCCCATAAATCCGCTCTCTTGGCTCGCTTTCCCGTACAGGTGTTGTTGAGAAGCCAAGGTCCCCGGTTCTAGAGAAAGGAACCACAGACACCCGTGCGCACTTCCTGCCCTTCTTTTGCAGCGGAGAGGTGCAAAGGACTCGGTGCACAACAAGAGAGCTCACTAAGTTGATCAGGAAAAGGCACACACACACACACACACACAAATGGAACAATGACACTTCGGGGTTTATTGGCATGTGTTAAGAGAAGGGGAAAAGGCTGATTCTTTCAAATTTTTTTCAAGGAAGGACAGTTGAAAACAGCTCTGTTTACAGGCATCAGCTGTGACCAACGGCCATCAGGGTAGCGTGTTTCTGATGGCTGCAAGTCAGCAAGAGAAGGAAGGTATTTTGGGTAGGAATCCTGGCTGGGACATTTTAAGTGGCATCGTCAAGGCTAACAAGTTGGATTCGGCATCAGCTTTCGCAGACTGTGGTAGCCCATTCCTCAAATGCAGGCAATGGAGCAAGAGAAAGGTGCGTCAAATAAAAATGTGCTGGTTTTTCAAAGTGTCACGTGGCCATGTTTTATTCTTAACAGAGTTACCTGCCAGATAAGATTCAGTACGTTTCTCTCTACAGAAACAAAGACCAGGCTACAGTCTATGTCTGGGCAAATGTAAGAGTGGGTGATACCTTTTATCAGAACGCTTTAATAAAAACACAAAAATAAATTGCAAACTTTTTTGGAGAAGATTCTACTTCATCAGGCTAGGTGCCTGGCTTTTCTAGATCCCCCTCCCAACTGTCAGGCCTCCAGATGTTTTGGACTGCAGCTTCCAGAATTCCAAGTCTACAGAAATACCTCGGTTTACGTGTGCCCCGGTTTACGAGCGTTTTGCAAGAGAAGCAAAACTTGTGGAACATTTTTGTTTTGATTTACAAGCTCCTCTTGCAAAACGAGCACCGGTGCACAGAGTGGACCTTCGTTCGCCATGGCCGTGCACCCCCTTGGTGCTGCTGCGTGCGCACCGCCACGCCTGGGCAGAGCGCCATTGCTGCTGCTGATCCATCCAGGCAGGCCATTTCCATTGCCACGCACACACCCAGGTATGCCAGGGCATGCCCTTCCTGCCACCGCGCACACCCAGCCACTGCACCTGGGCAAGCCTTCCATGGCAGCGTAGGAACCTTGCTGTGATGAGGGGCGGCAGCAAAAGCGGCGTCTGCAGTCATGGAACGTGCCACCAGATAACGAATTAGGCAAGTTCTAATTATTTTGTATGGGGTTTTTTTGAGTTACAAATATTTCGGTTTATGAATATGCTTATGGCACAAATTATGCTTATAAATCAAGGCACTACAGTATATTGCTAGTGATCAAGGACTGTGGGAGTTATGGGCCAAAACATCTGGAGGGCTGAAGGTTCTCTACTCCTGCTCTAAACCCAAGTGAGAGCTTGATCTTACTGGATGAACCTCATTTAGGTCCGGTCTTCTCAGTCTTCATGTACCGTCCCATGAAACTGGACTACTTTTGGCTCCCTGGCTAGCAAGATACAAGGAGAATTAAACCAGACCTATTCACCAGTTTCTCAGTATGGTGTAGTGGAGAAAATGATGAACTTGGGCTCTGGAGAACAGAATTCAAATCCTTACTCTGCCATGGAAACTCACCGCAGGAGTGGTACTGGTAAATCCACTCCTTAAATATGTCCCTTACCTAAAAGCCCTATTAGGGTCACTCCAAGTAGGTGCTGACTTGATGGCACAAAACACACACACACACACACACACACACACACACAGAGAGAGAGAGGGGAGATTTGGTAACTTGCAGATTTAGAAGTCATTAAACTTTGAGCATAACCCACCAGAACTATTTTCTCCACTAACAAAAGTGGAAAGTGCAACAGGCAGGCTAAAACTATCCTCATTCTTAAAGAACTAATGAATCCCATTGTGTTTTACATTTACATTGTGGGTCTTGACCATCAGCTCCATCTGGTCTAAAATGGTAAGACTTCTAGTCTAGCAACATCCATGAGCTATACAAAGATCCGATGCCAGTGACCTATGCCATGGGTTGGGAGAGTGAGAACAGACAAAAGAAAAAAAATTTTTTTTACCCAGCGTGTTGTTAGTCTGTGGAACTCCCTGCCACAGGATGTGGTGATGGCATCTGGCCTGGATGCCTTCAAAAGGGGACTGGACAGATTCCTGGAGGAAAAGTCCATCACAAGTTACAATCCATGATGGGGATGTGTCATCTCCAGGCTTAAAACTGGGGTACTTCAAGGGCCAGATGCAGGGGAGTGGGATCAGGAGACAGAGATCTAGTCTCATGTGGTCCCAGAGGCATTTGGTGGGGCCACTGTGAGATACAGGAAACTGGACTAGATGGGCCTTTAGCCTGATCTAGTAGGGCTCTTCTTATATTCTTACGTTCTTATGACCAGAGACACAGATTTTCCAAGCCATAATGCTAACACAGCTCTTAGTTTATAATATCACCCTGGGACCTGTCTTGATAACAGGTTGTACAGATTGTTAGAATCATAGAATCATACAGTTGGAAGAGACTTCAAGGGTCATCCAGTCCAATCTCCTGCCATGCAGGAACCTCAATGTTCTATGGGTGGTATTTAACACACTTCTTAAATATTCTACTACAGTTTTAAAACTTCACAATGATTTTAAGAAAGCACAGCACCTGGGCACATCCCAGATTTTCTCATGCAAGCTGCTTAAACGAACACCGACAGGGACCTATGCCTGCCAGTCTTCACTCAGTTCTTGAAATTGACTGTAATGTATTTTGACCTATAGAAACAATAACAAGAAGTACAAGCTGCCATGCAACATATTCAAAGAGGGAAATAAATAAGCCATCCCTTAAGAATTACAGAGAAAACCTCAAACGATTCCCAAAAAGCAAATCTAAACTTGCTATTTCAGCCTAGGATTAGCAAGCAGAACATCTAACTGTAAAGCCATTTAAATTAAAAAAAAACTTTTATTAAGAAGAGGCATGGGAACTAGCAGTGCTTGAGCAGTGTGCAGTGCAGGGCTACACCAGCGAAAACCAAGAAGCTAAGCCCACTTCTGCATTATGTTTGCTGTGCTTCATATTCAGAGGAGGAATAAATCTCATTCACAAGCAGATGATCTCATATTGACAAGCAATCCAGTTATAAGGACAACCTTGCTGGCACAGAAACTGGAACACCAGCAAAATGGAAATTGACGGAAACCTATCAATCATACCTGGTGAAGAGGAGTCTACAAATGCATGCAGGCCCCTGGAGGAATGCAGACTGAAACACACACGGACTCCAAGAGGAAATCTGAATTATACCAGCAAAATCCATAAACATTTGACTCAAAGCTTTGCAGTTCCCGATGATGGGCGTCCGAAAGGGCAACTGCATGATAGCTTAGGAATTAATTTCCCATGGCCATCTTCCCCTAGGCAAGATCATTTAGGCAGCTTACACAGTTATACGCTGCTGAACGACTCGCCCTTTACAGCCAGCCGTCAGTCAATTAATGCTGTAATAGATGATGATATTTTTTGCATGCCATCTCAAGCAGCATGAACAGTTTGGGAAAAAATATATCTGTGGAGCAGGTTGTGAGCATGCATTAACAGAAACTCAACACACACAAATACACAGAACTACAGAGAGACAGAGAAGTTTGGACAACCCCCACCCACCCACCCACCTCTTTGCCTTCCTAACACAAAGACACAAATGATGTGAGGGGTGGGTCACTATTTAATGACCTAATCATTTTTGTCCTAAATCTTTTACCCACCCTCCCAATATTATACACCAAAGATGAGAAGTCCAGCACTCCAGGGATAAAGCAATTCTTAAAACATATCAGAAGATTTTTTTAAAAAAAAAAACCTTACTTTTCTGGATAAAACGTGCAAAAAGCCACCTGGTTACAAGTTCTGGAGACCTCCTGCTGAAAACCATCACCCGGTAACAGCGATGCCTGCATCCAAAGCCGGTCAGCTTTATTACACCCAATGCTTCCCCATAACTTACCTAAGGCTGCAACTTGGATTGGAGATGCTCAGAAGCTGCATGCAAAATGCCTCTCCTCCCTCCCCTCTCTCCCTCCCTTTGCTAGTCGGCGTTCCCAAAAACCTCCAGCGGTTTCCTCTGGAGCTGGCTCGCTTGCACTCAGGTGGCCGAGCGAGCGAGGCAGGGGCTCCCGTGGTCCTGGCCAGTGGCTTCGATATTAATATCAATCAAGCAGGAGCATCCGGACTCCCCCACCCCCACCCCCATAGCCTCCCTCACTTCCCATTGGCGAGTGGCAAATGGGTGGGGAGGTTGCAAGACCCGTCAGATCTGAGAAACACAACCTTCCAGACCAGTTTCTCAGAGAGAGAGAGAGAGAGAGAGAGAGAGAGAGAGAGAGAGAGAGAGAGAGAGAGAGAGAGATTTTACACAGCCAAAAGATACAGGGAATTTGCTGAGCTAATTCCAAATAAATCTGCATTCTGCAATCTCTCTCTCTCTCCCCCTCTACCTTATCTCTCCATACTGTGTAGCTTCAGCACCATCATCACCATCATCATCATCATCATCATCATCATCATCATCAAATACGAAACACAGCCAATCCAAACTATAAAAACATTGACCGGTATTATCTAACAGATACAAGTTTTGACAACAACAACAAAACTGATTATCTGTCAAATATCGATGCCGTATGTATGCTTCACAGTCATTGTAGTCGTCATCACCATCACCATTATTTATTATTATTATTATTATCAAATTATCACACAGAAGACAAGATAACGATGCTGGATTTTGTATTACAAATCACTAGTTGAACGCTTCCCAAGCGTTTAAGGACTTCATGATGTATCAGCAAATTATGCGAGCAGATCCCAGTAAGGCGGCTTTCTGCAGCTGATTGATGGTGACTTTGTCAACTCCAATTTCTTCTAAATACTTGCTTAGCTCTTTAGGCACCGCACCCAGCATGCCGATCACCACTGGGACCACCTGTCCCGGTTTATGCCAGAGTCTCTGAAGTTCAATTTTCAGATCCTGATATTGGGTAATTTTTTCAAGATGTTTCTCGGTGACTCTACTATCACTTGGTATAGCAACATCAATGATCAACATTTTTTTCTTCTCCACAATCACAATATCTGGGTTATTATTCTCCAAGACCCTGTCTGTCTGTATTCGGAAGTCCCAAAGTAATTTTGCATGCTCATTTCAATCACTTTTTCAGGCTTATGATCCCACCAGTTCTTTGCTACGGGCAGATGTTGTTGTTGTTGTTGTTGTCGTCGTCGTCATCGTCATAGAATCATAGAGTTGGAAGAGACCTCAAAGGCCATCTAGTCCAACCCCCTGCCATGCAGGAACCCCATCACAGTATTTCTGACAGATGGCATCATCATCATCATCATCATCATCATCATCATCATCATCATCATCATCATCATCATCATCATCATCATCTGCTGTACATAGCACGTGGAGGAAAATGGAATAATTACAATGGCCCTCTGCTTTTGGCTGTCTACCTTAAATCAAGAAAGCAGGAAAAGAGCTCCTGGAAATACCATGCCATGCTGAACAACAGGAACGGTATAAAGAGAAAGTGTGTGGCTATTTTGCACACAGAGAGAAAGAGAGACCAGGGGATGTAAAAGACCATTTCCGAAGCTCTCCAGCCTTCAATCATGTCACCTTTAAGAGCTCCTGCTCAAGGTTCTTCTTCCCCTTTACATCTTGACTACCAACGGCGTTGCAGAGTGCTTTAAAAAACATACCGAAAGGCTCCTTAACCACGTGCCACAGCTGCCGCCGCCACCACGTGCACCACGTGCCGCTGAAGCCATTCATCAAAATGGAGGGAAAATGCTCTTTCTCAGCCATAGGGAACTCCCAGCGCGACAGGAAACCTCACCAGGCAGATGGGATGGTCACCAAGCTCAAAACCCTCAGCTCGGTAGCTTTGTCAATATCGGATATGCTCTGGACAACCCAGGCAACTTGGAAATCTTGCCTTTTATTTTATTTTATTTTATTTTATTTATTTTAGAGTATTTTTACCGCACCATTCTCCTTGGAAAAGGACCCAAGGTGGCTTACAGTAATGAGGGACAATACACAGTCCAGTACAATTAAGACCTGTTCAAGGAATTGAGAACAAGGAATTGAGGGACATCTTACAGCATTTATGGCCAACATTACATTAAAGCAACAAGGTTATAAGTAGTTATAAACACAGAGTCTATGTGAACCTCTTGATTCATATAAAAGACCCATAATGGTAGCCCATCATTCAGGGAAAGCTTGCCTGAAGAGAAAGGTCTTGGCTTGTTTCCGGAAGGACAACAGAGATGAGGCAGTCCTGGCCTCCAGTGGGAGGGAGTTCCAGAGTCTGGGCAGGGGCATATCTAGGAGGGGCAGAAGGGTACATCTGCCGCGGGTGCAGCAATTTATTTATTTATTTATTTATTTATTATATTTATATACTGCCCCATCTTCGAGACGGAACTCTGGGGGTGCCTAGAGGGGGAGCAGGAGGAGAAAGCCATGCACCCTCCCGCCGCCCAGCAGTCTTCCTTTCCCCCTAAGGCTTGGCGCCGGCACCCCCTCCACCACCATGCGCCAGTGAGTGGTGAAGCAGGCAGGCAGGAGCATGGTGGCCGTGGCACCCTCCTCCTCCTCTTCCTCGCCTTGGTGAGAGATGTGTAAGGTGTGTGCGTGCTCACACACACACACACACACACACACACACACACACACACACACACACACACACACACACACATGCCTGTCCACCTGTCTGCCAGTAAACACACATACTCACCCCACACCTGCAGTGTTGCCCCCAGTTGCTGGGTGGGTGCGATGTGGGGTGGTGGTGGTGGTGGCAGGAAGGGCGCAAAAACGAACTTTGTCCCCAGGTGCTCCAAATCCTGGCTACGCCTCTGGAGTCTGGGCGCCACAGCCGAGAAGGCCCTTTCATGGGTTCCCACGAGACGTACCGTGAGGGTAGCGGGATGGAGAGAAAGGCCTCTCCTGATGAATTTAGCACCCGAGTCAGTTCATGCTGTGAGATTTGATCTTTGAGGTAGCTAGGACCCAGGCCGTTTTGTGCTTTGTAGGTTAAGGTCAGCACTTTGAAGAATTGTGCCCGACAGCTGATTGGCAGCCAGTGGAGCTGCTTTAATAGGGGTGTAGTGTGATCTCTGTAACCTGCCCCAGTCAGCAGTCTGGCTGCTGTTCTGATCTACTCCTAGCCAGCACAACCCTGGTCTGTCAAGGAGTCGCTCCTCCAACTTATTTACTTCTACTTTTAGACACAAAGCACGTTAAGCTCTTCTTTGGAATGCATTGGTCAAGGGGAGTGATGCACTCTGTACATGTTCAAAGAACTCAGACAGAGAAAGAAAGATTGCAGTACTAATACTAATACTAATAATAATTTTAGAGCTGCGGCCCTCTGGAGCAACGAGTCCAGCTTCTCCCAAGGAGGCCCAGTGGGAGATATTTATTTATTTATTTATTTATTTATTTATTTATTTATTCAAACTCCCAGTCTTTGGCTCCGCAGCCATCTGACCTAAACCACTGAGCGACCCAGAAGGAAGCTGGTTCTGTCGATAAACCACAAGAAGAACCGAGTTCTGAAGGAGTCGACCATTCATTCAAGAGGATTTCCAAAAAGCTGCCCAGAGTAGAACATCCTGGGAAAAGAGGTGGGGGCATGAGAGACCCTGAATACCAGACTAAGTAGGTCATTCATACATAACTTGCATCGCTATATTATAAACGCTAACTAGAGAGGAATTCTCCTCGGCTTCCCTTGACATATCATGCCTTACTTGACTCTCAGCAGATTCTGTGTTCGCTTAAAACTGAAGACTCGTTTCAAATATAGATACGTCACTATTTAATATTCTCTGGGTGTTACCGTAAAGGGCAGCATTTTAATAATTAGGGCACCTAAGTGTTTTCCTCCTGTGTGCTTAGTCTGTTATAGGTGGGGCAAAAATATTCAAAATAAAAATAAGTAAATCATCCTGACAGGTTTATTTACACAGGGTTTTTTTCCATCTTTCTTTTTTATCCTTTGTTTTTGGGCATGCAAAAGACACCGGTAACTTCGGAAGTTATACACACTTTTGAAACTGGAACGTCTAGTTCAGAACTACCTCAGCGCATTCCATTGTCTCTCTCTCTCCTTCCGAAGGCTGCAAAAAACTGAAAACAAATCTAAATTTTATGTGCCTCACAATGATGCCTCGGTCTAGTCAAAACAGTGGCCTATCCCCCGATGCTCAGCAGCATGTACACAAAGGTCAGATCAACTTTTGAGGAGAACTTAAGGATCTGAGGTATGAACGGCCAGGGTTGATATGGACAAAATCAAGCTATGGTTTTATGTGGTCAAGTTTTCATTCTACAGTACAAGGCAAGGGCTTTAGCGCTAGCAGGTTTCCATCCTTGATGCATTTTTTAAAGATGAAACCAAGATACAGAGAATAATTTTTTCTCATCAATTAATTAGTCTTATCTGAAAAAAAAGAAAAATATTAATATTCATTTCTGAGCTGTGCAGCTACCATGTTCTTTCCTGCAATTGATCAATGGAAGGAAAACTGAAATATAGCCAGGGTACGGTGTTTATATCCAGAAGTTGTTATGATACAAATGGAGACTCCAGGTTCAAAAATATGTGTAGTAGAGATGGGCACAAATAAAAAAAATGGTGTTTCGTTTGTCGTTTAGGGGGTCCGTTTCGGTTTGTTTCCTTTTTTGCGAATTTTTGCAAAAAATTCATTTTTGTTTTTGTTCGTTTAGTTATCGTTTCATTACCATTTATTTTATTTTTTGTGATTTTTTTAGCATTTAAAGCAGTTCAATGCATTGCCGTAACAAAAACGAAATGGACGACAAAATTTCTGGTGTTTCTGTTTGTTTCATTTCATTTTAGAGACAAAATTCATTTGTCATTTTGTTGCGTAACGAAACAAAAAAACGAAAACGGAAACGAAAAATTGTTCGTTTCGTGCCCATCTCTAATGTGTAGTATACCAGAAAACATTCCTGGACCGCTTGCAGATTAGGGACAAGAGCAGGGAGAGACGATCATCAGTTTAAATTGGGATTCCAGGGATTCCTGTGTTTCCATATTCTGATTGTTTTGTCTTAGATCAAAGTCAGTCAGAAGATGTATTCAGCACCTCTTTAGAAGAGGTGTTCCTCCAAGTGGTCAAAGTTTGTTATGGCGCACATGACTTCCTTTACCTCTGTATCTTGCATTTAGTGTGTTTTGCATCTGACATCCAGAAGGAAACATGACCTCTGTTTGCAAAAATTAAGACATATATATCTGAGTGCCACCAGGCACAGGGCCACGAGGTCTGTGAGAAATAATCAAGCTCCACATTCCTAGTATTACAGCCATTCATTTGCTGGAAGCAGAAAAAATGAAATGGGCTGGGCTTGTTTTGTTTTTGTTTTGTTTATTGGGGGTGAAACAGTTAAAGAATACATTTAAAGAATAGTTGCTGTGGGTTTTGGGGGGGTGATCATGTTCTGGAAGTTTTTCGGGCTGTTTGGCCGTGTTCAGGGCAGGCAGCCATTCCCTCAGGGAACGCTTGCCTGAAGAGAAAGGTCTTCTGCTTCCAGAAAGACAGCAGAGATGGAGGGGCAGTCCTGGCCTCCAGCGGAAGGGAGTTCCAAAGACAAACTTCCAGAACACGGCCAAACAGCCCGAAAAACTCTCAACAACTATCAGATCCCGTCTGTGAAAGCTTTCGAGAATACAATATTTAAAAGTGTTCTGCTTAAAATATTCCGCACCCCCCACTTTTACTTTGGAAAAAGGTCTTTGTCTGCTTCTGGAAAGAGAGCAGAGATGGGGCCAGGCTGGCCTCCAGTGGGATGGAGTTCCAAAGTCTGGGAGCAGCCACAGAGAAGGCCCTCTCCAGTGTCCCCACCAAATGCAGCTGGGAAGGCTGTGGGACATAACATATTGACCCGATGGTGAACAAATTTCATTCCTGTCTCAAAATCCATCAGGAATTCACCAGTTCCCCCAGGTCTCTCCTCCAGTGCAAAACCAAAATACAGAACTAAGAACATTTTTGAATATTTTTACTCCACCTTTCTGCTTGGAAAAGGACCCAAGGTGGCTTACAATAATAAGGGACAATATACAGCCCATAACATTTAAAACATATTCAAGTTAAGAACAGGGAATTAGGAAAGAGGCATTTTACAACATTAAAAGGTAATATTAAAGCTACCAAAAACACGCAAAAAAAAAAAAAAACCCAACAACACACACCCCAAACTCCATTATGAGAGATGGAAACTAGCATGGAAACACTGGTGTTCTTATGATATCAGTCAATGCAATCATGCACAGTAATCCATCTAAAAGTCACATAGTAAGTAGTCCCTCATTCAGGGAAAGCTTGACTGAAGAGGAAGGACTTTTCCTGCTTCCAGAAAGACAGCAGAGGTGGGGCAGTCCTGGCCTCCAGTGGAATGGAGTTCCAAAGTCTGGGAGCAGCAACAGAGAAGGCCCTTTCATGTGTTCTTATGAGATGCATCTGTGAGGGTGGTGGGATGGAGAGAATGGCCTCTCCTGATGACCTTAGCACCCGAGTCGATTCACACTGTGAGATTCAATCTTTGAGGTAGCTTGGACCCAGGCCGTTTTGTGCTTTGTAGGTTAAGGTCAGCACTTTGAAGAATTGTGCCCGATAGCTGATTGGCAGTCAGACCGCACCTTCTCTGTGGTGGGCCCCTCTCTCTGGAATCATCTCCCCAGTGAGCTGCGCCTGCTGGAGTCCCTGTCCGCCTTTAAGAAGGCCTTGAAGACCCTCTTTTTCAGAGAGGCCTTTGGTGACCTTGATAGCTAGTTTTGCTAGTTTGCATTTTTTTCTTCCCCCTCTCTCCCATCGCTCGGGCTCGCCGCCATCTTGCCCTCTGTTGTCCGAGTTTTATTTCCTGTTTTACTTGTTTTATCGCTGTTAGCCGCCCAGAGTTCCCTCTGGGAAGATGGGCGGGATATAAGTTCAACAAATAAATAAATAATAAATAAGTGGGGCTGCTTTAATAGGGGTGTAATGTGAGCTCCGTCACTTGTCCCAGTCAGCAATCTGGCGGCTGCTTTCTGAACTCATTGAGGTTTCCTGAGACTTTCTATTGGCAGCCCCACAGAGAGTGCATTACAGTAGTCTAGCCAGGATGTCACTAGGGCATGAGTCACAGTGGCCTGAGCAGGTTTCTCAAGAAATGGGCCTAACTGGCATACTAGTTTTAATTGTGCAAAGCCTTCTCACACATTCTACTGTGAAATAAGATGTCATCCATCTGATATTTGTGCATCTGGCTTTTCCTACCTATGGAAGAAAAATACCTCCTATGGAGAAATCACTCAACAGCTTCTGATGCCTGGTGGATGTCAACTGTAACATATACTTGGGTAGATGGAAGTGAGGTTTTAAAATAGTAAAGAGACTGAGGAGCCAATTGTACTATTTAGTTAGTGTATCATTAAAAGAGGAGCAACAACATCAAGTAAAATAATTTGCTTATCTTGCTCTCTTTTGACTGGATCTTAGGGTGTAAACACAGACTTAATTTGCATGGGCTATTGTCTGGGCACAGCAGCTTTCAATGAATTCACCTCTGGAAGAACAACATTTTGTCACTTTCCAATGTTGATGTTGAATTTTCATATAGTTCAGCCCTAAAGTCAAGAGTTTTTGCAACAGATTGGGAACTCAATGCTATTTGTCTTTGAAAGCCACTAATGCTACCTCTAAATGGGCACTGCCTATCAACTTCTTTGCATTCAACATATGGAACTGGAGAGTCACAACTTCACAGACAGCTTCCAATGCTTTCTTTGTCACGTCACTGAAGTTTATCTTAGGGCGTTTATACACGACCCCTAAGCTCAGCCGCAAATGGCTGCAAGCTCCGGACCTTAAAAATGTTTACCCACCAGCTCCAGAGTTTGCAGACAATTAAGTGCGACCCCGCCCACTTTAGCGCGACCCAACGCACTTTTCTTGTACCTGCTTTTTGATGGTGAAAAATATTTGATGCGGAGAGTGCCTGAGCTCTCCTCGCTTCTTTCTGTTGTTTTTCTTTTGCCTCCGCCCCTTAAAGAGGAACCAGGAAATAAACGGAGGTCGGAGCAACCTCCACCAGCACCCGGAGGTAAGAATGCATTCTTTTGTCTCTGTCTAAGGCTTTTTTTCCCTCCCTCCCCTCACACAGACAGAACAAAGAAGTGCGGAGCAGGTGGGGACGGAGGAACAGCAACGAACCCTCAAGATCTCTGGTCCGAATTTAAGGGACCAGCGGATCTTAGGGGTCGTGTAAAAAGGCCCCTAGTCAAAGAGCTTCCTGGCACTCCAGGCAGAAAGAAACAACAACATGTGGGCCATTCAGACCTGAATTTGCAGGCAGAAACGATATGGAAAGTTCTTCTGGTTCTTTTCTGTGCTTCAGGGTGGTACCCTAGTCCTTGGTGGTCACTTTCTCAGCTTTAAGAGGCAAGAAGGTTCTTAAAATACTTCAGGGAATGCTCTGTGGGCTTTGGAATTTGAGATGACTTCCTTCTCCCAAGCAGAATGAAGGTTTTCAGGAGAATTGAAGCATAAAAATGAGCTGGGTGAAATGATCCCAAATCAAGCTCAACAGAGATCCTCCTCACACAGAGAAAAATGCTCTAACTATCCGTTTTTGTAGGAAATATGCTACTCACACTTCAGATTCGTCGTCGTCTTCCAGTCAAAAGCAAGCTTAACACTAACTCTTCCTCCCAACTCCCATATTGGAACATCAAGAGTTAAGAAGGATGATGATTATCACACAATTCAAGGGTCCTATCCTCCTGTAATAGGGCAACCTTTCAATATGCTACAACACCTACCATCCTTATCCAAAATAGCCAAGGTTGAGGGATGATGGGTATTCTTGTGCAGAAACACCAAGTCAAAATCCTGTTAATGGGCCAGCAACCTGCTTAGTGGAAGCTCTGGCCCTGGTGCTAAGGCAGAATTATGCCACCTACACAAGCAGGGGGTGGAGATTCTTCACAACAATCACTGCTGGTATTACAGTAGAGACAAAATCGCACATTACAGTTCCAGGAATTTTAATGGGATCTCAGTAAGATAGGAGCCCTGGCGTTGAGACAGGGCATGACTCACCTTGATGGAAATCCAGCAGTAGGTTGCAACTAGAGAGGATTCACTGAATCAATGGAACAAACAGAGCACAATCCCCACTGATTCTGAGTGAAAAATCACCACTGGGTGTCAGCCCTTTCTATTTGTAGTATTCTTTCCTAATATGCACACCACACAACCAGTTCCTGATCCAAATTGCCAGCAAAAACATATGGAGATCAACAGGTTGGGTGGACAGGGCAGACAGTCTTTTCTGTGGCTGCTCCCAGACTCCGGCACTCCCTCCCATGGGAAGCCAGGCTGGCTCCATCTTTGTTGTCCTTCCACATGAAGGGAAAGACTTTTCTCTTCAAACAGGCTTTGTTTTTTTTCCCCATGAGTGGTGATCTGAGAGGGTTGGTTATTTTTTTTAATGGACCATTGTACTCTGTTGCTTTGAACATGTATTAGTACTGGTTTTACCATTCTTAACACAATACTTCTTTAATTCTTTTTAAACATTTGCATACCTCCAGTTTCAACCTCTAAAAATTGTGCTTTTAATGATGTGAACTGCCTTGGGTCCTTTCTATGGAGAAAGGCAGGATAATAAAATAAATAAATAAATAAATAAAAAATAAATAAATAAATAAATAAATTCAGCCTAAATCTGACTTCCTGTAGCTTGAGACCATTATGCTGTGTCCTACACTGAGATGACTGAGAACAGATCCTGTTCTTCCTCTGTATGACTATCTTTCAAGTCTTTGTAAAGTGCTATTGTTATCTATGTATTCTCGAACATCAGCAGTAGCTGAACACACCCTGAAACAAACTGGACATGAAATCCTCTTCCAGGACACAGAAGTACTGGACAACACTACCAATCACTATGTCAGACTGCACAGGGAAGCCATTGAAATCCACAAACATAAACACAGTTTCACCAAAAAAGAATGTCTAAAAACCAACAAAGCCTGGCTTCCAGTACTAAAAGCTGCAGAGTGCAAAAGGTCAAAGTTCAATGATTCCCTGCTCAGCCACAAGCAACTGTGATCATATAGAATCATAGAATCATAGAGTTGTAACAGACCTCAAAGGCCATCTAGTCCAACCCCCTGCCATGCAGGAACCCCCATTACAGGATGCCCAACAGATAGCCATCCAGCCTTTGCTTAAAGACCTCCAAAGAAGGAGACTCCACCACCCTCCATGGCAGCGTGTTCCATTGCCGAACAACTCTAAATGTCATGAAATTCTTCCTAATGTTTAAATTAAATCTCTTTTCCTGAAGTTTGAGACCACTGTCCCGCGTCCTCTGAAGCTATGGAAAACAGCTAACGACACCCATCAACTACACAGAAGCATTGTTGCTACCCCTGATTGCAGTGAAACTTCTTAATCCCTTCATCCGAATACAATGACTAACACCTAGTCTCCTGCATAGGACAAGTTTCCTCTTTCTCACAACTTTAAAAACCCCAGTCTCACTCACTCTATACCCCAGAGTGCAAAGAGAACTAGTTCCCTGAGCTCCTTGCCCTCTGAAGATGCCAACCACAGAGTCTGGCAAAACATCAGGAAGAAAAACTTCCAGAACACAGCCAGACTACTAAAAAAAACTCACAACAACTATGCTACCGTATCACTTCTCAGTCTTCTTTTATCAAGGCCAAACATGCCCTGTTCTTTCAGTCTTTGCTCCTAAGCACTTGGTTCCCAGTGCCCCCAATCATCTTTGTTGCCCTCATTCAAACCTGGTCATCTTGATTGCCCATGTGCCCTTTGGCTCGGTGCTGTTCCACTGCAGCTTCACAATCCGTCACAGATCTGCAGAGCTTGGTTTCATCTGGACTCCAGCCAGTGGGACTTCTGGTGTTGTTCCGTTTTTTAAAAAGCCTTTGTTATTAATTAAGACGTGTTTATCTGCTACAAAGTGCTCTGAAGCTTTGATCAGTGCCGGAGATGCTGGAAAGATGTCAAGATTCCCTAGCCGAGTCAGGCAGGCAGGCAGGCATCTGCGCTCTTTCCAATCCGGCGCCCGTAGTTCAAATAATTTACGGCACGGCAGAAGCCAGGGAGATGGCTGGACATCCCCTTGGCTGCCCTCTGGCAAATGCCTTCTGGGCTGTGCGTGGGAAGGTGGGAAAGGAGGCAGAAGTCAACATGAGAGACCAGGTCTCAGGAGGTGTGTGTGTTGCGTCGTTACAGTCGTAACCGACCCTTCGTGACTCTGTGTCCATGGAGTTTTTTTGGCAGGAATACTGGAGGGGTTTGCCAGTTCCTACTCCAGGCGTCTATAGCACCTGGTGTTCCTTGGAGGTCTCCCATCCAAGTACTAACCAGGGCAACCCTGCTTAGCTTCCGAAATCAGGCGAGCTCAGATGTGCTATCACAGGCATGTCCAAACGTTGGCCCTCCAGATGTTTTGGACCACAACTCCCACAGTCCTTTGCCATTGGAAATACAGGCTTGGAATTCTGGGAGTTGTGGTCCAATACATCAGGAGGGCCAAAGTTTGGACATGCCCAGCTTAGAGCATCTAGGCCACTATTTACAGTTGTGACCGACTCTTTGTGACCCCATGTCCATGGAGATTTCTTGGCAGGAATACTGGAGTGGTTAGCCAGTTCCTACTCCAGGCGTCTGCAGCACCTGGTATTCCTTGGAGGTCGCCCATCCAAGTACTAACCAGGGCCGAATCTGCTTAGCTTCCAAAACCAGGAAGATTGCGTGTGCATAGGGCATCTAGGCCTGCTACTTCTTACTCTTCAACACAGAAGGGTAAGCAGCAGCTGTGACGCCTGGGACAAATGGCACCATACCCCACGCGCTCTGCCCTAAAGCACAGGTGGGTGTGGGCCCCCGTCAAGAAAAAGGAAGAATGCCATGCCCCACCCTCCACCAGAAATGAATGTTAGAAGGGAGGGAGCTGAGAAGAGTGGCTTACTTTTTACTTTCACTTACAAATGTTGGTGCCATCTAGATTTTGGCAGCAGAAAAAGAGGAAGGCCAAAGACGAGATGGACTGACTCTCAAAAGGCAACCACGGGGTTGAGTCTGCAAGAGACAAGGGTGGCTTTTGACGAAGGAGCATTTGGGAGGTCATTCCTTCATAGGGTCGCCATAAGTTGAGCATGACTTGACCAAACAAAACAGCAGCAGATTCTGGCGATGTTGGGGCAAACCCAGTTGTCCTACCCTGGGACAACCCTGGTTAAAGCTAACTAACTTGGTTAAAAGCAACATCTAAAGATGTAGCTATTTAAAAAGGCTTTCCATGGGTATTCATATAGGCTATGAAGGATTCACTGTTTAGGCAATTTATTTTTTTGTTTGCTTGCTTGCTTTTATGCCATCTTGCTCCTGTTGGATGCTCAGATAGATATTTTTTTATTCCTTATTATGTTTTTACTATTGGATTGTTTATTTACTGTGCACCTTGATTGATATTTTTGCAACTTTCTAAACCGCCCAGAGTAGGCGTGCAGCTAGATGGAGCGGTAAATAAATAAATAAATAAATAAATAAATAAATAAATAAATAAATAAATAAATAAATAAATAAACTGTACTTATAATCTCACCGTACCACGGTCCACATAAGCCTAGTGTTACTCTTGCCTTATAACATTTCATGCACCTGATGAAACAGACTGTGGTCAATTAATGCAGATATCCCAAATTAATTTGACGGCCTTCAAAAAACGACTCAACCATATCGAGTCATATGATTCCTGCTGCAACAACAGCTGGAAATCACTTCCAAAGACTACCCGCTGAAGAGGGAGGGGGCTTAGCCTGTGCACACCTCGTGGCACAGTGGTTAAGCTGCTGTACTGCAGCCAAAACTCTGCTCACAATCTGGGGCTCCATCCCAGGGAGCCGGCTTAAGGTTCACTCAGCCTTCCATCCCTCCGAGGTCAGTAGAATGAGTACTCAACCCATTGGGAAATGTGTAACCTGCATGAATTGTAAACCACAGTGAGTGCTTTAAGCACTATGAGAGGGTATATAAGGAGAACACTCGGCTTTTTGCTTTTCTCTTGTTTTTGAAAGAAATCGGGTTCTTTGGCTAGATAATCTTTGAACCACAGCTAAGGTTCAACAGAGAGGGGGGGGGAGACAAGGTTGCAGCCTAGTATATTCCCAGTCTGGCATCCTCCAGGTGCATGCCACTACATCTCCCATCATTCTCAGCTACTATGGTCAACTCCCATGCTGGCTGCAGAGGATGAAAATTGTCAGATGATGCTGGAAAGCACCCGATCAGCTTGAAGAAGAGTTCATAGACACACCAAGACTTATCACCACGTAATTCAACTTGCAAAAAGAATTTAAAAAGTCATGACTGACTGTTCTCCATACGTGCTGGCTTGAAAGGCGGTTCATACATCCAAGTCTCAAATGGCTGGTAAGAATACGGCTTTGAAACAGGTGTCAAGCCAAAGACACAAACCACATTTTATTTATTTATTTTATTTATTTATATAGCTTGCATGCCACCCACTACCCAGAGGTCTCTGGGCGGCTCGCAATCAAAATAAACAATTAAAACATCAACATTACAATAAAATTAAAACAATAAAACATTTAAATACAATACATTAAAACACAACACTAAAATTGCCACCAGGACCCACAACCATCAGTTTAAAAACTTGTGGAACAGGAAGGTTTTTACCTGGTGCCGAAATGTCACCAACGTCGGCGCCAGGCGGGTCTCACTCGGGAGGGTATTCCATAATCTGGGGGCAGTTGCCAAAAAGGCCTTATACCTGCAAGCCATCCCTTTCACCTCCTCTGGTGAAAGATTTCAATTTCTTATCTAGCACCCAGGATAAGGTTTCCCTGCTTTGGATCCCCACTCAGATATTCTTGGACTACAACTCCCAGAAGCCTTCACCACTAGTTATGCTAGCCAGGATTTCTGGGAGTTGTGTAGTTCCAGAATATTTGGGGACCCAGATCTGGAAGCATTGACTCAAGACAATAATAAGCACCTCAATAATGCTAAACCTAAACCAAAACCCAAAGTACCGGGGCACCTTTGAGTGCACATGCCTCTTCTCTAATTTTTCAGTTCACACAGCATGAAAAGAACAGGAATCAGGGTCACATGAACTGAAACTGAAATAAATCTGTTCATCCCATAGATGTCTGTGAAGATTCTCAGTCATCCAGGTGAGTTTATCTGGAAGTTGAATCATGGCTACTGGACTTCTTTTTTGAGAGATAGAAACGTTTCGCTGTTCATCCAAACAGCTTCATCGGTCTGAAGCTTCTCTCAAAAAAGAAGTCCAGTAGCCATGACTCAACTTCCAGACATCCCATAGATGCCACCCGAGTGCTGTTTTTGTTTTGCAAAACTCATTAATAGGACACCCCCCTTTGACCAAGGATGCTAACCTACATTTATTAGGTGGCATGCAGAAAAACATGTGCTTTATTTTGGGGAATGCCAAGGAGATTAATGGGATTACACAATACCCATCTGCGGCTGCATTGGAAAGGGCAAGACGGTACCTTAGTTTATTTACAAGACAGAAAGGTATTAGATTCCTGCCATATAGCACCAAACATGCCCTATAGCACTAATCATGGAAAGAAGTCCACTTGCCATGACTCATCTTCCAGATAAACTCACCTGGATGACTGAGAATCTTCATAGACATGCCCTATTATAATTCATAACCTGGGAAGCTTAATAGGGTACGTTTGGGGCACTGTGTGTATGGGAAAATAGGATGCTTCAGGCACATTTTTAAAAGATTTGTGGTGCATGCCCCTATCCCACGTCCCTTTAAATGCAGATTAAATTTGTAGATAAACTATGTCCAAAAATGCTGTCCTCATGGCCACCAGGCTTTTTGAAAAAAAGAAAACAAAACAAAAACGAAAACCCAGTAACGCCCCCTTAAGCAAGGTTTCCAAGACTTACCGGAGAGGTAGGGAATTTTTTGCCTTGCTTAAAAAATCCACCTTTTAAGGAAGCAGATGTCGTGGGAGCACGCAGATGATCCGGTTTTCTTTTTCTCTCTCAAAGCACCGACCGGCTGTTCCCGGGGCCCATGGGGAGCTTGTTTTTCCTTTTCACTTCCCCCCACCCCTAGCGCCAGTCAGCTGGTCCTCCGGCTGGTCTGGCACTGTTTTTTAATTGATTTTTAATTTCCCCCTACCTTTTGTTTCAGTTCAGTTTTAAGAAAAGAAGACTGGGGGGGGATGTGGCAGGACTTTTCAAATATGAGAAAGATTGTTACTCAGAGGAGGAGCAGGATCTGTTCTCAACTATCCAAGAGTGTAGGGCACACAACGATGGGCTCAAGCTAAAGGAAGCCAGGTTTCGACTGAATATCCAGGAAACTGTTAGTAGTACGACAACGGAATCAGGCCAAAGACCCACCGAATCATGCTTCCTGTATCTCACAGTGGCCCCACCAGATGCCTCCTGATACCACTCCCCTGCGTCTGGCCCTTGAAGCACCCTGGTTTTAAGCCTGGAGATTACAAATCCCCGTCATGGTTTAATTTAAATGGACTTCTCCTCCAGGAATCTGTCCAATCCCCTTTTGAAGGTATCCAGTCCAGATGCCAAGCTGCCATGGTTTAATTTTAAATGGACTTGGATGGGAGACCTCCAGGAAGGTGCTGTGCCAATGGCAAGCCACCCAGTATTTACCAAGAAAACTCCATGGTATCCACACAACACACACACACAGTCCAGATGCCATCATCACCTCCTGTGGCAGGGAGTTCCACAGAGTAACAACACGCTGGATGTTCTCACTCTCCCAGCCCTCCATTTGAGTGTATGTCCCCTAGTTCTGGTATTTTGTGAGAGGGAGAAGAGAGTCCCTCTATCCACTTTACTCATGCCCTGCATTATTTTGTACATCTCATTCATATCCCCCCCAGGCACCTTTTTTTCCAGACTAAAGAGCCCCAAATGTTCTTGTACTGAGCAGGGGGATGGACTCCGATGCTTTATAAACCTCCTCCAACTCCGATATTCTATGGTTACGTGAAAGATTGCATGGATTACAGCCTAGTTCTTCAGAAACAAGGGAGTACAAAATGAGGACTACAATACATACTGTGTACACTGTTGTCAGTTTGGAGAACAAGCGAAATGCGATACGCAAGGTGCCAGCTGCACCAGTAACTGGCAAACACGGATTACAATGCTTGCCAGTTACAACTTTCAAAGCACTGATTACATAAACATCCTGGCCCTAGCAGGTACAGTTCCACGTTAACGCAAATCATCTATCAATTGCTTTAAATGTATTCTTGATTCTTTGAAGAAAAAATGCATTCTGCCCTCGGAGAAAAGTTGCTTGTACTAAAAACAAGATTTTTCCTACAGAACGTGGCTATCTGGCTGCCAACAAGACCGTTGCAAAAACCTGCTTAATAAATTTTGGGAGGGAAAAAAATGAGATGGGATCAGATCAGATTTAGGGACAAATCATACTGTTAGACCTCAAATGTTCAACAAACCTGTTGTTAGACCTCAGATGTTCAAGAGGCAAGATTTAAGGAGTCTTTGTTCCCTGTCTTAAGAAATTAGATTTGCAGAGAAACACGGTAATGTCCTGAAGACCAAACACAGAACAAAAGGACAAAGTTTGCAGATAATGGGAAGTGACAGAAGTTTCTGATGTGAACGCGACGCAAAACCAGCAAAGGAAAGACTCTGGCCCTAACATGCGGATGCAATGATGTCATGGTCTAAGCTTTCCTAGACACAAATGTTGTTATTAAAGCAAATGTGCCACATTAAATGCAGAGCAGGGCTTTAAAAGGGCCACAATCTAACTTTCAGCTTTAGGCCAGGCCTGGGAGTACACCCACCTCACCTCTGTGCACAATGGAGGTGAAAATAAAACCATTATGTAAATGGATCACAAAAGCCTCAAGAATGCTTTTTCTCTGAACACACACACACACACACACACACACACACACACACACACACACACACACACACACACACAGTGAAAGGGAATAGCTTTTGGTAGAAAAGGAAGTGATTTCAGAATATGACGGACAGCGTATCTGCGAGATTTCACGTAGAAACTAGAAATAACGCTAGGAAAATTAAGAAAAATGGGAGTGAGACAATACAAGCGTCCCATTATTTACTTGTGTTTTTTGAAAAAGTTACTGCACTTTTCTCACTAAAAAGGACCCCAAGTTGGCCCCCGTTGTTAGAAAACAATATTTAAAGTTAAAAAAAATATATAAAAAGATCAAACAGATATTCTGAGAAATGGAAAATAAAAGCAACACCAAAACTGCATTCTAAGCACTAAGGCACAATCATTCATTAAAGAAATGCCACTCAGACAGCCAATTGCTGAGGGAAAGATTGCTAAAGAGAAAGGTATTTGCCTGATTGCTAAAAGACAGCAAAGATGGGGCCAGCCTGGCCTCCAGTGGGAGGGAGTTCCAAAGTCTGGGAGAGGTCCTCTCCTGTGTCCCCACCAAAGAAACCTACAAAGATGGTGGGACTGAGATAAAGGCCTCCTGTGAGTATTATGCACCAAGATTCCTAACTCCTCTAGCAAACTTTTGTCTATTCGGGTCTATGGCTGTTAAATAATAAAGTAAGCAAGCAAACCAGATGTTTCCCATATGACTGAATCCAGCAAACCAGTATGGTGGATGCTGGTTTGCAGGCAATGGTGGTTTGCTGCAGAGATGGAAGCAATCTCACTTCAGCACCCTACATTAGTAAGAACTTTAGTTTAAGGTTTACATAACTGCCTCCCTCCTAGCTTTGCTCCTGCCATACAAACTGAGATGGCTAAAGGATCAAAGCAAGTACCACTGCTTAAGAACAACAGCAGTCACTACCAACATGATACTTTGATCTCTTCCCACTTAAACACAAATGTCTTTCTTCATTCTTTTTCTGACACCTTAATTTTTAAAAGCACAGATTCCCCCCCTTGCCCCAAACCCTATTAATTCTAAAGCTTTCCACATTTCTCTATTGTGACAGGTTGAGCTCAGTGAATTCTTAAAAGCCTTACCTTCTTTTATTTTTCTTTTATTTTTATTTTCTTTTCTTATTTTCTTTTATTATTATTTTGTTTTAAAGCATCCTGTGGTGGCTCAGTGGACAAAGGCTCTGAAAACTGTTGACTGCAAAGTCAGCAGCTTGGCGGTTCGAAGCCGGGGTGCCACGCAATGGAGCAAGCTCCCGCTGTTAACCCCAGCTCCTGCCAACCTAGCAGGTCGAAAGCATGTAAAATGCAATTAGATAAATAGGTACTGATGTAAAAAGCGGGAAGGTAAAACAGTATTTCCTTGAAGCCATGCCGGCCATGTGGCCATGAACTTGCACAACACTGGCTCTTTGGCTTGAATACGGAGTTGAGCACCACCCCTAGAGTCAGACACGACTAGCACGCATGTGCAGGATGAAACTTTACCTTTATACCCAACTATATCAAGGAGATTTCTTGTAACAAAGCTAGATGCTCACGTTGGTCCACGACACCCAAACAAACCCTTGTGAGAGTGAACCAAATTTTGCAAACCAACACAGGGGTTTAGGGTATCCAGAGCATCGTTTTCAGGGGCATAAAAACTGGAGGCAAGTCTGTGGAGGTACCACAGAATATCCCCAAGGAAAATAGGTGGAAATGGGGCAGAAAAGGGTGGGTCTCTAATTTTTCTAAGTGTTAACATCTGACTCGTTTCTAAGGCCGCATAAAGAAAAAGAATGAATTTTTTATTTTAAATCTGCAAAAGCTGTCTTCTTCTCAACATGTACAGCTTGATCCTTGCTGCAGAAAACCGAGAACACATTGTAGAGAGGATCTTGGAACTAATTGTCTCTCACTGGCAGGCTGGGGCTGATGGATGTTGTAGTATCACTGTCCTGGCAGGTGCCAGGTTAGGGAAGGCAGTCTTTGAAGATGCTCAGGGAAAAAACTCCCAGGCCTGCTCTGATTTTATCTTTCGACACTGACATAAAAACAAGAGTATTCGTCAGTGCAGTCCTGTCATCTTCATGTCCCTCACCTCATTTCAGCCTTCAAACTTTTTCTGCTCTGCTAGGATTATCTGGCATTTTATACTAGACAGGTCCTGCAACCAAATGCCGAGCCTGGAACTATTGAAAAAAAGTAATCACCCTGGAGTCTGCCTAAGAGGCAAGAAGGAAAACTTGCACCTTATTATCTGAAAAAAACTATTTATAGGCACTGCAGGAAGAAAAAAAATATTTCTAAACTTACTTCCAAAAGCCCCTGGAGGGATGGATTCCCTGCACCCAGAGCTGCTCAGGCAGCCACAGGGAAAAGACCACGTGCCATCTGCCCTCTCCATCTAGATCAGCGGTGGTCAAACTTTGGTCCTCCAACAGTCCCACAGTCCTTTGTCATTGGCAATGCAGGCATTGAATTCTGGGAAATGTAGTCCAAAACATCCAGAGGGCCAGTGTTTGGCCACTGCTGATCTAGATGATGGAATGTAACCCCAGAGGAAGGAGGAGGAACTAAGTAAGCCCGCGAGTAGCAGTCTCCCTCTAGAGCTAGAGAAGACACGAGTAATCTCACCACCTACCTCTCTACCCACCACGACCGGATCTGCGACGTGGGGTGCTCCATTCGGCGTGGGGCATCCGCTTCCCAAAGAACTCTTAGTGGAGCAGCAACCTCAGTTCACCTTCGTCCTGATCAGCAACTTTACGGCCCCTAAGTCAAGTCCCACCAGGGGCCCACCATTGAATGAGCTGCTGTCAAGCCAATTTTGAGTTAACTGCTCCTCAACTAGAGGTCCCCCACTTCAAAGCATTCCAGGAACAACAGAAGCTGACAAGATTCCATTATTTATTTATTTTTATACAAGAAATTACTAGTCAATCCCCAAGGAAGACTACTGTTTATTTCTACCTGAAGATGGGGGAGATGAAACCCTCCTTCTGTTGTCTGGACTGCCACCCCCATCACCCATCTATTAGTTTGCGGGCACATCTGTGTTTGTCTCTATACAGTATGTTTATTACTTGGTTACCTTAAAAAACCATGTGTTTGCCAGGAAATGTGTGGGGCTCTTCTCCTTACTTTAACAAATAAAAAAAAACTGTGGGGTAGGTCAAGCTGACAGTGGGCTCCCACGCGACCCACTGGCTGAAATTCCGTGGCTTAGTGTACCACTGGAGAAGCCAATTGAATCAGTGTGGATTTGTGCTCGGAGTTTTTGCAACCCTGCATGTTGCCTTTAGTTGTTTTGGCTGGGAGTGAAGTTTCTAGGCTGGGATCACTGTCAATTTATTCAGCACTAACCAATCATTCCTTCCTGACTTCAAGGTCACCCGTGTCCGCTCTTTGCCTCCACTCCTCTCCAGATTCTGTTGAAGTCAGTTGCTGAACGCAATCCCATTTGTCAGTTTGCTGTTGGATCTGCTCACAACTATAAGTAAAGTAAACTGTTTCTATTCTTTCTACTGCTAAGGTCTCGGAGAGAGTAATTGAGACTATAAGTACCAGTTAATGAGAAAAGGGGTGGACTCATCTAAGGAACTTGAAGCTATTCTGCTCTGTGAATCGCTGCACTTCTGCTACGTAGCTAGAAGTTTTTCCATTCCACAGGTTGGGAAAATTATGCTTTGGAAAAGACCAGAATAGTCAGCAACACACAAAACTGCCCTGGACGGTATTTGGCCCACACCTTCACAAGGACGTTAATTAGAGGGTGGACAGCTTCTAAGAACATAAGAACATAAGAAGAGCCATGCTGGATCAGGCCAAAGGCCCATCTAGTCCAGCTTCCTGGCCCCACCAGATTGGGAGCGCATGAGAGCTGTCTCCTGATCACTCCCCTGCATCTGGCCCTTGAAGTACCCTGGTTTTGAGTTAACATCTCCATCATGGTTTGTAACGTGATGGAGGAATCTGTCCCCCTTTTGAAGGCATCCAAGATGCCATCACCACATCCTGTGGCAGGGAGTTCCATAGAACAACTGGGTGAAAAAATATTTTCTTTTGTCAGTTCTTACTCTCCCAGCACAAAGATTCCATTATTTATTTATTTTTACCCTGCATTATTTTGTATGTCTCAATTACTAGCCTTTTTCAGACTGAAGAGGCCCAATTGTTTTAGAAGACCAGTAACTGTTTACCTTTTTTCTACCTGAAGATGGGGATTGATGCATTATAATGTTGGCCCTCCTTCTGTTGTCTGGACTGTCCACCAACCACCCCATCATCCATCTATTAGTTTAGATGAAGTTTGGATTTTTTGCACATCTTTGTTTGTCTCGCATTTGCCATACAGTTTATGTTTATTTCTTGGTTTTTACATGGAAAAGTTTTGTGTCATCTGCAAAAACCATGTGTTTTGTCTCCAGGTCATTTATGAAAATTGAAAAGCACTGGTCCCAGGGGGCTCTTCTCCATTGTGAAAATTTCCCATTGACACCTACTCTTTGGTTCCTGGATCTCAACAAATTAAGAGGACCTGCCCTCTTAAAAAAACTTTGGTGGGGACTGTGTCAAAAGCCTTTTGAAAATCCAGATAGGGCACCCAAATCCACGTGCCTGTTGACCTTTTCAAAAAATTCTAAAAGGTTTGTAAGACAAGCTGAATGCTGATTTTCTCTCAGCAAGGTTTGTTCTTTTATGTGTTTTAAGATTTTCTCTTGGATGAGGCCACCATCTTCCCTGGGACAGATCACGGCCTGTGTTTCCTGGTCCCCCTCCTTCCTTTTTTAAAAATTTTGACATCCGCTATCCTCCAGTCCTCCGGCACTGTGGCCGCTGTGGCCGTTTGAAGAGACAAGTTGCATATTACCGTTAAGAGATCTGCAGTTTCATTTCTCAGTTCCCTAATAACCCTTGGGTGGATGCCATCTGGGCGGTGACTTGTTAATCCTCAATTTATCAATTAGCCTTTTAAGTATTTGATTTAATTCTTTTTTGGCTGGGAAGTCAAGGTCCTCTTCTAGGCAAAGGGATCAATGTTCAAGTCCTTTATCTCACCATCCAGCCCATTGGTTCTCTAACTAACAATTTCATTCCTTCTTTCTTTGACATTTCTTTTCAGAGTTTGTGTTCCTTTTTATTTTCCTCATTTCCATTTACAGAAGGACCTCTCCTTGTGCTTTAGAGCCTCTCTAACTCCACCTCCATGCCGGTGTCCTCTTGGACTTAAATGAGCTCTTCTTTCTTTGTGGTATGCACTTGTGCTGGGCCTCTATTATTATTGTTGTTTTAAACAGGCTCCATGCACTCTGAAGAGATTGGATTCTTCTAACCCTCCCCTTCAGTTTCTCTCTAACTAGTTTCCTCATCTGAGGGAATTTGCCCTTCGAAAATCAAGGGTTTTTTGTCTGATTTGTTGGATCTGGCAAAGGTAATTGCAGCATGGTCACTGTTCCCCAGAGGCTCAGTGACAAGTAAAGTAAACTGTTTCTAGTTGCCTGTTCTTGGGCTCCATGACTGCTCTAACAGTCTCAGCAAGTCGAGAAACCCAGTTTCTCTTTCTTGAGACTGGCCCATCAATGTGGGGAAATTAAAGTTAATGAGAAAATCCCTCTTAGCCACCTCCATGACTCATCTAAGGTTTTGACTTGATAGAATACTCCAACTATCATATCACTCTTTGACCTGGTAGTTTAACCCACTGGCGGAGTCAGACCCTCTGTCAATCTCCATTCTGCTGGATTTTATGCCTTCTTTGACATAGATGGCCACTCCTCCTCCAACCCGCCCCTCTCTATCCCTTCTATAGAGTTTATAGCCTGGGATTGCTGTGTCCCACTGGTTTTCCATTCCACCAGGTTTTGGGCTATTATATCAATGTTATAGCTGCCAGATGTTGGTTCTCCCAAAAGACCAGAATGTACAGTGGGTCCTGCAACAGCTGCTGCCTTGTTCTTCTCCCCCACAGCTTTTATTTTCACAAAACTGTCACATTCCACTATTCTGCCAGTATTAATACTTGCTATGTCATCTCTATGTGATTCTCTACCCTCCCAACCTCATTCCCCGAGGATGAGGTGTTCAAACCGGATGCCACACAGGCTTTCCCCAGTTATCAGTTTAAAAGCTGCTCTGCTGCCTTTTTGAGGTTGAGTGCCAGCAATCTGGTCCCATCATGATTCAAGTGCAACCCATCCCTCCTGAAGAGGTTTGGCTTGTCCCAAAATGTTCTCCAGTTCCTGACAAATCTAAAGCCCTCCTCCTCCATTCTAGTGGAATGCTGGAGTTATTTAAGCCAGCAGCAAGAAAATAGTTTTGTTGTTCTTGCTCACTCTGCACCTGATCGTGTACAAGGAAGCAAACTCTGTAAAAAGTGTTCCTTCAATCAAGCGGCGGGGGGGTATGGTGGTGTGGTGGTGAGAGAGAGAGAGACTTGTTTTGAAATATGCTATTTGCAGAAAGTTACAGCAAGCCACTCATCCTCTTCAAATTTAATGGATTTATTTCATCACTCATGAGATTTCAAGCATCTTTAAACCTTTGTTTTGCAACTCAGAAAGAGAGAAAAAGTTGCCGGACAAGTATAGATTTGTCCTGATGCCACAGAACATTTTCAAGTGGTATGCTACAAATCTTCCTTCTTCCGTGCCCTCAGGTGAGCGAATCTAAGGAACAACCTTGCACACATCAATCAGATGGATGGCAGGGGATGATACTGAGCTATGTGCACAAAACCTCACACGGCACAAAAACACTGAAGCGCAACCCCGCCAGGTGACAGGTTTACTGGCATGCAGTGGGACCTGCAAGGGTTAATAATAACCGTGAGCTGTCAAGTCAGTTCCTACACAAGACAATCCTTTTCCCTACCTCTGGGTTATCCAACCCAATAAAAGCTAACCCAGGTGTCACTCACCAGTTAATTACAGAAACCCAACCCTCACAAATCTAGCATAAATCAGAAACTGCCCATAGGCCTTGCAGTACATCCACCACGATGCCCCTTAACTCTAATTAACTCTAATCCTCACCTTAATTGAATGTGCTGATTTTCATATGTACACCTTGCCAAGCCATATATGAATTTTGAATGAGACCGGAACTTGCCTTAAGAGCACCTTAACAGCCTGTTCACCCTGGAAAACGGGATTTAAGAAATATCCTTCAGTATTTTGGTACTATTAAGAGCTATCTGGTCCACAAATAAAAGCTGGCAGCACAGAACGAACAAAGGAGGAGAGGGTACGGATACCCCATGTCAGAGGGAAGAGAGATGTATTTAAAAGCACCGCTTCCACAGACTATGACAAACATAGGGGAAGCTTGTCTGCCTAAAATACACAAGTGATCATTTTTATATGCAAATCTAGATATGCAAATGTATGCATTGCTAGTGAAATGCATTCGAATGTCAGAGGGGAAAACCCAGGCTGTTCATTTCAGCAAACAGAATATTCAGCTAATTTGTGCCCACCACTTCCTATCATGACCATGCAGATTGTGTACCATTCCTTGTGTTACAATTCATTTAAAATGCTTGTCAACAAAAGCGAAAGACTGGGTGAAACCATCCGGGGCTGACACTTTCACAAACAAACCGAAAAATGGCAATTTGTACTCCAAAATGGATTTTTTTAAAAAAAATTAACACTACCCTGTTCCAAAAGGCACACCAATTGGCCTCCATTCATTAGTTTCCCAATTCCCAGATTGTATTCTGAAATTTAATAAAAAGGCCATCAGCCAATTAACTTATTCATCACTTTCTCTATACATTCAATTCAAAGTATACCATAGTAGTGTACACAGAGGCATTGGGCGGGATGGGAGGTGGCATTCAAAGCATAGGATGGATATAGGAACGAATGCGGGTGACTAGAGCAGAGGAGACTGTTGAGGTTGAACTCAGGTTGCGAGCAGAGTCTTGAGTGCAGTACTGCAGCTGAACCACTGCACCCTGGGACTCACTATAAGAGGAGGGATGGGGGGGGGAGATTTCAGTGGCATTTGGAGAAGAGGGAATGATAGACCCTTTTAAGAGGTTACTCATTCCTTGGGTTGTCTTAAGCCGATGTTACTTGACAACACAGGAACAACAGTATCAACAAAGGATAAAATTGCGATGTTGAGTTTTGTTACATGAATCATGCTTCATTTGGCACAAGCTCTTGCGAACATCGCTACCAACCGCGAAGGCCGATCGCCGCACAAAATGTGTTCCGCCAAGATGAAAAGCAGGCTACGTCACACAAGCACACCGAGATCTGTCACATCCAACAGGGGACTCTCTGAATTGATTGGATGTTTTAGGACAAGACGCATCTCCTGCACAGTCCTCCCCCCACCCCACCCCGCTTCCCAGCCTCTGGAAGAAAATTTGATTCTACAGCAAACAAGGTTAAGGTGCATTGAAAGCAGCTTCCGTCAACAAAAGGTCGGGAGGAAGATCTTCTCTGCATTGAGTTGCCCAGGAGAAAAAGTAGCCTTCTCTTCTGCTCTGGTCAGACCCCCTCCTGGAGTACTGTGTCCAGTTCTGCACTCCTCAATTTGAAAAAACCTTGAACGGGTCCAGAGGAGGGCGACCAGGATGGTTGAAAGGTCTGGAAGAAATCATAGAATCACAGAATCATAGAGTCGGAATAGACCTCATGGGCCATCTGGTCCAACCCCTTGTCATGTCTTACAAGGAGCAGCTTAGGGAACTGGGAATGTTTAGCCTTACAAAAAGAAGGTTGAGAGGGGATATATGATAGCCACATTTAAATATTTGAATGAATGTCATATTGAAGAGGGGGCTGGCTTGTTTTCCATGGCTTCAGAGACTAGGGCTTGGGGCAATGATTTCAAACTACAGGAAAAGAGATTCCATTTAAACATTAGGAAGACCTTCATGACAGTTAGAGCTGTTCGGCAGTGGAAGATGCTGCCACAAAGGAGGGTGGTGGGGTCTCCTTCTTTGGAGGTGTTTAAGCAGAGGCTGGATGGCCATCTGTCAAGGCTACTGTGATGGGGGATCCTGCATGGCAGGGGGTTGGACTGGATGGCCCTTGATTCTACGATTTCTTTCCCCCTCCAATGCCTTCCTCTTTGGCGGTCAAGCTAGTGGGAGGGGAGAACCCTACCAGGTGCTCCCAGGGACACTCCAGGTGCTGCCAGAGAGAGAGAGAGAGAGAGAGAGAGAGAGAGAGAGAGAGTGTTCCTGGTTTCAGGTCACCCAGGTGTAGTTTCATCCCAACCTGATGGCTGTGCTGAGGATACATCTATCTTTGCATCCGTTTCTTCTTCTTTGGTTTTCAAAGAGAAATTTGGAGAACGGAGGAAAAACCGGGGTACAAAAGGAAGAATAATAGTCCCCAGCACTTCGTTCGAGAAAGACGGGATGAGAAGTAAAAGTCCACAATCCCTGCAGCCAGAAGCCACTTCCTTGATAGCGTTTCTACCAAAAGTTTTAGAACGTTTCTCTTTTGGTAATTAAGATTCCATTTTGGCTGATGGTACAAGACACCCACTTCAAGGACAAAACAACCGTGAGGTGATGGGCTGATTACTGAATCCTGAAAACCTGAGTAATCCTTGGCGATAGCCTCACTGGAAAGAAATCAAGTTCTTGACTGAACACTTCGCTAGCTTGAGGGGCATAAATCCAATAAAGTAGGGACCAAGACTCTTGGCTGATCACAGTAGATCTGAAGATGGCTCATGCAATGTCTAGTCAGGTCAAACTGGATCACGTTCACTTGGTATGGCCTGGGGAGGTGGAGAAGGCGCTTCCATGCTGTGAGATCACCACCTCTTCGCTAGTTCCTTCCCATCATGGCTCTTCCCATGGTCAAAGGAGCTGATCAGGCCACGCCCACAGCATCATGGAAAGATTGAGTCGGAAAGAGTCTCTAAGGGCATCCAGTCCACTGGAATGCTCACCACCTCCTGACGTAATTGTTTCCGTCATCATAATGCTCTAACTGTTAGAAAGTTCCCCCTGATGTTCAGGCTAAATCTGGCTTCCTGTCACTAAAGCCCATTATTACATGCCTTGCGGTCTGGGTTGATTGAGAACAGATCCTGCCCCGCTTCTCTGTATGATGACCTTCCAAGTACAGTACTCCCCCAGTTATTGCGGGAGTTAGGGGCCTGATCCACCCCACGATAAAAGAAAATCCGGGAAATTCAGACACCTCAGTAAACTGACCTTGGGCTGCTCTCCTGCCGGCTGCCCAGAGAGGTTTTTAACCCCCTCCTGACACCTCAGCAAACCTTGCTGGCAGGAACTCAAGGTCTGTTTGCTGAGGTGTCAGGAGGGGGTTAAAAACCTCTCTGTGCAAGCCCAGCCAGCAGGAGCAGCCCCAGGTCTGTTTGCCGAGGTGCCAGGATGGGGTTAACAACCTCTTTGTGAGATACAGGAAGCCGGACTAGATAGGCCTTTGGCCTGATCCAGCATGGCTCTTCTTATGTTCTTATGTTTTCTCTTTGGAAGCCTGCTTCTCTCAAGGAAAAAACCCGCAATATACTGAGAATGTAATATATGAACCGCGTTGTGGCGGGGGACTACTGTATTTGAAACGTTTCAAATCCTATCTCCCCTCAGTCTTCTTTTCTCAAGTGTAATCATTCATGCATTTCTAGTAAGAGGGCTATTTATCTTCCTATTAAAATAAAACCTTTATACAGCCGATTCCAAAGAAATCAAACATAGCAATGGATGATTTTAATAACTCTTGGCCCATTGCTAATACAGTGGTACCTTGTATAAAGGAATTAATTTGTTCCAAATGAAATTATGTTAAGCAAATTTTCCTTTATACAAATTCCCATAGGAATGCATTGAAAACGGAGTGATCCCGTTTTTATGTTGTATGGATTCTCCCCATAGGCAATTATGTTAAGCAAATTTCCCCTATCTCCAGAATTTTTTATGTTGTACAAATTTTATGTTATACAACCTGTTTGTTATACAAGGGTCCACTGTATTCCATTCTTGGTGGTCAGCGGCTTCAGGCATTTTTGGAGGAAACAGATAGCCGTGCCATGGAGCAGAAACAGCATTGATCACCCTGGAATGATCTCCTGAGGGAGGGAGGGAGAGAGGGATGGGGAGTGTAACCCTGTGAGTCCTCCTAGATCTTTCTGCAGCTTTTAATACCGTCAACCACAGTACAAAGTTTAGGACTCGGAAGCTCTGTTCCTTGATGGCTTCCACCCTTCCTTGAGGGCTGATCTCAGATGGTACCTCTTGGGGTGACAATGCACACCTCTCGGGGCCTCTGTTCTGGCCTCCCTTGCGGATCGACCATTTCTCTAATGCTTTCCCGTATCTCTCCATTGGAGAGTGTCCGATGGAGATTTGGAGCTTGTTGTCATCAATACACAGAGGACACCTGTCCCCATCTCTCCTTTTCTTCATCTGCAGGAGATGTAGTACAGATCCCTGAGCGCTGCCTAGTGTCAACGATGAACTGGACGAGGGCCAGTAAATGAAAACGAATCTGGGTAAGATGGGAATCTTATTGTTGGGAGGATCACTGGACCAGTTAAGAGAGATATTTATCTGGCCTCAACAGGGTTAGGTTCCCCACTGAAGAGTCTGGTTTGCAGCTTGAAGATTCTCTGGGGTCGAGCTTTTTCTATGTTGGTGCAAATACCTTCTGTGGACAAGAGTGCCTTTTATCGACTTCAATCTATTGCCCAGCTCTCCCTCTACCACATGGATTAAAAATGTCTAACCACATTTGTCAGATTCATGTGTCAGGAATCTCAAAATCAGACTACTGTGCTGCAATGCGCTGAAGGTATGCTTCAACTGCCACTCAAAGTACAGTGGAACCTTGACTTACATGCTGCTTGACTTGCATCATATTTGACTTGCAGCAAGAAGGGGCCTGTTTGACTTGCGCCACAGGCTTTGATTTACAGCTCGGAGCCCCGGCGCAAGGCACCGGAATCGGGTAGCAGCCACAACCCAGCATTACGGCTGCCACCTCCAAACTCTGGAGCTGGTCCTCGGCCTCGCCAAAGCCGTCACTGCCACCGGAGGAGAAGAAAGGCCCGGAGCTCGGGGCTGGCCTCACTGGTTAGACAGTCGGCTCAGTCTTGTCAAAAAATCTGGCTGCAGAAGTCTGGTCCACAATGGAAGCATTTTAGTTGGGGAGCTGTACAGTTATGGGACTCTAATGGTAAGCATAGGGTTGTTCAGAACTTGGAACGTCAGGTTAAAAATCAGTAAAATGTTAGACATTGTTGCTATGAACATTAAAAAGTGGAGGCATATAACTTGTGGACTATAATTCCACTGCCTCCTCCTCTCTTTGAAGAGAGATTTCATTTACATCCCCGGAAGGAATCTCCTATCCCAGTTAAATTTCTGTTAAATTGCTGTTTTGGGGGGTCTTTTTCATTGTCTGGAACAGATTAATCCACTTTCCCATCACTTTCTATGGGAAAAGTTCGTTTGACTTAAGGCATGTTTGACTTATGTCTAGACCTCCGGAATGGATTAATGACATAAGTCAAGGTTCCACTGTAGTAGACAAGTACAGTACTGGGAAAGACCAGCAGCCTGACTCAAGTGGGACACCTCCCCTAATGTTCCTACGTTCTTAGACATGGTCAGCATCACTGGGGCAGGAGGCTGCCATGGTGCACGTGTCCTGCTGGTGAGCTTCCCATGAGCAACTCACTGGCCACTGTGTAGATCAGATACAAGACTCAACATCTCTTGGTTGTTACAGGCTTTGAACGATGCCATCACTGCCTTTCACTGCCAGGTGGCATTAGCATCTTCCAAATTCCCTATCCAGTCCCACATTAGCCCTTAGAGCAGGCATGTCCAAACTTCAGCCCTCCTGATGTTTTGGACCACAACTCCCAGAATTCTAAGCTTAGATTGCCAATGGCAAAGGACTGTGGGAGTTGTGGTCCAAAACATCTGGAGGGCCGAATTTTGGACATGCCTACTAGAGTCTCCTCTGTCATGTTCTCTGCATTCCAACACAGCTTCACCCATTAGCAGGTTTTGTTTCCTCCTCCTCCTCCCCTTCCTCCTCCCATTCCCATTAGACAGGGACATCCCAAGGACATGTTTGGCAGGCACAGCATCCCTGATTCAGCATCTCATGAAAGTCCCAAGCAGGAAAAGGCAACAGAAGTAGAAAGAATTTGACGCCAAGCTATGAGCTGCTGGGTGGCTCAGGAATTTAGGTCTTTAACTGCGGGTCCAGAGGTTGGGAGTTCGATCCCCCACTGTGTCTCCTTGAGATGGGGGGTGGTCTCAATAATCCAGAAGGACCCTTCCAGCTCTGTAGTTCAAAGGTTATTGTTGTTGCTTCAGATGATGGTGCTGGGATGTATCAAATTTCCACCAAAATGCCCAAATCTCTACCATTTTGCTGAAAACCATTAATATCCCACCGTTCATTTTTCAAAACAATCTCTGTGCAAAAAGAGGCCAATACAATAAAACCAACATTCTAGAGCAGCGATGGCAAACCTTTTAGAGACCGAGTGCCCAAGCTGTGATTCAAAACCCACTAATTTTTCACAATGTGCCCATACAGCCATTTAACCTGAATGCAGGTGGCTGTGAAGGGGGCAATGTCAGATGCCCATAGAAAGGGCTCCGAGTGCCACCTTTAGCACCTGTGCCATAGGTTCGCCAACACTGTCCTAGAGCCATAACACAAATAACAATCAAGACCATTGGAAGCCGTGTATCAAAACCCAGAAGACACTTCCAATGTTTCTCCCAGGGAGGTGACTTGATTCCTTAGGCCAGGCCTGCCCAACAGGTAGACCGGGAGCTACCAGTAGCCCGTGAAGGGTTCAAAAGTACAGTGGAACCTTGACTTACGTCATTAATCCATTCTTGTGGTCTAGACTTAAGTCAAACATGACTTAAGTCAAACGAACGTTTCCCATAGAAAGTAATGGGAAAGCGGATTAATCTGTTCCAGATCATGAAAAAGACCCCCCAAAACAGCAATTTAACACAAATTTGACTGGGATAGGAGATTCCTTCTGGGGATGTAAATGAAATGTCTCTTCAAAGAGAGGAGGAGGCAGTGGAATTATAGTCCACAAGTTATACGCCTCCACTTTTTAATGTTCATAGCAACAATGTCTAACATTTAAGTTTTACTGATTTTTAACCTGACGTTCCAAGTTCTGAACAACTCTATGCTTACCATTAGAGTCCCACAACTTTACAGCTCCCCAACTAAAATGCTTCCGTTGTGGACCAGAATTCCGCAGCCAGATTTTTTACAAGACTGAGCCGACTGTCTAACCAGCGAGGCCAGCCCCGAGCTCCCGGCCCTTCTTCTCCTCCAGCAGCAGCGGCGGCTTCGGTGAGGCCGAGGACCAGCTCCAGGTGCTCTGAGCTGGCCTCGCCGAAGCCACCGCTGCTGGAGGAGGGGAAGAAGGCAGGAGCAGTTTGGAGGCGGCAACCGCGATGCTGGGTTGTGGCTGCCACCCAATTCCGGTGCCTTGCGCCGGGGCTCCGAGATGTAAGTCAAAGCCTGCGACTCAAGTCAAACAGGCCCCTTCTTGCTGCAAGTCAAATATGCTGCAAGTCAAGCAGTATGTAAGTCAAGGTTCCACTGTAGCCCGCCAGCCATCAATTAAAAATGTGAGGGGATAAGTTCTTCCAGGGTGTTGTCACACACCTGTACCTCCCCCACCCCAAGGACCACCAGTGCCCCAGCAAAGCTCTGGGTCTGCCAGCCCACTGTCTCAGCCGAGCGGGGCAGTTCAAGGGCCATGGCACAGCTTTGACTGTTTCTACAAACCTCTGCCCCATCTCCATCTCTTCCATCTGTGCTATTAAAAAAGACCAGTTCACGTTATCGAAAGCTTTTTCTGCATCTATAAAAATTAAAGCCGCTTGTCTTCCTGGATGTGCTTCATAATACTCTAAATAGTTAATAATATTTCTTAGATTAGAGTGCAGATATCTCTTTGGAAGAAAACCCGTTTGGTCTTTATGGATCACCTCTGCCAAAACTCTCTTCAGTCTCGTTGCTAAAATTGTTGCAAAAATTTTATAATCGGTATTCAGAAGCGAAATTGGTCTATAATTTTGTATATCTTCTGGGTCTGTCCCTTCTTTATGAATAACTGTGATTAATGCCTCCTTCCATGAATTTGGGATTTTTTTCTCTTCATGAATTTCATTCATCATTCTTTTAATGGTTCTACTATAATGTCTTCTAATTCTTTATAATATTCTATTAAAATCCCATCACTTCCTGGCGATTTCATTTTTTCTGCTTCCTAATTGCTTCTAACACTTCTTGCGTTGAATAAGGTTGATTTAATCCTTCTTGTTGTGTTCTAGAAAGCCTGATATGGTTTTTCTTCTGTATATAATCTCTTTGCTTTTCTTGAGCTACATCCACTTCTTTATACAACCTCACATAAAATTCCTCAACAATTTTCTTTATCTCCTCCAATTTTGTGGCAGTCTCTCCATTTTGTCTTTTCAAACTCATTATTATGTTCTTGTCTTTCTCCCTTTTCAATTTGTGCGCTAACCACTTTCCTACTTTATTTGCATTTTCAAAATATGATTGTTTAACAAATCTCAATTTATTTGCCATATCTTCTGCCACTAGTATATTTATTTTGTGTTGTATAAGTTGAAATTCTTGTTTCAACTGTTCAGTTGTAACATTTTGTTGTAATTGAGACTCTGTCCTCTTTAGTTCTGTTTCTAAGTCTGCATATCTTTTATTTCTTCTTCTCCTTTCTATTGCCGATATTTTGATAGCTAGCCCTCGAAAATAACATTTCCCTGCTTCCCATACACTCCAAGTTTATATGGCAGGGCAAGAGACCGAGGATAAAGCGGAAATCTTTGCAAGACCATAAATCAAGAGGAGGAATGGGGCTCCCAAATCTATTATTATACTACAGAGCAGCGTCCCTGACATGGATTAAAGAGTGGATCACACTGGAAAATACAAGATTGCTAAAATTAGAAGGACATGATCTGAAATGGGGATGGCATGGTTTCTTGTGGTATAACAGAGTAGAGGACTTTAAGCAATTCAATAACCACATAATAAGGAAAGCTTTGTTATGGTCATGGAGTAAAATAAAGAAACAGATGTATATGAAAATTCCCTGGTGGGTGACACCAATAGAAGCATTCACTCTTCCACCTTTCAGAGATGACAAGAATATTTTGAGGTATCGACATCTTTTGAAACCGGATGGAACTTTAAAATCACAACAAGAATTGGAGATGCAGGGAGTGGAGATGAACTGGTGGACGAGATCTCAGTTAATATCTAGATATGCTAAAGATAATCAACAAGGTTTTTATTTAGAAAATACACCCTTCGACAGAATTCTTATAGAAACAAAAGAAAAACATATTAAATGCTTATATAATTTTTACTCGACTTGATACTCAGGAAGAGACAGTGAAGGAATGTATGGTTAAATGGGCACAAAATATAGGCCACAATATTGAGTTTGAAAAATGGGAAAAAAATATGGAAAAGAAACCTGAAGTTAACCAAGTCGGTTACCTTCAAGGAAAATATATATAAATTATTTTATAGGTGGTATATGACCCCGGTCAAGTTGGCAAAAATGAATGTTCAAATCTCAAATTTATGTTGGAAATGTAAACAGAAGGAGGGCTCATTTTATCATATGTGGTGGTTATGTAAAAAAAAAAAGAGATTATTTTGGATGTTAGTTAAACAAATGGTAGAAGGTGTCTTAGAGATAAGTCTCGAATTTAAACCAGAGATTTTCTTATTGAATATGTTGCCTGATTCACTAGAACAAGGAAAAACATATGTGGCTATTCATATGATAACTGCAGCAAGATTAGTCTTTGCCAGATACTGGAAGGATCCTGGAATACCATCTGAACAGGAATTAATGTCTAAAATTTTAGAAACAATAGAGATGGATAAATTATCAGAATGCTTAGATGATTCCAGGAAGAATAATCACCATAAAGTCTGGGAAAAATATTATGTATGGATGAAGAAGAGAGAAAATAATAACAAAAGCTAGAGAATTAAGAAAAGCATTATTGTACATACGTTATGATAAACATGAGTCAGTTTAGATGTGTAGAAATATTGAAACTAGTGGCAATTAGATATAGGTGACTACCAACTCACACCTCTCTGTATTTTGTACCCCCCCCTTGTTGATGTTTCCCTATACCCTTTCCCCAATTTGTCTGTATCACAAAATAAATATATATATTTAAAAAAAAAAAAAGGGCCATGGCACAGAAGTGAGTGAGAGTTAGAGTCAAGTCAGGCCACGGGCGGGTTGGGAGGGAAAGTGCACCTTTTTTAGAAAGTCTTCCAGCAGCCTGGGCTAGCAGCAGAAGGGGCAATCCGCTCAAGCATGCACTCGCCTCCCTTACACCTGTCCACACCAGCTTGAGCGGGTGTAAGTGAAGCATGTGCATGGTCAGCCTTACCATAGGGATGCCCTGAAATATGTTCCCTCCAGAAAGGATTAATTGATTTTCAATGCTTTCCTCTGGGAAACCACTGCTCTACTTACAATTTTTTTTTTGCTTATGAGAATATGCTCGGAACAGATAAAATTCACAAGTAGAGGTTTTTAGTGTAGTAGCCCTCAGGCATTTTCGTCTGGAAAAAGTAGACCTCGGCCTGTTCAAAGTTGGATAGCCCTGCCTTAAGCCATGCTGGGGACCGAACTAATCTCAAAAGAGGAGAGCGCACCACACAGAGGGTCCCAACACAAAGGAGACCTTGCTTCACATCATAGCCAACCAAGCTTCTCTAGGCTGGTTTAGAGTAAGCAAAGCCTCTGTCCCTCCCCGAGCACAGACTCTCTTCTACAATCCCTCCAAGTCTGGGGAAGACTGAGTTTCCCCAGGCCGATGGCTAAAGGAAACTTTCCTAGGGGCCCCCACTTAGAGAAGGTGGCTCAGCAGACTAAGGCTTCCAAAAACTGTCGGCTGCAGGGTCAGCAGCTCGGCAGTTCAAATCCCGGGTGCCACACAGCGGAGTGAGCTCCCACTGTCCACCCCAGCTCCTGCCAACCCTACAGTTCAAAAGCATGATTGTAAATGCAAGTAGATAAATGTCTGTGAAGATTCTCAGTCATCCAGATGAGTTTATCTGGAAGTTGGGTCATGATAAATAGGTACCGCCGTAAAAAGCAGGAAGGTACAACAGTGTTTCCTTGCAGCCAATGCGGGCCCCGTGGCCATGGACTTGCACAACACTGGCTCTCCGGCTGGAATACGGAGATGAGCACCGCTCCTAGTGTTGGACACGACTAGCACGCATGTGCAGGGGGAGACCCTTTACCTTTACCTTTTTAACTCAGATGCATGACACCCAATCTTTCCCACACTTGGAAGGATTGTAGAGGGCAGTCAGGGGAAGCTTTCCTGCAGCTTTAGCATCTCAAAGTCCGGGGGGGGGGTGTTCTCTTTTGGAGTGCACAACTCATACATCCAGAACTTAACAGCTTCGCAGGGCTTGTAGGGGAGAGGCCTAGGAAACATCCCTGCAAATTTGGCTTCTCTAAGTTACTTGGAGGCCACTTTATAGGGGTTTTAAAGTAAAAAACGAATTTAATCGATTTGTCAGGGGGAAATTGTAAAAAAAAAATTGGTGATTCATCGACTTAGCCAAATCATGAATCAAAACAAATCACCATTTTTCTATTCATGTTCTAACCAAGATCATCTATATACTCTAGTACAGTGGACCCTCGTATAACAAACAGTTTGTATAACATAAAATCTGTACAACATAAAAAAATTCCGGAGATAGGGGAAATTTGCTTAACAGAATTGCTGATGGGGCGAATCCGTACAACATAATAATGCTCGCGATTAGGGATTACTCAATTTTCAATGCATTCCTATGGGAAATTTGTATAAAGGAAAATTTGCAAAACAGAATTTCATTTTGAACGAATTAATTTCTTCATGCAAGGTGCCACTGTATTCCTGTTTACATTGTAGGGATGTGAAAGCTGAACAGCGAAGAAAGCCAATGGGGGGGGGGGGTCATTCATAATGTAGTGCTGGAAGACAGTGTTATGGAGCTCCCCAGTACAGCTCCAAGAAGGCCAGGTCATTCTTGTGTGCTGGTCCCCCAATAAAGACAGTGTTATGGAGAAGTTCCATTGAAGATGGGCGGTATAAAAATACAATACAATACAATACAACATGGATAAGAAAGACAGATGTGTGGAGCTCTGGATCATATCGGATCTGGAATGTCCCTAGAAGCACAAAACAAAAACACCCAACTGCATCAAGAGGCTGCCCTCCTTTGGGGACATCATGAGAAACCAGACTCCCTGGAAAATAAAATAATGCCAGCTAAAGTAGAACGCAGAGGGAGAAGAGGAAAGAAACAGAACATGAGATTGATTGACTGTAGGAAGCCACAGCCTTGAGTTTGCAAGATTTATTTATTTATTATTTATTTGTTTGTTTCATTTTTATACCGCCCATCTTCCAATATGGAACTCTGGGCGGTTTACAAAATTAAAAAAGCAAAACAAAGCAATACAACAAGGTGGGTCGATGGGTCAATGGGTGGTAGACAATAACAATAACAAAGAAAAAAAATAGGGGAACTAAGTAAACTAAATGAAATCAAATCAAGTAGGGTGAATAAGATAAAGTAAATAAATTAAATAAATTAAATTAAATTAGGTCGCCATATGCCTCCCTGAATAGCAGAGTTTTCAGTGCCTTTCGGAAGGCAGGCAGGGACGGTGCAAGGCGCAGCTCATTCGGAAGGTGGTTCCAAAGGGGGGGGCACAACAGAAAAGGCGCGGTTGCTCGTGGCCGACCTCCGCGCCTCCCTGGGAGTGGGCACCCTGAGTGAGCGCGCCTGCGACATTTGAGTTGGCCTGGCCTCAGATGACCTCTGGGAGAAACGCTCCGACAGGTTTTCACGACCCAAGCCATGGAGGGTTTTGAAAACCAAAACCAAGACCTTGAACCTGTCCCAGACTTTATGGAGCTCAGCAATTCTCAGGGTCGTGGTAATGGGAAAAGACCAAACAACAGAAAGGGGGGGGGGAGGCTGCTTTTTCTTTCCAATATTAAGACACTGTGCCTGATGCGATTGAAATGCAACAGCACTAAAGGGACTGGAGCTGAGTGCAGGATGTGACCCTAACCCTAACCCTAACCATGACTACCTTGCAACAGACCTATTTCTTGGTGCAAGGTCCCCTCCCCCCCCACCCGAGTTCCTAATGAACCGGCAGACTCTTACTGATGCTTCTCCTCAAGGCAAGAAAGCCAGAATAAATCCTGCAGGAAATGAATGAGATTTTTGGACAGGGCAAAAGCACGGAGGAGCAGCTCCTTGGCACGGAAGAAATCTTCTCTATATGGATCACACTGCTCTTTTTAGCTTCTAAGAAAAAGGAACGGTGTGTGTGTGTGGGGGAGAATTGAAGTCTCAAAAGGAAACGACAGAGAGAAACCAACCAGATGAGATACGGAAGTGTGTAGACGAACGGTTTTAAAAACAAAACCAAACCCTGCACCCCAACAAGCGGCGAGCATTGCACAACACCGTGTTCGCTCCCTTCCTCCGCTTGCAAAGCCGACCTCAAGCCGCTCAGGCACCTCGAGAAGCAGCTTTTTGTTGCACCGCTGGAAGGCAATGGACTTTTCCCTCCGCTTCCCCCACCAGACCGTCATTCCCCACCCCACCCCAAAGCAGCCAAGAGCGCCGGATGTGGCCCAAACCGCGCAAACCCGACGGCCCAGGGCGAAAGACAACAACAGCCAAGAGGGTCAAACTCGGCTTGTCGTTTGCATCCATCACACGGCTCAAGACGACGATCGGACAAGAGTGGGAGGGAAGGGGTAGGATTCCCCCCCCCCAGACTTTTTCTCCCTGGCCCTTCCGTGCATTGCACTTCCTACACTGAGAACACACAAACTCGGCTCCTCTGCCTTCCCCGTCCGCCGTCTCTGCGCGTGAAGGCATTCCTCTTTCCTTGCAGAGGTTTGGCTTAAGACCTCTCCCCCCACCCCCGCTTCCTCCGCCGACCCCAATCCGCGCTCCGATCGCGTCGGTTTAGAAACCGGCGCGACTTCGGTGGCGGCTCGGCGCGTCTCCTCCTCCGGCAACCCTCGCGCGCTGTAAACAAAGCGCGCCGCTCCCGAAAGGTGGGGTGGATCGCCGGCTTGGGGAGAGGGGGGGGGTTGCGAGGAAAGGGCCATGTTGGGGGCTGGGCTGGGGGCTCTAGGCGTGCATTCGCACTGGGGAGGGGGAGGCAGGGAGGGGGGCCAAGCGAGGCAGGATCGGGGCCGGCGGCGGCGGCGGGGGGGGGGGTGCCGGGTTGGTGGGGACTGGAGAGGCGCCTGCCGAGCTGGAGAAGAAGGGAAATCCGGCTTCAGCCTCTTGCAAGCGGCGATGGGGCAGGAAGGGAGGGGGGGACGGCGGCAAGGTTTCCCCTTGGGTCCTGCCTGCCTGCGATAACACTCACTCACCGCATGGCTGGAGGTGGAAGACCCGCCTCGCCTTGGCCATCGCGCGCTCCCGGGAGCTCCGTCGGAACGGGAAGCGGCGCCGGAGCCCAAAGTGAAAGCAGGTCCAAAGCGGCCCCGCATCGGCCCCGCGGGAAGGGGGGGTAGAAAAAGGGGGAGGGGAGGGGGAGGGGCACACCCACCCCACGCACGCCCCCACCCACCCACTCACTGCGCGCACCGTTCCCCGCAACCCCCCCGCCATCCCGCGTGCGCCCGGGACTTTGCGCGCCGGCGCGCCTCCTCCTCCTCCTCCGCGGATGGACCCGCCGTGGCTTTCCTGACAAGTTGCGATGGGAAGGTTTATTAAGAGAAAGAAATGGGAGGGGGTGTGTGTGCGTCCCTCTCCCCAAGGTGAAGGTGGACTGCGGTTCCCATCAGCCTTCGATGGCATCTCCCCCCCCAGACAAGGATGATGGGAGTTGCCCTGCAACCCATGGGGGGAGGGGGAAGAGCATCCCAGCAGCTACAGGACTCCAAAGAGATTTGTCCCCAGGTTGAACCCTGTGCATCTTAAAGATGGCACATCCTTCCCCAAGAACAAACAACTTACCAGATTGCCCAAGGCCATAAAAGGAACAGGGCTCCAAGGTGTCAGCAACCTCTCCAGGTCAGACTGAGGAACAACCTTCACCGGAAGCCTTGGGGGAGGCCTTTGGCTGCCAAGGCAGAGAGGGCTGAACTTGGGGGACCAACCTGGATAAGAAAGTGCCTTCCCAGGACTCTGTGGAAAAGCCTTGATAAATCCAGATCAAGGCCCCACCAGCCTTCACCTCTTGGCAGGAAGCCAACAAAGACTAAGGGGGCCACCACCACAAGGAAAAACCATCTTCTTGTACTCAGGGCCGATCAAGATTTCAGCAGCAACTGAGTTCCTTGTATTCTCCCAAAACATGCTAGGAGACTCAGGTAGATCCCGGGAACTCTATCAGAGGGCTTTCGCACTAAGTCATCAGGAGAGGCCTTCATTTATTTTTTATTTATTTTAGAATATTTTTATCCCACCTTTTTCTCCTTGAAAGGGACCCAAGGCATCTTACAGTAATGAGGGATAATATACAGCCCAGTACGATTAAAACATGTTCAAGTATTGAGAACAGGGAACTGAGGGACATCCGACAGCATCAAAAGACAACATTAAATTAAAGCTACCAGAGAACGCAAGCAGTTAAAAAGAGACTAAACTTCCATGTAAAGCTATGAGTGAGGGAAACTAATGTTGAAAACATAGTGTCAATGTAATCACAAAGTCTATAAACACAAAGTCTATGTGATCATATATGCTAGATTCATATAAAAGTCACATAATAGGTAGTCATCATCATCTTTCTCTCCATCCCGCCAACCTCACAGGTAAGTCTTGTGCGAACACATGAAAGGGCCTTCTCTGTTTCTGCTCCCAGACTTTGGAACTCCCTCCCGCTGGAAGCCAGGACTTCCCCTCCATCTCTGCTGTCTTTCCAGAAACAGGCAAAGACCTTCCTCTTCAGGTAAACTTTCCCTAAATGAAGGACTACCATTATGTGTCTTGTATATGAATCTACCATACATGGCTATACAGACTTTGTGCTTATAACCACTTTTAACTTTTGTTTATCTCTCTCCTTGTGTGATTGCATTGACACTATGTTATCAATTGTTAGCTTTAATGTTGCCTTCTAATATCCCTCAATTCTCTGTTCCTCAAACTGAATACAATATGTCTTAATTGTACTGGACTGTATATTGTCCCTCCATATTGTAAGCCGCCTTGCTTCCTTTTCCAAGGAGAAAGGTGGGGTGAAAATATTCAAAAATAAATATATAAACTTATTTATTTATTTATTTATTTATTTCAACTTATATGCCGCCCACTACCCAAAGTGCTGAAGGGTTTACCACCAGGATGGTCAATGATTTAACTATGACGAGTCAGATGTAAGTCCACCTGTGTTGAGCTGGGCTTGCCCCCTAATGAATCTGCGTTTGCTCCAGCAGCGAATCTTGCAAGCATCTCAGAGAAGAGCTTTAACCACTTTTTTCCAGGTGAAAAATGCTGGCTGGGGGCATTCTGGAAGTTTTCATCCCCCAAAAAGTAACTTTTCCATGTTGTAGCTTAAAGAAATAAATATAATGTGGCATAAGGTTGTTAGGGACCCCAACCCGTCTCAGTAAACAGAAAGGTAGGGACCAGAAGTGAAGTCTGCTTATAGCAGAATCAGACATCATTGCCCAGGGATCAGTTACAAAAACAAACAACATCCCTGCGGACCAACCCATGCAAAAAAGCAGCTGTAGTGTCACTCCTGTGCAGAGTATAAATGTAGCAGAACCACTGCTACTGTGAAGACCAAAGCCCCCGGCCAGTAGAACTAACTCTTGGAAAGGAAACCTCAAATCTGTATGGCTGTCAGCGCACTTTTCCCATCTGATGCTGGGAGCTAAGCACGATCGGACCTGGCTTGTGTGTACAACACACAGGATACTTTCCCCTCTAGGACTGGGAAAGAATCAAGCCGTCAGAGCCGAGACCCCGAGGCTAGATGGGCAGGCGGGGTGACTCATGTTAAGGCAGCTTCCTGTGTCAACCCTCATCAGTCGTTGGAGGTTGCTGTCATGATGACATATTGTTGTTCTCAAATGACCTTTGGGCAGCTGTCCCAAGAGCCTCGCCAGCTGTGGTGTGGGAGAAAAGCGTTTAAGATCAGTGCATAAATAATATTTGTGCACCATAACGTCTGCATTGCCAACACTGAGCTCTGGGGAAGAATCGTATTTTGGCATACAAGCATCCTGCCCCGGCATGAGAAATTTGTGTTTTGCTCAGAAAGCCAGCATGGGAACGGAAAGGCATTGGGCTAGGGTTGCCAGCGGAGGAAGGGACCCCTCGGCCACAGCCTCATCAGAAGGTCTGGGGTGTTCCTGTCCCTTACAGCAGTGGTCCCCAACCCCCGGGCCGCGGACCGGTGCCGGTCCGTGGACCGGTTGGCACCGGGCCGCCTAGGGAGGCCGGGGAGGCTCCTCCCCTTTTCCTCCGCCGCCCTCCTCCTCCTCCTCTTCTGTCCCGGGCAGCCGGAGGAGGAGTCGGGCACGGCGACGGGCGGGTGGGGAGCCCGGGGCTCCTGGGCGGGTGGGCCCCGCCTCCTCCTCCTGGCGCCACGGCATCGGCCGCGACTCCGCGGCCGGTGGCGGGGGCGCCCCACCGCCGCCGTGGCCGGCTCGGTGGTCCCGGTGGCGCCCTCGGGCCGGAGACGCCACCCCCACCGGTCCCGCTCGCCCGCCCGAAGGCCGCAGCCGGAGGCAAGCGGCGGCGCAGAGGTGCCCCACCGAGGCGGGCGCCCCGCCGCCGGCCGCGGAGCCACAGCCGAACCCGGGCGGCTGCCGCGCCACGGCTGCCGCCGCCCGCCTCGGTTGGGGCACCTCTTGCCTCCGGCGCCGACTGGAGGAGGAGGCGGGGCCCGCCCGCCCAGGAGCCCGGGCTTCCCCCCGCCCGTCATGCCCGCCGCCCCAGCCGGCAAGCGCCGCTGCCGCCACCGCCACCGTTGCTCCCGCCGCCGCCGCCGCTCCCGTGGCCCCCAAGGTACACACCCCAAGCCCCCCCCCACCCCCCCCCCCTCCTCCCTCCCCCCCCCCAACACCCTCCCCTGCCCCCCACACCCCATATCCCCACCCCGGGCCACGGGAAAATAATAAAATAAATACCGGTCCCTGGAAACAAAAAGGTTGGGGAGCACTGCCTTACAGGACAAACACCCCAGTCCAGAATGGGAATGACATGGGTTCCCGTGGGGGGTTGGGGTTCCAAAGACAGTCAGTGGAGGGACAAGTGCAAAACAATATCTACCAGGTGTGTTTTAGAGGTGCAGGGTGTCATTCACATCAGTCGGTCAGCGTAGCCAACTACAACTTCCATGTACCCCATCCATCATTGCCAATACATGCAAAAGAGGGAATATTTGGTTCAGGATTTGTGCCCTTGATCCATGGTTCCCAACCTTGAATAACTCAGGTGTACTTGCACTGCAGTTCCCAGAGGCTTTCACCACCAGCTGTGCTAGCGGTGTTTTTTTTTTGGGGGGGGGTTGCAGTCCAAGAACATCTAGGTTACCCAAGGTTGAGACCTACTACCCTAGGTGGAAGGTAGTCCCAAATGGAGCTCCAAAGAATGACCAACATTCAGAAGGTGGACCTCATGCAAGCAGCAGCAAAGGAAGGAGAAACGCTGACATAAGAACATAAGAACATAAGAAGAGCCCTGCTGGATCAGGCCAAAGGCCCATCTAGTCCAGCTTCCTGTATCTCACAGTGGCCCCACCAAATGCATCAGGGAGGGCAAAGGCGTTTAACTTAGAGTGAGCCAGTGAGTTAGCCAGAATGAAATCTAACAGCCTTGCATCCCTCAATAAGATGCTTTTCAATGGAATCTCTTCTGCATTTCTTCGTAGGACAAGACCTTGTCGTGGAGTTACACCCAAGGGAAGGGAACAGTGCAACTCAGAGAAGCAAACTGACACTCATTAATAAATCACTGCCTAGACTGCTGGCAGTGCACCAAGTGACACCCCGCGGGTTGGGGGACTGGGATACAAGGAGAAATCCAAGTGCCAAACTGTTAATTCACAGCAGTTTTCCAGAGTGAGTTGCACCACAACCCTTCCACCAGCATAATGAGACAGTGGGATCTAAACTGCAGACTAAGGTTTAAGTCATAGAATCACAGAGTTGGAAGAGACCTCAAGGGCCATCTAGTCCAACCCCCTGCCATGCAGGAACCCCCAACACAGGACGCCCGACAGATGGCCATCCAGCCTCTGGTTAGAAACCTCCAAAGAAAGAGCCAGAGTTTGGGAGTTCAGTTCCCCACTGAGCCTCCTTGTCAGGGGCTGGACTCCATGACCCAGAGAGTCCCCCTCCAGCTCTGAAGTTCAAAGGTTATTATTGCAGAACTGCGGGATAGTGGTGAAGGTCTCTGGCAAGCCAAGGCAGAGGTTGGGAGTTCGATTCCCCGCTGTCTCTCTTTGACAGGGGCTGGACTTAATTTCCTGTTCTGCCCATCACAATTAATCAAAATGATAAAAACACTGATCTGTTTTATATAACAGATACACAAGTTTTAACCCAAAATTATCAGTTAAATTTTAACATAGTGTATATACATAGTGTATATGCTCTTCCTGATATTGTCTGGGGGGGGAGGGGAGTTGTAGGTCTGATGATGTTATTCCTGAAAATCATCATCATCATCATCATCATCATCATCATCATCATCATCATCATCATCATCATCATCATCATGCCTTCTCCCACTTTCTGGTTTCCCTGTCATCTCACTCTGCCTATTTTTCTACATCTGGCCTGATGAAGCATCAGGATTCTCAAAACCTTGCACAGGGTTTTGTGGTTTTACACAACTCTTGCGTGCAGCTTTGAAAGCCGAATAAAGGCCTCAGCTCCCTATGGATTTGGGGATTTGTGGCAGCCAAAAAAAAAAAAAAAGAAAAAAGAAAGAAAGAAAGAAAATATATCCTAGCTTTTGTTCATATCTCATGGTGCTGAACGCTGTTTTACAGTAATCAGGTATTATGAAGAGGTACTTCCTGTTGACCAACTTCTTAAAATAAACATGAAAGACAGACCGTCTGAAGGATGGATAGAAATTTTTAAAATTCTTCCTTGATTACAGTCATTGCTGTGTAAGCAGTAGAATGTCCATTATAAAAACAAGAGCCAAGCCCCGGAGGCAGATTTAAACTCAACTTGACTGCCTGATGAAGATCATACAAGATTAACCTTTTTGCTGTTTAAATAAGCTGATTGTTATTCAGGTGGCTTCCCCCCCCCAAAAAAAAAACCTGACGGTGAGGATATTTGTCTACCAATCTTCCACATGCTTCCGTCAAAAGCAGGTTACACTGAGTTCAGCAGCCTTAGCTTCCTGGTAACTGCTTCATCATCATTTTCAGGGCCCGGAGAAGACTTCCTAGCACAGGAGAAGCACTGAAGCCGCTCAAAAAACTAAAGCCAGCTAGAAATGGCAGATATCTGGATCTGAGACACGCAGCTTTTTTTCCTTTCCTAACTGAGTGGCTTGGAGAGGTTTTCAAATAAGATGGCATGCATTAAGAATTTCAAGTTCTAAATTGGTTTTACTAATCCTTTATTTAACATTTTTAATAGCAAGTTATTAATTTGTTTAATATTTCAATTATTCATTGTTTTTGTATTTAATATTGTGTTTAAATGATGTAAGCTGCTTTGGGTCCTTTCTCAGGAGAAAGCTGGAGTAAAACTTCTGTAAACAAAATAATGGTGTTGAATAGTGGCTTTGTCAGCAGTGGCAGATTTGATTGCCTATTGAACAAACCTGCTACCATCTTCAAATGGGAACAAACAGAGAGGGGGGGGATAAAACCTCATAACATGAAGCTATTACATTGCAACTTGGCATAGTAGAGACAAAAAACATTTATATGGAGATTTTTCAGCTTTGTGCCTTTCCACATCAGCGCAATATAAATTATAAATATAGTTTATTTAAAAATCTCATTAAAGCTTACAGTAACCTTAGCCTACCGGAGAAACTGCCTGGATTTTAAATATACTGTACTTGCTTGGTTGGCAGCAGCTGCCTAAGAATTCAGATTTCTAAATTTCATGTTTTCCTCTTGTGCAATTATTCATTTGGCTCGGAGCAGTTATGTTAAAGTGAACTGCTGAGCCAGAAATTGAAAGGAACTGTTATAAACAACTACATTTTTGTGGGGAAAAAAGTAATCAAAAGTAACTAGTGTATAACTGAGTAAATCTGTTAAGGTGTTAAAGATACTGCATTCAGAAAGGCCTTTCTCTCCGTCCCACCCCATTCACAGCAGTGTTTGGTGAGAACACAAGAGAAGGCCTTCTCTGTCCCTCCCACTAGAGGCCAGGACTGCCCCCCCTCAAAAAAAAATCTCTCATGCAAAGACCTTTCTCTTGAAGAAAGCTTCCTGGTTGCCTGAGAGGGGTTTAAAATGGATGGTTATGCCTTTCTGATTTGAATGTATTTTGGTGTTGCCTTTTTTTTACAGGTTTTTTTATTGCAGCCTCTGTTTGAGCCTTTCTAGTGCGTATTTGTATACTTGCTGTTTTTAACATTTGCTGTTGTCTTTCAGTTACGCAATCTGGGGCCATTTTAAGGCGAAATGCAAAAAATAAGCAAGCAACTCTTATAACTTGTTGAAGGAGGACTTCATGCCTTCTGCAGTGCGACTGCAACTGGTTTTATTTATTTATTTATTTATTTATTCATTCATTCATTCATTATTGTTGCTCTGTAACTGGGCCTCACTGAATAAATAGTGAGAGATGAATTTTGCACAGTTTAAGAGATGTAAGGTAGAATTGGGGGGACTGTAGGTTTTTTTTACCTCTGGCCAGTGCCCTGGGGCACGCCAACCTTTTTCTTTTTTAAACTAACAGGCTAAGAATATTTTGAGAAACAGGAAGGCCGAGTTTTCTTTTAGAATGGCAATCACAAACTGCCAACAATTATTTAGGTTTTAAAAACCATTTCCCGAGCTCTGAGTTGAACATGAATGTGTAAATAAGGCTGACACATTTGATACTGGGCATAAACTTTTTTTTCTTTCTAATTTCTTTGTGTGTGTGTGTGTGTTTTTGTGTGTGTGTGTGTGTTTATTGTTGTACTGGGTTTTTCTTTTATTGGGCTTGCGTCACCCTATTGTTAACTGCCCAGAGTTCCTCTGGGAAGATGGGCAGTATATAAATAAATAAATAAATAAATAAATAAATAAATAAATAAATAAATAAATAAATAAATAAATAAATAAGAGAACAAATCACAGCTTTGTTTCATTTTCCTTGAAAACCTCCAATATGCTTTATCTCTGGGTTTTCTGTTAGTCTGTTGCAGCATAGCCAATTGAAAGGACAACAAAAGACATACAGTGGCATCTTAAAGACCAGCAGATTTGTTTCAGTAGGAGCGCTCTGGCGTTATTATCTCCTTCCTCAGATACACAGAGCGCAATTTTATAGGATGATATAGGCAGAAGACATGGAAGTTAGTGTAAGTAAATAAATAAAACCTCCAATATGCTTTATCTCAGGTTTTTCTGTTAGTCTGTTGCAGCATATCCAATTGGGGAACTGAGTGAGGTGGAAAATAAGAGAGACACAATTACATTGGTAACGAACGATTCAAAGTGACATTGGCATAATTAGCACCCCTGGCAAATTACTGATCACACAGACATCCGGTTAATAGGAGGATTCCATCCGCTTGTCTGTCTCTTGATATAAAAGATAGGCTCCTATCTGAAGTGTAGACAGGCCTATTTTCAGAAGCTGCACTGCAGTCAGAGTCTTGTTAAGGAAAGGCTTCTATGGGGTGGATTTGACTTAACATTTTAAAATCAGAATTATTATTATTATTATTATTATTATTATTATTATTATTATTATTATTATTATTATTATTATTATTATTAAATTATCACACAGCTAACTACGCTTTTGTATTACCAATCACTAGTCGGACGCTTCCCAAGCGTTTAGGACAAGCATGTCCAAACTTCGGCCCTCCTGATGTTTTGGACCACAACTCCCAGAATTCCAAGCCTGTATTTCCAATGGCAAAGGACTATGGTAGTTATGGTCCAAAACATCTGGAGAGCCGAAGTTTGGACATGCCTGGTTTAGGACTATGTGATGTATCGGCGAATTATGCGAGCAGATCCCAGTAAGGTGGATTTCCCGCAGCTGACCGATGGTGACTTTGTCAACTCCAATTTCTTCTAAATACTTGTTTAGCTATTTAGGCACTGCACCCAGTGTGCCGATTACCACTGGGACCACTTGTTTATGCCAGAGTCTCTATAAAGTTCAATTTTCAGATCCTGATATCAGGTAATTTTTTCCAGTTGTTTCTTGGTGACTCCACTATCACCTGGTATAGCAACATTATTATTATTATTATTATTATTATTATTATTATTATTATTATTATTATTATTATTATTATTATTATTATTATTATTATTATTATTATTATTATTATTAGGATGTCCAAAATCTGAGTCATGGCAAGTCCAGTTGCCGTGACTCAACTTTCTGATAACCTCACCTGGAAGACTGAAAATCTTCACAGACATATTTTTTGGATGGTTTCTATTTTTAAAATCAATTTCTTAAAATTTAAAATTCTGATTAAATCAATTTGTTTAAAAAAAAAACAATTGCAATTCATCCACCCCTAGCTACACTTACTTGAACAACCATGAGTAACAGCAAAATAATGGTTATTTGTTGAAGTCTGCTAGGGTTAAATCAAAGCCGCGTAAGTAACAAACCAAACAGAGATTCTACAAGTGTATCATTGCTGTTTTACTGCTGTTATGTTGAGATGTTTATTTTTGTGAATTCCTTTCTGAGAGAAATGCAATGGTCAAAAATTAACCTGGTCAAACATGACAGCAATGTGGAACTGAGGGAAAAGATCCATACAGCCCTTCAGCTGCCTTCTTAACACTTTCAAGAGTTAAGACCAAGATTCAAAATGTCTCCTATTAAAATCAAAGGAAAAGTTATTTTTCAAGCCTTGAACACCTCTGAATTGAGGACCAAACTGTCTCTCACAGGGTAAGCCCTAATAATAGATTGGGGGGCAATGCAGTAGTTCTTGAAATGAGGAAAATCTGCTGGTTTCCTCACACACTTTTTAATTTTCAGTCTGATCCATTTAGTAGCACAGCAAAGCAAAAGCAAAATGTCCAGTTTATATACCACCCCATACCACTTCAAGTAGTCTCTGGGCGGTTTACAATTTTAATTACAGTATACAGGCTACACATTGCCCCCAGCAAGCTGGGTACTCATTTTACCGACCTCGGAAGGATGGAAGGCTGAGTCAACCTTGAGCCAGCTACCGGGAATGAACCCCGAGCACAGTTTTAGCTGCAGTACAGGAATTTAACCACTGCGCCAAGAGGCTCCAAGAGTCAAACAAATAAATCAAACTGGTTTATTTGTTTGACTTCTTTCTTATTTTTCCTCCCGCAACTGGGCCCTAAACTGACTCATAAGAAGATGGACAGCAGAAGAGATTCTCAGGCAAAAATCAAAGAAAAACAAAACAAAACAAAAGACACAAACATGTGGCACCTTAAAGACTAACTTTCATATTTTAATGTGACATTTCATGCACATGTGCACTTCTTCAGACATATAGCAGCAGAATAAGGTGTGAGATACTGTATAATATGACATATATATTTCATACCAGATATTGATTGGCTGTAGTCCAGACTAAAATTAAGATCATAAGGAATCATAAAGAAATGGATGATAATGCCCTCCCAAGTGAGATCCGCCTGGCGCCAACATTGATGACATTTCGGCGCCATGTAAAAACCTTCCTGTTCCAGAAGTTTTTTAATTGATACAACATAGACTATGGGTCCTTTGATGGCAATTTTAGTGTGATGATTTTAGTATAAGGTTTTGTTGTTGTTTTAATTATTTATTGATATTTGATGTTTTAACTGTTTTAATTCCTTATTGTAAGCCGCCCAGAGACCTTTGGGTAGTGGGCAGCATATAAGTTGTAAAAATAAATAAATAAATAAATTTAAAAAAAACTGTTTAAAGCTCATCCATTAAAAAGTACAGGCCCAACCTACTAAAAGCTTCCCACCCCCATCATGTAGCCCTTTACCAACGGCCCTCAAAAATCTAATCCTTGCCTGACAGGCAGTGGAAAGGCAATAAGGAAGTTGAGCTTCCCTTGGTTCCTGAGATTAGAAGCAGCCACCAAGAAGGCTCTTGGCTGATAAGCACAGAATATTCATACATAAAGGAGTGTGAAAATTCCCAGTCATCCAGGTGAGTTTGTCTGGAAGTTGAGCCATGGCAACTAGACTTCTTTTCTTGAGAGATTGAAACATTTTGCTGGTCATCCAAGCAGCTTCGTCAGTCTAAGGGAAGCTAGTTGCAAGTCCTCCATTTTATAGTTCACTTTGACCTCGTGTCATCCTGGTCTGAAATAGGCTCATAAGATGAACAATGGCCTGAGAAGGCTTGTTAGGCGGACAATAGTCTCAATAGGCTCATTCGGCGGATAATGGCCCACCTTTGAAACCTTCCCAACACCCATAAAATATGAGTCTTTAGCCATGACTTTATTGGTGGAGGTGTGAAGTATTCTTGCCTGGGGAATTGTAAAAATGGCCACTTGATATAATAAAGTGAAGAGAAGTCTAGTTGTCATGACTCAACTTCCAGATACAGTGGTATCCCGACTTAAGAACAGCTAGACTTAAGAGCAATTCAACTTAAGAACAGAAAAACTGTTGGCGTTTTAACTGCCGCCTTACAAATTTTAAATATGTTCTGCTTGACTTACAAATATTTTTTCATTTGTTTTATTTTTTAACTTATTTTTTCAATTTTTTAGATAGGTACCCCGACTTAAGAGTAGTTCAACTTAAGAGCATGCTTTCGGAACGGTTTGAATTCGTAAGTCGAGGCACCACTGTATATATATATATATATAAAGGAGAGTTCTAACCCTCTTTAAATCAAGAGCTGGGGCTGTCATGGAGTGCCCCAACTGATGGAATAGCTCTCTCTCCCTTCTTCCAACTTCAGTCCCACCCCCAACTCTGGGCAAACTCTGCTTAGGTTCAGTCCCATCAGAGACTTTTCTCCACTGTGCATGTGTGAGTCTGCTGGGGTGCCACCTATGAACATGATTCTGAGTGATCACCCTGTGTTCAGTCTTGGTCTTCTCCCAATGACTGTTAAGCCACCACTCCTAGGAGCTTCACCCGGTTGGTGCTCTTTGTATTTTGCTTGTGTTTTGCACTCCTTCCTTTCTCGGTGCATGCTTAAACATCTGCCTAATGGGGCTACGGTTGGTCCATGCTTCTCAATAAACAATCTAGGACACAAATGAATGGCTATGCCATTAAAATGTATTAGTTTTTAGGAAACCACATGGCCCTTTGAAGTTCAAAGTAAGAATGAGCCTTTCAACCCAGAACAGAGAAGGCAAAATCCTTCAGATGGCGTTGGACTACCACTCCCATTGTCCTTCCTTGTCCAGGCTGGGGCTGATGGAAACTGTGGTCTTAACAACATCTGGAAGGCTGCATATCCCCCACACCTGCTTCAAACTCTAGAAGGGCGTGGAGAAGGAGAAAGGTGGAGGAGAATGAAATAGGTTGTCTGAATTCTTCAGCAGTCTTTTATTCCTCCTCCTTAAAAACAAACAGATTTGGTTGCCGGGGGTGGGGGAAGTGCCCATGTTGTTGGCTTGGCTCCCCAAAGGATAACATTTCATGAAAAAGAGACACTGGAGGAAATAGCAGCAGGCTTGGAGACTTGAAGAGAAGAACAGGCGGCCGGATCAGCAGCAATGTCAAAGCTGAGGGATAAACAAAGAGGGAGAAACCCAACACTGTTCTCATGAGATCGCCTTCACTGTATGAGAACAAAATGGCCGTCTCTCACGCCCATTCCAAGGAACAACGAGTCGAACACGTAAACCAGGGTGGGCAGCCTCTGTGGCACCCACCTAGCCTAGCTGCCTTAAACCAGTGGGGCAGAACACTGGGAGCCGCCCATGTTCTGCTCCACCAAGCAAAAAACCAAAATGAGGGTATATCAAAGCTACCACGACTGAGTTTTCTTTTTTTGGCTGGCCAGGCTTCCGGAGTCATCAGGTTTTCAAACACAGTCTCAACTAACTCCTCAGCCCATGCCCCATGGATGAAAGGGGACAGAAGGGAAAACCAGAAGTCCACCAACAGAAGTGCCCAAGCAACCCAAGATAATGTGGCCTTTATGAATAAACATGACTATTTGTCATAGCAGTAGTGTCCCTTCCTCTGATAATCTCAAAGCAGAACACATGCTCTCCTCATCCTAACTTTCTCTTCCAAGGAAGCTTGTGAGGCAGGTCAGAATCATAGAACATAGAGTTTGTTTATTTATTTATTTATTTATTTTTATATTTATATCCCGCCGGATTTTCCTAAAAGGAACTCAAGGCGGTTAACAGATATGAAAATTCCATCCTGCAGACAACAACAAAAGTAATCAGTGCCAAGGATAAATATAAGCAAACCAAACAATGGTAAACAATGAGCTGGAAGAGACCTCAAGGGCCATCCAGTCCAACCCCCTGCCATGCAGGAACACCCCCCCTCCACAGATGGCCATTCAGCCTTTGCTTAAAAACTTCCAAAGGAAAGAGGCTCCACCACCCTCCTTTGTGGCAGTACATTCCACTGACAAACAGCTCTAACCGTCAGGAAGTTCTTCCTAATGTTTAAATTGAATCTCTTTTCCTGTAGTTTGAGACCATTGCCCCGCGTCCTAGTCTCTGAAGCCATGGAAAACAAACCTGTTCCCTCTTCAAAATGACATCCTTTCAAATATTTAAACATGGCTATCATAGCCCATCTCAGCCTTCTTTTTGAAAGGCTAAACATTCCCAGCTCCCTAAGCCGTTCCTTGTAAGACATTTCTTATGAGGAATGGCTCAAAATGGCCACCATCCTGTGCGTTACACGGCTTGGTAGCTATCTGTGTGTATCTCCACAATCCCATTCCAACCCTCAAACCCAGTGGTTCCCAACCTTGGGTAAGCCAAGTGTTCTTAAGCTGCAGCTCCCAAAAACCCCAGCCAGCACAGCTGGTGGTGAATGTTTCTGGGAACTGCAGTCCAAGAACCACCTGGGTGACCCAATATTGGGAATCAAGGATCTAACCCAGTTGTTCTCCACCTGTGGGTCCCCAGATGTTCCTGGACTGAAACTCCCAGAAGCCTCCACCACTCACCATGCTGGAAGGGGTTTCTGGGAGTTGCAGTCCAGGAACATCTGGGGACCCACCGGTTGAGAACCTCATGATACTGTCCCCCCTGCCTCTAGATTCTTTGTTAAGCCTAAACCCAAGCCAAAACTCACCTCTCTCTGCTTACCATCTCATTCAAATCTTCACCTTTATCCTTCTTTCTGGGTGGAAGCATAGCCTTCCTTTCCTGAGAAATGTACCTAAACGTCACATTTATACCCACAGGACACCTTGTTGACCATGCCATAGCTCCTGTCCTTAGAATTCTCTGCCATAACAAAAATTCCAAGATTCCACAAGGTGCTAACATAGCAGTTAAAGAAGCATTAAACCGCTGCTACCTACAGAGTATTAGAAACTCTCTAACTGTCGGGTCCAGCACAGCCACATCCAAAGCTGCTATGTGGCAGAACTAGTTGGCTCCCGGCTGTCTCAGATAACCAAGAAAACCCAGGACAGGAATACAGCAAGATGCTACTGTATGACATTTAGTTCTGAAGGAGGAAAGCAAAGCAAAGTGTTCTGCATATATACCACCCCATAGCACTTCAAGCACTCTCTGGAGGGTTTACAATTTAATTATGCAGGCTATACATTGCCTGGGGGGGGGCAGCAAGCTGGGTATTCATATTACGGTCCTCGGGAGGATGGAAGTCTGAGTCAACCACGAGCCAGCTACCTGGGATTGAACCCCAGGTTGTGAGCTCAGTTTTAGCTGCAGTACAGGCATTTAACCACTGCGCCAGCTTCGTTTTCACTACGGAAGTGCTACTGTGGACAGCTCCTGGTCACCGCATGATCCCTATCTGTGTTTTTTAAAATGATAATAATAATTTATTTTGCTGTTCTATTGGTATTTTAAAAATTACATTGCATTTTCATTCACAGACACAGAAATAAGGAAGAAAGAGAGAGGAGGAGGAAGGAAGGAAGGAAGGAGGCAAGTAGGCAGGCAGACAGGCAAAGAAAAACAGCAGTAAGAGATATCAGGACAACATCATAGGCTATACATATACATTAATGCAAGCTGATCACTTGGGCACCTCGGGAGAAGACAGAATTCATGGTGAGAAAAGACAATAATGCTGAGAAACGTTGAAGGAGGCACGAAACGAGGAAGGCCAAATAAAAGATGAGTTGACTTCCTAAGGCAGTGGTTCCCAACTTTTGGGAACCCGGGTATTCTTGCACTGCAGTCCCCAGAAACCCCAGAGCATGGCCAGTGGTGATGACGTCTGGGATTTGCCATCCAAGAACATCTGGGCTACCCAAGGTTGGGAATCATGGCTCTACAGGAGGCCACAGGATTGGGTTTCCAAGAGACAAGCAGGGCAGTTGAAGACAGGATAAGAACATAAGAACATAAGAAGAGCCCTGCTGAATCAGGCCAAAGGCCCATCTAGTCCAGCTTCCTGTATCTCTCGGTGGCCCCACCAAATGCCTCTGGGAGTGCAGAGGATTAGATATCTGTCTCCTGATACCACTTCCCTGCATCTGGCCCTTGAAGTACCCCGTTTTTAAGCCTGGAGATGACACATCTCCATCATGGTTTGTAAACTGTGGTGGACTTTTTCTCCAGGAATCTGTCCAATCCCCTTTTGAAGGCATCCAGGCCAGATGCCATCACCACCTCCTGTGACAAGGAGTTCCACAGACTAACAGCATGCTGGGTAAAAAAAAAAATCTTTTGTCTGTTCTTACTCTCCCAGCCCTCAATTTGAGTGTATGTCCCCCAGTTCTGGTATTTTGTGAGAGGGAGAAGAGCGTCCCTCTATCCACTTGACTCATGCCCTGCATTATTTGGTACGCCTCAATCATATTTTGGACAGATAATAATCGGAGGATTTAACCTGGAGTGTCAATACTGAAGCACTGGTTAAAAAGGCCCAACAGAGATTATATCTTCTGAGACTTCTCAGGAGGGAACAACTGTCTAAGAAACTGTTGGTAACCTTCTACCAGGGCTTTATAGAAAGCACTGTCATTTACTGCCTCTGTGTCTGGTTCGCCAGTTAAACAGTGGCAGATAGAAGGGCGCTCCCGAAGGTTATAAACACTGCTGAGAGGATAGTGGGCTGTCCTCTTCCTCCTTTGGAAGAACTATACAACTCCAGATGCTTGAGGAAGACATCTAGAATTCTGAGAGACCCTTCACATCCTGGCCACCATTTTTTTTTGAACTGTTGCTGTCTGGCAGGAGATATAGGACTCTTAGGTCAAGGACAAATAGACTAAAGAACAATTTTTATCCCAGAGCGGTATCCAAGTTAAACGCGACAGTTTTAGCACCACCCTAATCAGTTTTTAAGTACTGTTTTAAATTTTGTAAGCGATTTTAAGAGTTTTTAATATTTTGTATGGTGTTGTATGTGTTTTATGTGTTTTGTATGGTTCCTTGTTTAGAGTGTGTTGTGGAACAGCACTCTAATTTCGTTGTGCATATCTTGCATACGCATAATGACAATAAAAACTCTATTCTCTATTCTCTTAGAATCGTCATCTGATAAATGCATGGCCGAATAACTGTACACAGAGGAGCCCTGAGACAGAGGGACACACCATGAGAAACAACACTTTCTCCTTTGAAAATGACCTTTGGGTAGTGGGCGGAATACAAGTTGTATAAATAAATAAATAAAAAGCCAATGCACCAGGAAGCTAAAACAGAGGAGGTCCTTTACTTCAGACTTGTGGGCAGAAGGATTGTAAGGAGAGAAGACATCCGGGAGATGCAAACTGAGCGTCTGCTCTGGTGTCTGAGCTCAAGGTGACAGGAAGATGACTCTATAGCAGTGATGGAGAACCTATGGCACGGGTGCCAAAGGTGGCACTCGGAGCCCTTTCTGTGGGCACCTGACATCGCCCCTTCACAGCCACCTGTATTCAAGTTAAATTACTGTATTGGCACTTTGCAAAATTAGTGGGTTTTGAATTGCAGTTTGGGCACTCGATCTCTAAAAGGTTCGCCATCAGTGCTCTATAGGTTGGTGCTTATTGGGGTGGGTGGGTGGGTGGAGGTACTCTGGAGAGGAGCTTCCTCAAACCCAGAGGCTAGAGAAGTTGCTCTTTCAGATTACCATATGTTTCACGTATAAGACTATATTTTTTTTGTTGAAAATTGTTAGACTAAAACTTGAGGGTTGTCTTCTACATGGAAGTCTGTCAAGAAGAGAACCACACAATTGCAAAACTGCAATTTTGATTTGGAAAAAGTCAGCGGGGGATCTTATACATGGGGGCGTCTTATAGATGGAAAAATAGTGTTTCATCCAGGATCCATAGCCACCAGAAATGCTGGCAGGAGAATTATGGGAGTTGTAGTAGTATTTTTAAGGGCTCTGCTAATATTCACAGAACTGCCTGCAAATGTGGAAAAACAAGTAGGGTGCATGTCTTAAGGGCCTGATTTGAACACTGCCAGGCGAAAGTGAAGGGAACGGCTTGAGCAAACAATGCAATACAATTAAGTGCCCCTAAACTGCAAAAAGACTTATCCTTCCATTTGCCTTCGTTCCGTCCATCAATAAAGGTCAACTTGATTAGCATTATTCTATCCTATGACTGAAGGGGAAGTTTCCCTCTCCATGCCAAACTCCCACTGCACATTCTTATGTCTTGCAAAAACCCTCATGTGCCACGAGGAACAAGGATTGTCCCCGAAGATTTCTGCCAAGGTCTCCTAGGAAATCAAGTTGTTCACAGCTAATTTGAAAATACATGTGGGCTAGATCTGTCAACCTGCCAGGCAGCAAGCCTCGCATGTTGGGAGCCAACCAGCTAAACACAGCTGCCAATGAATTTCCTTAATGCTTTTGGTTTGTCTTAGTTGCCAAAATACTGTACAACTGGTGGGTGTGTGTGTGTGTGTGTGTGTAAGAAAGAGAAAGAGAGAGACTTCTATCCTAACCCACTTCTACAGCAAATAGGGGGTGTCTACTGCAGTATTCTGCACATCCCCATTCTCCCATCCAAGAAATCTTACCTCCCAAGAACTGAATCGGACAGATCCCATTATTCCTCACGTGCCTGCATTTTCATTTTCTGTTCTTCCTTCTCCTACACAGTTTGGGATATTTTCCACCTCCACAGGTAGACCAACTGGAGTTTGCTGCAAGGCACCACCATTCAGAGGGCACTACAATCTAAAGATGATTCTACAGGTAAGTAAAAGCCTTATGGCACAGTGGTTAAACTGCTATACTGCCGCCAAAACTCTGCTCATGACCTGGGGTTCAATCTCAGGTAGCTGGCTCAAGGTTCACTCAGCCTTTCATCCTTCTGAGGTCAGTACAATGAGTTCAACCCAGTTCGCTTGAGGGGGGGCAATGTGTAGTCTGCATAATTAACTTGTAAACCGCCCACAGAGTGCTTTAAGTGCACTCTTCTTCTTCTTTGCTTTTGTTGCTGAAGCAGAGCTACCCAGTTGCCCCTCTGAGTTACTTTTTGGGAATTATTAGCTGTACGTAGCAGTTACAAAGTTGTGTTTTGGGTATAACAATGAACACCTGTTACTTCCAGGAGTTATTGTTTTGGGGCACTTTTAGGCATTTTAGAGGCATTTCAAGTTTCAGGTTCTATGTAAGTTTGTTACCAAAGGAGAATCATTTGATTTTATGTTGCATTTTTATATTTCCAAGCTGCAATATCAGAACTGGCCACTAGAGAGGAACAGAGACTATTTGTCCTATATTTTTCAGACTGTTTGGTAACAGCAACACAACACTTTAAAATATGCAATTCAAGCAAACTCTTATGGAAACAGAGCAGTGATAAATGCCCCTTGGCTCCTGAGATGCAATAAGTAATGCAGCAAGTTCTTTTTCAAATATAACTTTCCAAACTCTGAACAAATCTGAAGCAGATCCATGATCTCCAGATAGCACACCAGAATAACTGGCCAGTGGTTCTCAACCTGTGGGTCCCCAGATCTTCCTGGACTGCAACTCCCAGAAGCCTCCACCACTCGCTATGCTGGAAGCGGTTTCTGGGAGTTGCAGTCCAGGAATATCTGGGGACCCACAGGTTGAGAACCACTGGGCTAGTTGAATATCACATGGAGTCACTATTTCTTAAAGATGGCCTGCAGTTCACCTTGGGGAGCAGGAGGCATTTTGCCATATTTAAACCTTGTTCTTCCTGTGTCAAAACGTTCCCTGAACATCATACCTGACAGATGTGTTGAAGGGTTGAAGCTGCACATATCTGGATGCCACCACCTGCTTCACAGATGTGGGCATAGGACAGCAGCGGCGAACCTTTGGCATTCCAGATGTTTTGACCACAACTCCCAGAATTCTGAGCCTAGATTGCCAATGACAAAGGACTGTGGGAGTTGTGGTCCAAAACATCTGGAGTGCCAAAGGTTCACCAACACTGGCATTCTGCAACTGCTGTTTATCTGCAGACAGCTCATGACAAGGCAGGGTCCTCCCCTCCTGAAATTCTGGGATGAGTCATCCCCGGCCAATGACCCACTCTGATCTAAAAGATGCTGACAAATGGCTCTTTTAGCAATTAATAGATTTGTTGCACAATTCATTGACAAAGTGTTCCATAACTGCCGTTTTCCGGGAGGCTTGTAAAAAGACTTATTCTGCAAACCTCAAACTCACCATGCAAGTAAAAGCATGCATTGCAATTATGGATTTCCTCTGTTTTTATAGACAAAAGGTTCTTTATGCTGATTTCTTAACGCCTCCTTGCTGTTCCCCAAACATGCATGGTCTGTTTACAGTACTAGTAGATATTCTATCTACTTCAGCTGCTAGGGTTAATTTGTGTTTAAATAGACAATTATCAACATGTTACTACCAATTCTGATGTAAGGCAATCCTTTTCCAGGGATTTTCTAGGTATAGATGTTCTCACTTTCCAGTGGTTTACTATTCCCTTTTAGTACTGTTCCACCAGTTAACAAGTTTTTCTGATTCATCCAAAACCTGTCTTGAGCCCAATATGATGTGTTCTGAGTTCTGGGATGATTGGGACCAGATCCTAGCCCTCCTCTGCATGACTACCTTATAAGCATTTTAAAAAGCACTGTCAAATCTCACAGCATTCTTCTTTTTTCACTTTGTCTCCTGGAGCCAACAGCTATTCCCATAATAATTCCACATCTGGCTGACTGCAGGATTTTTTTTTTTTTGAGATTATGCTTGTTAACGTTAAAGATGCAGAGACAGCATCTTAAGAGTCCCTGATAACGGATGCCAGATCTACAACAGACTGTTTTTTTCCCTCTAAAACAGACATGATTTCTTCTCTTCTGCCCTTATTTTGCCTTGGATATTTATGAATGTTGTTTCATTTAATTATCTTCTTATTCACACTATGTTTTGTTTTTATTATCATTATTTTATATTGTAACAGTTTTGTTTTATGCTGTAATCTGCCCAGAGTGGCTGCTTGTCAGATGGGCAGTATATAAGTGGAATAGATAAACACACACACACACACACACACACACACACACACACACACACACACACACACACACACACAAAGAGAGCCAAAAAAAATGACACATAAAGTGAAACAATGCTCCCTACACAAATGGACACTGCCATAGTAATTTTTTCCTATAGCGTAGAGGCACTGGTGCAACTAGGGAGGGGCGGAAGAGTGCATTTGCCCCGGGGCACGCAGCAATCTGGGGGCACCTAGAGGGGGAGCAGGAGGAGGAAGCCATGCACCATCCCACCAGCAGTGTTCCTTTTGCCCTGCTAAGGCTTGGCGATCCTTAGTTGGGGGAAAGGAGGAGAGGGAAGCAGGTGATTTTTTTTTCTCAAACAACGCCTCCGTCGATTGCTCCCCCTTCCTTCCCCCCACCTCCACTAAGGCTTGGCGATCGATCATTAGCCGGGAAAAGGAGGAGAGGGAAGCGTGTGACGGAGGTGCTGCTTGGGGAAAAAATTCCATCACCTGCTTCCCTCTCCTCCTTTCCCTGGGCTATCAATCGCCAAGCCTTACCCGGGGGAAAGGAGGAGGGAGAAGCATGCTACGGAGGTGATGCTTGGGAGGAAAAATCGCCTACTTGGCGCTACCTGCACACTGTGTGGTTTGCACAGACAGCCTTGTCTGGGAGACCCCCAAAGAGGGTGTGAGAAAGAGGGACCCTTCTCCCCTTCCCCGCTGTTCCCTCAGGTTTGCCCCCCCCCATCAGTGGGTGATACGCAGGAGAGGGCGCAAAAACTTACTTTGTCCCCGGGTGCTCCAAACCCTAGTGACGCCTCTGCGTTGGGGAACCACAGACCTGACTTAAATGTAACAAAAGCAATGTATCTGGAGGGTTTCCTTACACTTGGTAGAAGATGGACTGCCTCCAACTCATCTTCAAAACCAGAGACGTGTGATGCATTCCCAAAGAAAGAATGCAATCCAACTCCCAAGACAGAGCTACAAAAATAGATGAGTGTGTGGCAATGTTGCACCATATGAACCTCTCGGGAGCAATTTGATGTTATTCTGTATTTTCATGGGCCATTAGATCTGCAAAACAGCCTGCATCCTCACCGGTTGCTGAAGTTTCTAAAAGAAACCCAGAAGAGGCAGCCTTTTACAGACAGGCCAAGTCAGTGGAGATGCTGTGATGTTCCCTAAAATCATTCAGTGTGTTTATGAAGCTTCAGATACCAACCTTGAACTATGTGGAGATGTCACCCCAAACTCAGTGGAGGTTCTGAACAAGATTTATTTAAGGTTGAATTTAAGGATGAAAATTGTGGCACATTGCTAGACACCCAGTGGAACACAAATTCTGTTGCATGCTATAGTTGCGATTTGTGACACAGCACCAAGTGTGTGGCAGCCTGAAAGGAAACATTATTTTTCCAATTTCCAGAGGGGAACTATCCCCCATTTTTTAAACATAAAAGAGCACAATAACAGTTTTATAGATGATCCATCATTACAATAGGGAATTCCTCAGCTGCAGAAAGTGTCTCAGTACACAGCAGGGGCTTTTGTAACTTGCAAATTGGTTTTCTTTGTTCTGCAGTCAGCCTCCAGGGATTAAGCACAGACTTCACTTGAAGTCTGATTTCTCAGACATGAGTGTCTGCCTGAATCACCTCTCTCCGACTATACTGGGCTTTTGGAATTAAACAAGGGGCATACTTATACCATGTGCTTCTCCCTGTGGACACTTAAAAGTAAAAACATGTATAGTGTTAGATTAATTTGTCTGTAGACTAAGAGCCTATCCAGACTCGCCATTTTGGGTGTGGGTTGGATTGGGCTACAAAGGTTGTATTGTGGATGGAAGACGGAAAGTAATGCACCCATCTGAACAGCAAATGTAATCTGATCAGCTCTCAATTAAGTGCTTCCCCTGATCATCTGCGGAGAATCAGGAGAAGTGAAACCATTTTGTTTTACATTTCTCATATCTGTTGGTGCTGTTGTGTTTTCTCCTCCCCCCTGCTTTCTTTCCCCCATTCTGTTCCCCTCTTTCTCCCTTCGAATCTGCAGCCAGGTTGGAAATTGGAAGCTCAGATTGTTGGAGACTTCCATCTCCCAGATAAATTATAAACATGGTAAAAAGAATGCATGACCTACTACTGGGCCAGAAAGGTATGGGACAGCTCTTAAAGGGGTACGATGGATCATTCTAAGTAGAAATACTTGTGGATAAGGGATTTCCACAAACCCTCCAAATCATGCCAAGAATGATCCATATGCCAGTGGGACATGTTTCGATCTGAAGGATATATGCATCTTCTGATGAATGAAATCCAAGGCTGAGGATACATCACTTTGCATTTCAGTAGAATCCTGACTTTGACAATCTGTTTCTATCACAAGATTCCAATATGCCTTCTCTCCAGCTCTACTGTTCTACATCCAATTAAAAGTGCTGCACTGTTCTTCCACATTTAACAGGCGTTTCTATTTTCCAGAACAGTGAAACCAAGTTACCCTTCATACAGAAGAGAAAGTAAAAAGTGGGCCACGGAGGCTTTCAAATGGTTGCTACTTTCTGAGGCACAGATCCATGAACAGAATTCAGATTCAAAATGGAAGTGAAATTAGAGGCAGATTTGTAAAGGTCAGGCACCTCCAAACTTCAGCCCCTCTTATGTTTTGGACCACAACTCCCAGAATTCTAAGCTTAGATTGCCAATGACAAAGGACTGTGGGAGTTGTGGCGCAAAACATCTGGAGGGCCAAAGTTTGGACATGGCTGGTTTAGGTGCATCTGCTCAGGTTTTGCACTCAACATCAATTAAAAGAAAAGCTTATAAGAACTAAGACCTTACAAGATGTGTAAAAGGGCCATTGCAGTGGATCAAAGATACTTTACCAATGGTGGTGTCCACCCTTAAGCAGGATTGCATTCACTGAATTATCTAGATGGAAGTTCTCTTCCAAAAGCTGCCTCTCACTCTGTTGGCAACACCCCTGGAACATCTTTTAGCAAACAATTCTTGCTGGCTCCATTAAGTATGCAACTCTAATTCACTGCAATGAATCTTACATAGAAAGGCTTTACAGTGGCTTATGCGTCATTAGGATTCATTTATATCAGGCATGTCCAAACTTCACCCCTTCTGATGTTTTGGACCACAACTCCCAGAATTCTAAGCTTAGATTGCCAATGACAAAGGACTGTAGGAGTTGCGGTCCAAAACATCTGGAGGGTCGAAGTTTGGCCATGCTTGGTCTAGATCAAATCTCCTGAATACCTGAGCCTGGAAAGGGGAGAAGTATTGTCCTCAAATTCTGCTAGCAAAAGCCAAATGAAAACTGAAAGGAAGAAGCTGGTATTTTGGTTTAAGATGTATATACATTTTTAAAGTCAGAATAACTCTCTGTTTAAAGTGCTTGAGTCTTCTGCTTTAGGTTCTTGTGAGAAGAGGAAGATGCATGCCCCTCGAGGTCAATTGTCATCACTTCTTACTCAACAACAACAACAACAACAACAACAACAACACAGTTTAACCTGTTCTTCCATATCAAGAAGTTGGGACGGCAATGTAATTTATGTTTAATAAGAGAGCTTTGTGAACATCCTAGACTACTAGAGAGACAAACAAGTATATTCTACAACATATCAAGGCTGAATTCTCTCTGGAAGCAAAAATGATGAAATTCTGGCTGTCCTACTTTGGGCACATCATCATCAGAAGGCAAGATTCTCTGGACCACCATGCCAGGAAAGGCGGAAGGCAGTGGAGAAGGAGGAAGAGGAAGAGCCAATACAAGAAGGACTGACTCCCTAAAAGAAGTCTGAGGCTTGAGTCTGCCAGAGCAGAGCTGCTGAGGGTAGACCCTTCTGGACATCACCGATTTATGGGGCCATCACCAGTTGAAGGGACAACTGGAGAGCACGTAACAACCTCAACAAGGTCTGGTTCTAGATGGACCTCAGCTGCCCAGGACGGAAAACAGAGCAGAAGTTCCAATGTCTTTCCTTGCAACGTCACAGACCTTGGAAAAGTTACTTTGAGGGACTATAACTCCCAGAATCCCCCCTCCCCCCCAGCTAGTATGTTGCTAGCAATTTTCCTGAGCTCTGATTGTACTTCACATTAACCACCCCAACCCAGCTGGGGAACCTCCTCAAACCGGCTATAAATTCTCCTTTATTGTTGTTGTGTCTTTACAGTCATGAATGACTCTTTGTGACCCCATGTCCATGGAGTTTTCTTGGCAGGAATACTGGAGTGGCTTGCCAGTTCCTACTCCAGGTGCCTACAGCACCTGGTATTCCCTGGTGGTCTCCCATCCAAGTACTAACCAGAGCCGACCCTGCTTAGCTTCTGAAATTATGCAAGATTGGATGTGCTTAGGGCATCTAGGCAGCTTAAATTCTCCTTTAGAGGAGACCTAAAACCTAAGTAGAAGTGTCCATGGAGGCCTGAGGTGCTTCCTGGGGTGGGGAAGGGGAGTATATCTTTATCCGGAACCAAATTGCCCGTTCTCCTGCAAGACTTAATAAGTCTCCAGCTTGGTGGGGCTGCTTGTCATAAGTCCCTTTTTTCTCCTGCTGCTCCAGCCGCTCGCCTATGACTCAAACTCAGGGAATGCTTTTGCTATGGCCAGAGGCATCCTTCCCTAGATAAGGAAGGTAGCTATTTTTAAAATCTCAAATATAGCCAGGGATAATGAAAAGCGAAGGATGCTCAGTACCAGAGACTTCCTCTTATTAAACATAAAACGCAGCAAGCCAGGCATCCGACAGGGAAAAATGAAAATGTCAACAAGGCTGTTTTTTCCCCCAGCTAAGAAGATGCTGGAAAAGCAAGCGTCCTTATGCATGGAGCTGTATCATCACCCTTTTCCCAGGTTCAACCATAGAAATTAGTGGCCCAATCTAACACATTTGTTGTTCCTGATTCACCCACTCACAAATAGGGTTTTGTAGTCTTTTTGCTTAAATTGACATACCATAGATAGATAGATAGATAGATAGATAGATAGATAGATAGATAGATAGATAGATAGATAGATAGATAGATAGATAGATAGATACACACACACACACACACACACACACACACACACACACACACACACACACACACACACACACACACACACACACACACACACACACACACACACAGACAGACAGACACACACACACACACAGAGTGGACCCTTGTATAACAAACGGTTTGTATAACATAAAATCTGTACAACATAAAAACTCCAGAGATGGGAGAAATTTGCTTAACAGAATCACCTATGGGGCGAACCTGTACAACATAAAAATGGTCGTAATTAGGGATTACTCTGTTTTCAATGCATTCCTATGGGAAATTTGTACTGTATAATGGAAATTTTGCTTAATAGAATTTCATTTGCAACAAATTAATTCCTTTATACAAGGTACCACTGTGTCTGTCTGTCTGTCTGTCTGTCTATCTATCTGTCTATCGATACAGAGAGAGAGAGAGAGAGAGAGAAGGAGAAGAGGATTCCCGAGAAACAGAATGGATTTAAATTTACCTGATATTCTCACAAACATTGTCAGGCAGCACCAAACGCTACGGAGCGCAGCAGTTTCTCCCGGACATAGGAAGAGGGAGAGCTGAAAGTGAGACAAGGCAGCCAAATGGGGAACCCCATCTTCCACCTAACAGCGGGGTCCAAGCAGCACCCACCAGCTCCCCGTCAGCGGGTGCAAGGAAAAGCCCACCCGCCCACATGCTGAGGAGCCCATGCTGCTGGAAGCACAACTAATATAAACAAGACTCATAAAAACCGGGATGCGCTTTTGAGAAATCTTGAGGCAGGACAGTGACAGGGCCTTTTATCTCGCCTTGGCGGCCTTAACACTGGGTGACAGGTTGGAAGCAGTAGGCACCGCAAACACCCTATTGCCAAGAAGTGGGTCGGGAGGCAATTAACAACAACAGCAGCAGCAGCAGCAACCTGCAGTGCCAACTCCAGATTGTACAAACCCACAAGGAAAGCCTCTCGGCTTCCTTCCTTTTACATGCTACAGACTTTAAGCAGCAGCCTCAGAAGAAGCAGAGGCAAAACAATTCGGGGACTAAACGCTCATCTTGTCATCTAACGCTTTAAGATCTTGGCTTTGCGATTGCACAAACGAAGAAAAAGCATGGTTTGAAACCATTCTACCTTAAACAAATTGGGGTCAAATGCAACACAATCAGTTGCGCATGCGCTGCTGAGCTCGAGGATTGACTACGGCAGCACACTCTATGTGGGGCTTCCCTTGTGCCTGGTTCGGAGACGGCAGCGGAGTACGGCGGCCAGGTTGGTGGTAGGTGCAGGCAGATTTGCGCACATCACCCCTATCCTGGCTCATCTGCATTGGTTGCCCGTTGCCTACCAGATCAGGTTCAAGGTACTGGTTTTGGTTTACAAAACCCTCCACGGCTTGGGCCCTGATTATCTGGTGAAGTGGATTTCCGTCAGGTCAGCTGTGGTCCACCAGAGCTTCTGAGGCTCTTGTGCTTTCCACAGCCACTCCTAGAGAGGCCCCCAAAGCAGTCACGCAAAACCGGGCTTTTCTATGGTTGGCTCGTCATTATGAAACTCCATCCCCCGAGAGATTCGCCTGATGCAGTCCCTGTCTGCCTTGAGGAGAGCTTTGAAGACCTCTTGCATTGTTTAGCTGGGGACCTATGTTTATGTTTTAAACACATTTTTACATTACTGATTTTGCCGATTATCCTTTGATATGGTTGCTGTGTCTTTGGGCGTTTATACACGACCCCTAAACTCCGGGGCAAATGGCTCCCAGCTCCGGAGCTTAAAAATGTTTCCCCACCAGCTCCAGAGTTAACAGGAAATTAAGTGCGACCACACCCACTTTAGTGCGTCCCAGCGCACCTTTCAAGTACCTGCTCTTTGGAGGTGAAAATTATTTGATCCGGTGTAACGATAGTGAGTGCGGGGCTCTCCTTGCTTCTGTTTGTTGTTTTTTGGCTCCCGCCCCTTTAAGAGCTACTTTTACAGAGACGAGAGGCAGAACGGAGGTGAGCGGCATGCTTTTCTTTCTCTTTTTCTCCCTCCCCTCACGCAGCCAGCAGCCAGGAAGTGTGGAGGGGGGTGGGGACACAGGAAGAGCGACAAACCCCTAAGATCTCTGGTCTGAATTTAAGGGGCCAGCGGATCTTAGGGGTCGTGTGAAAAGGCCCTTTATCTCCTTGAACTTGAACTCGCCTGCCTGGAGTTGTCTCTGTGCAAGCAGGCGATATGTAAATTTCAAATAAACTAAACTAAAACTAACAAAAAGGAAAGCTCCAGTGCCTTTCCCTATGCAGCCATGGGGCACAATCCTGCAGGACGTGGCAACGTCGTGGATGTCACTGCTTCTTGTGGCGGCCGTGACGGTGATCTATTTGGGGCAACCGTGATTGCCTTTCCATGAGCAGTCAAAGAATCATAGAACCATAGAGTTGGAAGGGACCCCAAGGGCCATCTAGTCCAACCCCCTGCCAGATAGGAACCTCCATCACAGTATTTCCAACAGGTGGCCATCCAGCCTCTGCTTAAAACCTCCAAAGAAGGAGACCCCACCAACCTCCTTTGTGGCAGCATATTCCACTGCTGAACAGCTCTAACCGTCATGAAGTTCTTCCTAATGTTCAAATGGAATCTCTTTCCCCGTAGTTTGAAACCACTGCCCCGAGTCCTAGTCTCTGAAGCCATGGAAAACAAACCTGTTCCCTCTTCAATATGACCTCCTTTCAAATATTTAAACATAGCTATCATAACCCCCCTCAGCCTTCTTTTTGAAAGAAAATAGTTGCGTTGTTTAGCAAAAGGAAGATCATTTTTACTGCCCAAAGTAGTGTGTGTGTAGTAATATTGCTTGCAGTCCATTATTTCCAAACTTTGGGTATCCATTTCGCCTTACTTACCTATGTCCAGTTCTGGTATTATAGTAGTCCTACAGCATCCCCACGGACCCCGTCACCACCAAAAAACAGGGGAACCTATGTTTTCTCAGCACCTTCTTCTCACTGAATTGGGTGCCTCATTCTCCCGAGACAGTCCAGTATCCCAGACCCCATTTTCTGGCTCTTAAAGCTCCTCTCATGAAGGACCTTTCCATCTTGGGGTGACATATGACTGTCAGTTATCACTTGAAGATCTGCTGTTGAGCAGATGGATTATTTCAGCCCAGGGTGAGCGATGCAGCTCTTTGGAGTTCAAAGCCCCCCCCCCCATCTTTTTAGAGAAACAATCCCTCTTTTGTGCAAATCAATATAAAGCTGTCCGCTGGGAAAAGGCACGGTTCCATTTGAAAACCCCTCTAATCCAAATGCGTTTGCACGCTACTTGTTGCATCAAAGCGGTTCTAAGGCCAGTAGGGTTCCTCGTGTCCAAAAGCACTTTTATGGAGGGAAGGCGTCTGCATTTAAAAGAAGAAAGAAACTGGAAGACGGAAGGGAGACATTCAGCATGGGTCTTGTTTGTGTTTTTCCTCCTAGAAAATAAGAAGGCAGCTATTGAGGGACTGAGTTGATCAGCTGCCCACATTCAAACACGGATCCTGCACTAAGAGAAATAGTTATATGGTAGTTTCTCATGCTTTGCAAAAAAAAAAAAAAAAAGGACAACCCCCCCAACATGCAACCCAGAATTTGCCCCTATGACATGGGATTGTGACTGAGAATATTCCAGATGGCTCTGTCAGTTCTCGGCGCCAGAGCACACATAAAGAGAAATAAGTATTTCATTCTTCTTACGTTATCCCTCCAGTCACGCAAATCTTTCAGCACTACATGGGTGAGGTACCAGACATGCAAACGGAGTGGGCTGTCTCCCAATGGGTGCATTGCAAAAAAAGAAAAGCAGGCTCATTTGTCAAAAGCAGATTGGAGCAAGCTCCTCTTAAAATAAACAAGTTTTGCTTGCTCTTAACTTAAGGAAACTCTCCATCTAATTACATTGCAATTGATCGATAGATAGCCTGCCTGCCTGCCTAGCTGGGCTTTCCGAAACTTGCTAGTCTCTAAGGCAGTGGTGGCCAACTGTCGGCAAAATGTTTTAGACTACAACTTCCATAATCCTTTGTCATTGGCAGTACAGGCTTGGAATTCTGGGACATGTAGTCCAAAACATCTGGAGTGCCTAAGATTCGCCACCACTGCTCTAAGGTAGCATAAGTGTGTGTCCAAAATCCGTGGCCAGAATGTTGTTGAACATTGGCAGAGTGTTACACAGTGGTGGTTCAGCTCCACTCAGTGTCTCTACACATGTGGAGACCACAAGTAGCACCTATTTAACAAAGGAGGGTCCCAGGTTCCTGCATAAACCACTTCCTCCAATGGGGTTCCATAGAATGATAAGAGATGATCCTGTGCCCTGCGTGGCACTATCTTGACTGTTGCTTTCTTGTTAACATGGCAGCTAATTGATTTCCATAGGTTTTAGGTGAAGCAAATAAGGCATCAAAATATGTGCTTTTTTTTTTTTTTTTAGTTTAGCCTAACACCTGTATCACCACATCTGGCTGTTGGAATTTTGTTCTTCAAAGTAAAACACAGCAAGTAGTAAGGCGGTGTTTTGTACAAAACACTGGCATACAAGTGTAAGAACTGAAGGAAGGAAGGAAGGAAGGAAGATGTGGAAACAGCTTTCAGTCTTTTATCTCTCTTTGGGCGTTTATACACGACCCCTAAGCTCCGCCGCAAATGGCTGCAAGCTCCGGACTTTAAAAATGTTTACCCACCAGCTCCGGAGTTTGCAGACAATTAAGTGCGACCCCGCCCACTTTAGCGCGACCAAACAGCAGTTTTCTTGTACCTGCTCTTTGATGGTGAAAAATTTTGATGCGGAGACTGCCTGAGCTCTCCTCACTTCTTTCTGTTGTTTTTCTTTTGCCTCCGCCCCTTAAAGAGGAACCAGGAAGTAAACGGAGGTCGGAGCAACTTCCACCAGCACCGGAGGTAAGCCTTTTATTCTTTTGTCTCTGTCTAAGGCTTTTTTTCCCTCCCCCCCCCACGCAGACAGAACAAAGAAGTGCGGAGCGGGTGGGGACGGAGGAACAGCAACGAACCCTCAAGATCTCTGGTCCGAATTTAAGGGACCAGCGGATCTTAGGGGTCGTGTAAAAAGGCCCTTTGTGGAAATGAGATCATAAGGATAGGTACATATCAAAAAGCAGATACTGGTCAAATCCTATCAGCACCACATATGGTCACATAAGACAAGCCTCACAAGCAATTTTACCTCTCTGTCCAGTCATATGTCACACTCCTCCACACCCCCTTGTGGCATTCAAAAAGGTCACACTCCTGGTCACGCACCCAACAGTGCGATGGGCATCATCAAGCCATTGGAGAAACTGCTTGTGCCCTTATGTGTGTGGCCTTCTCCCAATAAGATTCTCCCCACTGAGTGGGGAAAGTCTGCTTTATTAGAGCCGCTGCTGTTTTAATGTAAATACTACCCCATAATGTCTGTGAAGATTCTCAGTCATCCAGGTGAGTTTATCTGGAAGTTGAGTCATGGCTACTGGACGACTTCTTCTTCTTCTTCTTCTTCTTCTTCTTCTTCTTCTTCTTCTTCTTCTTCTTCTTCTTCTTTTTGAGAGAGATAGAAACGTTTTGCTGCTCATCCAAACAGCTTCATCAGTCTGAATACAGCTAGTGCGACTTGCACTAGCTGTATTCAGACTGATGAAGCTGTTTGGATGAGCAGCGAAACGTTTCTATCTCTCTCAAAAAAAGAAGTCCAGTAGCCATGACTCAACTTCCAGACCACCCCATAATGCTAAATCACTCTCTGGATAGTTTACAACACAATTATGCAAACAACACAATTATGCAAATAACTCTTCCCTTATCTCTCCCAGCTAGCTGGGTACTCCTTACTGTGTCATGAACCTGGATGACCCAAGCTTTCATTTCCCAGCTAACCTGTCTGTATGGAAACCAGCTGAAACTGAAACTGGATCCCATCCAGTTGGACAGCTGAGTCTATGATCCTGCCAGTGAGACGGAACTTGGGCTATGGAGTGAACAGAACATCCGTGCTTGGGTTGTGTTGTATTTTAAATGTTTAAGTTATATTGTTTTCCTTGATTTGGTGCATTTTGTAGAATCTGGTGTTGTTGATTATTGGTTTCTTTATGTTGTAAATCCTTGAAGGATTTGAAGATCACCGTTTTGGAACAGAATCATTACAAATCCAGAATACAAAGAGAAACAGCTAAGATAAAATTCATATGCATGATGGACACACACAAGAATGGATTAAACATAAGTCTCAGTTTCTTGAGTCATTATCAAATTTAATATTACTATACTGCCACTTTTTTCATGGAAATTTATCTCCCGCCTGGACCCTAAGTAAAAACTCTCACTCTCTCACCACTCTCTTCTACCACCACCCTCACCCACTCTATCTGGTTCTAGTTTCTGACTCTTGAGGAATTTACCTTAAAAACCACACTTAACATTTCTAGAGACCCTGGCCACAGAGCCATTGGCAATACTTTACATATCTATGACCCCTAGCCAAATCGTCCTTCCCACCATTTGTACAACTAATCATCTCCCCCTTCTCCACAGAGCCACTAACAATGCTTATCATATCTACGACCCCTGGCCAAATCCTCCCTCTACTTCTACAACTAATCATCTCTCCCTCCTCTTCCCCCTCCCCTATCCACCAATGATCATGTGATATGAAATGGATGTCTCATCACGTATTATATTGCACACCTCATTCTGCTGCTATATGTCTGAAGAAGTGGACGTGCAGTCCACAAAATGTTACATTAAAATATGAAAGTTAGTCTTTAAAGGTGCCACGTGTTTTGTGTCTTTTGTTTTGCTTTGTTTTGCTTTGATTTTTGCCTGCAGTTTCTGTTGTGCATTGCCCAGAGTGGCCTCGACAGCCAGATAGGTGGTATATCAATCAATTGAATGAGCGAACAAACTAAATGAACAATCAATCAGTCAAGCAAGCAAGCAAACAAATAAACAAAAGCAAACAGCTGATTAAGGGTGGACCATAAGGAGTATTTAATATATCTGCCCTGTTTAGACATTCCTGGCCAATGCACAACAACGAAAGCTCTTTTGCACAATCATCGGAGATATGACTTTGCATCGTGCAGGGCCAAGGATCTAAGTCCATTCATTTCCACATCTGAGAAGTTCTGGTCAGATTATCATTACTAATATTATTTTCCCCTTCTCTGAGCTGAAGCAGCTTGTCCAAGTAACCCCCACATTTAAGAAATAAAGTATCTATACCACAGAAACAGATCTCCAATTAATAGCTTCATTAAACAGCAGGAAAGCCCACAGAACAGAGAGCCTTACTTCAAACTTACTGCATCCCAGAGGCCCTTTCTTGGTAATGTATTTTCTTGCTATATACTGTTAATTGCCTCAAGTGCTACGAAATTAGACGAAAATTAAAAGGCAGGTTCCTCGGTAACATTTCAATCAATCACCCTGGCTGGTAGGTTCTTGGAGCTACAGTTCAAAAACTGCAATGCCACTGATCGGATGTCATCACAAGAGATAATTCCTGTATCCGAGCAGGAACTAACTCCTCCGCTTCCAGTAATTTGCATATTAGCTGATGTGGTTAACTCAGCCTTGATGTGCAATTTTTGATTGCTTAGTTGGAAAGGTCTCTGTGGATCAGGTCTCTAGAACACTGACAGATTTTAGCTTCTCTCATCTCGGAATTACAGAGCTGAAAGGGACCTTATAGATCATCTAGTCCAGCCCCTGCCAAGGAAACGCAATGGTGGAGCCTCAAACTCCCAACCTCTGGCTCTGCGGCCAAAGACTTAAAATATGTATCTATGCAGCAGTTATATATAAAGTGCTACCTGTCCCAGGTAGCCGGCTCATGGTTCACTCAGCCTTCTATCCTTCCGAGGTTGGTAAGACGAGTAGAGTGTTCCCCCCGCCGCCCCTTTCGCAGTTCATATACTGCAGCCCCGTTATATCACGCTTGGTTCCGTTGCTGAAAGTCATTTAAACATTGCGTGCCGCTTATCCCACCCCCACCCCGGGGGGGGGAGTGATGTGCAATGTTTAAAATGTCTTTAAGCAACGGTGCCAAGCTGGCTCAGTTGCTTAAAGACATTTTAAACATTGAGCCTCCCCCATCCGACCTGCACTGCATATCACGGATTTTCAATGATCACGGGTCAGGTTGGTCCTTAACCCCGGTGATAGACAGGGGAGTTACTGTACCCAGCTTGCAAGGGGGCAACATGTAGCCCATCATAATTAAATTGTAAACTCCCCAGAGAGGCGGTATATAAGTAGAAAACTTTGCTTTGCTTTGCTTTAACCCACCATGAAGATTTTAAGCAAGGAAGTGGGGATTCAAAGGGCAAGGGAGAGAGATTTTGTATACATCTATATGTCTGCATGGCATGCTTTGTGGATGCTCCCTGGAGGGCCAGAAATGTGGCTTTCTGATCAAATCAGGCTTGAAATATCTCTGGAGGGAGAAAAGGTTGATACGGAGGCTGTGCTACTTTGGGCACGTCATGAGCAAGTAAGATTATCCTGGGAAAGACCATAATGGTGGGAAAGGTGGGAAGTAGGAAAAGAGGAAGACCAAATAGGAGATGGACGGACTCCCTAAAGGAAACCACAGGCTTGAGTTTAAAAGATCTGATGAGGGCTGTTGAGGGCAGGGCATTTTGGAGATGGCTCATTCATAGAGTCATCGTAAGTCAGAGGTGAATTGACGTCACATAAAAACAGCAATGGCGACTCTGCCTGATTTTTGCACAGGAGGATAGATACTTTTGGATTTTGCCCTAACATATATCCCATATCTCTTTTTTTTTTAACACGCAGAGTCCTCATTGTTGTTGATGAGCCAAAAACCCGCTGTGCGGATCCTAAGCCAAGGAGCGTGGTAAAAACTGGTCAGAGTTCCTCCCCAGTGGGACACCACCCTTTTGTGGTGACTGGCAATATTCTATCCTTTCTTTTCACAATGTTGGCACCCAGGCCTTGAAAACACAGAACAGATTCCATACGCTATTTCCTAAAGGATGCCATGTAGCTCCCTGCCACAGGATGCGGTGATGGCATCTGTAGAACTCCCTTCCACAGGAGGTGGTGATGGCATCTGGCCTGGATGCCTTCAAAAGGGGATTGGGCAGATTCCTGGAGGAAAAGTCCATCCCAGGTGAGAAACCAAGATGGAGATGTGTATCTCCAGGCGTAAAACTGGGGTACTTCAAGGGCCAGATGCAGGGGAGTGGTATCAGGAGACAGATATCTAGTCTCATGCGCTCCCAAACGCATCTGGTGGGGCCACTGTGAGATACAGGAAGCTGGACTAGATGGGCCCTTCTTGGCCTGATCCAGCATGGCTCTTCTTATGTTCTTATGTATGTTATGTTAATGCTGATGACATCCACGGCCACAGCGATTTTTCAGGAGCAAAACATTTCCAGATTTTCCCTGAAGGAACTGAGGCTCCTGTGAAACACCTTTTGGTGTGAAGTGTTTTTTTGGGGTTTTTTTTTTTTTTTTTTTGGAGGAGGGGCATGGGGCAGTTAGTCTTAGATCTCCCAAAATCCCTGCCACCAAAATGATTTTATCAGCCCTGGGGATTTTCAGAAATTAAAGACACCCCACCACCACCTCACAGGTCCCAATGGTTTACCCATCGCCACCCATGGTTAAAGGGGTTCCATGTGAGCTTTGGAACTGTTAAAGATTGTTTTTTTAAAATTTAAATAAATAAATAAATAAATAAATAAATAAATAAATAAATAAATAAATGTGCACCATAGCCAGTCAAAAAGCACTTATGTAGCATGTTGTTGTTGTTGTTCAGTTGTGTCCAACTCTTTGTGACCCCATGGACCAGAGCTCGCCAGGCCTTCCTGTTTTCCACTGCCTCCCGGAGTTTGAGTATTGGCTGCATCGATGACACCGTCCAACCATCTCATTCTCTGCCGTCCTCTTTTCCTTTTGCCTTCCATCTTTCCCAACATCAGGGGCTTTTCCAAGGACTCCTCTCTCCTCATGAGGTGGCCAAAGTACTGGAGCCTCAGCTTCAAAATCTGTCCTTCCAGTGAACATTCAGGCTTGATTTCTTTCAGGATGGATAGGTTTGATCTCCTTGCAGCCCAAGGGACTCTCAAGACTCTCCTCCAGCACCACAGCTCAAAAGCATCAATTCTGTGGCGATCAGACTGCTTTATAGTCCAGCTCTCACTTCCATACATCACTACTGGAAAAACCATAGCTTTAACCATCCTGACCTTAGTTGGCAAAGTGATGTCCCTGCTCTTTAGCATGCTACCTAGGTTTGCCATTGCTTTCCTTCCAAGAAGCAAGCGTCTTTTAATTTCGTTGCTGCAGTCGCCATCTGCAGTGATCAAGGAGCCCAAGAAAATAAACTCTGTCATTGCCTCCATTTCTTCCCCTTCTATTTGCCAGGAGGTGATGGGACTGGTGGCCATGATCTTAGTTTTTGTACCATACCCAGTCAGTAAACGGTGTATTATCAAGTCTAGAAGGGGTTTGCTATTCCCTTTTTCCATGGATGCCCTGGGACTCCGCAGCTTGACCAAGGCCACCCAGGTTGACTCTTTTCCCGAGAGGCACAGAGAGGGAGATTGAACTTCCAACCAGCTCACCAAATGATCTGCCAATATTTCCAGGCTTCTCGCGGTTGATAAGGAAGTTCCAACCTGGGGGAGCAGTGAGGGCCATGAGCAGCAAGTCTAAAACCTGAATGTTTCTTTTCTGTCTTGAGTACAGCCAGACCAAAAACCATAAATTACGACAGTAATTAGAACATGCCTCATTAACAACCCATTAAGCAATGCAACCTTTTGCTTTATGAATTGTTGCTGCATTATTAGTTTTCCTTTTATTTATGAAATATTCCCATTTGGCTATTCATTTCTTCTTGGTTATTACAAACAGCCTGTGCCATGAGGTATGGCGTGCGCTACCCCAAAATGTGTGGGTAGCCTCTCTGGGCTCAGATCAACGTTCCCAACTATAGGTAATCCAGTGGTTCTTGGACCGCAACTCCCAGAAGCCCCTGCTAGCACAGCTGGAGGTGAAGGCTTCTTGGAACTGCAGTCCATGAACACATGGGTTTCCCAAGGTTGGGAACCAAGGATGGAACCCAAGGGAGTGGTAACCCCCACATTTTGGGGTACCATACACTGTGCTTCACGTCACAGGCTGTCTTGAGAGAAGAAGACTGAGGGGAGGTATGATAGCATACAGGCATGTCCAAACTTTGGCCCTCCTGATGTTTTGGACCATAACTCCCAGAATTTTAAGCTTAGCTTGCCAATGACAAAGGACTATCGGAGCTGTGGTCCAAAACATCTGGAGGACCAAAGTTTGGACATGCCTGCATATCTCAAATACCAGAAAGGTCGTCCCACAGAGGAGGGACAGGATCTGCTCTTGATCTTCCCAGAATGCAGGACACCTAACAATGGGCCCAAAAATGGGTCCATGGAAGCCAGGTTTAGGAAAAAACATCCTAATTTTTAAAGCAGTAAAAGAATGGAACCAATGACCTCAGGAGGTAGTTAGTGCTCCAGTGCTGGAGGCATTCAAAGGCAAAGCAAAATCAAAAAGTGTTCTGCTTATATACCGCCCCATACCACTTCAAGTAGTCTCTGGGTGGTTTACAGTTTTTAATTATAGTATACAGGCTACCCCTTGCCCCCCCCCGCAAGCTGGGTACTCATTTTACTGACCTTGGAAGGATGGAAGATTGAGTCAACCTTGAGCCGGCTACCTGGGATTGAACCCCAGGCCGTGAGCACAGTTTTACCTGCAGTGCAGGCATTTAACCACTGTGCCGTGAGGCTCATTCAGCAGAAAATTGGCCAGTCGCCTTCCTGTGAGATCTGCTTTGATTGAGATTCCTGTTTTGAGCAGGGGGTTGGACCTGAAGGTCTCAGAGGACCCTTCAACACCATGATTCTATGAGTCTCTACCCAAGGCAGCTTTAGTTTACAAGTTGAAATGAGTCCAACTGGGTGAGGATTACATCCCACTGTAGCCTACTCTTCAGCCCAGTTTAGTTATGGAAATTAAAAGCCGACTTGAGCACTTAGGGGGCAGGGGAGGGGGAGAGATGTCCCCGTTGTTTTCTACACGTTCTCCAACATTCCCATTATAGGGCAAATCCACCTTACAAAAAGACATGAGGTACGCAGCCCATTGGCTGCTCTTCCATGGAACGTCTCAGAACCAGTACGGCTACATAGTGGAACAGCTTTGCATGGTTTCAGGTGAAGGACAATCATTCACCCACATCATTTCAAATGGAACGGGCAACCGCAGGATAGACAAACAAAGGATTTAGCAGACAGAAATAATAGTGGGTCGGTAATGTAGATTAAAACCCTGGATAGAATTCCTTCTGTGCAAAATGCAGGGAATGTGCCAGTAGTCACCTTTCCAGGACACCCACGGAATACCACCCTCTTTAGCAGAAAGATCTGTTGTTTAGGAAATACAATATGGCTGCCTTTCTCTGGAGTGTTAATAGGTTCATCAAGTTGTTGATTGGGCTGCAATATGAGGCTTTAAACAAGGGAGGCTGGGAACAGGACACAGAAGATCAGAGATTAGAGATGGGCAGGAACCATTCGTTAGGCCATTCATGGCAGGTCCTCCTCCAGACGAACCCATGTTTAGCGCTTCCCAGCAGTGCATTCTCTGGCAGGGACCCACTCAGAAGCAGCGGCAAGACTTTCCTGCCCCTCTCCCTTTGGGTAGTGACTCAGAGTAGGCACCTGCCAAAGGAGGCAGGGAAGGGAAGTACCGGACACCTGTTCATCCAAAGGACGAACCAGCACAAACCACCGAACTGGCCATTCGTGGCCATTTCTATCAGACAGCACGATCTCTCACACTTCTGGAGAAGAGACTGTGGTTTTCTGTTTATTTCCTTTGGATCACAATATGCTGCCATGGAGGGGGGTGGAGTCTCCTCCTTTGGAGGTTTTTAAGCAGAGGCTGGATGGCCATCTGTCAGGTGTTCTGTGATGGGGGTTCCTGCATGGCAGGGGGTTGGACTAGATGCCTCTTGAAGTCACTTCCAACTCTATGTCTTGAAGTTGAGTCATGGCTACTGGACTTCTTTTTTGAGAGATAGAAACGTTTCGCTGTTCATCCAAACAGCTGTTTGGATGAACAGCGAAACGTTTCTATCTCTCAAAAAAGAAGTCCAGTAGCCATGACTCAACTTCCAGATAAACTCACCTGGATGACTGAGAATCTTCACAGACATATTCCAACTCTATGATTCTATGATTCTATGATCACACTGTCCTTTTCCAAGTGAACTGAGCTGCTCGTGCAATGCTTCCCAACACAAGTGAACAGCTTTACACTATTTCATGCTATTTCACACTAACAGGCTGTCACCGTCTGAAATTCAGGCAATAACCCTTCAGCCTGGTGTCAGTCTTATTGACTGCATGAGACTGCTGGAGTGCGGTGCACAAAATTACAACTCATTAAAGGCTACACAGCACATTAAAACTCTTAATGTGTACACTACAACAGCACTTTCGTCGGTCATTAAAAGATGAATTCCTCCTGCTTTGCACAGCGTTTTCATCAGAAACCAGAAAGCGGAAATAAGCCAGTGGTGTTCATTTATTTTCTGTGGTTGGAAACAATTTTCTCCCCAGGAAGAGACAATGAAACAGCAAAAACAAAAAAACAAAACAAAACAAAACCAGTCAATTGCACACAAAGCCCTACCTTAGCCTCAGCAACAGACAACCTGCTTTGATAAGGTTCGTCCACTGTACACCCCTTACTGGTTTTGGCTTTTAAGAAAGGCAGAGACTTGGGAAGGCAGCAATGAAAGTAGAAAAGATCATGAAGTATAAGAATTTGAAGTACAGTGGTACCTTGTATAAAGGAATCAATTCGTTCCAAATGAGATTCTGTCAAGCAAATTTTCCTTTATACAAATTTCCCATAGGAATGCATTGAAAACGGAGTAATCCCTAATTGCGACCATTTTTATGTTGTACGGATTCACCCCAGAGACGATTCTGTTAAGCAAAATTCCCCTATCTCTGGAATGTTTTATGTTGTACAGATTTCATGTTATACAAACCGTTTGTTATACGAGGGTCCACTGTATAAGGATGTTGCAACCAAGACCAAGACAACAATCACTGGCACTCTTGTCTTTCCGGTCACCATGGATGGGTGTCAAAGCTGGACAGTGAAGAGGCTGACAAGGGAAAAAATGATTTATATAATTTGTGGTAGAGATGGGCACGAATAAAAAAAAACATTTCGTTTTTCGTTTGTCGTTTGAAGGGTCCGTTTCGGTTCGTTTCTGCTTTTTCGTGATTTTTGCAAAACATTCGTTTTCATTTTCGTTCGTTTCGTTACCATTTCGTTACCATTTATTTCATTTTTTGTGATTTTTTTAAAGGATTTTAAGCAATTCACTCATATTGCAGTAACGGAAATGAAACGCATGACAAAATTTCTGGTGTTTCTGTTCATTTTGCTTCATTTTAGAGACAAAATTCGGTTGTCGTTTCGTTATGTAACGAAATGAAAAAACGAAAATGAAAATGAAAAATTGTTTGTTTCGTGCCCATCTCTAATTTGTGGTGCTAGAGGAGAGCTTGGCAGGTGCCATCAATGACCAGAAAAATGAACAACCAGGTCCTGGATAAAATCAAGTCTGAACTATCTTTAGAGGCCAAAATGTTGTAGCTGAGGTTGTCCTACTTTGGGCACATCTGGAAAAGACCACCATGCTGGGAAAGGTGGAAGACAGTAGGAAAGGTAGATGGACCAACTCCTTAAAGGAACTGCAAGTTTGAATTTGTAAGAGCTAAGCAAGGCTGCTGAGGACAGATCATTTTGGAGGTCAGTCATTTATAACAGCACAAAAATTAGATTTTTTTTAAAATAAACCCAACCTAACCACATTCCGTTAGAATGTTAAAGGCTGCCAAATCAACAGAAAGAGATGGATGGGAAGTTTTGGAAGTGGGAACTTGACAAGAGAATCAAAGAAGTATAAATATAAAGGCAGACTACGACGAGTAAAGCAACTGCTTTTCAGGTGAACACACCTATGAAATACATTTGATGGACAACTCCCTGAATCTAGAGAAGTCTAGATCTGAGCAACATCTGGGGATGTATGTGCTCTTTTGGTCACCATTTTCTGGTGTCACAACTCTTGTACACCTTCCAATTTGCACAAGCCTTGGTATCTTCTCTCTCCTGCAAGGAAGCATATCAGAGAGAGGTCTCTTCTTTCAGTTGAAGAAGCAACAGGGCCCTGTTTAATGAATATTGGCTGGCTGGCTCGGCGTTTTCCACAAGTCCAACAGAGCTACACCAGTGGGGCTTTTTTGCTCCCCCAGGACTGAATGAGATCTTGGCCTTCTGAGTTATTCCAGGAAAGAAAGGTGGAGGCAGGAGTTTTCTTCTTGAATCCCTTCCTTCCTTCCAAATTAAACTAAATTAAATTAAACCAAATTAGGAATATTTTACCCCACCTTTCTCCTTGGAAAGGACCCAAGGCTGCTTACAGCAGTGAAGGACAATACTGTATATAAAGTTGGAGATAATGATTATACAACAGTTAATCCGTCAAAGACAATGTTTAAAGTTAAGAACAAGTGGGAAGAGCCATCCTACATCATTAGCAGGGCAAGCTTAAAGCTAGGAACAACAAGCAAATGAATATGGAGGGGTAGGCGTTGTGGAAACCACTCTGAGAGATGGAAAGCAGAGAAATAGAAAATGCCATAGTACAGTACTTCAAATCCAGTCCAAGCAGTGATGCATACCAACCCATCTAAAATCACATTACAGGGAGCTTGTTACTGAGGGAAGGCTTGCCTGAAGAGAAAGGCCTATACCAGCCTGCAGAAGAAGGGTCAAACTCTGTCTCTTGAAGTTTGTAGCCTTACAATTCATCTTCCTGAACCTGTAAGCTGCCTTGGATACTTTGGGGAAAAGATGGCATATAACTATTTTAAATCAAGAAATCAGTAAACAACCCTGCTACCTTTCAGATGTTCCCAACTGCACTTCCCAATCTGAGAAGAATATCTGGAAGGAACCATGTTAAGGGTGTCATTCTTAAAGCATATGTGTGACAGAAATGGGAAAGGGGGAATATTGAGATGCTTTTCTTTGATGGTTACTTCACGTCCCTCTCATCGCGGTTCGCGGTCCCACTTGGGACTGGTATGAAAAAATGTTACTGCACATCCATCACGTGACAATGGGAGTTCATCCCGACCACACCTCCTGAACTGGGAATTCTCTTGTCTCGGTTCTTGTTTCAAGACGAGAGCCTGTGAAGTAAGGCTCATCACGTAACGTGTGCATTCTCCATCTAGTGGCAGGAGTGCAAAGTTGCATTCTCCAGTACAATCACAATGGCATAAACAATGCATCACAGAGAAGGAAGAAGGCATAAAACCTCAAACTTTGCTGCTTAACGCATGAAAGGCAAACTTCCGGAGAATCAAAATATCGAAAAACGGAAGGTCAGACCAAAAAGAAAGGGAAAATGAAGGCAGGGAAGTACAGATATTGTCACGAAACAAGAAGTGAAGTAACAGTTGTCACAACACCATCAATCACGCCCGTGGGTAAACGGAAACAGGGGCAGAACCAGGACAAGACCTCGTGACCGTGAACGACGTTAGCATGAAACGAACGTAATATCGGAACGAGGAAGGATGTGAAGTAACAGTCTTTGAGTAGCTAGATGGAAATGTCTGCCTGGTAGGCAGCTTTTTTCTCCAGCGTGTCTCCTAAGGGGAAACTCAGCCTGGGCCGCGTTGGACCAAGAGCTCAAAATGCTACCTACTTCAGTTGGGCGTTCAGATCCCCACAATGCCTCGCTGACAGGGACTGGACTCAATGCTTCATAGGTTCCTTTCCATCTCTGCAATTTCATGGATTCTTTTTAAACGTAATGGATTTGCATTTACGGGCTAATTGCCGAATAACATGCCAATGTATTATGTGTACTGCATGCTTCTTAAAATGCTATAGTCTTCCGTGAGGGGCCATTGGTGTCACTGACAAATACTAGCCCTGGTGCTGCACGGCTTCTGGCAGGAATCTCACCTTCTTTCAAAGATTAAACACAAGATTTTCTGCAGGAATGTATTTGCTCTCCCTCCCAGTTACACCCTGTTTCCCATTCATCACCATTTCAGTTTAATCCTCCCATTATTTGTCATTAGGATTACTCAGATATTGGCACTGGTCCTAATGCCACCGAGAGAAAGTTCGGTCCCATCCATTTTGGCAATCAGCCCCTTCTCCAAGAGAGTCCGTGTTGCTTCATTCAATCTTCTGTTCAGCCCAAAGACAGTTGCCTGCTGTGAATGGTTCACCAACCAATTCAGCATTGTACATAAATGTTCCTTAATTGCAAGAGAAAGCAAGCACAAAATAGTTCTGTTGCTTTACAAGATAAACTATTATTCGTTGTTGTTCAGTCGTTCCGTTGTGTCCGGCTCTTCGTGACCCCATGGACCAGAGCTCACCAGGCCTTCCTGTCTTCCACTGCCTCCTGGAGTTTGGTCAAATCCACATTTGTTGCATAAATGACACCGTCCAACCATCTCATTCTCTGCCGTCCTCTTTTCCTTTTCCCTTCAATCTCCCCAACATCAGGGACTTTTCCAAGGACTCCTCTCTCCTCATGAGGTGGCCAAGGTACTGGAGCCTCAGCTTCAAAATCTGTCCTTCCAGTGAACATTCGGGCTTGATTTCTTTCAGGAGGGATAGGTTTGATCTCTTTGCAGTCCAGGGGACTCTCAAGACTCTCCTCCAGCACCACAGCTCAACAGCATCAATTCTGCGACAACCGACCTTCTTTATAGTCCAGCTCTCACTTCCATACATCACTACTGGAAAAACCATAGCTTTGACTATCCGGACCTTAGTCGGCGATGTCTCTGCTCTTTAAGATGCTGCCTAGGTTTGCCACTGCTTTCCTCCCAAGAAGCTGCCGTCTTTTAATTTCGTTGCTGCAGTCGCCATCTGCAGTGATCAAGGAGCCCAGAAAACAAATGCTGTCCTTGCCTCCATTTCTTCCCCTTCTATTTGCCAGGAGGTGGTGGGACCGGTGGCCATGATCTTAGTTTTTTTTATGTTGACCTTCAGCCCATTTTTTTCACTCTCCTCTTTCACCCTCATTAAGAGGTTCTTTAATTCCTCCTCACTTTCTACTATCAAAGTAGCATCATCTACGTATCTGAGGTTGTTGATATTTCTTCCAGCAATCTTAATTCCACGGACAGAAACAAAAGGCTAAAACTATTATTTGACAATAAATACAAGGAAAACAGTAGTTTCAGCAGGAAGTACTGTGCATTTCACTTACCCAAAACTACCCAGGTTCTCCTGGGATGCGCAGTGAGAAATTCAACTCCCAGCCTCTGGCTCTATACCCAGATACCTAAACAACCAAGTTATTCAGTCAGTATTCTAGAGCTGGGTAGACCCAGCTGGCTGGCTGGCTGGATGGCTGGATGGATGGATGGATGGATGGATGGATGGATGGATGGATGGATGGATGGATGGATGGATGGACTGGCTGGCTGGCTGGCTGGCTGGCTGGCTGGCTGGATGGATGGATGGATGGATGGATGGATGGATGGATGGATGGATGGATGGATGGATGGATGGATGGACTTTCGTAAATCCCTCAGAAAAGAAGCAACTTCAGCCCAAACCTTCCATGCTAGAGAAGTATGACAATGGAACCAGTGATCCTGAGAGGTGGTGAGTGCTCCAACACTGGAGGCATTCAAGAGAAATTTGGACAAACACCTGGCAGATATACCGTACTTTGATTTGGAAACCTGCCTTGAGCAGGAGGTTGGATTGAAAGGCCTAATAGGTCCCTTCTGACTTCATGAGTCTATGACTATAAACTCAGATACATCAAGCCCTGCAGTCTTAAGCAATCTGCGAAGATGTTTTGTCAAACCTCCAAGCTTCTCATCAGAGTAGGGTTCTGAGTGGGGGTTCCCATGCCCTTTCCTTCCTCACCAAACATCTAGTCCTACGCATGGGCATGCAAATGCCTGCTGAAATCTAGAGTACAATAATCCCCCCCCCCACTTACCTAACCCAACCCGCAATAAAGGGAAATCTGCATTATGGAGATGCTGGGTCAGGTCAGGACTGGGGTTAGTGCAGGAGGCCCCCAAATAGACCCATGCAGCTTGTCCCAAGAGCCCTTGCCTCCATATAATGCGGTTCCCCCGATATACCAGGACCACATATATGAACCGCAATAGGTATGTATGTACCACATTTTTCCTTGTATAGGACTATATTTTTTTATCTAAAATTGTTAGACTAGAAGTTGAGTGTCATGAATGGAAATAAATCAAGGAGAGAACCACATCATTGCAAAACTGGAACTTTGGGTTGAAAAAGCGGCTCTCTGTCTGCCTGCCTGCCTGCCTGCCTGCCTGCCTGTCTAATGTCTTTATCCTGCTTTTCTCCTTAAAAAGAACCCAAGGTGGCTCACATCCTTGAAGGACAATATTTGGCACTGAAAACAATGACGATACAAACGGTGGACTGCATCATTTAAGGACAACATTTAATGATTAAAAAGGCAGCTTAGATCATTAAAAGACCATATTAAAGCTACAACAATAAGTACACAAATATTTTTTTAAAAAAGAACATACAAATAAAACTCTGAGAGGTTAGCAATCACAAGTCGTACGAAAGAACCAGTAACGCAGAACAACTCATCTCAAATTCACTCATGCAGCCAGAATGATCACTGGATCAAGTTGTCCAAAATGGTTGTTGAAATGGGGGAGAGACAACACCAGAAATGGTGAAAAACACAATTTCTGACATTGCCCCTACCCAGGGCCCCACACCACTGTGGTCACCAGGAGGTCTACTCTAGAGAGCATTCAACTGAGGGATGAGACTTTGAAATCCAGATGCCTACTTTGGCTTTGACCCAACAAGTGGGCTTTCATCTTTCAGAGTCGCTCGTTTGCTTTTATCTCGCTTTGATTCCACCCCCATCCATCTATCCTGACCACACACACACACACACACACACACACACACAGAGAGAGAGAGAGAGAGAGAGAGAGAGAGAGAGAGAGAGAGAGCAAATCCTGACATTTGTTAGACTTGCCTTAAGGCTCTGGGAGGAAGAGGATCTGCTGAATCTCAACTATCCTTCATCATAAACAGCACAAGAGCTTAACAATCATTCTTTCACATTAAGCATTACAGCATAACAACCCGGCACTCAGTCCTGGGTGGAAAAGAACTTTATTGATCCTGCCGTAACTAACATTCCCATAGCATGCCCAGTGTTCTGAAGAGTGATGGCTTTGATGCTGATGTTGAGGGTGATTTTAAAAATTAATACTTTGAAATATTGCAAAGAGCTGCTCAAGCAATGGCAGTTTGCCTAATAAAATGTTTTTAATCACGACACCAAAGCTTGACGTAAGGCATACAAATAAGAGAATCATAGATGGTTACTTCACGTCCTGCTCATCGTAGTTTGCTGACCCACTTGGGACCAGTACAATGCAGTAAAAGATCGTGTGCTAACAAGGAAGAGAAGCAAATTCTGCTCTCGGGCCAACCACGCCCCTTGAACAGCAGTTTCAGCGAAGTTTCCTAAAGCACCGCCAGGGGCTGGATTTAGAAACTTTGCTCGAAAATGCTTACTTGTTTGCTTCTGTTGAAACAACAGGACACTGAAAATACGCAGTAAATTCAGTTTCTCCCCTTTCTCCCCAGCTTAAAAGACGGAGTCTTGGAAACTGGAGCCGGAAAGTAGGACAAAATGTGTAGTACACAGGTTAGGACAGAACCAGAATAGGAAGGTACGACGCAGAGGAGAGGATACCAACTGCTCATTAAAAACCATGTAACTGCTCCCGGGGGGAAAAAAAGCAGGAAATTTAAATGCGAAAGAAACCCAGGTATGACCACGGTCAAAGGAAACGCTAAAGACACAGACAAAGCAGTAAGGTACAATAATCCATTTAAAACCCCACTCAGGCAGCCAGTCACCCAAGGAAAGCTTGCCTGAAGAGAAAGGCCGGGTTACGGAAGGGCAGGAAAGAAATACCCCCCACCCAGCATGGCCTGTGGGTGGAGTATTTCAGGAGCTTTACTCCCAAAACATAACTGGCCGAGCCACGGTGCTGGACGACAAACCTTCTATTTAAACAAACCTAAGGCCAACTGTATGGATTACGTCTCCCAGTTCACAAAACCAAACCATGACCGAGAGTGGGTTTCAGGGGTGGGTTTCATCTCTCCACAGCTGTCATGATCAACATCTGTTGGGGCTGGAAACCAGCCAGCCTTGCTGGAAGAGGTGCCAAGGTGACATACCGTTCATGACGCCGCTCAGAAGGAGACAAAAGCAACAGATGAGGTGGGGCAGGACGTGGTTGCATGGACCTTGCCCCCTTCACCGAAATTCCTTTATAAATACCGGCTGTCTGGAACATCGCCAGGAAGCCCAGGCTGAGCTAAGAGGCAGCGGAGAGAAGAGCTGGGCTCTCTCACCGGGGATGCATCTGCTTAAAACCAGAACGGGCAGAAGAAAACCAGATGTGCCTGTAAAATGTGAAAACACCAGTCCTCCCGCCAACCACAGCCAGGACAAACCAGTCTTCGACCTCCCAACCTAAATCTCCCAGAAGCATCTTCAGGACAAACCAGTGGCTCCCGACCTTGGGTTCCCAACGAACTAAATCTCCCAGAAGCTTTCACCATTTGCTATGCTGGCCAGGATTTCTGGGAGGTGTAGTCCAAGAACATTTGGAGACCCAGCATTAGACCAGCAGTTTTCTTGTACCTGCTTTTTGATGTGACAAATATTTGATCTGGTGTAAGGATAGTATAAACAGTTTGCTAGAGATCTGAATTGAAACGGAGGTAAACGGCATTCTCTTTCTTTTTTCTCCCTCCCTCAGGCAGCACAACCAGGAAGTGCAGAGGGGGTGGGGACAAGAGAGACAGGAAGATGTCTCAACACTTAAGTACACTTGGGAGAGAGACTAAGATGATTACTGGTCCCCCAACCTCCCTTATGAGGAAAGGCTAAAACATTGGGGGGTTCTTTAGTCTGGAAAAAAGGCGCCTGAGGTGGGATATGATTCAGACGTACAAAATAATGCAGGGCATGAGTCAATTGGATAGAGGAAAGCTCTTCTCCCTTTCACAAAATACCAGAACTAGGCGGCATCCATTCAAATTGGGGGCTGGGAGAGTGAGAACAGACAAAAGAAATTATTTTTTTTACCCAGCGTGTTGTTAGTCTGTGGAGCTCCCTGCCACAGGAGGTGGTGATGGCATCTGGCCTGGATGCCTTCAAAGGGGGATTGGACAAATTCCTGGAGGAAAAGTCCATCCCAGGTGACAAGCCATGATGGAGATGTGTCATCTCCAGGCTTAAAACCTTGGTACTTCAAGGGCCAGATGCAGGGGAGTGGTATCAGGAGACACAGATATCTAGTCTCACGTGCTCCCAGAGGCATCTGGTGGGGCCACTGTGAGATACAGGAAACTGAACTAGATGGACCTTTGGCCTGATCCAGCAGGGCGCTTCTTATGTTCTTAACACTAGGCAGAATGGGCTGGATGCCTCCAGCAGTCAAAGTCGGGAGTCTTGGGAAAGCAAAGCGGTGTAATGACACATCTTTGTAGAATTGCATTTTCGCTGCTACAAGCAGGAAGAGGTGCTTCTAAGAATTCCAGTCTCATCTGACCTAGGATACTGTGCATCAGGGGCGTGGTGGCTCAGAGGGCTAGAGTGCTGAAACTGTCGGCTGCAAAGTTGGCAGCTTGGCGGTTCAAATCGCGGGTGCCACACAGCAGAGTGAGCTCCCATGGTTAACCCCAGCTCCTGCCAACCTAGCTGTTCGAAAGCAGGTCAATACAAGTAGATAAATAAGTACCACCGTAAAAAGCGGTAGGTAAGCAGTGTTCTGTCTGCAGAAATTTGCTCAGCCATGCCGGCCACATGGCCATGGACTTGCACAACACTGGCTCTTTGGCTTGAAAACGGAGATGAACACCGCCCCTCAGACACGACTAGCATGCATGTGCGGGGGGAACCTTTACCTTTTACTGTGCATCAAGATTCTGTGAGGTGCCATGGGGTGCTGTGCCTCAGGTGGCAAAATGTCTTAGGCAGACCCTAATTTTCAGACATAGCTCAGAGCAGAGTGGGAATTGTCCACATATGTATTTATTAAAATACTTACTACACCTGCTAATCAGTGGATCGGACATTAATTGACTTAAACATCAACCCAATAGCTCCATGAAGCGGAGGTGTTTAAAACCATCATCATTCAAGCAGACACTGCTGATTCTTTTAGAACTTCCATTCATTCATTGATAGTTCAACCTCCATCCTAACCCTTCTTCAATAAACTCATGACAACACAAAGGGATTTCCTCCTTCCCACTTATCTTCCCAACAACCCTTCAGGTACGTCCTTTCCATGATGATATTTGCGGCCGCTCTTCATACAAAATTACAGCAAACGACTTTTACAAGGAGAGTGGCTGTTTTATTTGATCCACAGCTTTTTTGATTTCAAAGCATTTAACCAAGGGAACTGGCAATCATAATCATAATTAATTAATCCACCTCGGAAGGTAATGCACAGACATTAGGCAGAATCATATTGCTGATCTTGATGCGTATAAATCAGTTTAGGTAAATTTCAGTGCTGAATTGCTCCTAATTAAAAGATGCTAGGCATGTTACTGCAATGCAGCTGGTAACACATGAATTAGTGGCAATTTGCCACCATGATGACTTAATGCTATTTCGCTTATGCATGACCACAGCAAATTATTCCAGCATATATTTTTCCTCTGAAAACTTCTTGTTAAAGTGCATTTTTTAAAATGCTCAACCGAAGTGTCAGAAATAGGGGAAATAATAACTCACCTTTTGAAGAACATTCAAGCAGCTTAGGTAGCTTTGTTATGGGGAAAAATTAGCATATTTTGATCTCATGTTCAGATTAGCAGCATATATTAATGATTGCATTGACTGCATCTCAGCCCTGCCAAACTGAGGGACTCTTACTCAACAAAGATACCAGGAACTCTCCTTTGGACCTGCGGTAGAAACCAGATGGAGACTTGTCTGTGAAGATTCTCAGTCACCCAAGTGAAGTTATCTGGAAGTTGAGCCGTGGTAACTGGACTTCTTTTCTTGTGAGATCAAAACATTTCACTATTCATCCAAGCAGCTTCATCTGTCAAAGGAAAGTTAGTGTGAGGCCTTCCAACGTATAGTTCAACTTGGTTTCATGCCATCCTGGTCCAAATAGGCTTGTTAGGTGGACAGCAGATTAAACAGGCTTGTAAGATGTTCAATGACCTGGAGTACGTAGAAATCCCACCTATTAGATTATTCCTAATGCCCAAGCCATGTGTCCATTAAGTAACCCAGACCTAATGTGTGTTATGAGCCTATTCAGACCTAATAAACCTATTCAGACCATTGTCCACTTAACATGCCTATTCAGACCAGGGTGGTGTGAAACAAGGTGGCCTATAAATTGGGAGACCTTGCACAAACTTTCCTTCAACTCATAAAGTGAATTGGATGAATAGCGAAACGTTTTGATCTCACAAGAAAGGAAGTTCAGTTGTCATGACTCAACTTACGGACAGACAGAGACTTAGACTTCCATCTCAGCATACGTCTGATTTTGAAAGCTAAGCAGGCTCAACCTGGGTCAGTCCTTGGATGGGAGACCACTTAGGGACCTCCAAAGAGGGTTAGGAAAGCAGTTGACCGGTCATTACAAAGAGATGGTTTCAGTCTGGGTTTCCGATAGTATTGATGGGCCAATGGCCCGAATCTGTATAATGGAGCTTCCTTTGATGTCTGCATGAAACTAAACGTAAGTAAATAATTAAGTAAGTATGTGAGTGAGTGAGTGAGTAAGTAAGTAAGGGCCTTTTCACACGACCCCTAAGATCCTCTGGCCCCTTAAATTCGGACCAGAGATCTTAGGGGTTTGTCGCTGTTCCTGCATTCCCACCCCCTCCGCATTCCTGGCTGCTGGCTGCGTGAAGGGAGGGAGAAAAAAAGGAAGAAAAGAATGCCGCTCACCTCCGTTCTGCCGTCCCGGCACTGCATTCAGATCTCTTAAAGGGGCGAGGGGCAAAAAAAGAACAAACAGAAGCAAGGAGAGCCTGGCAGTCACTACGTTATATCCGCATCAGGAATTTTCACCTCCGGAGAGCAGGTACCTGAAAAGTGCGCTGGGACGCGCTTAGGTGGGCGTGGTCGCACTTAATTATCTGTAAACTCCAGAGCTGGTGGGGAAACAATTTTAAGCTCTGGAGCTGGGAGCCATTTGCAGCGGAGTTTAGGGGTCATGTGAAAAGGCCCTTAGTAAGCAAGCAAGCAAGCAAGTAAAGCCTTTATTGGCATTAGACAGAAAAGCATGCGATACAACAGGCAACAACACTCACTTGGATGAGGAACACAACTAAAATCTCATGCTCTACTAATTGAGGTTGAAATGAGTTCCTGAGGCAGAACCATCACCCTGAACAAAGCCTCAGCCTTTGCAGCAAAGCCTTCGGCAGTGACTCACCCTGCCTGTCTTGTTCCACTTGCCATCTGCCTGCCAAAGGCGGGTTTCACACTTTGTCATTCTCAAAAAAAAACAAAAACCCAGTGACTGTTACTAACTGCAAATCTCTCCATCCAGGGTTTTCAATTAGTACAGCTATTGAATAAACAAGGTGGTAATTGGGCAAATTAATCACTCCACTCCGCTTCCAATGTCACACTTGAAAATAATAATTGAAAAAGTGTGCCCTTGTTGTCTGCCTTAAGAGCAGGTCAGCTGCTGAGGGTCTGCCCAATGCATGGAGAAAGAAATGGTGACTTATAGCCTAGGAGCTGCACCCAGCTCCGATCTCTTACCTTAACTATCTCAGAATTAAAAATACAGTAGGACCCCTGTATCCACTGATTCATTATCCAGTGATTCAGTTATCCATGGTTGGCAGAGGAAAAATTAAATAAATAATTCAGCAGCCGCAAAGTAAGCTACTGTCTCAATACCTCAGCCATAAAGTAAGATGCTGTCACAAATGCAGCCATAAAGCAAGCTACTATCACAAAACAGCAGTTTTTGGGGAAATTTTGGTGTTCTCTCTTATCCACGGTTTTCATTATCCACAGGAAGGTCTGGAACCAATCCCCAGCAGATACCGGGTCCTACTGTACGTTACAGCTTAACTCAACAGTAATGAAAGGGTGAGTCCCTCTACTTTGCGAGCAGCTCAGTAACAGGGCCACACTGTAATGATGGCATACATGATGGCCCTTGGGAATGATAGATTGTCCAGTCCATACTGGCCACAAGCAACTGGCTTGTGGGATTAAATCAGCGTAACTTTTGGCATTGTTAAGATGAGAGGGACACATTGCAGAATCTCCCAGCCAGGAGAGGCATCGGACCTAACTGTTGAGGGACTCGCGACAAGGATGGTTGAAGGTCTGGAGGAAATGTCTTATGAGGAACGGCTTAGGGAACTGGGAATGTTTAGCCTTTCAAAAAGAATGCTGAGGGGGGATATGGTAGCTATGTTTAAATATTTGAAAGAATGTCATATTGAAGAGGGAACAGGTTTGTTTTCCATGGCTTCAGAGACTAGGACGCAGGGCAATGGTTTCAAACTACAGGAAAAGAGATTCCATTTGAACATTAGGAAGAACTTCATGACAGTTAGAGCTGTTCGGCAGTGGAAGATGCTGCCACAGAGGGTGGTGGAGTCTCTTTCTGTGGAGGTTTTTAAGCAGAGGCTGGATGGCCATCTGTCGGAAATAATGTGATGGGGATGGACTGGATGGCCCTTGAGGTCTCTTCCAACTCTTGGATTCTATGATTCTATGAAACAGGAATCTTTGTCAGCTCTGTACCAAAGACACACCAATGAGGCCTTGGTCTGGAAGGAGATTTCTAACATTTTCCAGTGGTCATGGAAGTATAGAGTGAGTTGGAAGGGGCCCGTAAGCCATCAAGGGGTCCATCAAGTCCAACCCCCTGTTCAATGCTCAAGAGTCAGCATCTTATGAAAGACATTGGCCCATTTCTGGAAATATCTGGTCATCAATAGAGGATTAAATGCTGTTGTTATTTGTCATCAATTCTGAACCAGCTTATACCATTCTCATCCCAGGCATGGCACTTGAGGGTGCCGACTCTGAAGGAGGCCCAGAAGTTGGAGTCAAACAACTGGGCTTTCTCCGTAGCCAGCCCTTGGCTGTGAAATAAATCATTTGTATTTTATTCATATGTTTTGTCATATATTTTGTATTTATAGTTTGTTGTGCACTGCCTAGAGTAGCCCTATGGCTAGATGGTTGTGGTATACAAGTTAAAATAAATAAATATAATGCCAAACTTAATGTGGCTTTGGAGACAAGTGAGCTATTTAAGGTTTTATCAGCTCCACGCGCACGCTCAAAGAGTTTCCGTGGCTAAAGGGGATTCGAACCCAGGTCTCTTGAGTCCCAGTCCATTGCACCACAAATGAGAGACACAGCAACACCATCTTGATCTACCTTCATAAAAGCTGCGGCTTCCTGCAGGAAACAGAGCCTTTTAAAATCTTGATTTTTTTAAAACTGACTACCATGCCAATAATAATGCATTGTTTTATATCACTTTAATATTAATTTTATTATTTTATGGTTTTATTATATGAATTGTTTGAATTTGTTAATTGTTGTAAACCGCCCAGAGTGACCTCGCTGCCAGATGGGCAGTATAAAAATCCAATAAATAAATAAATAAATAAATAAATAAATAAATAACCTTCAAGCCACTTCGCTTTGTGACTGGAAAAGTTATCAAAAGCGGCACAACACCTTAATGTGCTGGTTTTAAAAATGAATGGCGTTGCTGTTTTAGTGATTAACATCAAGAATTTTAAATTCACTGCTGGAAATTGTACACAATCACAGGTAATGAATACATCTTAATGTACTGGCTGAAACCTTAGTCCTGTAACTAATTCTGTGTGAGAGAATGCTGGACTGGATGGGCTGTGGCCTGTTCCAACAAGACTGTTCTTATGTTCTTAAGCCAGGCTCTCCAACTCACTGAGTAATTCTACCACCACTTTATTCCAATGGGCGCCTAACCTTTAATAAAGCTGCATGACGGACATGTATAATGCAATGCTCCTCACACCGGGAACTGTGGTTGTTAAATTAAATTGAGCAGGAGCAGATAAGACAAAATTTCTTCAGGTTTCCTGATGGTTCCGTTGATCTTTTTCAATATGGAAGAAAGGGAGTTTGCAAATTTCTTTGTGAAATCAACCGAAAGAAAGTGAGATATTTAAAAACTGAAAGGGGGCAAACGTAGAGCCAGTAAATTCACCCACTCCACTCAATAGGCTTTATAGGAATTGCACTTGTGACATTGGCTCCCATCGTTCACACCACTTCCAGACCTCTTTAGACATTGGTGCAGGAGAAGCATGGAGGCAAGCTCCTTAATGCCATGTCAATCAGCTACAAAGGTGGAGAAAGGGCCAATACAGTAAGAACCTAAGAACCAGCATTCTGTCTCATAAGGTGGCTCACCATTGGCTTCAGGGTATTGTAATTGGAATGGAATTTATTGTCATTGTATAAATACAACAAGATTAAAAGTGCCATCCAGTCATCTCATTCACACACACACACAGTATAAACATCTGTTAGGGTTTAACAGTAAAAGTAACTAACAATTAGAGTTGGTAACTCTAGTAATGAAGTCAGGGATCAGCTGACTGTAATGTATAATTAACAGTGTATATAATAGATAGCAAGTGTGGGTAACACTTGATCACTTCATCACATGCTCCTGATGATGATCCAGGGTGCTTCATGTCTCTGCTGAAGAACTCTGTGTCTGCAGGAAGGAATGCTGAAGAAAGCTGTTTCAGTTGTATTGTTATTTTGCCATTATTTTGCTTTGTCTTCAAACTACTCTTTGTAAATAAAACTCTGCTAAAAACCATAACAAAATCCAAGACATACAATCTACCATTTAAGAACAAACCATCCATACACATACTCCTACATTCATGGGCAGAGCATCACTTATACTCATTTAAAACTGACATAAAAACCAAACATACACACACAGCCCTACACTCTTTCACCTGACAACATCCATACCCAATACTGTACATAAAAACTATGATTTAAAAAACAACAGCCATACACAATCCACCTGCTTATGATTCCACGCAAATGGCATTGAGAGATATCCTGCCTCTCTCTCCAACCCGGAGGATGTCCTTAGGCATCCATCATGATAGCCATGGATACCTTTGTTCTCCATTAACTTGTAAAATCCTTTCTTAAAGCTATCAAGGCTGCCACTTCTTCCGGCAGGGAGTTCCACAGACCAGTGATCCTCTGGGTAAAAAAAGTACAGTCACCCCCACCATTTCGCCGTTCAGATACTGCAGTCCCGCTATATCGCGGGATTGCAGTACCTGCACCTCGGAGCCACGTGGGGGGGCGGGCCACGTGGGGGGTGGCGGGGAATGATCGGGTCGCTCCCCGCCGCCCCGCCCCCCGGGCCCCTCTGAAAGGCCTCGGAGCCACACAGAGGGGCTGCAGAGAGCGATCGGGTCGCTCTCCGCCCCCCTGGGCCCCTCCGAAAGGCCTCGGAGCCGCATGGAGGGGCTGCGGGGAGCGATAGAGTCACTCCCCGCCGCCCCCCCGGGGCCCTCTGAAAGGCCTTGGAGCCGCGCGGAGGGTGGCAGGGAGTGATCGGGTCACTCCCCGCCGCCCCCTCCGAGAAGTCGCGGGCGGCTCGGGCGGGTGACGGTGGGAGGTCAGATCCCGCAACACCGCCTGTGTGCGCCGCACCAAGACTTCTCGGACAGGCGCGCGATCCCCCCCCCGCTTCCGCATATTGCGGATTTTCATGCATCGCGGGTGGGGTGGGTCCCTAGCTCCCGCGATTGGCAGGGGGTGACTGTACTTCCTCTTCTTTGTTTGAGATCTAGCACCCAAAAGTTTCATGGGGTGCCCCCTAGTTCTAGTATTGTGTGATAGGGAAAACAGCTTTCCCTTATCCACTCTGTCCACACCATGTAGGATTTTATAAACTTCTTAGGCGCCGTCATTCAAGAGTGAGGAGGCCCAGCCGTTTGCAGCCTCAGAGGGCAAGGAAGGTGTCCCACTACCCTAATCATTCTGGTTTCCCTCCTCTGCACTTTTTCCATTTCCACAAATATCCTTCTGGAAGAATGGTGACCAGAACTGTACACAATACTCCCGATGGGGCCTCACCATTGATTTATAAAGAGGCAAAATGACACTTGGTCACTTACTTTTCTATACCCTTCCTAATGATCCCTAGCATTGAGTTTGCTTTTTTCACTGCTGCGGCACACTGGGTCAACACCTTCATTAAGCTGTCCACCAGGACACCAAGGTTCCTTTGCTAGTTTGTTCCAGTGAGTTCTGACTCCATCAGTTTATAAATGTAATTGGGTTTTTTGCCCCAACGTGCATCACTCTGTACTTGCTAATGTTGAAGCTCATTTGCCACTGGTTTGCCCACTCCCCCAGTGTCAAAAGATCCCTCTGGAACTCCTCACAAATCTCTCTTGGTTTTTACTACCCTATATTATTTAGTGTCGTCAGCAAATCTGGCTACCTTACAATTTACTCCTACTTAAACATCATTTATGAAGCGATTGGAAAGCAGGGGTCTCAGTACTGAACCTTGGAAGACCCCACTCTTTACCTCCCTCCAGTTGGAGAAGTGTCCATTTAGTGCTACCCTCTGCTTCCTGTCCTTTAGCCAGTTGCTGATCCTTTGGTGCTGGACCTTGTCAAAAGCCCTCTAAAAGTCCAGATAAACAATGTCAACTGAAATGAAAGGTCTTTGCTGCTTGCAGAAAACAAGAAACTCCCCTTCTGGATGTCCTCAGGAAGAAAAAGTAGATCTGGCCAAGCAGCGGTTAGAAACATTTGCCGACTTGTTATTTACAAATGGTTTAATAAAATAAAAATCGTTCAAACTGCTGTAGAATGTGTGATTCACCACCACCTCTAGGTGATTTCACCTGTTAACCATTTTTCATTTTGAAACTGTAATTATAGCGGCGTTGTTAACATATGAATTATTTCTTATCATCAATTCAGGGCGTAGAAAACAAGAAACAGCACATTTTTCATTAGGTTAGTTGTAACACAAAGCCTGACACAAAAGCTGCAGCTCCATAATTCATCCCTAGCACACGGGTAGGACACCAAATACATATCTATGCAACGTATTGATCACAAAGAACAGGAGCTGCCCGCTCAGATCTGAATTTCAAAGCCACAGCGACCTTCTGAGTAAAAGCTAGGAAAGGTTTGTGTATCACATTTCTAACCCAGCACAAGACTGATGAGGGCCCACCTCACCTTCTGATGATGTTTGTCTGCAACTCGGAGATGTTCCCTTTTTGGGAATATAATTTCCAGAATCCTTGACCAAAAGCCCTTAGTCCAAAAAAGGAACTCTTTCAATCTTGATATTCCTTCCTAAGTGTATATGTTATATTATAAGTTGCTGTCACTACAAGCTGATGACAAATCTATGGCCCAGCGTTCTAAAGTATGCCCTGTCCTCAGCACACCTGCTCAGCTCTTGCAAACTCAAGACATAAGAACATATAAGAACATAAGAAGAGCCATCATGCTGGATCAGGCCAAAGGCCCATCTCGTCCAGCTTCCTGTATCTCACGGTGGCCCCACCAGATGTGTCTGGGAGTGGACGAGACTAGATCTCTGTCTCCTGATACCAATCCCCTGCATCAGGCCCTTGAAGGAGCCCGGTTTTAAGCCTGGAGATGACACATCTCGACCATGGTTTGTAACCTGTGATGGACTTCTCCTCCAGGAATCTGTCCAATCCCCTTTGGAAGGCATCCAGGCCAGATGCCATCACCACATCCCGTGTCCAGGAGTTCCCCAGACTAACAACACGCTGGGTGTAAAAAGATAATTCAGGCTTGATTACCCCTCACTGATTATGTGTTTTGTTTTTAAATGTCTTAAGTAGAATTAAGTAGAATTCCACAGAACTCAAAAGTTATGCCATTTTGAGTTCAATCAGAGGGGGCTGATTTTGACCAATCAGAAAACAAAGCAAGCTAATCTGACCAATCAGAAAACAAAGCAATTTAATCTGACCCATCAGAAAACAATGCAAACTAACTGGCAAGTACAGGAGGGGTGACATGCTTGTGCTGTGACAATCAGACCAGATGCTCTTGGCTTCAAAACTACCCCTTCTAATTCTGAGTTAGCTACCTGTAGCTCCAGTTTATTCACATAAACACAAATACTATCCACATTTTCAGAGCCTGGGGGCTGATTTACAAGCAGCTCAAAGTGGAATGAAACAACCTCTACTGCCCATCACATAAACACTGGTGCCAACATCATGTCGGGTTGGGTATTTAAACACCTGCAAAGCACTGACCATTACAGGTACACCACACACCAAAACACGGAAATCCCAATAGACCTCCTCAGGCCCTCTGAAAAATAACTTTACAATGGACCCTTGTATAACAAATGGTTTGTATAACATAAAATTTGTACAACATAAAAAATTCCGGAGATAGGGGAAATTTGCTTAACATAATTGCCAAAGGAGCAAATCTGTACAACTCTGTTTTCAATGCATTCCCAAGGAAATTTGTATAAAGGAAAATTTGCTTAACATAATTTCATTTGGAACGAATTAATTCCTTTATACAAGGTACCACTGTATATTAGTCTTCTGTTGTTGTTACAGGCTGTTATAGCAACCCTATTAGGGTTTTCAAAGCAGAGTGGTTTTGTTTTGGAGTGGTTTTACCGTTTACCCTCCCCTAGGGAGTTTCCATGACTGAGCGGGGATTTGAACCTGGTTCTCAAGAGATCCTAATCCGCCACTCTGTCCACTACACCACACTAGGAACCAGTCTATTCCCAGCCTTTGATCAAGGTGCAAGATGACCTTTTCCGGGCGGCTGACAGGGGGTGTTCTACCCTGTTGGTTCTCCTGGATCTGTCAGCGGCCTTTGATACCGTCGACCACGGTATCCTGTTGGACCGGCTCTCTGAGGTCGGAATCGGAGGCACTGCTCGCAGTTGGCTCCGTTCCTTCCTGGAGGGCTGGCCATTAAGATTTACAGCATGGGGGAGTTATCGGCCCCTTGGATCCTCCCTTGTGGGGTTCCACAGGGGTCATCTCTGTCCCCCATGCTGTTTAACATCTACGTAAGGCCGCTGGCGGGGGTCATCAGGAGTTTTGGAGTCTGCTGTCATCAGTACGCTGATGACACGCAGCTCTATCTCTCCTTTAACACCTCTGCTGTGGAAGCTGTGGAAGTCCTCGACGGGTGCCTGGATATTGGCTTGGAGAACGGGCTTAAGCTCAACCCCGAGAAGACGGAGGTCATGTTCTTCGGGAGCTCGCCGTCGGGGTACGGTGGCCCCCTCCCCGTCTGGGGGACCCTCCAGCTCGCGGAGAGGGTGCGGAATCTGGGTGTGCTCCTGGACCCGGCGCTTGCCATGGAGTCTCAGGTGGCGTCGGTGACCAGGTCCACCTATTACCATCTCCGTCGGATCGCCCAGATCCGCCCATACCTCAACGCGAACTCCTTGAGAACAGTGATCCAAGCTCTGGTGATCTCGAGGCTGGACTACTGTAACGTTACAGAACGCAGCGGCCAGGCTGGTGGTTGGTGTGCGTCGTTTGACCACATCACCCCAGCCTTGGTCCGTCTGCACTGGTTGCCCGTTGCGGCCCGGATTTTCAAGGTCCTGGTTTTAGTTTATAAAACCCTCCATGGCTTGGGACCAGACTACCTGGCAGAACGTATCGCTCAGCGATCAACCTCGGCCCGTCCCGTTCGGGCAGGCGCGAGCGCACTTGCTCCCGGGTCGCCACTCCTAAGTACTCGGACCCGGGCTTTCTCTGTGGTGGCCCCCAGCCTCTGGAATTCCATCCCCAGTGATGTGCGCTCTGCAGAGTCCCTGCTGGCCTTCCGAAAAGCTCTAAAAACCCATCTGTTTCGGGAGGCCTTTGGCGACGTTTAATTTGGCTTTTTTTTTTCCCCGCCATCGTAACCTGATTTTTCCTCCACTCTTAGGGAGGTGCCATATGGTTTTAACTTTGTATAGCGTAACCTATTTGTCTTGTTTTTATCAGTTTATTGTAATTTTTGTTGGCTATTGTAGCCTTGTGTAAGCCGCTTAGAGTACTTAGTAAATAAGCGGGGTATAAATTCAACAAATAAATAAATAAATAAATAAGGTGAAGAATAGAGGGATATAGAGAGACTGGGATTAGGATTTAACTCGGTCTGAATAAGATTTGCAACCATTTTTAAAAACTTTCCCCATCAGACCAGAAGCAATTTAGAGGGATACCAAATGGCTTTTTATAAGAGGATTTTTCTCAAAATCAGTTCCATGTATGACCCTCTTTTCAAAAACAATGAGTAAGATAACTCCTTCAAGTTTTGCAAGGCCATCGGCAACCATTTCTTCATTTGCTGACACCCCCCACACACACACACCATTTCATAAATAAAATGGGACACAAAACAGTTAGGAACAATCAGATGAGGGTTTTGGGGGTGGTTGCTTGTTAACTTGCTTGCTTGTTTTTGTTTGTTTGTTTGTTTGAAGAGGAAGATTGTGTAAAGGGCACGTTGCATGCACAGCTCTTTCGGCAAGCTGCCAGGGGCACAGAAATGGCAAAGACAGGAAAATAAAACAGCTAAGAAAACAAAGAGGGCTGTAGCCTCCGAACTGTGTTTTTGGAACTCTAATTAGGTCAGGCAACAAATCACCAGACATGAAACAATCTTTCCGCCCACCCATGTGAAGTCTTGTTTTTAACCACAGGCAACATTCATAAATTTTAGTCGTACAAATAGCTGGGGGCAAGGCTCCCTAACATTCGTCCTGCAATGCTGCTTTTATTAATAAATAGGGTTTCTTTTAAAGATGGCTGGAGAGGTCTCTGGCTACAGAACCAGATGTTAAGAGTTTGAATTCTTGCTGTGTTCTAGGGGGAAGAGCCAGCCCAGAGGGTCTTACACAGTCCCAGGACGTAACCCAGGAGAAAGGGATGGTTTTGATTACTCTCCCTCTACGAACCCCCCGAAAAAGGGTCACTATAAAGTGGAATCGACTTAGAGTGCAAAATGGCAGCTGGGTAGATAACCAGTGGGTTAGGTGAGGAACCAGAGGTTGGGAGCTCAGCTCCCCATGGCATAACCCAGAAGAGCCAGCCTGTGTGGCCTCGGGCAAGCGACACAGTCTCTGGATACACCCTAAGAACATAAGAAGAGCCATGCTGGATCAGGCCAAGGCCCATCTAGTCCAGCTTCCTGTGTCTCTCAACAGTGACCACACCAAATGCCTCTGGGAGCGCATGAGACTAGATATCTGTCTCCTGATACCACTCCCCTGCATCTGGCCCTTGAAGAACCCCAGTTTTTCACCTGAAGATTACGTATCTCCATCATGGTTTGTAACCTGTGATGGACTTTTCCTCCAGGTATCTGTCCAATCCCCTTTTCAAGGCATCCAGGCCAGATGCCATCACCACATCCTGTGGCAGGGAGTTCCAGAGCCTAACAACACGCTGGGTTAAAAAAATATTTTCTTTTGTCTGTTCTTACTCTCCCAACCCTCAGTTTGAGTGGATGTTCCCTAGTTCTGATATTTTGTGAGAGGGAGAAGAACGTCCCTCTATCCACTTTACTCATGCCCTGCATTATTTTGTACATCTCATTCATATCCCCCCTCAGGCACCTTTTTTGCAGACTAAAGAGTCGCAAAATGTTTTAGCCTTTCCTCATAAGGGAGGTTCCCTAGCCCAGTAATCATTTTAGTCGCTCTCCTTTGCACCTTTTCCAGTTCCACTATGTCTTTTTTGAGATGCAGTGACCAGAATTGTACACAATACTCCTGGTGTGGCCTTACTATCGTTTTGTACAATGGCATTATAAAGTTGGCTGTTTTATTTTCAATCCCCTTTTTGATCATCCCTAGAGCAGTGGTGACGAACCTTCGGCACTCCAGATGTTTAGGACCACAACTCCCACAGCCCTTTGTCACTGGCAATCTAGGCTTGGAGTTGTGGTCCAAAACATCTGGAGTGCCGACGGTTCGCCACCCCTGCCCTAGAAGTAGAGAATACTACTCCAAAACATTTCACACTTAAGGCAACTTGTTAAGCCTTTGAGATGCCGCAAGGTTTTTAGAGATGTAAAATGTCTGGAAACTTGTGGGGGCACAGTTTTTCCCTCCATTTTTTCCATTCTTTTCCTATGTGGTCTCCAAATTTCTGGAGATTTTACATCTTGAGTTTTGACCTTTGCTCCCCCCCCTTCTGCCACCCCCATGTGCCCACTTCAATTCTGGCAACCTGGTGACTTTTTTGGAAAACGGAGTTTAAGATGACAGCCCATAAAGGTTTGGGGTCTCAGTAGGCTTCAGTGAAAACCGACTACCAAGTAAAGAATAGAGAGAGCTTGTTTTCTCCTGCCTGCTGATACAGGAGCGGCTATTGGTTTACATAGCCATTGTTTGGGCAGTATTCCTTACGATAAAGCCTAACGAGGTAGATATGATTATCCTGGCTGCAGGGTAGACACAGGAGACAGCTTTACTTTAAACGGTCTCCTTACTGCCTACAGATTCAGACTCATTAGGCTGTAATTGCTCATTTTCTTGTCATTTAAGAGCATTATATACTAGCAAACATGATGCTTTTCTGTTTTTTTTTTTTTTAAATCTAGAATGCTCTTCCAAAAATACAGATTACTTGAAATTCCCTGCCAGGGCACATAATATGAGAACATCACATCTCATCTCACCCATGGCTCTGGTTAACCGTAAGTGTCTTCCACCAGGCAGTAAAAACACAGAGGAAAACAGACAAACACACAAGGCTCACCCTGTAAAACCTCTGGATGATGAGAAGAGATTTAGAAACGTACAGGAACAAATAACAGACCATTTGGAGCAGACACGGATTTTAAGGAGCAGATAAGAAGCTTCCGAGAAGTTTATTTTTTCTTGCATTTTTCCCTCTCTCAAAATCAACAGGAATCTTCCACACACATACAAACACTTTTTAAAAAGGATTTGTGTGCTACGAAGGAGATTTAATACAGAGATAAGGGTTAGCATGGTGGTGAAAGACAGAGTTCAGCCTCTTAAAATGGAGTTTCAAGCACTGGGTTCACGGATTCACGCATCCTATCTTACTCCCGGCCTACCTCACAGGGTTGTTAGGTGAATCAAACAAGAACATTTGTAAGCCATTAGGTACCAGTGATTACAGTAGGACCTTATACAGTACTTCGTATGGTCTCTGGTTCCCTCTAATGGTCAGTTCTGGTAACTTCACCATTAAATCTATACTGTATATTGGATCCTCTTATCCACAAAACTCAGTATCCACTAATTGACTTCACCATGGTCAGCAAATATTAAAATTTTCTTAAACAAACTGTGGATAAGTGAAACAGCGGATACCCACAGATCAGGTTGTCCTACACTGTATGATGCCCCTTAAGATAAAGAGAAATAACATTGTGTTCAATGGCGACTGGTTTCCCTACCCATCTCAATAAAGCCTTAGCAGTCATGTATCCCATACGTCCGAAAGTCCAGCAAGGGAGCAAAGCATCGTACTTTCTCATCTTGGTCAAATACCCCCTCATCTTCTGAAGCTGGGGCTTCCCCAAAATGGGTCTCCCTTTTGTTTTGCACCCATCAGTGGTAGACAAAACAGTGGCCTTAATTTGCACATATCATCACCTCCTGACCATGCCAGGAAAAGAAGTATCACAGAGAACAACCAACCACCAAACTTTCCTTAATGTGCCAGGCCCAGAAAAAAACAAAGGGGGGGAATGGCAGGTTTTTGTTACCCAAAGAAAATAAACCTGGATGTGCCTTGACCAGATTTTTTAAATTTAAATTTAAATTTTATAATTTAATTTTGGAAGGAAGTGGATGCTTCAGTGACATCCCAAACATTATAAAATGAAAACGATGGCAGTGTCCACTTTTTCATTAAACAAGAAAGCTAACACATGCACAGCAGTTATTATGTCCCACCTTCACATATAACAAAAACAAAACAAAACAAACAAAAAACAAAAACAAAACAATCAACAAAGTTCTATGACACCTTTCAAGACTATCTGAAAAATCTAGCCCTAGTCTTAAAAGTTCTGGAAGACTTCGGTATTTTATTTTCTTGTTCTGTTTTTATTATAGATCCTGAAATACCCCAATACAGCACTCTCAGGACAAATAGCTGCACATATAAAGCCCTAGGTGGCTTAGGAGAGTGATGGCGAACCTTTTAGAGACCGAGTGCCCAAACCGCGATTCAGAACCCACTAATTGTTCAGAATGTGCCAGTACAGCAATTTAACCTGAATACAGGTGGCTGTGAAGGGAGCAATGTCGGATGCCCACAGAAAGGGCTCCGAGTGCCACCTTTGGCACCCGTGCCAGAGGTTCTCCAACACTGGCTTAGGACTTAGATACTTGAAGGACCCCCTCCTTCCATATGAACCTACCTGGCAATTAAGATCGAGCCAAGGGGCCCTCTTGAAAGAGCCATCCCTCAAGGAGGTGAAAGCGATGGCTTGTAGACACAGGGCCTTCTCGGCAGCTGCCCCCTTGTTATGGAATGCCCTCCCGAGTGAGATCCGCCTGGCGCCAACATTAATGACATTTCGGCACCAGGTAAAAACCTTCTTGTTCCAGAGGTTTTTAATGGCACAGTACAGATTGTGTGTCCTCTGGTGGCAATTTTAGTGTAATGTTTTTATTATTGTTTTAATTATTTATTGACATTTTATGTTTTAACTGCTTAATTCTTTTGATTGTAAGCTGCCCAGAGATCTTTGGGTAGTGGGCGGCATATAAGCTGCAAAAATAAAAATAAATAAATACTGTAAATAAATTTTAATTATGTTTTTAATGCATGTTTAAAGAAATGGGGAAGTAGCTTAACCAAACAGTCCTCAAAGCCTGCAGCATCTCTAGTCACACACGGCTTCGGTTGCCCCCGTTTTGTTCCTTGCAAAGCTCCTATGCTTTCTTAATACAGTGGTACCTTGTATAAAGGAATTAATTCATTCCAAATGAAATTATGTTAAGCAAATTTTCCTTTATACAAATTCCCATAGGAATGCATTGAAAACAGAGTAATCCCATATTTATGTTGTATGGATTCTCCCCATAGGCAATTATGTTAAGCAAATTTCCCCTATCTCCAGAATTTTTTATGTTGTACAAATTTTATATTATACAAGCTGTTTGTTATACAAGGGTCCACTGTACTGTACTGCATGGATGCCACTGAATGGATGTTATTATTGATAGAGAACTATGGAAAGGCATACCTTTTCCTAATAAACTGTTATAGAGCAATATTAGACCTGCAGCATGTAGAGGTTGGAAGAACAATAGAAGGCATTGATCACAGTTAGACTCCACGAGATTTCTAAGCTGATCAGGAGGACAAAGCATTGAGAAAGAGGTCCAAGCCTCTTCATTGGTGCCACTGGAAAACCCCTGCCCCAAAAAGAATGAGCTGAACCCAGACCAAGGAAGCAACTCATTTATTCAAAGTCACATCAAACAATCTGTCCACTGATAGAGTATGCTTTGGGAATGACATGCTCAGGCGCTGCCCAGCCTGGGTGAAAAACTGACTAGGATTCTCAATGCAAGGACAGCATCGAGACACACGTCAGCAAGTCCAAGTCCGTGTCACAACCATCAATATCGACACCACTGACCGGAACAGCAACCGAGCTCAAACAACGGCAAGTCAATATCTGCACTCTTCAGGAGAACACCCTTGGCAATTGACAAGAAGTTGTCCCGGGTGGTTCACCCGGACCTGGCCCATGTCCGTGCCAAGTGGAAAGCCAAAACAAGAAGAGTGGAGGCCACCACCAAGTGGGCCCAACAGGAAGAAAAAGAAGAAAAAAGTTATTAAGGGGAGGCCTGCTTGAAGAGAAGGTTATGCCTCCAAATTCTAGTCCAATTTTGGGTTTGTTTATATTTGTTTAACAAACTTTTACAGGTGCTGTAGTGAGGATCTGCCCCCACCTCTGCCATTCCTCAGGATCTGGAGTAAGGACAGACACTACAGCAGCTAAGGCCTAAAAATGCATAAACAAACCCTACTCTAAATTCCTCCTTTTTGTGGGCTTCATTTTGCAACAAAGCAGTGGACCAGTTCCAGGGCCCCATTTCAGCTTCCATCTAGCTCACCAGGGGATGCCATTTTGCTTAAAAACAACAACACCCCTCTTCATACATTGTGTGCTAATAGCCTCTCTTTTCTTTCTTTCTTTCTTTCTTTTATTTTCTTTTTTTTTTTTTTTGGCTGTTGTTGCATTGCTCAAGCATTGAGAATGATTCAACCCTGTTATGAGGTTTTCATAAATACCTTGTATAGTCAAAAGGGTGTCCTCCTCTGTTCTCTCTGGACCAGGCCTCATTTTTCCCCAGAATGCAGTGCAATGCAGGATTAAAATGTGGAAATGAGAGTGTGTGTTTTGTTTCACAGGCTCAAAGTCTGGGGAGCAGGAAATGATGCACCGTACTAGGCCTGGGTTTTATTTTAGGGAGAAGACCTATTGGGCCTGTGCAAGATCCTCTACCCCCATAGGCATAACCATCTTTGCAAGCCGTAAATTTAAAATGCCTTTTCTTTCCTTAAGACAGCATCTAGTCAGTTCAAGCAGACTCTCCCTTACAGCCTTATGAGCAACGCAACTGAAAGCACATCCATGAAAGCCAAACGTAGCAGAAGAAGGGAGTCCGGGAGAATTCATAAAACAGCATCCCCAACCCCAATCTCTATATCCAAGAGCAGATCAGAAAATATATACTCACAGGCTGGGCAACTCCAGATGTTCGGCAGTAATCAACAATGAATGAAGAGGGCGTGCAGAGGAGCCACCGTCTTCAAAGATTATGGGGTCTCCTTGTGAAAAGCCAAACTGAGCTTGTGGGAAAGCACAGGTGGCCCTGGTTGAGTCTTTGGATTTTAAAGAGATAGTTGCATGCCCTGGTTTATCAAAAAGATGGTTTGTGTGTGACAGATGTTGTTGTTGCAAATAAATGTTTATATAAACACACACCGGCTCTGCAGTTCACATGTGGTTGTTGTTGTTAAACGCATGACTAGGAAAAGGGCAAAGAGGGATTTGTTGTTGCTTGCTTGATGCTAGGAACCAGCTTTTTAAGACCGAGTGAGGGTGGAACATAAGATAGGAAGGACTGAGAGTCACATTTTCAAGGGTCTTCAAAGGCCCGGGATCCTATATATACACCGCAGGCTTGTCTCTGCAGTGGACAGTACCTCCGTCTTGTGATCCACCTGGGTTTGTTTGGCACAGTCCAGCACTAGCCATGCTGGCTGGAGATGATGGATGTTGTAATCCAGCACATCTGTAGAGCTGAAGGGAAGGATGGCCCACTCTAGGGACACATATGATCTCTCTCCCCACCCACCCCACAGATGTGGTGCAGCGGTAAATCTGGAAATTCAGGGGTTCATTAGGGTAGCCCCTATAACCCAAGAAGAGTTAAAAATGCAGCGGGAGGTGGATTGAGCCATATCAACAGATGGGTTCTAGCCATTTCGTTTCCAACAGGAGCAGGTCTTTTGTAAAGCAAATGGCACTTGATAACCCCTTCAAGACCAAACAACCCTCAAATGCTGGGCAGTACAGCAGGGATGAGAGTATTTATTTATTTATTTATTTATTTATTTATTTATTTACAGTAGTACCCAGACTTAAGAGCAGCTCGACTTAAGAGCAATTCGATTTAAGAGTGGAAAACTGTTGGCATTTTAACTGCCATCTTACAAATTTTAGATATGGTCAGCTCAACTTACAAATAATTGTTTTCATTGTATTCATTGTTTTCAATTTTTAACTTTTTTATTTATTAGATAGGTACCCCGACTTAAGAGTAGTTCGACTTAAGAGCACACATTCGAAACGGATTGAATTCGTAAGTCGAGGTACCACTGTGTTTGTTTGTTTGTTTGTTTGTTTTGTTTTTATACCGCCCATCTTCCAATATGGAACTCTGGGCAGTTTACAGTTAAAAGCATTACAATACAGAAAAAATATTTATTTATAAATATTTTGACCCCCACCTTTCTCCTTGGAAAAGGACCCAAGGTGGCTTGCAATAATGAGGAGAACAATATACAGTCCAGAACATTTAAGACATATTCATATTAAGAACAGGGAATTAGAAGAGGCATCTTAGAGCATTAAAAGGTAACATTAGAGCTACAAAGAGCATGCAAGAAGAAAAGAAAAATCCATTTATGAGGGGTGGAAAGGGGTGGAAACTAACATGGAAACCACTGGTGTTCTTATGAGATCAGTCAATGCAATCATGCATGGTCATCCTTCTAAAAGTCACATGCCAGGTAGTCCCTCATTCAGGGAAAGCTTGCCTGAAGAGGAAGGTCTTTGCCTGCTTCCAGAAAGACAGCAGAGATGGAGGGGCAGCCCTGGCCTCCAGTGGGAGGGAGTTCCAGAGTCTGGGCACAGCAGCTGAGAAGGCCCTTTCATAGGTTCCCACGAGATGCACCTGTGAAGGTGGCACGATGGAGAGAAAGCCCTCTCCTGATGTCCTTAACACCCGAGTCGGTTCATACTGCAATATTTGATTTTTCAGGTAGCTTGGACCCGGGCCGTTTTGTGCTTTGTAAGTTAAGGTTAGCACCTTGAATTGTGCCCGATAGCTGATTGGCAGCCAGTGGAGCTGCTTTAGTACGGGTGTGATGTGGTTTCTGTAACCCGCCCCAGTCAGCAATCTGGCTGCTGCATTCTGGACCTGTTGAAGTTTCCTGAGACTTTCCATTGGTAACCCCATATAGAGTGCATTGCAGTAGTCTAGCTGGGATGTCACTAGGGCATGTATCACCGTGACCAGAGCAGGTTTCTCAAGAGTAGTACAAAATAATGTTCATCTGCAAATGCAAAAGTAGAACAGGTGATACCTTTAGGCTACTAGGAAAATAACAAATAACAAAACCTTTACTTCAAATGCAACCTCAGAACATCTAAGCTCCGGGCCTCAACTAAGAAACTACCAGGCATATTTTCCATCTTGCCAAGGACTTTACATCTAAGAAATAACTCCTGGCAACTCAGTCTTTTGCCATGTTTTAACCTGTTGGCACAGATCTGAGGGAAAGGGTTTTGTTCTAGAAATATTAACAACTTTTTATTTTTCTAGTAGCCTAAAGGTATCACCTGTTCTACTTTTGTATTTGTTTTTTGTGATGGCTGCACAACTCCTTAACTTGTTTTGCTTCAATTGGAAATAGTGAGATACCAGGAATGAGCCCCGACCCCCACCCCCACATACCCAGAAAGAGGCAAATGGACCATCAACTGAGATACAACAAGGCTGCAACCACTAGGTACTTTCTTTCCTTTTTATTTGATCCAATTGACTACACCCAGTGGGCTTTTCTGAATTTTCTCCCAAGCCCCAAATGAAATGCATGGGTCTTTTGCATTAACCCTCCCCCTTCCCTGGCCAAGAAGGGGCCATTGGCCTCGAAGAGCCACATGGAGAGGGGGTGCGAAAGTGTGTACATGAGCCATGACATGTTGTTTGAAGGACTAGGACAATAAAAACACCACCCTTTACTTCGGATGCAGCCTCAGAACATCTAAGCTCCGGGACTCAACTAAGACGGTTACTTCACATCCCTCTCATCGTGGTTCGCTGTTCCGCTTGGGACCGGTACGAAGAAAAAGTTACTGCACGTCCATCACGTGACAATGGGAGTTTGTTCCGACCACACCTCCTGAACTGGAATTTAAGCCTGATGAGCCATACCTCTCCCTGACCTCGGGAATTCTCTTGTCTCGGTTCTTGTTTCGAGACGAGAGCCTGTGAAGCAACACTTGTCACTCAATGTACACATTCTCCATCTAGTGGCAGAAGTGCGAAGTTGCATTCTCCAGTACAATCCCAATGGCGTAAACAATGCATCACAGAGAGGGAAGAAGGCATGAAACCGGGAGTTTTGCCACTTAACACATGAAAGGCAGTTACCGAGAATCGAAATATTGAAAAATTAAAGGTCGGACCAAAAAAAAAAAGGGAAAACGAAGGCAGGGAAGTACAGAAATTGTCACGAAACAAGGACGTGAAGTAACAGTTGTCACGATACCATCAATTATGCCCGTGGGTAAACGGAAACAGGGACAGAACTGGGACAAGACCACGTGACTGCGAACAATGTTATCATTAAACGAACGTAATCTCGGAATGAGGAAGGATGTGAAGGAAACGCCTAAAAAACAACCAGGCATATTTTCCATCTTGCCAAGGACTTTACATCTAAGAAATAACGCCTGGCAACTCCATCCTTTGCCTTGTTTTAACCTGTTTATGGGTTAACAGCTCCGAAGAAGAGGGTTTTGCCCTTGAAATATTAGCAACTTTTTGTTATTTTTCTAGCAGCCTAAAGGTATCACCTGTTCCACTTTTGTATTTGTTTTTTTGTGATGGCTGCACGACTCCTCAACTTGTTTTGCTTCAGTCTGCAAATGAGACCCCTTGTGCCAATAATTCTCAGCTCTCCATCTTTAACTAGGGGCTTGACTAAATGGTTAATCTGGAGTTTGCTGGATCAGGCTACACAGGGTTGCTTAAAGTCAGATAAGGCTGCCTAGAGTTGTGTGGTCTGATCGTTGCATCCACAGGCAAGGATTGAGTGGTTGCATGTCAGAAAACCACACTGCACCTCAAGCGCCCCTATGTAGCCTGATCCGAGATCTTATTTCCCTTTAAAAGGAAAGATTTTTCCAGAGAGTCAAGGGGCCGTCAGGCTGTCCCTTTGAAGAAATCTTAACAGTCTTGATTCTTAATGATCTTGAGTAATGGAATCATAGAATCATAGAATCATGAGTTGGAAGAGACCTCAAGGGCCATCCAGTCCAACCCCCTGCCATGTAGAAACCCCCATCACAGTATTTTTGACAGATGGCCATCCAGCCTCTGCTTAAAAACCTCCAAAGAAGGAAACTCCACCACCTTCCTTTGTGGCAGCATATTCCACTGCTGAACAGCTCTAACTGTCATGAAGTTCTTCCTAATGTTCAAATGGAATCTCTTTTCCTGCAGTTTGAAACCATTGCCCTGAGTCCTAGTCTCTGAAGCCATGGAAAACAAACCTGTTCCCTCTTCAATGTTTAGCTATTTAAACATAGCTATCATAATCTCTCACAGTCTTCTTTTTGTAAGGCTAAACATTCCCAGCTCCCTAAGCTGCTCCTCATAAGACATTTCTTCCTCAATCATCTTGGTTGCCCTTCTCTGGACCCATTCAAGATTGTCAACATCCTTTTTAAAGTGAGGCACACAGAACTGGACACAGTACTCCAGATGGGGTCTGACCTAAGCAGAATAGAGTGGTACTATCACTTCCCTTGATCTAGTTAGACACTAGAAATCATCTATAGTATTTAGCTCTCTTTTGGAGGGTGTGACAAATGTTTCCATTTATTTTTAAATGGTTGCTAACTGACATAGTGAATAAGTGCTGCTTTGACTGGGCTTTCAAAGCATCGCTAACAAGTTAGCAACAACTAAAAAGAAATGCAAAACATCTCCTCTTTGGTTACTTCACATCCACTCTCGTCCCTGGGAGGAAGTTCCTTGCGTGTTGATGTCGGTCGTGGTCACGTGGTCTTTTTGTGGTTCTGTTCCTGTTCTCGTGTATGCACGGGCGTGATTGATGATACCGGCATGACTGTTACTACACGTCCTCATTCCGTGATGAGATGTGAAATTCCATGCCTTTGTTCTCCGTTTTTCCCCCCCGGCCTGACCTTCCGTTTTTTGATGTTTCAATTCTCCGAAGCCTTGCCTTCAATGTGTTATGGAGCTAACTTTGAGGCATTTGTCTTTTAATCTCTCTGCACTGCGTTGCTGACTCCATAGGGAATGTACTGGTGAATGGCACTTCGCACTCCTGCCACTAGATGCAGAATGGCACGTTGCATGACGAGCCTTACCTCACGGGCACTCGTCTCGGAATGAGAAGCGTGATGAGCAGATTCCCGAGGCTAGGGAGGAGAATCTCTCATCCTGCTTAAATCACAGTTCAGGGGCCGTGGTTGGGACAAACTGCCCTCGTCCCGCAATGGACATGTGGTTAGATTTCTTCATACCGGTCCCCAGCGGGACCGCGAACAGCGATGAGATGGATGTGAAGTATCAGCCTTTGAAAGGGAAGCAGGTTAAAAAAAATAAGCAACTATCAATAATAAACTGCTGGGTAACCTGATGGTTTGGACCTCGGGCTGGTCCTGTTCCCCCTGTGCCTCCTTGAGAAGGGCTGAACTGGGTGATTCTTCAGGTCCCTTCCAACTCTGCATTTTTAAGATTATTATTGTGGTTACATTATTAAAGCCCCTAATTGTTTCCTAATCACCCCCCTCCATTTAGTGACCGCTCACTGGCACTGTCTTGGTTATATGCTTCTTGATCTGACTCTGTTCTGGAAGTGCAGGCAAACAAAGAAAACCCAGAATGTTTTTGTACTCGAGCTGTCACCCTTCTTTTCCTTTCCTTTTTCCTTTCTCTTTCCCTCCGGGCCTTTCTGACCAGCATTATGATGGAGTATCCTCCAACAGAGGACAAAGGTCGCATCTCACAAGAAGAGCCTCTCTGTGCATGATGAGTCACGTTGCAGACTCTGGATCCGTCCCCTCGCTATTGCACCTCAAATGCCACTAGCCGTGGCTGATATCTGAATGCTGAACTTCCCTTCCCCCCATTGTTTTGCACATCAAAGCCCAAACAAGGTAGGAAGGCCACTGGCCTCTCCGTGCTACCCAAGTGAACTGGAATCATGGCTCAAGCATGGCTGTGCTTTGAAATGAAGACTGGTACTACTTCCCACTTGCAGTGCACTTGGGCAGTTACTTCACGTCCATTTTGTCTCTCTTAAGTGTTGCGCTTTGGAGCGGTACAAAAAAACGTTACTACACGTCTGTCCCGCAACAACTGAAATTTGTCTCGACCATGCCCCCGGAATGGGTGCTAAGCAAGACAAATCTGTACCTGGCGCTGGGGTAGGGTATTTCCTTGTCACGGTTGGTTCCCGGTTTCTGTTCCGAGACAAGATACCGTGAGGTCACAATTGTCATGCAACAAAACATTCGTTTCTCTCAGAAAACTGTGCCCCAGGTACTGGGTTGGGTGTTACGTTCAAAGGGCCCACCCACGCCAGATGATCACCACCCCCTTGCCCTCCTCCGTTAAATATCAATAAAACAAACCAAACTTCAAAGTCAGGCAAGATGGACCCCAGACAGGCAATTAATTAGCAAGCAAAGGGAATAAAGAACAAAGAAAGGCCGAAGGCTATCACCCGGAACATTCCAATGTGGCCACGAGGAGAAAGTGAAAGCTAGCCAGACGAGCCGCAGATTCCTTCCCTGCCTGCAAGGATTTTGACTTTTGAGAAGCGAAATATTGAAAAAGAATTTTTATACCCCCCCCCCAAAAAAAAGAGGAAAAAGGAAGCTAGACAAATTCAGTGTTTGTCACGGTACAAGACCATGAGGTAACACTTGTCACAAAAACATGTTGGAATCTGGGACCTCCCAGTGGGCAAAAGTGGAATTAGGACAGTGTCGGTGAACCTATGGAATAGGTGGGCACCCAGCATCGCCCCTTCACAGCCACCTGTATTCAGGTTAAATGGCTGTATTGGCACTTTGCGAAAAATTCGTGGGTTTTGAATTGCAATTTGGGCACTTGGTCTCTAAAAGGTTCGCCATCACTGAATTAGGAACACCCACCTAGTTTTGCCACAAGTGATGGGATGAGGAGGAAGTTCCCACTGCCTTTAAACCCCATTCTGTGGGGTTTTATAAGAAGACAGAAAAGGAACATGTTTTAACAGCCCTACAGGACAATTATTGTGTTCAAGAGAACTGCCCCCTTTTTTATTTTCCAGTTGTGGAATCCATGACAAAAAGATCTTGAGGGACCCTTTTTCTTGGCATGCAAACCCAAGTGGCAGAAGGTGGGTAACCTTTGAGGTAGATTGTGGCCTTCCTGACCCCGTGTCACTCTCCAACACCTCTGAAGCTCCATGGCTCCTTTTAATGAGCTCATTAAACCCTGCCTCCATTTTGTCCTCTCCCGCCTCAAGACAGGATTAGGGTTGCCATTAGCCATTCCTAAATTTGGAATGGTTTGTTGTGCTTTCAGGGGAGGCAGCCATGGCTCTCTGTAATTGAATTTGTCTCTGAATCAAATGTAATGGGATACAGGGCTAGAAATATCAACTGTTAGAGTGACCACACAAGTAACAGGAACCCGGATCTGGTGAAGAAAGTTAAACCTTACACAATGGAGCCTGGAAAACTGTCTCAGTGTATCTTCCATCAGGGTGTCTCATATTAATCAAGGCTGGCCAATCTCACACACTGAGTTGCTGGGTGTCCTTAACCTCACAACGTGGCTATGCTCATCCTACCGACAAGCTGCTTAGAGGACCCTTGGGCTCTGCCACAATATCTCACCATACCTCGTACAGATTTATTTCGTACCTCTTAAACTGTGTGGAGAGCACCGGGTACCTTACAGGGGGGTTGGAGTCATTTTTGTTTTGTTTTGTTTTGTTTTTGTTTATGTGTTTGTTTGTTGGCTTGGTTGGTTGGATTTTTACTTTATGGGAAAGGAGCTGTAAGCCCTATGAAAGCACCCAATATAGAGAGAAGGTCCGTAGAAAGATGGATATTATTATTATTATTATTATTATTATTATTATTATTATTATTATTATTATTATTATTATTATTATTATTAGATAAAATGCCATGCATTTATTTCATCAGGGATGAAGAACTTTGACTGACCTTGATGTGTCTTGTCATTAGACAACAATGAAAACTCCAGACTGTGTTCCGTTTATCAAAACAACCTCCTCCTTGCATCTTCTATTCTCAGGCTTTGCAGGGTTGATGCAGGGAAACATCAGCCTTATAAGTAAAAAAAAAAAAAAAAAAAAAAAGGAATTTTGATTAAAATCTCAGCTGTTGACAGGACTCCTTGCGTTACACCTCTTCGCTGTTTGTATGAAACTGCATAGGCGTCATGGCCTTTGAAGAGGGTTAATATGCTTGCAAATTCCGCCCAGTAGCATCATATTTATTTTGTTTATTTATTTAAAATATTTTACCTGTCTTTCTCCTTATGAGGACTCCAAGTGGCTTACATCATTAAAAGGACAATATTTAAAAGCTAAAAACGGTAAGTGAACAGTAGGACCCCTGTATCCACTAATTCATTAACCACTGATTCAGTTATCCATGGATGGCAGAGGAAAAATATAAATAAATAATTCAGCAGCCACAAAACAAGCTACTGTCACAAACAGCAGCTGTAAAGCAAGCTACTGCCATAAAACAAGCTACTGCCACAAAACATCAGTTTTTGGGGGGTTGTGCGTTCTCTCTTACCCACATTTTTCATTATCCACAGGAACCAATCGATCCCCTGCGGATACTGGAGACATAAACAAGAATTAAACAAGTATCAACCATAATAAAATCAGTACTATAAACCCATTTAAAAGCAACAGGGCTCAACAACCGAATTTGGGGGGGGGGGACAACCCTCTGAAACTGAGAGTCGCAAGGAAAAGCCTGTTTGAAGAGAACGCTGGTGTTCCAACCATTATTATTATTTTATTTCTCCATGCTGTTCAATAGGATAGCGCATGGTACTTGAGGTTTTCTGAAGGGCAGCTCCAGTTCCGTTCTGGACCCAAGTGAGAAAGCCATCTCAAGTATGGAATTGAAGAGGCCTATGATATCTGAATCGCCCACTTGAGCTTTGGAGCTTATTTTCCTCACGGACAAGGGAGGACTGCAAACCTGGAAGGGAGCTTACATTGTCACCCTGCCTGCCTTATCAGCTTGCCTGATCAGGACTGCTTGGGCATCTGACACCTGCGCAAGGTGGCACTTTGGTCTAAGCCAGCAGGATTTTTAATGCTCTTATGAGAACTGGGAGGAACGATGGAAGACACAGAGGTGGCGTTGAGGTACTGTTGGTGAAACCGCAGGCTGGCACGAGGCACAGAAGGTTGGAAGGCATGGATTACAAACAAGAGATAAAAGGGAAATGAACACAGACAAATGAACTGAGTCAAGCATGAGCTGGCTACCGGGGATTGAACCCCAGGTCGTGAGCGCAGTTTTACCTGCAGTACAGGTGTAGAGAACTTCCCTCTAGTCTACAGGCACCCTCAGTCAATAGCAGCCTCTGGTCCCATTGAGGGAGCTTCAACCTACCAAGCTGTAGCTCCCTCTTTCCCCCTTTCCCCCTCCACCTCCAGACCCAAGCCGCTTGTGCCTTTTTCTTCACTGGCTCATGGTGACCCCTGTGAAATGGTGGTTCAACCCCCCCAAGGGGTCCCGACCCCCAGGTTGGGAACCACTGCCTTAGTTGTTAAAGATCTGGGAGTCATTATAGACCTCTGCCCAGGATCCTCCCTTGGTAGCCAACCTGGGACCCCCAGTGGCACAGTGTGTGTTCTGGTGCCCCATCAAAACCTCGAGTGGGGAGATTTTATTTATTTATTTATTTATTTATTTATTTATTTATTTATTTATTTATTTATTTACCATGCTAATTTCCCAGAGGGAACTCTGGGCGGTTCACATAAAAACACATCATCGTTGGCACCCTTGGCTGAAATATCTGTGCCTCTCTGCTTCCTGGACTTGATTATTTCCTTGGCAAGGCATCTGCTAATTATTTATGTCCTTAGCAAAGCAGTAGCCTTGAGCGAGTCATCTTGAGCTGGTTTGCGAGCAATTGGGAATTGTTTGCCAAGGCTTTGAGGTCAGTGAAGGGGCAGGTGGGTAAGAGAATACCAGTATTGGTGCTGATGTTGTTTCCATGGCAATCTGCTTAAAAGGATGTCTGCGCCCCCCCTCCCTCTTAAACGAAGCTCCATTCAGAAACTGGGAATCTATCCAAACACCAAAGCAAAGCAATGTAAACAAACCCACTTTTTCCCCTGCTGGGCAGAGCTGCCTCCTGCAGCTGTCTGGGTGCGATTACTTTAACTCTGTCTTGATTGGAAATTAATTCTGGCCACAATCAAGGAACAACAGTAAATCTCGTCCCTTTAGAAAAGGGAATTAAATTGAGTCGGGATGCAACCGTCTCCATTAAAAATGGATTGTAACATTCCCAAGCTGCCAAGGGCACCGTGCCATCCCGGCACGGTGCGTGCATGAGCGCTTGGTGTTTGCTCCAGAGAACATCCTGGTTCCAAAGGCTGCCTCCCAGACTGGGTGGTTCCAAAGGCAGCCTCCTGCTCCATTGAGCCACCCTGAGCTATGGCTAACTACCATAAAAATATGCTGGTGTCCTCTTAAACAACGAAGAGCACGCCCAGATGGGCGTATAGTTTGCAATGTGGATCACTTTCGGCACTGTTTGGTTCAAATCACACGACAGCATCCACATGCGTTTAGACTTTGAACAATCCACACTGCCTCTGTTGGACTCACAGAAGGCCCACCCGGCAGGTCTCCCCACCCACTTCCCAGTTTTGCAAGGTGCCTAATCAGGTGTGCAAGGAATATCCTGCAAGATGGATGAAACAGTTTCCCAGGTGGCTGTTCCATACCCAATAAATTGGCCTTTGCCTACTGTTCTGGCTGTGATAATTAAGGCTTGGGCAGAAACCCAAATAACACACTGATGAAACAGGGTGATCTGGAACTCTTTGTTTAAAACCTGGGTCTCAGCAGAATGGCCACATTTGGTTTGGGGATGGGGATGGACTGCCAAATTATCCTAGCTTTGGGCTAGAATAGATCATGCTGAACAGGATAACTTTGAAATGCAGTATGTAATTTGGGATGGTCTTTACATCTACATGCAAGGATTGGATGGTTTCAGGACAGGAAACCAGACTGTACCTCAAGGAACCTTATTTGGCCCTTCCTCCCTTTAAAAGGAAAATAAAAAGACAAAAAGTACCCCCCACACACACACACACCTTGTCCCCCTTCTGTCTCTATGGAGCAGTGGGAACAAACTTTCAATTTTTCAGAACATTCAAACTGGCATAGATCCAGAATATGAATTGCTCCAAACTGAAATGGAACCCATTCCTAAGCCCAGAATCATCCTAAAACAACAAGTGAACCAATATAAAACCACATGATAAGAACATGGCACATCTCCCCACTTGACCTTCCCAGGTGAGTCATCAAAGGCCATGGGTAACCAGACCAAAGCTCTTTCCCACTCTTCTTCCTCTCCACCTTAATCTGCCTCTTTCACTCATGGTGATGAGGAATATGGAGCCCTGATACAGTCCTAGCAAAATGTCAAAGCAGAGGGCATGGGTGCCAGTGGCAGAGGAATTAGTCTATTTTCAAGTAAATGAAATGGCCACAAGCAAGGGGCACCAAGTGGAGTGTGCACCCCTGGTGATTTGGTGGGGGGGGGCATGCACCAAAGTGACAAAATAACATTGGTACTATCACTATAATACCTAGTACAGTACAGTACGAATAGTGTATCTGTTTTGCACTATTCTGCGCCCTCCCTGCTGGTGTGGGTGTGTAATCCATGTTTGCCCAAGGGGACACAGGCCCTTGTTGTGGGCCTACTCATTAGCTAAAGAATGAACCTAAAGAGTCCTGGCCACTGTTGGAGTGAGTTCTGAAACAGATGCACAGATCACATCCTGGATGGCTAGAATCCCAGTTTGCTTAAGGGCAAGTCCATCAGGACAATCGGAGAAGCGCTTTTTGCGCCTTCCAGGCTGGCCATCTCGTGCCACGTCTCTTCCAGCGGGTGATCCAGTCAATCCCTCAACATGATGAGAAACCTTCATCTTGATTCAGATCTCTGAAAACTGAAGCCCCAAATTGGGCGCCATCTCCCGCACAGCATTTCTCTGGATAAATCATCACTTAATTCTTATCATCTGTCTAAAACCTGCTTCGTTTTTCACACGCTCCCAGAATCATACAGGTTTGCCCCCAGGTCATATTCTTGCGCTCATCCCCACTTGGTGTGCCAGATCAGAATTGGTGGTGGCAGCCAAGAAACAGAAAGGCGAAAGAGGTGCACACAATGTAAGTTACATTACTTATTTTAGAGCTGAGGCTGAGTGAAAAGCACAAAAAGGAATTAAAGCACATTCTGGCCATCCGGTTACACATTTCACTGGTTACATACATTGTTTCTGTTATTTAATGAGAGAGTAAAATGGGATGTTGACACCTCACCTGTCGGTCTACAGAGACTAGAAGTAATGGGGGAATTTACTATGGAGAAGAGGGATGATTTGGCTTGCTCATTAGCTGGCCACAGTCAAAATCTGTGTTCTGTGTTGCTGAGCAAAATTATGGGGTGTAGCAAGTGGCTTCTGTTAGGAAACCCACAGGGTTGTGGAGACTGGAAGCAAAGTTGACCAGGTGCCTTTCTAGAGATCCAAAGAGATAATCTGGTGGAAAGTGGTCTATGAAGAAACCAAGAAAGCCAAGATTCTTCTGTCCATCTTGTTGCAAATGATGGCCATTAGCGTGAGAGAAAAATGTCGTGGTTTTGGTGTGACATGGCATGGAACTGGGTTCAGGCTCAGAAGAGTAACCTCCAGCTGGCATGCACTGTTTGACTGGAGATTAGCGTGCCTCAGAGCGTGTCTCTGGAGCTTTGTTAGGAGATGCCAGCTACTGCCTGCCTATAGATGTTCAGGGCTACAAGCTCAGGGGCAAAGAGCATCACTGTTGAGTCTTCCGACCCGGAGGAAATAAGTCAAAGAAGATGCAGAACAGACGGTTGTACAATCTATCCAAAACATAGAAGCAGGAATGTAGGAAGTCACCGCAGGAAGTCACAGATGGCATGATAAAATGAACCAGGTCTTTGATGCACACCATTTCCAAAAGTTTGGAAAGGTCTGCAGACTTCTTTTTAAAAAAAAGATTCTTGGGAGAATGAATCAATGTTTCCAAGGAGAAGCTCTGATGCCGTAGCCTTAAGCCATTTCTCTACAAGCCAGAGAGATGTGTGAATAAGATCCCAAGGGTGTGTGCATTTAACATTGAAAAGAACCCTTGAAGGCTGCAAGAAGGGACAAGAAGAGCAAAAGGCAGTGGGAGGGGAATGGGTTGTTGAAACCGTTGATCCCCATAGAATCCTCCTTAATGCTTCCTACGCAGCATGGGTGAAGATGGATACACATGTTAGGATTTCCCCACCCCTGAAGAATAACAGCAATTTGGGAAGGGCTCCCAGATGGGTATATGAGGAGAACGTACAGGTTATGTAGTTGCACCATTAGTCTCGCTGAGCTGCTGTTCAGTTTTTAAAAACAATCATAGGCTGCTATCTCACCTGGGGAAGATCCTGATCTTCTGAAAGTCCAGCTTTTACTTTTCCTCCCGTCACGTGTCTGAATATGTGGGATAGCAGTTCCCACGTACAAAGCTGTTTTTTTTTTTAAGCACAGTTCATCTGCATGGCCTGCAGGTGGCGCTGGCATTTTAAAAAAATTACCAGCTGGCAGACGGAAATTAAAACAAAGAGCACCTGATGGAGCCTCCAGGTGCTCTGAGGGTGGGGGAAAATTAAAAAATAAATTAAAAAACAGCACCGATCGGCCCCAGGAACAGCCAGTCGGCACTATGAGAAAAAAAGAAGAAGAAACCTGGATCACCTGTGTGGTCCCACGTCTTCCTCCTTAAAAGGTGGATTTTTAAAGCGAGGCAACAAATTCCCTACATCTCCGGTAAGTCTTGGAAACCTCGCTGAAGGGGGCATTACTGGGTTTTCTTTTTTCCTCCCAAAAAAGCCTAGTGGCCATGGGAACGGCATTTTTGGACACAGTTTATCTACTAATTTAAACTGCATTTAAAGGGACATGGGATAGGGGCCCTAGTCTACAAACTGTTGGGACATAATCCATACTTATTGGAAAGATTCTCTTGGTTGGCTCTGTAGTTGCTCCTAAGGTGGGCGCCAAGCCATGCTTTCTTTCACTCCTGCTTTCACATCGCTATTTTATCAAACATGTGTTTGCATCACTCTTACAAAATGCAGCACACGAATGTGCTCCCCTTTGTGGTCTCCCACCTCTATACCAGCAAATTTGAAAACTGGGCAATGCATATAAACATTTGACCCATGCAAAAAGTGAAGGAAACATCTATCATGCAGAGGCCATTTCCTCCAATCCCTGCCTTTAAACTTGTTGCCAGGGGTGTTGGCAGGTTCAAGACTCAATGCCGCTATCTCACCTAGGGGAAGATCTGGATACAGGATATATAGTCTGGCTTTTCTTCTTTCTTGGTCACATGACTGAAGATGTGGGATCTCCATTCCCATGTACAGATTTATTTTTTAAAAAAGTGACATTCAGCCCCATGGCCAGTAGGTGGTGCTAGGAAAAAAATGAAAAATAATTTTTAAAAAACAGCCAGCTGATCAGCGCTGGGGGGAGGAAGGGGAAATTTTTTTAAAAATGTAAAAAGCCCCAACCAGCCCCAGGACAAGCTGGTCGGGACTAGGAAAAAAACAAAAAAGCAAAAAAAAAAACAGATCATATGCGAGCTCCTACAGATTTTCTGGCTTGCATTTTTTACCGGAGACAAAAATTCCCAACTTCTCTGGTAGGTCATGGAAAACTCGCTAAAGGGGGCATAACCAGCTTTATCTTGATTAAATTTCAAAATAAAGCTTTTCCAAAAATCTTGTCCTGTGGCCATGGGGACAAAATTTTTGGAAAAGCTTTATCTTGAAATTTAATCAGCATTTTAAAGGACGTGTGATAAAGCCTTAGTGTTGGGTCCCAAATCCAAGTATTGGGTGCCAAGTCTGAGTCCCAATTAAACACAAGCTTGACATGGGAGGGCCCTGAGTGCCAAGTTGAGTCCAGATTATTGAAAAAGCAACCCCAAGTTGATTCTGAGAAGAGTCTTAGTTGAGTCGTTAAGACTCAATTACTGATTCCCGGCCTGTTGCATGAAGACTTCCATTGCCCACAGCCAGGACAACCAAATGGCTAGGCTAGCTGGGAAGGAGGGAAGTGTAGTCCCACACTCCTGGAGGAGGTGAAGTTGGAAAAAGTTGAGGGAAGTTACTTCTCAAACGTGGACTGAAATGGGAGAGCCCCCCCAAAAAAAGTTTCTATTCCTTCTTCATTTCCAGAAAGGGCTGCAAATATTGACAACTAAAAGGCATTCCAGGCCGACTTTGGTGGGGAACCCCTGCCATTAGGCATCTAGAGTCTAAACCAGAGTTCAGGAATCAGGAGCATCCGAAAAATCTAATAACACAACATATCTTTTTTGTGGGGGATGCTAGCTATCTGGAGACATACTGTATGGGCATACCTGTGAGTATCACTGGTACCACCCTGCCCTCTCCTTGGTCTGTAGCTAGATTAGGGGGCTTTCTCATCCTCTGCCACCTCAGGTGTTGCATGCCTGCGTGGAGTGTGACAGCAGTCATGTTTTTGGAGTCAGAAGCGTGGCTGAGGACATCTGATGAGCCTTGGTGAATCCAACTTTTTTGTCAGCACCAGCCTCGTCACGAATCACATGTCCCCCGCCCGCCCCCGCAAATTTGGGAGGCCTAGAAAACCCTCTGAAAATGATCCCCTCAGGTTGTGAGCGAGATTGCCTGAGTTCTTCTCTGTTTGGTAAGGAAAAAAGTATTTCTGGCTATAGAGATACTGTCGCTGTTCAGTTCTCAGAGCGCTATGTCTCAACAAAAAGGTTATTAACAAGTCTTCTCTGCTTTGCAAAGGCCGCCATGAAGCTGTCGAGGGAGCCTGGTCTTAATTAGGCATCTTTGCTAATGAGAGCCAGGAGTTAAACAAACTCTGCTTATGAATTCCTTGAGCCCGAGAGATGTCTACCATGGAAACAGGTCCTTTTAACAGAGCCATTCTGTCACTGGAGAGCTGCAAATGTGCATAATTGACAATGGTGGGTTTGGGAAAAGACAAATGTATTTCAAAAACATCCTGAGATATGATACTTAGGGATGGGCACGAAATGGAAAAACTGTCTTTTGTTTCATTCTGTATTGTCCGTCCCCCCCGCGTTTCATTTTGTATTGTAACAATTCCCCCAAAAAAATAGTTACTTACGAAGCAAGAAGAAACAAAATGAATCCCCCATGGCACCAATGCTCTAGCTGGTGTGGTGGGGGATTCAAAAGCCTCCTCCCCACTGCCTCCCAGATGATTTTGACAGCTCAATCCCAGCTGGGAGGCAGGCAGGTAGGAGGAAAGGAGCAGCCAGGCAGAAGGAAATTCCCTGCCTGACCGCTCCTTTCTCCCCTGCCACCCCCTCCTCCTGGGGGCAGGGTTGAACAGGGAGTGATGTGGGCAGTGGGGCCTCCCCCCACTGCTCACAGCCTTCCCTGTCCAGAAAACCTATCTGGGAGGAGGGAGAGCACGGGAGAAAGAAGGAGGCAGAGGTAAATTCAGAGTTTCCTTCTTCCTTGCGATCCCCGCCTACCAGCTGGTGCTTCTCAACAAGGAGGGGTTTGGAGAGGGGGGCACTCCTCCCCCCACCCTGACCTGTAAAAAAGCCCCAGATGGGAGGCGGGGTGGGGCGAAAAGCTGATCAAAGCAGTTTCCCCCCCCCTCGGTGCTCCGTTCTGCCCCCCGCCTCCCATCTGGAGCTTTTTTACAGGTCAGGGTTTGGAGAGAGGTGCCCCCAAATGTTCCCAAATTTCAGGGGCTTTCAGGGAAGAGCTTGAGGAAGCTCACCTGCCATTTCCTCTAGAACGGATCATTTCATTCTAGAGGGGGAAATGGTGTCTCTTCCCCATTTTGTTTTGTTGCATTTTGTTTTGTTAGCTAACAAAATGATGAAACAGTGTGCCCATCTCTAATGATACTTATTTGGTGTTTCTGGACCCTGCCAAGGAGCCATTTGGTCCAGCATCCTGGTTGCTACAGTGGCTAGTCAGAAGCCTCTGCAAAAGTCCTAGATTTATTTAATTATTTATTATTTCCATTTGTATACTGCCCAATTTTCCCAGAGGAACTCTGGGCAGTGAAGAGTCATGGAAAATAATACACAAAATTAATGGTAACAAATAAAATAATAATAAAAAGGCCGGAAAAACAAGATGGCAGTGGCAATCTCACATAGTGAAGCCAGTTTTAGGGATTTCTGTAATTATGCAAGGTACTTTTCTTCTGCTCTACCCCTGAATGGCCTTTCAGATGGGTCAGTGGAGGCAGCTCTGTGGTTCTTCCTCCTTTGTTGGCATAGACATCCTCTCTGTTGATAGTTCTTCTCCCCACCTGGCTAGTGGTTCTAACAAAGGGCTCAGCTACCCATCATAATACTCCTGCTTATCTGGAAGTTGAGTAATGGCTACTGGACTTCTTTTTTGAGAGATAGAAATGTTTCGCTGTTCATCCAAACAGAAGGTCCAATGCAGTGAGGAGTGTTCAGACCTCTACATTGGAGAAACTAAACAGCCATTAAACAGAAGGATGGCCCAACATAGGAGGGGCAACAGGTCAGGACCAGAATCAGAAGTACTCCATTTGAAGGACAAAGGGCAGTCTTTCAAAGATGAGGATGTACACATATTAGACAAAGAAGAGAGATGGTTTGAAAGAGGAGTAAGGGAAGCCATTTATGTGAGCATTGAAAACCCCTCCCTCAACAGAGGTGGTGGGCTCCGGCATAGTCTATCTGCTACTTATCAGGCTGTGCTTTCCAAAGTCCCCAGGCAAATCAAAAAGCATTCACCACCAAGGCCATAGCTAAGGACCCATTCTTGATAGGTTTCAGCACCTTAGGCCATTGTTCACCTTAAGGCTAAGGATACTATGGTCTCCCTAACGAGCCTATTTAGGCCACTGTTCATCTTATGAGCCTAATTCAGGCCAGGGTGACAAGAGGTCAAAGCTGCCTATAAGATGGAGGATTTGCACTAGCTGTATTCAGACCGATGAAGCTGTTTGGATGAACAGCGAAATGTTTCTATCTCTCAAAAAAGAAGTCCAGTAGCCATGACTCAACTTCCAGATAAACTCACCTGGATGACTGAGAATCTTCACAGACATACTCCGGCTTATGTGTCAAATTGAGCACACTTGCAACCGATTTGAAAATATCAGCCTACAGGAGGCACAACCCGTGCATTTTTGTGTTTGGAGAATGAGTTTTCTTAAAACATCTACAGGAAGGTATTTTGAATCAATTCCAACCATGATTTTTTTTTAAAAAAATTGTTTTGGCAGAAGTGCTCGCCTGTGTTGGAATAAATGGTGTCTGTAGGGTTTGTGGAGTTTTGGATGCCAGGAATTGTGGGTAGAGATGGGCATAATCGGTCATAATTTGGCAGTTCATGCTCATACTTCCTTTGGACGAACAGATGTTTTGTTTGCCCACGTTTTCTGTTGGGCACTCTCTCAGAAGCAACATCTGGATGCGCTGGGAGAGGGAAGCTGAGTCGTTATTGTCTCCAAATGGGTGCCTACCAGAGGAGGCGGGCTAGGAATCGCTGAACACTCTTTTGTCCAAAGGATGAATCTTGTAAGGAGATTAGAGGTGCATGGGATATGTAGTAGTCTGGTAGTTAAAGAGCAAAAAGTTGTTTTTCAGGAATTGTGCAGCTGCTTATCACTTATCGGATGAGACTGGCAGAGATAATTCAGAAAGACCCAAGCTGAGGACCACAAGAGCTCCTTGAGAAAGGAAGGTGCGTCCAGAAATACAGAGATGTTTGAATATCCAGATTAATAGACATTTATTGGGTAATACTTACAGAAGGATCAAGAAAGTGGGAGTAGGCTAGGAAGAGTGAAGAAGAATGCTTTTTAGAAAGGAAGGAGAGAGGGCACGATGAAGCTAGCAATGCAATTTTATGTCGCTTATTAGATTTTGATTCCAAACATCAGTTTGTTAGAGTTACTTAGAATAGGATAGATCTTTGTTATTTTAATGTAATTTTTCTTGGTATAGCTAAGTTCTCTAAATTATTTAAAATCTTTAAGATTTTTGCTAACTTGTCCTTATTTTTGTATTTTAATAAACATCATATTTTTAAGATTGCCCCTATGTTTTTATTTAAGGTGAGTCAGAATGAGCAGCAAAGTAAATTTTTTTTAAAAGAACCCACAAATGTGTGAATAGGTTTTTTGATCCCAGGTAGGTGGGTTGAGAGTTTTAGCACCTCAGTTTCCCAGTTCCTTTGCAGGTGTGAACCACCAAAGTATCAGTTTGTTCCCATCTTTCATCATGGGTTTTGGGCTGCAAGGTACCCTGTAACCAGTATATATTTATCTAACTGTGACATTGATCTCGTGCTATGCCATTTTGCAATAGATAAAAAATTAATACAAATATTTAAAAGAATTTAAATTTACAAAAACAATTTATAACAGCAGTAAAAAAAAGGGACATCCAGGCAGTCTGTAGGATATATATTGTCTGGCTAATCAATGGCAGTTATTCAACGTCCTTCTGTGTTCTGTGACTAGTTTTGTACCGTGACAGCATTGGTCGTGATCACGTGGTTTTGTCCCTGTTTCACTGTTCCCATGTTCATGATAACTTGTCTCATGACAAGTGTTACTTCACGGTCTTGTACCGTGACAAACACTGAATTTGTCTAGCTTCCTTTTTCCTTTTTTTGGGGGTATAAAATTCTTTTTCGATATTTCCCTTCTAAAAATCAAATCTTTGCAGGCAGGGAAGGAGTCTGCAGCTTGTCTGGCTAGCTTTCACTTTCTCCACATGGCCACAATGGAATGCTCCGGGTGATAGCCTTCGGCCTTTCTTTGTTCTTTATTCCTTTTGCTTGCTAATTAATTGCCTGTCTCATGTCCCTCTTGCCTGGCTTTGAAGTTTGGTTTGTTTTATTGGTATTTAACGGAGGAGGGCAAGGGGGTGGTGATCATCCGGGGTGGGCGGGCACTTTGAACGTAACACCCAACCCATTACCTGGGACACAGTATTCTGAGAGAAACAAATGCTTTGTTGCGTGACAGTTGTTACCTCACAGTGTCTTGTCTCGGAGCAGAAACCGGGAACCAACCGTGACAAGGAAATATCCTACCCCAGCACCAGGTACAGGATTGTCTCGCTTAGCACCTGTTCCGGGGGCGTGGTCGAGACAAATTTCAGCTGTTGCGCGACGGATGTTAAGTAAGATTTTTTTGTACCGCTCCAAAGCGCAACACTTAGAGAGGCAAAACGGATGTGAAGTAACCACTAATGAGATGTCATCAATCAGTGTGCTCATGATAAGAGAAAAGGAAAAATCCATTATGATTTTAAATACATAAATAAAAATATTTTAAATACATAAATAAAAATATACCAAACAATCCATCAATCTGCAGGTAAGAAGAATGGGTAGCTTTGGATGCCTTATAGACCCCTTCCAACATCATGGTTCTATGATTCTCTGTTCTGTCCCAAACCACACAATGATCAGGGCCATCTTAGTGTACAACTTTAAATAACTAACTATGGCATGCAGATTTGCTTCTCCAACAGCTCTTTATCCCCCCCTCCCCCAGTGCAAATGCTCAGCTCAATTTCTGGGATCCAGTAGCATGCACTGACTCTTGGCCATTACACCTTTGAAGGTCAGCTTCCGATAATATTATTTCAAACCCAAACAGTAAGCTCGTGTCTCTCTCCTGCTATCAGCCTCTATGGAGTGCTGGCTGGGTGGAAAAATCTATGCTTTGTTCTCAGGCCCTTTGTAATATTTTTAGATCCGTTGGCACCGGGGAGGTGAAGATCAAGGATGGCCGAGGCCCCGAAAGGGAGGAAAGCACACTACATAAAGAGGCGTCTCTTCTGCTCGGGTGACCATCGCAGCAGCCAGCGTGGGAACGGCACAGGCGTGAAAAGTGACCTGTTCAATCAGACGGAAGGTCCGGGCAGAGCCGTCTCTCTGATGCAGCTGCAGTGAAGCAGAGGGAGAAACCCTTGTGGCATCGGAGCAGGACATTGTGAGGTAAAGTAGTGTGTCTGTGAAGATTCCCAGTCATCCAGGTGAGTTTATCTGGAAGTTGAGTCACGGCAACTGGACTTCTTTTCTAGAGAGTGACCCGTTTCACTGCTCATCCAAGCAGCTTCGTCAGTCCGTCAGACTGGCGAAGCTGTTTGGATGAGCGGTGAAACATTTCAGTCTCTCAAGAAAAAGAAGTCCAGTTGCCACGACTCAACTTCCAGGTAACGTAGTGTGAGATTTTCGTAATCTGGGCAGGTTTCGAAGCTGTCTTCTCTGCCTCTGAGTTCTGAGCGTGTGCAGCAGCATTTATTTATTTTTTGGTTGATTGATTGGACAACCTCATAATAAATTATCTCAGCTACAGCATACAATTTGCCTTGCCCACACGTTATGTTTTTCCAAACACCTGCACACCCCAGGCTGGTTCCACAGCTTTATGCCCTCTCGTTTGGAATTTTCTAAACAGCTGATTGTAACTCTTCAATCTGAAGACTTTTTCAGGCCTCTAGCCTACTCTACAAAGCCCAGACCTGGAAGAGCATGTCACAAGATTTAAAAGTGTGCGTGTGTTGTATTTTCGTGCAAAAGTTTAACCCACTCTTGTTTTTTGAATTTAGGTTGCAAATTAAATTGTCATCTCCCCTTTTGCCTAAGGAGCTTAGTATGGGGTATTACTGGCTCTCATTCTCCCTCCTTTATCTTCACAACATACTTGTAAGGTAGGCCATGTTAATGGAGAGAGTGACAAAGCAAAGATCTATTTTCAAGTGCAGGACACGCAACAATGGGCTCAAATTATTGGAAGCCAGATTTTGGTTGACTATCAGGAAAAACTTTCTGACTGTTAGAGCAGTACAACAATGGGAGGGGTTACTTAGAGAGATGGCGAGCGCAACACTAGAGGCATTTGGCAGACATCTGGGCAACCACCTGGCAGATGATTTGAGCAGGGGTTGGATTGGTCTTGTATGGCCCCTTCCAACTTCATGGTTCTATGATTGTATGATTCTAAGGTTATGCCATGGGTTTCACACATCAGTAGCACACACACACACACACACACACACACACACACACACACACACACACACACACACACATTATATAGAGATTATATTGGCCAGTTTATACAGAGATTATAAGAATTTTCTCAATTATATCCAGGATGTCCATCGAAAACACAGAAGTGCAATGGAAACCTTTCAATGTATTAGCGGCCCATTAAATGTGCAGTATTTTACACTCTTAAAAATAAGGTTTTAATTGCTGGTGAACTTCTAATGCTTATTTTTATGGTCATGGGACTAATCAATAAATAATTAACAAACTAACTATTTTTATTTGCTGTTCCTTGCTGGGTGTTGTGTCTTGGTCTTCCAGCCAACAAAAGCAGCATACACATTCTAAGTAGATGAAAGGATATTAGATGGTACAATGATATCCTTCTGCAAAATGTCCCCAAGTAGTGTGCGCTGCATTTGCAGACAGGTGCAGCATTCTACCCAATCACTCCAGCCATGGACGTTGGATACGTCTCTCTCCCCCGCCACAACCCCGCCTTCCACCCACCAGAAGACACACTTGTTGAATTGTGGGAAGCCGAGTTCAAGAGAGGAAAACTTTGAAGTTCAGTTGGATAGTTGCCCATCCAACTGCACTTAAAAGCTTCACGTGATGCCTCTGTCCCAGAATGAAGGTTTTATTCAGAGCAAGGGCAGATTCTGTCCAGGCGTTGCCCTGTTCTTTCTAAAAGTTCAGAAGAGAGCCAAAAGGCTTTCGGCAAGACCGATAAGGTTAACCAGGTTACCATTCCAGAGATAAGGCAAGAGATTTACGCTGAGGCGACCAGGACCTGAATGTCCCTCTGCCAAATATGGGGAATTCTCTTTTGCCTTCCTGAGACCTCTTGGCTTGTTCCCTATTATTGGTTTTTTTTTTTACTTGAGAATTTTAGTTTAAAATTCCACACACTTCCCATCTCTGTCTTCTGTTGCTCAAAGTGAGACCAGGCAGGTTCTCTGCAAGGAGGTTTTCCTTGGAAGGTCAGAAGTCCATTTCAGTTTTTCTGCAATTTATTGTTCCTTAAGCCTCACCTTCTTTCCTCCTTGGGCATTAAGAGATGTATGCAGTTTAAAAAAGCAAATGGAAAATTCTCACCTATCCCTACTTTTGGATGAAAGTTTAATCCCTGATGATACAGGGCTAGGCGTGGACTCCTTGCAATCTGAGGGGTGTGTGGGAATCCAGTGGGTTGTCTCCCTCTCCCTGCAGCCCCATCTCTGCTCCCAAGATTGTTGGTCTTTGGAAAGACAGAAGAAATGGAAAAGTCAAATCACACACACCACATCTGATTTTATCACTGGTTGATGTTATATCCAAGAAAACCAGAGTGAAAAGCTGCAACTGATTGATCATCCCACCAGTCCATCTTAAACAGCAAAGGCCCTTAAGGTGATGATGTTTGTTCAGTCAGGATGATGGCCCTCTCGCCTCCCCTCATTTGGTTTATCATTTGCATCCTCCCTCAGGAACTGGATCACATACTGGGGTATTTCATCCCATAATTAAAAAAAAAAACAGCAACATGAGAGTTAGAGATATTTCATACATACATGTGTGTAGCAGTGTCAACATGGGTTTGTGTGTCATGAACAAGCTATACACTACAAATGACTCAACAGAGGAGGGTATTCCTTAACATCAGAAAACATCTGATGGTCACAGCAGGAACTTTTCACAACTCCTGTAGTTTGTAAATCACTTCGCTTTGCTTTGTGATTGTCCATTAGGAAAGTAGGATGCAGGGTGGATTGCTTGAATATAAAGGTCTGCCTGAATCAGGTATCTGGAAAGCCAAAATGGCTTGGTCCCCGGTTATCTCAAGGATCACATCTTCCTTTAAGAGCCTCCTCAGGCGGAAGAACCACCGGGAGACAACTTCTCAGTCCCAACTCCTTCACAGGTATACTTGGTGGGGACACAGGAGAAGGCCTTCTCTGTTGCTGCCCCTAGACTTTGGAACTCCCTCCCACTAGAGACCCAGCTGGCCCCATCTTTTCTGTCCTCTCACAAGCAGGTGAAGCTTCAGGCAAGCTTGTCCTGAGTGACAGGCTGCCTGGTGAGTTTTTTTTTTTTTAAAAAAATTGATATGTTGCTTATATTTTTTGGCTTTGTATTCATTGAACCTTTTAGCATTGTATCTGCATTACCACTAACTTGAACATTGATTTTTAATTGTTGTAAATTGAAAGAAAGAAAGAAAGAAAGAAAGAAAGAAAAAAGGGAGCAAGAGATGGGAAGGAAGGAAGGAAGGAAGGGCAACAAGCTACCTGTAAGATACAATTTTGCCATGTTTGAGAGTGAAAGAGAGAGGAGGAACAAGTACAAATGAATTAATAGCTACCCTCTCTTTTGCACTCTCCCCTTTCACCCTCAGTTGGCAAGGATGAAGCCAGAGGGCAACCAGATCAAAACCTGCCCAATCACTGAGGACATCAAAATGTCCTTCATGAGCCCATTGTCAATCAGCAGCAACTTCTGCAGTCCACATTCTTCCATAAACAAATTGGGACACACGCCGGTCCAGAACCACAAGGGAGAAGTGACCTCCTCAGGGGGAGAGGCCATCTTGTCCCCTGCTGAAGAGAGATCCATGACAGATATTTATAATGGCAACCTTGTCCGGGGAGGAAACCCTTCTGAAGATCTCCAGGGCTCGTCTGTGGGAAACCCTTCACGGAAACGTATTAGAGACCACGCCGAGAAGAAGAGAGGTGGGCAATTGAGCCAGACACCCAAAAATGTCCTGCCTCTCAAACTGACCCCAGACAGCCCAAAAGATTTCCCATGTAAGGATATCTTTCTTTTTTGGGCAAAGAAAGCCGAGGACACCAAGAACAAAGGGATGCCAACAGCACCAGGCTCTCAAATGACCCTCAAGAAGCCGCCGTTGATGGGGATTTCTCCTGATAGACCTTCCAAAGGCATAAAGGACAGACCTTGCCCACCTTCCGTCTGTCCTGAATCAGGAGGGAGGAAGACTCGGAGCCAGCTTTTCCCTGACTCAGAGGTTTTCAAACAGCTGGATGCCCACGTCCTTCACATGAGTGAGCAGGTAGATGTCATGTTGTTGTTGTTCAGTCGTTCAGTCGTGTCCGACTCTTCGTGACCCCATGGACCAGAGCTCGCCAGGCCTTCTTATCCTCCACTGCCTCCCGGAGTTTTGTCAAATTCATTTTGGTTGCATCGATGACACTGTCCAACCATCTCATTCTCTGTCGTCCACTTTTCCTTTTGCCTTCGATTTTTCCCAGCATCAGGGACTTTTCCAAGGAGTCCTCTCTTCTCATGAGGTGGCCAAAGTACTGGAGCCTCAGCTTCAAAATCTGTCCTTCCAGTGAACATTCGGGGTTGATTTCTTTCAGAATGGATAGGTTTGATCTCTTTGCAGTCCAGGGGACTCTCAAGACTCTCCTCCAGCACCACAGCTCAAAAGCTCAAAAGCTCAAAAGATGTCATGGTTAATCATAATGGTGTCCAGAAAGTCTAACAGTGACACTTCTAACAATAGCAGCTGGTGGACTTCCATTTACAACCTTTGGCCCTCCACCTGTTTTGGGCTGTCATTCCCAGATTTCTAAACCTATACTGCTAGTGATAAAGGACAGTGGTCGTTATGGTCCAAAACATCTGGAGGGCCGAAGGCTTCCCACCCCTGATTGACAGAATAATGGATTTGAACTTTTAAGCAGTGTCGTTAAAAGCACGCTCACTGCATGCAGTCAGTGTAGGTGGATGTCCAAGAGGTCCATTCCCAGTTCAACTAAGCCAACCACTGAATACCAGTGATAGAACAACTGGCTGGAGCCACTACCTGCAAGGCTCTCTTTAGGGCTTCCCCAGGAAGCTTCCCTGAACTGAGGCCCACTGCAGGCCCACTGAGCCTCAGACCATCTACTCTGATAGGAAATTATAGCTGTCCCCTGGTGTTCCCTGGTGGTGGTCCCTGGTGTCTAGTACGATATGTCAGTAACAGTAATCTTGATTTCATGAACCCCCCACTTCCCCTAGTTGATCCAATCATCTCCATGGTCCTCCAGTTCCTCAACCTGGGGTCCTTTGGATGTATTGGGCTACTGCTCCCATCATCCCCAGCTAGAATGGGTATGATGGGATCAATAGTTTAGCATATTTGGAGGGATCCGGTGTGGGGAATAACTCTGACGTTGCTTTTTAAATGTACTTTATGGATTACAGCCTCCTATTTGGTTAGGCTGGCTGGAGGATTCTGGGAAATTTAGTTTTTTAAAAAACACAACGTCTCCCGAGCTTTGCTCTGAACAGATGCTAAGCAACCGGGTCTTCTAAATGGGATCTTTCCCCCTCCCCCACCCCCAAAAGGAACTCTGTATCTTCCTCTGCCCATCCCCTAAAACACAGGCCTTCTCTTTTTTTAACAGCTGAACTCCAAACGGGCACTGTTATCCACAGAGGCTCTTGTGCCACGGATAACCGAGGGGGCCACAAGCCAGCTGGAGAGAATGAGAGCCATATGGGTGTGGTTGTGCCACAACATTGGTAAGTGCAGTCTTCGTAATTGCTCATTTGTCTGAAATCTGAGGAGAAACAAAGAGAGCCAATAAGAAGATAACCCAAGAAGAGCCCTGCTGGATCGGGCCAAGGGCCCCTCTAGTCCAGCTTCCTGGATCTCCCAGTGGCCCCACCAGATGCCCCTGCGAGGACATGGGACAACTAGATCCCTGTCTCCTGATGCCACTCCCCTGTGTCTGGCACTTTGAGATACCCCCCCTTTTAAGTCTGGAGGTGACACATCTCCCCAACATAAGAACCTAAGAAGAGCCCTGCTGGATCAGGCTAAGGGCCCACTGAGTCCAGCTTCCTGTGTCTCCCAATGGCCCCACACATTTGGAAGAATCTCATGAGGATGAGGCGTGCTGGCAGCCTTTAATAAGGTGCCTGGTTCTTGTGGACAGCGAGGAATTTCCCTCTTGAGATGGACACCTGTGTTCTGCTGCGTAGTCTGGGAAGGTCTATCTATGGGCCAATGAAATTGATGTAAGGCATTCATGAGTGAAGAGTGATCCTAATGTGTCTCTGAAATCAGCCATGACCTGATCTTTCTTTCCTGTAGAGTACGACGTGGATGGCTTGCTAGGGTTATCAGAGAAGATTCACACCCCTCAACAGGTCCTCCAAACGGGAAAGGGTGTGTGCTCTGGTTATGCCCACCTATGTCGCGAAATGTGCAAGTACGTATTTTGGTTTTGATGTGTTAAACCCTTCCCTTCCATAAATTTTGTTGCCTAAAAGTGGGTGGCATATGCCAAGAAAATATTCAGGTCACTTTCCATGTCTGTAAAAACCTGCCTTAATAAAGGATCCGTTATGTCTAACCTCATGAGTCATTCGGCCCCATGTATAGAAGTGGCAGTCCCTGGAGTGATAAAAGGCATCTGATTGTCCTAATGCAACCTTTTTCTTGCCTCTCTACTTAGTCTTGATAACTTGCATTATTGTTTTTTTTTAATCTTTATTATTATTTGTTTGTGAAGATTCTCAGTCATCCAGGTGACTTTATCTGGAAGTTGAGTCATGGCTACTGGACTTCTTTTTTGAGAGATAGAAACGGACTTTTATGGACTTCCCAAGATCCACAAGCAAGGAATTCCCCTCAGACCTATTGTCAGCAGTATAAATTCAGTGACTTACAACATCGCAAAATACCTGGCGACTATCCTAGCCCCACTGGTTGGACTCACGGACCACCACGTACACAATTCAGAGGAGTTCGTTTCTAAAGTCAGGGAGCTGAAACTGGATACAGATGAAACCATGGTATCCTTTGATGTTACATCGCTCTTTACAAGCATCCCCACCACCGATGCCCTAAAAACTGTAAAGAGAAGACTAAGAGAAGACAGCACCCTCACCTCCAGAAGCCGCCTCAACCCAGACCAGATATGCCTGCTCCTGGACCTGTGTCTGAACACCGCATATTTCATGTACAGAGGAGACTTCTACAGACAGAAGCATGGCTGTGCCATGGGTTCCCCAGTGTCACCAATTGTTGCAAACCTATACATGGAGGAAGTGGAGAAGAAGGCACTCAACACCTTCCCAGGGACAACACCATCCCACTGGTTCAGGTATGTAGATGATACCTGGGTGAAAATCAAGACTCAGGAAGTGCAGGCCTTTACAGACCACATCAATGCGGTGGACCCTAATATTAGGTTCACTAGGGAAGACACCCAAGACAACAGGCTGGCTTTCCTGGATTGTGCAGTCATCATCAGACCTGACCGTGGCCTGGGAGTAGAAGTTTACAGGAAACCCACCCACACAGATCAATACTTACTGTTTGACTCCCACCATCCACTACAGCACAAACTAGGAGTCATCAGGACCCTAAGCCACAGAGCAGAGAGCATCCCCACCTCCACAGAAGCCAAGAAGAAGGAAGACAGGCACCTGAAGACAGCACTTAAGGCCTGTGGATATCCAAGGTGGGCCTTCAACAAAGCAGTGGGCCATCCCAGAAGAACAAGGGATCAGTCTGAGACCCAGACCCGACGGAAGAACCTGGTCATTCCCTACATGGCGGGAGTGTCGGAGAAGCTTAAAAGGATTTTTGGCAAACACCATGAAAACACTAAGGCAGAGACTTGTCCACCCAAAGGATCCGATACCAAACCATAAAAGGAGCAATATAGTATATGTGGTCCAATGCAGTGAGGGGTGTTCAGACCTCTACATTGGAGAAACTAAACAGCCATTAAACAGAAGGATGGTCCAACATAGGAGGGGCAACAGGTCAGGACCAGAATCAGCAGTACACCTCCATTTGAAGGACAAAGGGCACTCATTCAAAGATGAGGAGGTACACATATTAGACAAAGAAGAGAGGTGGTTTGAAAGAGGAATAAGGGAGGCCATTCAGGTGAGCACTGAAAACCCCTCCCTCAACAGAGGTGGTGGGCTCCGGCATAGTCTATCTGCTACTTATCAGGCTGTGCTTTCAAACGTCCCCAGGCAAATCAAAAGGCCTTCACCACCAAGGCCATAGCTAACGACCCATTCTTGATAGGTTTCAGCACCTTAGGCCATTGTTCACCTTAAGGCTAAGGATACTATTGTCTCCCTAACGAGCCTATTTAGGCCATTGTTCATCTTATGAGCCTAATTCAGGCCAGGGTGACAAGAGGTCAAAGCTGCCTATAAGATGGAGGATTTGCACTAGCTGTATTCCGACCGATGAAGCTGTTTGGATGAACAGCGAAACGTTTCTATCTCTCAAAAAAGAAGTCCAGTAGCCATGACTCGACTTCCAGATTATTATTTGTTGTTCTTTATTAGGGTGCTTTATGCAAACTGCCCAGAGTTCCCTTTGGGGAAAATTGGTCGCAATATACAGATGCAAAAATAAATAAATATAAATATAAATATATTTGCAAACAAACTGGCTTTGTTTTCTGAATAGCCATCGGGAGGTAAAATGAGGCTTCCTGGGTAATTCTGAGTGCCCAGACAGGCACTTTTTGCTGGAGGGGTTACTCCTTGCATGAGCTGTTTGGTTTATACTTGCCTTTTGCAGGGAAGCAGGGTTGACCTGCATTGAGGTTTCGGGCCGTGGCCGAGGGGCTGGATATTGCCAAGGCCGAAGCTGCCCGGAGCCCAAGTCCAACCACATGTGGAATGCCGTGGAATTAGAAGACCAGTGGTTCCTCCTGGACGTTTGTTGGGGGGCTGGCCTTGTGGATGTAGAGAAGAGACTGTTCGTCCCTAGGTAAGAGAACTCTCCTAATCCAGGCATCTCATAGATTCCCAGAATCATGGAGTGGGGAGTCCAGTCCCCTACTCCAGGCAGGAATCCCGATCAAAGCAGAACTGCGCTGTTGAAGTCCCCCCGGCTTCTGGTCGTCGGGGACTTTAACGTGCATGCTGGTGGTGAGCTCGTCGGCGTAGCTCGGGAATTCATGGAGACCATGACATCCATGAGTCTATCCCAGCATGTTTTTTGCCCTACACACAGGAGTGGGCATTCCCTGGATCTGGTATTTACCTCCATGTCGGGGATTTCTAATCTGGAGGTGCGGGACATTGTTCCCACACCCGTGTCATGGTCAGATCACTACCTGTTGTCCTTTTCCCTAGCAATGGCGGCCCCTCCCCGCGGGGACCAATGGCCCCTTGTTTGGGCCCGCCCCCGAAGGCTTCTTGATCCGGCTCGGTTCCGGGAAGCCTTCGGGGAGCTTTCTGGTGGTTTGGCTGACGATTCGGCCGAAGGCCTGGCTAACCAATGGTTTGAGTCAGCTGCCGGGGCTGTCGACCGACCGCCCCCAAAGCGTCTCCTCCGGGGCAGAGCCTGCGCTTCCCGTGGTTCACGGGGGAGTTAAAGGCAATGAAGCAGGAACGGAGGAGACTGGAGAGCATCTGGAGACAGAGCCGCACGGCGATAAATAAGACTGCCGTTGTGATCCAGACTAGGCGCTACTCGCGAGCGATCAGGGAAGCCAAAAGATCTTTCTTTTCCCTGAGAATTGGTGAGGCCTCGAACCGCCAGGCAGAACTCTTCCGGGTGGTCCGGGACCTCACCAATCCTAGTCTGGCCAGGCCTCCTCCTACTGATTTCAGTAGCGAGCACTTTGCAGTCTTTTTAGAACCAAAATAGAGGCCATCCGTGCTGGCTTTGTATCCAATGACACTAGCCCTCCCTCGCCATCCCCAGCCCCCTCACCCCCTCGTTCTCCTCAAATGGATGAGTTTGGGCCTGTTTCCCCTTTGGAAGCCTCCAGGGCTATTGCCCATTGCCGTCCCACGACCACCCCCTTCGACCCTTGCCCATCTTGGCTAATCAAATCTGCCGGAGGGAGCATGCCCGAATGGGCTGCAGCCATCGCCACCGCCTCCTTTGGCGAGGGGTATTTCCCTCTCGTTTTAAGGAGACGGTGGTCAAGCCCATTTTGAAAAAACCGGGATTGGCTGCGGACCAATTGGCTAACTATCGCCCGATAGCCAACGTTCCCTTCATGGGCAGCGCGGTGCGGATTCAATCTTTTTGGAGGAACAGCGGTGCCTGGATTCTTGCCAGTCCGGCTTCAGGCCTGGCCGGGTACCGAAACAGCTTTGGTCGCTGCTGCAGGATGACCTTATCCGGGCGGCCGACAGGGGTTGCTCTACCCTGTTGGTTCTCCTGGATCTGTCAGCGGCCTTTGATACCGTCGACCACGGTATCCTACTGGACCGGCTCCTGGAGGTGGGGATCGGGGCACTGTTCGCAGTTGGCTCCGGTCCTTCCTTCAGGGCCGGTCTCAGTATGTGCAGCATGGCGGAGAGTTGTTGGCCCCGTGGACACTCCCGTGCGGGGTTCCGCAGGGCTCGTCTCTCTCCCCCATGCTGTTTAACATCTATGTAAGGCCGCTGGCGGGGGTCATCAGGAGATTTGGGCTGCGTTGTCATCAGTATGCTGATGACACGCAGCTCTATCTCTGTTTTTCCACCTCTGCAGTGGAAGCTGTCCGGTCCCTTGACCAGTGTCTGGAGGCGGTCATGGCCTGGACCAAGGCCAACAGGCTCAGACTCAACCCTGAGAAGACCGAGGTGATGTTCTTCGGGAGCTCCCCGTCTGGGTACGGGGGCCCCCTCCCCAGCCTGGAGGGTGTTTCCCTCCAACTGGCGGAGAGGGTTCGGAACCTGGGCGTGATCCTGGACCCGGCCTTGTCCCTGGATGCCCAGGTGGCGGCCGTGGCCAGGACCGCATTTTTTCATCTTCGCCAGATCGCCCAGATTCGCCCTTACCTAGATGGGGACTCCCTGAGAACAGTGGTGCAGGCGCTGGTGACCTCGAGGCTGGACTATTGCAACGCTCTCTACATGGGGTTGCCCTTGACTCTCCTCCGGCGACTGCAGCGGGTGCAAAATGCAGCGGCCAGACTGGTGGCGGGTGCGCGTCGCTTTGACCGCATCACCCCGGTGCTGGCCCGGCTGCATTGGCTACCCGTTGCCTCCCGGATCAGATTCAAGGTCCTGGTTTTAGTTTATAAAACCCTCCATGGCCTGGGTCCGGACTACCTGGCGGAGCGGATCGCCCAGCGGTCAACATCGGCCCGACCGGTTCGGCAGTCGCGAGTGCACTCGCTGCAGGTTCCATCCCCCCGAGAAGCCAGATGGTCCCTAACCCGGAACCGGGCTTTCTTGGTGGCCGCTCCATCCTTATGGAACTCCCTGCCTAGCGAAGTGCGCTCTGCAGAGTCCCTGCTGGCCTTTCGTAAAGCGGTGAAGACTATCCTATTTCGCGAGGCTTTTGGCGACCTAGCTTAGCCCCCCCCTTTTTTTTTTTTAAATCCGCCATCGATAACTTGCTGAATTCTATAGCAGCGGCGAGTTCAGAATTTAAGGGTGCGCCTTCGCCTCTGCTTTTTTTAATATGTTTTATTTTAACTCCTGTTGACCTGTTGGTCTTGTCTCCTATTGTTCTGTTATGTATTTTCTGCCTGTATTTGCTGAATTGTTCAGCCATGTTCGCCGCCCAGAGTTCCCGTTGGGAAGATGGGCGGGATATAAATTCAACAATAAATAAATAAATAATAAAACTGGCATATGGCTGTCTAATATTTTCCTCAAATGCCACCAGCATTGGAATGCTCACCACCTCCTGAGGTCATGGGTTCCATTGTCATACTGCTGTAACAGTGAAAATGTTTTTTCCCGATAGCCTACGCTACTGCACTTCCTTGAGCAGCTGCTTTTTATTTTGCATCGCCTTATCTCCTCCTGCTGTCACGTGATGGCTACAGCAGTTCAGCAGTCCGCACTTCAGCAGTTGCTTAGCAATCGGCTTCCCCGTTCGCACTTGGCTGAACCGCTTTAAACCTAGAGGCTTTAAAACTAAAGGCGGCGTAGTATGTCCGCAAATACAACCAAATTGCTTTAAAAGGGGGTGCAGGAACCGATTTTTTTTTTTTAAAAAAAACACCCCCAGTGGTCGCCGCAAGAAAAACCGACACAGCGGTCAAAAATGGGGCTGTTCAGAAACAGTGATTTGAAAAGCGGACATTGGTTTTTAAGGCGATTTGTCTTTAAGGAAAAGGCGTTTCAAATCTAAAGTGTGATAGCTCTTTCTTAACTTGAGCCCTTGACCTATACAGGCAATCTATGGAATGAATGAGAACTGATCTTCCCCCTCCTCTACAAGACAGCCTTCCAGGTCTTTGCAAAGTGCTCTCCTATCTTAAGAATGTAAGAACCTAAGAAGAGCCCTGCTGGGTCAGGCCAAAGGCCCATCTAGTCCACCTTCCTGTATCTCACAGTGGCCCCACCAGATGCCTCTGGGAAAGCATCCTGATACCACTCCCCTGCATCTGGCCCTTGAAGTACCCCGGTTTAAAGCCTGGAGACTACACATCTCCATCATGGTTTGTAACCTGTGATGGACTTTTCCTCCAGGAATCTGTCCAATCCCCTTTTGAAGACATCCAGGCCAGATGCCATCACCACCTCCTGTGGCAGGGAGTTCCACAGACTAGTAACACACTGGGACTGGCACACACATACACACCACAATTTGTTTTCCCATCTGCAATGAGATATCTGTGATATCATGATAAATCTCCCAGTCCTTGGCAAGCTTACTAGATGACTCCAGCCGTAATTACTTGAGCCCCCTTCAGCTTGTGTCTTTTTTTCCAAACTGTAAGTAAATAGTTACTCACTCCAAAAAACAAAAACAAAAGATTTTTTTTTATCCCAGCTTTCTCCTTGGAAAAGGACCCAAGGCTGCTTACAGTAATAAGGGACAATATACAGTTCAATATAATTAACACATATTCAAGTATTGAGAACAGGAAATAGAGGGACTTCTTGCAGCCTTAAAAGACAACATTACATTAAAGCTACAAGCGAACGCAAACAGTTAAAGAGAGAGTAAAAATTCCATGTACAAGTTATGAGTGAGGGAAACTAAACATAGCATCAATCCAATCACAAAGTCTATAAACACAAAGTCTATGTGATCATGTATGGTAGATTCATATAAAAGTCACATAATAGATAATCCATCATTCAGGGAAAGCTTGCCTGAAGAGGAAAGTCTTGGCCTGTTTCCGGAAGGACCACAGAGATGAGGCTGTCCTGGCTTCCAGTGGGAGGGAGTTCCAGAGTCTGGGCGCAGCAGTCGAGAAGACCCTTTCATAGGTTCCCACGAGATGTACCTCTGAGGGTGGTGGGATGGAGAGAAGGGCCTCTCCTGATGACCTTAACAACTGAGTCAGTTCGTACTGTGAGAGTCAGTCTTTGAGGTAGCTTGGACCCAGGTTGTACAGTGCTTTGTAGGTCAAGGTCAGCACATTGAATTGTGCCCAACAGCTGATTGGAAGCCAGTGGAGCTGCTTTAATAGGGGTTAAAATGGCTTACAATGTTTAAACATATTAAATTATTTCCCATTAGATTCATTATAGACTTGTCACTTCCTGGCCAGTGCTGTATAATGCAATTAGTGTGGCATTTGTTGGCCTCCTGCTGCTGTGGGGAGGAGGAGCTGGGCTCAGGACACTCATCCTGGGCTTTTTAAGCCACCTACCAGCCCTTGCTGCATTTGCACCTGCCAGCCAAGACCCACACCTCACCTGTGAGAGAGTCACCGGAGCAGTTGGCCTCCTGCTGCTGTGGGGAGGAGGAGCTGGGCTCAGGACACTCATCCTGGGCTTTTTAAGCCACCTACCAGCCCTTGCTGCATCATTTGCGGAGGGCCGGGGTTTGGTCTGCTGCCGTTATGATTGGGCCCAATCTGGCCCCGAGGCCATTGCTAGCCCTTCTGACGGCCGTCGGCCTGTTTCCCCTTTGTCCTCTGTTCTTGCATGTGTTTTAACATGTGTTTTTAACATCAAATTAACACAGTCCACCTTATGTACCATTTACCACCGCCCACTAATTGCCTTAGTGAGACATTCTGCGTCCTCCCCCCGTTCCTTTTCCCCAGCCCTGGTGTTGAACTCATCGTATGCTTTTTTTTTTCTTTGTAATTTGTAATTTGTAATTTGTAATTGTTCTTGTTACATTGCTGTGTATTTTATTTATAGTTGTATTTTAGTGTTGTGTTAATTTTTTTTTCTTCTTCTTTCCCTTTTCACCCTCCATCATGCAGGCAGGGACCGCCATACCTGTCGTGTCGGGCCGTGGTCGGTACGCTAGGGGCTGGGGGTTAGTTGGCTAAGAAGAACCCGGGCCAGACATCTCGCGCCTGTCCCCCGTTCTGACCCTCCAGCTCACTGTCACGTGCCTCGGAGCCACTCCGCCAGCACCTCCGATCTTTCTTGCCTTCTGATGAACGCCAGGTTGGTCCATAATAAGATCCCCATCATTCATGACACCATCGTTGATGGGAGGGCCGACCTGGCGTGCATTACCGAGACCTGGGTGGGCGCAGAGGGGGCTTCGCCGCCCAGCTGTGCCCGCCTGGGTTTCTGGTGCAGAGGGCAGGAAGGTCGGAGGGTCGTAAGGGGGGTGGTGTGGCCATCGTGTACAGGGATACTATTCAAATCAGCAGGGCCTCAACGTTGGTGATTCCAGGGTTGGAATGTGTTCATCTGTTGGTTGGGCAGCGGGACAGGTTTGGCATTGTGCTCGGTTACCGTGCTCCCCGCAACCCAGCACAATCCCTACCAGAGCTCACCGAGTTCATCGCCACTGCCCTGTTGAGAACCCCCCGCCTTTTGGTGGTGGGTGATCTCAACGTGCATGCTGGCGGTGACCTGTCTGGTGCTGCTCTGGAATTCATGCAGTCCATGGCCTCCATGAACCTGGCCCAGCATGTTTTATGCCCAACACACAGATCTGGACACACCCTGGATCTGGTATTTTCCTCCGCGTCTGAGGATTCGTGTCTGAGGGTGTGGGACTTTGTTCCCACCCCCGTGTCATGGTCAGACCACCACCTGCTGTCCTTCTCTGTATCGATCGCCACCCCACCCCGCGGGGACCTCCGGCCCACTGTTTGGGCCCACCCCCGTAGACTCCTTGACCCTGATTGGTTTCGGGAAGTCCTCGGGGAGCCTCCTGGCGGACTGGCTGACGATCTGGTAGACTCCATGGTGGATCAATGGTTTGATGAAACATCCCGGGCTGTCGACCAGATCGCCCCTAGGCGCCTCATCCGCTGTAGAGCTCGTTCCTCGCCGTGGTTCACGGAAGAGCTTCGAGCGATGAAGCATGAACGGAGGAGGCTGGAGTGCAGCTGGAGGAAGAACCGGACGGCTATTAAGAAGGCTGCAGTCATCGCACAGTCCAGGCGCTATGTTCATGCGATCAGGGCTGCTAGAAGATCTTATTGCACCCTGAGAATTAGTGAGGCCTCGAACCACCAAGCGGAATTGTTCCGTGTGGTTCGCGACCTCACTAATCCTGGACTGACTAGGCCTCCTCCTACTGATTTCAGTAGTGAGAACTTTGCAGCCTTTTTCGATCGAAAATAGAGGCCATCCGTTCGGTTTCGAATCCTGTTGCCATAGCCCACTCTCGGCATCCCCGGCGGCTGTGCTCCCTCGGTCTCCTCGCATGGTTGAGTTTGGGCCTGTCACCTCCCTTGAGGCCTCCAGGGCTATTGCCCATTGCCGGCCCGCGTCCACCCCCTTCGACCCTTGCCCCTCATGGCTCATGAAAGCAGTTGCCACGAACATCTCAGGGTGGGCTTCGATCATCGCCACGGCCTCCTTCAGGGAAGGGATTTCCCTTCCCGTCTCTGAAGGAGACCGTGGTAAAGCCCATCCTGAAGAAACCGAGCTTAGCGCCGGGCGAATTATCCAACTTTCGCCCGATCGCTAACGTTCCTTTTATGGGCAAGGTGATCGAGAGGGTGGCCGCGATCCGGCTTCAATCCTATCTGGAGGCCGAGCATGCCCTGGATCCGTTCCAGTCTGGGTTCAGGCCTGGTCGGGGGACCGAGACAGTCTTGGTCGCTCTGCAAGATGACCTCATCCGGAGGGCTGACGGGGGGTGCTCCTCCCTGTTGGTCCTCCTGGATTTGTCAGCGGCCTTTGATACCGTCGACCACGGTATCCTGCTGGATCGGCTCTCCGAGGTTGGGATCGGAGGCACTGTTCACAGTTGGTTCCGGTCCTTCCTCGGGGACCGCCCCCAGCAGGTTCAGCATGGGGGCGAGATGTCGGCCCTTGGATACTCCCTTGCGGGGTTCCACAGGGGTCGTCTCTCTCTCCCATGTTGTTCAATATTTACATCAGGCCGCTGGCTGAGGTCATTAGGAGGCATGGAGTCTGCTGCCATCAGTACGCTGATGACACGCAGCTCTATGTCTCCTTTTCTACCGCTGCAGATGAGGCTGTCCGGACCCTCGACCAGTGTCTGGGCGCAGTCATGGAATGGACCAGGGCTAACAGGCTCAAACTCAACCCCGATAAGACCGAGGTCATGTTCTTTGGGGCTTCCTCATCCAGCTACGGTGGCCCGTATCCCACCTTGGAGGGTGTTTCCCTCAGGCCATCGGACTGTGTCCGAAATCTGGGCGTAGTCCTGGACCCGGCGCTCACCCTGGAAGCCCAGGTGTCCGCCATGTCCAGTGCTGCCTTTTTCCATCTTCGACGTATTGCCCAGATTCGTCCGTACGACTCCCTCAGAACTGTGGTCCAGGCGCTGGTGATCTCTAGACTGGACTATTGCAACGCGCTCTACATGGGGTTGCCCTTGACTCTCATTCGGCGCTTGCAGCGGGTCCAAAATGCGGCAGCCAGACTGGTGGCTGGTGTGCGTCGATTCGAGCACATCACCCCAGTCTTGGCTCGTCTGCACTGGTTGCCCGTTGCAGCCCGAATTAGATTTAAGGTCCTGGTTTTGGTTTACAAAACCCTCCATGGCCTAGGACCTGGCTACCTGACGGAGCGGATCGACCAGCGGTCAACTTCGGCCCGTCCGACCAGGTTGTCGCGGGGGCACATGCTGCGTGTGGCCACGCCTAGGGAGGCTCGGAGAACTTCCACCCGCACCCGAGCCTTCTCTGTGGCTGGCCCAACCCTATGGAATCACCTACCAGCAGAAGTGCGCCTTGCAGAGTCCCTGCCTGCCTTCCGGAAGGCGCTGAAAACCCTTCTCTTCCGGGAGGCGTTTGGGTGACACCTTTTTTTTTTTTATTGGTCCCGTCATCTGCTGCAGCCGTTTTGTTTTATTGCTTATTTTAGTTGTTGTTTTAATTTGTTGTTTGTACATTTATTGTAAACCGCCCGGAGTTCCTTTCAGGAAGACGGGCGGTATATAAGCTGTATAAATAAATAAATAATAAATAAATAAATTTGTAATATCTAATCATATTACATGCAACCAATTTGCTCTGTGAATGCGTGTGAGGGGGAGTGAGGAGATTGCTTTGTTAATGTCTTCATTGCAATAGAGGAGAAAAACAAAATGTGAAATGGGCCAACTGAAAATGGACTTAGGATACAGTACAGTATATGGTTATGGGATCCATAAACACTTCAAAAATATTTTGCTCCCAAAATTCAAATGGTGTGTTTGTAGAAACCTGTAAGAACTCAATGTAGGGTAAGGGATGCTTTAAGACCTTCATCACCACCACCACCACTACCACCACCACCACCACCACCTCCTCCTCCTCCTCCTCCTCCTTCTTTAAAAGGACAATTCACAAACCATAAATGACACACAGTGTTGAGGGTGGGTGGCAGTGGACAGATTTGAATCTGGGAGGCAAGTTGGGGGGGGGGCAAAAAAAGAGTTCCTGGAATCTTTGAAATGCCTTCCTCCCAGAAATAACCACATTTTATTCGGTTAAATAATCAAATGTTATTGTTTATATGTAGTTCATTAGTATGTTTTATTTATTGTTGCAAACCATCCAGAACAGTGCATTATACAGAACAGCATATAAATGAGCCAACCAACCAGCCAGCCAATGAATGAACTAACAAACAAACAAACGAATGAATGAATGAAGGCTCAAACCTTTTGCCTACACCCACTTGTGTTGCCTTTTAGGAGCCTGGAATGTCATGGCTTTCTTTTTTGTAACATAAAATAACTATTTTTTTGTATAACCTGTTTCTTTTCCTTGGTGCCACCTTCTCTCCCAGGCATGATGATTTTTTCTTCCTAACTGACCCAGAGGACTTTGTTGAGAGCCACTGGCCAGATGACCCAGCTTGGCAGCTGCTTCAGCCCTCCATCCCACTGGAAGTCTTTGAAAAGAAAGTCTTCAAAACACCTGAGTTTTTTAAAATGGAGCTCAGCCTCCTCTCGGCGGACACGTCTCTGCTTCAGACGAGTAAGATGAATCCTACTGGTAAACATGATGTGTGTGTGTGTGTGTGTGTGTGTGTGTGTGTGTGTGTGTGTGTGTGTGTGTGTGTGTGTGTGTGTGTGTTTAATGAGCTTTTGGGGCCACAATCTGTCCCCACTCAGGTACTCCTAAGAGTCTACTGCAGGCATGTCCAAACCTTGGCCCTCATGATGTTTTGGACCACAACTCCCAGAATTCTAAGCTTAGATTGCCAATGACAAAGGACTGTGGGAGTTGTGGTCCAAAACATCTGGAGGGCCTGGACTACTGTACGAAGTGCTCATGTCCCATCCCTGTGGCTGGAAAAAGCTGGTCTAACCTCTGGAAGACCATCAGGGGTGATGTCCTTGGGCTTAGCAGCACCCTCAGATACTACTGAGTCAGAGGCTACTTCGCTTCCAAGAGTGTTTATCCTTCAGATACCTACCTTCTGTGAGAATACAGCTTTTCCCTTGACTTAGGACTGAGGAAGACGCCACCGCCCATCTACTTTTGTATCTCAGACATGGTGGAAATACAAGGCTACCAAGATATCTAGGGAGGCCTTTAAGGCAGGAGATGGGGACCAGGAAGTCTCCAGGATCGATGATGACAAATTATTTCTGCCATTCCTCAACTCTGGACGAGGCGGCAGCGGCTGATGGGAACTGGAGCCCCCCCCCAACATCTGGAAGGTCATGGGTTCTCCAGCTCTACGGGGGGGGGGGAATAGGCAAGGTGGGAGGTGCCTCTGAAAGACCCTAGCCAGCTGGCCATGTTGAAGCCTCAGTTGGTTGTAGAATGTAGACCTTCCACCCCCAGCTGAGACGATGGCCTTCTCCTGAGGGAAAGTGCCAATCAGTGACTCTTACCATACGCTGTCCAGGGTGCTGAAGTTTCTTTAGCTGCTCCCTTGGACCTCGGCCTGCCTAGCTGGACGTGGTTGCTCTCCAACTCTCTTTTGGTCCTTTTGGTAAACAATATTTTAAATGAATAAAAAATATTAATGAAAACAGAGGTGAAGGCAAGAGTTTATGCCCGCTGGGCACCTAACTTGGAAGAGTTACTGCATAAATGTGATGCGGTTGTGAAGGTATAAACCTCCATAGGTTTACAAATTCATCAACATGCATTAAGACAAGGAGCCAAGCAAAATTGTCACAGCAGGGCAGAAGCAGGTAGCGTTGAGTCTTCCAGATTCCTGTGTCATCTTTCCCTAGCAGTAGCTCAACCTCTCCTGCCACCTGAGGTAAAGAAATATTGCATCCACTATTGCCACTGCCCCATACTTCCCTTCTTCTTCTCCTGCTGTCACCACCTCCTCCACTTCATTCATCCCTCACACCTCCAGAAACATCATTCGGCTTCGAACAGGGAATGAGCATCTCAGGTGGAGCTGGGGATGAAACCTGTGGGTCGCACCAGGTTCCTAAGAGACTTTCCAATGTGTGTGTTGTGGGTCCACATGGGAAGTGATCAGACCTTCACTTCTGATTCTGGTGTTTGATTTGGAAGAATTTGCAACCCCTAGAGGGAGGGATTTGGAGATACATGGGGCATTGCAAACCCTCTAGGGCCAAACAAACAAACACTATGCCTGGAGGATTCCAGGGAAAGGAAAAAAACACTTTTTGTGGTTAAAATTCGTAGTCTTTTGTGGATAGGGGCATATAGCCAGCTCTTGTTCAAACAGGAGGTAGGCCAGGCTACTAACTTGGTACAAGGAACATTCCGGCAGCTTTGTGCAGCTGCCACATCTTTTGCAGTGAGTGGATGGGCAAGCCTACTGTTATGTGTGTTTTATGTGTGCATGTGTTGGGGTTGGTGGCAGCGGCAATAAGGGGCCAAGAGAGGAAGAGGAATGAGCAGATAAGCAAGGGAGACAATGGCACGTTAGTTCCATGGGCCTGGGGCAGTGGCATCATACAGCCCTCCCGGTGCCCTGCTGCCTGGCTCAGCCTCCTCGTTATGCCCAGCTTTCTTCATAGAATCATAGGGTTGGAAGAGACCTCAAGAGCCATCTAGTCCAACCCCCTGCCATGCAGGAACCTCCATCACAGGACTCCCGACAGGTAGCCATCCGGCCTGTGCTTAAATACCTCCAATGAAGGAGACTCCACCACCCTCCTTTGGTGCAGCATATTCCACTGCCGAATAGCTCTAACTGTCATGAAGTTCTTCCTAATATTCAAATGGAATTTCTTTTCCTATAGTTTGAAACCATTGCCCCAAGTCTTAGTCTCTGTTGACATGGAAAACAAATGTGTTCCCCCTTCAATATGACATCCTTTCAAATATTTAAACATAGCTATCATACCCCCCCCCAGCTTTCTTTTTGTAAGGCTAAACATTCCCAGTTTCCTAAGCTGTAAGACATTTCTTCCAGACTTTCCACCATCCTGTTTGCCCTCCTCTGCACCCTCTCAAGGTTGTCAACATCCTTTTTAAATTGAGGTGCACAGAACTGGACACAGTATTCCAGGTAGGGTCTGACCAGAGCAGAATAGAGTGGTACTATCACTTCTTTTGATCTAGACACTATGCTTCTGTTGATGCAACCAAGAATTGCATTGGCTTTCTGGCTTCCTTAATGGAACAAGGTCCCCCCTCCCCCAAGGACGAAGTTGTGCATGGTTGGTCTTCTTGTCCAAAAAGTTGGCCCTTCGTGGTGCCAGTGGTGCCGTGCGGTGGTTGACACCTTTCCCCCTTCTTCCTTTCTGCAGAACATGGGGAAGCAATGGTTTCCTTAGCCAGTCTCTGCTCAGTAGAGTTCACTTACCAGCTCCTGAAGGTTTGCCCCGATGGGAGCAAAGAGGACGCAGGCAAGACTCATGGCATGCTGACCATGGCTGAGAAAAAGATGAGCCTACGAGTCTTCCCACCCACAGAGGGACTCTTTGACCTGCAGATTTTTGCTCGACTTTCCAGCTCCAGGAAGCCGTATAGCTGGGTGTGCTCCTTTCAGATCGAGTGCTTGGAGTCCCATGGAAATGAGGCATTACCCAAGAGTCCTTTCTCCTTCTGGGGGCTGCATCCAAAAGCCAAGGAGTATGGGATCAAAGGGTGCAACTGGGAAGGCGACTTGACCCTTGCTGCCACGGGGATGCTGAAGTTAGCTTTGAAGACCCAGAGGCCTCTCTTGGCGACCTATGAGCTTGTCCATCGAGACGTAGATGACTCTTTGAGTAGAAAGTGCCTCGTCTCCCAAGCGGAAGACGAGAAACTCAGCTGCCATGTTCTCTGCCCTTTCTTGGGCTACTACAGACTCTCGGTGTTCGTCAAGGGTCTCGGGGAGGATTCGTTCCAAAACACGGCCAACTTTCTTATACGTTGTTTGGGTCCCGTCAACCACAATGAACTCTTCCCGCTGGGTCTGAGCACACACTGCGGGGCTGGGATCAACACCCGATGGAGAGGACTGTCCAACCCAAGCCACACCAATGCCATCATCAATACAAAGAAGGGCCAATGCACGATCACATTCCACACACAGCCAGGCTTTGAGATCACTGCCACTCTGGGCAAGGACAAAATGATAAACCAAAGCTACCCCATGGAGCGATATGTATTGATCACCCACCTGGAGAACAAAGTTAGTGTTTCTGTCCTTCTCCCCGAATCAGGGCTTTACCGGGTAGGGTTATATGGAAGGAGTGCTGAAAGTGAGGAATTCACCCATGTTTGTGATTACGTGATCCGTTGCTTTACAAACCCTAGGTGGCTACCCTTCCCCAAGGTCTACAGCTGTTGGAAAAGAGGCTGTGTCCTCCTCCAACCGAGAACAGGAATCCTACCAGAGAAAAGTTGGGTGGGGTTCCGGATCAAGATGCCCACGGCCCACAGCGCCCATGTTGTTGGACATTCAAGGACGGAGCTGAAGCAGGGGCAGAACAAAGTATGGGAGGGAAACGTCTACAGTGGCCTCGCTGGGTCAACTCTTAAGGTGGCAGCCAAGTTCTCCCGTGAGTCCCCAAGTATGGACGTCATCCTTTCCTTTGACGTTGAAGGCAGCTTGTCGACCACGGATGATGCTTCGGGATAAAACCATCTCAGCTTTCTTGGAGGTGGATTGCCACTGGGGAAACCATCCTCCCTACCTCACTTCTAGCCTTCTTAATGGACTGGACTGAAGAAGCAGAGCTGTGGGTAGGATTGTAACTGAGCTGCCTCTTAATCTTGGACCCTCTTTGGTCTTCCAAGAGCCAAGGTGGAGAAAGGAAATACTGGTAGTTGACTTCTAACTTAGTTAAAATATTGGTCCCTTTAGCTCCGGATACTCAACCTGGAGCACCAGTGACTGCCTGGGATTTCACCTTGGGATTGTTGAGTTTTTATAAAATTTAAAACAAATATAAATTAAACATTGTGAATGAAGTTGGCTTACCTGTTCTTGCTAGAAGGCACTACAGGAGTGTTTGGGATCTGGCGGGCAGGTGTAGGCAATCAAGCAGCCAGAAGTGTATTTAAGGAAAGGCTCTGGTGCTACACTTTGCTGAATCTGCTTAGATTCAGTCACACCAACTTGCTAGCTCTGTTTGAGCTGTTTGCTTGTTGCGCATCATTCTGCCTACTGTATATGCTGTGTACTAATTTGTTAAAGTTGAGGGCTATACTTTACTAGTAGTATACATTTAAAGTTTAAGTTACAGTTCTGAGTTCTTTCATTGTGTTGTGAAAGGGATTGCTGAGTATAAGCTGGTATAGAACTGTTCTAAGTTGTTTATATAGAGCTGAGTATCAAGCATTGTATTTTTGTGTTTAATGTATATATCTTTTTGTCAAACAATAAACATTCTATTTTTCCACGGAATTGAGTGAGTCTATGTTATTTCATTATTTTAGTTCTCTTTACGTTGTTTATCTTTCCTCATGGGAGAAAGCCATTCACTGTAAACTCTGTTAAGGTTGAAGTTTTTTTTTAATTTCTCTTAATCATTAACCTCAACCCATACTTCACAACAGGGATTGCTTCCTTATGCTTCCTGAAGGTCCCCGGAGGACCTTGGTAGTTTCCCATCCAAGTATTAATGAGAGTTGACCATACTTAGCTTCCAAAATCAAATGAGGTTGTGTTCAGGGCAATATTTTGACTCCAAACTAATTCCTGAAGCAGGCAGTGAGAAACCAGAGTGGGGGGTAACAGCCAGAAAACCCACCACTAGCACTTTGCAGGTAGCCAGTAGGCCAGTTGGTCTTAGTGACATATCCATAAAACCTGGCATCCTCAGGCCAATGGTCAATGGTAGGTAGAGTTTTACTAAGACTTGTGCATTAGTGAAGACCTGTCCTGCTGCTGCTGCTGCTGCTCCCATGTGTGGGGGGAAAGTGAAGCAATGGTTTGCAAGGGTGTTTCTAAAGGTGCTTTTCTTCCCTTTGATTCATACGGAAAAGGGGAGAGATATAAGGATGGGAAGACTTAGGGTCTGTAATCAGCAATCAGAGGTAAGAGGGATTCCCTCCATATCAGCCTCTGGGACAGCGATGGATAGTGAACCCAATTTGAGGATGGTCGTGGAATGTTGTAAATCCATTCCAGGTCTTGATCTTCATTTGACAGGAGATAGCTAAGGTGAAAGGGCTCAGCCACCTGGATAAACCCTGTAAAGTAGTGGTTCTCAACCTGTGGGTCCCCAGATGTTCCTGGACTGCAACTCCCAGAAATCCTGGCCAGCTCAGCTAGTGATGAAGACTTCTGGGAGTTGCCATCCAGGAACATCTGGGGACTCACAGGTTGAGAACCACTGCTGTAAAGTCTAGACTAAAACCTATAGCAGATTTACAGCACCTCTGAAACTGGAGTAACCACCTCTCCAGAGAGAGGTGTTGAAGGGAAGAAAATCTCCTGGAAATTTTCTGTGAACTGGATGAGACTCATGATCCAAAGGTCCCTGCTTCCTGGTCCAGCGGCAGATGGTGTACCGCTGGGGGAAATCTGAACAGACAAATGCAGATCTAATGGGCGTTAGAAACAAATGTAAAATAAATGCATGTATGAGTGCATTGTCCTCCAGTTACATGCACGCTTCTTTGGGTGATTGAGAAGCTGGGAACGTCAATGCGTGCCAGGCAGCAACTCTATTTCTGGCAAAGATTAGATCGTACCTCGCAACAGACTTCATCTTCACACGTCAGGCTTGCCTTTGCAAAATGGGTTTCAGCAACGTGGCATAACGTCCCCTGGAATAAATGAACTGTGTTCTGATATTCCTGGACCTGAAAACTAAGTCACACCAACAGCAGAACCAAGCCTAAGAGTCCCCTGTAACCTTGTAGAGATCCTTATCTTCTAAAAGAGAAGAGATTCAATAGAAGAGGGGGAGACTTCTCATCTCTGGCTGTTTCTCTTTGCTGACATAAAACAATTAGGCGGAGGTGGTCTGTAATCAGCAATCCTCACCTCCCTCCTCCTCTCAAACACTGCTTGATTGGACTTAGAAGCAGAAACATCACCCCTCTGAATTGCCTGTACAGGCTGATATGCACACAGGTCAGTGTGTGCACAAGGGAGCTCAGGATGGCAATTGATAGCAAAGATCTCCCTGGCACCACAGCTCCATGGTTTACAGGTGTTGTCTCGGAGGGGTGTGTGGGTCTGTACCCTGTGAGATTTCTCTTGTGCTCTGTTGTTAGAAGAGATAAGAGTCCAACGTGGGGCAAACAGAGTGTCAGTAGGCAGGATCCAAGATACAGGCAGAGTCACATGTGCTTAATGATGATCTAAGCAGTATTCTCTCTTTCCCTCTTAATCCTCTCCCCCATTTAAAGGAACATCTGGAAAAGACAGCTGCCTGAATAAGGGCCTGGTGAACACTGCCAAAGAGAATATTTAACGGTGTCTGGGGGGCCATTGGTAGACCCAGCTAGATGCAGTGGTTTTCAACCTGTGGGTCCCCTGATGTTCCTGGACTGCAACTCTCAGAAGTCTTCATCATTAGCTGAGCTGGTCAGGATTTCTGGGAGTTGCAGTCCAGGAACACCTGAGGACCCACAGGGTTGAGAACCACTGAGCTAGAGCATGGCCAGTGACTCAGTTTCTGGAGTATGAGTCAACACTTAAATAAATCTCACCAATTCAATGGACTTATACTAGCGGAGACTGCCAATTGAAATCAGACCATAACTTCCAGAGGGAGTGCTCAGTAGTTTAGATATCCTGTTGTGGAGCCATAGTTTGGGAGTTCGATTCCCTGCTGAGCCTCCCGGGAGAAGAGCCAGTGTGGGTAGCCTTGGGCAAGCTGCATTGACCCAGGGCATCCTCAGAAGAATGGGGTTGGCAAACCACGCATGAGTCCTCTCTACCTAGAAAGCGATGGAGAGGGTCACCATTGAGTCAGAATTGACTATAAAACCCACCATGTTTGCTACGCTATAAACTTGAGTAGCAAGTGTATGCCACAATACTGGAGTTCAGTGATGGATAGTTTAAGACTCCTTGTTATTGAGCAAATAACAAGATTCATGCAAGACGAGTTTGATGACTTTCAGGGCCAGAAGAGTCAACCAGATGCCCAAGTGTGGAGCTCACCAATGGGATGGAGAACAACGGCCTCTTCCCCCCGTGTTCCCTAGCCAATGGTCTCTGATACAGGGCAAAATACACCAGTGGTGGGAGCCACCCTGGATGTTGTTGCTAAAACAGTGTTGTTGGACTGTGGCTCAGGAGGTCCGAGTTCAAATCCCCTTCTGGCGATGGAAGCTTACTACCCCTCCTACACCAAACCACGTACCTAAAAAACCTTTTTAGGGCCAGCGTACTTCAAAAACGCCTTGGCAGCATATGCCAACAAATATAGTGAGCCTGGCTAGTAGCTCTACCCTTCATGGCAAATGTATCTCATCCTCATTCTGAAGACAGCATGGTGTATTGGATTAGGTTTTGAGAGGTCTGTGTTCAAATCCCGACCTGGGCATTTCACTCCTTGAGTAACCTTTGCCAAGTCACGCTCACACAACCAGATCCACCTCACAGGATGGCTAGGAGGATAACGTGAGGAGGAAGACTGCCACGTGGGTCCCTTTGTGCCGAAACGTGTTGGCGGCCAACGTCACATACTTCACATGCAGGACGGCTGAGGTTCGACCAGGCAGATCCTGGGATCATCATGCAGCAGTCAAGTTGCACAGTTTAACTTGGAAGCAAAGGCCATTTTATATAGTTAGGGTACAGGGATCAGATAGGCTCTGTTACAGCCACTCCACTGGGGCTAATCTGTTTCTCTGCTCTAGCCTATAAACTCCTAAACAGTTTGAATCCAAGCCATTTCAAAAACCACATTGCCCTTCATTGGCCTGCCTGGGTATTATGACCATCAGGAGAGCGCCCTCACAGGCTTGTTTGGTGGAGACTTGGTAGAGGGCCTTCTCTGCAGCTGCTCCCAGACTTGGGAACTCCCTCCCACTGGAGACCAGGTTGGTCCCATCTCTGTTCTTCTTCCATGAGCAGGCCAAGATTCTCCCTAAAAGGACTGCTGAGTAGGGTTTTTAAAAATGGACCGTTGTACCTTAGTGCAGGGGTCCCCAACTCCTAGGCTGTAACCTGTTAAAACCCAAACTGTACCAGTGGCCAGCTAGGTTCAAGGCGCACCCTTCCCTCCATCGCGGGGGTTCCCTCTGTGCAACCATCATGATCAAAACAGCCTCAGCTGAAGCTTACATGCTGGGGTGGAGTGTCTTGCAGTCCGGCATGCCTCTTGTGCACAGAGGAAGGTGTTGCATGCACACGGAGGGGGGCATCTCATGTGTGTGCACCCCTTGCTGCGTGCATGTGCACCTCTTGTGTGTGCACACGGGTGCAAAGCAGGCACGCACATGCAACAGGACCCCATATCCGAGAAACAAAATGTTGGAGACTGCTGCCTTAGTGCCCTGAATGTCCCGGGGTGTTGCTTTTTAACAATGTTATTGGTGTTATCTTCATTGATCTTCTTAGCATTGTATACTCATTGCTACTAACTTAAATACTGCCTTTTAATTGTTGCATGTCCCCTTAAGGGGAAAGGCTAGTTACAAATATTTTTAAATAAATACACCCATGGGTTCGAAGAATGGAAATATGTTGAGACAGCCACCAGTGGGATGAAAGTAGTGTAATACGCCAACAAACTCACTCTCCCGACCTTTTCTGACCTGATGGGCTTTATTAGCACCCCTTTATCTCGTTCTGCACCTCCGCAGCCAGTTGCAGTAGCTGGGTCTCCAAATCTGCCTTGGCAGCTCATCACTCTCATGCAGGAGATAAGACAGAGCGGGCGACAAGAGCGATGCCAGCTGCCCAAGCAAAGCTGCCTGTTCTCTTCCATAAGGACCCGGCTAAAAAAAAGGCACCTTTTCCAGTGCCAAATGGAGCAATGGAAGCAGGGAGAGGAGAAAACTAGCCAAGAGGGACCTGAATCCACTGAGTCCATGGGCCTTCTTTAGCTCTGACTTGCAACCCTAAGCAACAGGATTCCAGCCTAAAATCCTCGAACAGTGGTGGCGAACCTTTGGCGCTCCAAATGTTTTAGACCACAACTTCCACAGTCCTTTGTCATAGGCAATATAGGCTTTGAATTCTGGGAGTTGTGGTCCAAAACATCTGGAGTGCCCAAGGTTCGCCACCACTGTTCCAGGATTTTAGGCTGGAATCCTGTTGCTCAGGGTTGTTAAGTCAGAGCTAAAGGCCCAATGGAATCAGTGGAGCCAGAAGCTCTAGAACAGGGGTCCTCAAAGTTTTCAACCAGTGGGCCGGTCCACCACCACCCAGACACCACTGGGGGCCGGATGCCAGTCAAAAAGCAGCTGTGGAGGCTTGCTTGCTCACAAAACAGGGGGTAGGTGGGGGGGTTGCAACTGGTCCCAGGGGCCGGATTCAGGACCTTGGGGGGCCGCATCCAGCCCCGGGGCCTTAGGTTGAGGACCCCTGCTCTAGAATATGCACACGTTCAAATGGGTCTACTCTAGTTGCAACTTACTACACTTAATTAAGCTGCAACTAGAGTAGGGTGCCTGGAGTAGGAAATGGCAAACCACTCCAGTATTCCTGCCAAGAAAACTCCATGGATGTGGGGTCACAAAGAGTCGGTCACAACTGTAATGACACAACACACACACACACACACAGAGAGTAGGGCAATTGAAACAACCGAACTTATGGAAGTTGAGTCACCAAATCCCCACGGCATCGATGGCCCTTCGCGAATGCAACCAGAGACTCAACAAATGCTGCTGAGATCCATGCCAACAGAGTTATGCAATATCACTGACAGAATTCAGCCCAACATTATGAGATCCTCTGCATTCCTTTTAAACCTTATCGTACTCCATGCTTGTATCAGTCTGATTTCAACTCTGCATTAAATCTGATCAGCAAGGGAGATCCACTGAATCAGCTGCCGATTCTTATGCAAATGTCATTGATTCAATTGCTTTTCTATAGCTAAAATGATAAATTCAATTTGAACCATTATACTTTAACCTTCGTTGAAGCACTGGCCATTGGTTAGTACAGAAATGGAAGATAAGTAATTCAGCGGCAGGAGCACAAAAGAAGTGTAACTGTCCATTTGCTCCTCTGTTCTTTTTCCGGGCAAATGGGCATTACATAATTTGAGTGAACCAATCTGCATTAACGCAGAAGCCAGAGAGACAGACACACACACACACACACAGAGACGGGTGGATATAATTTATTGGTTTTTAGAATCATATTGGAGTTACAAGTGTAAAAAACAATAATCACAAACAGCAGGTATAAATGTGTAAAATAATACAAAAATAAAGGGAAAGGTACTTTTATATATTTACTGAATCAAGTAATGTAATAAATACGAATAAGCAAAAAAGCTTCAATCACGCATTTCAGTTTAACTGAAGTTACAGTAGAGTTTGTAAAAATAACATTTTACTGAACGTTGCAAAAATAAAACAGGCTGAAAACTAGTAGAAAAAAAATTAATTTTGGCACCTGGTTAAAAAAAAAAACTGATTTGTTACACAAGCCTCCCCCCGCCCCCGGCCAAAACAACTGGCTAAAGGACAAAACAGTTTCTTACTAGTTTTCTGAGGTACAGTTTTAACCATCTAAAATTAGATTTAGCAACGCAGTTCTAACAACTCACAGTTTATGTATTTTCTCCCCCCCCCCATGCTAGTTACGATTTTCCCTTTCGTGAACACCCAATGGTATTCCAGAGCTTATTAGCTGTGCAAAATTCAGGAAAAACCAACCAACCAACCAACCCAAACTCCAGGAATAAACGTGGGAATACTGAAGCATCTGCATCTGTGCTGCTTAACAGGGCATTCTCTACAGGGAAACTGCAAAATCGGGATGCACGCAGAGAATAAAAAAGCACAAAAAGTCCTCTTCCACAAGTCCCAGAGAAAAGAATGGGAATTGTTCAAGAGCACCACACGTTCTATCCCTTGACGTGGAACTGGATGTCACCAGTGCCCACTGTCACCCACAAACAGCAGGTCTGTTACAGTGGACATCCTGTTTCTTTTCCTACCTCGGTGACACACGGGCACCTCGGTGGCCCTGGGTTGAGCCGAGGGGGTGCCTTCAGAGGAAGTGGAGATGGGTCTGCCTTGTACGGCGGCCACCCCGTTGTAGCGTGTTGCCTTAACAGCACAGGTTTGGCCTGCCTCTGTTCCCTTTCCTAAGTTTGCTTCCCCTCCCCTCCCCTCCCACCCCACCCCGCCATATAACTTCAGCGTTTTCTGACCACACTCATTCTCTCTCGGGTGATATGGAAACCACGCAAGCAGCTCATGGGGAAGGTCATCAAGCACTGAAACCCCTGGAGGACTCTTTTGTGCCCTTCCTCGAAAAAACAAAAAAAAAAAACGAAGAAGGGCTCAACTCTTTCCACCGTGGCCGTTTCTGACCCAACAGCAGCGGTGTAAAGAGGCGTGTAATGGCACTTCTGATTTGGAAAGTTTGCGACTAGAAACTGTGCTTTTCCCTCTGTTTTACAGTAGCTTTAAATTCAAAACTAGAGATTTACCTGCAACAGACGCTTCTTCCTTTTGTAAAAAAGAAAAAGAAAAAGAAGAAGCACGACCCTCCCCCAACCCCTTATAAAAATGCTGCCAGCTCACTGACGCAATTCCTAAATGAAATCAGCAATTGCGGTCACTCCGACAGGATCAAGTATTTCTCCATTTTTTAAAAAGTCCTCAAGGAGTTTATTATTATTATCCTTTTTTAAAAAAAAAGACACTCACAAAAACTGAACCAAACCATGTGCACTAAATATTCTTTGCTAAGATCAAAGAGTCCTTTCACCAAAATGGTCTTCCTCCCTTCCAACGAAGGGGCACGCAATAGGAACCGTGGCGCTCTTGTCCCACATTTGTGGGGCGTTTCAGTGGCGCCACCAGCAAGGCACTGATCTTGAACAGAAACCTGCTCTTATCTATCGTTCCAGCCTTTTGGCTGTTTTAGCCCTCCGACCCTCCCACCCCCCCCCCCCCGTTCGAAAAATAATCATCATCATAATCACAGTTAAATGTTAACGAAGTTGAGGTAATAATTTTTTCTTTTGTCCACACTGTAATGTAGTACGTCCAAGTAGTACCAAGCTGGTGAAAGGCCTTCCAAGTGTAACATGGTTACTATTCTTACTTAGCATGCAGCGTAGCATATAATTCTCTCTACCATGCCTTTGTGGTGGCGCTCTCCTCGAACTCTTGATGCAAGCTTTGCAACCAAACTGGAAAGGGGGTCACGGAGGGTCCCCAGTTCCTGCTTCGTCCCCACAGTGCATTTTCCTAATTGAAATTGAGTGCCGAATGAACCCAGAACAGGTTCACCTGACGGGATCAGCTGTCAGTAGCTATGCAACCCCGAGGCCCGCTCGTGTGTCCTCTCCCTGAACACCCCTTTGGGTGTGGAATGCAATGACCCTGGAAGGAAGGGAGCAACCCCCCCGGAGGCGGTCTTCTCTGCAAACTGCACACACACCCCAGTGCGTCTCGTGGGCTGCAACAGGGCAGTGGTTTGCACAAGTTGCCGACAGTACGGAAGGAAACAGCTTGGCCTCGGAGCAAGGACCATGCTGAGTCTCCTTCCTGCACGGCAAACCATGGAGACCTGCATGCGCAGTGGCCAACGCATGTTCTACGGCTGCTATGCAAAGAGATCCTTTTGAGTTATTCCTCATGTGCAGCCTCACTAGAGGACTCAGGTCCCTCCTTCTACCCACCACCGGAGACAGCAGGGAAGGAAATCTGGTTCCGATGGCAAATGGAACATTTCCCAAAATGTCTCAAGACACACACACACCCCCAGGTGACAGCTGCAACATGGTGTATCCTCAAAGCAATTCCATGCCAGCGCATGTGTGTGACACAGGGGCACTTGCAGAATGGCCCCATGAAGGGCTGTTTCCAAAAACTGCAGCAATGACCAGCACCCACAAGCAGATACCGAGGGCAGCCCTGAAGACACATGGTCACGCCAGTCTCTCAACAGAGGAACTGCTGTGCTAAACCAAGGTTGCACTGACGCCTGTCCTTGGGAGTGCTTCTGAGGCACTGCAAAGAACACTGTTTTCTCTCTGTTTGCTTCCGAGTCCAGGAGAGCCAAGCAAGCTACAATCTCTTCACCTATTTCATAACAATTGCACTTAAAACCTATATACTTATCAAGGAAGAAGCGGAGGCAAAGCATCTAAGCTGCCATTTGCCTCGGCTTCTGTGTAGCAATGCTGTTATTTCTAGATATATGGCTTTTGCAGATCAATAGACCATCTACGCTAAAAACAAAAATAAATAAATAAAGGAGCAATCTAGCTTTTGTTTGGGAGGGGGGAATTCCTGCCTACTATTATCTCCCCTCTCTAAGACTCTTAGCATGACTCCTGGGGAGTCGTGACTCCCGGGACCCACACTGAGATCCAAGAAGGGCAAGTTCCCAATGGATCGTGCCCAGTCTAGTTTGGATACCTTCAGGTGTCCAATGTGGAGAGGCTTCTCCAATTTGGAGGTGGCTCACCTGAGGCATGCCGTCTGAAATCCCACTGTGCTTAAGAAACTTGGGGAAGGGGGAGACTCCTGTGGGATTTCTGGCCAACGGTAGCAAGAGCTTTTGATGCAGATCTGATCATTTCAACTGGAGCAGAACTCAGCCATACCGGAGAAATTTAGATTTTCTAAGGGGCAAGGTGGGGCAAAAGCAGAGAGAGAGAAAGAGAGAAAGAGAGAGAGAGAGAGAGAGAGAGAGAGAGAGAGAGAGAGAGAGAGAGAGAGAGAGAGAGAGAGAGACTTCAGCAGCTTTCCCCCTGGCTGTAGTGGAACAAGCCAATTCCAAAGGGGAAACAGTAGGCTCTTCTGATGTGACACAAGAGCTTTCGAGAAGACCCTCTGCATTGTGCAGAGCTGAAGGCCCTCAAAGGAATATAGCTGCTTCAGCCTTTGCAGGAACACCTTCTTAGGAACGACGCATTGCTCCCCCTACGCCACCTCGACTCAACTCCGAGGTTGGCAAAATACACAATGAGTATCTGCCTTAAAACCTGCAGAAGAAGACGGGCCCCATTGCCTACCGCTGGAGCCACATTAAATTTGTGCTATCGGAAAAAAGATACACCCTGAAGCTTAATGCCAAACTGATGGGCTTAACACGCCAATTGCTCCTTCAAAATTAATTGCTAGCTACACGTATCCTACTAGGCACTATCAGTATATTTTAAGAATAACTAAGCTACAGCCATGCATAGATAAATTCATGGTCCTTACAGGGACACTCTGTTACCTGTAATATGGGCATTACTACCCCACAGAAAGTTTAAATTGTATTTAGTCACAAATGGTTGGCTTACAGGCTTAAGGAAATGACTTAGTCCTATTACAAGTCCTATGGAGTGCAACAATGACTTAGCATTGAAAAAAGGTTTATAGGGGTTACGGAACCACCTCAAAACATTCAAAAGCTAAAGTGAACCACCTAGAATTCTAAGCTGAGGCTCTTTTTAAAGTAAGTGTCATCTGGAAACCACAAATCAACTTTCAGTTATGATCAATTGGTGAGCCATCTCAAATGGTTAATGAATGAACCAGATTCAACCCATAACTCAGACAGACAGCTGGCTGAATCTGAGAGCATTCAATCAATTCTTATTTCAGAAACACTCTGATGCCATCATGTGGGCAAATAAATAACTAAAAAACTCTGGCGAGCTTGTGTATTCCAACATGTGTCACTTTACAAAAACAGGCCAAGCAGGTGGTTAGGAATAGCATGGAAATTCAGATGTGTTCCATCTTCAGGAACATCTTTGAGACCCACCATGTTGGTTTAGAGAAGCTCGAGAGCCAACGTGTTCCCCCATTTCTCACTTTAGGAACACTTTCAAAGACCACCATGTTGGTTTTGATCAGAGCTCAAGAGTCAACGTGTTCCCCCATTTCTCGCTTTAGGAACACTTTCAAAGACCACCATGTTGGTTTTGATCAGAGCTCAAGAGCCAACGTGTCCCCCCATTTCTCGCTTTAGGAACACTTTCAAAGACCACCATGTTGGTTTTGATCAGAGCTCAAGAGCCAACGTGTTCACCCATTTCTCGCTTTAGGAACACCATCAAAGACCACCATGCTGGTTTTGATCAGAGCTCAAGTGCCCATGTGTTCCCCCATTTCTCAATTTAGGGACACTTTCAAAGACCGCTATGTTGGTTTGGAGAAGCTCAAGAACCAACGTGTTCCCCCATTTCTAGCTTTAGGAACACTTTCAAAGACCACCATGTTGGTTTTGATCAGAGCTCAAGAGCCAACATGTTCCCCCATTTCTCGCTTTAGGAACACTTTCAAAGACCACCATGTTGGTTTTGATCAGAGCTCAAGAGCCAATGTGTTCCCCCATTTCTCGCTTTATGAACACTTTCAAAGACCACCATGTTGGTTTTGATCAGAGCTCAAGAGCCAACGTGTTCCCCCATTTCTCAATTTAGGGACACTTTCAAAGACCGCTATGTTGGTTTGGAGAAGCTCAAGAACCAACGTGTTCCCCCATTTCTAGCTTTAGGAACACTTTCAAAGACCACCATGTTGGTTTTGATCAGAGCTCAAGAGCCAACATGTTCCCCCATTTCTCGCTTTAGGAACACTTTCAAAGACCACCATGTTGGTTTTGATCAGAGCTCAAGAGCCAACGTGTTCCCCCATTTCTCGATTTAGGAACACTTTCAAAGACCACCATGTTGGTTTTGATTAGAGCTCAAGAGCCAACGTGTTCCCCCATTTCTCGATTTAGGAACACTTTCAAAGACCACCATGTTGGTTTTGATCAGAGCTCAAGAGCCAACGTGTTCCCCCATTTCTCGATTTAGGAACACCGTCAAAGATCACCATGTTGGTTTTGATCAGAGCTCAAGAGCCAACATGTTCCCCCATTTCTCACTTTAGGAACACTTTCAAAGACCACCATGTTGGTTTTGATCAGAGCTCAAGAGCCAACGTGTTCCCCCATTTCTCGCTTTAGGAACACTTTCAAAGACCACCATGTTGGTTTTGATCAGAGCTCAAGAGCCAACGTGTTCCCCCATTTCTCGCTTTAGGAACACTTTCAAAGACCACCATGTTGGTTTTGATCAGAGCTCAAGAGCCAACGTGTTCCCCCATTTCTCGCTTTAGGAACACCGTCAAAGACCACCATGTTGGTTTTGATCAGAGCTCAAGAGCCAACGTGTTCCCCCATTTCGCGCTTTAGGAACGCTTTAAAAGACCACCATGTTGGTTTTAATCAGAGCTCAAGAGCCAATGTGTTCCCCCATTTCTTGCTTTAGGAACACTTTCAACGGCCACCATGTTGGTTTTGATCAGAGCTCAAGAGCCAACGTGTTCCCCCATTTCTTGCTTTAGGAACATGTTCAAAGATCACCATGTTGGTTTTGATCAGAGCTCAACAGCAAACATATTCTCCCTTTTCTTGATTTAGGGACACCTTCAAAAACCACCATGTTGGTTTGTGGAATCCCTCAACAGCAAACGTGTTCCCCCATTTCTCGCTTTAGGAACACCTTCAAAAATCACCTAATTGGTTAAGAATATTAATGTTTTCCTTTTCTTGCTTTCGAACAACAGGTTTACATGCTGAAGTCGAAGAACACAATAGTCCTCAATATTTTCCCCAAAGAAATTGCTTAAGACCAAATTGACAATACACCTTTGTAAATAGTTGGAAGAAGAAATTCCACGTATTTCCATTATATGCTGTAGAATTCTAGGTCAACAAAATTAACATCAATGCTGAAATGCACTTGCACTTAAACACAACGATTGTTATTTGAATGTTTTCAAGAGATGAATACCTTAAATGAATGGCGACTTAATATGAACAGGCCAACTGAAAGGCGTGATTTCATTTTCCACTGTCTTGTTAGCCAGATGAGATAATGAGTAATTTCTGGTCACTGCGATTTAACATTTCGACTTTTCTGTGCCTTTTAAGTTTTGCCGAAGGGTGCTTCGCTTAGGTTTTCTGCTCAAAGAGGTCATGGTACTCTTGTTCCTCCAGTTCTCTGTTGTACTTTTCAATCTCACGGTTCGCCTCCTCCAAGTAGTCATTCATGAACTGGTCCATTACTGATGTGAGGCTAATAAGGAAAAATAAATGCCTCTAGATCGTGGAAGGGGATGTAACGCAAGGCGGTTCCTAAAACCAAGACCATGCCAGGCAGCTTCTAATAGATGTTCCAAGAGACTACCGCAGGGATGGCAAACCTTTTAGAGACCGAGTGCCTAAAGTGCGATTCAAAACCCACTAATTTTTTTTCGCAATGTACCAATACAGCAATTTAACCTGAATACAGGTGCCTGTGAAGGGGCGATCTTGGGTGCCCACAGAAAGGGCTCCGAGTGCCACCTTTGGGACCCGTGCCATAATTTAGCCAACACTGGACTACTGGAAGCTTAAAATCAGAAACACAGACCCATGCCACTAGGAATTTCTTATGCACATCACTCAGGGACAGAAACAGGAACTCCACAAGACAATGTTGAAGCCCCATGCCTGAGACACATCCTTCAGATCAGTGGTTCTCAACCTGTAGGTCCCCAGATGTTCCCTGAAACCCCTTCCAGCACAGTGAGTGGTGGAGGCTTCTGGGAGTTGGAGTCCAGGAACATCTGGGGACCCACAGTTTGAGAACCACTGCTTTAGATTCATGGCAGAGGATATGTTTTGGGTGCAGAAGCTAGCGGGTTCATTCTCCAACGTCTCCCATTAACGGGACCATATGGCAGATGATGGCTCAGATACCAACTCTCTGTCTGAGGAGCTGCTACCAGCCAGAAGATATATTCCTGGGTGAGATGTGACCCGCATAGAGGCACATCCCCCCTGCTAATGGCAACTCTTGGCCTCAATCCACTTAGACTGACCAAGGGGTTGGACTTGGTATCCTTGGTATCCAACTCAATTATTATATTAAATTCCAAGCACCCCCGTCACCATACGTTCCGGTGGCAAATTGCTACCAAAGTCAGCAGAACCTGCCAATGTGCAACAGGAAATATGTTCACCCATGTTTTACCTTGGGGCAGGGGTGTCCAAACTTTTTTGACGGAGGGCCATATTTGGTGAAGTGAAAATGTGTGGGGGCTGACCATTCAGCCACATTTGGCCCCCGGGCTGGACTTTGGACGAGTCTCTATAATATGCAAAGAGGGAGGGAGGATGTTGCATCACCGGAGCAGGGGGTGGGTAGGCTGGGCAGGTGGCTGGGAGTGGGAGGGTGGGAAGAGGCAGGGAGGGCAGGCAAACCATAAAACTGTAAGCTAATGCCTCCATCTGGTATGGGGAAGGGCCATCTTGTGGGGATGCGTGACAGGCTGAGCCAGTGGGGAGAAGAAACCGCGGGCCGCTCAGAATTTGAAAACGGGCCGCATTTGGCCCCCGGGCCTGACTTTGGACATGCCTGCCTTGGGGCCATTGACAGCTGATACACCGGTTCTGGCCAGTTGTTCATGGTGTATTTGACTGGAAGGACATCTGACCACCCTGCCCCACAGCAGGACCAGCCGATGATATGCTGAGGCTGTAGGCAAGATCGCCCTCCCTCGACATACAGAAGCCACCTGAACTGGCACTAGATGGAAGGTAATTCAGGGGACCCGGGGCAAACTGTGCGACAGAAGGGAACGGCCTCCTGTCGCAAAGAGCAGGCAGAAGGCTGAGAGTGCTGTACACTCCACTGCCTCAACCACCTAGTCCCTGAAGCCATTCCTTCTCTGGGACTATATACCAATGGGCCCACTGACAGTTCCCAACTGTGGCTAATGACAAGCAAACAGCACAGGGGAATTCAGCTCAGGCGACCCATTCCATTTTAAAAAGGGGCCCACGGTTGGCATCACCTTGTTTAAAATAAAGAGTAGGTTGCAATATCAAGCAGGACATGAGTAAAGTGGATAGAGGGACACTCTTCTCCCTCTCACAAAATACTGGATCATCCATTCAAACTGAGGGTCAGGAGAGTGAGAACAGACAAAATAATTTCCCCCCAGCATGTTGTTAGTGGAACTCCCTGCCACAGGATGTAGTGATGGCATCTAGCCTGGAGGCCTCCAAAAGGGGATTGGACCGATTCCTGGAGGAAAAGTCCATCACAGGTTACAACCCATGATGGAGATGTGTCATCTCCAGGCTTAAAACCGGGGCCCTTCAAGGGCCAGATGCAGGGGAGTGGTATCAGGAGACAGGATCTAGTCTCATGCACTCCCAGATGCATCTGGTGGGGCCACTGTGAGATACAGGAAGCTGGACTCGATGGACCCTTGGCCTGATCCAGGATGGCTCTTCTTATGTTCTTACATCTGCAGAGGCTGCTGACCCAGGCCAAGGGAGAAGACCCCTTGCAGGTACATTGCCCATGGGGCAGTTACTGCCCAGTGGTAAGGGCAATCACATGGCAATCTGTCCATCAACCAACAGCATTCACTTTCCAAGGCAGCTGCCTGGCTATTTTCGGACATCTTATAGGATGCTACAATTGCAGCTTTATACTTTCTGGACCCCCCGAGAACATTAGGCTTTAAAAAACACACAGCTTGTTTCTAACAGAGTAGGATACGTGGGTGATAATCCATCTTGTCTCCAAAGAAATTCACATACTGCGTCCCGTTGTAGAAGTAGCCAGCGGGAAGGGGGTCTAAGTGGCGTTTAACCTGGATCAAAAGGGAAAGGACATTGCTCAGACATGCTCCCTGCTTAAAGTAATAGGCGTTCATACTTTAGATGTCTGTCTCAAAACTGCTGATGGTGCAAGGCTTTGCCTAGAATAATTATACACAGTTAAATAGCAGTGCCCAGTGAAGGAAATCCTTTGCAGAGCTATTTTAAGACAGCTCCATTCGCTACGCTATTGTTTTCGTTCATCCATAACTTCCTCTCTCTAGCGCAGCCTGGGTCCCCCCCCAAACTCCCTTTTTAAAGGAATGAAAGTCCTCCTAATGATAAAAGCATTAAGGCTGCGGAAACAGGGAATGAACTCAAGGACCACCAGCAGTAAGCACTTTGGACAGGATTACCTAGCCTGTTGTGTAGATGCTTGTGTTTTTAGGGTGGGTGGGTGGGTGTTCGGGGATTTTTTATGTGTGTGTGTTGAATGTTTTTTTTAATGTGTGTGAGAGTGTTTGGAGATTTGTGTGTGTGTGTGTTGAATCTGGTCTCTGGGTGTCTGAATTTCGTTGTATGTGTATACTGTGTATATACACACAATGACAATAAATTATTATTATTTAACCACACAGCTATCTATGCTGGATTTTATATTACCAATCACTAGTCGAACGCTTCCCAAGCGTTTAGGACTCAGTGATGTATCGGCGAATTATGCGAGCAGATCCCAGTAAGGTGGCTTTCTGCATCTGACTGATGGTGACTTTGTCCACTCCAATTATTATTATTATTATTATTATTATTATTATTATTATTATTATTATTATTATTATTATTATTATTATTATTATTATTATTATTATGGAATGAATGTCTGGTCTTACGGATGCTATGAAGAGCTCCCCCACCCCCCAAATATTCTGCAAAATTCTGTTTGCAATAAGAACTCGCACAGAGCTGCCATGTTTGCATGACATCCTAGAGAAAACTCATGCTTAAGATTTTGGACTTGACCCAGAAAGGACACAGACCAACCCACAGAAGTCTCAGGACAAGCCAAAACCAGGTCCAGAACTAAAACATCTCTTTCCTAATTATCATTTGGATTCAGATTGAAATCTTCCTAAACCTAAAAAAAAAAAAAAAAACCCGTTAGTCAGTTTTTTTTAAAAAACCCAAAGGACACTGGGAATCGCACAGTTCTTGCTGCCCTCTGGAAGCTTAGCAAGGATGGGGCAAGGCTGACTTCTTTTGGGAAGGAAGGAGGTCCGCAATCAAGGGGCTGCCCAAGCGACCTCTTTGTTTCTTGCTCTCACCGACCAAGCCTCCTGGGGTGATGGGACCCGCCAGTGGGCCTCTGCTCCAGATCTTACCATTGGAACAGCCAGCTGTATGTCTGGCTGTCCCATCCCGCTGCTAGCTACACTGCCTGCCTAACTACATGTGGAGTTGTAGTGCAACAGGACAGCTGAGTGGTTTAGGCATCTGGCGGCGGACTCATAGACTGGGAGTTCAGTTCCCCCGTTGGGCCTCCTCAAGAGGAACTGGATTCAATGAGCCAGAGGATGCCCGCCCAGCTCCATGGATGATGATGATGATGATGATGATGATGATGATGATGATGATGATGATGATGATTTCTAAAGATTGGAGGGAGCTGCAACTCGAGGCCAACAGTGACGGTGGGGCTTCCCAGCACCTGCTCCTGCCTCTTGATTGCTCAAGCCCTGCCCAAAGATTTCCGGATCATGTCCCATCAATTGACACCTTTACTCCCAGGCAGGAACAGAGAAGACGACGTCTTAATCGGATGAATGAGACTTACATGAATGTTTTTGATTTCTTGCAAGGTCAGCATGCCCCGGGTCTTCAGAGCTTTCCTCTGTGGTTTCTGTGTTAGGATAGAAACAAAGAAGAATTATACTTAAAATAAGAAGAAGTGTAATTAGGAGAAGTATTAAGAGGCAGAATCAGGTCACTGCCTTGAACATGATAAGAGGACATGTTTGGAAAAGAATGATGTGAAGGGACTGGAAGATGAAATAATGGTATTTCACTGAGCCATGCGGCGGCACAGTGTTTAAACGGCTGTACTGCAGCTATAACTTGTGCTCACGACCCAAGGTTCAATTCCAGGGAGAAGGCCAAGGTTCACTCAGCCTTCCATCCTTCAGAGGGCAGTAAACTGATTATCCAGCTTGCTGGGAGCAGAGGGACAATGTATAGCCTGCATAATTAAACTGTAAACCACCCAGACAGGTACTTCCAAGCACGATGGGGCAGTATATGAGGAACACACTTTTTTGGTATAAAAATTATAATTATCTCTCCAGATTATTTATTTATTTATTTTATATTTATTTAATCTCCAAGCTGATATGAATATGATCAAATATGGGTCAATCAGCAATCTGTTACAGACAGAAACAAAAAAACATTCTTGTACTTTTGAAGGAATGGCAGATGAGGAACCAGTATTCATGTTGCAAACTCACACTGTAGCTATTATGAAAAAGAAGTTTCTAAATAAAGTGCTCCAATCGTATAATAGATATGCAACTGTTATTGTCAAAATAATGGGAATACTGTAAATATCCACTAGAGCTCTGCTTTTTTTTAACCCTTAGAGCCCCACTCATTACTTGTTCCATTTAGTTATCCTTTTATGAGTTGAAAAAATAAGTAAATTTTAAAAAATTGGAAAATGTTTAGAAAAATAAGGTTGAGTTTATACTATACATGAACAATCTATTGGGAACACTGAAAATTAGAGAGCAGGAGACTGAATTACATTTATTCATATTTATAAAATCTTTCAATATCTGGAAGAGATCTATGCATTTATTTGCTATGGTTTTAGATAATTACATTTCCCGTATATCTGCAGAGACCTAAGTGCCCCACTGCCGCCCCCCCAGCAGGAACAATTTGGGTTTCTGGGAAGTTGGATTACCCTACAGATCTCCTGCTCCTTTTGGGTGGGGAGTCTCTGCCCTTCTCCCCAGTCTGTTGAACCTGGTTTGGACAAAATCACATTTCAAAGGACTGATACTTCCATAGCCACTAACAAGGCAGCGGTTCTTAACATGCTGGAGTGAAGCCTCCATGGACAAAGTCTTCATGACACACCTGCTGCAGAGCAAAAGCAGATGCTGTCATTAGCCCAGATTAGAAGAGGATGATGATCTTTAATTAATAAAAGTAGTTGAGTGTGTCCACCGATCTCGCTTTATTTCGCAAGCTAAGCAGGGTCGGCCCTGGTTAGTACTTGGATGGGAGACCACCAGGGAATGCCAGGTGCTTTAGGCGCCTGGAGGAGGAACTGGCAAACCACTCCAGTATTCCTGCCAAGAAAAACTCCATGGACGTGGAGTCACGAAGGGTCGGTCATGACACACACACACACACACACACACACACACACACACACACACACACACACACACACACACACACACACACACACACACGTCTCTCAGCTCCAGAAGTGAGCAAACCAGCTTGGTTTATTTACTCTTCAGGATGTAAAGCCGGGCTTCCTTTCAAATCTGACCGTGCAAACCTCACAATCTGCCCCAGCTACTTCTGTCCAACATTAACATGCTTTCAGATGCAATTTTGCATAAAGCTCGTTTCCCCTTCATTTTATTGATAGGGAACATGAAATTCTGAAGGTAGCTGCCAGAACCCATATGTTTAAGCCCTTATTGGAATCCAGGGGCCCTGGTGCTGTCATTTGCTTGAACAAATATAATCCTATTTCTTTAATAGACTTCAAATCAAAAGACGAAATTTTAAAACCTATTTTAAGCAATGGATTCTATTGAAACACACATCTGAAAACATAACCCATTTTCCCCAAGGGTCCGACATACACCAGGGTTATAGCAATCAAGCTTTTAACTTGATTAAGGTTCCAGATGTTCATTTTCTCGCAGAACTGTGAAACACTGATTATCTGAATGACAGCTGCTCAATTGTGGCATTGCCACAAATGCTGTTTATGAATTTTAAATTGTTTTTCAACCATCAGGCTTCTAAAGCAACTTTATCCTTTTATGTGCAAACTGGGTCAATATGGTATAAACACATATATTCCGGGAAACTGCAGGGGGTTCATGTTGCAAACTCACACTTGAAGGGAGAAGGTTCACCAAAAAGGAGGAGGCACTGTTGAGTTTTCCAAATCCACCACCTGCCATAATTTAAATTGAAACTAGGCATGCTGTGGAAGAGATGTTTACAGCACCAGAACTAAGGAACCAGAAGGATAAAGTATTTGTTAGATAATTGCTGGTTGCATGGTTTGGGTATTTGATCTATAGGCTAGGCTGAAGTATTTATGTCCTTCATAGGTCTAAACAGTATTGTCTGTGTAATCGTCCCACAGCAATGCTGAATTTCCATGAATATGCTTGGGTTTAAAAAAATGAGGGCGGTATATAAGCAGAACACTTTGCTTTGGTTTTAACTAAAAACGTTACCACCACTAAGAGAGATGTCTGTGAAGATTCTCAGTCATCCAGGTGAGTTTATCTGGAAGTTGAGTCATGGCTACTGGACTTCTCTTTTGAGAGATAGAAACATTTCGCTGCTCGTCCAAACAGCTTCATCGGTCTGAATACAGCTAGTGCGAGTCCTCCATCTTATAGTCAGCTTTGACCTCTTGTCACCCTGGTCTGAAATAGGCTCATAAGATGAACAATGGCCTGAATAGGCTCGTTAGGGACAAGAGGTCAAACCTGACTATAAGATGGAGGACTCGCACTTACTGTATTCAGACCGATGAAGCTGTTTGGATGAGCAGCGAAATGTTTCTATCTCTCAAAAGAGAAGTCCAGTAGCCACGACTCAACTTCCAGAGCACCACTAAGAGAGCGTCCCAACCCAAAGAAATCAGTTCGGGACACGGGACACCCACCTGCTTTGCTGTTTGTCTCAGCCAGTCTTTCATGTCCCCTTCTTTGAGGGAGCAGCCAACGAACACCAGGTAACATTCTTCAGTCCCACTGTGTTCTGGGCTGCCGTTCCTTGAATCAGGAGGCGCTGGGGTCGGCCCTTCCTGAACAGGCACCAGGCTTAGTGTGTTAGAAGATGCGTTGTGGCAGACCTCTATCAGCCGATCAGAATCTGTTTCAGGAAAGGGCGAGGGGGAGGGGAGGACATTTAGCACAGACCTTTGATTGCAAGGACGTGTCAGTAGAAATCAAGGCCACGATCACCCATGCTGGTAGCAATATATGGATATGAAAACATGCCAGGTAGAAAAACTCACTCATTTAAAATGTTCTGCTGGATGAGAAGGACATGAGATCAAATGGAAACTGAACTTCATGACAGTTAGAGCTGTTCGGCAGTGGAATATGCTGCCACAAAGGGTGGTGGAGTCTCCTTCCTTGGAGGTTTTTAAGCAGAGGCTGGATGGCCATCTGTCGGAAATATTGTGATGGCGTTCCTGCATGGCAGGGGGTTGGACTAGATGGCCCTTGAGGTCTCTTCCGGCTCTATTATTCTATGATCCTATGAACTTTCATTTAATGTGAAAATTCCCTAAAATGTGGCAGGTAATCAGCCTTTAAACCATATCACGAGTAGGCAAGACTCACCGGAAAAGAGAATAAGGCTTGCAAAAGTAGAAGGAAGCCGGAAAAGAGGAAACATGAGATGAATTGACCCAATGAAAAAAGCTGCGGCCTTCAATTTCCAAGCTCTGAGCCGGGTTGTTGGTGATAGAAGCTTTTGGAAGTCATGAATTGATAGGGCATTCAGTTGGAAACAACTCAAAAGCAGCTGAGGACAACTGTCACAGAATCTCATTAGTGTGAAGCATGGCATGGTGGCAGCCCATTACCCGTGGGAGTTACCCATCAGAATTTAATATAAACAGGATTCCTGGCACCACGCAGGGTTTGCAGAAATTGGCCATCTGTGGCCCCTTTTGTCACTCCATGTTTTGGAAAGGAACTTTCAAAACTTTGTACTAGGGCGATTACTCTATCTAGAAGGGATCATCTATTCAGATACCTTCTTTGACTTCATCCCATCCGCTTTTTGAGCAGCCAACCTCTCCCATTGTGAGACTGATGCTTTCAGTGTTATTCACTTCTGTGAAAGTGTCAAAAACATATCAGCCCAGAAGGAGGGCTGCCATTCCTTGAATCAGGAGGTGCTGTGCATTCCGTGCGAGCCAAGCAAGGAAGGGGATCCGGGAAGGAAGGAATGCTGTCCCAATTACCTGAAAACTTCACTTTCCCCAAAATATGGTAAATATTTCCAGAGAAAGGGCTCGGCTTATTGGAGGACTTCAGGGCTGAAAGGCAAAACACATATATAGAATGACGTCAAGATTCCTATGTTTCTTGATAGGTCTGGCTCTTATTAAGCTGAAAGGACCAAAAAGGTCAATCCGCAATACTCATTTCACCCTAGAATCGATTCCACAATGATAAGTACTGGACTGGAAATTCAAGTCAAATGAATGACTTCTGCATTATGAAAGGATGACCCTTCTCAAGGTCTTCACATACTGCATACATTCAGGAGAGAAGAAACAGATGGGAGGTCCCCCCCCAAAAAAAAAGCCCTTTTGAAGAGGAATCCTCTGGGACAAAAAAAAAAAAAAAGACAAGTCACACGAATAAACCAGAGATTTAATGCAAACAGCAAAGCAATAACTATATGGCCCATATATAGAGCTACGCTGTTTGAGATTCCATGGCCTACCCATGCATTTGGTACAGGAGGCTCTACCATGAAAGACACTGAAAAAATTAACTTCCATGTTTGTTTGTTTTACCTTTACATTTGGCCACAAATCGTGCTTTCTCCAAAGGACGGTTAAACCACACACAGATCTGAACCATGGGCGGAAAGACTGGACCTGATCTAAATTTACCATCATACCTAGAGGGAGTGGGGGAGGGGAAGACAAGGAAAGGCAATATTATTTATCACTCCCTTAGAGTGATCTCACCCCACATGATGATGATAATGATGATGATGATGATGATGATGATGCAGTAGATTAGACTTCTGTTCTTCCTCAACAGGTGTATAGAACCAGAACAATAAGAATTCAGGGTTGGAAAGCAGGTAAAACTAACTTTACAGCAAACTTCCCATGCTATTGAAGCAGTGTGTGTTTTCCTTATGGCTTTGATAAGGAAGTGAATCAAATGCAATAAAATCTTTTTGAATTCTCCCTCTTTTCAACTTCAAAGGTAACAAGCCCCTTGTTGGTTTGTTAACTAATTTTTAGCAAAGTATAAGTAACTTTAACTTTCATGTACTGTATGTTTAGCTCAATAACTGAATTTTTGTCTGTGAAGATTCTCAGTCATCCAGGTGAGTTTATCTGGAAGTTGAGTCATGGCTACTGGACTTCTTTTTCTTGAGAGAGAGAAATGTTTCACTGCTCATCCAAACAGCTTCATCAGTCTGAATACAGCTAGTGCGAGCCCTCCATCTTATAGTCAGCTTTGACCTCATGTCACACTGGTCTGAAAGAGGCTCATAGGATGAACAATGGCCTGAATAGGCTCCTTAGGGAGACAATAGTATCCATAGCCTTATGGTGAACAATGGCCTAAGGTGCTGAAACATATAAAGTATGGCCTTGGTGGTGAAGGCTTTTTTATTTGTTTGGGTACTGTTGAAAGTACACCCTGATAAGTAGCAGATAGACTATGCCTGAGGCCGCCACCCCTGTTGAGGGAGGGGGTTTCAATGCTCACGTGAATGGTTTTCCTTACTCGTCTCTCCTATTTTCTCTGTCTAATATGTGTACAGCCTCATCTTTGAAAGAGTGCCCTTTGTCCTTCAAATGGAGGTGTACTGCTGATTCTGGTCCTGAGCTGTTACCCCTCCTATGTTGGGCCATCCTTCTGTTTAATGGCTGCTTAATTTCTCCATTGTAGAGGTCTGCACACTCCTCACTGCATTTGACCGCATATATTATATTGCTCCTTTTATGTTTTGGTATCAGATCCATTGGGTGGACAAGTCTCTGCCTTAGTGTGTTTGTGGGTTTGAAATAAACAGAGATATGATGTTTGCCAAAAATCCATTATTCATCTTATGAGCCTATTTCAGAACAGGGTGACAAGAGGTCAAAACTGACTATAAGATGGAGGACTTGCACTAGCTGTTCTTATGAAGTTGTTTGGATGAGCAGCGAAACGTTTCTATCTCTCAAGAAAAAGAAGTCCAGTAGCCATGACTCAGCTTCCAGATAACTGAATTTTGTTAGCCCAATGTTAAAGTATAACATATGGGGTTATTAACATATCTGTTTATTACAGCTTATTGTTTTAACTATACTGTACTGGACTTGTACGCAGCCCTGTTATCAATAAAAGAATTGTTTGAAAATATTTTAATATCATGGATTATCATTAATATCATGAGGTGATTGACTACATGTTGTGGAATTATTCTTTTCTCTAGCAATCTAACACATCATTTAATTAATGAAGTGATTCCATTCTAAAGGTCAAATAAATGAATAAATAAAAGTGTTTAATGGGATTCATGCTCATTAAAAGCTCTTGCCCTTGTAGATTTTGCCAAAACAAGATACTTGCCAGCCAGGGTACATTAAATAACGGGTTGTCAGCATCTGTGGGCTTGAAAAGCTGTTTTCGGAGAGAATTAGTTCAATGTCTTCATTTCTAGCGGGAGAAAGATCAAAGTGTTATCGGCAAAAGGAAAACAAAAGACATACAAACACAAACCAAAGCCAAAAAAAAAAAAACCCTTCTAGGCTGGCTTTCATATTTAAACAGTTGCAACCATCTGAGTCATCCATGGATTAAGTTATGAATTTAAACCAGCTTCCTGTTTTCTTTTTTGAGTTAGTGTACACTGGAGCTTTCTGATTTGCCATTTTGAAGCTTTTATTTATTTACATGGAACCTGCATTTATTTGCAGGAAGTGTGGGAAGAGAAGTTGGTCAGATAGAAGTTACTGTAAAAGGTAGTGAACTGATAGAGGAGCTGAAATCAGGGGTGAGGATTCAGGGCAGGACTCAATGTGAAGTCGGGCCACTCAAGATGTCTTGTCCCCACCCCCCGCTCCACTCCATGACTCAGAATCAACTTGCAATTTAGCATCCATCGACCTCTTCCTTTTTTTCCTGGGGAAAAGGCTTGGTTTTTAACAGGGAATAGAACTTGGGGTTCCGGATTTGGTACCAAAGACTCAGACCCGGGACTCGCCAGCATCCCTGGCCTGTGCCCTGAAAGACATATATTTCCTTCAGCATTTTGGTATCTGCTACATCGCTCCAAAATGTACCTATTATGGAAAGACAGGCATAAAAAAGGTAATTTGTTATACAGTAACCCCCGTCTATCACGGGGGTTAGGGACCGACCCAACCTGCGATCAGTGAAAATCCGCGATATGCGGATTCCGGGGCGCATCGGGCGGGGGCATACACGATGTTTAAAATGTCTTTAAGCAATAGAGCCAGCTTGGCTCCGTTGCTGAAAGCATTTTATACATTGTGCGCTGCTTCCCAGCACCCTGGGGGTGTAGTGAAGCGGTGCACAATGTTTAAAATGACTTTCAGCAAGTGCTTGGCTCCGTTGCTGAAAGCATTTTAAACATCATGCACAGTTTCTCCCCACCCCTCTGGGTGCGGGGGAGCAGCACATGATGCCTCCATGGAAGCAAGCCCCGGACTCCAGCTGATTGGTGCTGGGGTGGGGAAGAAAAACCTTTTGTTTCCCCACCCCAGCACAAATCAGCTGGAGCCCAGGACTTGGGAAAGGGGGGAAGGTTTTAAAAGGCCCAGCTTTTAAAACCTTCCCCCCACCTCCCTCAAGCCCTTTCGGGGTACTGTGGTCCTACAATATAGTGGGACCACTGTACACCGCCCAGAGTTCCTGCGGGAAAGTTGGGCAGTTAATAAGTATAAATATAAATAAATAAATAAATAAATATAACATTAGGGGAAGGTATACCTTCACTGATTTCATTTTGGGAGGGGGGCACTCTAAGTTAAGACCAGCAGTGGTTTTGGGCCAAAGAATGTACACACTAGGAAAAGGGTCCAAGCAATTAGAAAAAACACCATACCAGGGGAAAGAGCATTAAAACGTGCATAGATTCCTGGGCAGCATGGAGAAGGCAATGCTTCTTGTGTTTGTTATCTGGTGGGAACCGCAAAATGAATTTCCAGTTGACAACAACAGCAGCAACAACAATAATAAAAATCAGCACCATGAACGTTTGTAAATTTGGCTCTCCCTGGCTGCAGGCGCTGTTTGTCTGCTAGTTCTCCTAAATCATCAGGAGTCATAGACGGTTCTCCAAAGTCAAGGCCTCCATTTTTTTCGTCCTCTAGATTCAAACCATTTTAAAGGCAATTTTTCCTCTGCCCTGCCCAGAAAGGTAAGACAGCATGTTCCAGCCACTTTCAGTGATTCAGTGTATCAGATGGATGAGAAGCCCTTGGCCAATTCCTATCCGAGAACCCTTGATAAGGGAGGAATGATGGACCACAGGGAAGAGTCAACACTGCATCACCAGGGGAGGTGTTTCAGCCACAGAGAAGCAGCTAGGGCAGAATCTATAATATAGTTCTCGTTATTTTTAATGAGAACAGGACTTTTTCTCCTCTCCTACACACTGCTGTGATAGAGAGGACAGAAGAAACATTCGTGTTACCTCGTCACAATCCCATTTTCCGCCAGAATAAACGAAAGGGCAGGGTTTGCAGCTCGGATGAGGTTCTGAAGCTGAAGGAGGAGTGGGTTCCTTTGTTCGGCGGTATGGCTTGTGAAGACCACATTGCTCACTAAACCTGCAGAAGAAAATTGGCCAGCCATTGAAAGGAAAGCACCCCTGTGTGACTGTGGCCCTCTCTTTGAGGTCAACCATCTCGGGGAGAGACAGGTGACCTGCAAGCATCTTCTGGCATCCGTTCTCCCAGGCTTCGTGATCAGACCGAGATGCAGAGACGTACAAACAACAACCTGCCCAGCCCGTATCCCAGTTCTCCACTAACACCCCACTTTCCTTGCAACTTTTCAGGAAAACTGAGCACTTGCTGCTGCCATGTTTACTTGGAAGAATCCGTCCAAAGTCAAATGTGGCGCTGAAGGTTCTGCAGGACCCTGTCAATTCTTGTGTCCTCCTCTGCTCTTAAAGAGAAGGATGCCATCTGGAGCACGCTTTGGCTAGAGCGGGGCCATTTCTGAACCTAAAAAGCATGCTTTAACTGCATGACTCCTGTCACTCATTAAAGGGATAGCAAAATGAAAGAGAAGTTGGTGCTGGTGGATTCCCAGCAAATGTGGATCCTCTCTTTTCTCCTATGCTTTGAGCTATCACGGGACAAGCAAGGAAACACCCGCGAAGGAGAAGACTGGCTTTTCAGGTTTTCCCTTGTCTGTTTCTTGGTCTTGCACCCGTATGCCAGGAAACAACTCCCTGCCCCCCCACCCATCAGGTTGTCCTGCTCTCCAAGGAGCTGCTAGCCTCTTTCGCCGTAGGCTTCCTTCAAGGCAGTAGGCCTCCCCAGGGCTTCCCTCTTAGTTTCTCCAAGAAAAATGGTTAAGGACGTCGTTTACCTTGCGAACACTGGTCCAGGAACTTGGGGAAAAGGAACCTGCAAAACAACGCAATGCACAAACACACACCTCTTAGTGTTAAGAACACCAGAGATTCAAGTAAATGTTGCCTGCTGGACCTCCAAGCTCACAGGGTTGGATTAAACCCAAGCTTATCTGCCTCCACGGTTCCCAACCCTGAGTTCCATGATGATCTTGGACTCAACGTTCAAGAAGCCTTCACCGCTAGTTGTACTGGCCAGGGTTTTGGGTGTTGTAGTCCAGGAACACCTGGGGACCCAAGTTTGGGAACCAGTAATGTGGACACACCAAGGTCTCAAACAAGGTTGCTTCCCCACAAGGTTATTTCCTCTTGAAATGCCATGGATCAAAACTGGGCCCTTTCCATATGCAAAACAAGTGCTTTGCCATTAAGCTAAGTATCACACCACTGTTGCTCATTCTAGGATCGTGGTCTCTGCGGAGAATTGCTTCCAAGTCCCCCCCCCCCAAAAAAAGAATTAATGCTGAAAAATGTGGAAGTATCAAATGCTATACACATTGCATGGTCTCTGGCTGCCTCGAGTAGCCCCCTCTGGTAAGTACACCCTGGAAATAAGTAGAAATACAAATTTCTGAGTTTTTAAAGTTTGTTTCATATTTTTAGAACAAGGAAATCAGTAAATAGTGATCCCAAAGATGTGTGTGTGTGTGTGTGTGTGTGTGTGTGCGTGCGTGTGCGCGTGCATGCATGAGTGCATGTGTGTGTCCTACTGTATACTTGTGCTTAAACACCAGCAAGATGAAAGACTCCCAGAGAAAGACACTACCTTTTACACCAGTGAACATCTGGGGTTTAGACATTGAGATATTGGACAGCATCAAGTACCTGGGTGTTCACTTAAATAATAAACTGGACTGGACTCATAACACTGATGCCCTATACAAGAAGGGTCAAAGCCGCCTCCATCTCCTGAGGAGACTGAGGTCCTTCGGAGTGTGTAGGCCTATGTTACGGATTTTTGTATGACTCTGTGGTAGCTTCAGTTCTTTTCTACACTGTAGTCTGCTGGAGTTCAGGTAGCACTGAACGGGAGAAGAACAGACGGAACAAGCTGGTCAGGAGGGCTAGTTCTGTCTTGGAATGCCCTCTGGATTCTGTGGAGGAGATGGGTAAGAGGAGGATGTTGGCCAAGCTGACATCCATTATGAACAATACTTCTCACCCACTGCGCCAGACAGTGGAGGCTCCGCATAGCTCCTTCAGTGGCAGGCTCAGACATCCCCGGTGTAGGAATGAGCGCTACCACAGGTCCTTTATTCCCACGGCTGTGAGACTCTTCAATTCTACAGTTTAACATATTCATATGGGGTATACTGTAGCTTCTCTTTATTATATATATATTTAATTTTTATATGCAAATTTTTATAGTGTAATATGTGTATATTGGGTTTCTTATTTTATTTAATCTCTATTAGCGTCTCTCTCTCTCTCTCTCTCTCTCTCTCACCTTACACTTTTTTGTGCACCTACCCTTCTTTACTTGTTCTTTATATTGGGAGCTGTGTAACAAGTAAATTTTCCCCAATGTAGGATCAATAAAGATTTATCTTATCTCATACACAGTCTCTCTCTCTCTCTCCAGAATATCGTAAAATCAGAACCAACGCTTAAAGCTCAGGACAAGTATTGTAACCAAGTAGTTACACTCCCAATTATAATGTAAATTATCTGGAAGAAATATTAGTTCCTTAAAGGCACACCATTTCAGAGGGCAGGTAAGGTGGCTGTATAAAAAAATGGTTCCTTCAGATGCCACAGCAACAAAACTCAGAAGATCCTGCTTTGTACCTGAGAAGGCCACACTTCTTAAACAACCAGTATCATCCTGTAACTTCCTCTTCCAAACAAGTCTCACTGCTACCTTTCCTTCCAATTTAAAAACAGAAAGCAGGGAGACGGTCTTGGTCCAGGTGAATAAACAGAAGGGGTCTGCAAAATTATGTCTGGAGGAGTGTGTGTGTGTGTTGTGTTGTTACAGTCGTGACCGACCCTTCGTGACCCCATGTCCGTGGAGTTTTCTTGCAGGAGTACTGGAGTGGTTTGCCAGTTCCTACTCCAGGTGCCTACAGCACCTGGTATTCCCTGGTGGTCTCCCATCCAAGTACTAACCAGGGCCGACCCTGCTTAGCTTCCAAAATCAGGCGAGATCAGATGTGCTTAGTCTTAAGGGCATCAATTCTTCCATCCTGGGAAGACCCACCAAGGAGGACATAGTCTCAGGGAGGAAGAGTTTGGGATGGCGGGAGCAGCCCATGCCTTGCCTCTTGGGGTCCCAGATGCCTTTAGTTCCGTAGCCTCCGGTGTCCTCTTTTCCCCGGGATCTGCTCGGCTGAGCCGGAGGTGCTCGCCTTCTCTCGGTCCCCTTTCAGCAAGTCCTTCCCGGCGGATGGAGAGCGGATGGAAAGGAAGCCTCTCGGCCACCGGGCTGCTCCAGAGGGGCCCGGCAGGCCTCATTTCCTTCGGATGGTTGGGGAAAGAGGCCGGCTAGCCTGGGCTGAGAGAGTGCAGTTCCTCCTCGGGTGTCTCTCTCTCTCTCTCTCTCTCTCTCTCTCTCTCTCTCTCTCTCTCTCTGTGTGTGTTTTGTGTTGTTACAGTTGTGACCGATTCTTCGTGACCCCATGTCCATGGAGTTTTCTTGGCAGGAACACTGGGGTGGTTTTCCAGTTCCTACTCCAGGCGCCTACAGCACCTGGTGTTCCCTGGTGGTCTCCCATCCAAGTACTAACCAGGGCCGACCCTGCTTAGCTTCTGAAATCAGGCGAGATGGGATGCACTTAGGGCATCTAGGCAGCTATGTCTGGAGAAGGTTACTCCCAAATCCTGCCAGTGGAATTCTTCGGGGTTTCCTGGGATTTGGAGCCCAAAAGGAGGTAAATAAAAAGTGAACAGCCCATCTCTGCAAAGCCATCTGTCAGCCTTTTGTCTGCATAGCCTCCTGTAAGCAGCTTCTCTCCTTAATAATCCATCTCTCTCTCTCTCTCTCTCTCTCTCTCTCTCTCTCTCTCTCTCAATCTCTCTTTGCCAAGGTCAGCAGTCGGAACAGGCACACCTCAGCACCTTCACAAGGTCCTTGCATTCCGATGTTTAAAACATTTCTTTAATGCTATGGACAGCCTATGCATGTAGCTGTAGGGCTTCCCTTCCCGTCCTCCCATGTTGTGCTCCAAGTTGTCCAAGACCACCTGGGAAGCAGCACCTCCCACTTCTGAAATTAGGAAGAACAGATCTCCTGCTCATCCAGATAGCTCTTTCTTACTTTCCAGCTAAGAAATTGGTTTGTTTGTTTTTTCTCATTCTAACGAAGCAAAAGAAGGTTTAGAATCCCTGGCTGTAGATTTGTTAGAGTTCCAATCTGGATGGAACAACTATGTTTTCACAGATGAGACATCATGAACAAGCGACCCAATTAGGGTCGGACTCATAAAGAGTACCTGTGTTCCATGTAGCAGCTAAGTGGCTCAACGCAAGCAGTCACTGCTCCGATGACAAAAGAGGCCTTCGCCTCCGCATCGGGGTGAGTCTGAAGCGCCTGCACAACGTCGATCACGTCCGTGTACCTGCAGGGAACACAAAGGAAAGAGTTGCGAAACGAGAGAGTAACACAGAAGCAACGCTTGTGCCAATGAATGGGTTTGTGTGTGTGTGCAAGCGGACATGCTTGTTGGCGACGGCATGAAAAAGGCCTTCAGCCAATTCCTTTAACAGGGAAAGTGGGCACTTCTTTAGCAAAGGAGGCCATGGTTGCTGGTCCCTAGATCCAGCTGAGAAACGTTCTGGAAAACTGCATTTCTAGATTCTCAAGAATCTTGGTTTTGAGGGAGCCCAGCACGGAAGCTCTAGAGATGGAAGTCACACATGGGAGCAATCCTTTGACACAAGCCGGGACGAGATGTGCGCTTCCCAAAGCCAAAGCAAAAAGCAAACTGTTCTGCTTATATACCGCTCCATACCACGTCAAGTAGTCTCTGGGTGGTTTGCAGTTTGATTACAGTGTGCAGGCTACACATTGCCCCCCGGCCCCAGCAAGCTGGGTACTCATTTTACCAACCTCGGAAGGATGGAAGGATGGGGTCCCATCCCACAGAAATGGCTTAAAATGATACTGCATTCAATTGTACCAAAAGTCTTACCCCTGTAGAACCACCAGCAGCCTCATTTTCCTCTTGTTATAAGCGGTGAGCCGGGCACTTCGGTTGCGCTGGGATTCAAGCACACTGGACAGGTACTTCTGGAAGTGGCTGGCGCTGAAACATTCCGGGCTGTCCATGGTTTGGCGATAAACCAGCCACCTAGAGCATCAGGGGAACAGAACCAATTCAGATGACTGCTGGCTTTCTTTGCCAAAACACCATTTCTTTTTTTTAAAAAATGGAACTGCATGCTGGCCACTTCAGATTTCTCTCTCTCACACACACACAATCTCTCTCTCAACCCTTCTAGAAGTCCGGTATGAGCCCTGAAGAGCTCTGGGGTTAGAAAATTCGCTCCTAGACCTCACAAATTTGCCTCTTCTTGTTTGAGACTGATATGGTTTGCAGCACTTCCTTGCTATCAGGTATAGCCATTTAAAACAGGGATATGAAATGATATTCGATGCCTTCGGAGTCATGCTTGGCAACCTCATGCTGAAATATTTTGCCCCTGTTGAAACTGAAGAATGAGCCATGTGGCCAAACCAGCGGGACAGACTCAAGAACTGGCCCTAAGGCTGAAGCATACGGGATCGCTAGCAGATTTGAAGGCTACCAGGGCTCCCTATTTTTTTAAAAAGGACTGTGCACCTATTTCTTCTTTCACAGACCTTCTCTGGTAAAAAAAAAGATAAAGAGAGGAAGATGACTAATGGAAACTGTAATTTATTTCCCCTTGCCTCTCTAATAAATACCTATATTTGAGGCACAGCAAATGAAGGGTAAAAAGGTGCATCTAAAATTACAGATGACTGACCACTAAATATTAGGACTGGCCAGTGCCCAAATCAAACAACCATTGCTGAAATAAAATAAACTTAAATAAGCAACACTCGACGAACCTTCCATATTCTTTGTTGAAAGTGACTAGGAAAGATGACAGCTCCCTTGCGTGACATCCTGGAAGACCCGTTAAGATAGTGATTACCAGCTGAAAAGAAAAAGAAAAGGAAAGCTAGGCTACCTTAAGGCACTTGCAATGGTTCTGACAGGACAGAGACAGAACAGAGATTGTTGCATTTGTTCGATCAAAAAGGTTTCCCAGCAATATGCGGTTCTAGGAGACTGTCAAGATCATACATTTGTTCTTCCGCTGAATTTTTTTGTCTATGCATTTTCCTAGACTTCACAGTAAATTGTTGGGAATTCAGCTACCTCAAAAGGTCTTCCCATTTAAAAAAAAGGCTGAGAAGAAGTTATAATAAATAATGTTTAAAACAGGCTTTATGATCTCATATGAATAATTGTTCCTAACATCCAGCTTGGATAGTTACTTCTGGCATTTTGATAAGATGGGCTTTCTTGATCAAGCTGGCCCAAACCCAGGTCCCTCAAGCCTGCTTCCAGAAACTCCTTTGAACAGAGACTTGTGGCTGTTTGATGAGACAAAACGTGCTGTCTCATCATCAAGGATGGCAGTTCCCAATCTTTGGCCCATAGCAACTTCTTCCACAAAGAACTGCCCATGTCAGTCGTTCTTGCCAGGCAGGGTGCCTGAGGGTCCCAACCCCCGAGAGGGGTTCGGAGAGAGTCAGTACGAGGAACCTTCTTGGTGGTCACCCCTCGCTTGTGGAACCAGGCTGCCCCTCAGAAATATCCCTGCCCCCCCTTTCTGGGAGTTTTCAAGCACTTTCTAAAAATGGGACTGTCTAAACAAGCTTTCCCTGGATTGTGATTTTCCATCTTGATACCCCACAATGTACATCTCCCTGTTATTACACCAAACTCCGCCTCTGCCTCTAACTTCTGTTCATCTCCATTATGTTATTTTGTTATGCTGTTACTTCTAATGTATTTTTTGTTTAAATGAGTTTTTGTTTTCTATTTATTGTTAGATATTAGCTTATATTATGTTTTTGTTTTATGTTGTTATTCCTTATTCTATTACAATGGTTGCTTTATGTACAGTGTCCAAAGTAGCTATTCACTAGACGGGCAGTATAAAAGTTCAATAAACGAATAAATTACAGTATATCTGGAAGTTGTCATGGCTACTGGACTTCTTTTTCTTGAGAGATAGAAACGTTTCGCTGCTCATCCAAACAGCTTCCTCAGTCTGAATACAGCTAGCTGTATTCACTAGCTGTATTCAGGCTGATGGAGCTGTTTGGATGAGCAGTGAAACATTTCTATCTCTCAAGAAAAAAGAAGTCCAGTAGCCAAGACTCAACTTCCCGATAAACTCACCTGGATGACTGAGAATCTTCACAGACAAATTACAGTATATATATATTTTAAAATTTATGATCTGGCAGAAAATAGATGTGTAGGATGCCTGGGCTGAACATCTTGAGTTTCTAACTTGCTTCATCCCAGTAACATCCCCTTTATTGTCCATAGCATTCCAACTGTATTTGTTAAAAAAAAAACACCACCTTGTGTGTTTTCCAAGGGAAAACATGGCTGGTGGTGTAACCAACTTTCTCACTTGGCAGGACAAGTTCTTAGACTTTTTTTGGTCTGCATGGCACTTTTAAAATATTTGAACAGTTGTTCTACAGAGAAAGGGCAGGGTCTATTCTCAATCAACCCCAATTGCAGGAGAGGCAACAACGGGTTCAGGTTACAGGAAGCCAGATTTCAGACAAATATCAGGAAAATCTTCCAAACTGTCGGAGAAATACGACAATGGAACCAACAACTTCAGGAGGTTGTGAGCAACGGGCTAAATCCTAAATTAATCCCTTTTAGAGTAAATCCTTTGAGGAAAAACAACAAGCATGCTATTCTTGACTGACATGAACAAATTATTTTGACTCTGTTTATTTTGTTAGGACTTACAAACATTTAAACCCATTGCTTGTTTTGCTGTCCACCTTTTTATCTTTCCTAAACCTTCTGTTCTCTGACAAGCCAGGTTCAACATCAAGAATCCAGAGTGCATTTTCCCAGAATGGGCATACATACTTCTGCGTAAGGGGAAAAGACCCTACTGAACACAGTACTATGTAGTAGTCCCATTGAAAGAAACTTCACAGGCTAGGTCCTCAAGTTACACACTCCAAAGGCTACACACTCCAACAAGGCCAAATTTAAAGGGATTTCTTTAAAGTGAGACACACAAGTGGAAGCATGCAAAACCCCTTGAAACTGGGTTCCTCCGTTTTGGAAACTGAGGTGAATTAACTTGACAAGTTCCACAAGAGCTGTTTTACCTTATCCTTCTCAGCCTCATTATCAGGAATGACTTTGGACTGCTGCAGCAATATCGGGAGATGAGCTCTCATGACTGGCTCGTGGCTGACGCTGCTGATGGTGAAGTGCTGCAGGAATCTGTAAAGGAATAAGAGAAGGCAGGGGCATTTGTTGCATCACGAAGCAATTCCATCTCGGAGATGAGATGGCTGCATGGGCGCCCGGCATGTCTGTGTGACAGCCATTAAATCCATCCGGTACAGAGTCATGCACCCAGAAACGCTGAGCATCCAAATCATGCCAGGTTCAATATGTATTCCATGGGGAAACTAACTGCCTAACCACATATTCCCTCATCATCTTTTCCTCTTGCGCTCAGGATCACAGGACCTATTGATAAGTCTGAAATTTTAAGCATTTTCTAAATGGGTTAACTATCACAGCATTATTTTGATTCACAGCATAAATTAAATGTACAAAGGTGTCAGCTTGTGGCCAACTTCTGCATTCTCTGAGCTCACAGAGCGGGCAAGACAGACTTAGGTAACTTCCGTTAACATCTGTGCAGCCTTTTACCACAGAGGCCTAACCGCAGTTTCCTGAAGTAGAAGAACCTGAAAGAGGAAGTGTTTGCAGATGGTCTTCTTAGCAACCAGGTCTCTGAACATAAAATGATTTCATAGAGGGTTTTGTCTGGTCACTTTGCAGAGCTCTAAATGTATAAAGTTGAGGGCATCTGAGGTACGGAAGGAGGGAACTTCATGACTGGGAACTAACTGGTTTGATCTGGTTTGATCTTGTTCCCGGTAAAAGTGGAACTGCTGTGGAAGATTCTGGACTCTGGCTGAAGGGTATTTAAGGAAGTGCTCTGGACCATTTGGTTGTCCAGAATTTCCGTGACCACTGTTAGTGTCACCCAAATCCTGTGACCCTAAATGCATTTAGCTTGATGACTTGGATCTTTGCAATCATGATTAGTATTGCTGGTTCCAATTCCCCATCTGGCTTCTTCTCTCTCTGTCATGTGTTGTGTTAACTTCTTATGTTTTGCAATAAAGATGCACTTGCCCCAGACAGCAAGATGTCGATGAAGTGTTTTTTAAAACAAATTTAAACATATCACTATCTTGGGGGAAAGCGGCAAACGACAGAGGGTGTGGGCTCAGAATCCTTAGTAGGTGCTTGAAAGGGGCTTGTTTGAAAGAGCACAAGCTGTCTCAACTCCTTTCCCAGAAGATTAACTTGCTCCGTGCAGTGATTCCCCCCCTCACCTAAGAGGCTACGATCGGCTGCACTTGCAAGCCCCAGGTGGCTCGGGGATGATTCTCTCGTGGCATCATCATTAGCTGACAACAGCATGCTCTTCGCAGCACCAGAGGCAACTTAAGGGCCCCTTTTTTCCTCACAATGTCTAAACTACCCAAGCATTTACCAAAAACAAAGTATCAAGCCAGAACCTCATTTTATCCCATTTCCTTAAAGGGGGGGGGGTTGTATAGCTGAAGAAGCGAGGAAATTCACAAAACCCCTAGGACAGATTCTCCTGGGCTCAGAGCAAAGGCTGTCCTTGAAAACCTCACCTGTCCAGATCTGGGAGGCTTGTAGATATTCTCAGCTGGTTCCATTCCCCCCCGGAAGGACAGGAGAAGACATCGAACAGTTTCTGCATAATGGAATGCCTAGAATAAAGATGGCAAGGACAAGCCGATACTCTGAATTAGGAAAACGAGACCTGCTTCTCTTCAGGCAACGTGCAAAACTGGAAAAGAATCATTTCTAAGACTCTGGTGGCAAACCCAAGCCTGGGGTGCCCTGCTACTTAACCCAGTGGAAATGTTTCCTGCCCAGGCCCCAATCGACTGAATGGAGAGGGAGGTGGGATTCCTGATGCATCACATTTTTTTAAAAAGTGCCTCATTGCCCTCCTTTCATTCATACCAACTTTCCTTCCTTCCTTCCTTCCTTCTTTTCTCTCTCACAGCCACGGCATTGCTGAAATGGATCAAAATGAGTCAGGTGGCAACCGGGCACTGATCAGCCCTGGCCCACTCAATTGAGATCATCAGACTTCTGCCTGGAATACAGCTCACGCCCTGTTTAGGCGTCTGTCTATCAAAACCTCCTCTTCTTTTACAGCTGTTGAAAACACTGGAGCTCTGGCATCTTTTAACAGCTGTAATAGAAGAGATGGTTTTGACTGACAGGTAGCACAAAGAAGGAAAAATATTTCCTTCCTTCCTTCTCTTCTCTTGTCCCTTTCCTTCCCTCCCTCCTTTTCCTTCCTCCCTCCCTTCCTTCCTTCCTCCCTCCCTTTCTTTCTTTCTTTCTTTCTTTCTTTCTTTCTTTCTTTCTTTCTTTCTTTCTTTCTTTCTTTCTTTCTTTCTTTCTTTCTTTCTTTCATGGGAGAGTGCAAGAGCAGTTCTGTGGCATTTAATACTGAGTAATGTTGCTTAAGTTTAGAAATACAGTGGACCCTTGTATAACAAATGGCTTGTGTAACATAAAATCTGTACAACATAAAAAATTCCGGAGAGAGGGGAAATTTGCTTAACAGAATCCCCTATGGGGAGAATCCGTACAACATAAAAATGGGATTACTCCGTTTTCAATGCATTCCTATGGGAAATTTGTATAAAGGAAAATTTGCTTAACATAATTTCATTTGGAACGAATTAATTCCTTTACACAAGGTACCACTGTACCCAAGAAGGGGGACTCCCGCATACTTCCAATGTCCTATATCCTGATGCCGATTTGCTGATCATGGACCCACATGCAGGCAATATGGGACTGTATCTACAGAGGAGGGAAGTGGATTCATCAGCTTGGGGTTCGGGGAGGAATCCATGACCTAAGGAACACTAAACAAACTTTGAAGGGAAGGAGTGGACAGGAAAACCCAAGCCGCTGAAAGGGGACTGAGGAAGCTCAGTGAGAGAAGAGAGGGAAGGCAAGTGACTAAAATGATTACTGGGCTGGGGCACCTCCCTTATGAAGAAAGGCTAAAACATTTGGGCCTCTTTAGTCTGGAAAAAAGGCGATTGAGGGGGGATATGATTGAGACATACAAAATAATGCAGGGCATGAGTAAAGTGGATAGAGGGAAGCTCTTCTCCCTCTCCCAAAATACCAGAACTAGGGGACATACACTCAAATTGGGGGCTGGGAGAGAAAGAACTGACAAAAGAAAATATTTTTTCACCCAGCGCGTTGTAAGTCTATGGAACTCCCTGCCACAGGATGTGGTGATGGCATCTGGCCTGGATGCCTACAAAAGGGGATTGGACAGATTCCTGGAGGAAACATCCATCACAGGTGACAAACCACGATGGAGATGGGTCATCTCCAGGCGTAATACTGGGGTCACTCAAGGGCCAGGTGCAAGCGAGTGGTATCAGGAGACAGAGATCTAGTCTCATGCGCTCCCAGAGGCATCTGGTGGGGCCGCTGTGAGATACAGGAAGCTGGACTAGATGGGCCTTTGGCCTGATCCAGCATGATGGCTCTTCTGATGTTCTGATGTTCTTAAGTGACACGGAGTGGGCAAGAGGAACAGAGCAGCACACTGTGCAGGGCCACCCCACGCTGCCACATTTCCTCAAAGGTCTTATCCGTTTCGGGGGCAAAAAGGGAAGCAAAGAGCCACCCGCTCACAATTTCTCTTGTTCTTTAGGCAGGCCGTCTTCCTGGGTCATCTTTAAAGCCATTCCTGGATCTGCCCGTTCCTGCCAGGCGGAGAACACCTACAAGGAAAAAATGAAATCCATAGTGCACCGTTCAGCTCCGCATTGAGCGACGTAAAACCCAATTAAAGATTCTGTTTGTTTTGGAAGGTGAATTGCCATGATGGTTATTAAGAGGTTTCCTAAGGTTCTAGTTCTTAACAAACTTTAATTAAACATCCTCTCTACTGAGAGCACTGCTCAATATTTTTAAATGCTTCAGTAGAGAGGATGTTTAATTAAAGTGGTGAAGCACAAAAGGACTACAGGAATTAACATTTGAGCACTGTAACTAATCAAATTCTCTGAGGAGGGTGTGGATGCATTAAGAACTCATTTTTAAAAAGCTAATTTCTCTGTAACTGACGTATTGTTCAGTTTTTGATTCAATCTGCCTTTTGGATTCAATAGCCTAACTTAAAACTCCTGTTAAGAACAACAGCAGCAGCAGCAGCAGCAGCAGCAAACAACATTTATTCTCAATCCTAGTCACATACTCCCTTTGGAATTATTTTCTTAAAACACAACTCTATGGTTTACAGCTGAAGGTACCGACGACAATGTTTGGAACTGAACTGAAAAAGGATGCTAACAAAACATGATCGTAGGAAACCTCCAGCAGTGAATTGTTGGATGTGAGTAAGTCATTGGATGCACTTGCTGAGTTGCGCCAGTTCACCCATATGCTTTGTGACAGCATATTCTTTTATTTTATATGTTTTACATATTTCTATCCCCACCTTTCTCCCCAAAAGGACTCAAGGCAGCTATGCCAACTTCTTAACTCGTGGCCGCTCTCTGTGACAATGGATGTATCTTAATGAGCGTTATGTTGTGTTTTTTTTTAGCAGAGTTTTATTTACAAAGAATAACTTGGCAAAATAACAATATAACATAAACAGCTTCCTTCAGCATTCTGTCTTACAGTCACAGAGTCCTTTAGCAGAGACGTGTAGCAGCATGGATCATCATCAGGAGGTTGGGATGAAGTGATCAAGTGTTACCCTCACTTGCTAACCACTATATACACAGTTAATTACACATTACAGTCAGTTGATCCCTGACTGGCTTACTACAGTTACAAAATTCTTAAGCAACTTACTTACAATTGTTAGTTACTATACTGTTATACCCTAACACGTTACGTAACGGGATTCTAGCAATTTACTGTAGAGCATTGCCTTGGCCCTTGGAGAACACATCAATGTGATGCTAGTGAAACCGGATCTGAGCATTATTACACATTCAATGCTGCGTTTATGAAGTGATCGACGCCGATGACGCAAACTGTTCAATACAGAAGGACATAAAAAGCCTGAGAAACAGCCAGGACCAACAAGAAAAGTTAATCCCTGCGTTGTTAACAGGGGAAACTAAAGACGTTTCTCCCCCAGCCAATGGAGAGTGAACTGTCAGGGGAACATTAGGAAAGGCTTGTGTTCTGCCTCTGATACACATTGATGCCGAGCTGCCTAGATGCCCTAAGCACATCCGATCTTGCTTGATTTCGGAAGCTAAGCAGGGTCGGCCCTGGTTAATACTTGGATGGGAGACCACCAGGGAATACCAGGTGCTGTAGGCGTCTGGAGTAGGAACTGGCAAAACCACTCCAGGATTCCTGCCAAGAAAACTCCATGGACATGGAGTCACAAAGAGTCGGTCACGACTGTAACGACACAACACACACACATTGATGCCATCTGGGGAAAAGGAAGGACACTTGACTGTGAGTCACCTGTGAATAGAAGGCCTTATAAAGCTTTGACTTCGGGAAAAGTGCAATCACCAGGGAGTTGCTCGGGGTATGGAGCTGGACAGGCAGGTGAGGCAGCAGGGAGTGTTTGTAGTCTATAAGTAGAGCGGCTACAACACTGGTGGAGTCCTAGAAAGCAGGAGAGGAGAGAATTAGCCTGTGAGGCAAATCAGCAAAATTCTGAAAGCAACGGTTGCTTTTATCTGATAAAAAAGCCAACACCACTAACATTGTTTCATGTTGTGTTAAATTCAATTGTTTTTTGAAGACCAGTTAGCTCAATTTGTGCTGAAATACACCACAATCCCCCACTCCTCAAATCCACTCCAAAGTGAAGGGCCTTGTTCTGGATTCAATGGAAGTGGGAAACGAGCAGGTGGTCCTTCGCTACAAACATGTAAAATTCACATTATTTTGAATCTTTTCCCCTCCTTGGGATGTCTGTGGAGCTTGTACGGTGGCCGTCCAAGGTCTGGGAGAACGGAGACCTGGACACTCAAAATTTGCTCACCGAGGTGTAGGATCTTATGTAACAAGTTGTCCTTAGCTACCAAGGTCAGCTTCCACAAACTACTGTAATGCCCCCTTTCTGCCCAGTGTCAACAGGTCCCACTAGCAGATGGACAACTTTCCCCCAGTCACACCCCAGTGCTTTGAAGTACTGTAGTTCCATCTCTCTTGGGAAATCCCACTGACATACAGTGTTCTCCACTGGGCATCCTTGAGAAGAGCTGGACTCAATGATTCGTAAGGTCCCTTCCAGCTCTGCAGTTCTACTGTGATGATCGTTACTCAAGAACCGTTCGTTAGATATTGGTGATGATAATGAGACATCCCAGTTTGTATGCATTGGTCTGATAAGGTGGAATTTATGAGCCAAAAGCAAAGTCTGGCCCACACACAACCTTTCCTTGTGCGTGATAACGCAGACACATTAAGCAGCAGTTTTCCACTATATCTAAATTGGGAAATGGTGCTCTCATCTCCAATAGTCAAAAAAGACATAGTGGAACTGGAAAAGGTGCAAAAGAGAGCGAATAAAATGATCACTGGGCTGGGACACCTCCCTTATGAGAAGAGGCTAAAACATTTGGGGCTCTTTAGTCTGGAAAAAAAGGTGCCTGAGGGGGGGATACGATTTAGATGTACAAAATAATGCAGGGCATGAGTAAAGTGGATAGAGGGACGCTCTTCTTCCTCTCACAAAATACCAGAACTAGGGGACATCCATGCAAACTGAGGGTTGGGAGAGTGAGAACAGAGAAAACATTTGTTTTTTACCCAGCGTGTTGTTTGTCTGTGGAAGTCCCTGCCACAGGAGGTAGTGGATGGCATCTGGCCTGGATGCCTTCAAAAGGGGACTGGACAGATTCCTGGAGGAAAAGTCCATCACAGGTGACAAACCATGATGGAGATGTGTCATCTCCAGGCTTTAAGGACCAGATGCAGAGGAGTGGTATCAGGAGACCGATATCTAGACTCATGTGCTCCTAGAGGCATCTGGTGGGGCCACTGTGAGATACAGGAAGCTGGACTAGATGGGCCTTTGGCCTGATCCAGCATGGCTCTTCTTATGAGGATCAGAGAGCAGTCCAGAAGGGAGGCAGATGATGAGGACTGATAAGGCATCCTTGTCTAGAAAGAGCCAACTGGCTTACGTCCATCCAGATGCTTCTTGGCTGCAAGGCCCCTTCTCCTTGCTTGTCCATGGCCTAGCCAAGGACGGTGAGAGCCGAGGTCCAAAAGAAGGCTCCAGATGCAGGCCAGCACCGCTTCTGAGTTGGATGGACAGGAAAGGGGCACACGGACAACTGACTCAAAAGTGGAGCTGACACAGATCCAACCAACCTTGAGCGAATTTGGCAGGGATTTTAGCATTTCTTGCAAAACAAAAAAGTTAAACTGAGATGGTCCTCAAAGCCCCAGCACGTGAGGGCCACTCCTGCCGCATTTTGGCACGCAAGAGCAAAGGCCAACAGTTTCAATTGCTCCCGTTTCTACAATAGCTTACTTTTTCTGGACGGCTATCAACAGAAATAGCTCATGTCAGAAAATAGGCAGCTTGCTGAGAAAACAGCCCTGCATGCTTGTTGACAGAGAGATTAAATTGCTTATCTCTTCCGGGATATCTGTATTATTGCTACGCTACCGATGTCCCCGACAATTGCCACCTTTCGTCCTCATTTGTGTTATTTTTAACATGAATGAAAGGAGAGGTTATGTTATTTTCGGCTGCCCAGCCTTGTGACTTGCCAGATGATTGAAACAATACAAATTCTCTTCCAAGGTTTTCCCTTCTGCACAGAATCGCTGGCAGTGCTTCAGAAGTGATAGCCTGGGCCGGGGCCCTTAAATAGTTACAGAGGTTGATAGATGTAGGGTGTCTTGAAACTAAACAATAGAAGGAAGTCCAGGGCCCAGGCAGAACTTGTTGGGCTTCAAGGCGGGTGGGGGTGGGGGAAGAGGCAAGGAATAGAATTCCTCCACCTTCAGAGTTCCTGCACAAGGTTCTCTGAAGCACCCAATTATAGTTGCATTTGGGCAGACCGTGAAACGGCAACCAAACGAACGATTCAAGGCACACTCAGTGCAGAAGAGTCAGAGTTGGTCTCCACCACCAACCCACTGGGCATGGCTGAGAACTCCCAACGTGGCAGCCCCAACTGATAAAAGACGGATCTGATACAAAATGAATCCTTATCCACCTTCCACTGTCGCACTCACAGAGTTTTCTTTGTTCTACTACAGCAGGCATGCCCAAACTACGGCCCTCCTGATGTTTTGGACTGCGACTCCCAGAATTCCAAGCCTGTATTTCCAATGGCAAAGGACTGTTGGAGTTGTGGCCCAAAACATCTGGAGGGCCGAAGTTCGGACGTGCCTGTACTACAGCCAGGGTCAGCAACTGTGGCCCTCCAGATGTTTTGGACTGCAGCTAATATATCGTAATCTCCCAATGTTACCGGAAGCGTCTAGGGCAGTGTTTTTCAACCACTGTTCCGCGGCACAGTAGTGTGCCGCGAGATGTTGCCTGGTGTGCCGTGGGAAAAATTCTCCCTACACCAGCAATGCCCCCCCCCCCGCGTACATTTTGATAGAGATGCCTTGGGAGGGCCTGGGCAGGTGATTTCTGATAGGCACAGAAAATTTTCTAATTGAAAACTGAAACAAGCTTTATTGAAAAACACTGGTCTAGGGAACAAGCTTCTTCCCAGGTGATTTCCAGAAAAATGCATTTTACCATTTTACCTATCTATCAACTCCTAACTTGTTTGAATTGTCGCCCACCTCTTAATGCTTTTTTTAATTTATTTAACTGCATTGTCAGTTTAGTTTTCATTTTGATCTTGGGTGTGTTCCATTTGTGTGTTAGTGCTACAATGGCCATTGTTGTTGCTGCATACCACCCACAGTGGCTTCTGGCTGGCTGGAATAGATGTCGAGCAAGCAAGTAAGCAAATTGTAGGCCAAAAATATTTAGAGGGCTACAGTTGGCCACCACTTGTTTTCTACCTCCACACCTTCACCTTAGCTCAGCAATTCTTGCACAGCCACATGGACCACTTGAGAGCACTTAAGACCTTGCTCTTCAAAGAGGAAGATGGCGACTGCTAATGCGTTCTCTGTCTATTCTTGTTTCTGTTGCTCTGTCGCTGGGGTTATAAGTTGCCATCGTCAGTTAGCCTTTAGGGTTTTTTTTTAAAGTTATTTGTTTATTTTTAGTACTTAATATTTTATATTTTATGGTTATTGTAAACCGCCCGGAGTTCCCTTTGGAAGACTGGCGGTACATACATGTAAAAATAAATAAATATATTCTCAAAGGCTTTCACGGCCGGGATCCGATAGCTGTTGTGAGTTTATCGGTCTGTTTGGCCATGTTCTGGAAGTTTTTCTTCCTGACGTTTCGCCAGACTCTGTGGCCGGCATCTTCAGAGGGCAAGGAGCTCAGGGAATAAATAAATAGCTAACCACGTCAGAGCCTAATCTAGGTTGCTGCAAATGTGATCCTTGAAACCCAGGTTCCAGGTAGAGACCAAAAACAAGGACTCTGCTCAGAGTTGTCAGTCAGGGAGGGAGGGAAGGAAGGTGTGTTATAGGGAGCAGCGTCTCTGTGCAAGGCACATCTGGCTGCTGACACAACTTATGCAGGATAGCGAGGCTGTCTGATTTTGTACCCAGGATGAGAGCCCATCAAGAAAAGAAAAGCAATGTTTTTTTAAAAAAACGAAACACAGTGCTTGGAATCCCTCTGACTATTTGGGACACCCTTGTCTGATGCAGCACTCCAGAGGCATGCCACTCTCCTATCTAGACCGGGGAATTGCAAGGGCAGCAAGGGGGAGGGAGGTTTCTCAGCTTTCCTGGATCATTTCTAAAAAGAACAGAGGGCAGAATGGATGAACGCTTACTCCGTCATAGAACCGGATGGATGCCATGTGGGACTTTGGAATGGTAATGCTTCCATAGCGGGGGTGGCAGAACAGGAGTCCTCCAGAGAAGAAATAGAGTTTACCTACAAATGAAAAGAGACAGGGGCCTGAGATGTTACAACCGGCGTTAAAGCTTCCCCTGCAGAAGTAACCAGACAGACCCCGTTTTTAACAAGCAGCTTCTCCGACCACCCACTCTTGGGAATCCATTGTCAGGACATCGTTGTCAGATGGTCACCCAACCTCTATCAAAAAGGAGATACCATCGCTTCCTTAGGTAGACAATGCTTAATACCTAGTGCTTAATTTTCCTTTCTTGTCACCTGGATCCATCAAGTCAGGTCCTATTCTCTAAAGCACTAGGGAAAAAAGTTCATTCCATTTTCCATTTAAGATCCCTTCAGATAGCCACAGAATGATTGAGTTGGAAAGAGCATCTAAGGTCATCAAATACAATCCCCTGCTAAAGACACGTATCCAAATCAAAACAAATCTGACAGATGGTGGTCCATTTTTTTTATGAATGCCTCCAGCATTGGAGCACTGACCACCTCTTGAGGTCAATGGTTCCATTGACATATGTCAGGCCCGCGCCAGAACGCATTCTAGACACGGAGGAGTTAATGGCTGAGGAACTCCCAGATGGACCATCAGGGCTGTCAGTTCCTCCAGCAACTGTGCATGAAAGTGATTCAAGGTCTTCAGGGGATTCTACACCCTCCCAGGGAGCCGCTAGCTGCAGACAGCAAAGACTTATTACCAAGAGGAATAGAGATCAGCTGTATTTGAGCTGAAGGCATCTACGCTCAGAAAGCCCTGAGTTTTGACAGGATGGGTCTTCGGGGAAGGGGAGTTGCTCTCTGGAGACATAAAACAAGCACCCAGAGTTAGGGCAATTTGTGGGAGCAACAAGTCAACTCGACCTGCTTCTGCCTTCCTGCTGAGATTCCTGATCTCTTTCAGATCCTTGTTCCTGACTGGCAACCCTGGGCTATGTTTCTTGACCCTGGACTTCTGGCGTAAGCTACTGTTTGCATTTTGGCTTTTGACCTCTGGACCGTTTATCTTGGACTCTTGTTTTGTCTTCTGGTTCAACGTGACTGTAGCTGTGTGTGTTTCTGGACTCTGCTTAACTCCTGCCTTGCTGTATTGTTGTCCTGACTCTGAGCTTGCAGTAAAAACTCTGAACTTACCTGTGTGTGGGTCTGTGGGTTGTGACAACATACTGCTCTAACAGTTAAGATATTTTTCCTGATATTCAGCTTAAATCTGGCTTCCTGTCACTTGAGCCCATTGTTGCATGTCCTACATTGCAGGATGACTGAGAGAACAGATCTTCTCTGACTCTATAACTATTTTTGCATATATCTCCAAGGTACTTTTCAGCACAGGCACCTAGTTCTTTAAATCCTGCCCACTGTGTTCTACTCAACAAGAAAGTTCTTTAATAATAAACAAAATGACAGACCTTTAAAAACTGAGCTTGAAAGGAGGAATGAGAATGGAGAAAATTTTAAATTAAAAAGGAATTTGTTTCCCTATGAGCACATCTCCTTTAATACCCGTCCTGCAGGAGTAGTACCGAAACACTCACTCACCTTCCTCTGGTCTTGAGAGGGAATTGCTAGAGGAAATATAGGCTCCATCGCCTCCTGTCAGAAGAGTGCCCAGGAAAGATTCTTCTTGCTAGATCAGGGAAAGTTTGCAAGGTCAGACTGGCAACAGAATTAGGACCAGGTACATTTAAAGGCAATCTGCCCATCTGCTCAGTTGATTAACAACAGCCTCTGGAAAATCAGGTAGCTTGGTCCACTTAGGCTCCTATCAAATATCAACTATATGTGACCTGCCAAATCTCTCAAGAGATCTTTCTCACTGCCTGCTTTGTGGCTTTCTTTTAAAACTGGCGCACTAGCTAGGACTAAGCTGGCTCCTTCAACATGCATGGCACATCCTCTTATGCCCAGCTGCCATCCCTTTCCAAAAAGGCCATGTTATCCCATGACCTTTTCTGATTTAAGGCCATCGTTTTCAAAATGACTGAGTAACCTCCCTGCTCAGTGGGTCTTCTGAAGAGAGGGACACAGAGCATCCTCAGCACAGCAGCACTGCTTTCTCCATCGGCCAGGCCTTGGGACAGTCTAAAGGTCCCTTAAGCCACATTGGGACTGTACCCATCACTAAGGGACGGGAGCAGCGGGATACATCTAGAGGGGGTTAGACTGATAGAAAGCTGTCTTATTCCAACGGACCACTGCTTATAACTCACTCTGTTATTGTTCTGTGCCATCAAGTCAGGAGTAACTTGCAAGCTTTCAAGGCAAGGAAGATATTACAGAACTGGTTTTAGCAGTTTCACACATGAAGTGAGCTTCCATGCCTGAGTGGGGATTTGACTTCAGGCCTCTGAAGCGCTAGTCTGCCACTCTATCCACTACACTACCCTAGGTAACCTATAACACATGAGTATATATATTTCTCATTAGAAGTAGAAATATTTCTCATTGCATATGCACACCACATTTTTCTACCTTAGTGAAGAGAAAAGACCTAAAATCGCAGCTTCTACATTATTACTGACACCACCACAATATTCACTATTCATTGGAACAACAGTTAATACTGTCTAGGTTTGCAGTGTTAGACCTATTAACAGATATAAGGCACAATGCGAGCTTAATTACTGTAAGAGACCACATCTCATTACAAACCTTCAGGATTTGCTGAGCTTTCTCGGACAGCTTCACTTCATTATCTTCAACCTGTAAATGAAGCCCACAATGGTTTTCGTATGTTTTTTCTTGATTTTAGCAATATTTAGCTGAGTTTCTTAATTTTAGCAATAGAACAATGATGGTCCTGTATGCAATTATCATCATTCCCTTGAACGGGGCCTGGTTAGGGTTTAAAGATGCCTGTTTCCCCTTCGTGCCTCATACGTTCGTCACCACAATCACCAGTAGAGCCTTTTTTTTTTTTTTCAAATAAGCAGCAAGCTGCCTCGTTAGCCTTCTGCTTTTGCCGGCGTTTAGCAAACGAACAGCAACCATTCTGAAACAAAGCTTCTCCGTTCAATTTATTCAATTTATTTATTTCCTTGGGGAAGATGGGTGGGATACAAGTTTAATAAATAAATAAATAAATAAATAAATAAATAAATAAATAAATAAATAAATAAATAAAGGGGGAGCAAGGCAACTGATAGGGGACTTTGTGAAGAAACTGAGCGACCCTTACCAGCCAGGAAACAGATCTTGGAATAGCGGCAGTGAGAAGGATGTAACTGGTGTCTGTGTTCACACTCTCCTCTGCAGTCAAGGGAGAGAAATTAAGATACGTTGTGATTCTTGACACCTTGGACGCCTCTTTCAAAGCAACACAATACTCTGTTGAAAATGTATCTACGCGCTGATAGAGAGACATGGTTCCCCCCTTCCTATAATTTTACAAAATCAACCAATCAGATAGACTTTGAGGCTGCATCCTGAGTATTGTAGGGTAACCCCCTGCCTATCAAGGGGGTTAGGGATCCGCCCTGCCCCGTGATAATTGAAAATCTGCGATATGCAGATGCTGGGTTGGATTGGGTCGGGATTGGGGGAGGGGCTGTCTGGCCCCCCTACACTTACCTGAGGCCTGGCATTTCCCCAAACAGGCCTCCAATGGCCTTCCTGGGCCTGGCGGAGGCCCGGAAGTGCTTTCTGGTTTTCCAGAAGTCGCTTCCGGTTCACCAGAAAGCACTTCTGGGGCCTGCAACAAGCCCGGGAAGGCCACTGGAGGCCTCAGAAGTGGTTTTCAGCGATCCGGAAGTCACTTCAGGTTTTCTGGAAAGCACTTTTGGGGCCTCCAATAGGCCTAGGAAGGCCACTGGAGGCCCATTCGGGGCAGCCCCAGACCTGGCGTAAGTACAGGAGGCCTGAAACAAGCCCATCCAGCTTACCCCAGGGGCCCTTACCTTTTATGTACTGCAGTCCCGCGATATACCGGGGCTGCAGTGTATGAACCGTGAAAGGGCGGGGGAACACTGTACATGTTAACCTCTTAAGAAGACGGCACATAAAATAATAATAACCTTAGACTTGCAGAGCTAGACGGGATTCTACAGATCAACAAGTCCAGCACCTGCCAAGCAGCTCCAGGGGGGAATAGAACACTCCACCTCTGGCTCTCTGCAGCCCGTTGCCTATACCACCGGCCTATCCAGCAGTTCAGCTCCTTATGGTCCTATCAGCTGTCTGGTCCTCCATTGGCCACTTGTGAGAGGACAACAGAGACGTATGGTGGTTGTGCCCTTTGGTGTACAAGGGATGTAAAAATAAAAACAAATGGAAGACAAAGCAACAACGGTGACAAGAAGCGTCCAGGAATTTTTGTGGGGCATGGAATGGGCTCGTGTGCTTGCACAGCCTGAGAAAACATTCCAGTACTGCTGAATTATAAAGCTGGCTTTAGGATACAAACACACAGTTTGCAAAGAGGCAGGGAGTGACAAAGAGAGGGCTGAAGATTAAGCACGCCTTCCTGCACAAGCAGGTGGGCCAAAAATACTGAATTTTGAACACCAGACTTTTGAACACAAGATATTTGATTCCCTTAGATGAGTTCCAAAAGGGTCAGCTGGCAATTCCCAGATTTTAGGCCCAGCATATAATGCAAAAGCCACCTTTTTATGAGATACCCAAGCCTCATCCATCAAAGAGGTTGTCAAAGCTGAGATTCTGAGCCTCCTGGCGCACTGGAAGTACAGCTCGGGGGGGGGGGAGAGATGCCCCCAAAGGGGTGACACTTGCCCCAATGTCCAGAGGGCTTACGCGGTCTAATACTGCTTTTAAAAGTCTGTGTCAGGAAGAAAGAGAAATCAATGTCTCTCCTGCTAAATAACATACTGTATATACTTGAGTATAAGTCGACCCAAGTATAAGCCGGGGCCCCTAATTTAAACCCCCAAAACTGGGGAAACGTATTGACTCGAGTGCAAGCCTAGGGTGGGAAATGCAGCAGGGCCTGGCAACTCCTCCTTTGTGAGCTGGGGGAGTGGTGTGTGATGTTTAAAATGACTTTTAGCCACCGAGGCAAGTGCTTGAGTTGGTGGCTAAAAGTCATTTTAAACATTGTTTTAAAATGACCTTTTAAAAAGTCATTTTAAACATGGGGGGGGGTCAGGAGAAGTGGCGCACAATGTTTAAAATTACTTTTAGCCACCGACCCAAACTTGCCTCAGTGGCTAAAAGTATTGACCCACATATAAGCTGAGGACTCATTTTTTCAGCCCAAAATTAGGCCTGAAAAACTAGGCTTATACTCGAGTATATACAGTAGTACTTCAACCTGGAGCGGAGCCCCTGGTAAAACCGTGTTCCTTTTCTTTGCTTTCTCAGTGGTGAGCCACTGTGGAGGTAAACCTTCTGCTCTGCTACTACATTCTCCCGTGTGCTCCTATTTCTGGGGTAAATTCCAATGAGCTGTTGTAGCGGAACAGAGAAGCCATACTTGGAGACTTCCCTCAAAATTCTGAATAGCAGCAGATCCTGATAATAATAAGCTTTTCTGGGAAACAAGAGGAAAAACCCAGAGGGGTTTCCCCCTAGTGCAGGGGTATCCAAACTTTTTTCAAGAAGGGCCAGATTTGGTGAGGTGAAAATTTGTGGGGAGCGACCATTCAGCAGCATTTGGCCCCCAGGCCGGACTTTGGGCAAGTCTCTAGGACATGCAAGGAGGAAGGGAGGATGCTGCAGTCACAGAGACAGGGACCGGTAGGCTCGCCAGGTGGCTGGGGGGATGGATGAAGGCAGGGAAGGCAGGCAAACTGTAAAACTGCAAGCTGATGCCTCCATCCAGTATGGGGAGGGGCCAGCTGGTGGGGATGAGTGACAGGCTGAGTGGGTGGGGAGAAGAGGCCGCAGGCCACTCAAAATTTGAAAATGGGCCACATATGGCCCCCGGGCCTGACTTTGGACATGCTTGCCCTGGTGATTTCACTTATGTATTAATTATATTTACGTATCTCAAGGGTTCAAGGTACATAGTTCGATGCATCCTCTTTTATTTTTTATTTTGTTTAATCCTGACAGCCCTGCAATATAAACCAGAGTGAGAGAGAGTGACCACTCTCTAAATTTCAAGGTGCAATGGGGAAGAGAGCCAGGATGTCCTAAGTCTAAAGTTCTAATCACCACACAACACTGCCACTCTAAACCTTTCCTTGGAATCGAGGCATGGCATAGGCCACAAGATTCACTGTTCAACTATGAAATTGGCCACTGTGAAGATCTGAACCATCCAAATACCTCTTTCCTTCACCAGGATCTGAGATGTCAGGAAGGATTCCGAGAAGGCTACGGAGCCCAGGCAGCCCCGTCCACCGAGCAAATCCGGAATGTCGTATACCGTCATGGCTGCCTACAAGAAAACAAAATAGCCTCCTGCAAACCCTCCGTTGTTAAAACCCAGCATCTCCCAGAAGGGAGTAATTCTAGTGCAGTGGTGGCGGCCAAACCTCAGCCCTCCAGATGTTTTGGACCACAGCTCCCAGAATGCCAAGCCTGCATTGCCAGCGACAAAGGACTGTGGGAGCTGTGGTCCAAAACATCTGGAGGGCCGAAGTTTGGTCACCACTGTTCTAGCGGATTCGGTTTCAAAGGGGCTGCAGCAAAAAGGACCGTGAGTCTGTACTATCTAGCACTTTGTAGGCCACTCTATCTCCCTGCAGGAAGAGAGTCATGTCCCAGCTGTCACACCTGCAACTACCGACTGCGTGGGTTGACAACACCCAGGTGCCAACCGCTATGTCAACTTGCCTAAAACTCAGGCAAGGTAGAAGTGATGCAGGAACCTCTTACCCGGATGAGACTGAGGACTGCTCAAGGACGGTGCTCCAATCTGTGACAGTGGGTGACCAGGTGCTCTGCGGAGCTGGCAGAAGGTTCTCGAGAGCAACATGTGATCCTGGCTACCTATCAACACCTGAGCTAGACTGCCTCTGGAGCGGGAGGTTTATTTTGCGCACTGCGAATCATGCAATCCCACTTCTAAAAGGCAGCCGCCTTGCTTTGGTGGTGGGACAATGTTTTTTTTTTTTAACTCACCCCGCCATCGCCATGTTTTGAATGATAATTTTATCGGATAGCTTCAGGAACGCTATCAGGTTTTAATTGTATTAGTTGATGTGTGTATTGCGTGTCTTCTAACTGTGTTTATGGGTGCCGATTGTGGCTCTGTAAGCCGCTTAGAGATCTTGACGATAATAAGCGGGGTATAAATATAATAAATAAATAAATAAATAAATAAATAAATATGTACTTGCTGCCTCTTGTGAACTGACTGCACACCTATTTGGCTGGCTCTCATCGAGCTCGCTGGCTGCAAAGGAAACAGTCCTCTTCAGCCTAGGACTAGGGGCAGGGGTAGTTATTTATTTATTTATTTATTTATTTATTTATTTATTTATTTGGTACACTTTTATACCGCTTCTTTTTCCAGAATGGAACTCAGGGCGGTTTCCAGATTAAAAACAGCTAAAACAGCAACAACAAAACATAGATGAAATGGCAAAATAGCAAGAGAGGGAGAACCCTCGGCAGAGAGCAGCGGATCAAAAAAAAAAAAGTTGGAGCAAAGGAGAAATCATGTACCCTCCACCAAAATAGACACAGACAAGCAACTGCTCCAAACCTAGAATTTGGCGATTCTGGGAGTTGCTCCCCAACCCCATCCCCCATTCCCTCAAAAAAAAATCTGTCCAAAGCATAAGATAGAAACAGCATGTCCTTCACAACCACAGGATTTGTAGGGACAGAGGTTGCCATTGACAATGAGCAGCCAAGGGAGCAACAAAGCAAAATAAGTTTGCCCAGACTTTTGGAAAAGGTGCATGAGAGAGTGACTAAACTGGGCTGAGGGGACCTCCCTTATGAGGAATGGCTAAAACATTTGGGGCTCTTTAGTGTGGAAAAAAAGGCACCTGAGGGGGGATATGATTGAGACGTACAAAATAATTCAGGGCATGAGTAAAGTGGATAGAGGGATGCTCTTCTCCCTCTCACAAAATACCAGAACTAGGGGACATACACTCAAACTGAGGGTTGGGAGAGTGAGAACAGACAAAAGAAAATATTTTTTCACCCAGTGCGTTGTTAGTCTGTGGAACTCCCTGCCACAGGGTGTGGTGATGGCATCTGGCCTGGATGCCTTCAAAAGGGGATTGGACAGATTCCTGGAGGAAAATCCCATCACAGGTTACAAACCATGATGGAGATGTGTAATCTCCAGGCTTAACACCGGGGTACTTCAAAAGCCAGATGCAAGGGATCGATATCAGGAGACAGAGATCTAGTCTCATGCGCTCCCAGAGGCATTTGGTGGGGCTGCTGTGAGCTACAGGAAGCTGGACTAGATGAGCTTTTGGCCTGATCCAGCATGGCTCTTCTTGTGTTCTAATGTTCTTATGCATAAGGCCGCAATCCGGCAGAAATCAAAGTCCAGATCTGTATTAATATGCATATTTCCCCATCTCAGGAAAATGGGACATTTTGAAAACAAGGGTTTTCCCTTTGATGTTTTGGGAAACCTCCTGAAACTTGACAAATGTAGTAGTAATTCTTAAGATGTCCCAGCTGAAAAAAAAATCTCAGGTGCAAGGCAACACAGAAAATTTAGATTTAACTTACAGTTTTCACCAAGTACAGGCTATCCTCATTATCCAGTGGAGTGATTCTAGGGGGAAAAGAATGTGTTTTAGAGGCTTCCTTTATTGCAGATCAGAGCGATTCAACCGTTCCACACCAGACACTCAACGTCAACGACGAAAATGAGAAGGGCAACGTGGAGATGGCGGCATTGCCACAATTGTGGACATAGCTGTTGAGAAGTGCAGCAGAATCTGGACATTTCAGACTGCCTGTTTCAAATGCAATACTTTTGCCCGAAAAGTACCTAGAGGAACTCTTGTAGACTCTTATGCAATGGAGAACAGATGGTATAAAATGACCCTAAAACCTTGTTCTAGTTAAATGACCTCATAAAAGAAATGTCTGCCTGACTCAACTGTTGTCTGTCTTCTACATGTTTACGAAAATATCTGGGATCTATTAGAGTTATGATGGTGCTGCTGGAGAGGCATGTTTTATTTGATGACTGTCAGCTTTGCTTACGCCTCTTTGCCCTTAGATTTCTGCAAGTGTTTAAAACTGCCCAAGGGTTGAATTTTAAACTGCTTAAATACAAAAGTATTGCTAACCAGCACGGGTGGTCCTTTTGAGCTGAAAGCCTTGGTAAAGCAATGATACAAATGGTTAGGAGTTTTAGATGATCATATTTTGTCTTACAAAGCCAAGATGCAAGCAATTCCTGTGTGGAAGATTTCAGCTCTCCCCTTCACATTAAGCAGTGGAGCCTGAAATTAACTACCATTTCTTGTTTCGTTTGAAAAAGGAGGCCTTGATGAACAACTTATAAACAAGCTATGGTTTAAAGATGTCCAAATGATTAGGAAACTGGTACCCATGGCTTCCAAACTCAGATATCATGGTCATTTAAAAGCTCCTTTTTAAACTCTTAATATGCAAAAACAAAGGAGCTGTACACATGGGAAAGAGTTACATGCCTACCTTGGCTCTTTAAGACAAGAAGTAACTGTCAAAACATGGCTGTTGGTGTACCACCTCTGGAAACAGTTGGCAACATATTCAAATCAATATAACACTGCTGTTATCTCAAAGTATGCACAATCTGCCCAAAGATTCAAAAATCATCAAGCACACCTGTTTCTACAGACTGTAATCTCATACCACAACCTTGTATCACTGCAATGATTTTCAGCTTATCCACAACTACGCTGCTGAAGCTTATGTTGTTGTTGTTGTTCAGTCACTCAGTTGTGTCTGACTCTTCGTGACCCCATGGACCAGAGCTCGCCAGGTCTTCCTGTCTTCCACTGCCTCCCGGAGTCTTGTCAAATCCATATTGGTTGCATCGATGACACCATCCAACCATTTCATTCTCTGCTGTCCTCTTTTCCTTTTGCCTTCAATCTTTCCCAACATCAGGGACTTTTCCAAGGACTCCTCTCTCCTCATGAGGTGACCGAAGTCCTGGAGCCTCAGCTTCAAAAGCTTATAGGACTAATTAATATAAGGAATGACCCAACTTGCAATCACAGGCATTTAGTGGAAGTCAATCCATTTTCTTCCACTTTTTAATTTGGTTTTTTTTTTATTGATTTGGTCCTATCAATCAACCTCACAATTTATACAAATCAAATGTGGGGCAAAAACGGTCCTCTATGAAGAATGAGGTCACTGACCTTCCGTGGTTGTTCACAGCCTGAATATGAAAATCGAGTCTGGAACTGCAAGGGAGAAAGAGGAAAAAGCTTGCATTTAAGAATACAAACACTGTTTGTGGACCCGTTGGAAAAGAGAAGCCACACATGTTCAGTTTTGCGCTCACCTACAGTTTTAGATGGTGCAAATGTTGGATATTGCACACAACCACTAGAAAGCCGGCCACTTGTAATCACACAAGACGTTATACGTCTCTGTTGTGAATATCTCATCCTGCTAAATGAAGCATCATCAATTCACTTCTTCTGGGGCCGTCCTGGGACTGTGCAGCTTATCCAAAGCCACACATGCTGGCTCTACTCCCAGAAGGCACAGTGGGGAAACTGAACTCCCAATCTCTGGCTCACGACCCAATTACCTCTCTCGCGAGCCTTCCAAATTCTATCTGAGCGTGTTACAGATATAGAACTGACTCCACAGAAGAGTAGTAATAACCAATGGGCTCTAAAAGCAGATCTGAGGTTCACCGAGCTCTGTATGTGCACAGACACAGCCAGCTGTTGATGTCTGGAGACACTGGGTCCATCCCAAGACTTGAAAAAAGCCCCTCTGTATGTAATGAATAACCCACAAGATGCCAGCCAATGAAAAATACCCATCCCGATTGGAAGAGAAACATACCGCAACGGAGTCTTAAAATATGTGAGTTCAAAAGCATCAAGCATACTCAGGAATGTTTGCTCCGCTGACTCCTTTGCCTGTGAAGACAAGCAGGGACAAAAAACGAACTAGGTCAGACAATCTCCATTTGAACAGGGTCACATCCTCATTTAGTTTCCCAAGACCGTTATTTATTTATTTATTTATTTATTTATTTATTTATTTATTTATTTATTTATTTATTTATTTAACTTCTATGCCACCCACTACCCAAAGGTCAACATGCAACTGTTACACCGGTCCTATCCTAGACACTTATATGTCAGGAACGGGGGCAAAGGGGGAACAATCCTAAAAAAGGGACGAAGGGATGGCCCAGATACAGGTTTGGCACCCCCATGGGGCAGGAAAGGCTAGCTGCCTGGGAAAAGGGGATGGCAGTGACAACATCATGGGGCCGACACACCTTCTTGAGTCCAAACCAATGGGTTAGGATGGAGATGGATGTGTGTATTTTGCAAATCACAATCGATTTGCAGCAGCCAAATAAAGAACTCCATGTATTTGCAAAAAAATTGAACAAGCCCACTAAATGAATGGGACTTGACCGTCCTTTTTTTTTAAGGAACCACCAGACAGATATCAGGGGGCCGGCTCCATCACCTGACCGCATCACAACTGGACGAGATCTTGATAAACTTCAAGAGTGTGTTATCAGGTTATTGGCCGCAGCAGGACGACAGCAACAGGATCAGAAATGGGAAGGCAGAAATGAGAGGCGAAGCTTCTGAAGTGGAGTATAGAGGGCAGTTTTGTTCAAACCGTGCCCCAAATAAGAATCATTGGCTCAACGTCTTTTCCGGGGGGCACTCAGAGATCTTTGCCTTCATTGCCTTGCCTTGCTTGCCCCTTTCTCTCCCTTCCAAGTGATGCCCCTTCGCAACGCCAAGAACCAATGAAGAAAACCCAAGTAAGGTAAGGTAAGGTTACGTTGCAAGGCCCAAGGCTGAACAAAAAGGGCCTGCAGCCACTGGCTTCAGAACTGATCCTCCTTGCAAATGATTTATTATAAACCCAGGGGGGAAACAGATAAACCTTTCGTTTGTTGTAAGACTAGTATGACGTGACTTTGGTGCAATCACTGTCTCTCTCACAAGGAGGACTATTACAGTAACCCCCCGTCGATCGCGGGGGTTAGGGAGCCACCAGACCCGCGATGCCTGAAAATCCGCAAGATGCGGAAGCGGGTCGGGGGGGAAGCAGGAGGGCCCGGGGGGTGGCGGGGAGCGATGCGATCGCTCCCCCCCCCCCCACGGCTCCGAAGCTTTTCGGAGGGGCGGGGGGTGGGGGGGAGCGATGCAAAGGGGATTTTGGCTGCGGAGCCCCAGCGCTGGGCTCCGTGGCCGAAGTCCCTTTACAATTGTGCGCTGCTTGTGCAGACCTCCTGGGAGGTCGGGACAAGCAGCGCGCGATCCGACAAAGGGACTTCAGCAACGGAGTTCAGCCCTGGGCTCTGCAGTCCAAAGCCCCTTTGCCATCGTGCGCCGCTTGCCCGGACCTCCTGGGAGGCGCAGGCAGGCGGTGCGTGATCCTCCCTCCGCCAAGCCCTTTCCGGGTACTGTGGTCCCGCGATATAGCGGGACCGTGGTACGTGAACCGCGAAAGGGCGGGGGACCACTGTAGTACCTTGGTGGTACTGGATGTTTTGGAGTAGGAGTCTATTCCAGCCAGGACCGCCTCTACGACAGCAGCATAGATTCGAGACAGCAGCTTACTAGAAAATAAAGCAAACATCATTATTAATTATAATGATGAATGGGCATTTTAACCAAGAACTAAAATTTAAATTTAATACTTTATTTATTTATTTATTTATTTATTTATTTATTTATTTATTGAGTTTATATCCCACCCATCTTCCCACGGGGAACTCTGGGCGGCTAACAGGGCTGAACAAGTCAGCATACCAACAGACAATAAAAAGAAAGCAATTTAAAATCAGCAAAGGCAACTGGGCATCATAAAACAGACAGGCTCTGCAGCAACAAATTGTCGAGCATTAGAGATGGCGAGGAAAAAAAACAAACCTAAACTAAATCGCCAAAGGCCTCGCGAAAGAGCCGAGTTTTTAATGCTCGGCGAAAGGCTAGCAGGGACTCTGCAGAGCGCACTTCACTCGGTAGGCTGTTCCAAAGGGAAGGGCCAGCCACCGAGAAGGCCCGATTGCGGGTAGATGTTTTCCTGGCTTCTCTAGGGGTGGCGACCCTGAGCGAGTGCGCTCGCGACTGCCGAACTGGACAGGCCAAGGTTGATCGCTGGACGATTCGCTCTGACAGGTAGTCCGGGCCCAAGCCATGGAGGGTTTTATAAACTAAAACCAGGACCTTGAATCTGATCCGGGATGCAACGGGCAGCCAATACAGGTGAGCCAGGACTGGGGTGATGTGGTCATGACGACGCACACCCGCCACCAGCCTGGCTGCTGCATTTTGTACCCGTTGCAGGCGCCGGAGGAGCATTGTGTGCATGCCTGCGTGCGTGTGTTTCTGAGGGGGCATAATAAGTCCAACAAGGTTAAAAACATGAGCTCTCTAGTGGTAGGATTCCAGTTATATTAGGAAAGACGTTCAGAAGCTTAGCAGTGTCACCCATGTCAGTTAGGCACATGCACTCTATAAATGTGGACCAAGCCCACTGGATCAGATCCCCCATGAATGCCTTCATTTAAGCACCGGAAGACAAAAAGATTAGCAGAAATGAGTAAATCACTTGTTATCGCATTAATTGGACTTAACAAAGCACTTTGCAACAGACACTGATGGCATTATCAGAAAAGAATTAGGAAAGTGACTTACACTTGATTGGCTTTCTTTTCCACCTTGTTATCATTACCTGCTACGAGGATGAAGAGTTTTGTTACTTTTATATTCCATCACCTTGACAGATCATTCATCCGTGCATCAATAATGTATTACTCTTAAGACTAGAATCTTAAAGTCTGGAAGTTGAGTCATGGCTACTGGACTTTTTTTTTTTGAGAGATAGAAACGTTTCACTGTTTATCCAAACAGCTTCATCGGTCAGACCGATGAAGCTGTTTGGATGAACAGCGAAACGTTTGAATCTCTCAAGAAAAGAAGTCCAGTAGCCATGACTCAACTTCCAGATAAACTCACCTGGATGACTGAGAATCTTCACAGACACAGAATCTTAAAGCTCCTTTAGAAGACACTGAGTTGCTCCTCTCTTCCAAGGGTCACTCGTGCTGGAGATAACGGGTGTGGGGGCAAGGCAGAAGTGTAGTGGGTGTGTGTGTGTGACCAGAATTGTACACAATATTCCAGGGTGTGGCCTTACTATCGTTTTGTACAATGGCATTATAATGTGGGCTGTTTTATTTTCAATCCCCTTTTTGATCATCCCTAGCTTGGAATTGGCCTTCTTCACCGCTGCCACACATTGGGGAGACACCTTCACGGAGCTGTCCATTGTGTTCCTCCTGAACCCCTTAACTGCTGTTCTCTATGATGACCGGCATGGGCAGGGAGCCCTCGTCTTGCCTCCCAGGATTGTCTTTCTCATCATAGGCTTGGGCCCCAGAGCAGCAAGGGAGGGACAGGGGCAAGACTAATGAGTTGGAGATAACATGGCGCCTTAGGGGGGATACGATTGAGACGTACAAAATAATGCAGGGCATGAGTCAAGTGGATAGAGGGAAGCTCTTCTCCCTCTCACAAAAAACCAGAACTAGGGGACATCCACTCGAACCGAGGGTTGAGAGAATGAGAACAGACAAAAGAAAATATTTTTTTTTTACCCAGTGTGTTGTTAGGCTGTGGAACTTCCTGCCACAGGGTGTGGTGATGGCATCTGGTCTGGAAAAATCCATCACAGGTTACAAACCACGATGGAGATGTGTCATCTCCAGGCTTAAAACCGGGGTACTTCAAGGACCAGATGCAGGGGAGTGGTTTCAGGAGACAGAGATCTAGTCTCGTGCGCTCCCGGACTCATCTGGTGGGGCCACTGTGAGATACAGGATGCTGGACTAAATGGGCCTTTGGCCTGATCCAGCATGATGGCTCTTCTTTTGTTCTTATGTTCAGGGGAAAGGAATGTACCCATTGAAAGGTGCTTTCGCACACTGACAAAAGTCTGAATTTGACCCCTAGGCATTGGAAGTGAACCAAATTCAGAAACCACTTAAAGAGGACATGCTGGGGTCTGAAGGGCAGAACCGAGAAGGCGGGCTGAGCCGAGGCCTCGAGGGCTTCCAGTTCTCCTGGCTTCTGTTTGGTCTCGTTTCTATCAGCATCCGCGTGTTCTTTCATCTTGCAAGCCACCACAAGCCCCAACAATGATACAGGCCAGGAGCCCGATAGGAGCACATGTAAAGCAACGACGGCAGAAAACTCACCCAGGTAAGGAGTGTGTGTGGCTCCGAAGAAATAGGTCCTTGAGCAAGCCAGGGGTCCCTTTGGAGAGACGCACTGCACGACCTAAGAGCCAGCAAATACAAACGATGCAAAGTGGGCAGCTGTTAACAAGGCTTCACCTAATCCAGTACCCAAAATCATCTACCGTAAGGTGAGCAGACCACCTGCCTAGGCTTCCACACCTTCTCCACATGCTGTGCTCTAAGCATTATTACAATAAGTGCTGCAGAGCCTGGTTCACTGTAGCTACTTCACCCAGCGGAGTGCTTGCACTCCGTACATGAGATGCCACTCCAAAAGAATCAGAGAAAAGACGTCTGAGAAAAATCCCTTTAGGAGAACCTTGGGAACTCTCTCCATTCATGAAACTCACAAGACTCCATCACGTGGATTGCCACTTGAAGCAAACACACAAGGACTCGGGTCCTTGGATCCAAACTTACTGTCACTAATGTGAGACTTCACACTGTTGTCTCTGCATACATGGGGACACCTGGACCCAGTTCCTTAATCCCCCCCACTTCACTCTTGAGTGAACTCGTTAATCAAACTCTTTACACAATGCAACATTTGAGCTGTGATTAAGGGCCAATGTATTTATTTTTGCAATTGTATTTATGTGGTAATTACTGTAATTATCCTGCCCAGCAGAGACCTCCGGCCCCAGCAGAGGTGCCAGCTGCAGAGGTCTCTGGACCCACCCACGGCCCCAGCAGAGGCCTCCAGACCAGGCTGCGGCCCCCATCACCTTCTGTTCCTGTATCTCAGGCCTGCCCAACAGGTAGACCACGGGCTACCAGTAGCTCGCAAGGGGTTCAAACGTAGCCCACCGGCCATCAATTTAAAAAGTGAGGGGACAAGTTCTCCACCCCTCCCTCCCCCATCCCAAGGACCACCACTGCCCCAGCAAAGTTCTGGGTCTCCCACCCCAGTGTCTCAGCTGAGCAGGGCAGTTCAAGGGCCATGGTGCATTGAAATCTGATCCCTCCAGAACAGATTAATTGGTTCTCAGTGCATTCCTATGGGAAACCGCTGCTCTACTTACAAAAGCTTTTACTTATGAGCATGTGCTCAGAACAGATAAAATTCGTAAGTCGAGGTTTTAGTGTAGTAGCCCTCAGGCACTTTGGGCCAGAAAAAGTAGACCTTGGCCTGTTCACCGCTGAACAGCCCTGCTGTATCTAATCAGCCACTTTACTTTTTTATCCATCGAAAGACTCATCCACCCTTCTGCACTCTCTACCCTTTCCCCATGAATTGGGGGAAGCAACCAGTGAGAATATGACTCTATATTCATTATAATCTTGTTTAAATAACTGCTGCTTCAGGTCCTACTTACCATGTGCTTGGCAGTGCTCCTAGCAAGGCCAGTGTTGCGAAGGAGATGTCCCTCCGAAGGGAAGTTGAAGTTCCCAGAGTTCAGATTCTCCTTTGATGAATGAGTGCCAAATAATACAAAGGGCTGCCTGCTTGGGCTGAGATCACACACACACACACACACACACACACACACACACACACACACACACACACACACACACACACACACACACACACACACACACACACACACACACACACACACACACACACACACACACACATTACAAATTAGTTACCACTTGCTCAAAATGTGGGAAGCAGTTACAGTACATCTAAAATGTTAACAAGCAGAATTTTTAAAGTAATGTCTTGACACTTCGCTGCAACATTATAGTTTCTCCAATTTTCATGATCAACTCTAGCTGGTTGACAGTTTTCAGGGAGGTTTTGAAGTATAAAGCACACAGATCTGAAGTTAGGGAGAGACAGCATATTTAAATGGCAAAGAGTAAGTCCTGCATGCAAAGAGCCCCAAGTGTTAACCTCAGACACTGCTGGACTGTTTGAGCTATTGACTTAAAGACTGTAATTTTAGCTTGGCATTCCCCCAGTTTGGAACTTTGTATGTATTGGTTTGTATTTGTATTATGCATGTATGTTTGTTTGTATGTTTGTTTATTTCATTTGTATGTATGTATGTATGTATGTATGTATGCATGCATTTGTTTATTTGTATGTGTTTATCATGTATGTATGTATGTATTTGTTTGTTTATTTGTATTTGTTTATCATTTGTATGTATCTAGCAAATATGTATTATTTGTTTATTTGTATTTGTTTATCATGTATGTATGTATGTATGTATGTATGTATGTATGTATGTATGTATTTGTTTATTTGTATTTGTTTATCATGTATGTATGTATGTGTGTGTGTGTTTGTTTGTTTGTTTGTATTTGTTTATCATTTGCTGCCCAAAAAAACATTTATATAAAACATAAATTATACATGACTAAATAAATGACTGCAACAAATTAGCATATGTTGGAAGATGTGGATACTGTATTGTCTAATGCCACCATTTGTGCATATGAGAAGCCATGTAGAGAAATAGTTAGAAAGAAAGAAAGAAAGAAAGAAAGAAAGAAAGAAAGAAAGAAAGAAAGAAAGAAAGAAAGAAAGAAAGAAAGAAAGAAAGAAATGGCGGAGAATCCTAGCATCACATATCGGCCAAGTGAGCTATCACTGAACATATGCAATAAACTTGCCGTACTTGTGTGAAAAATGCCAATTCTGTGTTGGGGATAATAAGATAAAATCTTAGAACTGCAGAACTGGAAGGGACCGTATAGGATGAGGTAGGTCTTTGTTTGCCCAAGCACAAGGATTCTTACGTATGCCAACTTTTAACCCTGCATCACTATATTTAGCACATCCGTTTTGTCATTCAAGTTCTACAGTTTTTAGCAACTGCCTGCTTTTTGAATCCTTTTAATATTCTGTGTTCCTTGCCAAATATTTTGCTATGGTTTGCTCAAGGAGCTTTAAAAGGAAGAATACCTGTTGTCTGTTATATGGCTGGAGATCATCCCATGACTAAAGTAACTTCGAAATGGCTAAGGAGGAAAAAGAAAGGAAATTAGATTTTTTTTACAAAGTCAACAATTCCAAGGTTTAGCATGCACTAAAATAGACCATAAAAGATCAAAGATAAACCCATCAAAACATGTTGGGGATGTGATCAAAGATTATACTGGCAATATATAACTTATTTAGCAACCACACTTCCCCCTTTGTTATTCAAAGACGACTTACTAAATTTAAATTGCCAAAGGATTGTGGAAATCCATATACAATATACACACATAAATGTTAAAATTGATGGAATACATTTTCACTGTCCATCTCATTAATAGCAACCCAAGTGATTATATATTATACATGCCATTTCATTATTTCCATTTTTATATTAATTTGAAGTCTTTTTAATCCTGCCTTTCTTCTTTTAAAAAAAGGCCCCACAGTGGCTTCCATCACTAAATGACAATATTTGAAGCTAAAAGATCCAACATCGCACTAAAAATGGAAAACACATCGATATATAACCAAGTGTTTTCCTCCAGGACCTCAGGCGGGGGAGAAGGATTTATTTTGCAAACAGCTCCAGCCACAGCCAAGGTCAATTATTAGGGGGGCTGCAACATAATACATCTGGGGGGGACGACATCTGGTTGCATTCCTTTGACTTAGAAAATAATGGGAGGGGAACCCCTTCCTTTGCTTTGTGCAAATGTGGTGCATACATCCTATTTCACCCAAGCAGCAGCCTGCAAAAGAAATAATCATCATTTATATTCCACATAAATGGAAACCACTGGTCGAGAAAAAGAGCCAATATTGTCATACAGTATTTCTTTACCAAGGTTTTTTTTTTCTTATTTACCATATAGGGTGGAAGGACCTGCTGGAGGTCCAGCTGTAACCCCAACCTACCATACCCCCACCCCACCCAAGACCCACTCTTCCTTTTCCTCTTCTTTCTCTTTCCAGAACTTCAGAATCTGCCAGTGTCCCCTTTAGAGGGCATGGGGACAACTCTGTACCTCACCCAGCTGTTTCTGGTCAGATACAGAATTTCTTTCAATACAAAAAAAAGCCACCTGGAAGAGGACATGAGCAACAAAAACAGCAGACAGCATAAGTCACTACAACTGCTGTAGTGAATGAGGGAGACTTCTTCCCCAGTTAAAACAAAATACATATTTTTGAGGGTGTGTGAATGGCCTTACAAGGCTGAAGGGGGCAACTACAGACCCTGGAACCCTGGGAGTTGCCCTGTTCTTGCCAAAGGCGAATGGCCACATGGCTACCTACAAGAGTGCATGAGAGCCAGTTTGGTTCTGCAAAATTTCAAACATGTCCAAACTTCATACAGATGTCTGAAGTATTGCCCTCTCATGAATGATCTGAGTCCCCATGCCCTGCAGCAGAGATGGACACGGACCATTGGTCCACCATGTTACATAAGAGCCCTTGCTGGATCAGGCCAAAGGCCCATCTAGTCCAGCTTCCTGTATCTCACAGTGGCCCCACCAGGTGCGTTGGGGAGCGCACGAGACTAGATATCTGTCTCCTGACAACACTGCCCTGCATCAAGGTCCTTGAGTACCCCGGTTTTAAGCCTAGAGATGACACATCTCCATCATGGTTTGTCACCTGTGATAGACTTTTCCTCCAGGAACCTGTCCAGTCCCCTTTTGAAGGCATCCAGGCCAGATTCCATCACCACATCCTGTGGCAGGGAGTTCCACAGACTAACAACGCACTGGGTGAAAAAAATATTTTCTTTTGTCTGTTCTCATTCTCCCAGCCTTCAATTTGAGTTTATGTCCCCTAGTTCTGGTATTTTGTGAGTGGGAGAAGAGCGTCCCTCTATTCACTTGACTCATGCCCTGCATTATTTCATTTACGGGCCAGACAGCTGACCCGTTGTTCAGTGGCCAGCCCCCTCCAGCAGGGGCCCAGTCATAAGCAGCTGCCCAGCTGCTCTGCCTTGCCTCCTCCAGGTGCTGCCTCCAAGTTCGTGCCCAACAAGGGAGGGAGGGGCACTGAGCCAAGGATCCCCTGTGAGGCCGGTAACTGAACTGTAACGAACCACCACATCAATGGCCCGTGCCCATCTCCACCCTGCAGACTGACTTCTGTCTTGGGCCTGGGATGTCACCCACTTGCAATCAATGGGAAGATTTCTGTCTGTTGACACCAAGGACGCTCCCAAGATGCTGGAACCAGTGTGTTTTCATTTGGTCAGTCCTTCACTAATTTTTTTGGAAGGCAAAGCGACTTCTAAAATTCAGCATGGGGGCAAATCAGAAACTGGGTCACCTCCCAAAGTGGCACAGGACACAGAATCCGCTCTGCATCCTGATGAAGTGCACAAAGAGAATGAGAAGTCAGAAATTTCCCTTTCATGTAAAAATAAGCCACAGTACCTCCCCGGCTTGAGACTCTGACAGCTCCAGCATGAAAGGAATTTCAGTGTCGAAATTGGCATAGAAGTGGCTCCACTGATGTTCAAAAGTTGTCAGATCCTGAAAGAGAGGGACACATCTGCCATCATCAGTCCTGATGTTTTAAGAGACCATCTTGGTGCCTGTCAGTGCTAGACACAATGCCAAGAAGAAGTTTAGCTTAAAGAAACACATTCCTGCTCTTGAAAAGAAATTGGAAGAAAGGTTTACAACACACAATTCAACTTCTAGGAATCTGAACACCAATGTAAGGAAACTGTTCTGCTTTTTGAGAACTGAAGGACCGCCTCCTTCCATATGAACCTACCTAGCAATTAATATCGAGCCAGGGGGCCCTCTTGAAAGAGCCATCCCTCAAGGAGGTGAGAGGGATGGCTTGTAGACACAGGGCCTTCTCGGCAGCTGCCCCCAAGCTATGGAATGCCCTCCCAAGTGAGATCCGCCTGGCGCCAACATTGATGACATTTCAGCGCCAGGTAAAAACCTTCCTGTTCCAGAAGTTTTTTAAATGATACAATATAGACTGTGGTTCCTCTGATGGCAATTTTAGTGTAATGATTTTAGTGTTAAGGTTTTTATTATTGTTTGAATTATTTATTGATATTTGATGTTTTAACTGTTTTATTTCTTTGATTGTAAGCCGCCCAAAGACCTTTGGGTAGTGGGTGGCATATAAGTTGTAAAAATAAATAAATAATGCAAATAAATATGGAATAATTTAAAAGGGCTCAAACTTGCAAGAGGTATCAGCTTTAGAAATAAGTCAACCCCTGATTATTTAGAAAACAAAAAAACACCCCACATTGTTCTGCTTTTTGAGAACCGAAGAAGCAGCTCATAACATAAAGGAGGGAGAGTCAGTTAAAGAAAACAGATGTAGACACTAAACAGGAAATCAAATTTAAATACAAATTTCAACTCATGATCGGAATAAAAAAAATCTCATAGAGTGGGAAGAAAACAAACCAGGAACGGCTTCCAGTAAAAGGGAAAGATTACGCACAGAAGGGTCTTTTGAAAAATCAGGTCTTAACCGAAAAACACAACCAAGCTTCAGCTAAACAGAACACAAGGAAGCCAAGGCTGAAGTGTTTAAAAGGGGAGGAAGTGAGAAGTGGAATGTGCGTCTTCAAAGCAGCAAGAACAGAGAAGCCTCCCTTTGTTTCATTTTACAAACATTCTTCCAGAAGACATCACACCGTGGCCTTGGTTCTTTACTAAGGCAAGAACTTGAATGTACGATTGTCTCGGTTTCTCCACTGTGATCTGGAGTCACATACAGCATAAGAACATAAGAAGAGCCCTGCTGGACCAGGCCAAGGGTCCATCTAGTCCATCTTCCTGTATCTCCCACCAAATGCCTCTGGGAGCGCACGAGACTAGATCTCGGTCTCTTCATACCACTCCCCTGCATCTGGTCCTGGTTTTTTTTAAGCCTAGAGATTACACATTTCCATCATGGTTTGTCACCTGTGATGGACTTTTCCTCCAGGAATCTGTCCAATCCCCTTTTGAAGGCATCCAGGCCAGATGCCATCACCACCTCCTGAGGCATGGAGTTCCACAGATTAACAACACGCTGGGTGAAAAAATATTTTCTTTTGTCTGTTCTTACTCTCCCAGCCCTCAATTTGAGTGTATGTCCCCTAGTTCTGGTATTTTGTGAGAGGGAGAAGAGCATCCCTCTATCTGAGACCTCCTGCTAGAATGCAGCAGATGGTTCAGGGCAGAGATCTCCAGTCAAGAACTGGAGGTGAACAGATTCAAGAGGACAACAGTATCTGCCCACTTCTTGTTTTCAGATGGCGAGTTATAATAACCTTTACCCAAAATGCTCCAGTTCCTCAATTCCTACCAAGACTGACAAAACCCTTTCTTTTTGGAGACTGAAAGCTCAGGTTTTCAATCCAAGGAAAGGATTAAATTGGAACTCAAATCTCTGCTGATGTGCATGACCAACAGAGAGAGCAAAAACGGAGCCCTGTCTTCAAAGTTTTCGAATTTTGGTAGAGAGCAGAACATGCCACAAATAAACGAGAAATGGGTTCAAGATAGTTTTAGGAAATGTTATGTCACTTGGCCTACAATTTCAAGTTTTTAAACACAACTGTTTAAAAAGGTATGATCCTTTCCTTTTTGTTAAAATAAAAAAGAACTGTTGCAGTGCCTTCAAGTATTCATTAGTTTTGGTGATTTGTGAACATGTTAAACCGTTATTTTTGGCTTGATATACTAAATGTAATTTTTATAGTGTATTTCCTCCCCCTCCCCCACACCCTCCCTCATCTGTCCCCCCAAAAAACCCAATAAAATTACTTAAATGAAAAAAAAAGTATTCATTAGTTTTAACATATATAATTTATTCTTTTGCTGCCAAACAGAAACTACATAACAGTTCATGTCACCTCCTGCTCTTCACTGTCCCTGTTTTTAATTTTCTCCCTCCATCCATCTTCTGATCCACTCTCTTACATATATACAAATGCACACAGCAGAACATCCTCCAGTGACACAGTTACTGCCAACTGCATGATTTAGAAAGAATTCATGTTATCAGGTTTGAGCAATCTAGGAAAGACTGTGACATAGGGAATGGGGACCCATTTCTTGTTGTTACATAGCATGTACCAGCCACTTTTGCACAATTGCATTTCAGTCATGGGTGCCTGCGATCGACGTGGGTGCCATTTCTGAAACCAAAAGAGGCAGCAGCACAGGATAATTCACTCAGTGGCCACCATGTGTCAGCCTAAGCCTGTATTCCAGCCGCCTTGAGAAGCGTTATGTCCGGCTTTCTCACACTAGATTTACAAAGAAATCATACAGGCCACGGCATAAGGAGAACTGAGGAGGGGAAAACAGGAACAGGGGGAAATCCCAGAGATGTGATCCTGCCCACCAGACCTCCATAAGCTAAATTGGAACAGGTCCAGAGGAGGGTGACGAGGATGATCAGGGGATGGAAACCAAGGCCTACAAGGAAAGACTGAAAGAATTGGGCATGTTTAGCTTAGAGAAAAGACGACTGAGGGGTGATATGATGTGTGTGTGTGTGTGTTGCGTTGTTACAGTTGTGACCGACTCTTTGTGACCCCATGTCCATGGAGTTTTCTTGGCAAGGAATACTGGAGTGGTTTGCCAGTTCCTACTCCAGGCACCTTCAGCACCTGGTATTCCCTGGTGGTCTCCCATCCAAGTACTAACCAAGGCCGACCCTGCTTAGCTTCCGAAATCAGGCAAGATTGGAGGTACTTGGGGCATCTAGGCAGCTGGGCGATATGATGGCACTCTTCGAATATTTGAAGGGCTCTCATACAGAGGAGGGAAAGGTTCAGTTCTCAATCATCCCGGAGCGCAGGACATGCAACAATGGGGTCAATTTGCGGGGCATGCCATTAGGCGCATAGCCACCAGCCAATCCTCTCTCTTTAAATTTAAATAAAAGAGGTTTATGGGTAAAAGAAGCCAGATCTTACCATATCCTCTTGATTTCATATTATTTTTATGGTGATCTTTCCTAATCACCATTAAAAAAAATCATCCTCCACACGGATATACCAGACAGCCCATCGCTTCGCCAGACGGACCACTACAACATATCTTATTGGTGTATCATCCATTCCTAAGTCCCACCTCTCTGTACACAGATTGCAATTTCCAGCCTGCTGTCTTGAGTTCCTAGGATGGTATTGGTATGTTCTGACAAGGGAAGACGAAACGTTTCATTTCCAAAACAGAAAATGGTGTTTTGTTTCATTACTTGACGAATTGCTTGCTTGTGTTTAGTTTCATTTTGTAACGTTTCATAATCTTACGAAACGACGAAACAGTGTGTTATTTTTTGTTTTGTGCCCATCTCTAGTGGTGAGTGTTCTGACACTGGAGAAATTAAAGAGAAACTTGGACAACCACCTGGCAGATATCCTTTGGTTTGTATTCCTGCATGGAGCGGGGGGTTGGACTTGATGGTCTTCCAACTTCACTGTTTCTATGATTCTAACGTCCCACATTTCCATTAAGTGTGAAGACAACTGTTCTAAAGCACTTCATTAAAGGATGCTCTGCAGTAAATAGTTTTAGTTTGAAGGATATTAAAGAGGAAACAATCCAAACCAGAGCATGTGGAGCCACGTGCAAAATTGTGGGTTGGGGTTGGCAGCCTTCCCCCTCATAACTGCACCTGCGCAGTTAAACTCACCCAGTGGAGTTTGCTTTGTGCCAACGTAATTCCCAAGACGCCAGAAGATGCCTTCTGCCACATTACCTCATAAAGCAAGTTCTCCAAGGAAACGGGATCCATTTTGCTATAAGCTTTCCACAGGTCCACACTGACGTCCATTAACTGAAAAAGAAGAAAAGGACATGGGAAAGGGCATGAATGCAGATGCTCCCAAGTAGAGATGGGCATGAAACGGAAAAATGGGGTTTCGTTTCCGTTCCGTGCCCATCTCCCTTCGTTTACCGTTTTTCGGAAATGAATGTTTTAAAAAAACTTCGTTTCTGTTTACCGTTTTTTGGGTTCTTCTTCCCCGTGGTGGATGGAGAGCCAGGCGTGCTGTCATTCCCGGGGGGAAGATCCCTTTAAAGAGACCCCATTCTGCTCCTGCATGCGGAGGCGGAACGGGGGTCTCTTCTTCCAGGCGCTGTCATCTGTGGGGGGGGAGGCGGAGGGCAGTCGGGAGGGGGCTGCGTTCCGGCCTCCGCATGTGGACGTCGGATCCCAGACCCCTCTCCCCGCCCTCCCTTGAGAGGAGACCGAGGGCTCTGCTCTGCTTGCACAGCCGAGCCCGCGATCCCCTCGGAAGGGAGGAATGCTGCCGCCCTGCCATGGGCTGGATCCCTTGTCAAATGACCCGGTTGGCACTAGGGGACCCCCTAGTGCCAGGCGGGCCATTTTTGAAGGGGTCCATTCCACGGAAAGGTGGCAGGACCTCTCTGAAAATGGCCCGGTCACCAGCGCGAAGCTCCTACATTGATGACCGGGCCATTTTCAAAGAGGTCCTGCTCCCCTGCCATGGGCTGGACTCCTTGTCAAATGGCCAGGTTGGCACTAGACTCACCAAACCCTTCGTAAAAGTTCACAGAATTGAAATGCAACTAAACAAATCATTTTAGAAATCCTGTTTTATTCTTTTCCCCCAAACCTATTCTTAAGAGAGTATAGCAGAGTTCAACTTTGTGCCCCCTGGTTTAACTCCACTGACATAAATTTCAACTACTAATTGGTGCAAGTTAAGAAGTTGGTAAAGGCATTTGCTGACACCAGGCCATGTGACTTTGTGCATGACACCAATGAATGGGTCTACACTGGCTTCTTAATTTGTGGCAATTCACGGCTGAAACTTACACTGCAGGAATCATGCCCTATTGGTTTACAAATGAATTCTGGCCAGTGGAAAAGAGGTGATCAATTTGGGATCAGGAAAGAATATCACTGATTATTTTGAAAATGAACCTAAGTTCCAAAATTACTCTGCAGCCCTCAAGAGAATATCTGTTTGTTGATTGGTTGGTTGCTTGGTTGGTTTTTATTCTACTCATCTAGTGGCTAGGCTGCTACTCTGGGAGGCTTACAATAACATACTGTAAGAATACATTAAAACTACAAATTTCGATGTAAAGCTACAATAGAAGGTAGCAAAACAGGGACAGTTATTCCATGTAGGCAATCAAAAGTAGGTCAACTGAGGCCAGATTCACACGGATGTCGCAGGCATGCTCACTCAGGGTGCCCACTCCGAGGGAGGCGCGGAGGTCTGCCACGCGCAGCCGTGCCTTCTCAGTGCTGGGCCCATTATTATGGAACCATCTCCCGAGAGAGCTGCGCCTTGCACAGTCCCTGCCTGCCTTCAAAAAGGCTTTGAAAACTCTGCTTTTTCAGGAGGCATATGGCAACCTACTTTAATCTTTCTTTTTCTTGTTCGCCGCCGATGTATCTTGCCTGAGGTTTTGTCCTTAACTTTTTTTGTAGTTCTGTATACTTTTAAAAAACCTGTTAACCACCCAGAGTTCCGATTCGGAAGATGGCGCGGTATAGAAATGATACAAATAAATAAATAAATAAATAAATAAATAATAAAACCAAATTAGTCACTGGGAAAGGCCTGGGTGGAAACCCATGATGTGTGGTGTAATGAAATGCAGCAATACAAGATTCCTCAGACCAGGAAGAACAAGATTACAGAAACGCAGTTACGTAACACCTGGCTTGTTCTTACTGATCTAAGAACCACAGAGGTTCCAGATCAATATGTCAAATGCTGGCATCCTCTTGCCAATGGGTGTTGGGTGATGCCCTGCCTATGGAGCTCTCACGCAATCTCTTGCTTGTTGTGCAAGCACTAGTATGTGGGCTAGTACACAAGGGAGTAGTCAAGCAGGCATGTCCAAACTACCTTGTGGCGCAGTGGTTAAATGCCTGTACTGCAGGTAAAACTGTGCTCACGACCTGAGATTCAATCCCAGGTAGCAGGCTCAGGGTTCACTCAGCCTTCCATCCTTCCGAGGTCAGTAAAATGAGTACCCAGCTTGCTGGGGGGGGGCAATGTGTAGCCTGCACACTGTAATTAAAAAATTGTAAACCGCCCAGAGACTACTTGTGGTATGGGGCAGTATATAAGCAGAACACTAAGCAGAACACTTTTATGGCCCTCCAGATGTTTTGGAACACAACTCCCACAGTCCTTTGCCACTGGAAATACAGGCTTGGAATTCTGGGAGTTATGGTCCAAAACATCAAGAGGGCCAAAGTTTGGACATGCCTAGCCCCAGAACAGGTAAACCACCTGGACAACACAGCATTGTGGAAATAACAAGAAAGGCCGCGGCCTCACCACTGTTTTCTGTGCATTTTTGCTGCAGATAACTGTACAGTAAAAGATCGCGCCCTAACCGCGAAGGGAAGTAATTTGGTGCCCCAACTGACCACGCCCCTGGAAGCGCACTTTCACTGAAGTATATTAAACCACCATTAGGGGATGGTTTAAAAAACTTCCCTTAATGGTGCACAGTTCTTTGCTGCTCTAATGAGGTGTGACCCCAGAAAATTCGCAGTAATCAGCTTCGTACCCCATTTCCTGCCACTTCCTGTGAGTCCGGGTTGTTATATGCAACGGAGACTTAGAAAATCAACCCGGGAAAAAGAAAAAAGATGCACAGTAATCAAGTAGAGATGGGCACAGAGCAGTAAAATACTACTCTGTCGACATGACACTCACTGCGCATCAAACACCACGTGACTGCCTGAAAAAAAAACTATGCATCAAATTAAGATGTACAGAAAAGTTAGTGAGACTGCGGCCAAAGAAGAGCATTCAACCCAGAAAAAAACCGAGACCAAGACCCAAGATCACAAAGGCCGAACCCTTGTGGCTGAGCATAGCACACTGTACTTCGTACTTCAATAGGCCCAATCTGAATCAATGGAGATTTGGTGGGTCAACTCCTCCGTAGTTCCACTGATTCGAATGGACCTTCTCTAGCTGCAACCTACCATGCTAAAGTAAGTCACAGTTACAGTACGCCCATTTGACTCAATGGTACCTATGGAGGAGTTGACCTACCCAATCGCTATTGAAACTAGAGTAATGGGCCTGTGTGTGTGTGTTGTGTCATTACAGTTGTGGCCGACTCTTTGTGACTCCATGTCCATGGAGTTTTCTTGGCAAGAATACTGGAGTGGCTTGCCAGTTCCTACTCCAGGCGCCTACAGCACCTGGTATTCCCTGGTGGTCTCCCATCCAAGTACTAACCAGGGCCAAGCCTGCTTATCTTCCGAAATCAGGCAAGATTGGATGTTCTTAGGGCATTTAGGCAGCTTAGAGTAATGGGCCTACTCCAGTGTAATTGACTATACTAAACAACAGTTTTTGGCCCAAGTAACGGACACCAGAAAATAATTAAGTATGCCATACTATTCCAGAATGTTGTAGTACTAGGAAGGTGAGGTGACTTTTCCCCTCATGTCTTTCTTGTCCACTTTAAGGATCACTGGGTATGCGCTAGCTCTGGGCTAGCATTACTCAACACAACAAACCTGATGTCCTTACCTCGTATTTCATCGTAAAGAAGCCATCTCCACCTATTCCTTCCAGCGCAAAGGCCTGTACTATCGGCCATTTTTCAACAACAAACATGTCAAAGATCTGCAGATAACCTGAAGAAGACAAACATTGATAAGGAGAGAGCAAAGGGACGTAATTTCTCTGTTCTTCTGAAGCAATAGCACCACTTTGACTGACAAACAGGAGAAAAAATGATTTCATTTGTTTTCTTCAGAGAAGGCTCCCTTTTTTGCTGGAGTTCTGTCTGCTAAGGTTTGGAGAAATAGCACAGAGTTTAGAGGGAGGTTCCCTTCTTGATGTTCCCAAGATTAGTTTCAAGTTTGCTCAACAGAGCCTTTTAGCCTATAAACCCTGAAGAATGTCTACGTACAAGGAATATGATGGCTTGTTTGGTTGAATCAACAATCAGAAGGTCGCTTAATCAGAACTCGCAAGTGTAAATGCATGGGGGTGGAGGGAGGGTTATCAAACAGAGACCAAACACACTTGTTAATTAAAGACGGAAAACCTACTCAAGTAGATTGAAATAAGTGCAATAATAAAACAGGGAATATTTTCTACAAATATGAAAAATAAGATTCAAAAATGTAGTAGAGAAAAAAATAATCAAAACTGGATAAAACAAAGGACTTTGGGAGTTGTAGTCTAAAACATCTGGATTGCCAGAAGTTGTCTCCCTCTACCTCAGAACAATGGTTCCCAGCCTTGAGTAACCATGGTGTTCTTAGCCAGCAACTCCCAGAAACCCATGGCAGCAGAGCTGATGGTGAAAGCCTCTGGGAACTGGGCTACCCAAGGTTGGGGGCCACTGCCTTGGAATAAAACAGCCTGTACAGTAGAACCCCGGTATCCACTGGGGATTGGTTCCAAGCCTTCCCATGGATAAATAAAACTGTGGATAAGAGAGAACAGCTGTCCACCCACCTCCACACTCCTTTTTCCTGACAGTAGCTTGCTCTATGGCTGCTGTTTGTGACAGTAACTTGCTTTACAGATGCTATTTGTGACAACAGCTTGCTTTGTGGCTGCTGAATTATTTGATTTTTTTTTCCTCTGCCAACCATGGATAACTAAATCAGTGGATAATGAATCAGTGGATATGGGGGCCTACTGTATATTAAAACTGAGAGCAATTATTAGCTGTGGTCCACTCTTTTTCTTTTGTTCTTTGTGGACCACCATATCATTTAATGACTCCCATTCAAAGGCCCCTCCCAAGACTTTCTAATTTAAAAAAAAAAAGAACAACCCCTTTCTACAGTGTATCCCCGTGAGTGGCAAGAGGTCCAGTGAAAGAGAAATGCTGTGTGATCTGGATTTAGAGGCCGTATCCGTTCAGGCCAGCTGAAACCAATGAAACAACAAGGCCCACCCCATTTCTCATCACCATCCTTTTTGGCAAAGCTGAGCCACACCGCATGTTCCTCTTTGTTTCACTGAACTCTAAAGAACCATGTTAAAAGATTACACCAGGAGTGAATGACCAAAACCTACTAACCAGCAAACCATTAAGACCTTCAGCTCTGACACAGATGAATTCATAATAATGACTAACTTTAAATTTGGTTATATATTAGTGTCATCATGTGTATATCTTCAATGCACTGCAAAGAGCAGCTCTGGGCCGTAACTATCTTCTAGTCTCGAGATCTGTTGAGTACAAATGTCTGCCTGCTGAAAAGAAACCCTCAAAACCCAGCATTGGAGATGGGCACAAACCTTGGTTTGGAGGTTCGTGCCAGTTCATGAAGGGAGCAGGCCAGGTGCTGCTGCTCCCAACCCCTATCTTGCTCAACCAATCTAGCCGCTCCGCCAAGCCCAGCTTGCTTGCATTTTCCACCTCCTGGGCTAATCTCCCAGTCAAAAGCAGGAGCACAGATATATGTGGCCGGCCCTTTTGTTGAGTGGGAGATGAGTCAGGAAGGACAAAAAAAAAAGTCTGAGCTGTTGCTGGGACGGGAAGATCCGTTAAAACCACGGTACTTCAAGGGCCAAATGCAGGGGAGTGCTTGCAGGAGACAGATATCTTCAAGGGCCAAATGCTAGATGGGCCTTTGGCCTGGGAGTGGTATCAGGAGACAGATATCTAGTCTCATGCGCTCCCAAACGCATTTGCCTAAGCTGAGATACAAACTCAAATCACCCTTCTCACTAGTATAAAAAAACATGGTAAGCGATTTCGCTCAAGGCGATCCAAAGGTTTTCTAGTGAGACCAAGGAAATGCCTTGCTTTGAGAAAGAGAGAAATAATGGAATGGTGCTGACTAAGTAGCACTTCACACAAGAGTCACCAAGGAAAGCCTGTTGCCACAACGCCTACCACTGATGTGCCTGTCACATGCTATGCACTTTCAAAAAAGCATTCTTTTTTTAAAGGAATTAAAAGCAAAATGGTTGCCGTTTCCTTGCATCATCTGATAAGTGGGTTATTTTCAGCAAAACAAATCAAGGCTGTTCTGCATTCTCCCTTGGCTCTGAGTCATCCACAGGAAATTGGAGTCCAATCTTTTACGTTCTAAAAAGGGAAACCTGCATGACAAGAAGAGTGCAGTTTCTTTCCCAGAATGAAAGAGGCTTTATATAAAGTAGGTTCACATGCAAAACATGCAGGATATCTTCATTACTAGTGTATTAACGACGACACACGATGACTAACACGAATTCTTTTGGGGGTCTCAATCATTCCTAATATGTTTTGTAGAACCTCAAAGACTTGGAGATATGTTTTGTATGAGCTTTTGTGAAGTATAACCCACTTCCTCACAGTGACACATAGGCCATATTGATCACTTCCCACAGAGGAGGTGGATCTTCAATGAAGCAGGCATTTCCGGGGTTTTGCAGTTCAAGCCCAGTCTCCATACCAGCCTGCAACTCCAGGCTTCCAGGAGAAAGCCAACTATAGAATCCAGGATTCCTCCTGTATCTTGACCAACCACTGGGGGAAAGCAAGGCTACTGGCAAGCACCTTGTCAGCTGAAGCAGATCCCCAGCAGCTACATCACATTGGAGAGTGCCCACAAGGACAGACCATGGAGTCTGGACACAGCTTTTGTTGGGCATGGATGGAGCCGAAGGTGGAGGGGGGTTAAGTGAAGGCTCTTCTGGGCCCTGATGGGTGATGCCGAAGGAACCAGAGGAGAAGGGGAGAGGGGCTCCGTGGAGAGTGAGGTGCCACCCCAGGGAAGGGGAAGGGCATGGATGGCACCACACCGGCTGAGCGGAGGCAGGAAATCAGTCGGATTGATGAATCTGGGGGAGATGAGGAAGACCCTATTGGGGAGAAGAGCATGACAGTTCAGTGGGCTTAAGGCATCGGGTGACGGAGCCAGAGGTTGGGAGTTTGATTCCTCCAGTGGACTTCCTTGACAGGGGCTGGACTTGATGGTCTACAGGGTCCCTTCCAGCTCTGCAGTGCTCAGGTACTAAGTGATTGGCATGGAACAGATGCAGTTCAAGAGGTGAATATCTGAAGGTGCTACTTTGGTTCCGAAACCTACCTTGGGAGCTAAAGGGGATGCCGATCCGGCTGCAGTCCCGAACCATGTCGACAAAGCTGGAAATTTTGAACTCTTCAGCCGCCTCTTCGTCTTCATACTAAAGAATCGGAAGGAGGAAGGGAAACTTTTAAAGATGGGCAGCATGAAAGTTGGGCAACGTTTTAGAAAATATTTTACTTGAACCGTCCCATTGGGAGCATTATCATCAGATTAAGACAAAAACGCTGCCAGGGCATTTAATCAGTGGTGCCTGCATGGCCGAAGAGTCTGCAGTTCTAGAAGCTCAAATTACTTTATCTACCTAGCCCAAACGCAACTGAAACCTTGAAATATTTTTTTCCGTGGAAGTGAAAATGATATTGCATTGATTTCCCACATAAATGAACCTCTTGGTTCATTCAGCCTATCTTTCTGTCAGGCCAGTCAGATAGTCATTCAGAAACAGCTCATGTTCATAAGCCCCAAACAACCTGTTGAACACTTTACAGGATTCAAGTAAAACATAAGAACATAAGAAGAGCCTTGTGGAACAGGCCACAGCCCATCCAGTCCAGCATTCTGTCTCACACAGTGACTCACCATTTGCATCAGGTATTCCCCAGCAAATGTCTTCACCTGCTTACAATTCCCTGCAAATGGCATTGAGAGATATCCTGCCTATCTCTCCAACCTGGAGGTTGGAGAGATAGCAGTCTCCATCATGTGCTAACATCTGTACAGCAATCCAAAATGGCTTGACCATCTATCTGGAAGCACTGCAGTACTGGCAGAAAGGAAGGAAGGAGGCAAAAACAAGCATTTACTTAAATACAAGTCAAGAGACTACATAAGAATTCCATCCCACTCTATCACCCTTCCTGAGGTTTCCAGAGGTCAGAGGTTAAGAGGCAGTTTAGGCTTTAGAACTCTGAAACATAAATTTATTTGCAGCCATGTTCATTTCCAAAGGGCTGACACACACCCAGTGGCCTCTGTTCTTTCCTTGGAAAAAGAGAATGGTTCACTCATCTTCATTTCAAGTCTTCCTCCACCTGCAGTAGTTGTCCCCGGCACCACAACTTGAATGCATCTATCTTTTACAACCATATGAAGATATTAGAAATATGATCAAATTAACTAATCTATATTTGATGGAGAGTCTGATTTCATTCTCCTATGAGCTACAAGCCAAAGCAAAAAAGCAAAGTGTTCTGCTTATATATCAGCCCATAGTGCTTAAATCACTCTCTGGGTGGTTCACAATGAGCTAGGTACTCATTGTACCAACCTCGGAAGGATAGAAGGCTGAGTGAACCTTGAGCCGACTACCTGGGATTGAACCACAGGTCGTGAGCACAGTTATAGCTGCAGTGCAGCTGTTCAACCGCTATGCCACAAGGCACTTCAGAGATTTGCCAGACAAAAGTACCAACAATATAGAGTTAAGAGCAGATGCTTCAGGGCCTCCTTCCTCTACAAGACTACAAAGTTCTAAACCCCCTACCTTTTCCTTCAGTTTTAATTGTGTTAGAACTCCTTGCTTCATTGTAAAACCCATCAGCCAGCACAAAGACAAAATGGCACCTAAATCTCCCATCTTTGCTGCAGCAGTTTTGTTTTTTAACAAAAACCATCATTTTAATCTCCTCCTCTGTGATGTCTTCCACCTACGTCCATACAGCACATAGGAAATTGTTTTCCAATACAAGTCTGACTACTGGTTTGCTTAATTCATTGTCATCGACAGTAACTTGCAGTGGGTCTTCAAAATGTTAGGCAGGAGGTCTTATCAACCCAACTTGAAAATGGCAAGAAACTTAACATTGAATGGTGATCACTCCCTTCTTCATGGCTTCCAAAAAACAGACACAGAGCACTAATTCAGATGACCACAAATACTCAATAAACAGCCCCAACAGATACTCTTGGGTTCTCCTTCTGCAGTGTCATCCCAAGACTGCCCAGGCCAGGAACATAAGTGAACAGCTCTGTGCAGTTTCAAAGAAGTCTCCAGACTGCAGCAAAGGATATGCAAATACAGGGAGGAAACAACTAAGGTAATGGATATGTTGACACTCACATACTGGCTTTCATCTAACAGACCAATAAGTTTTTCTACAATAAATAATACACAGACTTCAAGGGTAAAAGCATTTTCATGGAGGCAAGGGGCAGCCAATTTCATCTGACTGTGACAAGCTTCAAGCTCCTTTCCCCAAAAAGCTCATACATGCGGACTCCTTTCCCCAAAAAGCTCATACAAAGCTCATACCTGCACACACCAATAACTCTCAGTTTGTTGTGAAGAGTACAGTGGTACCTTGTATAAACGAATTAATTCGTTCCAAATGAAGTTATGTTAATCAAATTTTCCTTTATACAAATTTCCCATAGGAATGCATTGAAAACAGAGTAATCCCATTTTTATGTTGTACAGATTTGCTCCATAGTTAAGCAAATTTCCCCTCTCTCCGGAATTTTTTATGTTGTACAAATTTTATGTTATACAAACTGTTTGTTACACAAGGGTCCACTGTATAATGCAATTCTTCCCTATGAACCCAATCACTACATAGTTTCCTTTCAAAAGAAACACTAGTTTTGTCTCAGGTGCATATAAATCTGTAATGACAATTTACAAGGTAATTCTCTTGTTTAAAAGGATCCATAAAGGACAAATGTTCTCAGTATCTCAAACACGATCTGGTCCCCACTGTAAGTCACTTCATCCTCCAGCTGAGAATATTTGTTAAATGCCCGAAGGAAGTTATTTTGGCAGGCCAGGGTGTTTCTAATGCACTAACCGGAGGGGTGGTGGGGTTCTGATTGCGGCACGCATGCAACAGAACGATCCTGTGCAAGTCGGCGCTACTATGTGGCTCCTCATGCAGCCATCACCATAGAACTGTCCGAGAACTGCAACCGAATCGTTAGACGAGACTGAGAAGCAAAACCATGCATCTGAAGCCTCTTGGGGGGTTTTCTTCCCCTCCCAGAATGATCCCAACAGCAAGAACTGTAAACCAGCTGCAAGCCTGTGTCTTGGTGTTCCCTGCTCTCATTAACTCCTTAACATAGCAAAGGCAGGCTCACTCAGGAACAAGCTATATCAAACAAAGAGACAGCTTCCAGGTAAACCAACACAAGGTCATAAGAACATAAGACCATGAGAAGAGCCATGCTGGGTCAGGCCAAAGGCCCATCAAGTCCAGCTTCCTGTATCTCACAGTGGCCCCACCAAATACCTCTGGGAACACACAAGACTAGATATCTGTCTCCTGATACAACTCCCCTGCATCTGGCCCTTGAAGGACCCGGTTTAAGCCTGGAGATAGCACATCTCCATCATGGTTTGTCACCTGTGATGGACTTTTCCTCCAGGAATCTGTCCAATCCCCTTTTGAAGGCATTCAGGCCAGATGCCATCACCACATCTTGTGGCAGGGAGTTGCACAGACTAACAACACGCTGGGTGAAAAAAATATTTTCTTTTGTCTGTTCTTACTCTCCCAGCCCTCAATCTGAGTGGATGTCCCCTAGTTCTGGTATTTTGTGAGAGGGAGAAGAGCTTCCCTCTATCCACTTGACTCATGCCCTGCATTATTTTATACGTCTCAATCATATCCGCCCTCAGGCGCCTTTTTTCTAGACTAAAGAGCCCCAAATGTTTTAGCCTTTCCTCATAAGGGAGGTGGCCCAGTCTGAAAGTCAAGGAGCTGTTTGTCACCATCTCTCCAGCAAGATTCCCTCTGAGCCACATGTAGTCGCATGGGCGCGCATGCCTCTAGCACCCTCCACACAGGGATTTTCCATCCCCACGCAACCATCACAGCCGTGTTTGTTCTGGCGGAAACGGAATCTGTGAGGAGGCAGTTACAGTCATACCTTGGATAACAAATGTTTCGGATAACAAATGGAAATTTCCAGGTATAGGGCTGCCTAAGATAACAAATGTTCCCTATGGGCTGCCTCGGATAACGAATGTTTCAAAATGCCTTGCAAAAACGTATACCCAGGATGCATTGCAAACCCCCATAGTTTGTGGAGGGGTGGGAAGAGTTAGAGTGTTTCTTAATGGTGTTTTGCAGCCATTCTGGACTTTTTTTTTTTTTGGCTGATGAACTTGGGCATTTCAAACTTGGAAAGGTAGGGAGCTGGTTCTGGGGGTTTGTGTTCCAGCACTGCACGCCTTTAAAGTGCACTTTATAAAGAGGTCTGGGGAAAAAACAGCTTTTTTTTTGCCTTTTTTTTCGGACCTCTGGAACGGATTAATCAGTTTCCCATTCATTTCAATGGGAAACCATGTTTCGGATAACAATTTTTTTCGGATAACAAATTGCCTCTGGGAACGAATTAAATTTGTTATCAGAAGTACCACTGTACTTGTACATGCAAGCACAGAAGAGAGATGCACACAGCGGGGGGGGGCACAAATTACAGGATGCGTTGCTCTACGGTGTATTTAATTTGTTCCTGGGGACAGCAGGATGCCCCTTGTTAGATCATCACCAAGGTTACTAAGAAATAAGAGACCTCTTCCATCAACCCAAAGTGCATCACAAGAAGTTCAAAGAGCTGCAGCTCCAACATGTGGGCAAGTTTCAGGTAAAGAAAGAAAGAAAAAAGCGTCTCCTGGCATTCCCGCTCATTTGCTCACCTCATTTTCAGTCAGGCAATGGAAGTGCAGGTTTCTCCAAAACGCAACATACGGCAAAAGGTAATTGTAGTTGACAGGGTTGCAGTACAGATGGATACTGTCTGGCTTTATTAGCAAGATCACATCTGTTGGAGGAAGCAGTAAGGGTTCAGAGAAAAGCAACTTCTGATGCATAACAAGGCAACAGTTTTGATTTACTTAAGCAGCCACCCAAATCTTGTACTGAAAAAGCTCTTAGAATGGCTTATAGAAGTAATATTAAGATATATTCTTCCTAACATTTAAAAAAATACAGCAGGACCCCCATATCCACTGATTCATTATCCACTGATTCAGTTATCCATGGTTGGCAGAGGAAAAAATTAAATAATTCAGCAGCCACAAAGCAAGCTATTGTCACAAATAGCATCTATAAAGCAAGCTATTGTCACAAATAGCATCTGTAAAGCAAGCTACTGTCTCAAAACAGCAGTCAAAAAGCAAGTTACTGTCAGGTAACAGCAGTCAAAAAGCAAGCTACTGTCAGGTAACAGCAGTTTGGAGGTGGGTGGGCAGGTGTTCTCTCTTATCCACGATTTTCATTATCCACGGGAAGGCCTGAAACCAATCCCCAGTGGATACTGGGGTTCTACTGTAGTCAAAAGGAAAAGGGAATGGAGAAGAACCACTAAAGCCACTAAATGATACCCCTTCCCTTGAGGCAAAAGATAGAATGCCAATTTGGGTGCATTTTTTTCTGAAATAGACTTTAAGACAAAACTACTGTCACAAAATGGTGTTGATGTCCATTTACATAATCCTAGATGATATTCACCCAACCATGATTACCCACAGATGCAGGAAACAGGCCTAAGATGGGAAGAAACTTTTTGCCCAAGGCCATCCAAACAGCTAATGAGCTGGGCAGCTGGACAATTTATGGATTGTCTGCAGGGCAAGTCTGTTTGCCTCTTCCTTTCTGTATGAGTTTGCTATAGAGAGCCAAAAGGAACAAAAATGTGCCCTTGTCCTCCATGATGTTTTCACAAGACCCTAAAGCAGTGGTGGAGCAACCTTCGGCACACCAGACATTTTGGACCACAACTCCCACAATTCTTTGTCATTAACACTCTAGGCTTGGAATTCTGGGAGTTGTGGTCCAAAACATCTAGAGTGCCGAAGGTTCACCACCACTGTCCTAAAGGCTCAAGAATCCACACAAAGCCTACCAGCTCAAAACCAGAGCTTGGCTCGCACAGATTCTCTTCTCCTGCTCACCACTTCTAATTTGAATTGTGGATACCTCTAGAGTCCAAGTGGGCAAAACTGCAAGCCAGAGACCACTTAGCCTACTCCTGATATGAAGGGCACAATGAGAATTCAGAGAAGGGACAAAAGGAAACATCAGCACCATTTGCTTCCAAGAGGGCATAGTACCACTCTTCCTTACCATCAAGGACTTCTTCAGGATATCCTGATCTCTCAAAGTCATTGTTGCTCTGGTTGTACAAGCCAAAGAGAAGGTAATTTGCCAGTTCACGACAGCCTTCGTTGTATCGACTATCAATTCCTGCAGAAGAAGGAAATGCACACATCAGGTTCCTGAGTCAAGAACATCCCTGTTTGTATACAAAAAAGAGAAATACACTCCACCAGTTAAAATTTGTTCATCTTTCAGCTGAGTATAACAGCTTGCTACAGTGCTGCTCCTGGAAATGATTAACTGTTGATTCCAAATCTCCGGATGACCGATTATCATTGAGGAAATGACCGCAACATAGAAACAGCATGACTGCTTCCTCTCCTGTCTTTTATATTTTATTTAATATGTGATGAAAACTAATGTCAAGACCTCCTTGAAAACAGGATGAGGCTCAAACGCTAGCAAAAGAGCATGAAGGCTCACAGATACTCACCCACAACTACCGGGATCCCCACAATTTTGTTTTTTTGAATGGAAAATACCAAAACGGCTTCAATAACATCTACAAAATAATATTTGTGACTTGCTAAATGGTTTGACTGGCTAAACTAGGAGTCCTACTTTACTGACTATAAATCGCTAGTAGAGAATGGGTATAAAGAGAAGGCTTGGTGGTTCAGTGCAGTTCGTTTTCCAGTTGAACACCTGATCTGCAGTTTGGGACTCCGTCTCCTCCCAAGGGTGACCCACTCAGGAGTGTCATGGCATCCCACCTCCTCTAGGTGCTTCCGCCGAACCACAGAACAGCTTGCTGCTGGGAAATGAACGGCGCAGAATCATCGAACCAGCATTTTGTGAACATCTGTAATCAACCACTCATTTGGCCTTCCTGTTAACTATATTCCGAAGCCTAGTAAGAAGGCACTAGGGATGGGCACTTTGTTTTGGAACCAGTAGGTTAGAAAATGAACCACACAAGCCCAGGTGGTCCTCGGAACCAGCTGATATATGCAGATCCAATTGCTTTACCTTTCTCTGTCTCGCGCAGGGTTAAAATCCAACGAGGAGACATCATCTGTGCTAGATCTGTGATGCTGGCCAATCAGGAGCTGTGCCGGGACAGGCAACACCCTGCCTCCCTCTCTGATTGGCCGGAGCAGGAAAGATGATGTTGCAGTGTGCTTCCTCGTTGGATTTTAACCCTGCATGAGACAGAGAAAAGTAAAGCAACTGGATCTGTGTGTATCAGCTGGTTCCAAGGACCACTTGGGCTCGCATGGTTCGTTTTGTAACCTACTGGTTCTGAAACGAAATGCCCATTTGACTTACTTGTTTAAGTTAAGTGCTCTAACCCAGCCATGCAACACTAGATTAAGAGAGCTCTGTTTTCACTCATTATGGTACCATCAGAATGAAACAAATGGTGGCTTAATACACTTTTGTGCCAGCTAAGCACCAAACTCTACACAATACACATATGCATGCAAGTACTTAAGGCAGGAGCTTGCGCTCTCAGGCATAGGCTTTTAAAAAAACTTTTGGGATGTTTAAACCTTTACCACCAGCTGTTTCTATACTCAAGATCACCTCCTGTTCTTCTCCTAGGGGTATAACTATCTGCTCTTTCCCAAGCAGAAAGAAAAGCATCTGGAGGAAGCAGTTTTCAGATGGAAGATGATAGATGAGGAAAAGGGTAAACAGGCCACGCCATCCCTCATGTTCAGCATTAGAACTTCCCACAGCTGCTTCTCAATGGTATAATAGAATCAATCAGAGAATCATAGAGTTGGAAGAGATCTCAAGGGCCATCTAGTCCAACCCCCTGCCATGCAGGAACCCCCATCACAGTATTTCCGACATGCTTAAAAACCTCCAAAGAAGGAGACTCCACCACCCTCCGAGGCAGCATATTCCACTGCCAAACAGCTCTAACTGTCATGAAGTTCTTCCTAAGGTTTAAACTGAATCTCTTTTCCTGTGGCTCTTTTTTAAAAATATAAAGAGAAGGAAATGTTTAAGACAGATATATGTGAAGTGTTTACAGACCAAGTAAACCATTTACCATTTCAAAGGACTGGCCTCAAACTTCAAGAGGCACCCATCTCCAAAACAGAATGTAAACTGAGGTCCAGACAACTTCCAATATGATTAGCTATTGCCCCTATATCTTTGTTGTTCATTTATCCAACTGCTGTAACCACAAAGCCACTGCCATGCACATTCCACCTCTGAACATCCATCTGAGATTTCTGTGGAGACCCTTGTATTAAGTTTTCGTTGGCCCCACCATGCATCTGAACAGCACCCTTTAACTCAAAGCTATGCTTCGCCATGCCAATTATACAGATACTTCATCCAAGGCTATCAGAGTTCAAGTTCTGTTCTGTTTTTGTTTTTGCCCAGAGTTCAAGTGTGAGTGTTCATCTGCCTTTCCATTTATATGGAGAAGCAGGAATGCAGACCTCTGTGAAAGTTAGAGGAGAGGACACAGACCCAGAAAAAGCTAGCAAGCCATGCAATACCTTGGCAAAACATGCAGATTATCTGAAACTAAATGTGAGCACATTGGTGCTTTTGGATGATAACTCCCAGAAATCTCCCGGCATTGCTACTTTCCAGCCCAAAAATACAGAGTATTACAAGAGCCTCATGGCACAGTGGTTAAATGCCTGTACTGCAGGTAAAACTGTGCTCACGACCTGGGGTTCAATTCCAGGTAGCCAGCTCAAGGTTGACTCAGCCTTCCATCCGTCCGAGGTCAGTAAAATGAATATCCAGCTTGCTGGGGGGGGCAATGTGTAGCTTGCACACTGTAATTAGAACTATAAACCAGCCCGAGACTACTTGAAGTGATATGGGGCGGTATATAAACAGACCACTTTGCTTTTGCATACTTCCAACAGTGCCAGTACTGAGTTGGCTATAAGAGACTGAACAGAAGGCTGATGGAAAAAACATAGGCCCATTCTACAACTCTGAACTAATAAAGGTGACTTTACAAGCAACAACTAGAAGACCGATGCGCTGAGTGACACCATAGCACAGAAAGAGTGTAAACAGAAGGACTCTGTGTGCATTGACTTAGTCACCCAACCATTCCCGTACCAGGCACTCCACTAGAAACCCTTTGGTTTGCTTATGCCAAACAAACTCTCGCCACCACACAGGGTTGGGACAACTGGGGATGACTTCTAAAATCCATTTACGACAACACTGATCTGAATACAGGCATAGAGATTGACACAAGAATGCCAAGGTTATCCGGCAGGCCTAGAAAAAAACATTTTCAAAGGAGCTCCTGATAACAGAGAATAGAAGCCACAAGAGAAGAGGATGATAAAGCCATCTTACATACTTGATGTAAGGAGCCACTATAATACTGCCTCAATGTGTACAAGAACTCCAACCCCAATTCCTGATGCTGGTGACATTCACCAGCAAGTGTCTTACAAGCTAGTTGGTTAACTAGAGTTTCAGATCAACTACTCTTACAGCAGTGACGGCTGAATACTCCTTTCCATTTGACTGTGTTATTCGCAGGATCCTCGTGTTCAAATATTGCTACCTATCACCCCCAGTGATCTAATTCCCCCAGAGGGCTGTGGAGAACACCAGGTTGCTACAAATGCTTCAGAAGGATTTGGGAGGGCTTTCTTAATAATTTCATTTTATGCCTCTGACTCTAAAATACTATTTCTCTCTAACCAATATGCTGATGACTGAAGCTTTCTAATAAGAATCTGGTGACCCAATTCTTTGGCATTAGGCTTTGTGATTAAACGTAGGCTCATAAGAATTATAACAGAAATCCCTGAATTATAGCCAGAGAGTTGATAGATTTGCAAGAAATAACTTCTGTTACAGCATGACATTGCTCTCAGAGGACGAATCCTACCTAGGGTGAGTCATGATGCAGGGCAAAGCAATTTATATGTCTAAAGATCCTCAACCATAGAATCATAGAGTTGGAAGAGACCTCAAGGGCCATCCAGTCCAAAACCCTGCCATGCAGGAACCCCCATCACAGGGCTCCCGAGAGATGGCCACCCAGCCTCTGCTTAAAAACCTCCAAAGAAAGAGACTCCACCAACCTCCTTGGGGCATGTTTAAATGGAATCTCTTTTCCTGTAGGAACATAAGAACATTAGAGCCACTGGATGCCCAACAGTATCTCTAACTGTCATGAAGTTCTTCCTGATAATGCATCTTTACCCTGGTTTATGGAATCTCTTTTCCTGGTAGTTTGCATCCAGAACATTGCTATTTTCATAGTTCCTACTCAGCCTTCTTTAGTTCTGTAAAGGCTAAACATATCCACTTTACTCATACCCTGCATTATTTTGTATTATTTTTGTATGTTTGAGAACATTGCTATCATATCCCTTCTCAGCCTTCTTTATGAAAGGCTAAACATTCCCAATTCCCTAAGCCGTTCCTTGTAAGAAATTTATTTGATTTCTGGGAGTTGCAGTCCAGGAACATCTGGGGTCCCACAGGGTGAGAACTGTTGCTTTAGATCAGGCATGTCCAAACTTCAGCTCTCCTGATGTTTTGGACCACAACGCCCAGAATTCTAAGCTTAGATTGCCAATGGCAAAGGACTGTGGGAGCTGTGGTCCAAAACATCATGAGGGCCAAAGCTTGGACATGCCTGCTTTAGACTGACAGATGTTAGAGGCCTCTGCACTCCTCTGTACCCGCTTGAGGTTGTCAACATCCTTTTCAAATTGAGATGCACAGAACTGTACACTGTACTCCAGATGGGGTCTCACCAGAGCAGAAAAGAGTGGTGCTATCACTTCCCTGTTGATTCAAGAATTTCTGTTGATTCAAGAATCGCATTGGCTTTCCTGGCTGACACATCACACTGCTGACTCATGTTCCATTTGTGGTCTACCCAGACTCCCAGATCCCTTTCACAGGTACTATTTTCCAGCCAGGTGTCTCCCATCCTATATCTGTGCAATTCATTCTTTTTACCTAGATGCATCACCCTACATTACCCACTGTTGAAACCCAGCACTCTAATCTGTCAAGGTCCTTTTGGATTTTCATTCAAAATTTAGACACTTGGGGGAGAAACCTCCCTGTTATTTAGCACCACCTGTGAAATAATGCTTCAGATTAAGCACATTAACATTTCTGAGTTATAAATGGAGGGCGGAAGTATGAAGATCCTAGAGGTTGAGCTTTGCTGTCAAAGCTTCAACTCTCTCCTTTCTTCTTGTTAGAAATGATCTCTACATGTACAAGCAACAGGCTGAAATGGCTTTCACTCATTTCCCCAAAAGTCTATAAATTTTTGCATCTCTAGCGAAAAGAGAAACTTTTTAAAGCCCAGCTTGGGTCAACATAACACTCTCTGTGTCCCCAGGCAAGCTTGGGGTGGGAAGTATCATTTTTGGGGGAGGGGGAGCCAAGATTACACATTAACTTCAGATAAGACCGAGGGCACCGAAACCTGAGAAAGAGAACAGCTGCCATTCTCAACCTTTTCGTTAGGCCTCCTTCGGCCCACGACTCCCGAGAAAGGGTTAAGGTTGCAGGGGATCCGATTCCACTTAACATCTGGCTGCCTCTTCCACGGTTGGACTGGAACGTGGGCTGCTCAATTTCCGGTGTAACTGTTCAGTTCAGGCTTTCACACAGGGTTATGTTGGGATACGGCTCAGGGGCTGCCAGCAAATCCAGATTTATAGGCAGGGGCCAGACAAAGGCTCGGGGGAAGCTGCAGAAGGAGAACTAGGCCACTTTCAAAGTTAAGCGGGTCATATAAATTGGAATATTTTTATGTCTTAGAAACATGGGTGACACCTACCTTGCCTCATGGTCTACATCAGGCCTGCCCAAAGTCCGGCCCGGGGGCCAAATCCGGCCCGTCAGGCCATTCTGAGTGGCCCGCGGCTGGCTGGCCTGCCCCTCCCTCCCCCTCCTTCACCCCATGTTTTTTTAAAGAAAGTGGGTGGGGCTTGCAGTGGGGTGGCAGGGTTGGGGAGCAACCGGCCCCTGACACATTCTCAGCCACCAAATCTGGCCCTCCTTACAAAAAGTTTGGGCACCCCTGGTCTACATGGTCTATACCCCCATCTGGTTGATTCTTAACTTAGGATGCAAAATCCCTGAATCAGAAAAGGCCTCTAGCATCTGTAAATCTAAAGCAGTGGTTCTCAACATGTGGGTCCCCAAATGTTCCTGGACCGTAACTCCCAGAAATCCCTTCCAGCACAGCAAGTGGTGGAGGCTTCTGGGAGGTGCAGTCCAAGAACATCTGAGGACCCACAGGTTGAGAACCACTTATCTAAAGCAACTCCATGTAAGCACGCCTACCTTATAGATGCCATGCAATTTTTTGTATCAGCTCTGCCTTATTATTATTATTTTTATACCAACAGATTCAGCAGCTCCTCTCACTCTGATCTATAAGTGCCCCTTACTTTCAAGCCAATACTTCCAGCAATACAGCAAAGGCTCGTAGAAACGTAAAATTCCTAGTAATTTTGAAGCCACAGAAGTCTTTATCATCATATATCCCACAATCTATTTTCCCCCATAGAAAACCACTTCGGAAACAACAATTATTTAGTTTCCCTTCCCCCCCCCCAGGAAAATTTACATCTCTAGGAAAGAAGCTGCTAAATAAAGTCTCCTGGTGCCCTTCTATTAATCTAACTGAATCTCATGCTGCTGGCGACCTGTTCACAATATACAGATCTAACCACGCAAAACTTGAAAATTAATTCAAGTCATTAGCATGTGACCTCCTTCCCGCCCAGAAATTATTTGAAAGTTATGGCATGGGGCCAATTCCTGATGCACTCATACGGGGAAAGGGAGAGATAATGGAAACAAAAAATAACAAAGTTGGAAGGCGCCTGTAAGGCCATCAAGTCCAAGCCCTTGCTCAATGCCCAAGGCCATTATGGGGAAACAAAATTTAATTTTGTTAGTCAATATCTTTCTCTCTCACACACACCACATAAGTACTATGAATTATGCTGGGCAGTTGACAACATATCAATAAATAAACAAACATAAAAATAAACATATACAGTGGTACCTCGGATAACGACTGCCCCGGATAACGAATAATTCGGATAACAACTGCAAATTTCCAGGTATAGGACTGCCTCTGATAACGAATTTTCCCTATGGGCTGCCTCAGATAACGAATCGCAATTTCTAGGTATAGTTCTGCCTCGGATAACGAATTTTCTCTATGGGCTGCCTTAGATAATGAATTTTCCTATGGGCTGCCTCGGATAACAAATTTTCCCTATCGACTGTCTCGGATAACAAATTTCCAGCATGCATCAGTATAAAAGAGTTATCCCGGGTGGCATTGCATCTGTACCTTTAAAGTGCACTTTATAAAGAGTTTTGAGCAAAAAAACAGGTGTCCATGCCTTTTTCCTAGGCTCCAGAAAGGATTAAATGGTTTCCCATTCATTCCTATGGGAAACCGCGTTTCGGATAACGACGTGTTTCAGATAACGACTAACCTCGGAGAACGAATTACCGTCATTATCCGAGGTACGACTGTACTGTAACTAAACTATGAAAGGTGTTTAAACAGTCAGAAAATTAAAACCAATGACAACAAAAGCACATTCTTTGTGTAGTGGCAGGGAAGAGCTGTAACACAAAGTAGGGTGATTGTGGATGACCTCCCTAGAAAGCAGTATTTTGAGCTGCCTTCTAAACAACATAAGAGATGATGCAGGACATAGATCCACCGGATCCATAATATTATGGGATGCATAACAACATTATGCCTATAGCATGGCTCATATTAACAATTTATTTGGACTATCTAGACCAGTGGTTCTCAACCTGCGGGTCCCCAGGTGTTCCTGAACTGCAACTCCCAGAAATCCCTTCCAGTACAGTGAGTGTTGGAGACTTCTGGGAGCGGCAGTCCAGGAACCTCTGGGGACCCATAGGTTGAGAACCACTGATCTAGACACACCAGTTGCAAGGAGACTGTGCTTCCTCTGTCAGTAACTTTTTAAATTCAGCGTCTTACGGCTACCCTTTAATTCACGTTTCCTAAAGCATTCCACCATATTCATCTGAGCTTGTTTCCACACAATTGTTAAATTCTCACCCGGCCTCCAAAAACCAGTTACTTTTTAATGCTTAAAATATAGTTCCTCCTTCAGCATTTTTCTCCTGTAGATGGATAGTGATAGCTCAGATGCCACAGCCTTCTCTTACTTTGGGAAGAGGGTTTTTATCTGTGCCTCCACCGTATTTGTTCTCTCAACAGCTTCCAATTCAAGCCGGTTGTCTTACTTGGAATTTAGTTAACAGACCTCAGCTTTCTGGTAATGACTTAGACTTCTCCCCTTCTGCAGTGCTTTGATTTCACCGGGAATGGGGAGGAACAAGCTCACAGAAGTGGCACAATCCACATGAATCACTGTGGGTAGATAGACCATCTTAGGTCTATGGGCCAGACACTCAAGCCAGGACACTGGAAATTCAAAATGCACTATCTAAAGTGTGCCTTGTTCTGACTTCTTTTCTTTAGTTTCCATCCTAACCACAGAGACTTTCCTTGATTCAGAGATGGGTAAATATCCTGTGGCCAATATGGAAACCACCTAGTTACTCTTGAGAAAGAAAGCATTCTTCCCAAGTGATAACCCATTTGATCCTTGTTATTTTCCAATCTAGTTCTTTTTTTTTTTTTTTTTTGCAGACTGTCCTTGGATGCTGTTCACTAATTCTATGCAGACATATACGCTGCATTTTACCCTTACCAACCTAAAACACAAAACTATAACAAAGAAACTTTCCAAATAAACACACTTTGGAGGGAGAAAAAATACAGGTAATTCTGATTACACCCCACTGCAATCTTGGGATTACTCACAACAGTCTAGGGCAGTGTTGGCAAACCTATGGCATGGGTGCCAAAGGTGGCACTCGGAGCCTATTTTGGGGGCAGCTGAAATCGCCTCTTCACAGCCACCTGTATTCAGGTTAAATTGCTGTATTGGCACTTTGCGAAAAAAATCAGTGTGTTTTGAATCGGAGTTCGGGCACTCGGTCGCTAAAAGGTTCGCCATCACTGGTCTAGGGCATAGGCAGTCAGAACATCACAGATTGCTTAATTTTTTCCCAATGCGGCTTTCTTCCATTATTAAGGGGTAAATAGTTCAGCTGCAGTGAAATAAGCCAGCTGCATTGTTTAGCCTTCTGTACTCAAGAGACTCATTCTTTCCATGTTCGATGCACTCTCTCGCCAACTCAGAGCGCTCTGAGCTTCCCCAGTATGGATGCAGGGTCCAGCCAAATCACTTTGCCTAGCATCAAAAATAAAGGGGGGCATCTTAAGATCTATCTCCACCACTCCATCCACCACTAATTGTTTTGGTCATCCTGAGTTTGTTGAAATGACGAGAGGCCTGGCGCATCCTGCATGGCGAAAGAAAGAAATCCAGGAAATGTGAGAGTTCCAGGAAAAAAAATCATAAGCTTGTGATAATGAAGAAGGCACATGTGTGGACTCTTTTCAAACACAAAAGAAGCTTCTGAAACTTCGCTAGTTCAGGAGCTTAGCCTGCAAACAGCAAAAAAAGAAAGAAGCCCTCTCAATATATATTAATAACTAAAAGCATTTTACCCAAAATGCACAGGATTCCATCTGGCTGAGATTTGCTGCTCTGAGTCAGAATGCTCTGAATTTGTCGGAGGCGGCTGCAGCTGAAAAAAGAAAGGAGAAACAATTAGCTTTGCAGCAACGGCCCTGCTGCTTCCTGCCTCATCCAAGACAGACGTGTCTGGAGAGAATCATCTTGCCAAGAACCTGCCATCTAAGATTAACCTCCTGGCAAAACCCCATCTCACCCTCTTCAGGCTTTTGCTACTTGCCTTGAAGTGGAGCATTTCCATGAAAGCTTGCAGTGTTTTTTTTTTTTTAATCAGTGGCTTATAAAGGCATTGCCTATAGCATATTCTTATACAGTGGTACCTTGTATAAAGGAATTAATTTGTTCCAAATGAAACTATGTTAAGCAAATATTCCTTTATACAAATTCCCATAGGAATGCATTGAAAACAGAGTAATCCCATTTTTATGTAGTACGGATTCTCCCCATAGGCGATTATGTTAAGCAAACTTCCCCTATCTCCAGAATTTTTATGTTGTACAAATTTTATGTTATACAAGCTGTTTGTTATGCAGTGGAACCTTGACTTACATCATTAATCCGTTCCAGAGGTCTAGACATAAGTCAAACATGCCTTAAGTCAAACGAACTTTTCCCATAGAAAGTAATGGGAAAGTGGATTAATCCGTTCCAGATGATGAAAAAGACCCCCCCAAAAAACAGCAATTTAACACAAATTTGACTGGGATAGAAGATTCCTACCAGGGATAGAAATGAAATGTCTCTTCAAAGAGAGGAGGAGGCAGTGGAATTATAGTCCACAAGTTATACACCTCCACTTTTTAATGATCATAGCAACAATGTCTAACATCTAAGTTTTACTGATTTTTAACCTGACGTTCCAAGTTCTGAACAACTCTATGCTTACCATTAGAGTCCCACAACTTTACAGCTCCCCAACTAAAATGCTTCCATTGTGGACCAGACTTCTGCAGCCAGATTTTTTACAAGACTGAGCCGACTGTCTAACCAGCGAGGCCAGCCCCAAGCTCCCGGCCCTTCTTCTCCTCCGGCAGCAGCGGCGGCTTCGGTGAGGCCGAGGACCACCAGCTCCAGGTGCTCGGAGCTGGCCTCGCCGAAGCCGCCGCTGCCGGAGGAGAGGAAGAAGGCAGGAGCAGTTTGGAGGAGGCAGCCGCGATGTTGGGTCGTGGCTGCCGCCCGATTCCGGTGCCTTGCGCTGGGGCTCCGAGATGTAAGTCAAAGCCTGTGACTCAAGTCAAACAGGCCCCTTCTTGCTGCAAGTCAAATCTGCTGCAAGTCAAGCAGCATGTAAGTCAAGGTTCCACTGTACAAGGGTCCACTGTATTTGTATTTTGTAATTGACACATGGCTCTCCCCTTTCATTTCAATTCAATAATATGATGTTTGAGAAAAGCTGCTGGGGAAAAGGCATGGTATAACAGGCTGTCATCTGTTAGCTGCTCCGGCTGCAGGCTCTGTTCTTCCCTTAGCATCTGCAGCCACCCACTGTTTCTTTGCACTTTCTACATCTCAGGCTCCCTGCTACAGTACAACCAATGCAGCCTGCCCATCAAGCTGGCCAAATCGCCTTCCACCTTTTCTCACGCTAGAAATAAAAGAGGGTTCCTCCCCATTCATGGCATTCGGCAACCCGGAGGGCAGACACAACAAGGGCTACCAAAACACCGCTTTGCTGTCGGCAAGGTTACCAAGCCCCCGTTACCAAGGACGGTACAGTGGTGGCCCTCCCTTAGAATGCTCCAAGAAGGTTTTCATCCAAGAACAGACGTGCTACACATTCCGTTTGGGCAGAAAAGAGTGTGATGCACTCCAGCTGATATGGAAAGCACGCCTTCCATCTTAGGACCAGCCAGGCGGCCAGGCAGTCATGTCTGGGCAGGCAAGAATATGCCTGAGCTGACCTCTGTTCGGAACACACAAGTCCTTCAAGCAGACATAGAACAGCTATCTAGTTCCAATGAATCTTTTCCATCTCTGCCTCTTTCCTCATGAATTTTCTAGCAGATTCTTATTTCCTTTGTGGAACTACTATTTGCTGTCCAACAATTCAAGGAGGTAAGAAGCATATCATGCTAACTCTGGAGCCAGGATCTTCCATCACAGGGGCCAAACCAGGCCTATGTTCCTCCAGACACCCAATGCTTTCTCCAACCCCACCCCTTTGAGGGTTCCTAGCTTCTACGCAGGGTTTTCCCTATTCTAAAAGGTGGGCATGTCATTCCTAAGGTTCAGTTACAATCTAAAAGATACTGTACTTAAGCTCCCATAGCCTGGTATCCTTTCTCCTACCTGCCCTGTTGCCTCTGGTACTTGCCACTGCTGAAATGTGGCCCTCATGAATATCTGAGAGTGCAAATATGGTCTGGAGCTTCATTTTATTCATCTTATCTATGTTTACAAGCAATAGATTGGAGAGCTTACAAAAACAGGAACTTGGATAGGGAGCAGGTGCCCTTTAGCCCTGCCTCAAAGCAAAAGGTCAGGGGGGAATAGAAGGTCACTTCCCTTCCAGGCATGCCACATGGACCAGGAGCATGTGCACACCACTGCAGTCCTCTAAAACGCACCCTTCAAAGAAAGGTTCCAACACTGAACCACGACTTTCTGGATAAGGATAGTATTGTCCTAATGATTCAGGCTGTGGTAACTTCCTGACTGGACTACTGCAGTGCACTATATGTCAGACTGCCCTTGAAGTCAACTCAGAAGCTGCAAGTTGTGTAGAAGGCAGCTACCAGGTGGTGAAGGGGTGCAAGCCAGAGAGGCTCAAATGATATGGATTCTGAGGCAACTGAACTGCTTGCCTGTCTGCATCCAGGCTCAATACCAGGTGCTGCCTCTGCCCTCTAAAGCCCTAAATACATCTGGAGGGGTCTCTCTCACTACAACAGTGTGCACACCAGAAGTCAGGGACACCCTGCTGTCTGGCTTTTCTAATGCCAGTATGAGATTAGCTCTCCAGTCAGCAGACCCTTAGTTGTAGCAGAAGGAAAACACTTCGGGGGAGGGGCTCAGGTACAGTCTATCTGCTATTTTTCAGGCAGTGATTTCAACAATATCCAGACAAATTGAAAATACTTCACGCTTTCACCACCAAGGTCATAGCTAAGGACCCATACTTAATGGGTTTCAACAACTTAGGCCATTGTTCACCTAATGGCCTATTATGGAGACCATTGTCCAGCCAACAAGCCTATTCAGGCCATTGTTCATCTTATGAGCCTATTTCAGACCAGACCAGAGCTCAAAGTGAACTATAAAATGGAGAACTTGCAACTAGCTTTCCTCAGACTGACGAAGTTGTTTGGATGAGCAGCGAAACGTTTCAATCTCTCAAAAAAAGAAGTCCAGTAGCCATGACCCAGCTCCCAGATCTTGTTTTCTACATGGTGAAAAGGGAGCAAGTAATAATAAAGGCAAATGGGTACTGCAGAATTGGAAAAGATGTGGAGAAAGGCAACTGAAGTGATCTAGGGCCTGGAGCACCTTCCCACAAGGAAAATTCACAACACTGTAAGGATGCTTAACTTTAAGAGGAAGAAACATCTTTCTCACTGGCATATTATCAGGACCCAGAGTTATCCATTGAAGCTGAAGGACGGAGAGAGACAATACTTTAAAATGATTCTTTGTACAGCTCATAGCTGAACTATAGGATTCTCTGCCACAAGAAGAAGCAAAGTTGCTTGGGCTGATTGTATACCATATTTTTCCATGTATACAACACTATTTTTTCCTAAAATCATGGCACTAAAAATTACGGGGCATCGTTTGCATGGAAGTAACCCTTTCCCAAAGGGTGGGGGCGAGGTGGAGGAGAACCTAAACTGACCTTGCTGTTTCCCTTCCTTCCTGGCAGCCTTTGTTTACTCTCCGTGTCCTTGCTTTTGCAAGGATCTGAGCCTTCTTTTCAGTGGGGAAAGGCTTGTGGGTTGAGTAGCATGGGAGTGTCTTTCCACATTGAAAAGAAGGCTCTGATCCCTGCAAAAAGCAAACCCAAGGGGAGTCTTCCAAATGTGGAAAGGAAAGGAAACCGCAGGGGTGGAGAAGAGCTCAAGGAGGATTTATTAAATGTATCAATTTGGGGTCTTAAAAATGGGGGGTTGGAATATAAAATATCACAGCATCTTATAGACAGAAAAATATAGTAAATTCATGGAGGTTAGAAGCCATCAGCTGTTCCTCTCCAGAATGGCTACATATCACCTCCTGAGTTAGCAACTCCAGGCTTCTGTGTGTCACTCACCAAAGAATGCTAGGTACAGATGATGTACAGATGATGGTCCTGCAGTGGCCATCTAGGTATGCCCAGAGCTACCTAGATGGCCACTGTGGGAAGGAAGGAGGAACTGGACTAGATAGACCTTTAGTGGGAACCAGCTCAGCACCGCTGCTGCTCCATCCCTATTTTGGAGAAAATCTTAAAACACTACAGTATTTTCTTCACATTATCTAAACCAACAATAAAGGAGAGTCACCTCTTTCTCCATTCTTTTTTTCTTTTGCATAAAAATGGTAAACAGGTGTTGGCAATAAGAAACACACCAGTACAATCTTAGTCATGTGACTTTTCCTAGTTCGGTTCCTACCATACACTTTTTTTCTTTTGAAAATCTTAAGCCATTCTTCTATACAACTCTACTTCTTTTACTGGAGTTATATTTATCGCAGGCCAAACCCCTATGTTATGTTAAATTCATTGATGCAATTATTATTTCTTTTTTAAAAGACAGGAGGAAGGTCCAGGTTTAGAGTATGAAGTACCCAAGCAAGGGTTATGCCTCCCCCTCCCCCATCTCCATGTGTCACAGTTCCAACACTAACCCCAATGCAACTGGTCCTTTATAAATATGCAACCCACAAAGACTAAATGAAATCATATGACTGGCACCAGACCTAGCTCTGCAACAAACCACTTCATTTGATTCCCTTGTGTCATAAGAAGGGCTCTTAAGCAAACACACAGCCCATAAAACGATCACCATTCAAGGCACATCCATCTTCTATGAGTGGGAAATACTTCTTGGCCATCACTGCAGGACATGCTGCCTACAGTGGCTTTTGAAATGCAGAACTTTGTGTGATAACAGAGGGCAAAGATTATTGGGGCAGGGCAGGGGTGGTGGTGAAGGGGAGGCCAAGGATGTTGACAACCTTGAGCGGGTACAGAGGAGGGCGACCAGGAAGGTTGAAGGTCTGGGGAGCTGGGAATGTTTAGCCTTTCAAAAAGAAGGCTGAGGGGGATATGATAGCTATGTTTAAATATTTGAAATGAGGTCATATAGAAGAGGGAACTGGTTTGTTTTCTGCGGCTTCAGAGACTAGGACTCGGGGCAATGGTTTCAAACTACAGGAAAAGAGATTCCATTTGAACGTTAGGAAGAACTTCATGACGGTTAGAGCTATTCGGCAGTGGAAGATGCTGCCCCAAAGGAGGGTGGTGGAGTCTCATTCTTTGGAGGTTTTTAAGCAGAGGCTGGATGGCCATCTGTTGGAAATACTGTGATGGGGGTTCCTGCATGGCAGGGGGTGGACTGGATGGCCCTTGAGGTCTCTTCCAACTCAGTGATTCTGTGAAAACCATCCAGGCAATGCAAAGGTAGTTCACAGATCTTTTGACTATGATTTCAGTTTGCAGTATCTAATCATCAGATAAGTATGTACACAACTTGATGTTACAGTATAAACCAGACTGACCCTTTTTTTGGGAGAGCCATTTCAACCATTCCTGTGCTATGATGCTTCCAGTCTGTAGCTTTAGAATGAATTTGATTTAAATTACTATTTCTATTTTTTTAAAATAATTTTTGGTGATCTATTTTTTTAAAAATTAGAGCACTGGACAGCTTGGTCTTCTCCCACACTTGGTTCAGCAGCTGCCATAAGCAACAAGAAAAAATAATGACTGTCAGGTCAAAGAAGTCTCTCCAGCGAGGGACTACAGCTGGTCAACCTCCTCTTCTACCACATTTTAATTATATTGTAAATTGACCTGAGACTTTACAGTGGTACCTTGTATAAAGGAATTTGTTCCAAATGAAATTATGTTAAGCAAATTTTCCTTTATACAAATTCCCATAGGAATGCATTGAAAACGGAGTGATCCCATTTTATGTTGTACGGATTCTCCCCATAGGTGATTATGTTAAGCAACTTTCCCCTATCTCTGGAATTTTTATGTTGTACAAATTTTATGTTATACAAGCTGTTTGTTATACAAGGGTCCACTGTATTTAGTATCTGGGGTGTGTTATGAATAGACATGTCCCCCATGCTCTGCCAGTGCTGAAAGATGTGTAGCTCACACCACTGGCGGATCTCTTTGAGTCCAACTTTTTATGGACCCCATCCCATTTCAGACCTGCCTGCCCCTGAGGAGCAGGGGGAAAATCTATTGTTTGGAGCAAGGTGATGACCCGTGCTTTGGAAAGTGTATTTAACTTGCCCTGCTGCATTTGTAACTGTGGCCTTCAACTGTCTTCAACAGTTTTAATGCATTTAGTTTATGTTATGGCCCAGAGTAGCCATGTAGCCAGATGGAGCGGTATATAAATTTAATAAATAAATAAATAAATAAATAAATAAATAAATGTTTTGGACAGTGTGGGATGTTTTCCTGGATTTTATAGCTAAACTTTGGTTTTACTTGTCTTTTATTCTTTTCATGAAGACTATGACCCACCCTGAGGACTACTTTCTAGTGGAAAGGTGAGTTGGGGATGTAAATAATCAATACAATGAAATCTAGGTTGTTCATTCTATTCCCTTATTTCATCAGGACCTGCAGTATCAAAATAGGATTCAGGAAATAAGAGTATCATCCTTCCAAACAGATGCAGCGTGGAATAGGTAGGCCAGGTTTAAAGGAAGGGGCGTCTAAGATACATAGCTGCTCTCTGTGAAGGGGTGTGAAGTCACTGGCATGACTCTTCCTGTTTATTGAAAACAAGTGCCCTCTGGGAAGCAGTGAACAAAAGAATGTCCTCGTGGTTATGGTCTGCCAAACAGTGCATTTAACGAGAAGTGGGGTAGACAGGGCCACACAGGAGTTGGCGTCTTAAGATGGAGATGCCTACCCACTGGGTTTTGTGGTTACATCACATAACAAAGTCAGATTGTTTGATGGGGCAGATGGGAGCGGAGAAAGATAGCAAGAGGGGGGAGATGTACTAAACATAAATGACTGTGAAATTCACAGGAAGCAATTCCCTCACTAGTACCCTCCTGATCATCTGCTCCTTGCTAACATTGCCAGGAATGAAGCGGTAAAAGCTACATAACAAGGGCTCTTACATTACTTCTGGCATTGAGGTGTTTGCATGAGATGAAAGGCTAGAAGTCAAGAACAAGTCAAGATCCCCATGTCTAAACAAGCTCAGCCAAGGGAAGTTCTCAGGGGGTATTGCAAGAATATGCATTCTTTTGTTTCCAAGATTCTTTGTCTAACAACCCAGAACTGGAGGGGGAAACACCAAGGACAAAAGAGGCCAAATGTTAAAAGGTACAGCACAGTGCTAGAATTGAGTTGGGTAACCAGGGAACAGCTATGGCAGATGCCTACTGATGCAACTCTCAAGAAAACATGTCTGATATTTCCGCCCCATTCTATTGTGCCAAAAAGCATCGAGTCACCCTTGGCATGTGTCAAAAGGTCCCCAAAAGATTTGTGTTGACATTCATAAGTGGCGTTAAGAGCAGTCCGCAAGATATACAAATTTGAAAGGAAAGTGTTTAGAGCTGAAAAAATATTCTTCCAGGTGGACTTAAATGGTAATAAAATAGAAAATGTGGTGCAATATAACAGATGCGGATTGTGGCAAAATAGCCTAACTTCAGGCATACTGTGTACACAGATTCTACACTGCCAGTAAGTAATTAAGAAGACGACAACTTTGGAACAAAGCTGAACAGCTCAACTAGAGACAGGATGCAGTCACTGTATGGATGTTTGGATTACAGATCAAGGATGAGTAGTGATAAGGCAGGAGATGAAACTGATGCCAACATAAGAATATAAGAACAGCCATGCTGGATCAGGCCAAAGGCTCATCTAGTCCAGCTTTCTGTATCTCACAGTGGCCCCACCAAATGTGCCTGGGAGTGCACGAGACTACATATCTGTCTCCTGATGCCACTCCTCTGCATCTGGTCCTTGAAGTACCCCGGTTTTAAACCTGGAGATTACACATTTCCATCATTGTACCTTTTTTCAAATGTGCAGTACAGAAACACTTGACATAACCTCACACATCTGCACAGTTCTGACTGGCAAATCTCAACCAAGACACTGATAAGCAACTGGCAAAATGACTAGTGGGCTTCAGCAACTCTGCTCCAAGGAGGTTAGATCATTTGAGGGTCTTCATTTAGAAAAAGGTGATGCAAGTGGAGAAATACCTGAGGCTTGGAGAACCATAAAATGCATTTGAATAAGAAAATAAGGGCCAGTTTTTTTTTATTATTTCTTTTCTCCAAAGCATCAGTACCCAGGCTCAGTGATTGAAGCTGAATGCTGGGAGATCCGAACCAGGTAAGCACCCATCACAATGCAAATGATTATACTGTGAATTTTCAACCATGAAATGGCGTGACAACCACCAACAGAAATCAACCTAAAAGGGAATTAGAAGGGAATGGTGAACCATTTCAGAATACATGTACTCTGTACCTAGAAAACCCTACAAGGTGTTGCTGTTGTCAGAAGTGACTTGATGGCATGTAATTACTGTACTATCAAGAAGTTAATGGCAACCATGGCTGCAAAATACTTCAAGGGGAGAGAGGGACCATGCCTCTCAATACCATTTGATTAGAAAAACAGGAAAAGGAAGCTGCAATCTTCATGACCTGAGTAGTGAGTTTTGCAGACAGAGAGATTAGACATCCATTTGGTCTGATGGAAATGTTTGTGCTCCATCGGATAGCAGGTATCTCCCTACTCAAACACGTCACCGATGATGCTACCTGACAGCAAGTAGGTGTGGTATCAGTAAAAGAGAAGATGAGGGAAAGCCGGCTCTGCTGGTATGGATGTGTTCTCATAGCAACACCTGCCACCATCGCCCAAACTCCTTGCCACTTGAAAACTGATGGCCAGCAGCTATGTGGGTGACCAAAGCAGACATGGTAGGACACTGCCAGTAAGGCTATGCAGATCATCAGCCTGTACCCTAAAGACATGGTTGATGGAGCAAAGTGGTTTCAGGATCCAAAATGCAGACCCCACACTGCAGGAAAACACTAGAAAGAACAGCTAAATAATATTTTTTCTTGATCCCAGACTTCTCTTCCGTTCTCCTGTTTCAAAACTAGAGTAAATGAGCTGAGACACCTATAGACATGCGCCACAGAAGATTGGGGTAAAATTATTCTCAGTTGGTGAATGGGTAAAGAAGGTATTGCCAGGACTAACACCAGAATAATACCAACACAATAAGAGGAATACAAGGGAAAACTCAACAGCCACTGGTCAGATCTGTTTTGATTTGTATTCCTGCACTGAGCAGGAGGTTGGACTCAATGCCCTTATACGCCCCTCCCAACTTCATTATTCTATGATTCTAATAGTAATATTAGACCAGGCATGTCCAAACTTCAGCCCTCCAGATGTTTTGGACCACAACTCCCACCGTCCTTTGTCATTGGCAATACAGGCTTGGAATTCTGGGAGTTGTGGTCCAAAACATCAGGAGGGCTGACGTTTGGACATGCCTGTATTAGACCAACGCTGACATTCTCGTTGGTGCTAAATGTCATTGTTGTGTTTGGTCTTTTCTTATTCCTCTTTCTCCAAGAGTAACCAAACAGGAAACATTAAAGCAAACACTTCATGTGAACTGTGTGCATTTAGCAGGTTTGCGGTGAATGCTATTTAAGGAACCCTGAGAATGCTTTTTCCCCCCTTTCTTTTGACATACAGCCAAGGCTTTTAGCAGAATTTGTGCCAACTTTCAAATGTCCTGGATCAGCCTTCTTATTTTGAGTAGTTTGGAGAGACTCAGGAAAGGTTATGTTGGGATGCTTTTCTTCTTATGGTAGACGAGTATGCATATCTACAAACACACTTTGTGCATTCTGGTTGCATCAGTTAAGCATTTGACAAGGATAATTCAGCGACCAGGAAACACACTGTCAGCAACAAATCAACTGCTGGTTATCCCCCTCTTGCTTTTTTAAAAAAAAAAAAATCAAAAGCACCTTTAAGCTAAGCAGGGAACAGAGAGGGGGTGAAGAATGGAAAGCCAAGGAGAGGTGGAAGGAGAATAAAAACAGGAGAGGCAGCACAGATGCTGGTAAACGCTGTACCAAGCTCTGCAAGCACAGATGTTGCTTGAGAATGAAAATCCCAAGGTAGCTCTGAAACAGCAGCTAACTCACCAAGGTCATTCATTCCCACAAGCTAATAAGCTTCATTTCATTTTCAAAATCAAGCAGTGCTAAAATCACTAGAACATAGCAAGAATATCAAATCCTAAATCCTATTTTTTTAAAAAAATTATATTATTACCCAGGAATCTTTGCTATGCTAGCCATTTTTTTTTCTGTGCACAGCTGTAAAAAAAGGCCCTGAAGCACATGCCTCGGCCATCTCCCCCACCCCACTCCACATGTGACTAATTTAATTTGCCACTGCACAAGGAAGAGGAATTTAACCTTCACAGAGCCAGCCATGTAAATACATTGCAAACAGAGAGGCCACTATTCTTCATGCCTGCCTTGGAGGGTTTAAGAGGCATGTGCACGCATGCGCCACCCCACACCCATTAAGAAATAAGCATCCCACTCCTCTGTTTTGCTCATTTGCTGCAGAGAAGAAAGCTGAAGACAAATACAAGATACTTAAATCGATGGATTTTCTTCTTTTTGCACATTCTGAGGACCTCAAGCTACAGTGGATTTAAGACTTATTTGTTTGTATGTCATTCTCTTTCAGGGAGCAAAATGCAAATGTCTTAAATGTACACGGCTTCAACCTCATCTCTTCAAATGAATTACGTTCATTTGGCTATTTAATGTACTATGCTTTATAAAACAGTCCCCCAATTAACCTCTGGCTGATCGATTCAATGTTAAAAAACAAATAAACCAGATGCCGCCGTCTAAACAATGCATGTTCCCTTTGTGTTCTGTCCGTACAGACCAACCTCACCCTGAAGTACATCTATAATGTTTATTTCCCCCCATGCAAACATTAAGAGGGTACTTCCTCAAACTGCCCTATGCAAAAGGTTTTCTTATCTTACACAAGCCAACTCCTTTTTCTGAGCCTTCATCTGCTCAATGTGCGCTCAAATTTCGGATGCCATAACAAAAGAGAGAGCCTCCTGGTCTCCCGCAGTCATCTTTTGGAAATGCTTCATCAGAGAGATGGACAATTCTCTGGTGCAAGCCACTCATTTCTAGGAATTAAAGAGAGTGGACACTGCCTTCTATATGTCAAAGCACCCTTTCCCCACTGACCACAGGCCACCAGGCTCAGGCCTCTTCCTCCTTCAGAAAACACATATCCATCTTGGTTCAGAATCCAGATTAAATTCATTTAATCTTAATTAAGCCTTTGTCTGGGTTCTGACTCAAGCTGTTTTCTGACATGGCCTTTATTTGTCAGGTCAACCGGTCATCGTTTTAGACCGTGCATCACCAAGGTACCCAAAGAACACGACATCCGCAACACAGAGACATGCCCTGTGAGATGAGCTTCCAGTAGACCTATTTATTCAGTTTCTGGAGGCGTATAGGATATTGGGAATTTGGCCCTCATTCCTAGACTGAAACCCACTGCATCTGTTTGAAATTATGTTGGCCAAATAAAAAGAGAGGTGGGCAATGTTTGCCAACATGCAGCGACACAGCTACTCCTTAGGTATTTGGAATTGAACCATTCAGTTTTGAACAAAGAAAAAGAGAAAGACAAAATGAGACAAAAGACGGTGTATCAAACAACAAACACCACCACACAAGCCATTTTTCCATTTCTTGACCCGGGGTTCAACCCATAACCCCCTTATGGGACCCATGATGTTTGCACCCCCATCCTCCTCCCCCCCATCCTCTGCTTCTCTTTCACACTCATGACATTTGCACGCCTGCTCCAACCTTTCCATACAACCCGCTGCCTTTTCACCCCAGACCCCATCTTCCCCTGTATCAGAAAGCCATCCTTGAATATCCTGAGCTGGGGAACACACCCTGATCGCCTTTACCCCATAACCTTTTTTGCGGGGGGGGGGGGGTGTCACACCACATCCCCCTCCCCCAAAAGCTCCAGGAGGCCTCTTCTGCCCAGTCCATAGGCAAGCATGCTGGCCAATCCACCTCCTTTCCCCCTCTGCCTTAACCCCACCCACCCCTGTCCTCCTTGCCCTCCACCTGGGATATGGGTCTTCCTCCAAGACCCTCACCCAGAGCCCATCTTCCCCAAGCTTCTCCCCCCCCTCCCCAGCTCCTGTTCTGCTAAGACCACCGCTTTCCTCCCCCCCCCCACAGTCTCCCATGCAAATCTCCCCCCCCCCCACTGCCTCAATGACATCCCTTAGCAGGCTAGGCTTCCTCCACCCATGGCGCCCCTACACCCCCCATATGCACCCCATCTACCCCCAACTCCCTAATAAAAGCTCCCTCCCACCCACCCCTCTCCCTTCCCTGCAGGATAAGCCCCCACCCTCCACCTCCCCACCTCCCCAATGAGCCCCCCCACCTTTTTTTTCCTTGGGTGCAGCCCCTCCCTCCCCCATCCTCCCTCCTTCTCTCTAATTCCCCTCCCCCACCTCCCCCACTTCCCAGATAAAAGCCCCCTCCTGCCCACCCCTCTCCCTCCCCCTCCCCTGCAGGAAAAGCCCCCTCTGCCTCACCCCCTCCCCAATGAGCCCCCCCTTTTTTTTCCTTTCCCCTCCCCAGCCCCTCCCTGATAAAAGCCCCCTCCCCCCACTTCCCCCCAGGATAACCTGATCCCCAAAAGCCCCCTCCCTTCCCCCAATAACCCCCTCCTCCCTCCCTCCCTGCAGGAAAAGCCCCCCCTCTGCCTCACCCCCTCCCCAATGAGCCCCCCCTTTTTTCCTTTGGGTGCAGCCCCCTCCCTAATTCCCCTCCCCCACTTCCCCCCCCAATAACCTGATAAAAGCCCCCTCCCACCCCCTCTCCCTCCCCTGCAGGATAAGCCCCCCTCTGCCTCCCCCCCTCCCCCCCCCCCAATGAGCCCCCACCTTAAAAGCCCCCCCCACTTTTTTTCCTTTGGGATGCAGCCCCTCCCTAATTCCCCCCCCCCCACTTTTTCCCAATAACCTGATAAAGCCCCCTCCCCCCCCTGATCCCTCCCCCCACCCCCTCCCTCCCCTGCAGGATAAGCCCCCTCGCCCTCTGCCTTCCCCCTCCCCCATGAGCCCCCAAAATCTCTCTTCTTTGGGTGCAGCCCCCTCCCTGCCCCCATGCCCCTCCTCCCCATATTCCCCCTCCCCTCCACCCTATGCCCCCCTCCCCTCATTGCCCCCCCGGCTCACCTGACGCTGGGCTGGGCCCCTCCACGGGCCTTGGGGCGCCCCCTTCGGGCCGGGGGCGGCGGCAACAGCAGCAGGGGGTTCCGCGAAGGGAGCAGCGCCATGGTCTCCCTCCCGGGTCGGTGGGTCACTCGGTCGCTGCCGCTTCCCCTTTCCTTGCAGCACCGGGCCGGGGAGTTGGGGCGCGCGGGGTGGGGGAGTCCGGGCCGTACCACTCGCCCGGCAGCTGGAGGGGGAGAGGAAAGGTCCTCCTGGTCTCCCTCCCTTTCTCTTCCCTACCGCCCCTCTGCCCCGCCCTGCCCCGCCCCGCCCCGCCCCGACGGACACGCGCGCGCGGCCCTCCCCCCCCCCCGGGCGCTCGCGATGGTACGGCCCGACGGGGACCAGCTGTTCGTGGGGAATGCGGGCGGGGCCGCTCAGGGACCCCGACCGAGCCGCCCCGGGGGCAACCGCTCGCGCTCGCGCTCGGCGCCCCGCCCCCTAGCAACCGGCCCCCCCCTTTCTTTCGCGAGCTCCGCGCGTGGACGCGGAAAGAAGGCCTGCCCTAGCAACGCCCCCGCTCCCCCTCCTCCCTCCCTCCCTCCCTCGCTCGGCCAGGCGGCGCCGCACAGCTGAGGACGGCGGCAGGAGGGAGGGGGGAGAGAGAGAGGGAGAGAGGAGGAAAGGGGCGGGGCGTCGCCAGGGAGGGGAGAATGACTGACAGGAGTGGGGAGGGGGTGGATGAGGAGAGAGAGAGAGAGACGGTTATTTTTTTGAAAATGGCCAGAAAGAGGAGAGAGAGAGAGAGAGAGAGAGAGAGAGAGAGAGAGAGAGAGAGAGAGAGAGAGACCAGAGCTTTTGACATTTTAGCTGGCTGGGGGATTCTGGGAGTGGCAATCCAAGAAATACATTGGCTGGAGCTTTCTGGCCATTGGGGTTCAACCCCACCCCCAAATTGTGCTGACTGGGGCATTCTGGGAGTTTGGGGTTTTGAGGGTGGGTTTTTTTGGGGGGGGTTGGAGTGCCCCCCTAAACCTTTACCACAGTGGTTCTCCACCTGTGGGTCCATCCCCAGATGTTCCTGGACTGCAACTCCCAGAAGCCTCCACCACTCGCTGTGCTGCAAGGGGTTTCTGGGAGTTGCAATCCAGGAACATCTCTGGACCCACAGGTTTACCAGTTAATTGGGGATTCTGGGAGCTGTGGCCCCAAACCAAACTTTGCTGGCTGGGGTATTCTGGCAGCTGCATTGCGCCCTTCAGAAAGACTTGCTGATTTTGAAGTTATGGGTTTTTTTTTTTCTCTAAAAAGTCATCTAAGGTGTTTTGGGAGTGGCCCCCAAACCAGTTGCTGGGTAGGGGATTCTGGGAGGGTTTTTTTTTAAAAAAGAGACTGTTAGCTGGGGGTTCTGGGAATTGTAGTCCCTACTCAACATGATTTTTAAAAAAAAAAAAAGTCATGAAGGGGATTCTGGAAGGATCCAGAAAGAAAGAAAGAAAGAAAGAAAGAAAGAAAGAAAGAAAGAAAGAAAGAAAGAAAGAAAGAAAAGATCCTTACCAGATAGGGGATTCTGGAAATTCTAGGTGTTGTTTTAAGTTTTGGTTCAAAATGGCAGTCTCTCCAAACTCTGAGAAAGGCCAATAAGGGGTAGCTGGCAAAGACTGATTGTAAGATAGATTGACTCAATAAAGGGTTGGTTTGCAAATGAACCTTTTGAAAAGTGTTAATTCATAGATTAAGTCAGAAATGACTTGGTGGCACCTAACTCTTAATTGCTCCAGAAACTTCCCTAAGTAGTGTTGCACTTACATAAGTATACAGTATATACAGTGCCCCGTAAGACAAATTCTTGGCAAGACAAATGAAATTTCCGGGAATAGGGGAGGAGGAGGGGTGGCTGCCCGATGCAGGAAGGGGATGAGTGGGCAAGACACCCCTTGCCCGCTCCCCACCCCCACCCCCGGGTTGGAGCAGCCAGCAAAAGGGGGGAAGCTTTTCCCCTGCCCCAACTCAGCAAAGAAGGAGAAAAAGCTTCACCCATTTGCTGCTCAATGCTGCCTCTGACAGACAGCTGATTTTGACAGCTGTCAAAATCAGCTGTCTGTCAGCTGCAGGGTAGATTGGAGGGGGTTGAGACAGCATTCCCATAGGAATGCATTGAAAATCAATGTGGTTTTCAATGCATTACTATGGGAAACCGCATTTTGTAAGACAATTTTTTTGTAAAACAAATTGACCCGTAGAACAAATTAAATTTGTCTTATGAGGCACCACTTGTATATGGGTCTGTAATGAAAATGGAGGAAGAGGAGACTGACTCTTCTGTGTGGCTCTTGTCTAGCAGAAAATCCAGAAAAGCAACTTTGCCCATCTCTATATTTCGTACCATTTTTACAGTACAGTATGTCTGCTAACATGATTATTGCATTATTTTAATTGTTTGTCTTGGTCTCCTAGAGGGGACAAGAGGGCATAGAGATAATATGAATGAATAAAAGTTAGTTTCACTATGTTTTCCTTTGAGGAATCCTGATGGAAAGGAAGCACCATTTGTTTTCATAATTAAATCAAGAATTTCATAGAATCATAGAGTTGGAAGAGACCTCAAGGACCATCCAGTCCAACCCCCTGCCCTGCAGGAACCCCCATCACCGTACTTCCGACAGATGGCCATCCAGCCTTTGCTTAAAAACCTACAAAGAAGGAGACTCCACCACCCTCCTTTGGAGCAGCATCTTCCACTGCCAAACAGCTCTAACTAGCTGTAAGCTGTCATGAAGTTCTTTCTAATGTTCAAATGGAATCTCTTTTCCTGTAGTTTGAAACCATTGCACCACGTCATAGTCTCTGGAGCCATGGAAAACAAACTGGTCCCCTCTTCAATATGATGACCTTTCAAATATTTCAAATATGAATGTGAGCTTTAGAGAGCTCTGAAGCCTCAGCATAATCTCCGAATCTATGTTTTACAACATTAACAGCAGTTTGTTTGTTTATTTATTTATTTATTTATTTATTTATTTATTTATTTATTTAACTTGCCGCCCACTACCCAGAGATCTCCAGCATTTCACATTCACATGTATATTCTCACCCACCTGTGGCCATTAAGCCACAGAAGGCTTGTGGAAAACTGTATTTTCTGTCTTTTATATTGCCAACAACGAACAATCCACACTTTTGTCTCAGTCATTGCCTGGCTCTGTGGCTTCCACACTCCATTCTTCCTTTGAAATGTTAATCTATCTTTTGTTTATATACACAACACATATTCCTAAGCAACTTATTGCTGAGCCTTTGGGGAAGGGGGGTGCAAAAGAGATTTGGTTTTAGTTTTGGAAGGCTCCTTAGCCTGATGCTGGACCAGGGCTGTAAGTAGGGCAGGTCAACTAGGGCTTTGACCCAGGATGCCCAAATTTTGAGGGCAGAAAAAAAAATTCTCTTTAGAGGGCCATCAACTTGCCCTTGGGTCTTTCCTGCTTTGATACCAACTCTAAACTGAGTGTGCCTTTTGGTTTTCCAGGAAGGAAACATAAAACAATGCAGAATATAGCTGTTGCAGATGTAGATGCAGGTGCTGGTCGTCGTTCCCCTGTTGTCTCTTCACAAGCTACTGGATGCTCAAAAGAATGAAACAGCCCTTAACAAGAAGATGGCAGCTGTAGCGACCTGAACCGTGTGGCATTGTGCATTTAGAACCCCATATTATGGCTGGCTGGAGCAAAACTGTAGGACTCTTTTCAGTTTGTGCCCAGTGTTACTCTAATCTGGCAGCAAGCAGCACATTTCTAGGCCTGGGCGGACTTTTTAAAAGTGTATACCAAAGCAAGCTACCCCTGGGCCAGATGGGCAGTATGTACATCATATAAATAAAACAATACATTTCCAAAGAAACTACCTGCTGTTTAAGGAAGGGAGAATGTGCGGACATCAGTAGCAGCAAAGGAGAAGATTTGCCGGCGTACCACGAAATGTTTATCTCCCTTGATGCCAACTAAGCTGGCAAGGGTGTCTGAGCCACTGGCCTTTACGAAAGGCTTTCTCGGGCATGACCTCCAGCCCAGTGTCTGATCTACTAACCCCGGAAAGACCCTGAGCCTTCTCTCCTGTCTGACCGTTCAACAATACCGGGCCCCGAAGTTCTCAAGCCTTCTTACCCTTCTGCCAGTCTTTTGACAAAGGCTTTTAGTCTGGCATCACCCAAGAAAGGTCCCAGTCACACAAAGGGCTCCATTTTGTCCCTTAGAAACATTTGGCCTATTTCTGTCTAAAAAGCCATCCTAATGAGTCAGAAATCTCCTCTCCGCTTCTCCCGGGGTTTTTTCCCCCACAGGCACCCACACATCCGCATTTGACAAGCGCTTTCTGTTTAGAATTGCCACACCATTTTATGCTGAGGCTCAGTGTGTAGGTCTCTATGCAGGATTACAAATCTCCTGCTGTTCAACTGTACTTTTAAAAAAGCCATTCAATTTCCCATAATGTAACATAAGTCTTGCAGGAAATAAGACTTGCCTCCATGCAGTTAAAATTCAGAAAATAGTTACTCTGACAAAAATAAACCCATAAAGCATGTGGCTGCAATAATATTTTAAAAAATATGGGTTGGTGACTTGGGTCATTTGAGGACTTAATTTACAAGGTTCTTGGTTTGGATTTTTGTTGTTGTTTTAGTGGAGCTTAATTTGGAAACTTAAGGAAGTTTAGCACTTTTAAAGTATTGTTTTGATTCTATTGTTTAAAATTCAACATTGTTATGAGGTTAAATATATGTTCCTGTAAGCTGTCCCAAAATTTCAGATAAAGCATGTGGGAAATTTGTTCAAGGGCTTTTTTTCTCTTTTCTTTTCTTCATTCCTATCCAGTTTATCAGGCAAGAAACAAGACAAAAATAAAAATGTTGTGAAATCAGAGAGATTCACTGCTGTGTTTGAATGTTGGGTTTCGTGGATCATGTCCATTTCCTCAGACACAAGAGTGATTGATGTTAAACGAATGTCATATTTATACATGGCCACAGGACCAAGTGGGGATACAAGTAACGGACAAAGTGTCCATGGTTGGTTAGTAAAGTAGATGCAAGTTGCAAATTGTGACCACTCATATTTGGTGATGGGTTTGCCCATCTGCAACCCTACCTGGTCATAGATAAATATGAGAGTCATTCAGTCTCACACTTGTGTCTGAGGAAGTGGACATAATTTATGAAAGCTCTTGAGTTAGTCTCTCAGGTGCCACTGTGGTTTTTGTTTCTGCCTTGTTTTGTTTCTTGTCCTGTATGCTTACACAAGCTTATACAGCCACCTCTTCAAAAACGCATTCCAGTAATTCCTGAAGGAGCTGGCTGCAGATTTTCCCAGGGGTGTAGTTTTCAAATTTGTCAAAACACTTGCAGGTGCCTGTTGTCTGTTTGCCTCACTCACAGACACCGTTTGTAAAATGTTGACAAGCACAGCTGGCATCTAGAGATGTGGAGTGTGGAGAGAACTGGTGCTTATGCAGGATGTGTGCATATCTTCTACAGAACTTGGAAAGCTGTGCCCTTGAGTCATCCCCATTAGGTTTTCCAGTTTATCAACTGGGTTGACCCATTGCTTTAGGTCAACTGTTTCAAGCCTGATATGCCAAGGTCCCTAGCCAGCATGGCCACTGGGATGTGCATTCCATATGAAGACCTCCAAATCCAGGGAGCCTAATCCAGGCTGATCAAGAGCTAAGGCCTTCGATTAACCTTCTGGACCACCAGGCACACTTCTGTCCTTCACTGGGCAATAATAGGGTTGCAGTGATCTCCTCCTTGCTTGACTTGTGTGCCTTTCATCTAGCTGGAGAAATCAGAAGCTCACCTGGTGACGCCACCCCCTAGGATGGCTTTAGATCCACTTTGGAACACAGGTTCTCCCGTGAAATTTCTGTGTCTCCAACTGCAGCTACATGTGCAGGAGGCAAGCCAGGAATAATAACAGCGGTGGGAGCAGGTCTCTCATTACGTCAGTAAGGCCTGCTCAGCCGCAGATACGAGAAGGTTGAGAGGCAAACAGGATGCTAATTACAGCCACTCTTCCCGCTGCTTCCTGACCTAGTTCTCCTCCGACATCCATCTCCAGAATCTGGGTTAAGTACACCCTCTTACTCTACGCTTGACCCCAGACAAGCAACTGTGGATGCTGCAGAGCCTTCCACGCCTGTGGAATAAAATGGGATTGGCCCTGGGCCTCCTTTTTTAAAATCCACACTCCTGCACCTGCAGCTCAAGGGAAGAAACAAATATGATTTGGCCAGTGCAGCCTGCGTCTTGCACCTGACATCCCTCCAGGCAAACTTCACCAACCTTGCTTGGCGGTGAGCCAGGAGACTGTTAGGTTTAGGTGTGAGCGCTCCGAGCCCTATAATTTTTTTCTTTTTAATTGTGTGGGCACAGGTCCATTAAAAAGAAAAAGAAAAATAAATCCCAGGCATTTAATCTCAACCTGCCTGAAATGGGTCCAGTTTCTTTCCCTACTGCTCAAATAAATCAAACACATGGAATGCACTCATTGCAGCTGTTTTATCCGCCCAAACCAGGGCTTCACAGTAACAGAAAATAACCCCTCCCCAATGACCTTTCCTGATTTTCTGTCCCTCTGCTTATGTCCCAGCCAGAAAAAATGGTGAAAAAAATATCTAGGAGATTGTCCTACTTTGGGTGTTTAAATAATTGTTCTGTTTCTACAGTGCCCCGTAGAGTTGTATAATGTGTGTCGCCTTGGGTCCCTTTGGAGAGAAAGCCAGGACAGACATATTTTAAATGGAGGAATAAATGATAAATATGCTTAAGCTTTTTTAGAGCAATTGTTCTTACGCAGCTGGAAAATGAATTAGCTTTTCTGGCTGTTTTTATTGCCTCTTGAAAAGTCTGTCTTTTCTGTTGTCTTTGGGTCTCAGTTGTCACTGTACTATTTATTGTTAACTGCCATGAGCAATGCCAAGGAAAGGTGGGATTTAAATATTTTTCACACAAATGCTTACTTGCTATCTGCTAACGTTTGCACACCAAACTGTTATTGCCACCACTGAAGGGTTGGTCTACAAGCTGGCACCTTGATGAAAGCAGAAGCATGCTACATTTTGTGCTGCATGAGAACCTTTCAGGGGTCAGTTTTGGGAAGATGGCTATAAAGCTAAGAATTAGCTGGATAAGTAATCAAGATGGAGCAGGGAGTGTTTGAAAAATACAAGGTATTAAGTTATTTACATACAGTTTTTCATGTAGGCTGTATAATTAATTATGTATATGGTGATACCATTTTAGAGATTTTTTAAACATTTTTGTGTACACGTTTAACTTGCATTTTAACTCTTATATTAAACAATAAGGTATAAATACAGTCAACTTCTACTCTAATCTTCTATGATTATGTGTTGTCCTTGAATATAGATATTCGGATATGACTGATTGCCATACTGCTTTTATTGTATTTGTATTTGTATATAGATATAATGGCCATTGGCTATAATAAAAACTAATTTGATTTTTTTTTTGCCATTTCAGGGGTCTGCTTTTCATCAACAGGGAAGTTCAAAGCAAAAGAAGGTGGAGGAACGAAAGTGGAGCAAAGAGTCAAATGCGTTCTCCCTGGAGATGTTGGTAAATCGTTGGGTCTGAGTTTCAAAGACTCTGAGTTTTTGGTACCAAGTCCCAAGTCTGAATCCTTATTAAAAAAAACAAACTTTTCCCTCCAGAAAAAGGGAGAGGTGGGTGGGTTCCAAGTCGTGAGCTGAGTCCAAGTCATTGAAAAGAAAGCCCAAGTCAAGTCCAGGTCAAGTTGCCCAGTGGGACAGCAAGCCCTGCCACTCAAGATCCCATCCCTGGTCCTTCCAGAACTGCAGCGGAGATGTTGGAGCTAATGTGTGTGTGTGTGCGTTGTGTCGTTACAGTCGTGACCGACTCTTCGTGACCCCATGTCCGTGGAGTTTTCTTGGCAGGAATACTGGAGTGGTTTACCAGTTCCTACTCCAGGCACCTACAGCACCTGGTATTCCCTGGTGGTCTCCCATCCAAGTACCAACCAGGGCTGACCCTGCTTAGCTTCCGAAATCAAGCGGGATCGGATGTGCTTAGGGCATCTAGGCAGCTGGAGATAATGAGAAAAAAAGAAAAGGGGCGATTAGACTCTCCCAGCACTCCATAACTGCCTGTTTCTCCCGTCAACCATCTAATACATGGTTCTTCTAATATGTTTGTTATTACTATAATCCCCTGCCTATCGCTGGGGTTAAGGACCTGACTGACCCGCGATAATGAAAAATCCACAATATGTAGATGCTGGGTTGGGTTGGTACTGCAGAGCTTCTCTGGGGCCTCCTACACTTACTTGAGGCCTGGCGCTGCCCTGAATGGGCCTCCAATGGGCTTCCCGGGCCTGTCAGAGGTCCCAGCAGTGATTTCCAGCGATCCAGAAGTCACTTCCGGTTTTTTGGAAGTGACTTCTACTTCGCTGGGAACCATTTCTGGGGCCTTTGGCAGGCCCGGGAAGCCCATTGGAGGCCCATTCAGGGCAGTGCCAGGCCTGGGGTAAGTGCAAGAGGCCTCAAATGGGCCCAAGCAGCTTGCCCCAGGGGGCCTTGAGTTTCATATACTGCAGTCCCGTGATATACCGGGACCGCAGTATATGAACCGCGAAATGGCGGGGGACGACTGTAGTTGTCTTTGCCTCTTGCTGATTACTTGTTGTTGTTGTTGTGTATTTTTGTTTTCTTTCATTATTTTTATTATTTGTCTTTGATTTCTTATGTTATGTTATGTAACCCCCCCAGAGTTCCCTTTTGCGAAAATCAGCATGGTATATAAATAAATAAATAAACAAATAAACAAACAAACAAACAAACAAACAAACCCTTGGGCAAGATCCCTAAGCCAGATCCCACAGGCCTTTAGTAGTGGTAGAGGAACCTTTGCTTCATTCTTACCTGTTTGAACTTCCACGTTTAGCTGCCCTCCATCTACGATGGAGTTTTGTCTTGTGTTTGGAGATCAGGGGAAGACAAACACTCCGTGATGTGTTTGGCTTCTGTTTGATTGTAAGTCTGTGGAACTAACAATCACCACCACCACAGGAGGTGGTGATGGCATCTGACCTGGATGCCTTCAAAAGGGGATTGGACAGATTCCTGGAGGATGTGTCATCTCCAAGCTTACAACCAGGGTCCTTCAAGGACCAGATGTAGGGGAGTGGTATCAGGAGACAGATATCTAGTCTCATGTGCTCCCAGAGGCATCTGGTGGGGCCACTGTGAGAAACAAGAAGCTGGACTAGATGGGCCTTCGGCTTGATCCAACATGGCTCTTCTTATGTTCTTATGTTATGTTCTTTGATTGGTACAACTGAGGACATGGGGAATGGCTTTGTGGAACATGCAGTGTGTTTCACCCCAGCAAGTTACACACATCCTCCCTAGAATGGCAAAAGGCAGACAGGGGGCCATGTGCCTCCAGAATGTTTAAAAGTTATGCCAGAAATTCTGATATAATATATTGTTCATGAGATCCTAGAACAATAAAGCTGGAAGGGGGTTATCAGGCAGAAACCAGTGCCTTGAGGCAGGAATCCAGATCAAAGTATGTCTGATAGAAAGTGGTCATCAATGGACCAATGACCTCAAGAGGTGGTGAGTGCTCCTACACGGGAGGTGTTCAAGAGCCAAAGCTAACGGAATGGGTTTCAACAGCGGGAAATGTAGGGTGCTGCATCTAGATAAAAATAATGAATTGCACAGATATAGGATGGGAGATACCTGGCTGGAAAACAGTACATGTGAAGGAGATCTTGGAGTCTTGGTGGACAACAAATTGAACATGATTCAGCAGTGTGATGCGGCACCCAAGAAAGCCAACACGATTCTTGGTTGCATCAACAGAACCATTGTGTCCAAATCAAGGAAACTGATAGTACCACTCTATTGTGCTCTGGTCAGACCCCACCTGGAGTACAGTGTCCAGTTCTGTGTGCCTCAATTTAAAAAGGATGTTGACAATCTCGAGCAGGTCCAGAGGAGGGCGACCAGGATGGTTGAAGGTCTCGAAGAAATGTCTTACAAGGAATGGCTTAGGGAACTGGGAATGTTTAACATTTCAAAAAGAAGACTGAGAGGGGAATATGATAGCCGTGTTTAAATACTTGAAAGGATGTCATACTGAAGAGGGAACAGGTTTGTTTTCCATGGCTTCAGAGACTAGGGCGCGGGGGAATTGTTTCAAACTACAGGAGAAGAGATTCCATCTGAACATTAGGGAGAACTTCATGACAGTTAAAGCTGTTGGGCAGTGGAAGATGCTGCCCCAAAGGAGGGTGACAGAGTCTCCTTCTTTGGAGGTTTTTAAGCAAAGGCTGGATGGCCATCTGTCGGGGGTCCTGTGATGGTGGTTTCTGCATGACAGGGGGTTGGACTGGATGGCCCTTGAGGTCTCTTCCAACTCTATGGTTCTATGATTCTAAGAGAAAACTGGACAACCACCTCCCAGATGTACTTTGGTTTGGATTCTTGCACTGAGCAGTGGATTGTGCTTGATAACCTTATAGGCCCCTTCTCTCTCTAGGGTTCTATGAATCTATGTTGTATCCTGCAGTCAGTACCAGAGATAATGTCTCTTCTTGGCTTTCTCCTTCTAGAGTGGCCTTTGCTGCCAGGTGGGCAATATATAAATCACATAAATGAACAAATGAACGAAGAAGCAAGTAAAGAAATGAATAGCTGTTTTAATGCTGTTTGGAAATATTATTTGGGATATTTGGGAGGGTTTTTAGAAACCACACCTCTATGGGTAGCAAGGAGAAGGCCCCCGGGCATTGGCATCATTGTGGTCTGGTGTGAGGGTCACCACTCACATCTGAAAGTTAAAGGAGGAGGTTGTCTGTAAACCGTTCAGACATTAATGCTGGCCGCTGGTTTGATAGTTCCACCCCTTGGGAAGAGGTGAGGAAGTAGCCATGTCCTTTTGCTTTCCAGACAGGCAGCTGTGCAAAGACTGTCACATGAACATAGCAGCAAGATTTGGGAAAGAGAATGAATGCACAGGTGCCAGGGCTGCGGTGCACCAGCTAGGCTGGCCCTTGATATCGGAACACACTTCAACAAACAGGCATTCTGGTTTTGTTCAGATGGAGAACTGTAAGAAAACTGAGGTCAGCATAGCCAGATCTTGTAGAGGGTGTGGATGGATGCACTGAAATCCAATCAAATTCCATCCTAAGGAAGAACGCAGGGCAGCTTTTCAGACATTCAGGCCACGGGCTGTGCTTACTAAGGCTGATAGAAGAGAAAAGTCAGCTGACACCCACATGTACTATTTGGAAAGGTTTGCCTGAATCCACCCGCAGTGGAGGCTGGCAAATCTTGTTCTACAGGGATGCCAAATTGTAGCCTGAACTTTACACCCACTCCTCAAGATGCTGATTGTGTTCTCCAAATTAGATTCAGCACCCTGGATAGCTCTGTTAACATTCAGGCACCCACCTCCCTCCCTTCATTTCTGATGCAGCCTAAGAACATCCAAGCTCCGAGCCTCAACTAAGAAACTGCCTGGCTTTTATTCCATCTTGCCAAGGACCGTACATCTAAGAAATAACTCCTGGCAAATCCATCTGTTGCCATGTTATAACCTATTGGTACTGCTCTAAGGAAGAGGGTTTCCCCATCAAAATATTAGCAATGTTTTTGTTAATTTTCTAGTAACCTAAAGGTATCACCTGTTCCAATTTTGTGTTTTGTTTTTGTGATGGCTATACAGCTCCTCAACTTGTTTTTATTCCAGAGCAGATTCTTTACCCAGCAGAATCATCATCCTAAGCCTCTACGGCCTCTATGTAACCCCTGTTCATCCTCACAGGTGTGGGTCGGGGCTCTGAGACGTCCTTTTCCTGCAGTAAACACATGTGATAACCTTCAAGCTTCCCACAGGATAAAACCTTTTTAAATCAATGTGCATGATGGTATCAGGGCACAGTTGTGCTCCTAATAAACTCTCCTTCGAAATAAAAGTCCAAAGAGCGGGAAGGGACCCCATGGTTTTATTGAGTTCAGCCTCTGTCAAGGAGGAAAAGTGAGGTATTGAACTCCCAACCTAGAAACCTAAACAACTAAGCTCCTGATGGCCTTTCTAATCTCCGGCACTGCTGTCTTGGTCAAAACGGACACTGTAGTAGTATAAAAACCACAGCTGTTAGCCAAATGGTAGATTTTAGCAAAAATATCTTGAGATTGCACCATCATTTAATATTGTGAAAATCACGTTCCTCAGGGTAGACTCTTATTAGATGATCTACCTGTGGTCAAAACTACCTTGATCTAGCTGGTAATCTAGCTGGTTTTAAATTGAATAAGAACAAGACGAAGGTCTTAATGAAAAATGCAACAAAGAAAGATTGTGAAGAATTTGAAAAATTGTCCGCTCTTTCAGTTGTGAAAAAAGTCAAATATTTGGGAAATAATTTATCTCTCATGAATTTAAATCTCTTTGAGAATAATTATAAAATGGTTTGGAATAAGATTAAGAAAGATTTGGAAACCTGGAATAGATTGAATTTGTCGTTGATGGGAAGAATTTCCGTGATAAAGATGAACGTGTTACCAAGGTTGCTATTTTTATTTCAAATGATCCCAATAATCAGAGGGACAGGCCATTTTAAGGAATGGCAGAAGATATTGTCTAAATTTGTCTGGCAAGGGAAAAGACCCAGAATAAGGTTCAAATTATTAACAGACGCAAAGGAAAGGGGTGGATTTGCCATGCCAGACTTGAGACTGTATTATGAAGTGGCCTGTCTCTGCTGGATAAAAGATTGGATTACTCTAGTTGATGAGGATCTTTTAAATTTAGAAGGTCACGATAATAGATTTGGTTGGCACCCTTATCTCTGGTATGATAAAGTGAAAGTACACAAAAGTTTTACGAACCATGTAATTAGAAAGTTATTATTTCAGGTCTGGGAACGTTTGAAACTTTTATTAGAAAGACACACCCCGAGGTGGTTATCCCCGATTGAAGCATCGGTGATTAAGATGAAAGATATAGAAGGAGTGGGGATCACATATGGAGATGTGTTAACTCTTTCAGAAAAAGGTCCTAGACTGAAATCTTACGAAATGTTAAAAGAGAAGTTAACAGGTTGGTTCCAGTACCATCAGCTACACGATACCTTTCAGAAAGATAGAAAGATGGCCGGGTTTGGGGAGAAGGAGTCTAAGTTTCAAACCATAATCATGGGCCCAAAAAAGAAATTGTTGACCAGATTATATAGTTTTCTGTTGGAGTGGAACCTAAAAGATGAACAAGTCAAAGAATGTATGACAAAATGGGCTATGGATTTGGGTCACAATATTGAGTTAGACTTGTGGGAGAGATTGTGGAAAAAGAATATGAAATTTACCGCATGTACTTTGATAAAGGAAAACATGCTGAAAATGATGTACAGGTGGTATATCACTCCAACGAAATTAGTAAAGATGTATAGGATGAAAGACGATCATTGTTGAAAATGTAAAGAGAAACAAGGTGACTTCTATCATATGTGGTGGACCTGTGAGAAAGTGAGAGAGTATTGGGTACTGATATATGATGAACTCAAAAAGATGTTAAAGTATACATTCCCAAAACGATCCAAATTTTTTTTGTTAGGGTTGGTGGACAATGAAATAAAAGGGGCAGATAGGACTTTATTTTTATATGCAACTGCAGCAGCACGAATGCTCCTTGCTCAGAACTGGAAGACAACATATATACCAACTTTGGATGAATGGAGGGCGAAGATATTGGATTTTGCTGAGATGGCCAGACTGACCTGCAGACTGAGGGATCAAGATAACCAGAGGTTCCAAAAAGACTGGCAAAAATTCAAGAACTATATGGAGACTTATTGCAAGGAATTAAGGACTCTTACCGGATTAGGGTAGAACTCGAAGGATTATTTCTGTTCTGAGAATCTTTTTTATAAATACATAAAAGGGGTTTGTTAAAAAGGAAGGCTAGGAGATAAATAATGCTAAAGCCACGTGAAGAACAGAGGGAAGCCGAACCATAGTGATGGATTGATTTTGTATTGTCAATGTTTTGATTATAACTCTTTTTTTGTATATTAAAAATTTTTAATAAAAAAAAAACTACCTTGATCTCTATCACTGGGAGGAAAACATGAATCGAATGGGGTCCACAGTATAGATATTCTCACCTGTTTTGATATGTTTTGAGAGACCACCTGAATAGTGTGCAACCTGCACCACAATTTGAGTATCTGTGGCATAAGCACAGCCTGCCTGTTGGCTAGAGGAGAAATGCCACTGCATCCACTAACTGTTAGGGTGGCTGATGATTTGGGGTGCTTTACAAAGGGCTTAAATCAATTTTGGAGGACAGGAACATGTAGCCACATCTCAAATTTTGGCCCTGAGATTTAGGTTTTGGTGACTATGTTCTAGGTCTCTGAAACCTCAGGAAATGGGGTTGCTGCCAACCTGGAAGCCCAGATTTTGAAGTTTATTCTCATGACTTCAGGACATGCCATTTAGGCATGCTCAGAGGTGCTCTTGTCTTTCTTTTTTTTTTTACTATCTTGCCTATTCTAGACCTCCTTCTGTACCTACTAAAACTGACAGAGTTCCTTTAAATTAATCATGGAGTCCCCTATGTTCTTTATGTATGTCAAACTGTGCCATTTTGCTGTCATTGCTAAAGGACCTGTCACAAAATCCTGGCCCAGGATAGAAGGTTGGGTTATATATTCTTAGCCAACAGAATGCTGCCTTCTCAGGCTGGGAAGGAAGGTCTGGAACCAGTGAGTCACTTGGTGCGATCAGGTGTGTAGCTCTTCTCCTGCAAATTCTGTGTGTGTTGTGTCGTTACTGTCGTGACCGACCCTTCGTGACTCCACGTCCATGGAGTTTTCTTGGCAGGAATACTGGAGTGGCTTGCCAGTTCCTACTCCAGGTGCCTACAGCACTGGGTATTCCCTGGTGGTCTCTCATCCAAGTACTAACCAGGACCGACCCTGCTTAGCTTCCGAAATCAGGCAAGATCGGATGTACTCTATATGGTTCCCAACCTAAGGTCTCCAGATGCTCTTGGACTGCAACTCCCAGAAGTCTTCACCACATGTTGTCCTAGCCAGGATTTCTGGCAGTGGCAGTCCAGGAACTTCTGGGTTAGGAATCGCTGGTCTCAATGGTGGTACCCTGGATCAAAGCCAGAGTTGATCCAGGATTGAAGTGGTGGCTTCAGGGCAATGGAGTCATGTGAAGCCACATCCTCTTATGGTTGGTCATAGCTTAGCATGAATTTGTTTCCAGTGACTGGAAAAAAATCTTAAGGTAGGCGGTTTTTCTGCTGTCCGTATGGTAACATGGATATGAACCTGATATACAATTTTATTTCATGGCATGTTGACATTTCACTATCCCAGTGACCTTTTGCATAGTAAGCTGTTTATGAGTTCTTTAGTGGCTGATATGTGTATGACACAGGAGCGTGGTGGCTCATTGAGCTAGAGCGCTGAAACTGTCAGCTGCAAAGTCGGCAGCTCGGTGGTTCGAATCCCAGGTGCCACGCAGTGGAGTGAGCTCCCACTGGTAACCTCCGCTCCTGCCAACCTAGCAGTTTGAAAGCATGTATAATGCAAGTAGATAAATAGGTACAGCCATAAAATTGGGAAGGTAAAACAGTGTTTTCATGCAGCCATGCCGGCCACATGACAACGGACTTGCACAGCACTGGCTCTTTGGCTTGAATATGGAGATGTGTATCGCCCCTACAGTCAGACATGACTAGCATGCATGTGTGGGGAAAAACTTTACCTATGTGTATGACAGCCAGTGTGGTGTTGTGGATACTAGTGATGGACTAGAACTCAAAATGGTCTGCTTTCAAATCCCTCTTCAGCCATGAAAACACATTGGGGGGATGAAGCTGGTAAAAGCACCCCTTAAAGTTCTCACTTACCTTGATAGCTCTTTCATAGTTTCTGTCAGTTGCTTCTCATTTCATAGCCCAGAACGACGACAATGCCTGTTTCTAATAAACTGACCGGAGAGCTCAGTGCGTTAGACGAGGCACCTGGGCACTGAGTCAGAAGTTGGGAATTCAATTTTAATTAACTTGCTTAATTAAAAGTAATTATACAGGACATGAACTGCATTAATAACGTGATTATGCAATTATCTTGCTGTTTGAATGGTCTCTGACAAACATTGTCATAATCCAAAGTCATTTGTTTCTGAAATCTCACTGTCTTTTCTTATGTTAATTAAAATGTATTGATGTGATTTTTTCCCCTAGTAATTAGAATGGTAAAAATATATATATATCTCAGTTGAAGCAGTCCCACTGAATGAATGGGGTTTATTAAATCCCTGCCGATATAAATCTGGTTGATTTGGTATTTCTAGTTGGGATTAGCAATCAGATTTAAACTGTATGTTGTAGTATATTACACACACACACACACACACACACACACACACACAGAGAGAGAGAGAGAGAGAGAGAGAGAGAAACAGACAGATGGATGGATGGACAGAGAAAAATCACCCAATCTGTATTTAAAGGAATTATTTGCCTTAAATATGCTGTGTTGGAGGCGGGGAGATTTGCATACTAACACTTTATCTCATCTCTATTGTTTAATTTTAGCAAGGTAATTTTGCCTTTTGTTTTCACTGATAAGAGCATTGCTTGCCTGAACAGCCTATCAGCCCATCCCAAATAAGTCTCTCTACACACCCTTCCCCCAACCTGAACAATCATGCCTTGACTAGAAATGGGGAGCCAATTCTTCCTTTGTAGGAACCCAGATAAGACTGGATGCTGCTCTTCTAAGGCAGTGCATGAGCCCTGATATTTGAATAACATATTCAGAGGGCATTGTTAAGTAAGACACAAAGCTGCCCCTTTCTTTTCGCTTTCCCCCATTTTTTCAAGAAAAGGCCACGGAAAAATCTGTTCCCCCCCTTTGCAAAACAGGATATTCAAAAGAGTGCCGCAGACAATAGGATTATCTTTCCTTCCAGTGGAGGTTTGTCCAGGAAAGAGGCTGACAGAATGCACTAAATATAGCCCTGGCTGTTTGCCAGAAATAAGAAATATCGCACCTGGAGGGAGGAATCCTTTGGTCCGTCAGTTTGGAAACTCTGGGGGTGTGTGTGACCGAATGAGTGCTCAAGGTCTAGGGAGGATTAAAAAAAAAACACAGAAATTGGATCAGACCAGGAGGAAAATGTGTAAAATATGATACAGGTCTTAAGGACAGGAATACATCTCATCTCCATGAAGTCAAGGGGAGGGGAGGCCCGAGTTATTTGTGAATGGGGATGATTGCCATCAGAGGAAGGAAGGAAAGAGCCTTCAGCAAAGCTGTCCGTTTATCTGGGTTCGAGCTGGAGTTGATGCATTTGAAGGCCTTTGTAGCCACATGAGGGAAGGGCGACACTAGCAGGAGCAAAGATTTTAACATAAGAACACAACTAACATAAGAAGAGCCCTGCTGGATCAGGCCAAAGGCCCATCTAGTCCAGCTTCCTGTATCTCACAGTGGCCCCACCAGATGCCTCTGGGAGCACACGAGACTAGACCTCTGTCTCCTGATACCACTCCCCTGCATCTGGCCCTTGCAGTACCCTGGTTTTAAGCCTGGAGATGACACATCTCCATCATGATTTGTCACCAGTGATGGACTTTTCCTCCAGGAATCTGTCCAGTCCCTTTTGAAGGCATCCAGGCCAGATGCCATCCACTCATCCTGTGGCAGGGAGTTCCACAGACTAACAACATGCTGGGTAAAAAAAAAAAAATTCTTTTGTCAGTTCTCACTCTCCCAACCCTCAGTTTGAGTGGATGTCCCCTAGTTCTGTCCAGGTTGCTATTCTGCCCTTGCTTCACAAGTTGTAGTAGCAGCAGTAGAAGGGATGATACAGGTCTACCGTTCAGTCATGGGGATTTCTGAAGTATGCTCTGGAAATCTGATTGCCAGGAAGTCTCATTTCCCTTTTGGAGAAATGGGGAGCAGATCTTGGGAAGGTTTATCGGGGAGCGCGGTTCCACGGACAATGAAAAGTGCCGTTGAATTGAGTTGAGATTTTGGGGAGCACACGAGCAGCAATGGTCACAGATCGGTTTGGTTTGTAAAGGCGGCAGCATGGATGCTGCTGCTCCCCACAGCTGATCTAGCCACTCGCTCAGCCCAGTTTGCTGCCTTCCAGCAGCTTCTTGGCTGATCTTCCACTCCTGGGCTACAGCTCAGGTTTCTCTACCCCGCCCAAAGAAAAGGGCAGGATTGAGAAGCCTGAGCGCCAACCAGGAGTGGAAAATCAGTTGAGGAATTACTGGAAGGTAGCAAACTAGGTTGAGTGAATGGCTAGATCGGTTGAGGAACTGGTTGAGTGGAGACGCAGCACTGCCACCTTGACAAACTTCCTTCCTTCCTTCCTTCCTTCCTTCCTTCCTTCCTTCCTTCCTTCCTTCCAGTGGCCCAGATGCATGGCCAGAAAAAAGAGGCAGCAACCCATTTATTTATTTATTTATTTATTTATTTATTTATTTATTTATTTATTTATACAACTTATATGCCGCCCACTACCCAAAGGTCTCTGGGCGGCTTACAATTAAAATCCTTCTATAGCATTTTACTAGTGTTGTGTATGGAGAGTCAGTCTAGTATAGTGGACCGAGCATAAGGACCCAAGGGAACTGGGTTCAAATCCCCACCCGATTATAGAAATCCACTACTTGTATTTGTGCAGGAGGAGGGCAAGGACAAACCACTCTTTGAATATCCTGCATCCCTCCATAACTCTGTTAGGATCACCCTAAGGCAGAAGCAGCGTGACAGTACATGATAACACATATGGGCTGACAAGTTGCAACACACTTATAGCCACCGGAACAGGGCTTTCAAGGTAAGAGAGAGAGATTTCAGGAGTGGCTTTACCAGTTCCACTCTTCCAGTGAGTTTCAATGGCCAAGTGGGGATTCGAACCCAGAGCCCTAGTCCGTCACTCTACTCACTACACCACACTGGAAGAATAGCAACAAATGATGCCTAAAAAGCATTGAGTTTACTTCCCGGTCTGTTCAGCATAGTCTGTGCTTCATAGTCTAGAGCTTGGGAAAGTTGCTTTTCAGATAAAGCCCATGCTGACATATTTTGTTTACTTACTATTTCATAATAAAGTAATTATAAAATACTTTCTTTGTGTTTATTTGGGCTTTATATATAGTCAATATAGGCACAGAGTTAATTTTTTTAACATTTTCTAATGGTGGTGTGCCTTGTGGACTGAAACAAGGCTCCAAAAAAGGTTGAAAAAACTGTCTGACTGCAGATAAAGTCAGCAGCTGCGTGGGGCGTGGTGGCTCGAATCCCTGTTGGTGCCAGCAGCTCGGCAGTTCGAATCCCGGGTGCCACGAAGCGGAGCGAGCTCCCGGTGATAACCCCATCTCCTGCCAACCTAGCAGTTTGAAAGCATGCAAATGCAAGTAGATAAAGAGGTACCGCCATAAAAAGCAGGAAGGTAAAACATTGTTTCCTTGCAGTCATGCTGGCCATGTGACCATGGACTTCACAACACTGGCTCTTCGGCTTGAATACGGAGATGAGCACCACCCCTAGAGTCACACACATGTGCAGGGGGAACCTTTTACCTTTTGCATGCTGACTTCCAGCCCCTTCACCTGCAAAAAAAAAAAAAATTAAATTAAAACTTTTCCAAACTCTGCCCTATGTTTCTGTAGCAGCAGCCCCACCACCCTCACCCCAGTACCAGGCAGGCTGGCTTCACCACCTGCTGATTCTTCTGTGCACACAAGGAGGCAGCAAAAGCACACAAAGAAATCCAGAAGGGACACACACAGAGAGAGAGAGAGAGAGAGAGAGAGAGAGAGAGAGAGAGAGAGAGAGAGCTCTTTTTATTGCTGGGAATCTCCCTGGCTCGAAATTATCCAGCATCCCAGGCATCCAAAGAGGCCATTCCTTCTGGGCCCAGATGTGAAGGTGAAAGAGAGGGCAGCCAGATGCTTTTCTAGCAGGGACTGATACGGGGAAAGAGAGGGAGGGACGTGTTCTCCACATCAGGGAGGTGAAGAGGAAATGCACAGTCAGGACGTCTTATCCCTCTCTGGGGCCAGGAGATGAAAGGGAAGCACGGGGTTGGGGGAAAGATTTCAGGTGGTCACTAAATGCCCAAAAGGTGGATCAACTTTTGTGAAATGGAGACCGAAAATGGGCCACTTTGTCTACAAGTATAGTAGCGTACATAAAACAGGGTGTGCTCATTTAGGTGGAAAGTCACTTCAACATTTTTTATTAATGACCTGGATGTGTGGATGCAGGGATTGCTAATCCAAGTTTGGCAGATGATACAAAATGGGGTGGAATAGCTAATAACCTGGAAGACAGGAACAACATTCAAAAGGATCTCGATAGCCTGGAAGGCTGGGTCAAGGACAACAGAACGAAATTCAACCAACGATAGCCATTTTCAAATACTTGAAAGGCCATCCTAAAGAGGAGGGGGCTGGATCTGTTTTCGATCATTTCAGAGTGCAGGCCATGCAACAATGGGTTCTAGTAATAGGAAACCAGGTTTCAGCTGAATATCAGGAAAAACTTCCTGACTGTGAGAGCAGTACAGCAATGGAACCCATTACCTCAGGAGTTGGTGAGTGCTCCAACACTGGAGAAATCAGAAATCTGGGCCACCAGCTGGCAGATGTCCTTTGATTTCAATTCTTACCTTGAGCAGGGGGTTGGGTTGGATGGGCTTGTAGACCCCTTCCAACTTGGTGGTTCTTGTGGCCCTCCAGACATTTGGGGCATTACCAGTAGCCAGGAATTCTGGAGAGTGACCTTGCCCATAGTGAAGCCCCCAAATGAGAACCAGTGACCTACAGGGCCAGGTTCAATTTCTGGGTCCACCAGTTTGAAGAATTACAAGCAACACTGTATGGAATACGTCTCTTCTCCATTTTCTGTAAGGCAGGTGGAAAAAACCCAAGGTGGCTTTCTCTTCCTCTGCCATTCACAGCAGGGAGCCCTGAGTTAAATGGATCAACGTTCCACTCCCTTAGAAACCCAGTTCCTCTGTTCCTCTGGATCAATTGCTCTCTTAATGTTTTACATTTGTAATGTAATGGTCACTCATCTTTGTGCACAGCCTGGATTAGTGTCAGCTCAGAACAAACTCCTACTAGCTGGTGGATGTTAGTGTTCCTCATTATACTGGCTGTGACCATGAAGTGTTACTGTGGCCTGCCAGAGGTTGCGGGACTACAGATCCCATCATCCTTCACCACTGGCGACGCCACTAGGGCTGATGGGCGGTGTCTCTTGTATTTCCAATACTGTGCTGCCATTTGCCGTATGGCTCCAGAGACATCATTTTAACAGCCAGGAAGGGGGAAATCCCCCACATAATCAATCTGGCCAGGCTGGTAAACTGCCCTGTTCTTCCCAGGCATGGCCAAGAGGGGGCAATAGAGAGCAACAATGTTCAGCTAAACTGAGGGCGCTTTTACACGACCACTAAGATCCGCTGGCCACTTAAATTCGGACCAGAGATCTTAGGGGCTTGTCGCTCTTCCTGCTTCCCCACCCCTCCGCACTTCCTGGCTGCTGGCTGCGTGAGGGGAGGGAGGAAAAAAAGGAAGAAAAGATCGTGCCTCACCTCCACCTGCTCTCGTTCTGGCTCTCGCTCTTACCGGCAAGATTCCTGTGTCTGTAAAGTAGCTCTTAAAGGGGCGGGAGCCAAAACAACAACAAACAGAAGCGAGGAGAGCCCCGCACTCAGTATCTTTACACCGCATCAAGGAATTTTCAGGATCGAAGAGCAGGTACTTGAAAGGTGCGCTGGGACGCGCTCAAGTGGGCGGGGTCGCACCTAATTTCCTGTAAACTACGGAGCTGGTGGGGAAACATTTTTAAGCTCCGGAGCTGGGAGCCATTTGCCCCGGAGTTTAGGGGTCGTGTATAAACGCCCTCAGGTTCTTGATGCACACCACCTTGCAATGATGTTTGCAGGGCAGAGCTTGGAACGCTTGGCGGAGGGTTGCTTTCCAACTTTTTGTGCACAGCATGAGCCATCCGGAGCATGTTGTTGCTGCAACGGAGAGTCCCCGGGTCCTTGGGATTGGAGCCCAACACACCAACATTTCCAAGCTCTGGCTACTTCCGTCTTCCCAGTGCCCACCAGATACCTTAGTGAAGAATCCTCTTGTTCTGTTTTAGTGTCATGTAAAGCCTGCACTCTTGCACAGATGTGATAACCCCGAAGCACTGGGCAGGAAGCTGGAAGGGGCCGAATTCCACCTGGGGAGATAACCAAGCTGGCACTGTTAACCTGTTCCCAGTACCGTGCATCAGGCATGCCTGGAACCTTGAGAATTTTCCCTTATTTGCTAATTATCCCAAGCTCCCCCTCTGCTTTTGTTCCTGTGCATTCTGCCTGGTTAATGGTTGCCTGTTTCACCTTGAACCCTTTCCGCATCCGCCCGGATGACTTGGCTGAAGGAACATGAAGGGATTTTGCATTTGTTTCAAAACCATCTTTGTATACTTATTGGTTTTCAGCTTTAAATAGTGTGTGTGTGTGTGTGTGTGTGTGTGTGTGTGTGTGTGTGTGTGTGTGTGTGTGTGATGTCGTTACAGTCGTGACCGACTCTTTGTGACCCCATATCCCTGGAGTTTTCTTGGCAGGAATACTGGAATGGCTTGCCAGTTCCTACTCCAGGCACCTACAGCACTTCGTATTCCCTGGTGGTCTCCCATCCAAGTACTAACCAGGGCATCTAGGTACATAATTTTAATTATCTAAGCTGCTGGCGTGTCCTTACTGGGTTATTTTTTTAAAAAAAGCTTTAAATAATGTATTTTAATGATGTAAGCCACCCTGGGTCCTTTTAAAGGTGAAAGATGGTGTAAAATGTTTTGAATAAATAAATAAATAAAATTTAGTACACATTATATTTATTATATTTATTAAATATATTTATTAAATATAATGATACTGAACATTTGAATTCTGAATATAGTGGTGGCAGGGCGGGGGAGGGGGGAGGAGAGAAATCTTCAGACAGCAAGGAAGCAGTGAAATTCTGCCGCTTAATTTGTATTCTCCGCTGAGCAGGCTCGGAAGAAGAGCAGCCAAGAGACGGGTGAGAGGGGCCTCCAGTAATTAAAGCGAGCCATTTATTCTGCAAAGTTTTTAGGCTGGGGGGTGGGGACCGAGGGTTCGTAGGGAGCCTTGATGGGTGGGATTCTCCCCTATCCTTTTGCTCATCCCTGCCTCTCTTTCATCGGCCCTGACGTCTTCAATTGTCAGTCATTCTGGATGGCAGCCATGACCACCCACCCCTTTTAATGCCTCTCTTTTTCATGTCCACTCCATATCTCAGAGAGGGCTTTAAATGCTCACTGGCAGAGCTGAACGGCTGCCACCCTGTATCCCCTGGCAGGAACGGAAAGGTGCTTTGTTTCTCTGTTGCTCCACATTGACCCCTTCTCTTTGGCTCTGCCGTGGGGGAGCCGTTGATTCCTCTACATTCCTTTGTCCAGTTTTCTGCCTCTAGCAGACCCACGAGATCCAGACCCACGAGATCGTCGCAGGCGCGCTCCTTGAGAGTGGCCACACCCAGAGAGGCGCGGAAAACGCGTAGGCGGAACCGCGCCTTCTCTGTGGTGGGGCCCTCGCTCTGGAACCATCTCCCTCCTGAGCTGCGCCTGCTGGAGTCCCTGCCCGCCTTTAAGAGGGCTTTGAAGACCTTCCTCTTCAAAGAAGCATTTGGTGTCCTCATTAGTTAGTTTCTCTTTCTTTTCTTTGCTCTTACCGTCTGCCGCCATCTTGCCTTCCGCTGCCCTTGCTTGGTGGCCTTGTTATTTTTAGCTTTTTAGCCTTTTTAGCTTTTTAGCTTCTTGCTGTTCCAGCGTTGGGAAGGTGGAGCGGGATATAAGTATTTAAATAAATAAATAAATAAATAGCAAGTCATGATCCAGCCTGGAGCTGTTTTGTTCTGCAGCTCCGAAAGGCTGGCTGGCTGCCGCGTCTGACAGGGCAGAAGAACAGTGGCCCAGGGTGTTCCACTAAGGCCAGTTTGGGGATGGAGGAAGAACACACATCTGCCAAGATTTTGCACTGGATCCGACCAGTTTGTGAGCCGAGAGTCCAACACTCATGCTGGCTAGAGTGAGGGGAGCAGCCGGCCAACACACCTGGAAGATTCTCTCCCCCCCCCAAAAAAAGCTGGAAAGGACACACCTCTATCTCTGTCGTTGCCTGTCTAGCTATACCTGTAAAGGAATGAAGTTGGGGCGTGCTGACTTTACTTTTTCATTTGTGGGGAAGGATCCTGATTAGAGATGGGCACAAAATGAACAATTTTTCGTTTCCGTTTTCATTTTTTCGTTTCGTTACGCAACGAAATGACAAACGAATTTTGTCACCAAAATGAAACGAAACGAACAGAAACACCGGAAATTTTGTCGTGCGTTTCGTTTTCGTTACTGCAATACAGTGAACTGCTTTAAATGCTAAAAAAAATCACAAAAAATTGAAATAAATGGTAACGAAACTGTAACGAAACAAACGAAAATGAAAACGATTTTTTTGCAAAAATTCTCAAAAAATGGAAACGAACTGAAACAGACCCTCCAAACGACAAACAACAAACGAAACATCATTTTTATGATTCGTGCCCATCTCTAATCCTGAGAATGCAACTATTCTTTTGGAGATGTTTTAACCTTTATTTATTTATGAATATTTTCACCCCGCCTTTCTCCTTGGAAAAGGACCCAAGGTGGCTTACAGTAAGGAGAGACAATATACAGTCCATTACAATTAAGACATGTGTGTGTGTTGTGTCGTTACAGTCGTGACCGGCTCTTCGTGAACCCATGTCCACGGAGCTTTCTTTGCAGGAATACTGGAGTGGTTTGCCCGTTCCTACTTAAGACATAGTGTATTCATTTTGTGAAACAGGGGATTGAGGGGCATCTTACAGCATTAGAAGGCAACATTAGAACTAACAATTGATAACATAGCATCAATGCAATCACACAAGGAGAGATATAAACACAAAGCTATAAGTGGTTATAAACACAAAGTCTGTGTAGCTATGTATGGTTGCTTCATATAGAGAGAAATAATAGGTAGTGCATCATTCAGGGAAAGCTTGCCTGAAGAGGAAGGTCTTGGCCTGTTTCCGGAAGGACAACAGAGATGGGGCAGTCCTGGCCTCCAGTGGGAGGGAGTTCCAGATTCTGGGCACAGCAGTCGAGAAGGCCCTTTCATAGGTTCCCACGAGATGCACCTGTGAGGGTGGCACAATGGAGAGAAGGGCCTCTCCTGATGTCCTTAACACCCAAGTCAGTTCATGCTGTGAGATTCGATCTTTGAGGCAGCTTGGACCCAGGTCATTTTGTGCTTTGTAGGTCAAGGTCAGCACCTTGAATTGTGCCCAGTAGCTGATTGGCAGCCAGTGGAGCTGCTTTAGTAGGGGTTCCTTCCATCCATATTTCACCCTTCTGATGATGGATGGGTGAGACAGGCCACAAAAGGCAGTCACTGCCACTGTGGCGCAACAACGGCCGTTTCCCCTTGTGCGACGTGCCATTTGACTCTCTGCAGAAATCTGGATGTCATTTTCCTCCTAAATCTACCCAGAGCATTCGCTCTATGGATATTTCACTGCAAGCATCTCAATGTTATGTCTTGCTTTTCCCTGCTCCTCTCAGGAGCTGATGCTTCCCCACGATGACAGGCCGGTTTCTGCCATCCAGACAAATCTGCTTTCCTGGACATTTCCATGAGCTTTGGGCCAACAATGGTGACTTCTGTCTCCTCGTGGTTTTGCTGGGTGTCGTTAATTAGGCCATCCATCTTTAACGGACCGGAGCGCTGTCTAATTAAACCTGGAAGGCAAGACGCCTGGGTGGCTGAAACACAGCCGGCACGAAGATGGTTTCTTCGCTTCCTGTGGCCCTAAAACCTGGATGGGTTGTTAACTCTAGTGTCACTAATGAGTATTTACTTGCCAGCACACTTACTTGGTTCCCAGGGCACATTGCCTTGACCACAGCCAGCTCAAATTTTGCTTGTCCAGGAAGAAGTTGGGTATTTGTAGAGCTCGAAAATATTCCTCTTTTTAACCTTCAGCTTCTAGAGTTCTAAGAGTTGGAGTCCAAAATATCCAAGCCATGGGTATGACGAACTTTTCCAGGCAAATGCCCGGAATATGCTCAACATAGCTTTTATTCCCAGAGTGATTTCCTACCTCTGCAAGCCAGATGCCCTGGTTATAGGAAAGGCAGATCCTTTCATTTCAAAGAATTGCTTTGAATTGCTCCTCAGCCCCATCCAAAGGTTGGCTCCCAGGGGAATCATTTCAGGAATTCTTGAAACGGAGGCATAAAATGGCCTAATTATAGGAAGGGAAAGTGTCCTTTCATCTGTCTGCCTTGCTTTCAGGAACAGAATGCTGAGAGGCTGAGAAAGTGGGTTATCAGGTTTGAACCTCTAGAATCCTACAGAGAGCATAGCTCAATCAATCAATCAATCAATCAATCAATCAATCAATCAATCAATCAATCAATCAATCAATCAAGTCAATCAGAGTTTCAACCTTCCATCCTTCTGGGGTCGGTAAAAGGAGTACCCAGGTTGCTGGGGAGGCAATGTGTAGCCTGTATAACTAAATTGTAACCCAACCTCCCTCCAAGTCTGCCATCTGGCATCAGTATTGCCAGGCCTCTGTTTGAGGGTTCCGGGTTTGAGTGCTTCCAGGCATAAGAAGAGAATGTGGTGAATTTTTAAAGGGAACGGGAGCCATCTTATTCTTCCATTGGACTTGAATTGCAGAGGTATTTGTGTTAGAGTTAGACCGTGCAAAGCTCCCAGATGGCAATTGTGCAGAGACTCCAGCCAGTGGCCATGCCAGCTGGGGGATTCTGGGGGCCAGAGTTAAAAAAAAAAAAAGTACGTTGCCCAGCTCTGCTCTGCTTAGTTGCTTTGTGATACAACACAATCGCTTGCACAAAGAGTGGTCATGTATTGGTGACCAAAAAGGTGGACAAGAGACCACACGGATATGCCCTGGGCTTGCTCCTCGTTCTACAGCTAATTAGGGGTGTCCAGTTTATTTATTTATTTGGCACCTGAACTTGTGAGATGGTGCCTGGGAACTATAGTTCCAAAATTGAGGTTTCCAAGGTTTAACTTGTCTCGGAAGCCGTCACTCTCAGCAGGGACCGCCTGCCTTGCCTACACACTTTCCAGACCAGACAGTGGAGGGCATGAATCCTAAGGGATGCTCAGAGGGAGAGAACAAGCAACGGGGACTTCTCAGACAGTTCTCCCCTCTCTGCGACAAGAACGGCCACTGAGATCCGCCTGGCTCCCTCCCTGCGGCCTTTTAAGAAGTTGCTTAAAACATATATATTCCAGGAAGCTTTGCACAGCCTCGCAGCCGAAGAGAGCGCCAGCCTCTTGCAACTAGCTGCCGCCTGTGAGCCTGTAATATGTAATGATGATTTAGCTTAATTTTACTGCCCTGGTTATGTTGCATTTTCATTTGTGTCACTGTTATTGCCATGAACTGCCCAGAACTAGTATTGGTCAGATGGCGGGGGGGAGAGAAATCCTATCTATCTATCTATCTATCTATCTATCTATCTATCTATCTATCTATCTATCTATCCCTTCCTTCATGTCCCCTGTCTGTCTGTCTGTCTGTCTGTCTGTCCGTCCATCCGTCCGTCCGTCTGTGGATGATCCTTATAATGGTTTTGCCTTCCTTGTTTTAACCTTGTTCTCAAACTATTTTAAATTGCTATTGTTCAGTTATCCTTGGCCACTTGGCACGTTTGTGTGTGTGTGGCAGAGAGGCAGAGCATGAATTTAGCAAATGCATTCCATTGGTGTTTTTGGTATTAAATACCCCCTCCCTCCCTACATACATACTTTAAATAGAGTGCAGAAGAATTTTTTTTTAAAAAATAAGAAAGCAATAGAAGGTGACCAGCATGCCAAAGGGCATGGGTAAGAATAGAGGGACTTAAAAACGAAAGTATTTATCATGTTCATAAACTGTTGCAGCAGCATGATTAGCTACTTAACCATGCAGCAAGAGAGGGCATCTCAAGTTACAGTACTTATGCGGCTCCACTGAGAACACCATGCATGGTTATCACCTGGGGGTGCTGCTCAGCTCCCCAAACTGTAATGTTCTGCTCACCTGGAGGGTATATCCAAAGCCCCCAACCCTCTGAATTTTTCTGGAAAATAGGGAGCTCTTTAGGGATAACCGTTCATTAGTGCTGGATTGATTGAATGTTACCCCAGCCCAGAAAGGGGTAGAAACTAGAGGCCACGTGCAAGGTTGTAAAACTCCAACAGAGAGAGAAGCGGGTTGGCAGAGATAGAGGAGATAGAAAATCTAATGGTTTACAATCCATATCTCGAGAGAGAAAGAGGCTAAAGAAGGGTGGGTGGGTTAAACATTTAGACCATTTGAAAGGTTTGCTGAAGAGAAGTCCTTGTTCAGACCCCCCCCCCCGTTGCTCTGCAACAAGGAATGTGAATTCAAAGGCGTGGGGGGCTCCTTGGAGCTGCTGGCTCCGGCGACCGTTCATTGACTTCAGTGGGTGAACCACCAAGAGTTCCCCTTGGATGGCTTGAGGATTCCTGGCCCAGGCGTCCTGTCCATCACCATGGCAACAGATGCAAGGGATGGGAGAAGGACGGGTGAGGATTACACCCTCCTGATGTTGGCTTTGTAAAAGCGTCTCCGCCACTATGACAGTTCCCACCCCGCCACCTTGCAACTTCCCACGGGTCTGCCCTGCACCCCCCTCTGCTTGTTTTAGTTTTAATAAGCCTTTTTGCAGATACTTCGGCCGGGGATTTGCTTATTTGCAAACCCACTGGGTGTGCTTGGTGGTTTTGGAGTTCAGCTTGGCTAGAACGGAGAAAACCTGAGTCATGTGAAAGCTGTAGAGGGGAAAAAACACAGTTTGGTGCGCCACAATCGTTTCAGAATGTGGTGACTCACCCACACCAATTATGTCGCTGCTGCTGCTCATCTTTAAATGAATGTTGCTGCTTATCAGAGCAAGATAGTGTAACACCATCAAGATTCTGTTTTGCATGGGGATGGAGACCCTGATTCCTGGACCCTGTTAGGTGGAGCGGCTCTCCGGTCACAGAAGGGCAGAGTCAGCTGAGGACAGAGATGTTGGCAAGTCTCTGGGTCCAAGTCTGAGCTTCCATAATGCAGGCGAGTTTATGACTTCACCATGTAGATTCCACCACCACCCCTCCAGCACAAACACACAAAAACTATACCTTGGTCAAGCTGGCAGTCTATGGGAGAACAGCTGCTCTGGCCTCTTCACCTCTTCTGCTCCTACGGATTCGAACCTCTTAATCCCAGCCCTGCTCTTCTTTATAAGTTCCACTCCTTTGGCCTGAATCAATATTTCACAGGGCTTACACTGTCGGTGAAGGCTTACAATCTGAGCCTTTTTTTGTCAGTGGACGCTCACCCCGTTGCCAATTTATTTGGGAAAGATTTGTCTTTCCCGAAGCTCATCCAAAAAGAGACAGAGGAAAACCTTCTTCTGGCACCTTAGAATTGCTTTCTGTGTTGCATTGTTGTTTTTCCTTGGTTGTTAAGTGGATTAACACTGACACAGAAGCTTCTGAAATGGAAGCTTTTGCTGCCCGAACTGCACCCACTTCCAAAGCAAAGCAAAACAACAACAAAATGCCACCTACAGATTTTAAAAAAAAAGACTCCAACCCAACCCCAAACCAAACCAAACTGGGAAAGCCAGAAATTTTTGTAACTTTAACTGGTACCAGTTAAAGCCTGGCATCATCTGGAAACATCCTAGAGATGAGAGCTGTTGTGAGTTTTTCGGGCTGCTTGGACATGTTCTGGAATTTTTTCTTCCTGACATTTCACCAGTCTCTGTGGCCGGCATCTTCAGAGGACAAGGAGCTCAGGGGAGCTAGGAGTTCTCTCTGTGCTCTGGGGTATATCCTAGAGATGTTTTAGACTATAATTCCCAGAATCCTCTGAGTAATTCTGAGTTTGAAATTGAGTTCTGAGTTCCCCGGGAATACTGGGGAACTGTACTGTAGCCCCAACCTCCCACATATCTACACATCTGTAAAAAAAAAAAAACAGGTGGTTACTTCACGTCCTTCTTTGTTCTGTGACTAGTTTTATACCATGTCAGCATTGGTCGCAATCACGTGGTTTTGCCCCTGTTTCAGTGTTTCCATGGTTGTGATAACTTGTCTCGTGACAAGTGTTACCTCACGGTCTTGTACTTTGACAAACACTGAATTTGTCTAACTTCCCTTTTCCTTTTTGGGGGGCTTAAAAATTCTTTTTCGATATTTCACTTCTGAAAACTCAAAAAAAAAAACAGACACAGTTTTCTGAGAGAAACAAATGTTTTCTTGCGTGACAGTCGTTACTACACGGTGTCTTGTATCGGAAGAGAAAGCAGGAACAAAGAATGACAAGGGAAAACCGTACCCCAGCACCAAGTACAGGATTGTCACGCTTAGCACCCATTCCGGGGGTGTGGTTGAGACAAATTTCACTAATTGTGCGACAGATGTGAAGTAACATTTTTTTGTACCGCTCCTAAGCGCAACACAAACAGAGACAAAACGGATGTGAAGTAACCGCCACAGCTAGGATCGGGTAGCAAGCAGGAATGGATGAGGAACAAATCAGTTGTTTTAGGACATATTTTGAATCAGCCAGGCTTGGATATCTCTCTTTTCCTAAGAGGCCATTTTGTGGCTGGTTCATTGTGGTACCTGCTTCTTTTTGGAAATCAGTAAATGGTTTTTGTTGGCCTCTGCTAAGGAGAGGTAGTGGCACACACTCTTTTTCTAACTGCTACCAGCTAGAAGTGTATAGCTTTGTGTTTTTGGACTACAGTGCCCAGAATTCCCCTGGTAACCAAGGGGTGGTGGTTCTGGTGTCTGCCCTTTAAAAATGCACATGTTTGCTGCTCTCAGCAATGCCCTATGCACGGAACCCAGACATAGCTGCTCCTGATAACCCACTTTCTCAGCCTCTCAGCATTCTGTTCCTGAAAGCAAGGCAGACAGATGAAAGGACACTTTCCCTTCCTATAATTAGGCCATTTTATGCCTCCGTTTCAAGAATTCCTGAAATGATTCCCCTGGGAGCCAACCTTTGGATGGGGCTGAGGAGCAATTCAAAGCAATTCTTTAAAATGAAAGGATCTGCCTTTCCTATAACCAGGGCATCTGGCTTGCAGAGGTAGGAAATCACTCTGGGAATAAAAGCTATGTTGAGCATATTCTGGGCATTTGCCTGGAAAAGTTCGTCATACCCATGGCTTGGATATTTTGGACTCCAACTCTTACTGTACTTTCATTCCTCCTAATGGATCTGCTGGAAGAATAAAATAAAAAGGGTTTTCCCTGATCATAAACTAATCAAAAGTTTTCAGAGTAATTATTTCCATTTAATGGCCCCATATCTGGCGTTCACTCTCTGTGATCCGTTAGCAGCATAAACGCCAAGCATGCTTGTTAAGACAAGGGACTTTTTCCAGCACAGAAATCTAAAACACTTGTTTCCATTTGGAGATTATGGGGCTTCGAACTGGAGGGCGATGTCGGGGAAGCAGGTGGTGTTTGACCTGCAGTGCTCTTTTCCTTTGGTATTTAGAAGTTTGACAGTGTGAGTACCTTGTTCAATGGATTCTCCTTTTCTCTTTCTGCTCTCCAAGGAGGTTGGAAATCAACGCACATTCCTGCCAATCGGGCTTTGGGGGGGGGGTCTTAAAAGCAAGGCTGCAAGCACAGAGATAATCCGTAATGCAACATTCATAAGGACTCGTTGCAGTTTCTATGGACTGAGTTGCTTACGAGCAAAGGTTTTTTCACAGACGGCGAAGCAGTGTCTTTTAATTAACTCTTGTCTCTTTGAACTGTCATTAGGGAAAGACTACAACCCCAAGTTGACTCCAAATCAAGTCGCAGGTGCGACTTAAGCCTGACTTAGTTAGTCCTGCAAGTTCAACTTATTAGCAGGCTTGCAAGTAAGGGAGCCACCTCCGAGGGCTTCTGAGAACCCGTTTTAGGGATCTTTTTTCCTCCCGCACAATTGCTAAATGGAATGACTGTAATACCATACACAGAATGTTTTGTTTCGACCTTGTTACCCCTCTCCGGAGGGATCACTGCAGCTCGATATTCACAAACCCTCCGTGTGGAGGTTGCAATCGGCAAGCCGTAGCCAATTTTAATAAGGCCGTGCGGGGAGAGGTGTGCTTACTTCCCTGCCACTGCTTTCTGCATGCTCCACTGGTATTTCAAGGGGTACATGCGGAATCATGGGAGGGAGGCACATGAAAAAGAAGACAGAGTGGCTGTCCCTTTAATGTGTAGAAAAAGGAATTTCAGCCAGCATGGTTTGTCTGATCTCTTGCCTTTCATGGAGAATCAATACCTATCTCCATCTGCAGATTCGCAAAACCTGTTGCCCAGGTGGGATGTTCAGAAGATAGATAGCAAGTGTTTTCTTTTGAACTTTAAACCTTCCACAGTTCTCTTGCCAGGTATCCCCCCCCCCCGGTGCTATTTTTCTGAACCAAAAGGGTGCAATTTTGGATCGTGCGGTTTTTAGTCTCCATTGGAGTCAACCCATGGCACGAACAGGGTTTGCAAAGTGTCGGCTTTCCAAGTTTGCATTGATTCAGTTTAGGTCTCTTCTAGCTGGTGTGAGGTACTGGATTTATGCCCCTGTCCTTAAAATGAACCGGATGTCAAGTAATGGGATGACTGTAAACATTTGATGTCCTGCTTGGAATCGATGGCCTGATGTTTTCTATCATCAGAGTGACGGGTGGAACATAAGACACAAAGTGTTGAGAGCTACAGCTCAAAAGGATACACACACACACACACACACACACACACACACACACACACACACACACACACACACACACACACACACACACACACACACACACACAGCATGCACACAACTTTCGACACGGGCAGAGGAATTTGAGCTCGGGCATGACACCAGCCAAGGTCAACCTCTGGAATGAGTAGAGAAGCTGGAGGTTGGCAAAAGAGGCCAGGCAGGGTGACTACTTTTCACCGTCCTCTACAAAGTGATATCGATCTAAACAGGAGGCACTTTTTTCTCCCCGCCTTCCTTAATCCATCTGAATCCTTCTGTATATTTGCAGACCAACAAAGGGTATCGCCTAGCCTACTTTGGAATTTGTTATTCTGGTCACACGGCTCAACCCACTTTTTTTTACTTCTATGGATTGATGAAGATACCAAGAAAAGAGCCGCCCTCCCTATCTACCAGGAAGAAAGAGGCACCTTCTTGACACCAGAGGCCTGGACTGCAGCCACTAGGTGAAATGGCTTCTTTTTAATCTGGCCCTGATTATTCTGAGTGAGTTTTGCTAATTTTTTTCCAACTTTCAAATGGAAAACATGCTTTTTGTATCACCTACCCCCCCCCAGTTCCTCAGGCCAGCAGGGACTTGTAGTTTCATAGATTCAAAGAGTTGGAAGAGACCTCAAGGGCCATCCAGTCCAACCCCCTGCCATGCAGGAACCCCCATCACAGGACTCCCGACAGATGGTCTTCCAGCCTCTGCATAAAAACCTCCAAGGAAGGAGACTCCGCCACCCTCCTTTGGGGCAGCATATTCCACTGCCAGACAGCTCTAACTGTCATGAAGTTCTTCCTAATGTTCAAATGGATTCTCTTTTCCTGTAGTTTGAGACCATTGCCTCAAGTCCCAGTTTCTGAAGCCATGGAAAACAAATCTGTTCTCTCTTCAGTATGACATCCTTTCAAATATTTAAACATAGCTATCCTATCCCCCCTCAGCCTTCTTTCTGAAAGGCTAAACTTTCCTAGTTCCCAAAGGGCGCTTTTACACGACCCCTAAGATCCGCTGGCCCCTTAAATTCGGACCAGAGATCTTAGGGGTTTGTCGCTCTTCATGCGTCTCCACCCCTCCGTACTTCCTGGCTGCTGGCTGCGTGAGGGGAGGGAGGAAAAAAAGGGACAAAAGAATAAAGCCTTACCTCCCGGTGTTGGTGGACGCTGCCGGGGGAGCCCCGTCACTTCCTGGTTCCTTCTCTTAAAGGGGCGGGAAAACAAAAACAAAAAGAAGCGAGGAGAGCCCAGCACATCCGCATCAAATATTTTTCACCTCCCAAGAGCAGGTACAAGAAAAGTGCGCTGGGTCGCGCTTAGGTGGGTGGGGTTGCACTTAATTGTCTGCAAACTCCAGAGCTGGTGGGGAAACATTTTTAAGCTCCAGAGCTTGCAGCCATTTGCGGCGGAGTTTAGGGGTCGTGTATAAACGCCCTAAGTTGTTCCTCATAAGACATTTCTTCCAGACCTTCAACCATCCTGGTCGCCCTCCTCTGGACCTGCTCGAGGTTGTCAACATCCTTTTTAAATTGAGGCGCACAGAACTGGACACGACTCCAGGTGGGGTCTGACCAGAGCAGAATAGAGTGGTACTATCACTTCCCTTGATCTAGACACAATGCTTCTGTTGATGCAACCAAGAATTGTGTTGGCTTTCCTGGCCGTCACGTCACACTGCTGACTCATGTTGAATTTGTGGTCCACCTTGTGGTCCACCACAACTGAAGCCAAATGGAGTCTCGATAGAGCCAAACTGAGGGTGAGAACGGGTGGTGGTCAAGGACTATGCTGCTTTGTTCTGCTGGGTGTGAAACCGTATCCGGGACTTTGAAGCAGTCTTAACACTAGCCCTGCCTCCTGATACCATCATATGGTGTATTCCAACTCACCAAAAAGATTCTCAGCGCCTGATAGACTACATCCTCTATCAAGATTGCATTTCTGGTACAATGCTTTGATAAAGATAACAAGTTGCTATCGAAAGCTTAGCTCACATTTTTTGTTTTAGTAGTGACCTATAAAGGTATCACCTAGCCTACTTTTGAATTTGTTTTCTGGTCACACGGCTCAACCCATTTTTTTTTTTACTTCTCTATATATTTGCAGAAGATGTCAGATAGAGAAAAAGGGAGCCACGTGCTGGGGCTGTTGGATTACACGCTTGATTACTCTGCAGAGGGGACCATGTGAGGCTTTCGCAGGGAACACAGCTGGTGAGTGTTTGTGTGTGCAAGAATCATGTGTTTTTTTTCTGACATGGGCTAACCCTTGGAACGAGCAGCTGATAGACTATACAGTATATGTAATTTTAAAACATGATGAGAGGGGGGAAGGCTCTGTCCCTTATTGCTTTCATCCTACTTGAGTAACATTTAATAACATTGACAAGTCTCAAGATTTTGAAAGGTCAACCTATGAATGGGATGGCTTGGAGTCTCACCAGTTATGGTTCCTTCCTGCCCCATCTAGCACCCACCTTTTCAAGACAAATCCTCGGCAACCGATTAGGCTACAAGGCTTGTGGTTTGCAGCGCCTGCCAAGAGAACTAGGGGACATCCACTCAAATTGAGGGTTGGGAGAGTAAGAACAGACAAAAGATAATATTTTTTCAACCAGCGGGTTGTTACTCTGTGGAACTCCCTGCCACAGGAGGTGGTGATGGCATCTGGGCTGGATACCTTCAAAAGGGGATTGGACAGATTCCTGGAGGAAAAGTTCATCCCGGGTTACAAACCATGATGGAGATGTATAATCTCTAGGCCAGGCATGTCCAAACTTCGGCCCTCCAGATGTTTTGGATGGCAACTCCCACAGTCCTTTGCCATTGGCAATCTAAGCTTAGAATTCTGGGAGTTGTGGTCCAAAACATCAGGAGGGCCAAAGTTTGGACATATCTGCTCTAGGCTTAAAACCAGGGTCCTTCAAGGGCCAGATGCAGGGGAGTGGTATCAGGAGACAGAGATCTAGTCTCATGCGCTCCCAGAGGCATTTGGTGGGGCCGCTGTGAGATACAGGAAGTTGGACTAGATGGGCCTTTGGCCTGATCCAGCATGATGGCTCTTCTGATGTTCTTTTGTAGGAGAGGAGGCAACTTCCTATACAGAGATGGACACGAATGGGAAGAATGAAGAATCGGGGTGGTTGATATTTCCTCACAAACCAGGGAAAAAGGAACTGCTTTATAGTTTGCGCCCCCCCCGACCAGTTTGTGCATGGGAAAAGCAAACTAAATACCTCTAACCCTCTGCCACCCACTTGCCCCCTTCCCATTGCCATGCCCACCTCCTGACTTGGACCTACCGCCGCCTCCACCATCGCCCACTTGAGAGACAGTGGCCCAGCTTCTCTCCTGGGAGACTGAGGCCAACTCTTTCTGCCTAGGCAGGTCCGCGTGCAGAGTCATCCAGCCTGGCTGCTGGAAGGGAAGACAAGCCACCGTCTCTAAGGATGGCTGCGTGGAGGACAAACAGGAAGAGGTGGCAGGATCAGGTAAAGGGAGGTGACACTGGGGGAATGCAGCAAGGAAGGGTGTAGGACAGCCGTTTTGCTGAAAGTGAAGCACTGAGCTGGAAAAAGGAGCCCCATGGCGCAGTGGTTAAATGCCTGTCCTGCAGGTAAAGCTATCTCATGACCTGGGGTTCAATCCCAGGTAGCAGGCTCAGGGTTCACTCAGCCTTCTATCCTTCTGAGGTCAGTAAAAACGAGTACCCAGCTTTCTCCGGGGGTGGGGGCAATGTGTAGCCTGCATACTGTAATTAAAACTGTAAAACCGCCCAGAGACTGCTTGAAGTGGTATGGGGCGGTATATAAGCGGAACACTTTACTTTCATTTAATTTTGGCAAAACGAGATCCCCAAACTGAACCATGAACTGAACCATGAAACAGACCCATTTGTGGGTTTTTTTAAAAGTTCATAGTTACAAATAAAGTAAAATAAATTTATTTATTTATTTATTTATTTATTTATTTATTTATTTATTTATTTATTTTCAGATTTATATACCGCTCCTACTTCCTGAGCGAGAACTCAGGGCGGTTCACATAAAAATTTAAAAACTAAAAGGCGGCTAAGGACAGGAACAATCACCATAGCCATCCAAGCACACATAAGTAGGCCGGGGCGGAAAGAGGAGAAAGGAAAAAAAAGTTAAACAAACAAACAAACAAACAAACAAATAAATATAGTTCCCCTTGTGCCCTTCTCCAATCCCATGACATCCGTGGATGTAATGTGCAAGAGTTTTAAAAGTGCACGTCAGAGGGAATGCAACAATGGGTAAGTATGTATGTCTGTGTGTTTTGCAATGTGTGCTGACTGAATCTTGGGAGTTACTTTTGTTGACTTTCACTTCCCAGGACCCCCTTGAGTGAATGTTCAAGTGTCCGGTTGTGCAGAGTCTTGGATTTTACACACACCCGTCTTGGGGAATATGTTTCATCTTCCACTCCCGAGAGCAAGTTATACATTTCCTAGTGGATCTTTAAATTCCTGAAGGACTGCCTCCCTTACTTTCAGGTCAGTAACACAGCCGTGGGGCTGAGCAAAGGAGACCTTGTTGAGCAGAGGATGAGAAAAAACACGGCTGCATTCATTTGTACTAAAACAGTGTACAATTCTGGTCACCGCATCTCAAGAAGGACATAGTGGAACTGGAAAAGGTGCAAAAGAGAGCAACTAAAATGATTACTGGGCTGGGGCACCTCCCTTATGAAGAAAGGCTAAAACATTTGGGCCTCTTTAGTCTGGAAAAAAGGCGCCTGAGGGGGGATATGATTGAGATGCACAAAAATAATGCAGGGCATGAGTCAAGTGGATAGAGAGACACTCTTCTCCCTCTCCCAAAATACCAGAACTAGGGGACATACACTCAAACTGAGTGCTGGGAGAGTAAGAACTGACATAAGAAAATATTTTGTCACTCAGAGTGCTGTCAGTCTGTATAACTCCCTGCCACAGAATGTGATGATGGCATGAGGCCTGGATGCCTTCAAAAGGGGATTGGACAGATTCCTGGAGGAAAAGTCCATCACAGGATACAAACCATGATGGAGATGTGTAATCTCTAGGCTTTAAACCAGGGTACTTCAAGGGCCAGAGGCAGGGGAGTGGTATCAGGAGACAGAGATCTAGTCTCGTGCGCTCCCAGAGGCATCTGGTGGGCCCCCTGTGAGATACAGGAAGCTGGACTAGATGGGCCTTTGGCCTGATCCAGCATTGGCTCTTCTTATGCTCTTATGTCTTATCAGCACTCGAGACTGTCCTTGCGTCCTCCCCAATATGGTACCCAATGAAGCGAGAGAGCCTCGGGAGTCCAATTAAGTGCTGCCCGCTGAACGCAACACCTCCAAAGAGCCCATTACATAGAGCCCGTGTTGATTGCTTTTGCTTTTTCCCTTGAAACACGGCAAAAGAAGGACGGTTTGCTTTTTTCAAAGAGCTTTGCATCTGGGGAGATCAATGATTCACCTGTGCTTTAGCCAAACATCCCTAGGGCAGGGGCACGGCGGGGAAAGATGACAAAACAACAACAAAAACCCGACTGCGTTTCATTAATTCCAGAAAAACAAAACCCCAGGCTTCTACTTCTACTCAGCAAACAGGACCACTTTCTTACCCTTTTGGAGGCGTGACTGATGGAATGCTACAGCAGAAACTTGGATGGGGTTTTGTTGTGTTTTGGATATGATGGACTACAAAATTCTCTCATCCCTAGCCAGGAAGGACAACACAGGCAGACGGCTGAGCCCTAATCAACAAATGAGGCGGTCTTTTGTAAAGTCAATGGCTTTTGATTCCTATTCATAAAACCAACCCACCCTCAAAATAAACTCACCTGGATGACTAACCAGGAAGGACAATACAGGCAGATGGCTCGGCCCTAACCAACAAATGAGGAGGTCTTTTGTAAAGTCAATGGCTTTTGATTCCTATTCACAATCAACCCACCCTCAAAATAAACTCCCCTGGATGACTTCCAGATAAACTCACCTGGATGACTGAGAATCTTCACAGACACCCTCAAAATACGTTACATTACAATATGGATGCTTGGCAATGGTGGATGGTTCCTTGACAGGTCTATTTGTCTGTCAATTTCTATAGATCCTTTTAAGGAGAAAAGGAGGTAAAAATGTTTTAAATAAATGATAAACACGTGGCCTAAATTCAGAGGGAACTGAAAGGTCTAAGGGGGATAGCATACAATGTTATTGTCCCTGCTGCTTAGAAAATTTTGGGACTGTGAATTGGTGAGCGATAGCTCCATTTCATCAAGGGGTCAACACAACCTTAAGCAAAAATAAATTAGGGCAAATGACAAGACTGATACCTGCCTTTTCAATTTAATATACTGAAACTATCCGGAGCAAGCAAACAAAGCAAAGTGTGCTCCTCAGTTTACCGATTTCAGAGGGATGGAAGTCAGAATGAACCTTGAGCCATCTACTTGACCCTATTGGGACTGAATTTACGTTGTGAGCAGAGTCTTGGAGGCCGTACTGCAGTTTAACCACTGCTCTTAGTCAAAACTGACCTTATTGTAAGGAGGAAAATATGGAAAAGATCCTGTTCCACACCTGATGGCATCAGACTATGGTATGTGCTCCAATACTATGGGAGTTCAAGAGGGATGTCTGAGATTTCTCTCTGCTGCACCCCAGTACTTACTGCATGACCTTATTGGTTCTCTTTACCTAAAGGTAGGGCTGGGTTTGCTTTGCATCTCACACTCTGCCTCTTCCAAAGATCCCTTTCCTGCTTCTTAGAGCATGCTTTCCTTTTGCCTTTTGTGAGTTGTTACAACTGTTTGGCAATAATGTGGAATGGGTTTCCCCGAGGGTAAAGGATATTGGTGCATCTACACTAGCTAATAAACTCTTGGGTTTCTCAGGCAGAAACACTGCCTTATTTCAATGAAAAAGCAGCCTGGGAACATTCGGATTTTACACATTTGTTGTTGCAGAATATTAACAGAGCTTTTTTCTTTTAAAGGCTGGGAAGTATTTTGGGAGAGTAGCTAAATAGGTCTCTTTCTCCCCATCTGTCTTAGACTTATAAGGAAACCCTGCAGTTGCTTTCCTTGTGTGGCCATTGATTTCAGTTCCAAAGATCAATCTGAAAATTTCATTTCGTTAGTCTACAATTCAACATGCGTAAATAAGGGGTTCAAAGCCGGGCCCCCATTCTGCTTCATGTTTCTTGCATTTCAACTGTGATTAGCGCTTTACAAAAGCTACTGAATTAATGAAAGCCAGAGTTGGGGGCAGAGGCTTAAAATGAATTGCAATAATTGTGTGCTGCCAAGTCAGTTATATGATGATGATGATGATGATGATGATGATCATCATCATCATCATCATCATCATCATCATCATCATCATCATCATCATCATCACACAGCAAACAAGATAACTACGCTGGATTTTGTATTACCAATCACTAGTTGAATGCTTCCCAAGCGATTAGGACTACGTGATGTATCGGTGAATTATGCAAGCAGATCCCAGTAAGGCAGCTTTCTGCAGCTGACGGATGGTGACTTTGTCAACTCCAATTTCTTCTAAATACTCGCTTAGCTCTTTAGGCACCGCACCCAGCGTGCTGATTACCACTGGGACCACCTGTACCTATTTATGCCAGAGTCTCTGAATAGAGATGGGCACGACCAGGAAAAATTACATTTCGAGTTGTCGTGTGTCGGAGCCGGCCCGTTTCAGCTCGTTTCTGTTTTTCGCGAAATTTTCCAAAAATTTGTCATTTCGTTTGTCGGTTTTTCGTCTGTCGTTAGTACTGGTTTTGGGGGGGTGGGCTCCTGGAGGCACCTCTCTGGGGTGGGTGCCTCCTCTGGCCCGCCATGAAGGGAAAGCGGGCTCCTGGAGGCACCCTTCTGGGGTGGGTGCCTCCTCTGGCCCGCTACAAAATGGCATGCATAGCCAATTGGATATGCATACCATTAAGTTGCAGTTGCAGCAGGCAGAGGCACCTCTCTTTCGGGTGCCTCTGTGACTCACTGCCTGCAGTGCACTTGGGCTGGGGAACGGCGCCCGCTGTGACTCACTAAGAAGGGAAGTGTACTTGCTGTAGTGCAATGCGAGAACACAGATCTGGCTTACTGGTTAGGGGTTAGCGCAAGGGCTAGGCTTAGGGTTACGGGTAAGGTTAGGGTGAGTTAGTGGGGTGCACCTCTGGGTGCCTCTCTGACCCACTAAGAAGGACAGTGTACTGGCGTATGGGTTAGGGTTCGGGTTCGGGTTCGGGTTCGGGTTCGGGCTAGGGTTAGTGGCTTTTTATGCCCGACTGCCACATCCCAGAAGTCTCGGTCAAAACCTGGCCAAGTGGCCATGCAAATGGTGGAATGGCTCCAAAAAATTGCATGGTCCACTCCCATAGACAGCCCATTGCGCAGGTGTAAAAAAATAAAAATAAAAATAAAATAAAATAAAATCAATGGAGACGTTTTGTTGCAAGAAAAACCCACTGCTGCTACTGTAAAAATTCAGGCAGTTTTAAAATAGCTATTTTCGCATGTTTCTGTGGTGCTTTGGTGTGTTTTTGGACCACGATTTCAAAATAAATATTGCGGTCGCCCCATTTTGGATCCCCTGCCCGCACCGCATGGCATGGCGAGTTGGCGAGATGACGAGGATGCACAGCCCAGGAGAGGAGGGGGGGAGGCCGGGGACCCCCCGCCCCCCAGAAACCACCCTTCTGGTAGGTGCCCTCACTGAGGCAGGCCGCAGGCATATTTTTGCCTGCTTTTTTGGCTGGGATCAGGGTTTTTTTCTTATTTTTAAAACTTTTTTTCTGTGCCGCGCCGCTTGGCGAGTTGGCGACTCGACGAGGATGCACACTTTGCTCAGCCCAGGAGAGGAGGGGGGAGGCCGGGGACCCCCCCCCCCAGAAACCACCCCTCTGGTAGGTGCCCTCACTGAGGCAGGCATATTTTCGCCTGCTTTTTTGGCCGGGAATCAGTTTTTTTTAAAACTTTTTTCCTGTGCCGCTTGGCATCGCGCGATCTCTGCGATGCCAGGAACGACAACGACAAATCAGACCCAATTTTTCTTTAGTCAGTTCGAGTTCGAGTTCTGGCGGAGTAATTGTTGTTACCGTTTCCGTTCCGTAACGGAAACGAGAAACGGAAACGGAAACGAGAATTTCGCCAAGTCGTGCCCATGTCTATCTCTGAAGTTCAATTTTCAGATCCTGGTATCGGGTAATTTTTTCAAGTTGTTTCTCAGTGATTCTGCTATCACCTGGTATAGCAACATCAATGATCCACACTTTTTCCTTCTCCATAATCATAATATCCGGGGTATTATGCTCCAACATACTATCTGTCTGTACTTGGAAGTCCCAAAGTAATTTTGCATACTCATTTTCAATCACTTTTCTAGGCTTATGATCCCACTAATTGTTGTTTTTTTGCTACAGGCAGATTATTTATTTATTTATTTATATTTCTTTGATGTGACTTAAGTTTATAAATATAAATATAAATATATTTATTTATTGGACTTATTTACTGCATGTGCAGTGATCCTTTCTAGGGCCTTCTATCTAGACAATACTTGGAAGAGGTTTCCCAATCCTTTCTTCTGTGTGTGTGTGTGTGTGTGTGTGTGTGTGTGTGTGTGTGTGTGTGTGTGTGTGTGTGTGTGTGTGTGTGTGTCCTGGTACTGTGCAACTGGCCCAAGGCCACCCAGGCTGGCTTTTCTCCCAGGAGGCCCAGTGGGGGAATCGAACCCCCAAACTTTGATTCTGTAGCCAGAGACCTAAACCACATTGAGCTATTCTGCCGTTTTAAAACTGAACTAGCATGTCTGAAATCTGGATATGGGGGTGGGGGAATCTGATGTTCGGCTAACCTGTGTAACTGTCAGCTCGGATCATGTCTAATCCATCCCCTTCTACATGATGGAAAACTCCGATTTGTACAGGTTCTGTTAGAAGCCTTCTTAGGCCGGCACAGAGGTATTCTGTCACCCAGGGGAGCCCAAATCAAAATGGCTTGGGTTTATGCAGCTTGATCCAAACCACAAAGAGTTTGGGCAAACACGGTGAGGAGTACGTGTCCGGGGGTGGCGGCTGGATTTTGCTTTTAGAAGCAGGGCAATTTGCCAGGGCCTCCTTCAAGTGGAAACGCTTCTGCTGTCCTGACAGCAGCATTGTGTCGTGCTTCGCCGGATCCTTTGGTCCGGCCGCCTCCCGCATGGAGGACAGGAAGGGGAGCAGGTGCTGCGTCGAGAAGACAATTATCTCTGCGAAGGGATGGCAAATGGCTGAATTACCATGTGGGCCATGGCAGGTGTGTGTGTGTGTTTTCAGTCCGGACATCCGTGTCAAGGTGAAGTGGGTGCAATTTTGTCAGTGCATCTTGCACAGGCAATGGGGCGGGGCGGGGGGATAACAAAGCATGCAAGAACGACCCCCAAGGTGTGTTTGTGGGGAACTAGTTTACGAGTAATGAATTCCATTCATTTAACTCTGTTTATCTGTGGCGAACATATGACTGGACTGCATTACAAGCATAACCAAAGGAGGCATAAAATCCGCACCACTTGTACTGAAACGGCAAATTTTTAGTCACTTCCTTTTGTAGATCGGTAGGCTGCCTTCCAGCCCTGAAGTTCTAGGATGATGATTAGGTGATTAATACACTGGATTCACTAAAAATCATGCAGGGTTCAAGCAAATTCTCTTTCATTGTCCTGCCTCGCACTCTGTTGTGGGTGTAGAGGTGACACCAAGGTAGCCTAGAGGAGTGTGTGTTGTGTTTTGTACCACAGGCTTGCACCAGTTTGATTTTTAAACCAAGTAACTAAAGGCACACATTTCCAGTATAGTTGGACCCCAGTATCTGCTGGGGATTGGTTCCAGCCCTTCCCGTGGGTAACAAAATCCATGGATAAGAGAACACCAACCTCAAAAAACTTCTGTTTTGTGACAGTAGCTTACTTTGCAGCTGCTGCTTTGCGACAATAGCTTGTTTTACAGCTGCTGTTTGTGACACTACAGTAGCTTGCTTTGTGGCTGCTGAATTAGATATTTATTTATTTTTCCTCTGTCAACCATGGATAACTGAATCAGTGGTTAGTGAATCAGTGGATACGGGGGTCCTACTGTACTAATCAGAAACAGAATATTTTACCCATGTTAACCACAGGACAAACAATTTGGGAGGCCCTGGAACTGAAGCTGTAACTAATTACAGTACTGCACTTTTAAACAGCAATGCTGCAAGATCTCTCTCAAGGTTGTGGTACTGTTTGCAAGGGACACACAAACCCAGGGCAATGGAAACAACCTTTGCGTACAAGTTATGCAAATAAATAACATTATCCATGCTTGATTAAGAAGGTCAGACTAGCCCCACTTAAGCTAGGTTCATTAGTCACATCCATGACTGTGGGTGTTCTTACAGGTAACAATCTTTCTTACTATATGACATTTTGGCATACTTGCACTGGGTTGGAGAACTTATATATGTACACTACTTATAGATGTGTATACTATGTTACCAGCTTAATGGGAGCTTTGGGCACAGAAAGCAACCGGGCCACATCTTATACATACAAAACTGTTATTGTAAGAACTTCTTATCAAAGTGATCACATGCTGACCTCGTGCTATATGGCAGTGTTTTTCAACCTTTTTTGGGCAAAGGCACACTTGTTTCATGAAAAAAAATCACGAGGCACACCACCATTAGAAAATGTTAAAATGCCAAATCCCCCCCCATACAAACACGCGCGCCATGCGCAACGCCGCCTCTTTTCCAGCTCGTTAAAAAGGCCTCACAACCTGACAGCTGCTGCTGGCGGGGGGGGGGGAGAGAAGCAAGAGCTGGCGGGTCTCTCTCCCCCCCCCCCCACTCACACCCAAGTCTCCCTTGCCTTGCAACCCGACTTTACTCTCTTCCTGCTTTCGATCAAACCCGCTCCTCCTCTGGTTGCTCACTCCGGCCACCCATCCCCGAGCATGATGTCCCAGGCAGCCACCCGTTGCCGCCACCCCCAACACCCCCGGTGTCTTGGAAGGGAAGCGTTAATGCCAATTAAAAAGGACCCTGCCCCTCCCACTCCAGAGAGAGAGAGAGAGAGAGAGAGAGAGAAATACACACACACCTCGCCTATGCTCCTCCTCAGCCCTCCTCCTCCTCCTTTGCACGGCACTGCGGGCAAACTCCACTCCACCGGTGCAGGTCGCGATCGGGCAAGCCCCAAACTTGCGGCGGGCTCACTCTGGGCACCAAACGGCCGGCACCATCCACCGGTGCCAAGAAGCCACCTTTCCCGCCGCCGCTGCAACCACCACCACCACCAAACCGACCCCGCTGCGCGTGGCTTCGGCTCCTTCTGTCCTTAGGAGGGAGGGAAGCGCCAAAGGGGCTTTTAAAAATAAAAAGGGAGAGAGATTTTAAAAAAGAGAGAGAGAGAGAGAGAGGCAACCATCCGCCTGAACCGGAAAAATGTAGAGGAAAAGAGGAGAGAAAGGGGGAAGGAGAGAGAGAGAGAGAGGCCACACAGCCAGCCTATGCTCCTCCTCAGCCCTCCTCCTCCTCCTTTGCACGGCACTGCGGGCGAACTCCACTCCACCTGCTGCAAGCCCCAAAACCACCACCACCACCACCCCGACCGGCACCATCCACCCCCCGCCCGGCCAAGAAGCCACCTTTCCTGCCGCCGCCGCCGCTGCTGCTGCAACCACCACCACCACCACCCCGACCCCCGCTGCGCGCGCCAAACTTCAGCTCCTTCCATCCTTAGGAGGGAGGGAAGCAGCCAAAGGGGCTTTTAAAAATAAAAAGGGAGAGAGATTTAAAAAAGTGGAGGGTGTCCCCCTGAGGAGCGTGGCGCACCTGCTGGCCGAGGTGGGGTCAAACATTTTTCCCACGGCACACCAGGCAACATCCCGCGGCACACAAGTGTGCCGCAGAACAGTGGTTGAAAAACACTGCTATATGGCATGCAATAATTTACCTGGGCCAGGCATCTTTGTTGTACCTGTGGAGAGGTTTGGGTATAAAGGCCCTTTGGGTTGCTCAGGGGCTCCTCTGCCATGGGAAGGCTTTGGGTCTGATTGGGACATGCCCAAAAGGATCTCTCTCCCACCCCCACCCCCACCAGCAGGGTGTCTGCATGTTTCTTTCCTCTATTGTGGTGTGTCCAACCTGGGGTCTACAGATATTCTTCTACTACAGTTCCCAGAAACCCTGGTCAGCACAGCTAGTGACAAAGTCTTCGGGGTTTTTTAGTTCAGGAACATCTGGGGCACCAAGGCTAGTGCCACGAAGCTGAGGAGCCATGAGGTGCAGTGGTTAAACACCTCTCTCTGTGTGTTGTGTTGTTACAGTCCTGACCTACTCTTCATGACCCCATGCCCGTTGAGTTTTCTTGGCAGGAATATTGGAGTGGCTTGCCAGTTCCTACTCCAGGTGCCTACAGCGCCTGGTGGTCTCCCATTCAAGTACTAACCAGGGCAGACCCTGCTTAGCTTCCGAAATCAGGCCAGATCAGATGTGCTTAGGGCATCTAGGCCTGTACTGCAGCTAAAACTGTGCTCACGGCCTGGGGTTCAATTCTTAGGATGATGATGATGATGATGAAGAAGAAGAAGAAGAAGAAGAAGAAGAAGAAGAAGAAGAAGAAGAAGAAGAAGAAGAAGAAGAGTGCACTCTCAGTGGTGGCACTCCAGATGTTTTGCACTGTAACGCCAATGACAAAGGGTTATGAGAGTTGTGCTCACGTTCTCTTGTAGCTTTAATGTAATGTTGTCTATTAGTAGGACGTCCCTCAATTCCCTGTTCTCAATACTTGAAATGTCTTAATTGTACTGGACTGAGTGTATATTATCCCTCATTACTGTAAGCCACCTTGGGTCCTTTTTCCAAGGAGAAAGGCAGGGGAAAAACAGTCTAAAATAAAATAAATAAATAACCCACCTTGGGTGCTTTTCCAAGGAGAAAGGCAGGGTAAAAATACTCAAATACATAAATAAATATTTTATAAATAATAAACAAGACATCAGTCATAAACAAATAAAAAAAACCCTGTTGATTTTCTAGGGACATTATAACATTTTATCACTTTAAAAACATATAAATATTGTCTTATAACGATGTTAATGAATGCCAGCATTGTATATTCATTGTTTTCAAAGGTGGGGTAATAATAATAATAATAATAATAATAATAATAATAATAATAATAATAATAATAATAATAATAATAATAATAGACTAGTGATTTGTATTACAAAATCCAGCGTAGTCAGCTGTGTGATTAATAATAATAATAATAATAATAATAATAATAATAATAATAATAATAATAATAATAATAATAATAATAATACCAGCCCATCTTTTTGTGCTTATGACTGGTTGCGCCTGGTATTTTGATGATGATGATGATGATGATGATGATGATGAAGAAGAAGAATCGGCGGCGAACCTTTGGCACACTCCAGATGTTTTGCACTACAACTCCCAGAATTCCGCGCCGGTACCGCCAATGACAAAGGATCATGGGAGTTGTGGTCCAAAACCTCTGGAGAGCGGCCGAAGGTGGCGGCTCCCTCCCCTCCCTCCCTTTGGCGCTTGGACGAGCGCCAGCCGGTGACGTCATCGGGAGGGGACCGCGCGGTGGCGGCGCGGCACCTTCCCTGGCCCCGCCCCCTATTCCTCCTCCTGAACGCTTGTGAGCGGCGGCGGCGGCGGCGGCACCACTGCGAAGCCGTCGCCCAGCGAGCGAGCGAGCGAAGGAAGGAAGCTTGTTCCTCGCCGGCCACCGTCGCAGCCGCCCTCCCTCCCTCCCTCCCTCTCTCCCGCCGGCTGCCTGCCTGCTGGTCCTCAGGGGGTCCCTCGCCGGCCACCGTCCGTCCTTCCTCGGCGGGGCCGGAGCGCGAAGCCTTCCTCCTCCTCCTCCTCCTCCTCCTCCTCCTCGGGGAAGATGGAGCGGTGGGACTGGCGGAGGCGGCGGCGGAGGAGGCGGCGGCGGCGGCGGCTGCCGGAGCAGGACCCGGAGCCGGAGCGGCGGCCTTGGCAGGGGCCCTGGGCCTTCCCCTCCTGCCCGCGGGGGCTGGTGCTTCTGGCGGCGGCGGCGGCGGCGGCGGTGCTGCTGGCGGCGTTGGCGGCGACGACGGTGCCCCGTCCGGTGGCGGCGCTGGGCTCGGCCTCGTCGTCGGCCTCGTCGTCGGGGGCGTCGTCGGGCGCGCTGGGCGTCGGGGGGCCCGGCTCGGGCCTGGGCGAAGAAGGCCAGGAGTGCGAGAAGCCGTGCGCCAACGGAGGCCGCTGCCAGGCCGCCACGGGCCAGTGCGAGTGCCCGCCCGGCTGGGTCGGCGACCAGTGCCAGCACTGCGGGGGACGCTTCCGGTGGGTGAGAAGGGCGGGAGACCGAGGCCTCTCCCTCCCCGGGGGACCAAGGAGGGAAGGAGGGAAGGAAAGAGGGAGGGGAGGGTCTCCACGGGAGGGTGGTGGAGGTGGGGCAGGAGAGAGAGGAAGGGGGGGCGTGTGTGTGACAAATGAAACGGGGGGGGTAAAGGGATGCAAGAGGGAGAGGAGGATGGAAAGGGTTTTGGAAAAGGAAAACGGTTATGATGATGGTGGTGCTGGTGGTGATGATGATGATCTTAGGACAGGAGAGCTGGAGGGGACTCCCCCAACCCCCACCCCCATGGATCCCCCAAGTCCAACCGCCCTCCAGGAGGCACAGCGGGGAATCGAACTCCCCAAACTCGGGCCTTCCAGCCTGATGCCTAAGGCATCGCCCAGTCGTGTGCCAAACTTGGGACCTCCAGATGTTTTGGACCACAATTCCCGCAGTCCTTTGTCATTGGCAATACAGGCTTGGGATTCTGGGAGTTTGTGGTCCAAAACATCTGGAGGGACGAAGTTTGGACTCCACTGACCTAAGATAATGGATATGTCCACACCCACATACCAGCTTTCACCTAACAGACCAATAAGTTTTTCTACAATAAATAATACACAGGGCCACCGCTGCAGTAGTTTGTTAAGGTTCATCGTCGTCGTCATCATCACCATCATCATCTTAGAACTGCAGGGCTGGAAGGGACCCTGTGGGTTGTCAGAGCCGGTGCTGGTCCAGGAGGCACCATGTGGGCCTTGGACTCCCGACCTCTAGCAGATCATTTTGCTGTCCACTCTTCTATGAGAGACTCGCCCTTGAGGGATTTGCTGTGATGGGTTCTCCTGTTATTTGTGTGATTTGCAAACTTCTCCCCAGGAGCTCAAGGCATTGTTTCAGATTTCCTGCTGAAACGGAGCCTTCCCTGGGGTTTCAAAGCTTAAAAGCAGTGATGCTTCATAGGGCTCATCCTGGCCCCAGAGGACCTGCCCACCTCTTCTGAACCTTGGATTGTGCTTGGAGTGATGTGGGACGGAGCTTGCATGACACGCACTTTCAGGAGAGCTGCTCAAAGCCAAGTCCGAGGGCTCGGGGGGGGGGCAGCTTCAAATCTTGCCCCTGCCATCAGTTCACCTGGCGTTGTTCTTTGTCTCCCCACTTAACACTCCCCCCCCCCCCCAAATTCTCAGTGGCAATGTGAGGATAATACAGCTGATTTTAGCTTGCAGTGCAGTTTAAAGGTTGTCAGCTTATATATTCAAGGAGCTCCCTTGAGTGTTGTAGAAAAGCCTTCATAGAGGGCCAGTTCTTCTGTGCGAGTGGGAAAGCTCATGGTAGGTGACCCAAAACGCTGTGGGAGCAGTGTATTAGATGCCACTGAACTCAGGAGTAGCAAAAACACTCCACACCTGTTCAAACGGCATATTTTATGCTAGGTCATGAAGCCAATCAATGTTATTATCTCCATGTTGTAGATTGCAAACAGAGGTCGAAGGTACACGGTGGTTTTGCTAAGCGCACAGTACTGCATGGATGACTTGAACTTTGAACCGGGGACTTTCTAATGGCTCTGGCCTTCTCAGTTTGTGCACTCAGGAGAGGATAATAATAACAATAAAAAGAAACAGCTGTGATTTTCATGCCTTCAGCTTCTGCAAGGGCAATTCTCTTTAGGAATTTTTACAACAGAGCTTGCATGTAAATATACCTACATACAAGAGCCAATGAATAGTTGTTATGAAACGTGTGCCATTACATATTCTGTTGTACACCTCATTCTGCTGCTAAATGTCTGAAGAAGTGGACGTGTCCACGAAACATTACATTAAAATATGAACGTCAGTCTTTAAGGTGCCACATCTTTTTTTTTGTCTCTTGCTTTAGTTTTCTTTGATTTTTTTCCTGGAATTCTTTCTTACAGCTTCTGTGCTGTCTCGGTGGGAGTTCTTAATACATTGAACAGATGGATGGGGTTGGCTTTCTCCTTTCCCTGAAGCCTGCAGAGTGGATGAGAGAGATCTTTTAAGGAGGGAGTCTGGCAAAAAGGTCAGAGCCTCCCTGAGCTTGAGCAAAGCAAAAATTAGTGGGCCTGATAGCACGTGCCTCGCCTAAGCAGATGGTGAAGTAACAAGATGCGTGGGTTGGCGAAACTCCATGTTTACCAGAATTAAGAGCAGGTACAGACCTGGAGGCACAAAAGGTTGTGTAGAATGGTCCAATAATTTTTTTTTGTTGAGTTGCATGAAGGTGAGACAGCACCAGGATTACATGTAGAAATGGGGAAGAGAAAGGGAATCTTATTCATGTTTAGATCTGAGGGGACATAGTGGATGCATTCATGTGGAAGAGTATTATTCTGCATCTTTGGTGCAAGTGTAATAGCGTGATTATGGAGTGGTGCTGAGTGACTGTGCCGCTGGGCATGGGGGTCTTGAGACTCAACCTGCAGAGAAGGTCTTGGATCTTTTCTCGTGGAAAGATCTAGTTTTTAAAAAGTGACGGGAGCTAAGTTGAAGTGCAGGCTTGGTTAGATTGCTTTTTCTGAATCATGGAAATAATTTGGGATCCATATACCTAAGAGGGCAGAACGTTGAGTGTGAAATCTTAATGCTTCTTCTCAGAGTACTTGTCCTCAAAGTACAATGTTCGTTCTACAGGTCCAGGCATTTCATCATTGAAACAGCCTTCCCCAAACAGAGTGCCTGCACATATTGTGGACTTGAACTCCCATGATCCTTCACCAGTGATAATGCCATCTGTGGCAGATTTGAACTGTACCCACAACATACTGACAGCATCCAGTTGGTGAAGACTGCCCTAATGGTTTGGAAGTCTTCTTGTATATGATGGAGACTTTCCCTAGATAGCCGAAGGAACTTCAAGATAGTGAGGGTCTGAATGTAGTAAATTTCTGACATTGTCTTGGTTGATGGGCTGATTAAAAAAAGAAATGGCACAGATAGTTGTTGTGAGTTTTTCGGGCTGTCTGGCTGTGTTCTGGACGTTTTTCTTCCTGACGTTTCGCCAGACTCTGTGGCTGGGATCTTCAGAGGTCCAGGAGCTCAAGGAAGTAGGAGTTCTCACTGTGCTCTGGGTTATAAAGTGAGTGAGACTGTGTCCACAAAAAATATATTGGGACCACAAAGCACAGCATCCAGACCAGAATCAAAGAATATGAAAGACACTGCATACTAAAACAACCAGAAAAAGCAGCAGTAGTAGAACATGCCCTGAAACAAACTGGACATGAAATCCTCTTCCAGGGCACAGAGGTACTGGACAACACTACCAATCACTATGTCAGACTACACAGGAAGCCACTGGAATCCACACACACAAGCACAGTTTCAACAAAAAAGAAGAAAGTCTAAAAATCAACAAAGCCCTAGCCTGGCTTCCAGTACTGAAAACTACAGTGTGCAAAAGGCCAAAGCTCAATGATTCCCACCCAACCACAAGCAACAGTGATCAGTTCACACAATATAACAGCTAATGACACCCATCTACTACACTGCTACTTCTGATTGCATTGTGTGTGTGTGTGTGTGTGTTGTGTTGTTACAGTCGTGACCGACTCTTCGTGACTCCATGCCCATGGAGTTTTCTTGGCAGGAATACTGGAGTGGCTTGCCAGTTCCTACTCCAGGAGCCTACAGCACCTGGTATTCCCTGGTGGTCTCCCATCCAAGTACTAACCAGGGCCGACCCTGCTTAGCTTCTGAAATCAGGCGAGATCAGATGTGCTTAGGGCATTGAAACTTCTTAATCCCTTAATCACAATACAATGACTAGCACCTATTCTCCTGCATAGGACAAGCTTCCTCTATTGCACAGCTTTAAAACCCCCACAGTTTCACTCACTTTATAACCCAGAGCACAGAGAGAAACTCCTAGTTCCCTGAGCTCCTTGCCCTCTGAAGATGCCAGCCACAGAGTCTGGCGAAACGTCAGGAAGAAAAACTTCCAGAACACAGCCAAACAGCCCCCCCCAAAAAAAAAACTCACAACAGCTATCAGATCCCAGCTGTGAAAGCCTTCGAGAATACACTAAACAGCACAGAAATAACTTTGAAGAGATGTTTCCTCTGCATGGGTATGGGTTATTTGAATCCGTTCCAGTTTGATTTCTAGCAGTTTCTAAGTGGTTTCACAAAATACCAGAACTAGGGGACATACACTCAACTTGAAGGCTGGGAGAGTAAGAACAGACAAAAGAAATTTTTTTTTCACCCAGCGCGTTGTTAGTGTGTGGAACTCCCTGCCACAGGATGTGGTGATGGCATCTGGCCTGGATGCCTTCAAAAGGGGTTTGGACAGATTCTGGAGGAGAAGTCCATCACAGGTTACAAATCATGATGGAGATGTGTAATCTCCAGGCTTAAAACCGGGGCCCTTCAACCCAAAACGACCTGAACTTTTTTTGTTAGGGTTGGTGGATAATGAAATTAAAGGAGCAGACAAGACGCTATTTTTATATGCAACAGCAGCGGCACGAATGCTCCTGGCACAGAACTGGAGGACAACGTATATACCGTCTTTGGATGAATGGAGGGCAAAATTACTGGACTTTGCAGAGATGGCCAGACTGACATGCAGACTGAGGGATCAAGACAACCAGAGGTTCCAAAAAGACTGGCAAAAATTTCAGAACTACATGGAGACTAATTGTAAGGAATTAAAGACTCTTACCGGATTAGGGTAGAACTCGAAGGACTATTATCCATTTTTAGAACCTTTTTTATAAGTATATAAAAGGGGTTCGTTTGAAAGGAAGGCTGGGAGATGAATAACGTTAAAACCGCGCGAAGAACAGAGGGAAGCCGAACTTTAGTGATAGATTGACTCTGTATGGTTAATGTTTTGAATCTGTTTTTCTTTTGTATATTAAAATTTTCTAATAAAAAAATAAAAAATAAAATAAAACCGGGGCCCTTCAAGGGCCAGATCCAGGGGAGTGGCATCAGGAGACAGAGATCTAGTCTCGTGCGCTCCCAGATGCATCTGGTGGGGCCACAATGTGAGATACAGGAAGCTGGACTAGATGGGCCTTTGGCCTGATCCAGCAGGGCTCTTCTTATGTTCTTATGGCCTGGTTTGGAGACAGAAATAATTTTTGTTGACCTGGTGGAGGACTTAGGTTGGAGAATGGTCAAGGGAGTGCCACCTCTCGGTTCTCCTGAACCTCTCAATGGTCTTTGACACCACTGATGATGGTACTCCTTTGAGATACTTGGTGTAGAACTGAGGCAGGGTATAGGGTTATGGTGGCATTCTGTCTTTTGTGCAAGTTGCCAGCAAGTGGTGCTGGGAGGCTTCTCGTTCCCAGCAGGATTGTAAGGCTTTTGGGTGTCTCAGGGGATTCTGCTTTATCCCTCAAGCCTTTTAGCATATGGTGTCCCTGCAGGCTTGGAATTCCCTTCCTGTGAACTAAAACGGTGTTGGCATATAGATCGCTGTCAATTCTTGTTTCTTCTAATTGATCCCAGGGAGGTTACGGAAGCCCAGAGCACGTTTCTGGAAACCATTGGGGAGGCATGAAGGCAAACAACCTGGCACATAACGCAGACGTACTCGGGCATTAGGCAGAGAAACCTGTTCGTCTCCGCAGAAGTGTGACTCTGATGTGGGATGGATTCGTATCCTTTCTGAAGGTTTAAGCAAAGCAAAGTGTTCTGCTTATATACCGCCCCATACCACTACACGTAGTCTCTGGGCGGTTTACAATTTTAATTACAGTGTGCAGGCTACACATTGCCCCCAGCAAGCTGTACAGTGGAACTCATTTTACATACTGCTTGACTTACATCGGAAGGATGGAAGGGGCCTGTTTGAACCTTGAGCCTGCTATCAGGGATTGAACCCCTGGTCGGAAGCACAGTTTTACCTGCAGTACAGGCATTTAACCACTGCACCTTCTTTCAGGAGGTCTACAAGGCCAGCTCAGAGCACCTGGAGAGGCTTCCTATCTAGAAGAAAAAACGAGGCCATAGTTCTCTGGTTAGACAGTTGGCCAGTCTTTAAAAGATTGGCTGCAGAATCCACAATGGAAGCATTTTAGTTGGGGAACAAGTTGTGGGCAATGGTCTCAAACTTACGTCAGGTTAAAAAAGTAAAATTAAATTCAAACATTTAGGAAGAACTTAAGAAGTGGAGGCATGACTTGTGGACTAGAGCTGTTTGGCAGTGGAAGATTCATTTACATCCCCAAAGGATCCTAGTCAAATTTGTGTTAAATTGCTGTTTTTGGGGTCTTTTTTCATCTAGAACGGATTAATAGATGGCCATTACTTTTTGTCGGACGTCGTTTGACTTAAGTCATGTTTGATAGGGATTAGACCAGGGAACGGGGTTGACTAAGATGGTCCACTGAAGTCATTTTCTTCCAACTCTATGATTCTGCTGAAATTGAACCCTTGATTTAATTACAGGCAAACAACCACTGCTTCCTTTCCAGGTCTGGGTTTCTCAAAGGAAAACATATCTGAAACAAAACTTTTATTCATTCATATTCTCTGTAAGCCAGACTTTAGATTATGGAGACCAAGACAAACAATTAAAATAATCTCAATAATCACAGGAAAAAGAGACATCCAAACATTGGAAAACTTCATGACAGTTAGAGATGGGCAGTGGAAGATGCAGCTTTTCTGGAGGGTGGTGGAGTCTCCTTCTTTGGAGGTTTTTAAGCAAAGGCTGGATGGGCATCTGTCGGAAATACTGTTATGGGGTTCCTGCATGGCAGGGGGTTGGACTTGGATGGCCCTTGAAGTCTCTTCCAACTCTATGATTCTATGATTCTGTGGTTGCTTATGGGGCTGTGCGCATTCAGACCACTGGCTTTGCAATCACTGAGCTGATGGCCAGCTTTTAAAAAGCAGCCACGATAGCTTTTTGAGCCCTAAACAGTTTGGGCCAATTTGTTTGAAGGACCACTATCCATACCCTTTGAAGCAAAAGAAGTTGAGGAGCCATATAGCCATCACATCATTAGGCTATTAGAAAATTAACAAAAACATTGCTAATATTTTGAGGGTGAAACCGTCTTCCTCAGAGCAGTACCACTAGGTTATAACATGGCAACAGATAGATTTGCCAGGAGTTATTTCTTAGATCAAAGGTCCTTGGCAAGATGGAAAAAAGCCAGGCAGCCTCAACTAAGAACCACCCCGTCCCTAGGATATATCATGATGGCCTGGATCACATCACCACTGGAAATATCTATTCATTTGGCGGGGATGAGATCGAGGGGATATTTGTGTGCACAGAATGACTGGTCTTAGAGCCATGGAACTGTAGAGTTGGAAAAGACCTCAAGTGTCACCTCATCATCTTGATCCGAGAAATCCTCAGCTAAAATGTCCTTACCAGGTGGCCATCCAACCTCTTGCCAACAATGCCCATCTAGTAGAGAAAAATAATTCCACTGTTGAAAAGTTCTTGCTGTCTGGAAGTATTTCCTTATCTGTTGCTTCAAGTCTAAACTCCTGCCTAGAGGCACAGGATACAAGCCTGCTCCATCTTCTTCTCTGTCCTAGCTCTTCACCTGTTTGAACACAGCTTTGCATCAGCTCTCTGTCTTTTCTTCAGACTAAATATATCCAAGCTTCCTCAACTGTTCCTCACAGGGCTCCTTTTTCACATCATTTTTAAAAAAGCCATTTTATTGCTTCAGTGTTAGACATAGTGGAACTGGAAAAGGTGCAAAAGAGAGCAATTAAAAGGATTACTGTGCTGGGGCACCTCCCTTATGAGGAAAGGCTAAAACATTTGGGGCTCTTTAGCCTAGAAAAAAAGGTGCCTGAGGGGGGGATATGATTGAGACATACAAAATAATGCAGGGCATGAGTCAAGTGGATAGAGGGACGCTCTTCTCCCTCTCACAAAACACCAGAACTAGGGGGACTTCCACTCAAACTGTGGGTTTGGAGAGAGAACAGAGAAATGAAAATATTTTTTTCACCCAGTGTGTTATTAGTTTGTGGAACTCCCTGCCACAGGATGTGGTGATGGCATCTGGCCTGGGTGCCTTCAAAAGGGGATTGGACAGATTCCTGGAGGAAAAATCCATCACAGGTGACAAACCATGATGGAGATGTGTCATCTCCAGGCTTAAAACCAGGGTACTTCGAGGACCAGATGCAGGGGAGTGGTAGCAGGAGACAGAGATCTAGTCTCATGCGCTCCCAGAGGCATCTGGTGGGGCCACTGTGAGATACAGGAAGCTGGACTAGATGGGCCTTTGGCCTGATCCAGCATGGCTGTTCTTATGTACTTATGCATTTACACAGTTACACATGGAGTAGGATCCGGGCCTGTTCTGGCTTCAGCGGTACACACCTTAATGACATCCTGGGTGTATGATCCTGACGTCTGTGTAGAGCTGCCTTTGAAATGTTTTCAGGAAGCTGAGCTGATGAAATGGAGGTAGCTAAACTGTTGACTGGAGGTGGTCACAGGAAACATATGAATCCTTGTTAACCACGTCTTCACCAGTGTCCCACCTTCATCCCCAGCATGTCTCGTCTGGCCTGGATGCAGGCCGTTTGAAGAACTGGCTCTTCCTGTCTTCGGCTCTTCTGCCAACTGCAGGGAAGGGTCTTCTCTCTGTCTTGATGCCTGAGACGTGTTTGGTAAGGATATGCAACCGGACCATTTGAGTGGAGCTCTGCAGTGAACCAATCTCAGTTTCCCCCTCACCCCAGTTATCCTTCCACTGTTGGACACCAACATGCTTCTTCAAGCAGGCATTTGGAAATAAAGCCCCTGGGAGAGAAATGAAGGTTCCTTAGAAGATGTAATACACTTATGCTTTTAATCAGTGCTTTTGACAGAGGGGGTGTGGTGGCTCAGCAGACTAAGGCTCCAAAAACTGTTGGCTGCAACGTCGGCAGCTCGGCAGTTCGACTCCCAGGTGCCACGCAGCGGAGTGAGCTCCTGCTGATCACCCCAGCTCCTGCCAACCTAGCAGTTTGAAAGCATGCAAATGCAAGTACATAAATAGGTACTGTCATTAAAAAGGAGGAAGGTAAACAGTGTTCCATTTGCAGAAATGTTTTTTTTTTTTGCCATGGCAGCACATGGCCATGGACTTGCACAACACTGGCTCTTTAGTTTGAAAACGGAGATGAGCACCTCCCCTAGAGTCGGACACAACTAGCACCCACGTGCAGGGGGAACCTTTACCTTTACCTTTGACATTGGTGTGCTTTTGTTGTGGTTTTGTCAGTTGGAATTCTTTTAGTTTGTAAGATGCTTTCGGTCCCTTTTTGGCTGAAAGGTAGGATAAAAAGTGTTCTGCTTATATACCATCCCATACCGCTTCAAGAAGTCTTTGGGAGGTTTACAGTTTTAAATACAGTATGTAGGCTACAAATCCTCCCCCCGGGCAAGCTGGGTACTCATTTTACCAACCTCGGGAGGATGGAAGGCTGAGTGAACCTTGAGCCTGCTACCAGGGATTGAACCCCAGGTCGTGAGCACAGCTTTACCTGCAGGACAGGCATTTAACCACTGTGCCTGTATTGGCTGATAGGTTGTGGTAGATATATTCTAAGCAGGACACTTATAGGGAGCCAATGGAAATTTGCCATTGTGGTTTGCATCTTTTGGCAGATATGGGTTCTAGTTCGTGCCTCTGCTTTGCTGTCCCATGCAGTATAAATGGAAATGAAGCTAGGACAGATTTGATGTAAATCACAATTTAAATATTAAAAAACCAGGGCAGTTTGTTGTTGTGTTTTGGAAGATTTAAATTAAAAAAAAACAATCATTGATTGTTATCCACCCAGAGTCACAGCAAATGCTTTGCGTTTCGTGCTCCTTGATGCCTCATTTACCCATGGCCTCTTATTGGTCTCCCTCAAGTAGCTTAGCACATTGTGTTGAACATGTTCTTGTGATCCCATGGTCGTTCTGTGCCTGTCCGTGACTTGCTTTCACTGTTCACAGCTGCTGCTTAATTTATTGCACATGATGTCTTTAGTTGAACTGTAGTACAATTCATACAGAGGAGGGACAGGATCTGTTCTCCTTCATCCTAGAATGCAGGGAATGTAATACAGGACACTAAATGACCTAGGTCCAAACTACTGCAAAAATCGGGTGCTAACGTCATCAGGAGAGGCCTTTCTCTCCATCCCGCCACCTTCACAGGTGTGTCTCATAAGAACCCATGAAAGGGCCTTCTCTGTGGCTGCTCCCAGACTTTGGAACTCCTCTGCCACTAGAGGCCAGGACTGCCCCTTCTTTGCTATCTTTCAGCCAGCAGACATGCTTTCCCTGTCCATCAGGTAGAACTCTCAGAATAGAGACTTTTGAGATTTGTTGTCCTAGGAATTCAAATATCCCATGCCTAGTGGGGATATTCTTGTCTTCTTAAAGCAGTTGCTCCTGGTTCTCGAATTAGCAGACTTTGATTTAAAGGTTGCCAGTGAATCCTGGTCGGTGGAGAATCTTTAATTCACGGTTTCTTGGATCAGCAGTTACTGAAACTCGGGTTTAAGTGAGCAATTTCCCCCTTGTAGCTGCTGATCACCATAGGGGCCTTGTTTTAGTTTGAAAATGATTACTCCACAAGCAAACGTGTTTTATTGGAATCGCCTGTTGTTTCAGAATGATGCCTTCATATGTAGACCATTATTTTGTGTTTACAATATGTAGCATGGGAGTGCTACGGAGATGCCTTCTACTTGTTGCCAGCTATCATGTCCCACAAATCAAACATGTCCCTTTAGTACGTGTTGAAAATTGCGCTTGTCTGTCTGTTTGTGTGTAGGCAGCCTGGCTAGGAGGCAGTTTTAAATAGCAAGATGGTGGAGTATGCCTTTTTCTGTTACTCTTGGATTCTCATAATTCTCCAAGAAATTCACAGGCTGGATTTTGGGAGTCTCAGCCCATACACACACACACACACACACACACACACACACACACACACACACACACACACACATGTGCAGCCATATTCCTTTCACTCACCTGGGCAAGGATGATGCCTCCTTCTAATCTAGGTGATCCGGGGTCTCAGACACACACACACACACACACACACACACACACACACACACACACACACACACACACACACACACACACACACACACACACACATGTGCAGCCATATTCCTTTCACTCACCTGGACAAGGATGATGCCTCCTTCTAATCTAGGTGATCTCGAGGGTCGACTGTTGCAATGCCCTCTACGTGGGGTTGCCCTTGGCCCTGGTCCGGAGGTTACAGCGGGTGCAAAGTGCGGCGGCCAGGCTGGTGGTGGGTGCCCGTAGATACGAGCACATCACCCCAGTCCTGGCTTGCCTGCACTGGCTCCCTGTTGTCCTCTGGATCAGGTTCAAGGTCCTGGTTTTGATTTTCAAAGCCCTCCACGGCCTGGGACCAGAGTACTTGGCGGAGCGTATCTCCCAAAGGACAACCGTGTCCAGACCCACGAGATTGGTGCAGGCGCGCTCACTGAGGGTGGCCACACCTAGAGAGGCACGGAAATCGCGCACGCGAAACCGCGCCTTCTCTGTGGTGGGCCCCTCCCTCTGGAATCATCTCCCCAGTGAGTTGCGCCTGTTGGAGTCCCTGCCTGCCTTTAAGAAGGCCTTGAAGACCCTCTTTTTAGAGAGGCCTTTGGCGACCTTTTCAGTTAGCCTCTTTTTTTTTTTCTCACCCGGGCCCTGCCGCCATCTTGCCTCTTCGCTTCTCCTTTTCTTGTTTTGTGCTTTATTATTTGTTTTTATTGCTGTTAGCCACCCAGAGTTCCCTTTGGGAAGATGGGCGGGATACAAGATTAATAAATAAATAATAAATAAATAAATAAATAAATTTCCTGCTGCATTATTTCCCTGGAGCTGTCATGCCCAAACTTTGGCCCTCCTGATGTTTTTGGACCACAACTCCCAGAATTCCAAGCCTGCATTGCCAATGGCAATGGACTGTGGGAGTTGCTTCGGAGATTCGTCTACTGTGTGAATTTTAAATCTAAAGTTCTCTGGAAAGTTTTCCAGAAAATTTCCATTAGCCCAATTATTGAAAATCTGAATTGACATGCTTTCTTGGTTTTTGCTTAGTAAGCCAAGCTAAATAACTGCATACAGCAATACCTCTTAAGACAAATGCCCCTTAAGACAAAATTCGTAAGGCGAATGAAATGTCCGGCGCCAGGAAAACCCTGTAAGACGAATTTTCCTATTGGATGATTCGCAAGACGAATTCAATGCATTCCTATAGGAAACTACATTAAACCATGCTTTGTAGGACAAATTTTTCGTAGGATGAATTGACCCATAGAACAAATTAAATTCTTCTTAAGAGGTGCCACTGTAAATAGTATTAATTGGGCATAAGAAGGGTCAATGGTATCCAAATGGATATATCTTAATGGGGAACAAATCAAGGAAATGCAGTTTGTGTGTTCTAATTGTCATGCTTCCTTGCCTCTGTTGTTCTTCATGAGTGTGGTCCGAAGGGCAACGCCATTTGGTGGTGCCTTCTGCTGAAGGTGTTCCAGCTGTAGAAGTAAGATTTGAGATTGGACCCTCTCATCCATCATCATGTAGGTACCACTTAGCATGCATTTGTTTGTGCAAAACAAATGTTTCATTCATTTAGTTGTTTACAAACATGTTAAGACATTCAACTGAATAGCATGTAGATTGCTTACAATATTCGAGGCTTAAGGGGGAAAAGGCACTAAAATGGTTTATCTAGTTTACTACTAAAGAATAATTTTTTGCTATTTATTATCATGTGCATATAGAGTTGTGTACATAAATATATGAGCTTCTTGATGCTAATGACTGGAAAAAGACTTAATTAGAATTTAGCTTTGATTTCTATTTATTTTACGCATTTTTATTCTGCTCCTTAGTAGACAGGCCAGAACCTCTTCATATGAGTAAAATCTCTGGTCCATCTGTTCCAGGATGGTCGACCCAGATTGGAAGAAGTTCACTGAATTTTCAGACCTGATTGTTTTAGGCTTGCTAGTCCTACCTGGGGGTTTTGTTGTTCCCTGGTGGTCTTCACTGCAAGCCTTTGACTAGGTCTGACTGTGCTTAGCTTATGAAATCAGACGTTACACAAAAGGCATCAAAAGCAAGTTCTTTTGTGCCACAAGGAGTGGTCCATTCCCCCCCCCCCACGGTGAAGCAGTAGCAGGGGGACAAGATGAATGGTGGCAGTGGGCCTCGTTGCTTCCACTTGCAGAGCACTTGCTCACAAATTCGGACTCTGCGCCATGTTTGGCTAAAGGCCAAAAAGCCAGCCCAATGTGGGCAGTACAGAATGTGCATTTCTGGGGTGGCCAGAGCAGAGACCCCAGGAATGCTCATGAGATGCAGCCAATGGAACCAATTGGATACAGCGGAACCATTGACCTCAAGAGGTGGCGAGTCCTCCAGCCCTGGAGACATTCAAGAGAAATTTGGACAACCACCTGTCAAGTATCCTTTAGTTTGAATTCCTGAGTTGAGCAGGGAGTTGGACTTGATGGCCTTCATTGGCCCCTTCCAACTTCACTATTCTATGGTTCTATGGATCAGGTGCCTCAGCACATCCCTTATGTGAAATCCAGCGTGTTATGGTGTTAAAATAAGATTCAGAAAACCCAACTGAAAGCTGGAGAAGGGAAATGGAAAGTATCTGTACTTGCTAAGGGTGATGTTGGGCCAATGACGAAGGAGAAGGATATTCACACATCTTAATCGAATACCAGGTCCTCTCCTGTGCACTTACAGTTGCTGAGACATTGGGTATCTTCCATTCCAGACCCTCCTTGTGGCATTTTGTCTGGCTGTAGTGTGGAATGAGGGATTTGTGTTGATGGCAGATATATAACTTGGGCCTAATGCAGTGGTTTCCAACTTTTTGGTCCAGCAGCTCCCTTGGTGTGGTGAGCCTGGACTGCAGCTCCCCTTGCTTGGAAGGGCCATCAGGGATCTCACCAGGAGCAGGAAGTTGATTCCTCCACCCATCTCATCTCCTCCCTTCCCCCCAGATATCTCCAAGGACCCCAGATCTATCCAGGTCCTGATGCAGGAGACCTCCTAGCAAACACTTCCACCATGAACCATAAAGATGGAGAAAGGAGAGGCAGGTATCTGTCTTCTACATCCGGTTCCTGTTTGGCATAGAGTTATGAAGGCTGTGAAGGAGCCGCTGTTAATAGAACTACGAGTAGCTCCTCTACAGCCTTCACATCGTTATGTTCCATCTCGTTTCCCAAGGGATTTTTCATTGCCTCATTTCTGGGATCCCCCGAGATTTGGAAGCATACAAATATTGGCACCAACATGGATGAGATAGGAGTACCCCAATGGGGAACAGCGTGAATTGGGTCCCAAACTGTGTGCCCTTTGGACGTGGACCAAATCCTGGGGTGAGGGCACAACCTTATGTGCTGGTATTATATCTGTCCCAGTTTTGTAATTTGATTTATTCTTCATTAGCCAAAATCCTGTTGAGCTTGAGAATCCAAACTACACCTCTTGTTTTATGTTCCTAACAATAATTGACTCAATGAGACTGTTGATTTGCCGTTCAGCAGCTGGTTGAATGAACCAACTTGAGATGGGACTAGAAATCTGAGTTAGGCAACAGTATTTATGGTACATTATCAATCTTCATGCACGATTTAGCATAGAGAGAATATTTTATGTAGGAGGGGAAAGTGTATTTTAAGAACATAACCGTGTTCATTATTTGAAGAGAAGAAAATTACGATATTTCAGTCGCATAATGCACAATAACAAACACTTATCCTTCAAGGAAAAATAGACAGGAAGTGTGGCCCGGGGCCTAGAAGAATATTCTGGCATAAGAATTTAAGCCAGTAGTTTGCAGTGGGCACAGCTTCTCTTTTTAGAATAGCTTTAGATTAAAAAAAAAAGATTGTGCTACTGGTTGCCAACGTTTCTACAAGGACATGGCACTTGAAGCAGAAGACGTATAGAAAATCATAAAGCATAAATCATGAAGGCAGCTTCATGTGTAGATGTGAGTTAATTTTTTTTGTTTAATTTCAAACCATTGGAGCCCCTTGCTAGAGCATCCTTAAGTATTTGCAGAGAGCGCTGCTCCATATTCTGTTAACGCCTCGGAAGCCAGGCGTTAACAGAATATGGAGCAGCGAGTTTAATAACAGTGTTGAAATGCAAGAGTAATGTGAGGGGGGGGGAAACAGCTCTCTCCAGAGAGCTCTTTACAATTAAAGGGCAGCCATAAGTTTCTGGGTCTGTATATTTCACTCTCTGTGTTGTCCCTATTTCTATGCTGCTTACTGCACATGAAATTGCTTTACAATCCCATTTAAGGCGGCCACTAGCTTTCCTTTAATGAAATGCTGGGCTTTAGAATTGCTTGTTTATCTCCTCTCTTCCACATCCATCACCCCAGTAAGATTAGGACAGCAATATTCACAAACTGGGCTTGTAATCTCCATCTGATACAATCTGCCTTTCATGATAGTTTTTTTTTTTTGCATTTTCTTTGCACATCAACTTTGTGAGCTCATCCTCGCTGTGATCTTTATCGCTTACTCTGGTACTGAAAAGGTAGTACCGGTAACTGTGGTTTACTGTTATCTGATATTCTGTGCCTAGAGAAATAAGGACACTTGCTCCTGGATAGATTTTAATGTTTTTATACTTTTTCCCCATAAGGAGTTGTGAATCTTCATGCCAACACTCCAAAACCTGTACTGCTTCCATGCGTTTGTTCACTTCGTATTATAATAGTAACGTGGCATAAATGGAAATTATAGGAGGGACTAAAGAGAATAGCGGGCTGTTTTGGTTTCTTGATCTTTTTTTTGCACTGCTTAATGTCTTGTCTTTTCTCAATATTCCTGACTATACCTGACAGATTTCCCCCTCCCTTCAAACCTGTTTCTTTTGCTTTATAAAATACAGCCTGATGGATAGGAATACATTAACCCCCCATCTATTGTGGGGGTTAGGGACCCACCTGATCCGCGATCACTGAAAATCCATGATATGTGAATGCAGGTCGGGTGGGTGGGGGGCACAATTTTAAACATAGCATGTAGTTTCCCAGCACCCCGAGGGGGTGGGGAGAAGCGGCATGCGATATCTCCAGAGGCAAGCCCTGGGCTCCAGCTGATTGGCGCTGGGGTGGGGGAGAAAAACCTTTTGTTTCCCCACCCCAGCGCCAGTCAGCTGGAGCTTGGGGAAAGGGGAGAAGGTTTAAAACAGGGGTCCTCAACGTTTTCAAACAGCGGGCCGGTCCACCACACCCCAGACACCACTGGGGGCCAGATCACAGTCCAAAAAAACCCAAAAAAGGCCGACATGGAAAAGGGAGGGAGGGGCAAGTGGGTGGAACTCCCCACGATAGGCCCATGATCATTGTGTCTCCAGGGCCCCAGCAATGTCTCCTGCTCCAGATCACCTCCCTGAGGTGACACTGCTGGGATCCATCTGCTGCGCCTCCTGCTCCTCCTCCTCCAGTGGCAGCGGCTGGAGCAGCTCTCCTTCCTTCCTTCCTTCCTTCCTTCCTTCCTTCCTTCCTTCCTTCCTTCCTTCCTTCCTTCCTTCCTTCCTTCCTTCCTTCATTGCATCGGGAAGGAGGTGGCAGCCCAGGCAAACTCAGGCCCCTCATCACCTTCTGGGCGGCCACTCAGGGCCTTTTTACACGACCCCTAAGATAAGAACATAAGAACATAAGAACATAAGAAGAGCCATGCTGGATCAGGCCAAAGGCCCATCTAGTCCAGCTTCCTGTATCTCACAGCGGCCCCACCAGATGCGTTTGGGAGCGCATGAGACTAGATATCTGTCTCCTGATACCACTCCCCTGCATCTGGCCCTTGAAGTACCCTGGTTTAAAGCCTAGAGATTACATATCTCCATCATGGTTTGTAACCCGTGATGGACTTTTCCTCTAGGAATCTGTCCAATCCCCTTTTGAAGGCATCCAGGCCAGATGCCATCACCACATCCCAGGGAGTTCCATAGACTTACAACGCGCTGGGTGAAAAAAATATTTTCTCAGTTCTTACCTCCCAGCACTCAATTTGAGTGTATGTCCCCTAGTTCTGGTATTTTGAGAGAGGGAGAAGAGCGTCCCTCTATCCACTTTACTCATGCCCTGCATTATTTTGTATGTCTTCCATATCCCCCTCAAGCACCTTTTTCCAGACTAAAGAGGCCCAATTGTTTTAGCCTTTCTTCATAAGGGAGGTGCCCCAGCCCAGTAATCATTTTAGTCGCTCTCTTCTGCACCTTTTCCAGTTCCACTATGTCTTTCTTGAGATTGACCTGTACACAATACTCCAGGTGGGGCCTTACTATTGTTTTGATAACGGCATTATAATGTTGGCTGTTTTATTTTCAATCCCCTTTTGATAATCCCTAGCATGGAATTGGCCTTCTTCACTGCTGCCACACATTGGGGAGACACCTTCATGGAGCTGTCCACCAACACACCAAGATCTCTTTCCTGATTCACGGATAACTCAGAGCCCATGAGTTGATAGATGAAGTTTGGATTTTTGCCCCAATATGCATTACTTTACATTTGGTTACATTAAAACGCATTTGCCATTTCTCAGCCCACTCCCCCAGTTTGGAGAGATCCTTCTGGAGCTCTTCACAATCTTCTCTGGTTTTTACCACATGGAAAAGTTTTGTGTCATCTGCAAACTTGGCCACCTCACTGTTTATCCCTGTCTCCAGGTCATTTATGAACAGATTGAAAAGCACCGGTCCCAGGACCGAGCCCTGGGGCACACCGCTTTTCACTTCTCTCCATTGTGAAAATTTCCCATTGACACCTACTCTTTGTTTCCGGGATCTCAACCAGTTCTCAATCCATAAGAGGACCTGCCCTCTTATCCCCTGACTATGCAATTTTCTCAGCAGCCTTTGGTGAGGGACTGTGTCGGACCAGAGATCTCGAGGGTTCGTTGCTGTTCCTCCGTCCCCACCCGCTCCGCACTTCTTTGTTCTGTCTCTGTGAGGGGAGGGAGGGAAAAAAAGCCTTAGACAGGGACAAAAGAATAAAGCCTTACCTCCGGTGCCGGTGGAAGTTGCTCCGACCTCCGTTTACTTCCTGGTTCCTCTTTAAGGGGCGGAGGCAAAAGAAAAACAACAGAAAGAAGCGAGGAGAGCTCAGGCACTCTCCGCATCAAATATTTTTCACCATCAAAGAGCAGGTACAAGAAAAGTGCGCTGGGTCGCGCTTAGGTGGGCGGGGTTGCACTTAATTGTCTGCAAACTCCGGAGCTGGTGGGGAAACATTTTTAAGGTCCGGAGCTTGCAGCCATTTGCGGCGGAGCTTAGGGGTCGTGTATAAACGCCCGATGAGGAGCAGCAGCCGCAGCAAGGCTGATGCCACTGCAGGCAGATCCAGCCGTGTCCCCTGGCCATCACGTCCTCACTGGGCCTTTTCACACAACCCCCTAAGATCCGCTCGTCCCTTAAATTCGAACCAGAGATCTTGGGGGTTCATTTTGTCCCTGCGTCCCCACCCCTCAGCACTTCCTGCTCCTGTCGGCGTGAGGGGGGGAGGCAAAAAAAAAGGACAAAAGAAGCCTTTACTAACCTGCCGGTGTGGTGGAACTTGCCACGAGCCCCATTACTTCCTGCTTCCGTCTCAAGGAGCTCTTAAAGGGGTGGGAGGCAAAAAAACAACAGACAAGCCAGGAGAGCCGGGCACTCTTATCCGCATCTAATTTTTTATCAGGAAAGTGCGCTGGGTCGCGCTAAAGTGGGCGGGGTTGCACTTATTTGTCTCCAAACTCTGGAGCTGGTGGGAAAACATTTCTAAGCTCCGGAGCTGGGAGCCATTTGCAGCGCAGCTTAGGGGTCGTGTATAAACGCCCACTGTCCCTGGAGGGAGGGGAGGGAGCAAGGACTGGGAAGGAGGGAGGGAAGGCAGAAAGGCATGCCCAAAGCCACCTGCAGCCCGCTCACTGGCCGAGTCCAGCCAGGCTGCAATGCTCTCTTGGCTCACCAGCCCGCCCATCATCAACTGGGAACAAATGCAGCCCCGCCAGCCTCCCAGGAACCAGGCCTGGGCCACCGTTTGGCCTTCTCGTCTTTCTCCACCACCTCCTCTTTGCTGGTCTCTAACCCGGTGATGGTGGTGGCAGCTTCAGCCTCTGGCCATGGCTGTGCTCCCTCCTCCCCTCCCTCGCTCAATGGAGCAAGGCAGCAGCTCAGAGGGGGCTGGGTGGGTGGGAAGTAGCTCCGTTTCCCCCTCGGTCCCCTGCCGTCCATCCCTCCAGTGGTCCACTGCCATGGCTGCTCTGGCTCGGAAGTCTGGCTGGTGCTGCCTCTGCCTGCCCCCTTCATTCCTCACCACTACAATAACACAGGCGGCAGCCACACAAGGGAGGCAGGTGGGCAGGGGGGGAGGAGCACGGGTGGGGCCTCAGGGCCATGGTGGGAGTGGGAGACTTTGCCACAGCCCTCCTGTTTTAAATTGCCCCGGTCGGCTGCACCCGGCGCCCCAACCATCTGGGCGGTGGGTGGGGGGAGCGGGGGACCTTGACGTAGCCCTCCCACTTTGAATGCCCCACTAGCCAGTATGCTGATCATCTGGGTGGTAGTTGGGGGGAGTGGGAGAAGTGACATAGCCCACTGCTTTGAACTGCCTCAGCAATAGAAGCAGCTGCGGAGGGTGGCTTGCTTGCAAAGCAGGGGGTAGGTGGGGGGTTGGAATTGGTCCCGGGGGCCAGATTCAGGACCTTCGGGGGCCGCATTCGGCCCCAGGGCCTTAGGTTGAGGACCCCTGGTTTAAAAAGCCCCGAAACCTTCCCCTTCCCCTCAAGCCCTTTCTGGTTACTGCAGTTCCGCGATATAGCAGGACCGTAGTATATGAACCGCGAAAGGGCGGGGGACCACTGTACTCAAAACACTTACCAGTGCCTGTGTGCTATAATTATCATAGAATCATAGAATCACAGAGTTGGAAGAGACCTCAAGGGCCATCTAGTCCAACCCCCTGCCATGCAGGAACCCCCATCACAATATTTCCGACAGATGGCCATCCAGCCTCTGCTTAAAAACCTCCAAAGAAGGAGACTCCACCACCCTCCGCGGCAGCATATTCCACTGCCGAATAGCTCTAACTGTCATGAAGTTCTTCCTAATGTTCCTAATGTATCCTATCTGTTTCAGTGTTCTTTTGAACATAGAGACTTAGGGGTTTCCCTGCTAGAGTGGATTCCAAGCCAAGATTCGGTCTGTTTCCAACAGCAACCAGATAATCAGATGTGCCTTGCAAGGCATGAATCTGATGGCACCCTCTCCATTTGTCTCAGTCAGTGTGTCCTCTAATTTTTATCCTTGCTGTTCAGGGCTCTCCTCCATGCACACACTTGAGCAACCCCCCTCCTCTCCTGTGGATTCCCAACTAGAAGAAAAACAACCAAGGGTGGAAGGGGTGGAAAATCCTTGTGCAGATGGTGCCAGAGGTGTCCACGGGTGTACTGTTTAGAAGGAAGCTTGGTCTCCGTATGAGAGCCGATCAGTTTCTTCTGAGTTCATCATCATTTCTGAGTAAGGCACCTTGTGGTTGTCTGGCAACATATGTCACATTCTAGCCCACTATAATTCACTGACACGAAACATGTAATGTTTAAATGTTCAATTTCTTGCCTTTTGGTCTCCGATTTACTATTACTCATGCTTCTTACTTCCATATTCCAATTAAATGTGTTGTGCATTATTGGGACCCCCCCCCCAAAAAAAATCTCTCTTCATTAGATGTCCCTTTGGCTTTTATTTATTTATTTATTTATTTAATTGATATACCGCACTATCTGACCAAAGGTCACTCTGGATGATTTACACAAATTTAAACAGACTGTACAATGAATAATACATTATACAATAGGCAATATGCAGCACTGTATATAACTAAGTGAAAATCAACAAATCAATCATAATTAATCAAACAACAAAAGAATAATGATAAATCTAAATTAACATGCAAGAAAAGACAGACAGAGGCAGATTAAAATGTAAGAACCAGATCAGTGGGGTGATGAAAAGCAATCAAGGAAAGTGAGTCTATACAGCCAGGTCTTGAGCTGTTTTTTAAAGGCTTGCAGAGTAAGGGCCAGACAGAATTTTGGAGGGTAGCTGATTCCATAGGCACGGTGTGAGTATCTGAGAAAGCCCAATTCCTGGTGTTTTCTGGGCTTCCTTTGAGGTCAGCACCCTCAGATAACCCGGCTGAGAAGAACGAGTGTTATGGGCAATACTCTGTGATAGGAGCCGTTCTGACAGATAATCTAGTTGTGTTGTTAGCCACAACGCTATCTGTATCTTTCCGTTTCTCATTTCTGGTAGATAAGAACATAAGAACAGCCTTGCTGGAACAGGCCACAGCCCATCCTGTCCAGCAAGTGGCTCACCATTTGCTTCAGGGTATTCCCAAGCAGATGTCTTCCCCTGCTTATGATCCCCCGCAAATGGCATTGAAAGATATCCTGCCTCTCTGTCCAACCCGGAGGTTGTCCTTAGGCATCCATCATGATAGCCATGGAGACCCTTGTTCTCCATGAACTTGTCTTTGACAAGTCTTCCAGCCTGGCCGTCTCATCTTCCAGCACCATTCGTTTTTCGCTTTGGATTTCTCATCACAGGGTATTAAAGGCAGGGGTCAGAAGTGGTTTACCATTGTTTTCTGCTGAACAGTACTAACAAATATTAGCTTGAGCATCACTGTCATTCTCTGTGAAAGATTCCCCACCGACATTAACTTCAATTACTGCTGGTTTCTAGAAGCTGATTTTTAAAGTGTTCCTCCACCCCCATCACCACTGGAACTATCCATGCTCATGTTTGTTACTTCTGAAAAGGGTTGCTCCGTCTTAGTCTGGAGTCTCAACTGTGAATGTTCTTCATTGGGTGATCCTGCTAGGAATCCATACTCATAATGGAGATTAGCTTCCTGACACCCTTGCCATGTTAATATGTGCATGCATAGTGAGAATCATCAGGACATTGGAAAATAATCCTCTCATTGGTTCTTGTTCACCCCTCCTCCCATTTGGTTACCATGTGCATATGAATAGGAATTGTTACACTGAAACATGGTAACTGAAACATGTCTTGCAAATTTTCTTCTAATTAGCTTAGAGCAGGCATGTCCAAACTTTGGCCCTCCAGATGTTTTTGGACCACAACTCCCAGAATTCTAAACCTGTATTTCCAATGGCAAAGGACTTTGGGAGTTGTGGTCCAAAACATCTGGAGGGCCGAAGTGTGGACATGCCTGGCTTAGAGTAAGGGTAATGGCTTTTAGTGGGTTACCCACTTCAGTTTAATCTGGAAGTTGAGTCATGGCTACTGGACTTCTTTTTTGAGAGAGAGAAACGTTTCACTGTTCATCCAAACAGCTTCATCGGTCTCAGTTTAATGCTCTTTTTGTCCTCATCTCAAACGTTTCCAAGAGGCAAAGAAAAACAAAGAAGGCATTAACTCATCCAGTGATGTTTTCTGTTGTGGACAGGGCTTTTTCCTTTATGTGCAGTTTGTCTCTTGCAAGGCAAGGACACATCTAACCAGAATACATAAACTGGCAGGTAAAACATGAGAGGCCTGCATTTTGATTGCAGACAGTGATGGGGGAAATCTATTTTTAGTTGTTGAAATAGCATTCCGATAATCATCATAATGTTGAAGTTAAAAAGAACAGAACAGTTTATAGATCACTGCCAAACCAGATCATCCCCCATCTGTCAGCATATCACCTAAAACACTGGTTCCTCATCTCAGGTCTTGGACTATTCTTGGACTATTCTCAGTTCTTGTACTATTTCTTCCAGAATCCCCGATTTGTGTCTGTGCTGAGTCCTGTGGATATTAAATCTGGAGACCCATGTTGAGAAAACCTGGTTCTAAAGGACGCAACACAGAAGGGGCAGGGAGGAGGTGAGGGAGATGCACAAACAAAGGTCCCAGCTCTTAACGTTATGTACCTATCCTTGTAATAATCATCTGGGATGAAAACAGTTTGGAAAGAGGATTAGCCACAGGAAGTTGGTCCTCACTACTCAATGAAATGGTCCTGCTTCTTCTCTTTCCAGTTACATGGCTCAGTAGTCTTCCTAGCAGCATTGTCTTCAATTGGGCCCCAGGTCTGTTCACTAGGTCTCAAGGGTCTCTGGTCCCGGGCTGGGGTCTAGTTTACAACACCGATCCCAGCCAGCTCACGCTCTTTAGAGAAGGCTAGTAACGATGGGCCGATGGAAGACTCCCAGTCCCAGAATCTTGCCGTGTTCCTAGATGGTGGGCCATGTCTTGTTAGGCGCACTGCTTCCTCTCTCAATGCTGTTTCTGGATTGGGATGACCCCCCCTGAAAGAACTAACCTGGAGTTGAATTCTTATCCATATGCCCGTTGGGTGCCTCAGCATGCTGCCAGAACTTCAGCCCGGGTCTTGTTAATTAAACTGTTCCTGCAGTTGCCCTTTCGCCTATGCTGGTGCAAATACACTGTTGGAGTCTGGGTGGCAAATACCAGTTCCATCCTGGTGCACAATGCCCAGTTGTTGCTGTTTGCAGTGGGGGCAGGTGAACACATTGTGGAGGCTTGGGCTGTGCTTGTGTTATGTTATTTGGCAGCGCTCAACTTCCCTCCCAGGAAAGCGGAAGAAGAATCGAAGGCCTGTTCTTTCACTGGTAGGAAATACGCATCAGAAGCATTTAAATTTTTACCCTGGAGCCCCTTTTGTAAACACAATAATGTGCATTTGGCTTACAGTATTTCCTTCCCTTCCTCGTTACTTGGTCATCTTGTGACTTAAAATGAGCTTTGAATGTCTCTGTCAATTCTCTTTTGGAGCATAATTTGGACAATTTTCAAATAGGATTTCTGAGAACAGCTGAATCCCTTGATGACCTTGATGGCTCGTGGTAAGGAGTGGAGGCTTTGCTGCTATTGAAGCCTCACGAGAAGCACCGTAGATGAACCTTCTGATGATTAGTTATCTGAGCGGTCTTTGTGAGTTCCAAGTGCAATCCTGTGGCTTGTAGCATGGACGGAAAGTAGCTCCATAGCCTGAGAACAACCACCGAAAAGTCCCTCTTCAAATAATTTGTATGTTCGCCGTTCTTAGCTTTACTATTGTCTTTTAATAATGTTAACCGTCCTATTATACTCATTGTTTTCAACCTGAAACATTGTTCTTTCAATGTTGTAAGCCACGTCAAGGAAAAAGGAGAAGTAAAAATATTTTAAATCAATAAATATTCTTGTTAGGCAATGAGATGGAGAGGTTCCACCAAGATCTTAAAGCAGGGGGAAGCTCATAGGGGAAGATAGGGTTCTTCTATTAACCCAAGACTCTGCCATATAGGATTTTATATGTCAAAAAGAGCATTTTGAACTGGGTCCGGAAGCCAACAGAGCTGAGGTAGCAGGGAAGATTCATGTGTCTTTCTTGTACATTATCTTGCTCAATAATCTGTCTGTCTCTTTTTGGGTCAGCTGAGGTATCACTCCTCAAAGGCAGTCCCGCATAAAGCATGACGGTTGTCCAAATGGGATTTAACTAACAAACTATGTGACCTTGAAAGACTGACTTATTTCAATGGGAACTTTCCTGGATTGTGATCCATTTCCTCAGCTGCATGGAGTCAAAACTTAGCTACAGGTTGATCTACAGAGTACATTTTTGGGACAGGGGAGAGCAGAGGAACAGAAAATGAATTTTCAGAGTGTCCGACATATAATTAATGTGGGTAGTGACCAATTGTGATGGGAAAAATTGTGAGGATGAACCAAAGCCCCCCCCCCCCATATATGCTAGAGGGGGACACTTTGTTATGGGTGTATGTGAAGCTTTTTTATTTGTTTTGTATTTTTGTCTGTGTGTATTTTAGATTCAATAAAAATGTGCTATAGAAATAGAAAAGCCTCTTGAATATTTGAACCAGGGAGATGATCCCATTTAACTACTTTCTCATGAAGGTTTTTAATTCTCTGTAACATCCCCCGGCCATCCAAACAGTGATCCCAGAGTGATGGAGTTAAAGGGAAGCAGGAGGATTGCCAGTGCATTGGTTTTTTGAAGGGCAGGCTTCATGCCAGGAGTGGATATATCGAAATGTGTTGAGGCTTTTTTTGCAGAAAGCAAGCGCTGTGGTTGTATTTGGAGATTATCTTCCCTTTCCCCACCAAAAACTCTGCTGTATTGGGGAGGGGGGTCTGCCCCCCAAGCTGTGTTAAATGGGGCTGAAAAGATGTACTGTAACAGTCTCTAGGGCCTGCAATGCAATTCAGTTGATTTGGGCTTCTACATTTACATGTACAGATGGGCACGAATTAAAAAAATGGTGTTTCGTTTGTCGTTGAGAAGTCTGTTTTGGTTCGTTTCCGTTTTTCGAGAATTTTTTGAAAAATTTTCATTTTCGTTTTTCGTTTCTACCCACTTTTTGCGCGATTTTTAAAGCATTTCCGGGGGCTGCCAGAGCTTTTTATGCCCTCTGTGGCTGCCAGACCTGCGCAGTCTGCAACCTGGGCATGCTATTGGTTGAAGTTGTCCAGTAATTTACATGATCCCATCACATGGCTTGCCTCCATGTTGTGGCTGGAGTGGCGACATCCATTTTGTCATCCTTAAAGGGAAAAGAAAAATACATCATGATGGGAGAAGACAAAAACAAACATTTTAAGGACCCCAACCCCCTGGTAGGTAATAATTTCAAATAATTATCACATTATCACTGCATTTTTATGGATGTACCGGGCGTTTTAATACCCAAGAAATCAATATTAGACATCTGGGAGCCATTTTGGGTCGATGTCCTCTAACTCCCCTTAAAGGAAAAAAATACAGCGATCTGAGAAAAGACATAAATGCATGTTTTAAGGCCCCCAACCCCCCCGTAGGTATTATCAGGCAGTATAAATAATTATTGCTGCATTTTTATGGATGTCCAGGGCGTTTTTTAACATTTAAAACAGCTCAATTTCATTGCGCGCCGCCAGTAACGGAAACGAAATGTACGAACAAAATCTTCGTGGTTCTGTTCGTTTCGTTTTGTTTTCATCACAATTTTCGTTTGTCGTTTCATTACGTAACGGAAACGACAAACGGTAACGGAAACGAAAAAATGTGCGTTTCGTGCCCATCTCTATTTACATGCATTATCTGTTGGTATCATTGCGGTAAGGTTTGAGTGAGCTCTTAATTGGTAACCCTTTATTGATTCAGATGAATTCCCCCCCCCAGAGATTTATATTTATTTTATACAGAAAACAAAAAAAATACATAATACAAATTAGAAAAAAAGACAAAACATCAACAGTAGTGCACCCCTTCACCAACAGGACCACTCTTCTTATTTACACTCATTATCCTCCCCTCCAGAACAAAATTGATTGTTGCAAGGAAGCCTTACCCTTATCTCGTACAAGCACATATTCAATAAATCTACCCTATATATCATAAAAATATCTCTTTTTAACTCTCCTTTTTAAATCTTTAAAGTACATGTCAATTTATCATTTAAAGCCATATTCCATATTTCATTGTACCATTCATCTAAGCATAGTTCATATTTAGATTTCCTGTTTCTAGCAATTATTAATCTAGCCACAATCAACAAATTTGTAATCAACTCTTTAGTTTTAAAATCGTAATTATTATCAACAAATATTGATAATAATATTCAGATGATTTGTATAAGCAAATCATCCTTGTGAAACCCAGGAGGTATGTATCAAATCCCATTGCATCCCATCCTGCTAATTACCTGTTGTAATTTTACTATGTTGCCACGGAGGGTGGTGGAGTCTCCTTCTTTGGAGGTTTTTAAGCAGAGGCTGGATGGCCATCTGTCGGGAGTCCTGTGATGGGGGTTCCTGCATGGCAGGGGGTTGGACTGGATGGCCCTTGGGGTCTCTTCCAACTCTATGGTTCTATGATTCTACGAGACAATGCATGAGCCATATAGATGGCTTTCCTTTGTTTGCAGCGGTATTTTGGTTTAATGAACAATATTAGTGAGAACCTCATTACTGGCTTGTTTAGGTTCCAGACGGTGGCCCTACCAGCGTTTGAATGAAGAAGTTGGCCCTTCCTGTCCACATCTGGGAATCACTTGGCTTTCAATCTGTGAAGTAAAGCAATAGTGCAGCTTCCGTACGTGGCCGTAAGCCTGAATCAATGTGAATACTTGTTGAAGGTGACTCTTTAGTTGAGGGCATCCTATTGTGGCTGCAATCCCGAAAAGATTTTGTATAATCAGAATAACTGTAATGACAAAGCTGTGGTGCAGGGGCAGGAAATTGTGTGTGTGTGTGTGTGTGTGTGTGTGTGTGTGTGTGTGTGTGTGTGTGTGTGTGTGAGAGAGAGAGAGAGAGAGAGAGAGAGAGAGAGAGAGAGAGAGAGAGAGAGAGAGAGAAGGGCTTTTCCACAGCGGTTGTTACTTTTCCCCCTTCCAGCAGAAGAAAAGACCCTTGGGTCCAATGCAGTGCCATTTTGTCAATTCTCAAGACATTTAGCCGGGACGTGGGGGTGGTGTGGGGACTTGCATAAACAGGAGAGCAGCCGAAAAATTGATGAGCGCAGTGGTGAGCATCATGTGTGCTGCTTTAGATCTTTGAAAGGCACACAAGGGGTAAAATAACGTAGATTAGATTAGCAATCCTCTGGTGTGCTTCAAGACGCTTCATTTTTTTAGCACATTGTATGTTTCTAATTCTGGGATATACCTGTTGTGCCAGCGAGTGAACCGTACTCTCTGCTTGTCCTTTCCTGGTGATGTCTATGAACTCCTGAAAGGGAACCACGATGGCATGAAAGGAGAGACATATTTGTCAGCAGTCTGGGAGGCTTCCTACATGAATCATTACCCTCCTCTTTCTCTTTGCTCTGTCTCCCACACTTGAAATTTTGATACATTGCCTTATTTGGTCAGGACTTCATCTTTTCCGTTTGCATTGTCAAGTGCCATGTGCTTTAATAGTCCTGTATAAGTAATATACCAAGGCTGTGAGTTAATTTTTGTTTCATTTTGCATGTGTTTCCAAGAAGGGCTGTGAAGGAACTGCAAGTTTGGTATAGCGGTAAGAAGTCCACCCTTAGCAGTTGGCTGCCATTGTCTATGGCAGGGGTGTTCAACTTTGAACAAGCTGAGGTCTACTTTTTCTGGCCCAAAGTTCCTGAGGGCTACTACATTAAAAACTCTACTTACCAATTTTATTCGTTCCAAGTAGAGATGGGCACGACTAAAAAAAATGGTGTTTCGTTTGTCGTTTAGGGGGTCCATTTCGGTTTGTTTTCGTTTTTCGTGAATTTTTTTGCAAAAAAATTGTTTTCGTTTCGTTACGTAACGAAACGAAAAAACAAAAATGAAAAATCGCTGTTTTGTTAGCATTCATTACAGTTCAATGTATTTGCTGCAACAAAAATGAAACACATGACAAAATTTCTGTTGTTTCAGTTAGTTTTGTTTCATTTTGGAGACAAAATTCGTTTTTCGTTTTGTTATGTAACGAAACGAAAAAACAAAAATGAAAATGAAAAATTGCTCGTTTCGTGCCCATCTCTAGTTCCAAGCATATGCTCATAAGTAAAAAAATTTGAGGCAGTGGTGGTCCTTGGTATGGGGGAGGGAGGGGTGGAGAACTTATCCCCTCACTTTTTTTTTATTGATGTCCGGCGGGCTACTTTTGAACCCTTCGCGGGCTACCTACCAGTAGCCCGTGGTCTACCTGTTGGGCAGGCCTGGTCTATGGAGCTCCTCCTGCCAGGGTCATCTTCCATAAATGCCACTACCCAGTCACTGCCCTTCCAGAGTTTTGCTTCCTTCATTGCCTTTGGAACTGTCACTCCTCTTCTCCTGATGCAACCCTGACATCTTGAAGAGGACCGGTGCCTCTTAGATGGTTGTCTCAGCTTTGACCGTGTGTTTTGTGTGGGTGTTGTGTCGTTACAGTCGTGACCGACTTGGACTCTTTGTGACTCCATCTCCATGGAGTTTTCTTGGCAGGAATCCTGGAGTGGTTTTGCCCATTCCTACTGCAGGCGCCTATAGCACCTGGTGTTCCCTGGTGGTCGCCCATCCAAGTACTAACCAGGGCCGACCCTGCTTAGCTTCCAAAACCAGGCAATATCAGATGTGCTTAAGGCATCTAGGCAGCTAGTGCACAACACTACCAACCTCTATGTCAGACTACACAGGGAAGCCACTGAAATCCACAAACATAAGTAGAGTTTCAACAAAAATAAGAAAGTCTAAAAATCCACAAAACCTTAGCTTGGCTTCTAGAAACCGCCAGCAAATGAACCGAACTGAACCGAAACGGAAATTTCTGTTTTGTTTTGTTTTGTTTCTCTTAGAGGGGGCAGCTCGTTATTTGTTTTGTTACGTAATGAAATGAATAACGAAACGAACCAAACGTTCATTTCCTGCCCATCTCTATTGAGGTCTCTTCCAACTCTATGATTCTATGATATTGGTTGCCGACCAAGGGCTGTAGGATGCAGCTTAGGCTAAAGACACCATATTGCCCCCCCTGTTTCTATCTACAGGCTGGACTTGTAGTATGTGTCATTCCTTACTATTGAGAATGTTTTGTGTTACCTTAAATACTTCAGTAGCTAGGATGTATTCTGTGACCTTTTATTTTTGCTCTGTTTCTTTTTCTGGCTCTTTCCTGTTTCTGTGTTTATAATACAGGAAGTGTCTTTTGAGAGTTTTTGGCCACAGCTGACCAGCTACTATCATTCAAAAGGTTCCAATGATTTCTGAGCTGTTTGCTACTTTGCTGTGATCTGCTACCTGGGAACTAATCCCTGGCTATGATACTATTTGAAGGCTTATCTGTTGTTTGGAAGAGATGTGTAGAATGGATCCAGGCTTCTCCTCAGTGAAATTGGTTGTGTTCTGTATGCTTTGTCTCTTGAGAATGGTTTAGGAATTTGTCTGCAAGCTTTCAATAAGTCAGCTACTATACACACAGTTGAGAAGGCAATCAAGTCCACTTCTATGGACATATGACAACAGAATGAATCTTCTTCTTCAAGTGCCATGTCCTCGTAGAGCGTTGGCAATCAGTAGCCTGAACTGGTTTCTAATCTCAATAGAGCAGCTGTGCTCACTGCAGAACATTGGCTTAAGTTCTTAAGCCAGAATGTTCTTCTATGCCCTGGGCTATGCTTCCCATCTATTTTTCCTTGAAGGATAACTTGCAGCAGATGGTATTTCTCATTGCGCATTATGTGTCTGAAATACTGCAATTTTCTTCTTATTATATTGAGGATTTCTAACTTTTTATTTATATGCTGTTTAATACAGCCACATTAGTTAATCTGACTGTCCAAGGTATCTTCAGAATTCGTATGTACGTCCACATTTCAAATGCTTCCAGCTTCCTGCATAATGTATCTGTAAGGGTCCAAGTTCTGACACCTTAGAGAAGTATGCTGAATACATAGGATCGAAATATTCAAATGCGAAGTCTGATAGATAAGTCCCGGTTCTTCAAGACATTCCTCATTTTCTGCAAGGAATTTCTAGCTTGTTCAATTCTACAACAAATTTCACATGAAGGATCCCAGTTATCTTTGTTAGACAAAGCATCCCAAGTATTTATTTAAGATGATACTCTCTCATTTATATCATTGCCAATCTTGAGAAGGTCGTATGAATCATTTTGTTTTTTTACTGATAACCATCCATTTTGTCTTTTCACATTAAATAGCAACCCAATGGCATTGCTTTCTGTAGGAACAGAATCCAATAATCCTTGCAAATCTACCAGACCTGTTGCAAGCAGGACAGTGTTGTCAGCGTATCTTATGCTATTAACAGAATGAATGGTGAATGAAATATCATTTTCATACCGAATATTCGTTTACTTGGTTGTGTGGTACTTTGACAAGCAATGATTTGTCTTATGTTGTTTTAGGGATCTGTTGTAAAATATCCTCAGGAGTTAGAAAACAGGCACCAGATCTGGGTGAGGATGAGCAGGGGAAAGTGACGAGGGAGGGAGGAGAGGAAGACTGGGAGAATAGGAGAATTTTGAATATAGAGGCAAAAGAATTTGGGGAATATACTGTAGAGAGATTTTTACCTTTAAAGCCTTGTGGTAAAATATGGGCTTGGTAGTAGTGAAGAAAATAACAGTGGCAGTATAGAAATATTAAATTTGGTAAAGACTTAAGAAACCTTGGCTTATATTCTCTGCATTTTTACAGATGTCCATCATACACATGAATTTTATCTCATCCGTTTCCCTCTCTATTCCTGATTTCTAATGATTCTGTTCTGAAGAGGTGACCTTCAGATCTTCCACGGAGTATCCTGGTGGATTGAAATGGTTTGAGACGGGTTTCTATGTACAGTGGACCCTTGTATAACAAACAGCTTGTATAACATAAAATTTGTACAACATAAAAAATTCCAGAGATATGGGAAATTTGCTTAACATAATCGCCTATGGGGAAAATCCATACACCATAAAAATGGGATTACTCCATTTTCAATGCATTCCTATGGGAATTTGCATAAAGGGAAATTTGCTTAACATAATTTCATTTGGAACGAATTAATTCCTTTATACAAGGTACCACTATGTTATGTTTTCTGATGTCAGATTTGTGACCATTGATCCATTACCATAGAGACTGCCCTGTGACTTATCCTACGTCAAGTGCAGAGGGGCATTGTGGGCCAAAAGTGACATAGTTCACATTGGTTGAGGAGCAAGTGAAGCTGCCTTTGATATATGTATAATGGCATTTTTAGGTCCTATGTTAGTGTTGCCAGAGTAGATGTGTGAGCAGAGTTGGCCTCTGGGTTTGTGGCAGTCCCCTTGTCTGTGTTGCTGTTTTGTAATCTCTAGTATGTTAGTATTTTCTTGAGATTGAGGGGTTGTTTGTAGGCAAGTACAGTGGTACCCCGTCTTAAGAGCAGCTAGACTTAAGAGCAGTTTGACTTAGAGCGGAAAACTGTTGGTATTTTAACTGCCACCTTACAAATTTTAGATACAGTCCGCTCGACTTGCGCATAAAATCTCATTTTCTTCAATTTTTAGATAGGTACCCCAACTTAAGAGTAGTTCGACTTAAGAGCATGCATTCAGAACAGATTTAATTCGTAAGTTGAGGTACCACTGTATAGTCCTTCCACCAAGGGCTTTGGAGAGTGACCTGTTCTTCTCAAGGATGGGCTGGAGATCACTTAAGATGCGTGTGAGTGGTCTCACTTGTGGACTGTAAGTGACAACTAGTGGTGTTCTGTCGTTTGGCCTTCTGAATCTGTCTTGCAGCAGGTTTTCTCTGGGTATGTGTCTTACTTTGTTGATTTGTTCCTTAACATTATGAGGTGGGCATTGTAGTCTGAGGAGTGCCTTTTGTAGTTCCTTGAGTTTGGAGTATATCCTGTGGGTTGGAGCAGATGCAATTGTATATTAGGGCTTGGCTGTGTACAGTGGATATTGTTATATGTTCAGGATGGAAGCCGGAAGAGTGCAGGAAATTATATAGGTTGGTGGGGTTTCTGGTACAGTGAGGTGCTAAGATGTCCATGTTTTAATTTCACAGTGATGTCCAGAGAATTCACCTGGTGCATGGATTGTTCCAATGTGAGGTTGATGTTTGGGTGAAAAATATTGAAGTCCTGGTGGAATTTTACTACGGATTCCTCTCCATGAGTCCAGATCAGAAAAATGTCATCACTGTAGCTCAAATAAAGGAGTCTGTGAAGATTCTCAGTCATCCAGGTGAATTTATCTGGAAGTTGAGTCATGGCTACTGGACTTCTTTTTTGAGAGATAGAAACGTTTCGCTGTTCATCCAAACAGCAGTGTTTTTGGATGGAGTGGTTAAGAAAGCATTGTTCCAGGTCAGGCATGCATATGTTTGCATATAGTGGCACCATGGGAGTGCCCATTGCGGTTCTGGAGGTAGATTTTATTGTCAAAAGTGAAATAGTTATGTGTAAGTTACAAAGTCAAGAGGGTGATGATGATGTGGGCTTCTCCTTTGTTTCGGATGGTATTTGTGATAGCTTGGAGTCCATCTTGGTGTGGGATGTTAGTATAGAGAACCTCTACCTACATCTGTGGTAGCGAAGATGGTGTTGTCAGGAACGTAGTGTGTGTGGACTGAAGTTTTCTTAGGAAATCTGTGGTGTCCCTTACATAACGGGGTGCATTGATGGCGTAAGGTTTGAGAATGTTGTCTAAGTAGCCAGGTACCTCGAGTGTGATGGTGCTGATGCTTGATACAATAGGTTTGGCAAGGTTTCCTGGTTTGTGTATTTTCTGTAACAGGTAGAAGCTTCCTGGTTGAGGTTCTTGTTTTCTCATGTTTCCAGGGAGGTCTTTCATGGATTTCTGTAGTTCCTTTTGGTATTTGGTGTTTAGGTCTGTGGTTAGGGGTTGGAAAAAATGTAGTGTTGAACATTCTCCTCTCGCCCTCCTGTGTATAGCTTGATTTGATTGTGGCAACCACACCACCACCCCTATCAGCTTCTTTGATTGCTGTGTCAGGATTATTTCTGAGGCTATCTATAGTGTCACACTCTGTTTGGGTGAGGCTGTATGTTAAGCTTGGTTCCTTGTGGATGATCTCATTCCATGTGTGGTGATGGAAGCATTCAATGTGAAGGTCAAGTTCTTTGTTGTGGCTGTCTGGGGGAGTCCACGTGGAGTTCTTTTTGTGGTACTGTGGCATAGGGGGATAGGAGGTGGTATATAATTCCTTCTCACGCAGTTGGGATATTTTCTCCTCCTGTTGTGTACAGTGGGACACAACTTGGATGTGGTCATTCTGGTTGTTGGCATTGTTATGGGACAATTCTTTGAGCTGTAGTCTGCAAAAGGGGGAACCTTCCAGGCTTCCACAGAGCTGTATCATCTGTGTGGGTTTGTTGGGACAGAAGGCTAGAACTCGCATGAGGACGGATTAGTTACAGATAAATAGCATGAGTACTTAAGAAAGCAAATGCCTTTGTATTTTAAAATAGGTATTGATCTAGTATCGGAATATAGCTATTAAGCAGAAATACTATAACATCCACGACTTTCTTACATTACTTAAAAACTGTCTGGAATTCACTTAAAACAGGTGGTTAAACTGCGCATCCCTGATTTTGTTGAAAAGAAAGACTCAGGAGTTTTCGACTTCTGCTCTGCTGGGTAGGCATTCCATCATCAGGAGTCTAAGAGAACTTTGTCCACCCTTAGGTTAAAGAAATCGGAATGTTTGAGGCCATGATTGATTAATGATTACATTTTCACATGATTAAAATAGCTGAGAAGCAAAACATTTGCTTGTAGAAGTTTGGGTGCATTGCCTCAGGTGGATCAGTTTTTCTAAGTGCTTCTATCGTTGCACAAGCTTTGATATTAGTTGAAGAGGATCTAGCAATCTTACCGCATTGATCATTTGAATTAAACATGGAAACACCACTGTGAATGCCTTTTGCGTGTTTGTTAGAACTGAAGAACTTGTGTGGCACTCCCAGAGGGTTGATGGGAGAGAAGACAACCTGGTGTTGGGGACTTGTCGTTTGTGTAAATTTGTGTATGTTGATATCTGGGTTTGTGGTAAGGTGACAGGGGACTGTTGAAATTGTGTGACATTCTCTGTGCATCTGTTTCTCAATCACATGCAAGGGTCCTACCGCATATGACAGTTCCACAACACTGGTGTTCTGTCCCGTCTGTTCTTTGGATAGATTGGTATAATTATTTATGGTAACATAGCCAGAGATAAGAACTGAAGTTGAGTAGCAGTTTATGAAAACAGATGATAGACTCTGAATGTCACTTAATGTCTTACATTAATTTTGTATATGACTGCTCAGTAAGTAATGCGTTTGAAGCTTAGACCTACCTTGTTGGCTAGAAGCAGAGATCAAAGTTGTCTCTCTCCAAGCAAATGTTTCCTCTTGCGACCTGAATGTGATTATGGTAAATATATGATGCTAACAACTTCTAATTAAACACAACTGTAATGCTTCCTTATTTTTGCAGTGCTGCTTGTTCTAGTATAAAAGAAATCAACATTCATTGTAATGTGAAAATTTGCCAGATGTGTGTTGGGATTATAAGAACAGGTTTTGGTTTGGCATGCCATGGGATTAAATGTATATTTCTACCATTACTTATTTCTGAGTACATGTACATACAGTATATTTTATATGGTTACTTTCATCATAGCAGGATCACTCTTATTTACATAACTTAATTTCATGTCAGTTACCTCTGGAGTAGGGATTTATCTTTTAAAAAAACATATCTGAAACAGCCTGTTGGGGATATTTTTTGGTGGTCAGGATCTTGGCATCATCTTGTGTAGCCTTTAAATTTTGATCTACAAACTGCAGTCATTAGTTGAGATTAATTTCTAATGGCTGTGGAGTTTTTGGACACGCTGCAACTACTTGGCTTGAGTCTAATCTAGATTCTGTAGAAGCTGAGAAGAAGCCATTACTGTAGTTCTTTGCCAGAAATCGCAGTGAAGGCGCAAATGTAACAAGACAGTTGTGTGGTCTGCTGCCGTCTTTCATTCTAACATCAAGCCTATGACTTTTTGGTCACGAGACCCTTGAGATGCAGAGGGCCTTAGAGGTACTTGGTGATGCTGTTCAGTTTGAGGTGGGGATCTCACTGCTGATAGATTTCTTAGGCAAAATATTATAGGATTTTTGTTTGTGGATTTAAGGTTTGGGTTTGATGTGATGCCTGAGTGGATGACCAGGCTTTTAGTTGAAGAATGGGTTAGTTAGTGAATAAAGAGAGAAACTAGGGTAGATCTGGATTTTATGGAAAGGCCCCTATTCTGGGGACTGCATGGAACAGAATAATTGTGATTTATTTTACTGTGATGAAAGTGATTCAGCTTGCTCCCCAAAAGGAATATATTGGCAGAGCATAACACATTTTAGAGTTTACCATGGTGGAATAAATAATTGACAAGCTGGCAGTGGAATTATCTTTTGCTTGAAGTTTCAGAGAGGGTAGCTGTGTTAGTCTTTCCAAGAATTGTAGGCAAAAATCATAGAAAAACAAAACAAAAGACACAAAACATGTGGCACCTTAAAGACTAACTCTCATATTTTAATGTAACGTTTCGTGGACATGTCCACTTCTTCAGACTTCTGCTGCTATATGTCTGAAGAAGTGGACGTGTCCACGAAATGTTACATTAAAATATGAAAGTTAGCCTTTAAGGTGCCACGTTTTGTGTCTTTTTGTTTTGTTTTTCAATTATTTTTGCCTGTTATTCTTTTGCTTGACCATTTAGTTGGGTGGGGTGTTCCTCTTGGCTGGTCCAGCTGAAGAAGGTTTACTTTAGACCCTGAATCCTCATTCAAGCACCAAGATTCACTGGCATTCCTAGAAGCAGTCTGCAGTCCTATTTGCACAGTGAAGGTTGCATTAATTGCTTTACATGGATCAATTGTAACAATTCCTGGGTAAAGTTATTTGTGGAGTAGGAACTGGCAAGCCACTCCAGTATTCCTGCCAAGAAAACTCCATGGATGTGGAGTCACGAAGGGTTGGTCACGACTGTAACGACACAACACAAAGTTATTTGAGATAAAGACAGATTGCGCAATATATTCCCACCCATCCCCACCTACCATGACAAGATTTGTTTGTACAATGTTTGTTTGCTACCAATATGGCACCAGCTGAAATAATACACAGCTATACTTTGCACATATTGATTCCAAGGCTTTTGTAAGGTCACACCTTAGACAAAAGAATACCAAGTTAGATATCTGAACCTGTGGTTAGTAATGTGCATTTCTGTACGGAATCGTTTCACGGCTGTTGTTGATCATTCAGCCACTTCTGTCACAAATGTTTGACATGTGTAGAATCAGTTTAAGGAACATCCTCTTGTGAATATTGTTAAAATGAAGGTATGCCTTATTATCTTACCACCATTAGTGCAAACTTTTATCTCATATCACTCATTTCTAGACCTTGCATTCTAATTCGGATCACTGCTGTTTTACTGAAGAAGTATGTGGAATTGCATCAGTTCTGCAGGTTGACAATTTGTTGACTTCGGATGACATGCATCTATGGCCCCTTTCTACTATCAGGTGTAGTTGCCAGCTTCTTCCCATGACAGCTTAAATTGGTAGCTTGATTTGGGATATTTGGGCTCTTAGTGAAGTGAATTCTGCTCTGCTCAGTGGTTTTCCTTTGGCCTCTTTTGTCTATGCCAGTTTTCTTCAGCCTGCTACTCGGAAAACCAGTTCAAGAAGCATGGCTGCAATTGAGGGAAGCAGGATTGGGAAGGCTGTTCTAAGATGTACTAAAGAATCGGAGAACAACAGTCAGGGTCACAAGCTCACGTCTCTTCCCCCAGACTGATGAGTCTGTCCTGTGCTTTGGTAACACTCACATGCTTTACTCACATAGTCCGTGGGAAGCTAGCTCTGAAGCATGCAAACATATGCTTATGCTACATCATTGCAGAATAACAATTCTGATTTCTTCGTTGCCTGCATGTCATTTGTGGAATTTATTTACTTGGTATTATTTATTTATTTTATGAGTGTTTTTTTGCCCCACCTTTCTCCTTGGAAAAGGACCCAAGGCGGCTTACAGTAAGAAGGGACAATATGCAGTCCAGTACAATTAAGACATATTCAGGTTTAAGAATAGGGAATTGAGGGGCATCTTGCAGCATTAGAAGACAACATTAACACTAAAAGAGAATGCGAGCAGTTAAGAATATGCCTGTGAAGATTCTTAGCCATCCAGGTGAGTTTATCTGGGAGCTGAGTCATGGCAACTGGAAGTTGAGTCATGGTCTCTAGTTGACATGACTCAACTTCCAGAGCAGTTAAGAAAAGAGTATGCACTCCATGTATGGTAGACCATCTGAAAGTTATGAGGGATGGGAACTAACAATTGATAACATAGTGCCAACAAGGAGAGATACAGACACAAAGTTATAAATGGTGTAGCCATGTATGGTAGTCCATCATTCAGGGAAAGCTTGCCTGAAGAGAAAGGGTTTTGCCTGTTTCCGGAAAGACATCAGAGATGGGGCAGACCTGGCCTCCAGTGGGAGGGAGTTCCAGAGTCTGGGAGCAGCAGCTGAGAAGGCCCTTTCATGGGTTCCCATGAGACGTACCTGTGAGGGTGGTGGAATGGAGATAAGGGCGAGTCAGTTCATACTGTGAGATTCGATCTTTGAGGTAGCTAGGACCCAGGCCGTATAGTGCTTTGTAGGTTAAAAGTTCAGAACTTTGAGTTGTGCCCAATAGCTGATTGGCAGCCAGTGGAGCTGCTTTAACAGGGGTGTAGTGGGATCTCTGTATCCTGCCCCACTCAGCAATCTGGCTGCTGCATTTTGGACTTGTTGAAGTTTCCTGAGACTTTTCGTTGGTAGCCCCACATAGAGTGCACTGCAGTAGTCTAGCTGGGACGTCACTAAGGCATGTGTCACCTTGGCCAGAACTGGTTTCTCAAGGAACGGGCGTAACTGGCGTACTAGCTTTAATTGTGCAAATGTGCTCCTGGCCACAGCTGTGACCTGAGCATCTAGGCTCAAGGATGAGTCCAGGAGCAGTCCCAGGCTGTACACCTCTTTTTTCAATTGGAGGGTGACCCCATCCAGTACAGGTTGCATCCCTATCCCTTGTTTTCCCTTTTGACTGACCAGCAGCACCTCTGTCTTGACTGGGTTTAATTTCAGTTTGTTCATCCTCATACCAGTATGGTATGGCATAACCAAATACACCATTATTGTGTGCAACTTCGCAAAGACAATATGAAAGAGGTGTAAAATGTGTTAAAAGAATAATTTCTATGAAGTTTTAAAAACACGCAATATGTATAATGAATAATTTGGAAAATAAATTATGTATGAGCAGTAACTAGTGCAGCGAGTAAGCCTCAGGTTTTATCTAAATCATTTAGCCATTGATTAGCAGCCCCCTCTAGACTGTGTAATTCTTTGCGGGAGCTAGGGAACTTTCTAAGGGGGCATTCCAATGCAGTATTATGGCACGTTGGTAGGACAGTCACAAGTATTTATTTATTTATTTATTTATTTATTTATTTATTTATTTATTTATTTATTTATTTATTTATTTATTTATACCCCGCCCATCTTTCCGTAGGAACTCTGGGTGGCTTACAATGGTTGACGAAGCAACTAAAACACAATAAGAAAACAAAATGACATAATAAAACAATAAACACAACAATTCTAACGGTTTAAAACAGCTTAGCGCCCTGGCAATGCGTACAAACCCAGCAACGAGGCTACTCGGTGGGAGCGAGATATGGATGGCGGGGAAAAAAATTAGAATTATCAGCCAGCCTCCACTTGTATATTTCCAATGTTGGCACATTCATTTGGGGTTGGAGTACATGTCAAATCTTTCCAGTCTGTGAGCTACCTTGTTTTTCATATTTTGATTTCCATTTTGTTTCATTCCCCTCTTGGATGCTTAGTTTAACGTAGTGTTGGTGTTTGAGTGCATTAGAGAACAGGAGATTATTACTGTCGGGAGGATCGCCTGCTGTGAGTCTAAAAATGGTCAGACCTGAAATACAGTGGCACCTGTACTTAAGAGTTTAATCCGTTCCGAATGCATGCTCATATGTCGAACAGCTCATAAGTACAGCAGCCATATCTAAAAAAATCAAAATAAATAAAAATGCAAATTTTTTAAAAATTAAGTAGAGCAGACTGCATCTAAAATTTATAAGACAGCAGTTAAAATGGCAACAGTTTTTTGCTCTTAAGTTGAATTGCTCGTAAGTAGAGCTGCTCGTAAGCAGAGGTACCACTGTACTGGAATAAGATGCGTCAATTAATTGTCTCCAAGAATTCTCTGCCCATCTGCAGAAGATAATTGATTGTTCTAGTGTGGACGAGGGCACATCCTTTTTTGAATAACAGTTATTGGGTTGCCGTCGTAGGGGTCATTGACACCGGGCAGAGCATCTTTTCATAGTATGACAGCAGCAACACTCAATTCGACATTTCGTATTAGATATGGGCATGAACCACGGGTGTCATGTCCATCTCTAGTACTTTGCAAAACAGAGGCAAACCACTTCTGAACACTTTATAACTCAAAAGCCCAATGATGTGACAGTTGAAAATGAAACATCTATACAGTTCATAAATGTAATGCAATTTAATGATCCTGTATTATTAACATAAAATGTAACCCATATACGTTCCTCTTACCCACATTCTTTTCCAAACCTAATATTCATTATAGTTTTTCTCCTTAGGAATATGAGAACCTTGTGGCTGCTTGGTTTACCCTCCCGTCAGTCTCTTAGAAATGCTTGCTTTTTTTCAGCGCACAAAGACCAACCTTTTGTCCCGTCATTTTAAAAGTAGAGATGTAACACAGATTTGTACAAAAGCAATATAAGATTGGCAACTTTATTTTCGGTTTCCCTTTGCTAGGGCTTTGTAAAAATGAATACCAAACCCTGATGGCAACATGTTTTGTTTCTCTTCACAGGCTCACTGGATCGTCAGGGTATCTTACTGATGGACCCGGGAACTATAAATACAAAACAAAATGCACATGGCTGATTCAGGGAAGGTGAGTCGCAGGTTTCTTAAGTATCGTAAAACTAACTGGGTGACAGTCTTTTGACTCCATGTAATAAAATCTCAGCGATAACAGAACTTTTTGACGCAGTGCAGTTCCTAAACTGGAAATATCTTGGACTAATGCCAAGGGTTAATCTCAACTAGAGCAGAAAAATGAATGAACAAAGCACGTTCAGTCAATTTTTATCTAGGTTACATCGGTCATGCTCCTGTTCGGGCCAGCGTAACTTTACATTACACCTGGCAACAAGGATTTGTGCAACGCAAGACAGATTGCGCAGTGCACTTGCAGAAGTGCTTTGTGGATAGCACTGAGAATCCTAGAATCATAGAGTTGGAAGAGACCTCAAGGACCATCCAGTCCAACCCCCTGCCATGCAGGAACCCCCGTCACAGTGGTTTCTGACAGATGGCCACCCAGCCTTAAAAACCTCCAAAGAAGAAGACTCCACCACCCCTGCTTTGTGGCAGCATCTTCCACTGCCGGAAAGCTCTAACAGTCATGAAGCTCTCCTTAATGTTCAGATGGAATCTCTTTTCCTGTCGTTTGTAACCATTGCCCCGAGTCCTAGTCTCTGAAGCCATGGAAAACAAACCTGTTCCCTCTTTGATATGACATCCTTTCCAATATTTAAACATAGCTATTGTATCCCCCCTCAGCCTTCTTTTTTCAAAGCTAAACATTCCCAGCTTCCTAAGCCGTTCCTCGTAAGATATCTCTTCCAGACCTTCAACCATCCTGGTAGCCCTCCTCTGCACCCGCTCAAGGTTGTCAACATCCTTTTTAAATTCAGACACACAGAACTGGACACTGTACTCCAGGTGGGGTCTGACCAGAGCAGAACAGAGTAGTACAATCACCTCCCTTGATCTAGTCTAGACGCTACGCCTCTGTTGATGCAACAAAAAAATAGCATTGGCTTTCTTGGCTGTCGTGTCACTTTTCCTCTCATTCCTCTCACAGCTACAGGTTGCACAGTAGGGTTTGGGCTATTAATTTAATGAGTCTGCTGTGTGGACTAACAACTACTTTTAGACCTTTGCTCTTAAAGAATGACTGCTGCAATTGGGACTAATATGGCATTCCAGGGATATTACTTTCAGTGTTCTTTTTAAAAATGTTATTGTGTATGAAATCTTACCTAATGGAGTACTGTTGGTGGAGCACACAAAGGCCAACCCCCTTTACCCTTCATTTGTATAGATCAGACTTTCTGGACTGTTGCCACTAATAGGTTGTCCACGAGGAATGGGACCAACAGAACTATATCCCAGAAAATCTTTACCACTGCCTGTTCCTTCCTCAAGGTGTGGTTCAGCATTAAAAAATGCAAGGAAACATTGGAGAGTGAGAACAGACAAAAGAAAATATTTTTTTCACCCAGCGTGTTGTTAGTCTGTGGAGCTCTCTGCCACAGGAGGTGGTGATGACATCTGGCCTGGATGCCTTCAAAAGGGGATTGGACAAATTCCTGGAGGAGAAGTCCATCACAAGTTACAAACCATGATGGGGACGTGTTATCTCCCAGGCTTAAAACTGGGGTACTCCAAGGGCCAGATGCCGGGGAGTGGCATCAGGAGACAGAGATCTAGTGTCGTGCGCTCCCAGAGGCATTTGGTGGGGCCACTGTGAGATACAGGAAGCTGGACTAGATGGGCCTTTGGCCTGATCCAGCAGGGCTCTTCTTATGTTCTTACGGGAAGAACAGAAAAACATTTTTGATAGCAGGGAGCGTTCAGGACAGTACATCTTGATACTGACAAAGCGTTCTGGTGTTTCCCGTGGCTGTTTCCCCCTTTGGGTTTAGGAAAGACAAAATAACTAACCACTTTCCGTTAGGCTTAAACTTTGGACTTGCCAGCTTTGCCACCCGCTTCCCCTTGTGGCAAAATCAAGTGGGGCTGTAAAGCTTCTCAATCTTCCTCCTATGTATGAAAAAATCAGTTTTCTGCAAGAAGCGTGGAATGCCTGTGTGACGCTGTCCCAGATTCACATTGACACAGACAGGCCTTTGGAGGAACCGTTGACCTCTTACAAAAGGTCCTTTTGTGAGATATCTGTGGATATCTGATTTCTCCCAGCTGCTTTTTGCGGATCCTTTGAAGGAAGGATTTTTGAAAAACAGAATGGCACTCCTATTATCCATTATTCTAAAGGAGACTTATGGCGAGCTTCAGTCATGCTATATTGTGGAAGTTTTAAAGCTGGGCGTTGTTAAACCCACTGTGTACGTTAAAGATGCTTAGAAAGTGACTCACTTGTCATACTAGGCAGGAGATGATTGAGCTGAATGAGATGCAGCATGCAATATGTCTGAATGAAATTTCCACCCATGGCCCTCTCTGGTTTAATAGGCATTCCCTTTGATGTGAAAGGCACTGGACGTATTTAGGAGATACATATTGTAGTTATTGAGGGTATCTCAGATCGATCCTTCTTCTGGAAGAAAAGACCATGCCCCAATGTGAACTGTGGTGCTAGCTTAAGATACAGTCTTTTATTAATTGCCAAATAGCTTCTCGTGATGTGTCCAGTGCAATAGTGTTCCATTTCTGAATGCAAACAGGAAACTGGTGCTTTGAAGGTGTGCATGTTGTCATTTGGAAGCATTTAATGATGCAGTGCCACTCCACCTACATCCTGAAATGGTTCCTGGAGCGCATAGTAATGAGACAGTTTTCAATAAATAAATAAATAAATAAATAAATAAATGGGGAGGGCATTGTGTGGGGTAGTTCTGTTAGTCTGTTGCACCAAAAACATCGAAAGTGTTGTGGCACCTTAAAGGTGAAGAGCTTTTATTTGGCATAGGCTTTCATGGTTTGCAACCTACTTCATACATCCAATGAAGCAGGCTACATAATTTGAAAACCTGCATGAAATAGTCTGTGTTGTCCCTTTTTAGGTCCCTTTGAGGTCCCTTTTTGTTGTTTTTGACGTGATAATGTTTCTTTGCTTTCTGAGACTGAACCCCATATTATTGGCATGCTGTGAAACTTTAAGCACCACGAGGACAGCATGAAGCTTACATTTTTGCATATTTCTCAGTGTTATGGGCCACGGGACAATTTTGGCCCTTTTCAGAATATTTATAGGTTACACATTTTCATCAATTCCCCACTGAACTAAAATTGGTCACTCCTCAGTGGGGAATTGCTCTCTCTCTCTCTGTGTGTGTGTGTGTGTGTGTGACTTCCCATTTAAATATAATCTTGTCCCCCTAAGAATGTCTTAGACCAGAAAAAAAGTATTTTGTAGAATCAGGAAGTGAGGATCCAGGGTTTGTAATTTGGAGGGCAAGAATATGCTTGTTTTCCCATGCATTACCTGTACTCTTCCTGCCCCTGCTTGGTGTGCAGAGAAGAAGCTCTAGTTTTTCCAGCCAGTAAATCTACAGGGGCTAACTCAGAAGAAACGTTCGCCACACAAAAATGGTGATAACAGGTGATGCTACACCTTGTTTTTGACACCACCATTGTCGTGTTACAGTCGGGCAGAAGGGAAGCAAAATGTTGATGTTGTTGTAATAATGCATGTATTTCCATTTTTTTCAGGCCAAACACAGTCCTCAGGCTCCGCTTTAATCATTTCGCTACAGAATGCAGCTGGGACCACTTGTATGTATACGATGGTGATTCAATTTATGCTCCATTACTGGCTGCTTTTAGGTAAGCCCCAGCGTATCGCGTGAAATGGATTGATATTTCACATTTGCTCGATGGGATTTTTCTTTTTTGTTTTGGAAAGTGGATTTTTGGGAATGGCACAAGGGTCATGGCAGAGAGTAGCATTAATGGTACTGTTAATAGTAGGGCCTTCTCCTTTTGCCAAATCATACTACAAGTACACGCCATCCATCCTCCATTTGTTTTGTTGTAATAAAAAAGGTTGAAAATGCAGAACCCCCAGTTGATAGCTTCTTTGGTATATCATGGCATGTTGGAGAAAGGAAAGGGGGAAAAGGAAAGTATTACAGTAATTTGGAGATAAACAGTTCTGCTTCACTAGAACCTGAGGAAAAGGGGATTTTGATCCATGAAAACTCATATGGAAATAAAACAGTTAAGTCTTTAAAATATTTCTTTTTCTGTTGACTGTATCTAACTTGCAACTGTGTGTAATGCACTAGATCAGTGATGGCAAACCTTTTAGAGACTGAGTGCCCAGACTGCGATTCAAAACCCACTAATGTTTTGCAAAGTGCCAATACAGCAATGTGGCTGTGAAGGGGCGATGTTGGGTGCCCACAAAAAGGGGTCCGAGTGCCGCCTTTGGCACCTGTGCCATAGTTTCACAACACATAGGAGCCCCGTGGTGCAGTGGTTAAATGCCTGTCCTGCAGGTAAAACTGTGCTCACAACCTGGGGTTCACTCCCAGGTAGCAGGCTCATGGTTGACTCAGCCTTCCATCCTTCTGAGGTCGGTAAAACGAGTACCCAGATTGCTGGGGGAGGGGGGCAATGTGTAGCCTGCATGCTGTAATTTAAAACTGTAAACCGCCCAGAGACTACTTGAAGTGCTATATATATAAGCAGTAGCAAAATACTGCACTAGATAATCCCCCTTAGCTCTGCCGTGGTGACTTTTCTTTGTGGAATTCTCATGCCCATTATATCTATGGAATTCATGTAATGTGGGATGTATTGGGACTCCCACGTATTGGGTACCCGATGTTGGATGTTTTTGGCTGCCAACTGGCTTCCCATCTGTTTACTAAGGCATTTTTCTGACTGTTTTCTTCAGTGTAACATTGTAAGGCAGCCATAATTTTTAATGAATTGTTATATTCATTGGCTTTTTTTTACTGTTGTGATATCTTCTTGGATGCAGTTTTTTATTGTAAAATGCTTTGCGTTATTTTAATTTTAGTGGAAATAACCGAATGCACTGAAAAATAATTAAGCAAATAATGCAGCATGCTTCAGTAGTTTCTATTACGAGACTTACTTTCTTGGTGGGAATTAAAAAGGCAGCACTGTTGATAAAGAAGACATAAGGGGAAATGGAGTCCATTGAGTGGCGTACAAATAGGCCCCACTGAGTCATTTGGTGACTCAACTCCTCCAGACGTTCAGTTGGTTCAAATGGGTCTACTCCAGTTCCAACTTACTATGGCAACAAACAGGATTTTAGCCATTATGTGGTATATGTTTTGATAGATACTGCAAGACCCCCATATCCTGCTGATAAGAGGGAACACTATACATAGCATGGTCTCAGGCTCCCCTTAGTGGCCAGTTCTGGTAACTACATAATGGATACATGTACTTCTGGAGTTTTAAAAATGTATATTCTTAATAGAGATGGGCACGAAATGAGTGATTTTTTGTTTTAGTTTTTTCGTTTTGTTACGCAACGAAAACGAAACGAATTTTTTAAAAACAAAACGAAAACTAAAACGAAATGACCAAATTTGCCATGTTTTTCATTTTCGTTGCAGCAGATGCATTGAACTAAAAAGAATGCTAATGAAACAGCAATTTTTCGTTTTTGTTTTTGTTTTTCGTTTCGTTACCTAATGAAACGAAAACGAATTTTTTCCAAAAAACGTCACGAAAACGAAAACGAACCGAAACGGACCCCTAAACGACCAAACGACAAATGAAACACCATTTTTTTGAGTCGTGCCCATCTCTAATTCTTAATATTTTCAGACTGGAGATAAGTGAAACCTCAGATTGGGGGTCCTACAGTATACTTGAGAGACTGAATAGCTAGGCATTTGATGATCTCAGAATAAGGCCTCAGATATTTATTCTTCCGCGTGCTTTTCATGTGCTGTCCCCAAAATTCAGCTGACTTTTCATGTTAGGGGCTTTAACACACCCCAGTACTTTTGGGAAATTTATTTGTGAAGCAGTAGGTTATGTGGTTGACTCACCACAGACTTTCAACTACAGTATGACTATGACAAAGTACACCAAGCTGTTGATAGGTGTTGGCTTGATGCTTGTTAGAACCTCCAAAGCCAGTAGCAGTGCACAGGTAAAAATGACACAACACTCAGGTGTTTTTCCTTTAGCCACCGAGCTGTATTTACCAAAATATCTACATATATACAGGCAAGGCACCTCATCGGAATCATAGTCCCAGTCTAGATCAGTAGTCCAAAACTCTGACAAACAAAGTGACATGTTGCTCCTTCTCCATACACCCACAAATTGGAGCAAGATACCTTTCCTGCATTTATGTCTGTGCATGAGGCAACACTTATTCATTCATTTATTTATTTACAAGATTTTTTTAGCCGCCCCACTACCAAGAGGTCTCTGGGTGGCATACAACAACTTACTCAGCAATATGAATATTGCTCATGTCCAGAAATGTCACCTGACTTGGCTACATGCCACGTGCAATGACTCAGGCTTTCTTCCTAGCCATTCTCTCATAAATCAGCAAGGCAATTCTGCATTTTTCTGTCATGCGCTGACAGAATGCCACTCAACCTTTGTAATCTTTTAAATTAAATCAAATTAAATTAAATTTCATCTTTTGGCCATCAAGCCTATAAGAATTTCTTGTCTAATAGCTATAGTATGAGCAAGGTAAGCTCCTGGACTTTCTCATGTACTAAGGGGGGGGGCCCTCAAGGGGAAGCTATTTGTCTAAAGGCAGTGCAAACAAACACTTGTTTATCTGGGCAGATAATGAAGCCATTTGCCTCCCCCCCATCACTGCCCCTCCAGTTGCCATAAATTGCATTTTCAATCATAAAAGTGGAGTGAACATATGCAAATTGGTTCTTTTTATGTAATTGTTCACAGATTAATGTGGTTTTAATTGGCCTCCTAAGTAATTCAGGAATCGAAAAAGCTATGTGCTTTGAAATTTATATGAAACATATGGAATCTCGTTCCCTCAAGATAAAAGGATTTTGGTACCTAAAAATAGCCTTCTCTTTTACCTGTTTTACCTTGAGGAAGGTGGCTGCTTTAGTGCTTTCATTTTGTCATTTGCATTTTGTCATTTTGTCTCTTCATACATTGTGTATAGGGTTCAGTACCATCCTTGTTTCTATAAAACAGATTTTGTTTCAGGTATTCGGAAGAAACATATGAGGAATGGCTTAGGGAACAGGAAGTTTGCCTTTCAAAAAAAGGCTGAGGGGGGATATGATAGCTGTGTTTAAACATTTGAAAGGATGTCACATTGAAGAGGGAGCAGGTTTGTTTTCCATGGCTTCAGAGATTAGGACTCGGGGCAATGGTCTCAAACTACAGGAAAAGAGATTCCATTTAAACATCAGGAAGAACTTCATGACAGTTAGAGCTGTTCGGCAGTGGAATAATATGGTGCCCCAAAGGGTGGTGGAGTTTCCTTCTTTGGAGGTTTTTAAGCAGAGGCTGGATGGCCATCTGTCGGGAGTCCTGTGATGGGGGATCCTGCATGGCAGGGGGGGTTGAACTAGATGGCCCTTGAGGTCTCTTCCAACTCTATGATTCTATGAGTCAGGCACGTCCAAACTTTGGCCCTCCAGATTTTTTGGACAGCAACTCCCACAGTCCTTTGCCATTGGCATTCTAAGCTTAGAATTCTGGGAGTTGTGGTCCAAAACACCAGGAGGACCGAAGTTTGGACGTGCCTGCTATAAGTTGTCCCCAGATGGTCTATGTTTCTGGATTTCACTGTAGTTGCCAATGTCTGGTTAATCCTTCTCTGGACAGCAAATTGACACTCATTTCTTCAAATTCACCACAATATTATACATTCTGACCTTCAAGCAGTTTACCTACAGTACAAGCTGAGATGCTTAGCTTAAGGCAGGCATGTCCAAACTTCGGCCCTCCAGATGTTTTGGACTGCAACCCCCACAGTCCTTTGCCATTGGAATTCCAAGCTTAGAATTCTGGGAGTTGCAGTCCAAAACATCAGGAGGGCCAAAGTTTGGACATGCCTGGCTTAAGGGACCACAAACCTATCATTCTTGAGACATCTTCTCCATTGTGTATAGATGATAATAAATATGTGAGTATATCCAGTGATGGTGTCCCCATTGGTTGCACACCTGGGTTTGGCAAAAGTAGGGAGAAGAATCCCTGTTCCCTACCTAAGTTGCTCTGTGCGCCCTGAGAATTTTTTTATTTATTTATTTATTTATTGGGCTTATATATCGCCCGTCTTCCCGAAGGAACTCCAGGCGGTTTACAACATAAGAAAATACTAATAATAGCTATTAAATAAAAACAATTAAACCAGTTTAACACAAGTAACCAGACTAAGCAACAGAGAATGGCTTTTGCAGATGGTGGTGGGGAAAAAGAGCACTTCAGTCACCAACGCCTCCTGGAAAAGGAGAGTTTTTAATGCCTTCTGGAAGGCTGGCAGGGACTCTGCTAGGCACACTTCTGCTGGGAGATGGTTCCACATGGTGGGGCCAGCCACAGAGAAGGCTTGGGTACGGGTGGATGTTCTCTGAGCCTCCCTGGGCGTGGCCACACGCAGCATGTGCGCCCGCGACAACCTAGTCGGACGGGCTGATGTTGACCGCTGGTCGATCCGCTCTGTCAGGTAGCCAGGTCCTAGGCCATGGAGGGTTTTGTAAACCAAAACCAGGATCTTGAATCTGATTCGGGCCGCAATGGGCAACCAATGCAGGCGGGCCAGAACTGGGGTGATGTGGTCGAACCGACGCACACCCGCCACCAGTCTGGCCGCCGCATTCTGAATCCTCTGCAGTCGCCGAAGGAGAGTCAAGTAAATCACATGCTCTCAGGTTGATTCTGACTTGTGGCAACCATTCCCAAGGTTTCCTACGGATAAGAGTTCTCAGAAGCGAAGGGCCCTCAGGGGGAACTGCAGCTTTCCCAAGGCTATACAGGCTGGTTTTTCCTCCCCAGGGGCACAGTAGGAATTTCGCTCAACTCTCCAGCCAGCTTGAGGGCATTCCAGAGGTTTAAACAGAGGAAAGGAAAGGATGCGAAAACAGCTTCACTGTAACCATTGGTTGAACACAAGATGTAGCCTAAAAGGATTTCTGCATTGTTGAATGTGTGCCTTGAGTGGAAGATGGAAGGTTTCGAGATGCTCCGTTCTGCTCTTCTTCTTACCAAGCCTCAGTAACGACGGGCGTAATCCGGGCCTTGCAGATGAAGCAGAGGTGGCGATTCCATCCCGTTCTTTTGCAGGAGGTATAGGTGACTTGATTCTCATTCTGCGTGACCCAGCTTCAACGTGGTGGAGATTCTGCTGGGCTGTGTCCACTTGAACCAACCATTTTTGCTGCTGAGCCAGTGGGTGGGGGCCTGCAAGGGAAACTGCATTCAGACAAGAGATGGGCGTTTTGTTTCGGAAGGGGTCCAGTTCTGAAACGAAACACAGCAGCACAGCTGCTGTTCGGAACCAGGACCCACCCTCCAGAATGAAATTAACCACTGACTTTGGGTTGTGCGGGGCAAAACTCCAGGAAGCAGCCTCCGATGTGTCACCTTTCCTTATCCCTGGCACTGGCCAGTCAGACAAGGAGGCAGGATGACGCATGTCCTTGCACAGCTCCTGATTGGCCAGTGCCAGGGAGAAGGAATGATGATGCGTTGGAGGCTGCTTCCTGCTTGGAGT